>JASDDO010000026.1:464621095-465871095 GCA_030015575.1 Agapanthus africanus
CCTGTAAGAAAACTGTGACACAATGGGGATGAGTTGCCAACTCGTGAGTAGAAAATATTATTAGATAGAAATCGAATAGACAACGATCTCTAGGTCCTACTGTATCATGAAGGTAATACTATGTGGTATCTAGGATGATCATGTATGCATATGTATCAACAATAGAGTCGTGCCAATAACAACATGTAATGATAGTCATCTGAAATGTATATGCATGTATGCATGTGTATCAAGCAACGTGTGTCCATCAACGACACATCAACATCAGAAAAACCTGAGTGTCCAACATCGACACTCGAAATATCATGCAACCCGTGTCCAGTATCGACACATCAACATCATGAAACCTGAGTGTCCAATATCGATGCTCGAAATATCATAAAACCTGTGTCCAGTATTGACATGTAAATTCTCATATCTCAGACGCCGCATCATCGGATTGGCCCTCATATCCATCTGATCTCACGACTTCGGTCGGTATCCTCCGGATAACCACCGGGTCCAAACTATCACCGGTAGGTAGTACATCCCCTTTCAGGCTCATCATCTACTCCACAATCTTTTTGCCTCGGGGTACCTTATCGGGTCCACCATATACTCGCAGACGGTTCCTCCTCACTCCTCGAATCGGGTATCACATAGCTCAGAACAGAGAAAACTCATGGTGGACACGAAATATCATATCACGAGAAACTGCGTTTTTAAAACAATACATAATTTTCTTTGAAATATAACCTCAGTTCTCAAATCCAGAGATCTCATGAAAACAACATCTTAATGCATGTAACCATAAAGTACAATATATGCAAGTATAGAACAGTAATGTAAGCATATCAAGTATATCATGTAGGCATGTCATGTGATAATTACTGGAAATGAATATACTTTACAGTTAAGAATAATACCGTGATATAGCAGTTCTACTGTGTAAGTGGCATGGTAATTACCGATGATGAATGTGTGAGCCGGTAAATCTGTGTAAGTGTAACATACGCATCATCGGTAATAGTGCAGGTGTACTAGTAGACAACGCCATATACAGGTAAGTGCTGGGAACATAGTACGTATATCACAGGGAATAATACAGCATAACATGAATGGTAATAAGATATGTAACTACCCCTGAATACATTAAATATAACCCATTATCCACTAAGGTGTTTAGCAGCCAAGATTCTCCGAATCAAGACAAACCCATAAGTCGGCGATCCAGCCTCATAGTATCAGATGTGATATAATCCTCGTACATCATCCTCGAGTCGAGAGTGCAGATCAATCATCTGGTATCCTATCACGTACGAGACAGTCCATCGTACGATGTCATCAAATCAGAATAAGGATCTATCGTCCTATACATAAACGAGGGTACGTATCTATAGTCCCGTATGTCATATCACCTTTCATTCTCATAAATATATATATATATATATATATATATATATATATATATATATATATATATATCTCATGTCATATCTATATCAACCTCGTATTATATGTATATCAATCTCACATCATATCTCATAACATATCTTGGCATAAGTATCTATGTTTTCATATCGCCTCACATTCTCATATCAAGCATATCCGCTCATGTTATCTTATTTCATCATATCCTCATATCAATATATATCATCTCGTACTTGTCCTCTGTTCAATTATATATCTATATATCGCTTCACATCCTCATTTCATTATATCAATATATCAATCTGAGTTATCTCATACTAAATCTTTTGCTCATTTCCGTAAGTTCATAGTATAGGTTTCTCCAAATTATATTCTATATATCGAATTTCCATTTCAATGGTTGCGGGGGTGCTATATGCCATCCACCCGATTTCCCCGTAGATATAGATCTTGTAAGTCCATGTCACGCACCCCACGAACTTGTGGGGAGGCGGAATATATGAAAAACGATTATCAAAGTTTCGTAACACGGACTTGAGCGCAAGAATCGTATCTAAACCGTTACTAGCAAACTACGAGAGGTTTAATTACTCGGATTCGAAGTTATACCTCGCGTTACTTGTCCTTCGGCTCTTTATCGCTGTCCTCCACTCCTCGTAGGCTCCTTGGAACATCGACACCTCAACGGCCTCCTCGAGTCAAAGACGATCCATCCGAGAGCTCCTACGCCAAGCTTGATTTCTAACTTGAGATAACTAGGTTGCTCAAAGTGCTAATCTAAGCTACCTAGGGGATATAGAGTGAGGTTATGGATGTATTAGTCAAGCTAACCCTTGATCTCAACACATGAGAGGTTAGGGTTAGGCTTTCAAGAATGAGAGAGCTTGAGGAAAGAGAAGGTGATGATAAGAATGATATTGAAAAATGAACTCATTAGAATATAACAACCATAACAATTTATCAAATAAATAATATAAATGATTAATCATCATGGTTGATGCATTCACCTTGTGTGATTCATCACATGAGTCATAAGCTCAATAAATGAAGCATTAACTCTAAGGATGAATCACACAAATGAGTCATTAAGCAATAAATGCTTATGCCACCTTAACCCCCAAGTCACCATGCTTCTAGAAGCTTCCCGGAAAATTACGAGAACGCCCCTCCAATCCGTGAAAACACGGAAAAACTTTAGACTGTATAAATCCAATAATCTGATACTAGAATCTGGTTTAAACCAAAACCGACTAGTAAAAACTGTCCGAACGTCGTACGTGCGTAAACACACGTATGCGTCCGAACCCTTGTCGTAAAACCATACGACCTCTATATCGTTTCGCCTGGAGCAGGGAAACTCTCTGTGTGGGACTCTAAAGACTCGACACTACGCTGGCAGTGGATTTAACCACAGACCGCAAGCGGCACTAGCTGTACGTAACGGTTCCCAAGTAGATGTCGATAAGAAGGTCGATGAGGAAACCCATCCGAACTCCTACTGAGCCTGACGTGACAATCTCCGTACAGTCCGGTCTGTTCGTTTAAGACTATCGCATATCTAGCCTAGGGGGCGGCAAGCGTCAGTCCCCTAATAGCGGTATAAGTCGTGTCGGAGCGTAGCCCATTACACCCTGAGAAACTACTGGAACCTACCAGTAAATCTCGCTTGCCCTGGCCAGGGACTTTGCGTAATGGCTCTCTGACACAGCGCGATATCAACTCCCAATATCGGGAGAGACGAATCATTTCTAACCGCCACTGCCTCCAAGTGCTCGGGACTGCACCCAACTGCTACCTGTTTGCACGACTCCTTTGAGCCGTGGTAGGGTAGCAATCTAAGAACAGTGGGACACACTCGAGACGAAGTAGCAGTGTCAAGTCTGCGGACTATGCTGTACTCATGTCACCTGGGAACTGTTAACTGACGACGGGTATAATACCAACCAACAGTTCCCCTGCGAGTCCTGTCCGGTGTACCCCTAACGAGCACCTGTATACTATCTCCAGTACGACGTACTGATGGCTGTGGGACAGACCATCTCCCCAACTGGGATGAAAAGCGTACACACTAGTCTACTCTGGAGTATCGATGCCCAGTCTCGATAATCCTGCGACTAGGGACAAGTATAGGATGTTGCTTATAGACTACCCAGCCCCCACTAGTGTGACTGCCATCACAATGCTGGTTATCAAGCAAAGATCCTATGGGCTCTACTAATATGTATAAGTGATACGTTACAAGAAACATATGCACATATTAAAGTAGACACAAACCAAGTAGTATACTACCATTTTTAGCAAGACTGTATATACAACTGTGAATATCCTAAGCTTCCATTAAGTAATATACATACAAGTATGATACAATAATGGCCCCTAGGGCATATACACTAACAATCTCCCACTTGCACTAGGGCCATGAGCTGGCATATCGTAGACCTATCATCTCGAATAGCCTCTCGAACTGCGTCTAAGGAATGGCCTTTGTGAATGGATCAGCAATGTTATTCTCCGTCTCTACTCTTTTCACCTCGATCTCCCGGCGATCTACGATCTCCCTGATCAGGTGATACCGCCTTAAGATGTGTCTGGAATTCTGATGGGACCTGGGTTCCTTCGCTAAAGCTATAGCGCCGTTGTTGTCACAATACAGAGGTATTGGATCAACACAGGTAGGAACCACCTGAAGTTCTGTGAGGAACTTTTTCATCCAGACAGCTTCTTTTGCGGCATCGCAAGCAGCTATGTACTCTACTTCCATCGTTGAGTCAGCAACGGTCTCTTGTTTGGAACTCTTCCAATAGACCACCCCTCCATTGAGGGTAAAGACATAACCCGACATGGACTTGGAGTCATCCTTGTCACTCTAGAAGCCGGAGTCGGCAAAGGCCTCCATCTGGAGGTCTTTTCCGCCATACACCAAGAACATCTCCTTAGTCCTCCTCAGGTACTTGAGAATGTTCTTTACTGCTATCCAGTGATTCTCCCCTGGGTTTGCCTGATACCGGCTTACAACGCTCAATGCATATGCTATATCTGGTCTGGTACATAACTTCACATACATTATAGAGCCTACCGCTGAAGCGTAGGGTATAATCGACATGCGATCCCTTTCCAAATCAGTCTTGGGAGACATTTCTTTGGAGAGCATGATTCCGTGACAAGCCGGTAAGTTACCGCGCTTAGAATCTTCCATACTGAATCTTTTCAATATGGTGTCTATATACCTGGACTGTGAAAGTCCCAACATCCTCTTTGATCTATCACGATAGATCTGGATTCCCAGAATGTAGGTGGCATCACCCAGGTCTTTCATGGAGAATTTCTGTGACAAGAATCTTTTGACTGACTGTAACATAGGAATATCATTTCCTATTAGGAGAATGTCATCCACGTACAAGACGAGGAATACTACAGCTCTCCCTACAATCTTTCTGTATATGCATGGTTCATCTGGATTTTTGATAAAGTCGAATTCTTTGACAGTATCATCAAAACAGATGTTCCAACTCCGAGATGCTTGCTTTAGTCCATAAATGAACTTAAGCAACTTGCATACTTTACCGCTGCTCCTACTCTGAATGAATCTCTCTGGCTGATCCATATAGACGCTCTCTTCCAAATTTCCATTTAGAAAGGCCGTCTTTACGTCCATCTGCCAGATTTCATAATCGTGGAAGGCAGCAATAGCAAGAAGGACCCGAATGGATTTAAGCATAGCCACTGGAGAAAAGGTTTCGTCATAGTCCAAACCAGGTCTTTGACGGAAACCTTTTGCAACAAGTCTGGCCTTATAGGTTTCAACCTGTCCATCTACACCAATCTTCTTTCTGAAGATCCATTTGCATCCTACGGGTTTTACCCCATCTGGAGCAATGTCCAAAGTCCATACTTTGTTAGTGTACATGGACTCCATTTCGGTCTACATTGCATCCAGCAATTTTACTGAGTCACCGCTCTGAATGGCTTGTTGGAAGCTAGTAGGGTCATCTTCATCAATGACACAATCCTCTCTATCCCCATCTATGAGAAAACCGTAGTATCTCTCAGGCGGATGAGACGGCCTACTACTCCTGCGGAGTGGCGTCGGGATGTCCCTTTCTTCTGAAACCTCTGGTTCTACCATACTTTCAGTAGTAGTTTGTGGTTCTGGAATTTCTTCCAGTTTTATTTCGCTCCCACTTGTTTCCTTTTCAAAAAATTCAGTTTCCAAGAAGTGGGGATGCTGAGACACAAAAACCTTTTGTTCCTCTGCGTAATAGAAAAGATACCCCCTGGAGTTCTTTGGGTATCCCACAAACTTACACAGTACTGAGCGTGCCTCGAGCTTGTCCGCATGCTGCTTCTTTACAAAAGCTGGACATCCCCATGTCTTAAGATACTTAAGACAGGGTTTCTTCCCACTCCACATCTGATATGGTGTGGTAGGCACAGTTTTGGTTGGAACCTTGTTCAAAAGATATGCAGCTGTTTCTAGCGCATAACCCTAGAAAGATCGCGGCAACTCAGCCTTACTCATCATGGAATGAACCATATCCAATAGGGTTCGATTCCTCCTTTCTGATACACCGTTGTGTTGTGGTGTGTATGGAGGAGTAAGCTGAGAGAGAATTCCATTCTCTTTTAAGTAACCCAGAAACTCGGTACTTAAGTATTCACCACCTTGATCAGATCTCAGTGTCTTTATACTCTTGCTTGTTTGTTTTTCCACTTCATTCCTGTATTCTTGGAATTTCTCAAAGGCCTTAGATTTATGCTTCATTAAGAAGACATATCCATACCTAGAGAAATCATCCGTAAAAGTAATGAAGTAGGAATAACCACCTCTCGCATGTGTAGACACTGGACCGCACACGTCACTGTGTACGAGTCCCAAGTGCTCGCTTGCTCTTACTCCGTGTCCAGTGAACAGAGTCTTTGTCATCTTTCCTTTGAGACAGGATTGATAAGTTGCATATGTTTGATATTCGAACAGATCCAAATATCCTTCTTTATGTAACTTAGTCAACCTTCTCTCATTGATGTGACCTAGTCTACAATGCCATAAGAAATCCTGATTTAATTCCGGAGACTTTCTTTTAAGTGTGTTCTGGATATTGAAAACCTGAGCTTGACTCAATACGTATATGCCGTTATCTAATGTACCAGACCCAATCAGAACTTGATTTAGGTGGATGTGTACTACATCGCTTACGAATGTAAAATCATATCCCTCTCTCGAAAGTGAGGACACTGATATGATATTACAAGTCATACTAGGTACATACAGACAGTTACGTAGAATCAATATCTGCCCACTTGTCAAACCTAGGCGATATTCTCCCACGGATTCAGCGTCCACGCTCATTCCGTTTGCAACTCTGAGAGACCAATCACCTACCTTTATAACTCTACGGTTTCTCAAAGCATGTAATGAATTACAGATATAAGATCCTGCTCTGGTATCAAGTACCCAGGAAGTAGAGTTAATTGACAAACAGTTCTCAATTACTGACACACTTGAGGCTGAAGCCACAACATGCTTCGTATCCTGGCTACTGGCTTCTAAAGCCCTGCAATCTTTCTGCCTATGCCCAATTTCATAACAATAGGAACGTCTCTCTTTTACTATATCCAGTCCCGAAACTTTTGCCCTTCTCTTTGTTAGTTATATGTATGCCCTAGAGGCCATTACTGTACATAGGATGTATATTGTAGTGGATGCTGGGACATATATAGGGAGGACTTTCTTGCTCGACATGATAGTATGCTATCTGGTTGAACTTTACCTTAACGTGTATACTGATTGTCTCTCTGTTACATGTTGGTAAAGCCCTTAGGATGTGTGCTTGACTACCTGGACTATGATGCGGATCATACTAGTGGGGACATGGTAGTCCATAAGTACATCCTTCAAAGTCCCTAGTCGAGGGTGTATCGAGACGGGGCATCGATATACCAGAGTAGACTAGTGTATACCTTCTCGACCCATACAGATGGGTGATGGATGATCCCATATCCATCGGTGTTTGACATCAGAGGAGATATACGGGTGCTCAGTAGAGACTGGGTACACTGGACGGACTCGCCGAGAACTCCCAGATGGTATTATACCTCACGTCAGATGGCAGTTCTCTGGTGACACTGGTACAGAGTAGTCTGTTGACCCGAGATCGTCATAGAGTCTTGTGTGGTTCCCACTGTGCTTTGATTTCCATCTTACCACGTCCAAGAGGGCGTGCAAAACGGTGGTTTTTGGGTACAGTCCCGAGTCACATGGAGGCAATGAGCGATAGGAGGGGATTCGTCTCTCCTGGTATAGGGGGTTGATGTTGCGCTGTGTTCGATTGGCTATAACAGGAAATCCCTGGCCAGGGTTGCTGAGATTTACTGGTAAGTGTTACCAGTAGTTTCTCGAACAGTTATAGACCTCATATCGACACGACTTATCGAGCTATTGGGGTCTGACGTTTACCACCCCTAGGCGAGATATGCGACATATCAGACGATCAGACCGGACTGTACGGTAGTGTTACTGGTCGGATTCACTGGAGTGTGAGCGGGCTTGCTCGTCGATCTTCAGATCGCTCAATACCCGGGTGGCCGTTACGTTTAGCAGACCGCTTGCGGCTTGTGGGTGTTTGATATGATCATCATCTGCTGCCGGCGTATTGACGAGTCTTTAGAGTCCTACACAGAGGTTTCCTGGCTCAAGCGAAACGAAATAGGAGCACATATGAGATATGTGCGGGACCGAGAATAATGCGTGTATGTGATACTGTATTCCATTCTCGCGATGAATGTATCGATTAGGTTATATGCGATATACCCTAGTTATCGAATCAAAGGTTGATTCGATAAGCCGATACATAGGATACTAGTCGGTTATATGCGATATGACCGGATCGTTAAATCAAGTGTTGATTTAATGATTTAATGTATAATTATATATTTGATATATTACTTTGCATTAACTAGTATTGGTTCACTTTAAATGGATTTTCTCACTTGAAGTTCACATGTTGTATATGTGATATACTTTTGTGCACTTGATTGTATCATGTTTGATGATACATGTTTACTTGAGTTTGTGTAAAGATTAAACCATGGTTATTTAAATGGTTAGGGTTTTGTTTTTCATATCTATTTATTCATTTATTTATTTATTTATTTTCTTTTTGGAAAAAGAAATGAGAAGAATGGTGGCTTTCTTTGTTTGTATTTGAAGATTCATGAAGCTTTGACTTTGTCCACCATTCTTATCTCATGCTTAACCCTAACCATTTGATTTAACCCTATTTTAATCTCTACACTTGACCATGGTTTGCTTATGATAAGGATTGATTTTCTTTTCTATTTTCATGATTCTTATCATAACATTTCTTCTTCTTCTTCCTTGAACTCAAGAAGAAAAAGCTTTCTTCATCAATGGTGAATTGAGCAAACAAGTGAGAAATCCAATTCTAAAGTATACCCACTTCCTATTTCTTCATCCTCTACCTCTTGCCAAGTAGTAGAGTGTGTTTCCTTCACAAGTTTTAGGGCTTGGTGAAGGTGGAGCTTGATTTAGCGATGCCTCGACGTAGATCATCTTCGGCATGGACATCGACGACCTAGCTCGCTTTTTCTCCGACGAAGCCGACTCTAGAGCCCGGATTTGATTTGGACAGCGGAGAGGACCTCGTTGCGGAGCTATGGAGGTGGAGCACCGGATCTACAAAGGTTGTATTTCCGATAAACTTTTAGTTAAGTGTTAACTAGTTAGTTTTTCGCCTAGACATCTAGCCGACGATCCGTAGTTTAGGGTTTGTAGGCACCGTAGAATTTGAAATTGGCATGTTCGATGCCTTGTGAGACCTCTTGGGAGTGCCTAGGAACCCAACAGTGGTATCAGAGCCTAGCTAGAGCCTTAGACGATGCGTAGACGGAGTTAGAAGTCCGATCGACCCGAAACCCCGACTTTAAAATGCTCTCTGGACATTTTTGTAAAATGTGGATTTTTGCAAATTAAAAATATGCAGAAAAACAAGCAGGTAAATCTAAGAATTACGATGCAAAAATTACCTAATGATCTTTCTAAAGTGCGGCGGAACCGCGGCATTAGCGTGCTAATGCGGCCCTTCCGCCGCACGTTTGTCTTATCTGCCATTGAATTTTGCACAGTAACTCCTATTTTTCAGTGCTGGTTTTCCTGGGAATTTTTAATCTGAAATCAAGAGTTGAGTATTTTGGGTTGTATTGGGAGTTCATACATTCGATCGGATTGTCAAACTTTGTCTATGTGTCGTTCCGGATAATTTTTTGAATATGTTAAAAAGTTCGACCGGATATAAATACCCAATTTTTCCCCTGTCGGGAAATTTCCAAGTGTTGGATATTTCCGTAGTTTAACGACGTTCTAAGTAGTGCAAGTAACGCGATGGTCCCTCTAGAAGACAACAAACCTTAACTCGATTATGTGACCGTCTTGAACTGCCCTTTGAACCTTCGGGTTTGGGGCAGTACGGCGTGCCACATGTGAGGCGTTGGCTTGACCCTTCTACGGCTGGACCGTTGGTACTGAGGCACGAACTGAATGTTGTTAGACTTATTTCATGTGTTGATCTGTATCGGGAAAACTTGGGTGTTCGAATGTTCAATCGGAAAGTTTAATATTTTCTAATTATCTGGAATGGGATACAATAATTGGAATTCACAATAAGTTATGAGATAACTGAATGAATCTTATAAACATAGCAGTTTAGTCTCACTTGATCGGTTGCCACGGAATTTTGATGTGATCAAAAGTCCGTCGCAATCACGTAGCGTACGCGGATACTCGCCGGGTAAACTTAATAGACAGCCTCACTCCATAGCCCCGACCAAGTGACTGTAGGAGAACCCCGTCGCCGAAAGCATCCGTTCGGGTGCTCGCGGTAGCGGTGTTCCGCCTTGGTGCACTTCGTCGACGGTATCGGGGGTGCAGCCGTCTACTGAAGTTTGCGACGAGCATTCGATCAAAATGTCGGGAATCCTGTTGAATTGCCCGACTTGATATTGAAAAGTGTTTTCGATTATGAGACTAAAATGCGGGGTTTATAATTGTTAGGCATGCGATGTCTAAGTAATTCATTTGGTCAGGCATGCGATGTCTGAGGTGGTTGCGGATTCCAACTGTTGTAGTTTTACACTTTCTTTTCTGTGACCGTAAGTGTAATATGTGATATCGCCGGTTTCGTTGCTATATGTCAACGACAATTGGGATGCGCATATTTACTTACGTTGATGACATGTGATGTTATGTGTTGCTGGATATGTTATATTAGATCGTCGTGTTTGAATAGCCGGGGGTTTTTATGTGAGATGAGTGTTTTTCATTTTCATTCATGTAAAAACTTGTATGTAATATTCTTTTATTGGGGCGCTTCCAGGTTGCGGAAGTAGTCACCGTTTGTATATTATTTACTTTTCCGCACTAGGATAGACCCAAGGAGGGGAGCACAAGTAACCGGGTTCTGGGGTCCAGTGGGAGACCAACTCGAGGAGTCGGGTCCGGGTCTCCTAACTCCAGAATTGGTAGGGTTGCTTGCCGCTCTCGTAGGGGTCTAGGGGTGTGGGTTTGGCTATTCATCACAACCGTGGAATCCGTGTTTTATACTGGCTCGTATTGAAAACACGGACGTCCTAGTATATCCAATATTTCATATGATTCTTCTGCTGCGATATCTGTGATGTGATCATGTGATGTTCTGTGATAGATACCGTATATAGTATATATGATATATTATATAGGCGTTACTTATGTTTTACACCCGCGCTAGCCCTGCCCTGCTCTGCCGTTAGTTACCTAACCTAACGGTGCACGAGGGGACATCGAGGCGAATGCGGATGGCATAAGTGTACGTGTATTTATCTGTGATGTTTAGGTATTTAAATGATGGGACTTCATTAATGTGATTAATGAAATAAAAAGAAACCTAAGATGTTGTAGAATCGAATTTCAAAATAAAACAGGTAGCTACAGTTCTTGCTTTGCACAGCGGTATATATGATATATCCTGCACCTTATTCGATAAGGAAAGGACCGAGATCCCTTCACCGGGAGTGACTCCTTTAGCAATAACGGGCAGATGCTACACACTCGGTTTGTCTTTTGATTGCTTTTAAGTGTTTTTGCTTTGCACAGTGATATATATGATATATCCCGCACCTCATTCGACGAGGAAAGGACCGACGATCCCTTTACCGGGAGTGACTCCTTTAGCAAAACTAGAAAAGCCTCAAAAGCACTCCATTTTAAAATCATTCGATCCTACAACGATATCAAGTTCATTACGCAATAGGTTTTCATAAAAACCTGTCGTAGCCCTCCGTCATTTCAGATAAGTAGTAGTTAGTATTCGTGCTGCGTTTGTTGGCCTTTGTCAAGGCGCAGTGTGCCGTAGCTAACTGGTGCTTATCTGCTTATGCATATGATGCAGATTAAGTTAGGGTAGTCGTGCGACCTTGTTGGCCTTTGTCAAGGGCCGTGCGGGTGGGTTTAATTCAATCAGGAAATGACGGGTTGAACTTGACTAGCATCCTATGGTTTGTTGGCCTTTGTCAAGGTCATAGGAGGTTAGGGGCAAAATATTATCGGGAATTTCAAGTGTTGAAATTTGCAATGAGATTGCATACCTTCTATGAGATAGTTGGATCCCGATACCCGCTGCGAGTAAGAGTTACTCCTGGGAGAGTTTTATACATTACAATTAGCCGATCAAGTAGGTGTCTAGAAAGGTGTTAATGAGGTTACGCCTCTGGGAAAACGAGGTTTACATTAATTAGGTTCGTACGAAAGCACGGGGGACCTCCCTCAAAGTACCGACACTGGCCTGGCTGAAAGATTGGCGAACTTGTAGTGTGTAATTAATCCCGGCTAGTCTTTCCTTTTAGGGTTTGAAGGAAGATTTGATAAAAAGCAGTGGGAGCCATCCTGATTAGATAAAATAATAACCAATCTATTCTTGACAGAGCGCACGCTGAGTGTTTTCTTCTCTCTCTCTCCAGGTAGCGACCATATCACGCCTTAATCAAGATAATAATACGGATTATTGACCGAACCCGCTTGTTATACTGAGCTGGGGAACGTTGGTCCCGCTCCTACTTATAATTGTTATAAGACAGAGCAGGAAATTGGGGATTACCAGAATTCCCGTGCCGCCTAAACGAAGAGAGAGCATGCTGATGCATCATCTTCGGGTGTGTTCGTTATAAAGAACTGTTTCTCTGTATCCTTTACGTCCTGGGTATGTGATACCAGATCAGGATCCCAGATATGTAATCTGTTACATAGGGTTACAGATAGGTAGAGAACTGAGAACGGGTGATAAGTTTCATGAGGCAGAAAACGGGGCAAGAGTTGCAGCCAAGTCTGTTGGTCACTATCACCCTGTATTACAATACATTGATTCTGAACGAATGTTATTAGATACCGAACCTGTTATGCAAAATCATATCTGTCTCTTTATTAGTAAAGAAACGATAAAATTTTGTATTGTTGGACAATGTTTTGAACATTTCCTATATCAAAAGTTGATCGGTTCAGGCACGTTATCTAAAAGCGTTGAAGTTCTAAATCAAACTACAGTTCTTAGTATACGGAACACACACAAGAGGAAGAGTTCAGAAATGAACGAATCCTTCTTGAGGTATTGTAGACTAGGTCAGATCAATGCGACCCGACTGGCTAGAGTTACATAAAGATGCATATTTAAATTAGTTTGAACTTACATCTTGTGAAACTCGCCAGTCATGTCACAAAGATAAGATGACCATAGCTCCGTTTACTGGAAACAGAGAAAGAGTTAGTGAACTCTTGGGATATGATACATGTTGATGTATGTAAGGTCCCCTGTCTACATATGCCAGGACTGGTTCTTTGTACTTCGTTACATTCTCTGATAATCTCTCAAGATTCAGACATATGTTCCTGTTGAAACACAAGTCCGAACCTTTTGAGATATTCACAGAATATAAGTTAGAAGTAGAGAACCAATACGGGTATAAGTATTATGTCCTATGATGAGATCAAGGAGGAGAATACTTGTGCACGGAAATCCTAGATTATACTAAAGGAGAATGAGATTCTCTCTCAGCATTACTCCTCTGTATACACCATAGCACGATGGTATATCAGGGCGGATCAATCACACCCTATATGATAAGGTGTGCTCTATGATGAGTACTACTGAGTTACCTTTTTCCTTTTTGGAAGTTATGCACTTGAGAAGCTGCATACCTATTGAATAGGGTTCCAATCAAATCAATTGCCTACCATTTCATATGTGATATGGAAAGGGAAGAGCCCATATCTTAAGATAGTTAAGATTTGGGGTTGTCCGGCCTATGTCTAAAAGAAAAATCCGGACAAGCTCGAGGCAAGATCTGTTATGTACAACTGGAAAAGTTCTAACTATACAAACAACAGAAGATGATTTGGTAGAACCAAAGGATTCAGTAGATACCAACGAACCTCAGCCTCTCCGCCGATCTAGTAGGGTTCCTCACCCACCTGAGAGATACTTCGGTTTCTCTATGACAGTGGGAGCGAGGATTGCATCATGAGATGATGACCCAACTAGTTTCGAGCTGGCCATCAGGAGTAAGACTCTATAAGAATGGCTGGATGCTTAGTGATCTGAGATGGAATCCTTATACACCAACAAAGTATGGACTTTGGTTGCTGTATCTGAAGGGTTAAATCCCCATCAGGAGCAAGTATATCTTGAGAAGATTACTTGGTGTACATGGAAAGGTTGAGACTTTCAAAGCTAGACTTGTTAAAGGTTTGCTTCATTGACCAAGCGTGGATTAAGATGAAACATTTTCAAGTGGCTATGCTTAAGTCCATCCAGATCTTACTTGCCACGGCTACATACCATAACTACGATATCTGGCGGTTGGGTGCCATGACTGCTTTTCTAAATGATGATTTAGAAGAGGACGTCTATAAGTACACAGCCAGAGGGCCTCGTAGACAGTGGGAGCAGCGGAAACGTGTGCAAGATGCTTTATAAGATAAAGCAGGCATCGCGGAGTTGGAACATCTGTTTTGATGAAGCGGTCAAAGAGTTTGACATCATCAAAATGGTAGATGAACCTTGTATATACAAAAAGGTAGTAGGGAGTATGGTGACGATCCTCGTAGAGTACGTGGATGACATACTCTTGATAAGAAAGGAGTTTCTTATGCTACGCTCGATCAATCTCCGCTTATCACAAAGATTCTCCATATAGGATTAAAGTGATACCTACTAAATCCTGGATTTTGGATTTATGAGATAGATCTAAATGGATGTTAGGATACTCACTAGATGTAGTGAGACGGTATCAACCGATCCTGGGGAGAATCACTGGAAGGGTTCCAGGGTGATAATGACGACTGAGTGTCAGTCGCAGGCATTGTCTTTACCCTCAGTAAAGGGACGGTATGTTGGAAGAGTTCCAAGCTAGATACCGTGACATACTAGACGATAAAGGCTGGATACATCGCTACTTAAGATGCTATCAAAGAGGCAGTCTGGGTGTATATTAGTTCATAAGATGAACTTCGTTCCTACCATTGTGTGACAATGGAGTTGTGGCTTATGCCAAGGAACGCCGGTCCCATCAGTGATCCAGACATATTCTAAGGCAGAATCACTTGATCATGGAGATGGTTGATCTCCAGGGAGATCGAGGTTAGGAGAGTAGACTCAGAGGACAACACAGCGGATCCACTCACAAAGGCCTGTTCCCAGAGAGAGACTTTTATGGGATGGTTGAGTATGAGATACTGCAACCACTGCTATCAGATGGCCCTAGTGCAAGTGGGAGATTGTTAGTTATATGTATGCCCTAGAGGCCATTACTGTACATAGGATGTATATTGTAGTGGATGCTGGGACATATATAGGGAGGACTTTCTTGCTCGACATGATAGTATGCTATCTGGTTGTACTTTACCTTAACGTGTATACTGATTGTCTCTCTGTTACATGTTGGTAAAGCCCTTAGGATGTGTGCTTGACTACCTGGACTATGATGCGGATCATACTAGTGGGGACATGGTAGTCCATAAGTACATCCTTCAAAGTCCCTAGTCGAGGGTGTATCGAGACGGGGCATCGATATACCAGAGTAGACTAGCGTATACCTTCTCGACCCATACAGATGGGCGATGGATGATCCCATATCCATCGGTGTTTGACATCAGAGGAGATATACGGGTGCTTAGTAGAGACTGGGTACACTGGACGGACTCGCCGAGAACTCCCAGATGGTATTATACCTTACGTCAGATGGCAGTTCTCTGGTGACACTGGTACAGAGTAGTCTGTTGACCCGAGATCGTCATAGAGTCTTGTGTGGTTCCCACTGTGCTTTGATTTCCATCTTACCACGTCCAAGAGGGCGTGCAAAACGGTGGTTTTTGGGTACAGTCCCGAGTCACATGGAGGCAATGAGCGATAGGAGGGGATTCGTCTCTCCCGGTATAGGGGGTTGATGTTGCGCTGTGTTCGATTGGCTATAACAGGAAATCCCTGGCCAGGGTTGCTGAGATTTACTGGTAAGTGTTACCAGTAGTTTCTCGAACAGTTATAGACCTCATATCGACACGACTTATCGAGCTATTGGGGTCTGACGTTTACCACCCCTAGGCGAGATATGCGACATATCAGACGATCAGACCGGACTGTACGGTAGTGTTACTGGTCGGATTCACTGGAGTGTGAGCGGGCTTGCTCGTCGATCTTCAGATCGCTCAATACCCGGGTGGCCGTTACGTTTAGCAGACCGCTTGCGGCTTGTGGGTGTTTGATATGATCATCATCTGCTGCCGGCGTATTGACGAGTCTTTAGAGTCCTACACAGAGGTTTCCTGGCTCAAGCGAAACGAAATAGGAGCACATATGAGATATGTGCGGGACCGAGAATAATGCGTGTATGTGATACTGTATTCCATTCTCGCGATGAATGTATCGATTAGGTTATATGCGATATACCCTAGTTATCGAATCAAAGGTTGATTCGATAAGCCGATACATAGGATACTAGTCGGTTATATGCGATATGACCGGATCGTTAAATCAAGTGTTGATTTAATGATTTAATGTATAATTATATATTTGATATATTACTTTGCATTAACTAGTATTGGTTCACTTTAAATGGATTTTCTCACTTGAAGTTCACATGTTGTATATGTGATATACTTTTGTGCACTTGATTGTATCATGTTTGATGATACATGTTTACTTGAGTTTGTGTAAAGATTAAACCATGGTTATTTAAATGGTTAGGGTTTTGTTTTTCATATCTATTTATTCATTTATTTATTTATTTTCTTTTTGGAAAAAGAAATGAGAAGAATGGTGGCTTTCTTTGTTTGTATTTGAAGATTCATGAAGCTTTGACTTTGTCCACCATTCTTATCTCATGCTTAACCCTAACCATTTGATTTAACCCTATTTTAATCTCTACACTTGACCATGGTTTGCTTATGATAAGGATTGATTTTCTTTTCTATTTTCATGATTCTTATCATAACATTTCTTCTTCTTCTTCCTTGAACTCAAGAAGAAAAAGCTTTCTTCATCAATGGTGAATTGAGCAAACAAGTGAGAAATCCAATTCTAAAGTATACCCACTTCCTATTTCTTCATCCTCTACCTCTTGCCAAGTAGTAGAGTGTGTTTCCTTCACAAGTTTTAGGGCTTGGTGAAGGTGGAGCTTGATTTAGCGATGCCTCGACGTAGATCATCTTCGGCATGGACATCGACGACCTAGCTCGCGTTTTCTCCGACGAAGCCGACTCTAGAGCCCGGATTTGATTTGGACAGCGGAGAGGACCTCGTTGCGGAGCTATGGAGGTGGAGCACCGGATCTACAAAGGTTGTATTTCCGATAAACTTTTAGTTAAGGGTTAACTAGTTAGTTTTTCGCCTAGACATCTAGCCGACGATCCGTAGTTTAGGGTTTGTAGGCACCGTAGAATTTGAAATTGGCATGTTCGATGCCTTGTGAGACCTCTTGGGAGTGCCTAGGAACCCAACACTCTTTCCTTCTACTTCCCTGGTTTCCTTCAGGGTAGAAGGTAGAGACTGTAGAATCAAGTCAGTATCTGACTCGTTCTCTAACGTGGTCTTCAGGTCCTTGAGCTGATCAATACAGCTAGTCATTGTAAGGACGTTGTCCCCTACAGATGACCCGACGGCCAACCTCGCTTGAATTAATTCGGTCGAGGTTTCATATCTTATGATATGAGATTGCTCTCCATATAAATCTTTGTTATGGAGAAAGATGGAAACTGAGTCCATCTTCTCGTGCTGCTTCTGGTATACACCATCAACTGAAGCTAACACGAGGCACTTGGCTTTCGCTTTATCCTTTTCCCTTGTCTGACGGATATTCATATCCGTGATAGTGGAAACTGGACCTGGGACGGTAGGATCTTGAGTAGTAATAGGGTGGTCCAGCTTGTTATAGGCAATGGACTTCTGGACAGACCTTTGCCAGTCATATAAGTCAGATTCAGTCAATTTGTTATCTAGATGTAACCTAGTCGTGGTGACAAGGTCGCTGCAATTAAAAGAGAGAGAAGAAAACACTTTTAGTATGATGCTCTTGCAAGTTTAGAGTGGTTTTTAATTTATCTAAACAGGATGGCTCCCACTGTTTCTCGAATCCTTACTCAAACCATAAAAGAAGAATTAGCCAGGACTATTCTCACCGTACAATACTTTCTTAACCGTTCAGCCAGGTCAGTGTCGATACTTCGAGGGAGGTTTTCCAACGCTTTTGCGAAGTTCCTTAATTAAAGAACCTCTTTTCTCTAGGGGCGTAGCCCCGCTGACACCTTTCTAGGCACCTACTTGGTTTATATCATTGATCATTAAGTGACGAATGTCCTGATAAGTAGTATATACTCACAGTAGGATCGGGATCCAAAATATCATCGTATGATAATGTTGAAGGAATCATACCAACATTCATCAAACTCCAAAATGGTATGCATCTCTCTGCAAATTTCAGTTTCTTTAGAAATTCCCGATGTGGATTTTTGCCCCATGCTCTTATGACCTTGACGAAGATCAAAAGATCATAAGTCACATGTCAAGTTCTACCCGTCATTATCCAGGTTAATTTGAACCCACCCGTACATACCCTTGACGAAGGTCAACAAGGTAATACGACTGTCCCAAACCAACGCATCTATCTATGCTGCATATGAACACCCAACAGCTACCAATCACTCTGCCTTGACGAAGGTCAACAAACATAGCTTGAATACTATTGAATATTCATACGAAATGACGGAGGGCTACGAATGGTTTTGGCAAAACCGTGAACGTAGTGAACTTGATATAACCGAAGGAACCTGATAGCTTTTAAAAGGAGTGGTTAAAGCTCCGTAATTAAAAATTCTGATCTTTTAAAATAACCGAGTGGTTTCTTTTAAATTTGTTCCAACGATTGAACTTTGGTTTATTTTCTTTGCATTATAATAATGCGTCCCATCATTTATCCTATCATTGCAGAAAACAATGAAAATACCACGTCCTCTTATGCCATCCGCATTCGCCATGGGGTCCCGTCATCACCCGTTAGGTTACTTAACTAACGACAGAGCGGGGGCTGGGCTAGCGCGGGAGTAAAACATAAGTGACGTCTAATAGCTATCATATATAGATATTGTACATTCGTCAGACGCAATAATAAGCATTCTAGATCACAGATGAATTTTATTGGATATACTAGCAATCCGCATTTGCTTTGAGCCTGTAATAAAAGACGGATTACACAGTTATGATGAATAGCCATTACCCCAACCCTAGACCCCTACGGGTACGGCAAACTACCCGGCAAGTACCCGAAGTGAAGCGGTCTCCCTCAACAACGTGAGTAGGCCACTAAACACTTCAACGTACCCGGTAGTTTGTGTACCCCGCCTTAGGTCTATCCTAGGAGCAAAAACAGTAAAAAGAAATAATACAACGGTGGCTACAACCGCAACCTGGATGCGCCCCGCAAAAGAATATTACATCATATTACATTTACATCGAATGAATGAATATTAAACCCATCTCAAACCCCGGCTAATCATCACAACACTCCAATCAAGTTCATATACACAAACAGTAAACATTACAGAAATGTGCAACCCCCTGCCAACCGACATACTAGCAGTTAGGGGAGGTTTACAAACACATTAAACATTACAGATAAATACCCAATTAGCAAATAACTTAGAACATCGATCAACAACCTTTTTCCGTGTCTACCCCAAAAGCAAAGCAGCACTGAAGTAACCTGGGCAGAAACAGAATATACAGGAAAACAGAACACTAAAATATATGAATTTTAGAGCAAATCGGAGTCAACTCGGGGTTGACTCCGCCGCGGATCCGTGGCCAAAAGCACACTCATGCCGCGGATCCGCGGCCATCAAGCCAAGTTAGAACTCCGTATTTTCCCAGAATTCTTATATTTACCTGCTGTGAATTTGAAGGCATATCAAATATTTTTTTAGACATGTTTAAAATTAACAGAACTGTTAGGGTATCCGGGGTTTCGTTTTCGCATTTTCTGACGATCGAAGTTCTAATCAGTTGCTAACAAGCTAGTAATGGTTTAGTTGGCTCTGATACCACTATAACTCCATGTCACGCACTCCACGAACTTGCGGGGAGGCGGAATATATGAAAAACGATTATCAAAGCTTCGTAACACGGACTTGAGCGCAATAATCGTATCTAAACCGTTACTAGCAAACTACGAGAGGTTTAACTACTCGGATTCGAAGTTATACCTCACGTTACTTGTCCTTCGGGTCTTCATCGCTGTCCTCCACTCCTCGTAGGCTCCTTGGAACATCGGCACCTCAACGACCTCCTCGAGTCAAAGACGATCCACCCGAGAGCTCCTACGCCAAGCTTGATCTCTAACTTGAGATAACTAGGTTGCTCAAAGTGCTAATCTAAGCTACCTAGGGGATATAGAGTGAGATTATGGATGTATTAGTCTAGCTAACCCTTGATCTCAACACATGAGAGGTTAGGGTTAGGGTTTCAAGAATGAGAGAGCTTGAGGAGAGAGAAGGTGATGATAAGAATGATATTGAAAAATGAACTCATTAGAATATAACAACTATAACAATTTATCAAATAAATAATATAAATGATTAATTATCATGGTTGATGCATTCACCTTGTGTGATTCATCACATGAGTCATAAGCTCAAAAAATGAAGCATTAACTCTAAGGATGAATCACACAAATGAGTCATTAAGCAATAAATGCTTATGCCATCTTAACCCCCAAGTTACCATGCTTCTAGAAGCTTCCCGGAAAATTACGAGAACGCCCCTCCAATCCGTGAAAACACGGAAAAACTTTAGACTGTATAAATCCAATAACCTGATACTAGAATCTGGCTTAAACCAAAGCCGACTAGTAAAAACTGTCCGAACGTCGTACGTGCGTAAACACACGTATGCGTTCGAACCCTTGTCGTAAAACCATACGACCTTTATATCGTTTCACCTGGAGCAGAGAAACTCTCTGTGTGGGACTCTAAAGACTCGACACTACGCTGGCAGTGGGTTTAACCACAGACCGCAAGCGGCACTAGCTGTACGTAACGGTCCCCAGGTAGATGTTGATAAGAAGGCCGATGAGGAAACCCATCCGAACTCCTACTGAGCCTGACGTGACAATCTCCGTACAGTACGGTCTGTTCGTCTAAGACTATCGCATATCTAGCCTAGGGGGCGGCAAGCGTCAGTCCCCTAATAGCGGTATAAGTCGTGTCGGAGCATAGCCCATTACACCTTGAGAAACTACTGGAACCTACCAGTAAATCTCGCTTTCCCTGGCCAGCGACTTTGCGTAATGGCTCTCTGACACAGCGCGATATCAACTCCCAATACCGGGAGAGACGAATCCTTTCTAACTGCCACTGCCTCCAAGTGCTCGGGACTGCACCCAACTGCTACCTGTTTGCACGACTCCTTTGAGCCGTGGTAGGGTAGCAATCTAAGAACAGTGGGACACACTCGAGGCGAAGTAGCAGTGTCAAGTCTGCGGACTATGCTGTACTCATATCACCTGGGAACTGTTAACTGACAACGGGTATAATACCATCCAACAGTTCCCCTGCGAGTCCTGTCCGGTGTACCCGTAACCTAACGAGCACCTGTATACTATCTCCAGTACGACGTACTGATCACTGTGGGACAGACCATCTCCCCAACTGGGATGAGAAGCGTACACACTAGTCTACTCTGGAGTATCGATGCCCAGTCTCGATAATCCTGCGACTAGGGACAAGTATAGGATGTTGCTTATAGACTACCCAGCCCCCACTAGTGTGACTGCCATCACAACGCTGGTAATCTAGCAAAGATCCTATGGGCTCTACTAATATGTATAAGTGATACGTTATAAGAAACATATGCACATATTAAAGTAGACACAAACCAAGTAGCATACTACCATTTTTAGCAAGACTGTATATACAACTGTGAATATCCCAAGCTTCCATTAAGTAATATACATACAAGTATGATACAATAATGGCCCCTAGGGCATATACACTAACAGATCTACTCACCTGCAATATCCTTGCTTATCCGAAGTCGATGAACATCTTGATCTCTTTCGTCGTCTCAGAAGTCCACACGAAGGTACCTACAAATCAATGCATAATGTAACGATATTAAAACCAAGTTCGAAATCCGATACGGCACACAAAGTGCTCATAGGTTAGAACCTATAGCCTACGCATGCAAGAACTACCAAATAACCCTCATCGTTGACGTACAAACGTCCAATGACCGTGTTCAAACTCAAATACCAAAACCAAATTTTCAGAAATCGGAAACCCGAAATCATTAACATGGAAAATCACTCCTAGATTCTACCCTATGTCAAATTATGAGATTTTGCATATAGGGTAGGTCTACATATCAGATAAGGAAACCATGGACCAAACAATAACCCAAAATCCCCAGGTCAGGCCGCAATTTGCAGCCTGTAAGATTAAATCTGTGGCCATCATCAAGAGTTAGGGTCTCGGGTCTTGGGGGTAAATTCCTAGTTGTCTGCTCGTCTCACTATGATGGGAACTTATTTTATGGAGCTCTCGGGTCACAGCAGATCTTAATAGATCATCACAAATCCTCAAAAGCCGATATCGGGAAAATTATAAGTTCGTTTTTTGGGGTTCTAGTCTCAAGTTTAACCAGAATATCATCACTAATGGCTTTAGGTTCACTAACTAAACATCAATTACCTCTCTACAACTCAAATCACCCACTAATATCATTCTGGAATTTTCCAAAGTCATTAAACTTGCTTAATCGAATTCTAAACATGAATAGGAAGTTAAGAAACTAGATAACATGAAAGAAGGTGAAAGCTTTACTTCTTAGAGCAACTGAAGAAAATTCCAAGATGGTGCAAGTTGCTTAAAATCCAAACTTGAGCCCACTAGGGGGTGTAGGATGAGGTGTTGACTATAGTGCCCTCAAGTCAATTATTGAATCGCAGGCACGCGATTGTGATGATTGAGGGAGAATCTATACCGGTAGAACAGTCTTACTCGAGATGATAGTATGCTATCTTCTTTGTCTTTATCATCATGTACAGCATTAGGTGGCATTACAGATCACTATTACATGTTGATAGAGCTCATAGGATTCTTTCTTGACTACCAGCATTATGATGGCGATCATATAAGTGGGAGCTGGGTGGCCTATAAGCACATCCTTAAATTTTCTTAGTCGTGGGAGTATTGAGACTGGGCATCGATACTCCGGAGTAGACTAGTCTATACTTATCGATACCCCGACGCGGGGCGGTGGCCGGTCTCATAAGCCATTGGTATCAGTTAGTCACCTAAGATAGTATACATATGCTCATTGAGTTATGAGTACACTGGACGGACTCGCCGGGAACATGCTAGTTGGTATTATAACTATTGTCAGATAGCAGTTCCCAGGTGACATGAGTACAGGTTAGTCTGTCGACTGGAGATCGTCATTTGTCTCGTGTGAGTTCCCATTGTGCTTTGATTACTAACCTACCATGGCTCAAAGGAGTCGTGCAAACAGGTTTTAGTTGGGTACAATCCCGAGCCATATGGAGGCAGTGAGCGGATCGTCGGGGATTCGTCTCTCCCGGTATTGCGGGTTGATGTCACGTTGTGCACGGGTGGCCATCACCAGAAATCCTTGGCCAAGGTGGACGAGAATTACTGATCTAGGATCAGCAGTTTCTCAGGTGGTGATGGGTTTCATACCAACACGAAATGTCACGTTATTAGGGGTCTGGTTTTATCCACTCCCTAGTCTCGATATGCGATACTCTTAGACGAACAGACCGGACTGTATGGAGATTGTCACGGACAGGTTCAGTAGAGGTTTGGATGAGTTTGCTCGTCAGCCTTCCGTTCGCTCAATATCTCGGTAGCCGTTACGTACAGCTAGTGCTGCTGACATGCTTATGGTTAAACCCAGCGTATTGACGAGTTTTTAGAGTCCCACACAGAGGGTTTTCACGGTTCAGGCGATATGGTGTAGATGACGTATGTTGGTACATAATGGTGTCCGATTAAATATGTGTACAGCCTACACAGACTTTATGTAGGGTTGCTAGGCATGCACATAAGGGTCTATGAGGCATCAACCATGCCCGATTAAAATTTTAGCCGTGCCGAACAACCCAAAACCGGATCTTTAAACTAGAGTTTATGCGAAACTAAGCATGTTAAACACTTTAACACTAAGTGAGAGGGATTACAACCTGTGTAGATCCAGTCCTTCACTTCTTAAGCTCCGTGTTGAGGTCCCTTCGCTGCGATCATCGTGTTCCGGACTCTCGAGAGGCTCCACGAAGAGAAAGATGCAGTCTTGCTTCCGATCTTCGATAACAAAGATGATCTACCTTGAAGTTTCATTAACACAAACTAACACTCACTAAATGAAGTGAACACTCTCATCTAAAGGGCAATGGTAGATGAGGATGATGAAGTAGGATTTTTGCTCTCATTTATAATCTTTTTCTCACTCATTTTTCATCACAAAATCAAAACAAGAAAGCTTTTCATGAAGAACTCAAGCAAGAAGAAGATGAATAATGATTAACCTTTTGTGATGAATAATGAAAAGATAAATATGATGAATAATGCAACCATGGTCAACTAAACCCATGTAGAGAATTAACTAGGGCTAGGGTTTGGGTTGGGTTAAAGCATGAGTCATTTGAAAATATCTTTGCAAAAACAAAAGAAAACCTTCTAGAAGGTTCATGAATGCACTAACCCAAATCAAACCCTAATCTTGTTTAATCTCCACTAAACATGTTGCATTAGTAATCATATCATGTTACAATATTATATATCACATATATAATATTTATCGTAACAAAATAAAATAATACATTTAACATATATCGCATATATATCAATGTATTACCGAGTGAGAAAAAGAATCTTTTAGTGAGCTAATATTAGTTAATGTAATTTAATATATCACATATATTATTATACATTAAATTATCGAATCAACACTTGATCCGATAATCCGGCTATATCGCATATAACCGACTAATACGATGACCCGGCTATATCACATATACCCGGCCGATATCTCATATCGCGAGAATCCAATACGGTATCACATATCGCATTATCCTCGGTCCCGCACATATCACATATGTGCTCCTACTCCGTTTTTCCTGAGTCAAGAAACCTCTGTGTAGGACTCTAAAGAATCGTCAATACGCCGGCAGTAGGTGATGATCATATCAAACAACCACAAGCTGCAAGCGGTCAGCTAAACGTAATAGCCACCCAGGTATTGAGTGCTCAGAAGATCAACAAGCAAGCCTGCACATTCTCCTGTGAATCCAAACAGTAACACTCCCGTACACTCCGGTCTCGTCGTCTGATATGTCACATATCTCACCTAGGGGTGGTAAACGTCAGACCCCAGAAGCTCGATAAGTCGTGTCGATATGAGGTCTATAACAGTTTGAGAAACTACTGATAACACTTACCAGTAAATCTCAGCAACCCTGGCCAGGGATTTCCAGTTATAGCCAATCGAACACAGCACAACATCAACTCCCTATACCGGGAGAGACGAATCCCCTCCTATCGCTCATTGCCTCCATGTGATTCGGGACTGTACCCAAAAGCCACCTTTTTGCACGCCCTCTTGGACGTGGTATGATGGAAATCAAAGCACAGTGGGAATCACACATGACTCTATGACGATCTCGGGTCAACAGACTACTCTGTACTAGTATCACCGGAGAACTGCCATCTGACGTGAGGTATAATACCATCTGGGAGTTCTCGGCGAGTCCGTCCAGTGTACCCAGTCTCTACTGAGCACCCGTACACCATCCTTAATGTCAAACACCGATGGATATGGGATCATCCATCGCCCATCATATGGGTCAAGATACGTATACGCTAGTCTACTCTGGTGTATTGATGCCCTGTCTCGATACACCCTCGATTAGGAACAGTTATAGGATGTACTCGTCGACTACCGTGGCCCCACTAGTATGATCTCATCATAGTCCCAGTAGTCGAGTACATATCCTAAAGGGCTTTATCAACATGTAACATAGAGACAATCAGACTACATGTTAAGATAAAGTACAACCAGATAGCGTACTATCATGTCGAGCAAGAAAGTCCTCTCTATATATGTCCAAGCATCCATTACAATATACATCGTATGTACAGTAATGGCCTCTAGGGCATACATATAACTAACAATCTCCCATTTGCACTAGGGCCATCTATTGTGGTATCGCATACCCAACAATTAGCTGTGGTTGAAGTATCTCATACTCAACCATCCCATAAAAGTCTCTACTGGGAAAAAGGCCATTGTGAGTGGATCCGCGCTATTGTCGTCTGTGTCTACTTTCCTAACCTCGATCTCCCTGGAGATCAACTATCTCCATGATCAGGTGATATTGCCTAAGAATTATATCTGGATTTCTGATGGGATGGGCGGTTCCTTAGCAAAAGCCACAACTCCATTGTCACACAATGGTAGGAATGAAGTTCATCTCATGAACTTATATATCTAGACTGCCTCTTTGGTAGCATCCTTGGTAACGATGTATCATGCCTTTAATCGTCTAGTATGTCATGGTATCTAGCTTGGAACTCTTCCAACATACCGTCCCTCCACCGAGGGTAAAGACAATGCCTGCGACTGACATTCAGTCGTCCTTATCACCCTGAAACCTTTCCAGTGATTCTCCCCAAGTTCAATTGATACTATCTCACTACAACTAGTGAGAATCCTAGCATCTAATTAGATCTATCTCATAGATCCAAAACCCAGGATTTAGGAGGTATCACTTTGATCCTATATGGAGAATCCTTGTGATAAGCGGAGATTGATCGAGCATAGCATAGGAAACTCCTTCCCTATCAAGAGTATGTCATCCACGTACTCTACGAGAATCACCACCATACTCCCTACTACTTTTTTGTATATACAAGATTCATCTACCATTTTGATGAAGTCAAACTCTTTGACTACCACATCAAAACAGATGTTCCAACTCCGCGATGCCTGCTTTATCCTATAAAGCATCTTGCACACATTTCCGCTGCTCCCACTGTCTACGAAGCCCTCTGGCTGTGTACTTATAGACGCTCTCTTCTAAAACATCATTTAGAAAAGCTGTCATGATACCCGACCACCAGATATCATAGTCATGGTATATAGCCGTGGCAAGTAGGATCTGGATGGACTTAAGCATAGCTTTGAAAGTCTCAACTTTTCCATGTACACCAAGTAATCTTCTTAAGATATACTTGCTCCTGATGGAGATTTAACCCTTCAGATAAAACAACCAAAGTCCATACTTTGTTGGTGTATAAGGATTCCATCTCAGATCGCTAAGCATCCAGCCATTCTTACAGAGTCCCACTCCTGATGGCTAGCTCGAAACTAGTTGGGTCATCATCTGATGATGCAATCCTCGCTCCCACTGTCATAGAGAAACCGAAGTATCTCTCTGGTGGGTGAAGAACCCTACTAGATCGGCGGAGAGGCTGAGGTTCGTTGGAAACTACTGAATCCTTTGGTTCTACCAAATCATCAGCTGTAGTTTGTATAGCTGGAACTACTTCCAGTTTTACAGAGCTGACCTTGCCTCGAGCTTGTCCGGATTTTGCTTTTAGACATAGGCCGGACAACCCCAAATCTTAACAAACTTAAGATATGGGCTCTTCCCTTTCCATATCACATATGAAGTAGTAGGCAACTGATTTGATTTGAACCCTATTCAATAGGTATGCAGCTTCTCAAGTGCATAACTCCCAAAAGGAAATAGGAAACTCAGTAGTACTTATCATAGAGCACACCATATCACATAGGGTGCTATTGCTCCGCCCCGATATACCATCGTGCTATGGTGTATACGGAGGAGTAATGCTGAGAGAGAATCTCATTCTCCTTTAGAATAGTCCAGGAATTCCGTGCTCAAGTATTCTCCTCCTTGATCTCATCAAAGGACATAATACTTATACCCGTATTTTGGTTCTCTACTTCTAACTTATATTCTATGAATATCTCAAAAGCTTCGGACTTGTGTTTCAACAGGAACATATGTCTGAATCTTGAGAGATCATCAGAGAATGTAATGAAGTACAAAGAACCGGTCTTGGCATGTGTAGACAGGGGACCTTCATACATCAGCATGTATCAATCCCAAAAGTTCAATAACTCTTTCTCTGTTTCCAATAAACACAGCTGTGGTCATCTTATCTTCGTGACATGACCGGCAAGTTTCACAAGATGTAAATTCAAAAAAATTTAAATATGCATCTTAATGTAAGTTCAGCCAGTCGGGTCGCATTGATATGACCTAGTCTACAATGCCTCAAGAAGGATTCGTTCATTTCTGAACTTTTCCTCTTGTGTGTGTTCCGTATACTAAGAACTATAATTTGATTTAGAACGTCAATGCTTTTAGATAACGTGCCTGAACCGATCAACTCTTGATATAGGAAATGTTCAAAACATTATCCAGCAATACAAAATTATATCCTTTCTTTACTAATAAAGAGACCGATATGATTTTGTATATCAGGTTCGGTATCTAATAACATTCGTTCAGAATCAATGTATTCTGGTAATACAGGGTGATAGTGACCAACAGACTTGGCTGCAACACTTGCACCGTTTCTATCTTATGAAACTTACCACCCATTCTCAGTTCTCTACCTATCTGTAGCCCATGTAACAGATTATATTTGCGGGATCCTGATCCGGTATCTTATACCCAGGACGCAAAGGATACTGAGAAACAGTTCTCTATAAAGAACACACCCGAAGATGATGCATCAACATGCAGTTTCTTCGTTTGGGCGGAACGGGAATTCTGGTAATCCCCAATTTCCTGCTCTGTCTTATATAACAATTATAAGTTGGAGCGGGACTAACGTTCCCCAGCTCAGTATAACAAGCGGGTTCGGTTAATACATCCGTATTATTATCTTGATTAAGGCGTGATATGGTCGCTACCTGGAGAGAGAGAGAAGAAAACACTCAGCGTATGCTCTTGCAAAATTAGATTGGTTATCTAGTATATCTAATCAGGATGTCTCCCACTGTTTTAGTCAAATCTTCCTTCAAACCCTAAAAGGAAAGACTAGCCGGGATTAATTACACCCTACAAGTTCGCCAATCTTTCAGCCAGGCCAGTGTCAGTACTTTGAGGGAGGTTCCCCGTGCTTTCGCACGGACCTAATTACAGTAAATCTCGTTTTCCCAGAGGCGTAACCCCGTTGACACCTTTCTAGACACCTACTTGATCGACTAATTGTCCTGTGTAAAACTCTCCCAGGAGTAACTCTTACTCGCAGCGGGTATCGGGATCCAACTATCTCATAGAAGGTATGCAATCTCATTGCAAATTTCAACACTTGAAATTCCCGATAATATTTTGCCCCTAGCAGCTATATGACCTTAACATAGTCAACAAATCATAAGTGCTAGTCAAGTTCAACCCGTCATTTTCCGATTGAATTAAACCCACCCGCACGACCCTTAACATAGTCAACAAAGTCGCACGACTACCCTAATCCAATCGCATCATATGCTTATACAGATAAACACTAATCAGCTACCGCACACTACGCCTTAACATAGTCAACAAACGTAGCACGAATACTAACTAGTACTTATCTAAAATGACGGAGGGCTACGACAGGTTTTTAAGAAAACCTTTTGCGTAATGAACTTGATATCGTTGTAGAATCGAGTGATTTTAAATGGAGTGTTTTTTTAGGCTTTTCTAGTTATGCTAAAGGGGTCACTCCCGGTGAAGGGATCGTCGGCCCTTTCCTCATCGAATAAGGTGCAGGATATTTCACAAATATCACTATGCAAAGCAAAAACTATGGAAGCAATCAAAAGACAAACCGAGTTTGTAGCATCTGCTAGTTTCACTAAAGAGGTCACTCCCGGTGAAGGGATCTCGGCTCTTTCCTTATCGAATAAGGTGCTGGATGTTCTACAAGGAACACCGCTATGCAAAGCAAGAACTAGAGCTACCAGTTTTTAAACAAGTTTCTACAACATCTTAGGTTTCTTTTATTTCATTAATCTCATTAATGAAGTCCCATTTTAATATGCTTCACAAGCAACAGATATGAAATGAAATAAACAATATATAATATATATCTCATATATATAATATAAACATTCGTCTTAGGCAGTAATATGATCTCATCACATAACATTGCAGCAGAAGAACATATATGAAATATTGGATATACTAGGACGTCTGTGTTTTAATACGAGCCTGTATAAAACACGGATTCCACGGTCGCGATGAATAGCTAAACCCACATCCCTAGACCCCTACGAGAGCGGCAAGCAACACTGCCAATCTAAGGTTAGGAGACCCGGTCTCGACTCCTCGAGATGGTCTCCCACTGGACCCTAGAACCCGGATACTTATGCTCCCCGCCTTGGGTCTACCTGTTAGTGTATATGCCCTAGAGGCCATTACTGTATCATACTAGTTTGTATATTACTTAATGGAAGCTTGGGATATTCACCTTGTATAAACAATCTTGCTCAATATAGTAGTATGCTACTTGGTTTGTTTCTACTTCAATGTGTACATGTGTTTATTTTAGTATATCACCTATACACATTAGTGGAGCCCTTAGGATCTTTGCTTGATTACCAGCGTTGTGATGGCAGTCACACTAGTGGGGGCTGGGTAATCTATAAGCACATCCTTATGCATGTCCCTAGTCGCAGGACTATCGAGACAGGGCATCGATACTCCGGAGTAGACTAGCGTATGCGCTTCTCATCCCAGTGTGGGAGACGGTCTGTCCCACAGACGTCCGTACGTCGTACTTGAGATAGTATGCGGGTGCTCGTTAGGTTACAAGTACACTGGACAGGACTCGTCGGGAACTGTTGGTTGGTACTATACCTATCATCAGTTATCAGTTCCCAGGTGACATGAGTACAGCTTAGTCCGCTGACTTGACACTGTCACTTCACCTCGAGTGTGTTCCCACTGTACTTTGATTACTACCCTACCACGGCTCAAAGGAGTCGTGCAAACAGGTAGTTTTTGGGTGCAGTCCCGAAGCACTTGGAGGCAGTGACGGTTAGACAGGATTCGTCTCTCCCGGTATTGGGGGTTGATATCGCGCTGTGTCTAGGAGAGCCATTACACGAGTAGTCCCTGGCCAGGGCAAGCGAGATATACTGGTAGGTTTCCAGTGCTATCTCAGGGTGTTCTGGGCTTCACTCCGACACGACTTGTACCGCTATTAGGGGACTGACGTTTACCGCCCCCTAGGCCTGCCATGCGATGTATCAGACGAACAGACCGGACTGTATGGAGATTGTCACAGTCAGACTCAGTAGGAGTTCAGATGGGTTTCACCTCGTCAGTCTTCTTGTCGGCATCTACCTGGGGACTGTTACGCACAGCTAGTGCCGCTTGCGGTCTGTGGTTAAACCCACTGCCAGCGTAGTGTCGAGTCTTTAGAGTCCCATACAGAAAGCTATTCGCCTTTAGGCAAAAGAGTAGAGGTCGCATGGTTTTGCGACAGGGTTCGGTCACATCCGTGCACTTGTGCACGTACAGTGTCCGGAAAATTAACACTAGCAGGCTTTGGTTTAAGCCAGATCCTAGTGTACGTTTTGGGATTGGTTTTATCTCGTTTGTATCTGTGTTCCTCGGAACGCGGATGCGGGTGTGTATGCACAGTTGACAGAGAGACAGAGGCAGAGTATTCTCATTGGGGTTGTTGACTGTTGACAGTTGACTGTTGACCATTGACTTTTGCTTAACCCTAATGAGAATAAGATATATGATTAACATTAATATTAATTAAGTATTATAGTGACATGGTTGTTGAGGGGTTGACTTTGTTGACTTGTTGACCGGTTGACTAGGTTGGACTAGTTGACCATCATCATGACAATGGCTATCATTCCATGGCAAAGACTTTTGCTTGCTTGTTTATTTATGCAAAATGAGTGCATGAAATGATATAGCCATTTTGACTTAAACCATTTACACAATACTTGATTACTATTTTTGTTATGATGGCTTTTGGATTATGAGAGGTGAGAATGAGAAGAGTATGGTTCATTCTATCATTTGCTTTCTCTCTCTTGAGCTCTCTCATTCTCAAGCTCTCCCTCTTCCTCTTGCTCTCTCTACCTCAAGGCAAACCATTCTTATGTGTTGAGACTCATTGCCTTAAAGATAAAAAGACACCAAAACATTCCTCTACTCATTCTAGTTCACAAGGACTAGCAAGCCAAGTGATCTAGTTTCTTCATAGTTCGAAGAAGAAGCCAAAGGTAGAAGCTTTCGGGTGGATCCATCTTCGGCGCAAGGAGACGACGAGGTGAGGCCGATCCGTACACCGGGAGGAGTCGAAGACGAAGGAGTTAAAGAAAGGTATAATCCCCTAACCGAGTAGGTAAACTCTTGTTAGGTTATTAGTTAGTAGTTTAACAAAGATCCGTATTGGTAGTTCATATTACCACCCTCTTGAAAATCGTTTTTCACCCATTCCGCAACCCCGTAAGTACCGGGGAAGGGTAGCATAGACTTACAGTGGTATCAGAGCCTAGTTAAACACTACCTAACATGTTAGCATAGTAACTAGAAATTCGATCGGAGAAAAAGTCGCGAAATACACCCGGATATCAAACTTGCTGTCGATTTTCAAAGTGTTGTAAAAATAATAAATCATGCTTTAAAAATCGACTCAGGGTTTTTATAGTCTACTGTAGAAAAACGGTCCAGAGAACCCACCAAACCGCCGCGGAAACGCGGCAATAGCTTGCTATTGCCGCGGTTCCGCGGCCGATTTAGCTCCTCTCTGGATCGTCTTCACTGCAGTTTGTTCTATGGGGTATTTTGGGATTTTTGGTATATGTTTTTTCAGCCCAGATTTTCCAGAAAGAAAAATTTGTTTTGGGGGCTTTAAAAACCGTATTTTGATCGAGTTTCTAAAGACTAAGGCTAACGGGTTTATATCTGTGATGTGATATTTGTATTGAACGTCTGCTAATCGCTATATGTCGATTAGTGGGGGTTATACAAATCTGTGATCTGTAATATTATTGGTATGTGTATATGAATTCATTGGATTGTCGCGGATGAATAGCCGGGGGTTGTGAGACGAGAGTTTTCTTTTCTTTCAATTCATGTAAATTTGTAAATTGATGTAATAATTATTTGTATGGCCGCACAACCGGGTCGGGGTTGTAGCCGTCATTGTATAATTTCTTTTCACTGTTTTTGCTCCTAGGATAGACCCATGGAGGGGGTGCACAAACTACCGGGTATCCCGAAGTGCCGAGTGGCCTACTCACGGAATTGAGGGAGGTTGCTTCGCTTCGGGTACTTGGCGGGTAGTTTGCCGCACCCGTAGGGGTCTTGGGTGGGGTATTGGCTATTCACCGCGACCGTGTAATCTGCTTTTCGTTATAGGCTCGTACGAATTGCGGGTTCCTAGTATATCCAATGTGTTCATCTGTGATCTGAAATGGCTATCATTGCAATATATCTATATATGATATTATTTAGGCGTTGCTTATGTTTTGCAGCCGCACTAGCCCAGCCCCCGCTCTGTCGTTAGTTAAGTAACCTAACGGGTAATGACGGGGCCCCGTGGCGAATGCGATTGGCATAAGCGTACGTCATATTTTGGTTGTTTTCTGCAATGGTAGGATTAAATGATGGGACGCATTAAAAGAACTAATGTAAGAAAAATACGCATTAAAAGAACTAATGCAAAGAAAAATAAACCAAGTAAAAGTCGTTGGAACACTTTCAAAAACCACTCGGTTTCTTTTCAAAATAACTTTTAAAAGCGGAGCTTAAGCCACTCCTTTTAAAAGCTATCTCGTTCCATCGATTATATCAAGTTCACTACGTTCACGGTTTCTCCAAAACCATTCGTAGCCCTCCGTCGTTTCACATGGATGGTCAATAGTATTTAAGCTATGTTTGTTGGCCAAAGTCAAGGCATAGTGATTGGTAGCTATTGGGTATTCATGTGCAGCATAGATAGATGTGTTGGTTTGGGGCAGTCGTTCTACCTTGTTGGCCAAAGTCAAGGGTATGTGCGGGTGGGCTCAAATTAACCTGGAGAATGACGGGTAGAACTTGACATGCGACTTATGATTTGTTGGCCAAAGTCAAGGTCATAAGAGCATGGGGCAAAAATCCACATCGGGAGTTTCAAAAGAACTGAAACTTGCTAGTGTTGCATACCATTTGGAGTGTGATGATTCTGGTAGGATTCCTTCAGTTTTGTCACGCAATGATATTTGGATCCCGATCCTACCGTGAGTATATGCTACTCCTCGGGAAATTTCTCACTTAACGATCAATGCTATAACCAAGTAGGTGTCTAGAAAGGTGTTAGCGGGGCTGCGCCCACAGGGAAAAGAGGTTATTTAATTAAGGAAGTTCGTGAAAGCGTTGGAAAACCTCCCTCGAAGTACCGGCACCAGCTTGGCCGAACGGTAAAGCAAGAATTGTACGGTGAGATTGATCCTGACTAATTCTTCCTTTTTGGTTTGAGGAGGGATTCGAGAGACAGTGGGAGCCATCCTGTTTAGACAAATTAAAAACCACTCTAAACTTGCAAGAGCATCATGCTAAAGTGTTTCTTCTCTCTCTCCTAATTGCAGTGACCAAACATCATGACCGGACTTAAGTTATTACTAGATAAAAACATACTGACAGGGCCAAAGTACAAAGATTGGCTCAGGAATGTCCAAATGGCAATCACTTATGACAAGTTGGGGTATCTCCTTACCACCAAAGCTCCCCCTGTCCCAGGTCCCCAAACCAGCATCGCGGATCCGTAAGACCTGGGAAATCGATTGCGCGAAGGCCAAGTGCCTCGTGCTTGCCTCTATGGACAACGAACATCAGAGGAGGCACGAGAATATGGACCTCGAATCCATATTTCTCCATACAAAAGAACTGTATGGAGAGCAATCTCGTATTGCAAGATACGAAGTGTCGAAGAAGTTATTTTCGGCATGGTTAGCCGTTGGATCATCGGTAGCGGAATACGTGCTTAAGATGATTGGCTTCGTAGAGGAGCTCGCGGACCTTGGGACCACGTTGGAGAATGAGCTCTATACGGACTTGATTCTCCAGTCCCTTCCTTCCACTTACGCCCAGTTTATTCTGAATTTCAACTTGCAAGAAAAGGAAGTTGAACTTTCAGAGCTCCTCAACATGCTGAGGAGTGCAGAGGGCACCCTACAGAAAGGTAGGGAAACATCCACTTTGTTTGTAGGAGGATCTTCCTCTTCTAGGTCCAAGGCGAAAGCCAAGAGAAAGAAGAAGGAAACCCCCGCCAAACCAAGGGGCGGTGTTAGTAAAGTGGATACGAAGGGAAAGGCAAAAGCAACAAAGAAAGCGGGGAAGCTTATAGGGAAGGAAGAGTGCTTTTTCTGTCATAAGAGTGGTCACTGGAAGAAAAATTGCAGGGCTTGGAAAGCCAGGACACAGGAACTGAAGCAAGTTGCAGCTTCAGCTTCAGGTGTGTATGTTATTGAAAACTGTCTATCAATAAACTCTACTTCCTGGGTATTGGATACCGGATCAGGATCTCATATCTGTAATTCTTTGCAGGCGTTGAGAAACCGTAGGGTTTTGAAGGCAGGTGACATGACCCTCAAAGTTGCAAACTGTCACGACCCAAAGTTTGGCCCATGACCGGCACTTAACCACGTAACGTCTACAGGCGTAACGCGACTAAGTGAACCGAAAACCCAGAAATCAAACCAGTAAAAGTATAGAGTGTTATAAGTTTAAAATGAAAGCATTTACTAACATGTTAAGAAATCTAAGTAAACAATCACCAAGATAGAAATATACAATGCCGTAGCGAAGATCAAGATCCACAAGTGGGAACATCACAGATATAATAAACTGCAAGTACAGCCGGCTCACAACGAGCTCGACACTAGAATACAAATAATATACAACCTCGTCCTCACACTGTCTCTAAGTCAAATACATACATGGTAGATGGAGAATACTAGATACAACAATGTACATAACTGAAAGATAAACAGATACCGCACAAACCCACCTATCAGCAAAAGAGCTAGTACACCAACTATAGGGGGATCTGTGTCAAAAGATGCGAAACGCAGCCTGCCGCGACTACTCCGAAGGGCAACCTGCAAACACTGTGGCACAACGGGGGTGAGTTGCCAACTCATGAATAGAGATAACATATAAAGGTAATCGCGAGCATGCACGTACTGCGCTACTCTATCATATGCCAACAGATGATATCAATGTGTGATAAGCAGTATGTGCAATAATCATGCAAGTGCTCTATCAGGTAATATAACTACAGGATGAGGTACAATAATAAATGCTGAGTATGGGCAATATAACATCTACACGGAATGTCAACGTGGAATATATAATTGGTGTCCATCATTGCACCCAGATCCCCCAAATAGCTCAGGCGCCGGCACTCTCATCGGCCCTCAAATCCTGTAAATCTCTGAGAATCCCGAGTGCCCAACATCGACACCCAAATATCATAAATACTCGTGTCCAGCATCGACACGCAAATCCTCATCCATCGGGCCCCGTCAGTCCGGGTCAGCCCACGGGCTCCGTCTGCGGTATCGGCCCTCGGCCCCGGCAGTACGGATCACCCCGCATCCATCTATCGACTCTGATCAGTATCCTCAGGATAACTGTCAGGTCCAACCAATCACCGGTAGGTAGTAGTCCCTCTGCCAGGATCACCGTCTACTACACAGCGAAACCGTTCTCGCCCCGGGGTACCATACCGGGTCCACCATGTACCCGTAATCGGCCTCAACCAGCTCCTCGATTCGGGTTCACATATATCACTCTAGTACCGAGGAAACACATGGTGGACGCACCGAAATATCATATCAAGGGAACCGGGTTTTTAAATGATTACATATTTGAAATAGCCACGGTTCCCAAATCCAGAAATCACATGTAATCCAAACCAATATGCAAGTCAATGATCCGATATGATATGTGCATCAAATATGAATATCATGTCAAGTCACATAAAGATGAGCTACAATATAATGATCCGATGTGATATATGCATCAAGTATGAATATCATGTCAAGTCACATATAGATGAGCTACAATATAATGATCCGATGTGATATATGCATCAAGTATGAATATCATGTCAAGTCACATATAGATGAGCTACAATATAATGATCCGATGTGATATATGCAGTGCGAGTGTCATGGCAATTACTAACGGTGTGCTCGTGCAACATGCAGGATAGTGCTCGTGCAACATGGACCGTTAGTAATGGTGCGGTGTTCTATCAATTCTAATTTATATCCATATAGCAGGGAATGCAGTATGCATTAAATAGTAGCCATGCACAGTCAATGTATGTAAATATAGCTATAAGGTCCTATCAGCCCCGACGTAGAACGCCATGCGGGTGATATCCCCGTATATGTTAAATCTACTCATCGTAGTCTCTCGCTAGGTATAGCCAACAACTTGTTTCCCCTTCTGCGCGGCGTCCGCCGTACTCGCCTGCGAACCTAGAATTACACAATACATCATACATAAGCTTGACATCACACAAACACGACATTAAAGCCGAACTAGTAACTCGTGTCGTGAACCAAGCGCGCGTGTGCGCGATACGCTAAAACGTGTGATTACGCGCCTGAAGCCACTCCGACGCGTCGCGATACGCAGAACCCAAAACCCATACACACGTATCACGCGTGTCGCGAAGATTAAAAAAATACGGGAAAAATAGGTAATCACCTCCAGATTTTGATACAGAAATGATATTGTAAAACTATATATACCAAAATAACCCTCATAGCAGCAGACACCAACACCTCAAACCCCAACCCAAAACACCCCCATCTGGCCGCAAATTGCGGCCAGAATGCTTATTTCGGCGGCCTGGGTAGGGAATTGGGCTCTCAGGTTTTGTGTGTGCACTCTATGCCCCCCATACATGCTACAGTAACCTCTAGTTTCACTCTGAAATATCTCGGGTAGCAGCAGATCCTACAGAGCCTTATTTCTAGTTAAAATCCACACTTTTGCACTAAAATCTAACTTTAGGGTATTTCTGTGCAAACTGAAACAAACCTGGCCTAAAATAGTTCTAATAATACATAATAGAGCTAACACAACTAACAAAACCCTAATCTAACATATGAATCACAAATATCCCTTAATATCCCTAAAAATGCACAAAAAAGAGATTTTTGCTAAACAATACAACAAGTTTAAGGAAAAGGAGTGCTAACATGAGTTAATACCTTCTAAAAACCTTATAAAACACCAAAAGTCTCAGCTTCTCTCTCAGGTGTGCAGATTTGCCTTCAAACACCCCAAAAAGCCCCTTTTTCCAAGGTTTTTGTGAAGGAAAAGTGTTGATTTGTGTAGGGTTTTGTTTGGGAATCAAGGAGAAGTGAAAAAGAGAGGAAAAGATGAAGGAAAGCCAAGGTTTTCTGCTGAAATCTCCAGAATTTTATGAAGTGAGGAGAAGAGAGAGATAAGAGAAGGAAATGGGGTCAAAAAAGTCAACCTCTTACCTAACACCATGCTCATTTGTTTATTAGGATTTTGAATTATGAAAAGGGTTGTGATATGATTAAAATGGTGGGGAAAATAAGTTAGCAACCATACAACACAAGAATGGTTAACAAGTTACCAAAACCCTAAGTCACAAAAATGGCTAAGTGTGCAAGTGTACACTACAAAGGAAAATTTTCCAATTTGCCAACACGACTAAATATAACTAATAAACCCGACTAAAATAACTAATAATCCTAGATACACATATACAATAACACGTACAATTACTAATTATCACGAAAAACATTCTAACGGAAATTCAAAGTGTTACACAAACGGAGCTAGCATGGATGCTAAGGCCGTGGGGGACTATCACCTGGGAATGTCAGATGGACATGTTTTGGTTTTACGTAATTGCTTTTTTGTACCCAACGCAACTTGTAATATCATTTCTGTATCTTTGATTTCTAAAGAAGGTTATGAATTTGCGTTTGTAAGTAATGTTGTAAACATTCACCTTAATCAAGTTCTGATTGGGTCAGGTACATTAAGCAATGGTATATACGTACTAAACCAACCACAGATTTTCAATGTCCAGAATACACACAAAAGAAAGTCTCCGGAAATAAATCAGACTTTCTTATGGCATTGTAGACTGGGTCACATCAATGAGAGAAGGTTGACGAAGTTACATACAGAAGGATATGTGAATCCGTTCGAATATTAATCGTATGCCACTTGTCAATCCTGTCTCAAAGGAAAGATGACAAAGACTCCGTTCACTGGACACGGAGTAAGAGCGAGCGAGCTCTTGGGACTCGTACACAGCGACGTATGCGGTCCAATGTCTACACATGCGCGAAGCGGTTATTCTTACTTCATTACTTTTACGGATGACTTTTCAAGGTACGGTTATGTCTTCTTAATGAAACATAAGTCCGAAGCCTTTGGAAAATTCCAGGAATATAAGAATGAAGTAGAAAACAAACCGGCAAAAGTATCAAGATTCTAAGATCGGATCGAGGTGGTGAATACTTGAGTGCCGAGTTCCTGGACTATTTAAAAGAGAACGGAATTCTCTCTCAGCTTACTCCTCCATACACTCCGCAACATAACGGTGTATCGGAGAGACGGAACCGAACCCTATTGGATATGGTACGGTCCATGATGAGTAACGCTGAGTTACCGCGATCATTCTGGGGATATGCACTAGAATCAGCTGCATACCTTTTGAACCGAGTTCCAACTAAGACTGTGCCTACTACACCATATGAGATGTGGTGTGGGAAGAGACCCTATCTTAATCATATTAAGACATGGGGATGTCCAGCTTTTGTCAAAAAGCAGCATGCGGACAAGCTCGAGGCACGCTCAGTACAGTGCAAGTTTGTGGGATATCCAAAGAACTCCAAGGGATATTTCTTCTATTGCGAAGAGGAACAAAAGATTTATGTTTCTCGTCATGCCCACTTCTTGGAAACTGAATTTTTGGAAAATCAGATAAGTGGGAACGCAATAGAACTGGAAGAAATTCCAGAACCACGAGCTATTACTGAAAGCTTAATAGAACCAGAGGGTTCGAAAGATCAGGACATTCCTACGCCGCTCCACAGAAGTAGTAGGCAGTCTCATCCGCCCGAGAGATACTACGGTTTTCTCATAGACGGGGATAGAGAGGATTGCATCATAGATTATGATGAGCCGACTGGCTTCTAGCAGGCCATTCAGAGCGTTGACTCAGTAAAATGGATGGATGCAATGCGGACCGAAATGGAGTCCATGTACACCAACAAAGTATGGACGTTGGACGTTGCTCCAGATGGGGTAAAACCCGTAGGATGCAAGTGGATCTTCAAAAGGAAGATTGGTGTAGATGGACAGGTTGAGACCTATAAAGCTAGATTGGTTGCAAAGGGTTTTCGTCAAAGACCTGGTTTGGACTATGACGAGACCTTTTCTCCAGTAGCTATGCTGAAATCCATTCGGATCCTTCTTGCCATTGCTGCCTTCCACGATTATGAGATTTGGCAGATGGACGTAAAGACCGCTTTTCTAAATGGAAATTTAGAGGAGTGTGTTTATATGGACCAGCCAGTGGGTTTCATTCAGAGTGGGAGCAGCGGAAAGGTGTTCAAGTTGCTTAAGTCCATCTATGGACTAAAGCAGGCATCGCGGAGTTGGAACATCTGTTTTGATGAGACAGTCAAGGAATTTGGTTTTATCAAAAATCCAGATGAACCATGCATCTATAGTAGATTTGTAGCGAGAACTGTAGTATTTCTCGTTTTATACGTGGATGACATTCTTTTAATAGGAAATGACATTCCTATGCTACAATCTGTCAAGGGGTTCTTGTCACACAGGTTCTCTATGAAAGACCTGGGTGATGCCTCATACATTCTGGGGATCCGGATCTATCGTGACAGATCCAAGAGGATACTGGGACTCTCACAGTCCAGGTACATCGACACCATACTGAAAAGATTCAGTATGGAAGATTCCAAGCGCGGTAATCTACCGGCTTGTCACGGGATCACCCTCTCCAAAGAGATGTCTCCCAAGACTGATTTGGAAAGGGATCGCATGTTTATTATACCCTACGCTTCTGCGGTAGGCTCTATAATGTATGCGATGTTGTGTACCAGACCAGATGTAGCTTATGCACTGAGTGTGGTAAGCCGGTATCAGTCAAACCCTGGGGAGAAACATTGGATAGCAGTAAAGAACATTCTCAAGTACCTGAGAAGGACTAAGGAGATGTTCTTGGTGTATGGCGGAAAAGACCTCCAGATCGAGGCCTTTGCTGACTCCAGCTTCCAAAGTGACAAGGACGATTCTAAGTCCATGTTGGGTTATGTCTTTACCCTCAATGGAGGGGCGGTGTGTTGGAAGAGTTCCAAACAGGAAACCGTTGCTGACTCGACGATGGAAGCGGAATATATCGCTGCTGCAGATGCCGTAAAAGAAGCTGTCTGGGTAAGGAAGTTCTTAACTGAACTTCTGGTGGTTCCGTCCATTGTTGATCCAATACCTCTGTATTGCGACAACAACGGGGCTATAGCTTTAGCGAAGGAACCAAGGTCCCATCAGAAGTCCAGACACATCTTGAGGCGGTATCACCTGATCAGGGAGATCGTGGGTCGCCAGGAGATCGAGGTTCGAAGAGTTTCTACGGAAGATAACACTGCTGATCCACTCACAAAGGCCTTACCCCAGACTCAGTTCGAGCGGCTGATCGAGATGATAGGTCTTCGATACGCCAGTACATGGCCTTAGTGCAAATGGGAGATTGTTAGTGTATATGCCCTAGAGGCCATTACTGTATCATACTAGTTTGTATATTACTTAATGGAAGCTTGGGATATTCACCTTGTATAAACAATCTTGCTCAATATAGTAGTATGCTACTTGGTTTGTTTCTACTTCAATGTGTACATGTGTTTATTTTAGTATATCACCTATACACATTAGTGGAGCCCTTAGGATCTTTGCTTGATTACTAGCGTTGTGATGGCAGTCACACTAGTGGGGGCTGGGTAATCTATAAGCACATCCTTATGCAGGTCCCTAGTCGCAGGGCTATCGAGACAGGGCATCGATACTCCAGAGTAGACTAGCGTATGCGCTTCTCATCCCAGTGTGGGAAACGGTCTGTCCCACAGCCGTCAGTACGTCGTACTTGAGATAGTATGCGGGTGCTCGTTAGGTTACGAGTACACTGGACAGGACTCGTCGGGAACTGTTGGTTGGTACTATACCTATCGTCAGTTATCAGTTCCCAGGTGACATGAGTACAGCTTAGTCCGCAGACTTGACATTGTCACTTCGCCTCGAGTGTGTTCCCACTGTACTTTGATTACTACCCTACCACGGCTCAAAGGAGTCATGCAAACAGATAGGTTTTGGGTGCAGTCTCGAAGCACTTGGAGGAAGTGACGGTTAGACAGGATTCGTCTCTCCCGGTATTGGGGGTTGACATCGCGCTATGTCTAGGAGAGCCATTAGACGAGTAGTCCTTGGCCAGGGCAAGCGAGATATACTGGTAGGTTTCCAGTGCTATCTCAGGGTGTTCTGGGCTTCACTCCGACACGACTTGTACCGCTATTAGAGGACTGACGTTTACCGCCCCCTAGGCCCGCCATACGATGTATCAGACGAATAGACCGGACTGTATGGAGATTGTCACAGTCAGACTCAGTAGGAGTTCAGATGGGTTTCACCTCGTCAGTCTTCTTGTCGGCATCTACCTGGGGACTGTTACGCACAGCTAGTGCCGCTTGTGGTCTGTGGTTAAACCCACTGCCAGCGTAGTGTCGAGTCTTTAGAGTCCCACACAGAAAGCTATTCGCCTTTAGGCAAAAGAGTAGAGGTCGCATGGTTTTGCGACAGGTCGCATGGTTTTGCGACAGGGTGCAGTCACATCCGTGCACTTGTGCACGTACAGTGTCCAGACAGTTAACACTAGCAGGCTTTGGTTTAAGCCAGATCCTAGTGTACGTTTTGGGATTGGTTTTATCTCGTTTGTATCCGTGTTCCTCGGAACACGGATGCGGGTATGTATGCACAGTTGACAGAGAGACAGAGGCAGAGTATTCTCATTGGGGTTGTTGACTGTTGACTGTTGACAGTTGACTGTTGACCGTTGACTTTTGCTTAACCCTAATGAGAATAAGATATATGATTAACATTAATATTAATTAAGTATTATAGTGACATGGTTGTTGAGGGGTTGACTTTGTTGACTTGTTGACTTTGTTGACCGGTTGACTAGGTTGGACTAGTTGACCATCATCATGACAATGGCTATCATTCCATGGAAAAGACTTTTGCTTGCTTGTTTATTTATGCAAAATGAGTGCATGAAATGATATAGCCATTTTGACTTAAACCATTTACACAATACTTGATTACTATTTTTGTTATGATGGCTTTTGGATTATGAGAGGTGAGAATGAGAAGAGTATGGTTCATTCTATCATTTGCTTTCTCTCCCTTGAGCTCTCTCATTCTCAAGCTCTCCCTCTTCCTCTTGCTCTCTCTACCTCAAGGCAAACCATTCTCATGTGTTGAGACTCATTGCCTTAGAGATAAAAAGACACCAAAACATTCCTCTACTCATTCTAGTTCACAAGGCCTAGCAAGCCAAGTGATCTAGTTTCTTCAAAGTTCGAAGAAGAAGCCAAAGGTAGAAGCTTTCGGGTGGATCCATCTTCGGCGCAAGGAGACGACGAGGTGAGGCCGATCCGTACACCGGGAGGAGTCGAAGACGAAGGAGTTCAAGAAAGGTATAGCCCCCTAACCGAGTAGGTAAACTCTTGTTAGGTTGTTAGTTAGTAGTTTAACAAAGATCCGTATTGGTAGTCCATGTTACCACCCTCTTGAAAATCGTTTTTCTCCCATTCCGCAACCCCGTAAGTACCGGGGAAGGGTAGCATAGACTTACACTACCTAATGCGGAAAAGTAAATAATATACAATGGTGACATCATCCTCAGCCCGGAAGTGCCCCAATAAAAGAATATTACATACAAATGAATTTTACATGAATGAAAAAGAAAAACTCTCATCCCACATAAAACCCCCGGCTATTCAAACACGACGATCCAATATAACATATCACAGCAACACATAATATCTCATATCATCAACGTAAGAAAGTATGCGTATCCCGATTGTCGTTGATGTATAGCAACGAAGCCGGCGATACACCACATACTACGCTTACGGTCGCAGAAAAGAAAGTGTAAAACTACAACAGTTGGAATTCGTAACCTTTTTAGATATCGCATGCCTAACCAAATGAATTCCTTAGACATCGCATGCCTAACAATTATAAACCCCGCATTTTAGTTTCATTATCAAAAACTCTTTTCAATATCAAATCGGGCAATTCAACAAGATTCCCGACATCCTGATCGAATGCTCGTCGCAAACTTTTGTAGACGGCTGCACCCCTGATACCGTCGACGAAGTGCACTAAGGAGGAACACCGCTGCCGTGAGCACCCGAATGGATGCTTTTGGCGACAGGGTTCTCCTACAGTCACTTGGTCGGTGCTATAGAGCGTGGCTGTCTGTTAAGTTTACCCGGCGAGTATCCGCGTACGCTACGTGATTGTGAAGGACTTTTGATCACATCAAAATTCCGTGGAAACCGATCATCTGAGACTAAACTGCTATGTTTATAATATTCAAATTAGTTATCTCATAACTACCAGTGGATTCCAAATATTGTATCACATTCCAGATAAAAAGACAGTGTTAAACTTTCCGATCGAATGATCAAACACCCAAGTTTTCCAGATAGCTCAACACTTGAGCGGAGTTCAAAAAGTATCCATCATATGCCACAGTACCAATGGTCCAGCCGTAGAAGGGTCAAGCCAACGCCTCACATGTGCCACGCCGTACTGCCACAAACCCTAAGATTTAGAGGCAGTTCAAGACGGTCACATAATCGAGTTAAAGTTTGTGTTCTTCTAGAGGGTCCACCGCGTTGCTTGCATGATTTTCCGGAAGTTTCAAACTCGAGAAAAAATCCAACTTTTGAAAAATTTTCCGACAGGGGAAAAAGTGAGTTATTGATATCCGTTCGAACTTTTTAACAGTTTCTAAATTATCCGGAAAAACTTTAAACGAAGTTAAACTTTCCGATCGAATGAACGAGTCCCCAATACAACCCAGAAAACTCAACACTTGAGTATAATTAAAAAATTCCCAGAAAAAATGACAAGAAAGGACCTAAGAATAAATATATGAAGTTTCAGGGACTAATTCAAAATTTTGGCCGCGGAAACTCTGCCAAACCAAGGGTTTGGCGGCGGTTCCCCGGCTGAATGAGCGAATTAGTGGGCCCTACTTCACAGTAATTCTTAGTTTTTCCTGTTTGTTTTTCTGAGCATTTTTAATTCATAAAAAATCACAGTTTTGAAAAATTTCCAGAAACTAGGTTATATCGTGTATTCGGAGTTCGATCGGACTTTAAACTTCGCCTAGACTTCGCCTAAAACTCTAGCTTGGCTCTGATACCACTTTAGGGTTGCTAGGCACGCTCACAAGGGTCTACGAGGCATCATGCCCGATTAAAATTTTAGCCGTGCCGAACAACCCAAAGCCGGATCTTTAAACTAGAGTTTATGCGAAACTAAGCATGTTAAACACTTTAACACTAAGTGAGATGGATTACAACCTTTGTAGATCCAGTCCTTCACTTCTTAAGCTCCGTGTTGAGGTCCCTTCGCTGTGATCATCGTGTTCCGGACTCTCGAGAGGCTCCACGAAGAGAAAGATGCAGTCTTGCTTCCGATCTTCGATAACAAAGATGATCTACCTTGAAGTTTTATTAACACAAGCTAACACTCACTAAATGAAGTGAACACTCTCATCTAAAGGGCAAGGGTAGATGAGGATGATGAAGTAGGATTTTTGCTCTCATTTATAACTTTTTTCTCACTCATTTTTCATCACAAAATCAAAGCAAGAAAGCTTTTCATGAAGAACTCAAGCAAGAATAAGATGAATAATGATTAGAAACCTTTTGTGATGAATAATGAAAAGATAAATATGATGAATAATGCAACCATGGTCAACTGAACCCATGTAGAGAATTAACTAGGGCTAGGGTTTAGGTTGGGTTAAAGCATGAGTCATTTGAAAATATCTTTGCAAAAACAAAAGAAAACCTTCTAGAAGGTTCATGAATGCACTAACCCAAATCAAACCCTAATCTTGTTTAATCTCCACTAAACATGTTGAATTAGTAATCATATCATGTTACAATATTATATTTCACATATATAATATTTATCGTAACAAAATAAAATAATACATTTAACATATATCGCATATATATCAATGTATTACAGAGTGAGAAAAAGAATCTTTTAGTGAGCTAATATTAGTTAATGTAATTTAATATATCATATATATTATTATACATTAAATTATCGAATCAATACTTGATCTGATAATCCGGCTATATCGCATATAACCGACTAATACGATGACCCGGCTATATCACATATACCCGGCCGATATCTCATATCGCGAGAATCCAATACGGTATCACATATCGCATTATCCTCGGTCCCACACATATCACATATGTGCTCCTACTCCATTTTGCCTGAGTCAAGAAACCTCTGTGTAGGACTCTAAAGAATCGTCAATACGCCGGCAGTAGGTGATGATCATAACAAACACCCACAAGCTGCAAGCGGTCATCTAAACGTAACAGCCACCCAGGTATTGAGCGCTCAGAAGATCAACAAGCAAGCCTGTACATTCTCCTGTGAATCCAAACAGTAACACTCCCGTACAGTCCGGTCTCGTCGTCTGATATGTTGCATATCTCGCCTAGGGGTGGTAAACGTCAGACCCCAGTAGCTCGATAAGTCGTGTCGATATGAGGTCTATAACAGTTCGAGAAACTACTGATAACACTTACCAGTAAATCTCAGCAACCCTGGCCAGGGATTTCCAGTTATAGCCAATTGAACACAGCACAACATCAACTCCCTATATCGGGCGAGACGAATCCCCTCCTATCGCTCATTGCCTCCATGTGATTCGGGACTGTACCCAAAAGCCACCTTTTTGCACGCCCTCTTGGACGTGGTATGATGGAAATCAAAGCACAGTGGGAATCACACAAGACTCTATGACGATCTCGAGTCAACAGACTATTCTATACCAGTGTCACTGGAGAACTGCCATCTGACGTGAGGTATAATACCATCTGGGAGTTCTCGGCGAGTCCGTCCAGTGTACCCAGTCTCTACTGAGCACCCGTACACCATCCTTGATGTCAAACACCGATGGATATGGGATCATCCATCGCCCATCATATAGGTCAAGATGCGTATACGCTAGTCTACTCTGTTGTATTGATGCCCTGTCTCGATACACCCTCGACTAGGAACAGTTATAGGATGTACTCGTCGATTACCGTGGCCCCACTAGTATGATCTCATCATAGTCCCAGTAGTCGAGTACATATCCTAAAGGGCTTTATCAACATGTAACATAGAAACAATCAGACTACATGTTAAGATAAAGTACAACCAGATAGCGTACTATCATGTCGAGCAAGAAAGTCCTCTCTATATATGTCCAAGCATCCATTACAATATACATCGTATGTACAGTAATGACCTCTAGGGCATACATATAACTAACACTTTAATCGGACGGTTGATAATACTAGCGGCTTAGGATTAAACCGGATTATTAAATCAGGTTTTGATTTAATAATATATATATATATATATATATATATTATATGTATTCTAGTATTATTGTTCACTATTCATTTTCTCTCTTGGCTATTCGTATTTTTGTACGAATATGCATATATGTATTTCGATACTTATACCAGGTTATATTCCGTATTTATATGGAATTACTTCTAGAAGATTAACACCTCATTATATGATTTTCCTTTTTAGAAAATCATTTTGAAAATGAGGTGGAGAGGTGAGGTGGCATGAGCATGGTTGAGGCATGTAGAGAGGCATGGCTCTTGTATATTTTATTGGAAAATGAGAAGAGATATTTTGATCGCATGGTTGAAAAAGACTTAGCCATATTCTCTACATGCCATCCATTATTCTTCTTGATTCATTCATTCACACTTTCACTCTCTCTTGGAGAGACTTAGCTATTTTTCTTTGGTTGCTCAAGCCACTAGTTTTCCTCACCTCCTCCTTCTTCTTCTTGAGTTGCTCATTTGAGCATTTAGCATGAGAGAAAAAGATAGTGAGATAATCCTACACCTTTACTCTCCATTGCCAGCAACCTTAGAGCGTCGGTTGCCTCGCTTAGCGAGGCTGGAGCCTGTGTCGTTTCCCTCGGGTGGATTATCATCGATGGAGGAAGACCGGCAACCAAATTCGATCTGCGACCCCTAAGAGCTAATGAATGTGGTAGAAGACCGAAGGACTTAATTCATTCGGTATAACATTCTAACCTAGTAGTTTAACTCCTACTTAGTTTTCTAGTATAGGTTTATGGTTTCGATCTTGGGGCAGGTTTTGTTTGCGCCAAAAATTTTGAATGCCAGTTTTTGTTCCTCATCGGCCACGGTAGATGGCCTGGGCACCGGAAAAACCCAGCATGGTATCAGAGCCACCCATAAACCAATACTAGCTTGTTTGCAGGAAGTTAGAATATCGATCGACCAATTTTTCCGAATCAAATTTCCATTTTCATGTGCCCACTGTCGATTGAAAAGTGTTCAAAAAATCTTTATGTGTATCTTAAAAATACGTGCAGGCATTTGTAGGGGACCACAAGAAATTTGGTCAAGTGAACCATCAAAATAGCCGTGGAAGCGCCGCAATAGGTGCCTATTTGTGGCGGTTCCGCGGCCGTCTTGTGGAGAAATTGTACCATATTTCTTGTGGCACTCTCTGACATGGAAATTTGATTTTTGGTACATATGGTTTTGGCCCAGATTTGTTTAAAGTGCTGGTTTGCATTTGGGGCCAATTTGTGAAAGTTTAGTCGATCGAAATTTTAAGTGTGTCAATATCAGTACATGTGATGATATCTGCGACCGTGAATATTATTGAGCGGTACAATCCGACTAGTTGCTATATGTTCAATTAGACGGGTTTGCGAACATAATATTCATATTGATGTTCTGTGTTGTGCTGATATGGTGGTTGGATTGTCGTGGTGGATAGCCAGTGGTGCAATGATAGTTAGTACAGTTCAGATTCATTTGTGTATTCAGTATTGCGGGGCGAGCGTCCGACATGTGGACTGCCGTCTCTGCCAGTTTGTATATTCTTTGTTTGGGGTATGACCGGGTTGAGGTCGATGTCACCCTTGTACATATTATTTTCTTTTCTGTATTAGGATTATCCCGCGGTGAAGTGCACGAATAGCCATGTTCTAGAGGAAAACGGGCCCGCATCTCATAGCGTTGAGACAGAGGGGGCCTTACTCTAGAATTGGCGGGCTATTCGCCGCACTCGTAGGGGGTATATAATGACCCACGGAGGGGTGCTCAAGTTACCGGATTCCGTGAAGTGCTAGGTAGCCCATTCACATTGTTGATTGGGGTTGCCTCGCTTCTGGGATTGGCGGGTAACTTGCCGCACTCGTAGGGGTCTAGGTTTTCATTGCACAGGCTATCCACACGATAGGGAACGTCGGGTCTCATTTGTGGCTCAAGTGAAACCCGAGGCTCCAGGATTATCCACCATTCTGTGTTGGTTGCTGAGATTCTGTGATGTTTCTTGTATCATGCCTGGGATGAAGGTTATATATATTTATATTTATACTAGTAGATGTTGTATATGTTTTGCACCCGCGCTAGTCCAGCTCCCGCTCTGCCGTTAGTTACGTAACCTAACGGGTGATGATGGGGCCCAGTGGCGAATGCGGATGGCATATACGTACATTTTATTTTCGTTCCATTATGTGGTATGATTTGTTTAATTGATGGGACTGCATTAATTCTGATTAATGCAAGGAAAACAAACCTATATGATGTTGTTGGAACAAATTTTCAAAAACTGTTATTACAAGATGTTTCCTTTTGCTTTGCACAGTGGTATTCGGTTATGAATATTCAGCACCTCATTTGAAGAGGCAAGAGCCGAGATCCCTTCAAAGAGAGTGACCTCTTAGGCGAAAGTTTGCGTATTTGTAATAACTGCTTTATAGTTGATTCTTTTGCTTTGCAACGTGGTATTCAGTTTGGAATATCCTGCACCTCATTTAATGAGGAAAGAGCCGAGATCCTTTCACAGGGAGTGACCTCTTTAGCAAAAGTTTACGCACTATATATTTGTAAAACCACTGAGTTTCTTCAACGATATCAAGTTCATTACATTAAAGGTTTTTCGCCAAAAACCAGCCGTAGCCCTCCGTCATTTCAGATGAGTAGTACCTAGTATTCGTGCTGCGTTTGTTGGCCTTTGTCAAGGCGTAGTGTACGGTAGCTAGATATTGCTTGTTTGTTGCATAGTGTTGCGATTATCTAGGACAGTCGTATAGCCTTATTGGTCTTTGTCAAGGGTTTGTACGGGTGGGTCTAGATTAATCTTGGATAATGACGGGTTGAACTTGACTAGTGGTTTATAGTTTGTTGGCCTTTGTCAAGGTCGTAAACCTCTTGGAGTAAAAACCACATCGGGAGTTTCAAACATACAGGAAACTTGCCAGGCATGCGCATACCTTCTGCAGTGTGGTGACTTGAGTAGCTTCCATCAAGTTATCATGCGATGATAGTTGGATCCCGATTCTCACTGATGAGTAGGTGCTACTCCTCGGGTGATTTTAGATGATTCCGACTGATTCTCCTTTTGGGTTTGGAGGAGAATTCGAGGATACATTGGGAGACATCCTGATTAGATAAAGTGATTAACCAATCTAATCTAGGTTAGAGTGCATGCTGAGTGTTTCTTTTCTCTCTCTCTCTCTTTGGCAGCGACCATGGCCTGACCCTAAACTAAAACTTATGAACCAAGTCAACCGAACCTTCTTAAAACACTTTGGCTTTTGGATTGTCACATAGTCACATATATCATTGCCGCTCCTATATCACCTTTACATTTCTCCGGACCATTCCATATCACTACTAAGATCCACATTTATTGGATAAGCCATTTTATAGTTACATACGAACTCGAAGAAACTTGTTTCAGGTCGAGGATGGTTTCCGGTTCTGGAGAAATAAATAGGACTATTCAGTTGTATTTTCCCTTTACCTTCTCTCAGCTTGTGAGAACTCCTGGTATTAGGAGAGTACACCTATTATGCTTATTGGATAGTCTTCTTCCAAATCATAGGCAGGTGCCGAAGGGTGGGGAAGGAAGAAAACCAATTAGCCTAAGTGTGGTGTACAGAAGGTATAAAGACATATAAAGGGATTAGAAAGAGGGCAAAGGAAATTGCGACTACTATCATTCATGACGAAACTGCGTATACCATCGCCACTCCTACTTTCACCTTTGCATTTCTTCAGAACATTCCGTATCACTACGAAGATCCATATATTACTTGGATATTTCCATCGTATAGTTACATATGAACTTGAAGGAACTTGTTCTAGTTCGAGGATGGTTTCTGGTTCTGGAGAAATAGAATAAGTATTATTCAGTTGTCTTTTCTCTTTACCTTCTTTCAGTTTGCGAGGGCTCCTAATATTATGAGAGTACACCTATTACGCTTATTGGATAGTCTTCTTCCAAATCTTAGGCTGGTGCCGAAAGGTAGGGAAGGAAGAAAACCATTTAGCCTAAGGGTGGTGTACAGAAGATAATAAGTGAAGATAAATAAAGGGATTGCAGAGATAGCAAGGAAATATATGGTTACTGTCATGAATCTGGATAGTGGAAGAGGCAATACTAGGAATACCCGGATACCCCTTCGAAACATTTATATGTTTCGGTTTTACTGTGCGGTGTTAATTGAAAACTGTTTTCCCAATTAGATTCTAACTCCAGGGTATGTATTTACCAGATTTGATTCTCACATTTGTATGGCGTTACAGATGCTGAGTAGAAGTAAGATATTGGGAATTAAGTGATTATATTCTCAACATATCGGAATTCTTTGTAATTGGTGATATTTGAGGAAACCACCTGGGTTTTGCCTAACGACAAATATTTGGTTTTGAATATCCGTTGTTATGCACCAATTTCAAACTGATATATCTGTACGTTTATTTTATAAAGTGAGATATAACTTTTTGAAATTATGTTTATGACATTTACCTATATCAGTTGATGGTTAGGTAAGGAGTATTAAACAATGGTGTAATTCTTCTTAACCATAGTACAGTTTTCAGCCTACGATGCACAGGATTCGAGTTATTAAACTCAGTGGACTTATACAGAGTATTGTATGTTGTCCGGTGTCTATTAGGACAAAGGGGTTGGTACTCGTACTATATTCTGTTTACTCATGACTTCTCTAGTTTTAGACAAGTATTTCGTTGAAATACAAGATCCAAGTTTTGAGAAGTTATAGGTATAAGAATAAAGTAGAGAACCATATGTTATAAGTATTAGAATTCTTCAAGGTGATCGAAGATATACATACTTGTGCTAGGTATCCCATCGTAAGTAATGAATTTTTTAAGAACTTGCTTCTTTTTCAGCTTACTCATATGTGGATGCACACCTAGATGAGTAATGCTACTTGGCCTCCTTCCATTTAGTTGATATGCAGTGGAAACAGCTGCATGATTTTTGAATCTGGTTCCAACTAAATTAGTGGCTTAGTTTCTATATTGGATATATAGAATGAATTCATATCTTAACGATGTTAAGGTATATGGAGTTGTCCGGCTGATGCTTAAAACTAGAATCTGGACAAACTCAAGGCACGTTTTAGTAAGGGCAGTTTGTGGGTTATCCCAGGCTTTGACGAAGGTTAACATTCTACCATCTGGAAGATCAATAGTTATATTGTTCTTGACTCGCCACCAGTTTTAGTAAAATGGATTCTTTTTCAGAAAAAATTAGTAGGAGTATGGTAAAACTGGAATTGATTCCAGAACCACAAAAAATTTAGTAGGACCTAAAGATTCAATTGGATTCGACATTTTATTATCCACTCCGCAAATTTTGGTGGGTAACCACACACCCGAGAGGTACTTCGGTCTTCTCAAAAACGGTGACAGGGAGGTTTTTGATGACCCAAACTTGCCACTACTGCTGTTCTAGACTATGAGATCTGGAAGGAGCATGAGTATAACGTCGTTCTAAATTAGCTTTAGAAGTGCACGTGTATATAACTCTGCCAGAGGGTTGTTGTAGTCAGTGGGAGCAGCGGAAGCGTAGTGGGCAAGTAGCTTATGTCTATTTATAGACCAAAGCAGATATAGCGGAGATAGATCGTCTATTTTTGATGTGACAGTCATAGAGTTTGACTTCATTAGAATAATAGATGGATATGGTAAGAAAGTAGTAGGGAGTGATGTCCTGGTATTTGGATGACACGCACTTAATAGGAAGAGATCTTCATGTACTACGATCGGTTATACAATGGTTGTCACAAGGTTTATTCTCCATATAGGATATTGATAAAATATCAGGGTTTCTGGTCACTAGATTTATGGTTTTAGATCTAGATTTGGGAAGTGTCCTAATTTCGGTAATTGACATTATTCTAAAGTGTTTTAGAATGGACGACTCCTGACATGGTGGTGTACCCGCAGGTGATAGAGTCACACTCTTTAAAGAGATGTCTTTCAGACTGATGAGGAGAGGAATCTGCATGATTAGCATATCACTTGCTTAGGAAATTGAGTTAATCATGAAATGTCAGTACCACACCAGATATTGCTTTTGCACTGGATGCAATAAGCACATATATTAATCCAATCTTGGAGAAACGTTGGGAAGCAGTTATGAACATAAGTGGATGTTCTTGGTATATGGTAACGACAGCCTTCTTCGGGAGGCAGTTATTATTTTAGGCTTCCAAGGTGATCTGGATGACAGAGTGGCTGTCAGAGTTATAGTTTTCCCTCTTTCTGAGGGGAAGTATGTTGGACAGGTGGTCCAAGCGGATACTGAGAAAGGCATGGTGCAGGATACTGATTAAATTCAATGGATGATACAGTCTAAGAAGTTTGTTGGATTTGGAGTTGTTGGCTATAGTGCCCTCAAGTCAATTATTGAATCGCAGGCATGCAATTGCGATGATTGAGAGAGGACCTATACGGATAGAACAGTCTTACTCAAGATGATAGTATTCTATCTGGTTTGTCTTTATCATTACGTACATACTTTATGTGGTATTACAGATCACTATTATATGTTGATAGAGCCCATATGATTCTTGCTTTACTACCAGCATTATGATGGCGATCATATACGTGGGAGCTGGGCGGTCTATAAGCACGTCCTTAAATGTCCCTAGTCATGGGAGTATCGAGACTGGGCATCGATACTCCAGAGTAGACTAGTGTATACTGATCGAGACCCCGACGAAGGGCGGTGTCCAGGTCTTATAAGCCATTGGTGTTGGTTTGTTCACCTAAGATAGTATACAGGTGCTCATTGGGTTATGAGTACACTGGACGGACTCGCTGGGAACCAGCTAGTTGGTAGTATATCTATTGTCAGATAGCAGTTCCCAGGTGACATGCGTGCAGGTTAGTCTGTCGACCTGAGACCATCATTTGTCTCGTGTGAGTTCCCACTGTGCTTTGATTACTACCCTACCACGGCTTAAAGGAGTCGTGCAAACAGGTTTTAGTTGGGTACATTCCCGAGCCACATGGAGGCAGTGAGCGGATCGTTGGGGATTCGTCTCTCCCGGTATTGGGGGTTGATGTCGCGCGGTGCTTGGGTGGCCATCACCAGAAATCCTTGGCCAAGCTAGTCGAGAATTACTGATTAGGATCAGTAGTTTCTCAGGTGGTGATGGGCTTCACACCGACACGAAATATCGCGTTATTAGGGGTCTGACTTTATCTACGCCCTAGACTCGATATGCGATACTCATAGATGAACGGATCGGACTGTACGGATATTGTCACTGTCAGGCTCAGTAGGGGTTCAGGATGAGTTTTCTCATCGGCCTCCCTTTCGCTCAATACCTGGGTAGCCATTACGTACAGCTAGTGCCGCTGACGTGCTTGTGGTTAAACCTACTGCCAGCGTATTGACGAGTCTTTAGAGTCCCACACAGAGGGTTTCCCTGATTCGGGCAAAACGATGTAGAGGTCGTATGTTTTTACGGCAGGGTTCGATCACATACGTGTACTTGTGCACGGATGATATTCGGACGGATAATACTAGTGAGTTTTGGTTTAAGACGGATTCTAGTATTATATTGATTGATTATTTTCGTCTCATTGTATTCGTATTCTTCGGAATGCGGATGCGGGTATGTATATATGGATGAGGAGTATTCTTGTAATTCCTTACAAGATTACTTTTAGAAGATTACACCTCATTATGTTTTAAACCTTTTGGATTAAAAGGTTTATGAGGTGGAGGATGAGGTGTTTATTGCATTTTTGTAGCATGCTTAATCTTTTGTTTTGTTGTGAGATTATTATTGACTTAAGATATTTTTTGTTGACCATAGATATTTTGGTGGCATGGGATATTTATTGGATGGCTCTATTATTTATTGATTACTCTCATAACACAACAAAAGTGAAGCCATTTTCTTTCTTGAGTTGCCTCACTCTCATCCTCATGGCATCTTCTTCTTCCTCCACCCAAACCCTCTCATATGTTAAGAAACCTTGGGTGTCTTGAGAAAAATTAATCCTTCATCACACTCTACTTCACCTAGGCTATCTAGTTTAGAGATCTAGATACCCTAGTTACCTTGGCTATTGAGGTAGGAGCTCGTTGCACAAACCTCCGTGTGGATCATCTTCGATTGAGGGAGACCGGAGATCAAGCTTGATCATGGATGCCTCAGGAGCTTGGGAAGGTGGTTGAAGACCGAAGGACACGGATCAACTAGGTATAACCAATCTAACTCCTTAATTTGCTAGTTAGGGTTAATGGTAGATCCAGGTAATGGGTTCCGTTAGCGCCGGTTTTTGTAAATTTTTGTTCCGCATTTGGTCACGAATTGATGGCCGGGGCGTTGCCGAAACCTAATATGGTATTAGAGACAACCCATAAACCCTAAACTAGTAGTAGACGATGCATTGGTTTCAAAAACGAAAAACTGCGATTTCAAACCCACTGTCTGTTCTGGAATTTTTTTGATCTCTGAATTTTTTTTAAACAATTTCAGAGTCTTAGTTATAACATGAGAATGATACAGAATGAGAACGAGGCATTTCCAAGAATTTTTGGCCGGCCATATTCCAAAAATTCTCGATCTCACTCGTTTTACTGTTCATTCAGGGCCTCATTTTCATCTAGTGTCTGGGGTGTTGCGCCACGGCAGCGCCCCGGCCTCGTACTCGAGGCCAAAATGCGGAATAAAAATTTTTCCTAACTCGGAAACCGGCGCTACCGCGGACAATTACCCGGATCGAAACCATTAACCTATGCTAGCTAACTAAAGAGATAGGGTGAGAAGTATACCGAGCGATCCGTGTCCTTCGGTCTTCGTCTCCGCTCCGATCTCCCGCGGAATCTCTGTCACCTTCTCGCTCGTCGGAAAGGGCACCACGTAGCCGGAATCTTTTACGGGCTCCCGCCTCTTGACCGAGGCAACTCGGGCGCGAAGTTGGCTAGCCGACGCGTCCAAGGCTTGCTATAGAATAGTGTAGTGAACTTGTCTCTTGGGGTTATGAGGTTGCCTTGTTGTGAAGGAATGGAGAAGAGAAGGAGAGAAAGAAAAATGGGCTTTGAAGCTTATCTTTTGCAACATTGGAATGAGATGAGAAAATCCCACACCCAAAAATAATTCTCCCCTTCCTCTTAAACAAGTGGCCGGCCCCTCTCACTCACAAAATAGATTGGAGAGAGAAAAAAGAAAAAGAATGAATAAACATATATCAAAATGGTCACTCTCATTTTCTAATCAAATCATTTCCACCATCCATCAAAAGAAAAGCAAGTGATGAGATTAAAAGGGCATCTCATGATGAAACAAGTCTCATCATAAGCAACATATGCAAGAAAACCCTCCACTAAATGTTAATTGCGAACTTGCAATTAACACCCTCCACCAAGAAAGTCCGACCGAGAAGGAATGAAGGAAAACCGGACGGAACGGAATGCAAACTGGCAACCCCAGAAAACCGATCCCATAATAAATTACAGGAAAACCCCGCTACTGCAAATACATGCCCGCATTTGTATTCCCACTGAACACAAATGCAAAGAGACAAAACTACACTATCAAATACTAGAATCCGGCTTAAGCCAAAGCCGGCTAGTAAAAACTGTCCGATCACGATCCGTGCAATACCGCACGTATCTGATCGAACCCTGCCATATCTCCATACGGCCTCTACAGCGTTTCGCCCGAAACTTGAGTAACTGAAACTGAGTGTGGTGGACTCTAAAGACTCGTCAATACCTAGGCTGTGGATTTAACCACTAGCACGTCAGAGGTATAAGCCAATACGTGACGGGCCACCAGGTATTGACCAAATGGGACGTCGATGAGGAAGCTCACCCCGACACCCAACTGAGCCTGTCAGTGACAATAGCCGTACAGTCCGGTCCGTTCGTCTATGAGTATCGCATGGCGGGCCTAGGGGGTTGGTAAAAGTCAGACCCCCAAAAGCGGTACAAGTCGTGTCGGAGCGTAGCCCAGAACGCCCTGAGATACTACTGGAATACCTACCAGTAAATCTCCTGCCTCGGCCGAGGGCTTTGCGTAATGGCTCTCCTAGACACAGCGCGACCTCACCCCCAATACCGGGAGAGACGAACCCCTGCAGATCCGCTCACTGCCTCCATGTGGCTCGGGACTGTACCCAACTAAAACCTGTTTGCACGACTCCTTTGAGCCGTGGTAGGGTAGTAATCAAAGCACAGTGGGAACTCACACGAGACAAATGACGATCTCAGGTCGATGAACTAACCTGTACACATGTCACCAGGGAACTGCTATCTGACATCTGGTATAAGACCAACTAGCAGGTTCCCGGCGAGTCCTGTCCGGTGCACTCATAACCCAATGAGCACCTGTATACATCTTAGGTGAACCAACTAACACCAGTGGCTTGTGAGACCGGCCACCGCCCCTCGTCGGGGTCTCGACTGTATACACTAGTCTACTAACGGAGTATCGATGCCCTGTCTCGAAACTCCTACGACTAGGGACCTTTTAAGGATGTGCTTATAGACCACCAGCTCCCACGTATATGATCGCCATCATACTGCTGGTAGTCAAGCAAGAATCCTAGGGGCTCTATCAACGTGTAATAGCGACATGTCAGGTCACCTAAAGCAGTACACGATGATAAAGATAAACCAGATAGCATACTATCATCTCGAGTAAGACTGTCCTACCGGGATAGGTCCTCCCTCAATCATTGCAATCACGTGCCTGTGATCCAATAATTGACTCTGAGGGCACTAACTCCAACAATCTCCTACTTGCACTCAAGGCTAATTATTGCGATGTCGCATACTCACAGCCCGTGTGATACCGAACACCCAACTCCTCTACTAGTCAGTCTCACAAAGCTCGTTTGCGAAACTATTGCGTTCGAGGAATAGCCTCAGTGAGTGGATCCGCTGTGATGTTTCTTTCTATGTCTCTCTATATCTCAAGTTCGCGGAGAAAGCCATCTCCCGAAATGAGCAATACCTGTCTTAGAATGTCTGGATGTCTGATGGGACCTAGCTCACAAATGAACTCCAAATCCAAACTTCTTAGACTGTATCATCAACCGAACTCAATCAGTATCCTGCGCCATGCCTCCCTCAGTATTGCCTTGGACCACCTGTCCAAAATACTGCCCCTCGTCAGAGGGATAACTATAACTCTGACAACCTCCTTGTCGTCCATGTCACCTTGGAAGCCTGGAATGACAACTGTCTCCCAAATGAGGCTGTCGTTATCATATCCCTAGAACATTCACTTATGTTCTAAAACTGCTTCCGACTGTTTTTCCAGGATTGGATTAATATCAACTTATTGCACCTACTGCAAGAACAACATCTGGTGTGGTACTTGACATCTCATGATTGACTCAATTGCCTAAGCAAGTGATCTGCCAATCATGAGTATCCCTCTCCTCTTTAGTCTGTAAGACACCTTCAGAGAGGGTGACTCCATTACCTGCAGGTACACTACCATGCCAGGAGTCGTCCATTCTAAATACTCATAGAATGCTGTCAAGGTACCCTGATTGGGAAACCACCCAAATCTAGATCTAAAACCATAGGTCTAGTAACCAGTATGTTTGATATAATATCCAAGTCCCATGTGGAGAAAACACTGTGTGACGACCAAAGTACAACCGATCGTAGTATAGGAATATCACTTCCTACTACCTTCTCAACAGATCCATCCCCTATTCTGGTGACGTCAAACCCATGACTGTCACATCAGAAACAGATGATCTAACTCCGCTATATCTGCTTTAGTCTATAAATAGACATAAGCCAGATGTCCACCATTGCTTCTGCTGCTCCCACTGACTACGACAACCTTCTGCCAGAGTCATATAGACGTGCACTTCTAAAGCTAGTTTAGAACGATGCTATACTCATCCTCCTGCCTGGTCTCGCAGCCTGGAACAACAACAATGGCAAGTGTGGGTAAACAAGAACTTCCCTGTCACCGTCCTTGAGGCTACCGGAGTACCTCTCGGGTGCCTGAAGTTACCCACCTTATCTGCGGAGTGGCCAATGGAATGTCAAATCAGATTGAATCTTTAGGTTGCTTATCAAATCTTCAGTAATCGTTTGTGGTTCTGGAATCACTTCCAGTTCTACCATACTCCCACTACTGTTTTTGAAAAAATCCATTTTTAATAAAACTGTGGCGAGTCTTGAACAATATTTCTATTGATCTGCCAGATGGTAGAAAGTCAACCCTCGTCATAGCCTGGGTCAACCCACAAACAGCCATTACAGAAACGTGCCTTGAGTTGTCCAGTGTCTGGTTTTAAGCATAAGCCGGACAACTCCCCGTACCTTAACAACGTTAAGATATGAACTGTTCTATATCCAATATAGAACCAGAGGCACTGATTTAATTGAACCAGATTCAAATCATGCAGCTGTCTCCAGTGCATGTCAACTAAATGGAAGGAGGCCGATCAGCGTTACTCAACTTAGGAATGCATCCAATTATGAGTAACCTGAAAGAGAAGCAAGTTCTCTTTATCATTACTATCAACTGAATACCATACTCAAGTATCTACATCTTCGATCACTTTGAAGAATCCCGATACTTGGTATACCTGGTTCTCTACTTTATTCAAATACCTATAACTCCTCAAAACTTAGACCCTGTGTTTCAACGAAACACATGTCTAAGAACTAGAGAAGTTAAAGGTAAACAGAATATAGTATGAGGACCAACCCCTCTGTCCTAATGGACACTGGACAACATACAATACTCTGTATAAGTCCGCTGAGTCTAACAACTCTTTCACTGTGTGTCGTAGGTTGAAAACTGTACTTATGGTTAAGAAGAATTACACCGCTGTTTAATGCTCCTTACCTAACCATCCACTGATATAGGTAAATGTCATCGACATAATATCAAAAGGTATATCTCACTCTATGAAAATAGACGTACAGATATATCAATTTGAAATTGGTGCACAACAACGGATATTCAAAACCAAATATTTGCCGACCGGCAAACAACCCAGGTGGCTTCCTCAAATATCACCGATTACAACGAATCCCGATATAATGAGGATGATCACCCAATTCCCAATAACTTACTCCCACTCAACATCTGTAAAACCATACAGGTGTGAGAATCATACCTGGTAAATACATACCCTGGAGTAAGTGTCTAATTGGGAAATCAGTTTTCTTTTAACAGTACACAGTGAAACTGAAACATTGAAATGTTTCGTCGGGGTATCCTGGTATTCCTAGTAATGCCTCTTCCATTATCCAGATTCACAACCATAACCGTATAATTCTTTGCCACCTCTCCAAATCCCTTTATGTGTCTTTAGTCATTACCTTCTGTACACCCCTTTAAGCCAAATGGTTTTCTTCCTTCCCTACCGTTCGGCACCAGCCTATGGTTTGGAAGAAGACTATCCAAAAAGCATAAAGGGTGTACTGTCCTAATCCTAGGAGCACTCGCAACGCGAGAGAAGGTGAAGATAAAAGACACCTGAATGTACTTTATTCCTATTTCTCCTGAACTAGGATCCATCCCCGAACTGGAACAAGTTCCTTTCGAGTTCGTATATAACCATACGATGGATTATCCAATAAAATGGGATCTTCGTAGTGATACGGAGTGTCCTGGAGAAATACAAAGGTGATTTAGGATTGGCGAAGAAATACTTGGTTTGGTCGTAAATAGTAGTCGCAACTTACTTTGCCCTCTTACTAATCTCTTGCTTTGTCTGAACTTAATACCTTCTGTACACCGTTTAGGCTAATTGGCTTTCTTCATTCCCCACCGTTCGACACCAGCCTAAGGTTTGGAAGAAGACTATCCAATTTGCATAATAGGTGTACTATCTCCTAAACCAAGGAGTACTCGCAACCTGAGAGAAGGTAAAAGGTAAAGACAACTGAATAGTCCTATTCGTTTTCTCCAGAACCGGAAACCATCCTCGAAGTCCTTCGAGTTCGTATATAACCATACGATGGTTTTGTCCAATGGAAGTGGACGTTCGTAGTAATACGGGGTGTCCTGGAGAAAAGGGTAAAAGTAGGAGTGGCAAAGAGGTCTGCAACTCAGACAATCCAAAAGCCAGTGTTAAGAAGGTTCGGTCAACTTGGTCACTGAGTCATAGTCCAGGGTCGGGTCAATGGTCGCTGCCAAAGAGAGAGAGAAAAGAAACACTCAGCGTGCACTCTAACCTAGATCAGAATGGTTATCATTTTGTCTAATCTGGAAACCTCCCACTGTACCTCAAATTCTCCTCCAAACCTGAAAGAAGAATTAGTCGGGATCACCCGAGGAGTAAACCAACTCATCAGTGGGAATCAGGATCCAACTATCATCGCATGATAACGTGACGGAATCCACTCACGTCACCACACTCCAGAAGGTATGCGCATGCCTGGCAAGTTTCAGTTCTTTTGAAACTCCCGATGTGATTTTTACCCCTAGGACTCAAGTGACCTTGACGGAGTCAACAAATCAAAGAGTCCTAGTCAAGTTCAACCCGTCATTATCTGGATTGCATTAAACCCACCCGTACGTGCCCTTGACGGAGTCAACAAGGCCGCACGACTGTCCTAACCAATCCCACTTATGCGACAAACAAGTACCACTTAGCTACCGTACACTACGCCTTGACGGAGTCAACAAACGCAGCACGAATACTAAATAATACCCATAAGAAATGACGGAGGGCTACGAATGGTTTTTGGCGAAAACCTTTAACGTAATGAACTTGATATCGTTGAAGGAACTGCATAGCCTTTTATAAAATATAGTGACGAAAACCTTTACTAAAGAGGTCACTCCCGGTGAAGGGATCTCGGCTCTTTCCCCGTAGAATGAGGTGCAGGATATTCCAACTGAATACCACGATGCAAAGCAAAAGTAATCGGCTATAGTGAAGTTAATGCCCTGACGCAAACTTTTGTCCAAGGGGTCACTCCCGGTGAAGGGATCTCGGCCCTTGCCTCGTCGACTGAGGAGCAGGATATTCCAAATGAATACCACGATGCAAAACAAAAGCGAACGTCCTTGCAATAACAGCTTTTTGAAAAATGTTCCAACAACATCAGATTAGGTTTGTTTAAACTTGCATTGATCCGAATCAATGCAGTCCCATCAATTGATCACACCACAAAGAACGAAAATATACTGACGTACGTATATGCCATCCGCATTCGCCACTGGGTCCCGTCATCACCCGTTAGGTTAGCTAACTAACGGCAGAGCGGGGACTGGACTAGCGCGGATGAAAAACATATACAACATCTACTAATATATATATACCAATATATAGCATTCGCTCAAGGCGTGATAAAAAGCAACACAGAAATGTATAGCAACACAGAACAATACAGATATCTGGAAGCCCCGGGTTTCACAGAGCCGCTGCTGAAACCCGACGTTCCCCTGGTCGTGTGGATAGCCTGTGCAATAAAATCCTAGACCCCTACGGGCGCGGCAAGTCACCCGCCAAAACCTGAAGCGAGGCAGCCCCCTTCAGCTCCGTGAATGGACCACCCAGCACTCCACGGAATCCGGCAACTTGGGCACCCCTCCTGGGTCAACCTATACCCCCTACGAGTGCAGCGAATAGCCCGCCAATCCTAGAGTGAAGCCCCCTCCGTCTCAATGCCCTGAGATGCGGGCCCGTTGCCCTCCAGAACCCGGCTATCCGTGCACCCCACCGCGGGGCAACCCTAGTACAGAAAGTAAAATATACATACACCGGGTACATCGACCGCAACCAGGTCGTGCCCCAAAAGAATAATACAAACAGGCAGTGACGGCAGTCCACATGTCGGACGCTCGCCCCGCAATATCAAATGTACATAAAACAACAAAACTGTACTATATTGCAACCAGGCTATCCCCACGACCGATCCGCAACATCACAGCATAAACATAAAACATCAACGTGAAAGTCACGTTCGCAAATCCGTCTAACCGGGCTATAGCAGTTAGACCGGATTTACCGATCGAGTGACATTCACGGTCGCAGATATAATGTAAATACTGTGAAATAATGTGTTTAAAAATATCCGATCGATCAAACAATTAACAAGTGGGCCCCAAAGAAAACTGTAGCACTCACAGAAATAATTGGCCCAATTTTAATATCCCAAAAGCCCTAAAATTAGCCCACAAGCCCACTGTAACAATTTGACACAGAGAAGACAACAGTACGCGGCGGAAGCGCGGCCCAAGGGGGGGTTTGGCCGCGCTTCCGCGCTAGGGTTGTCGACTGAATGTGTCGAATTTTTGCAGAAGTCTTATAATGTCCAGTAGATTAGATTTATACAACCTGAAAAATTTTCTGAGGCCAAAAACTTTCAACAGAAACTGATGTGAACAAATATGGGGTTTTCGGGATTTCGGTCGATCGGATAAGTAAAACACATTACACAAAGCTAGACTAAGGTTAATGGCGTGGCTCTGATACCATGTTGCGCCACGGCAGCGCCCCGGCCTCGTACTCGAGGCCAAAATGCGGAATAAAAATTTTTCCTAACTCGGAAACCGGCGCTACCGCGGACAATTACCCGGATCGAAACCATTAACCTATGCTAGCTAACTAAAGAGATAGGGTGAGAAGTATACCGAGCGATCCGTGTCCTTCGGTCTTCGTCTCCGCTCCGATCTCCCGCGGAATCTCTGTCACCTTCTCGCTCGTCGGAAAGGGCACCACGTAGCCGGAATCTTTTACGGGCTCCCGCCTCTTGACCGAGGCAACTCGGGCGCGAAGTTGGCTAGCCGACGCGTCCAAGGCTTGCTATAGAATAGTGTAGTGAACTTGTCTCTTGGGGTTATGAGGTTGCCTTGTTGTGAAGGAATGGAGAAGAGAAGGAGAGAAAGAAAAATGGGCTTTGAAGCTTATCTTTTGCAACATTGGAATGAGATGAGAAAATCCCACACCCAAAAATAATTCTCCCCTTCCTCTTAAACAAGTGGCCGGCCCCTCTCACTCACAAAATAGATTGGAGAGAGAAAAAAGAAAAAGAATGAATAAACATATATCAAAATGGTCACTCTCATTTTCTAATCAAATCATTTCCACCATCCATCAAAAGAAAAGCAAGTGATGAGATTAAAAGGGCATCTCATGATGAAACAAGTCTCATCATAAGCAACATATGCAAGAAAACCCTCCACTAAATGTTAATTGCGAACTTGCAATTAACACCCTCCACCAAGAAAGTCCGACCGAGAAGGAATGAAGGAAAACCGGACGGAACGGAATGCAAACTGGCAACCCCAGAAAACCGATCCCATAATAAATTACAGGAAAACCCCGCTACTGCAAATACATGCCCGCATTTGTATTCCCACTGAACACAAATGCAAAGAGACAAAACTACACTATCAAATACTAGAATCCGGCTTAAGCCAAAGCCGGCTAGTAAAAACTGTCCGATCACGATCCGTGCAATACCGCACGTATCTGATCGAACCCTGCCATATCTCCATACGGCCTCTACAGCGTTTCGCCCGAAACTTGAGTAACTGAAACTGAGTGTGGTGGACTCTAAAGACTCGTCAATACCTAGGCTGTGGATTTAACCACTAGCACGTCAGAGGTATAAGCCAATACGTGACGGGCCACCAGGTATTGACCAAATGGGACGTCGATGAGGAAGCTCACCCCGACACCCAACTGAGCCTGTCAGTGACAATAGCCGTACAGTCCGGTCCGTTCGTCTATGAGTATCGCATGGCGGGCCTAGGGGGTTGGTAAAAGTCAGACCCCCAAAAGCGGTACAAGTCGTGTCGGAGCGTAGCCCAGAACGCCCTGAGATACTACTGGAATACCTACCAGTAAATCTCCTGCCTCGGCCGAGGGCTTTGCGTAATGGCTCTCCTAGACACAGCGCGACCTCACCCCCAATACCGGGAGAGACGAACCCCTGCAGATCCGCTCACTGCCTCCATGTGGCTCGGGACTGTACCCAACTAAAACCTGTTTGCACGACTCCTTTGAGCCGTGGTAGGGTAGTAATCAAAGCACAGTGGGAACTCACACGAGACAAATGACGATCTCAGGTCGATGAACTAACCTGTACACATGTCACCAGGGAACTGCTATCTGACATCTGGTATAAGACCAACTAGCAGGTTCCCGGCGAGTCCTGTCCGGTGCACTCATAACCCAATGAGCACCTGTATACATCTTAGGTGAACCAACTGACACCAGTGGCTTGTGAGACCGGCCACCGCCCCTCGTCGGGGTCTCGACTGTATACACTAGTCTACTAACGGAGTATCGATGCCCTGTCTCGAAACTCCTACGACTAGGGACCTTTTAAGGATGTGCTTATAGACCACCAGCTCCCACGTATATGATCGCCATCATACTGCTGGTAGTCAAGCAAGAATCCTAGGGGCTCTATCAACGTGTAATAGCGACATGTCAGGTCACCTAAAGCAGTACACGATGATAAAGATAAACCAGATAGCATACTATCATCTCGAGTAAGACTGTCCTACCGGGATAGGTCCTCCCTCAATCATTGCAATCACGTGCCTGTGATCCAATAATTGACTCTGAGGGCACTAACTCCAACATGGGGTTTTGTAAATTGGTGTTTTTGGTCTTGTTTGTTTTCCACAGATTTCACTAAGTGTTGTCTTTGCTTTGGGGGGAACTTGGAAAGTTTCAAAACTTGAAATCTTGCATCGTTGATTTCAGTACATGCATTACTATCTGTGACCGTGAATGTCATTAGAGCGGTACAACTCGTCTAATTGCTATATGTTCTTTTAGACGAGTTTGCGAACGTGACATTCACGTTGATGTTCTGTGTTGTGCTGTGTTGTGGCTGGATCGTCATGGTGGATAGATTGGGTGCAATGTTAGTACAGTTTAGATTCATTTGTATATTTGATATTGCGGGGCGAGCGTCCGACATGTGGACTGTCGTCACTGCCAGTTTGTATATTATTTGTTTTGGGCACGACCGGGTTGAAGTCAATGTCACCCTTGTACATATTATTTTCTTTTCTGTACTAGGATTCCCCACGGTGGAGTGCATGAATAGTCGGGTTCTAGAAGGAAACGAGTACGCATCTCATGGCATTGAGATGAAGGGGACCTAGCTCTAGAATTGGCGGGCTAGTCCCCGCACTCGTAGGGGGTATAGGTTGACCTAAGGAGGGGTGCTTAAGTTACCAGATTCTGTGAAGTGCTGGGTGACCCATTCATGTTGTTGATTGGGGCTGCCTCACTTCTGGGATTGGCGGGTAACTTGCCGCACTCGTAGGGGTATAGGTTTTCATTACACAGGCTATCCACACGACAGAGAATGTCGGGTCTCATTTGCGGCTCAAGTGAAACCCGAGGCTCCAGGATTATCCACCACTCTGTGTTCTTGGCTGAGATTCTGTGATGTTGCTTTATATCATGCCTGGGACGATCGTTATATATATTTATATATATACTAGTAGATGTTTTATATGTTTTGCACCTGCGCTAGTCCAGCCCCCGCTCTGTCGTTAGTTAAATAACCTAACGAGTGATGACGGGGCCCAGTGGCGAATGCGGATGGCATATACGTACATCATATTTTCGTTCTTTTCTGGTGTGGTATGTTTAATTGATAGGACTGCGTTGATTCTGATCAATGCAAGGAAAGAAAACATATATATATATATATATATATATATATATATATATATGATGTTGTTGGAACCACATTTTTTTTAAAAAAATTGATATTACAGACGTTCTCTTTTGCTTTGCACAGTGGTATTCAGTTTGGAATATCCTGCACCTCATTCGACGGGGAAAGAGCCGAGATCCCTTCACCGGGAGTGACCTCTTTAGCAAAAGTTTGCGTCAGCGTAATAACTTCACTATAGTCGTTTCTTTTGCTTTGCATCGTGGTATTCAGTTAGGAATATTCTGCACCTCATTCGATGAGGAAAGAGCCGAGATCCCTTCACCGGGAGTGACCTCTTCAGCAAAAGTTTTCACCACTATACATTTGTAAAACCACTTGGTTCCTTCAACGATATCAAGTTAATTACGTTAAAGGTTTTTCACTAAAAACCAGCCGTAGCCCTCCGTCATTTCATATTAGTATTGCTTAGTATTCGCGCTACATTTATCGTTGCTATTCGCCGAGGCGTAGTTTGCGGCAGCTCTGTAATACTTTTCTGTCGCATGGACATGCGGATTGGTTAGGACGTTCGTACGACTTTGTTGATTATTCGTCAAGGGTCACGCGGGTGGGTTTAATGCAATCAAGATAATAACGGGTTGAACTTGACTAGGAACTTTTGATTTGTTGATTATTCGTCAAGGTCACTTGGGTCCTAGGGGTAAAAATCACATCGGGAGTTTCAAACATACAGGAAACTTGCCAAGCTTGCGCATACCTTCTGGAGTGTGGTGACTTGAGTGGATTCCATCAAGTTGTCATGCGATGATAGTTGGATCCTGATTCCCACTGATGAGTAGGATTACTCCTCGGATGATTTTAGATGATCCCGACTAATTCTCCTTTTAGGTTTGGAGGGAAATTCGAGGAAACAGTGGGAGCCATCCTGATTAGATAAAGTGATTAACCATTCTGATCTAGGTTAGATTGCACGCTGAGTGTTTCTTTTCTCTCTCTCTTTGGCAGCGATCATGGCCCGACCCTAGACTAAAACTCATGAACCTAGTTAACCGAACCTTCTTAAAACACTTTGGCTTTTAGATTGTCACGGTGTCGCATACATCATTGCCACTTCTAAATCACCTTTGCGTTTCTCCATAACACCCCATATCACTACGAAGATCCACATCTATTGGATAATCCATCATATAGTTACATACGAACTCGAAGGAACTTGTTCCAGATTCGAGGATGGATTCTGGTTCAGGAGAAATTGAATATGATTATTCGGTTGTCTTTTCCCTTTACCTTCTCTCAGGTTGTGAGGGCTCCTAGGATTAGGAGAGGGTACACCTATTGCGCTTATTAGATAGTCTTCTTCCAAACCATAGGCAGGTGCCGAAAGGTGGGGAAGGAAGAAAACCAATTAGCCTAAGTGTGGTGTACAGAAGGTAATAAGTAAAGACATAATAAAGGGATTAGAATAAGGGCAAAGGAAATTGCGACTACTATCATTCACGACGAAACCAGGTATACCCCTGCCACTCCTACATCCACTTTAGTTTTTTCCAGAACACTTCGTATCATTAAGAACATCCATGTTGCTTGGATATGCCATCGTATAGTTACATACGAACTCAAAGGAACTTGTTCCGGATTCGAGGATGGTTTCCGGTTCAGGAGAAATAGAATAAGATTATTCAGTTGCCTTTTCCCTTTACCTTCTCTCAGGTTGCGAAGGCTCCTGGTATTAGGAGAGTACACCTGTCACGGCCCGAAATAGCACGTGATTGGCACTTGAATCATGTGAAGTCTATGGACCCCACCTAATTAAAGTAAGACAAAAGCCCAGAAATCTAAACCATTTGAAAAGAGAGTGAAGGAAAAACTTATTTAAAAGTTAACATATAAATTCACTTTGAAAGTCGTAGTAAGCATTTTTAAAACATCAAGTCTTTTCCAAAAATTTCGGCAGAGTTTCCTTTGTAAATACTGGCCCCAACGGGTACAAACATGCATGATATAAGTAACGAATAAAGGCATCCCCAAGCGGGAACTAGCTCTTCGCCAATTGGCGAAAACAACCACGCAACGCAATATAATATACAACGTCAAAGGGCGAGGATCAAAACTCAGAAAGAAAACCAGAGAAGAACCGTAATAATACAAGCGCGCGACTAGAAGGTCGAAAGAATATACAACTGGTCTTCTAAGTCTATCAAATATACAAGTCTAGTTGATGGAGTTTACTAGATACAACTGAAATAATAAAAGTACAATGGTGGTCATGATGCAAGTGAACCCACCTACCAAAGCAATCACCCAGAAGGAAGCAGTGTGCCAGCACGCCGCAACAAAACCTGTACGGCCAAACTTGCAAGAAACTGTGGCACAACGGGGGTGAGTTGAGTAGAAAACATCACCGAGCAGAAATCGCATGTATGACTCTATCCAAGGTCATACAATAATATCCTCATAATATAACCTGAAACATCTAAAAATGGAAAGGGTAATCATCTAACATAAGTGAGTACCAAGTGCTCGTGTCAGTACCTCAGATAGCAACATATCACATATATGATGTATGAATGCAAAAAGAATGAAAACAGAATACATCTTGAATGAGAAAACTGTTTTTTTATCTCAGTGAGATTTCTGTATAAAAATCTAAGTATCAACAATGAAATCAACAGAGAATCCGTGTCAAGCATCGATAAAAAACATATATCCCAATGTCTTAATATCTCGGGCTCCAGCAATCCGGACTGGCCCATATCATCAAATCTCAATATCTCGGGCTCCGGCAATCCGGACTGGCCCATATCATCAAATCTCACGACTACGTCGGTATCCTCCGGAAATCCACCGCGTCACAAATAACTGGTCGGTAGTGCTCCCCTGCCGGGCTCAACACCATCATCTGCGACCATCTTGCCCTGGGGTACTGCACCGGGTCTACCATGCACCCACAGACGGTTCCTCCTCCTCCTCGAATCGGGTGTATGATACCGCTCAAGAGCCGAGAAAACTCATGGTGGACACCTCTCACATCATATCATGAGAAAACCGCAAATTTCTATTTTTAGAAATGATAATGAGTTTATAAAATTCTTGCGGTTTCTCCAAATCCAGAAATCTCATGGAAACATCGAAATCCCAACATCGATAGTCAATAAACAATGAATTACCGGCATAAAGCCCCATAATATCGCATGAAAAATGAATACATATACATGCATGGTATCTAAGCAAGGAATGCAATATTTAAACTAGCATAGTAATTATATATCGGAACTATCTATTAGCAGTTATATCCATGAAGTAATATTCTCTACAGTGTACGTGACATGGAAATTACCGATGATGATGTGTGTGAGCCGACAAGCAAGTGTACGTGGAGCATATGCATCATCGGTAATGGTGCTGGTGTCCTGACAAAAGGGTTCATAATGACTAAAGAAAACGCAGGTATAAGCATGCAATGCGATGAGGATAACATGAATTAAACGGAGAATGATTAGTAATCACAACAATGAAGAATATACATTTATATTTACGAGTCATACGGTTTTGGCATTTGGAATAGCATGAATCATGGTTTTTAGAAAACAGGGGCTACGGTGTTTTTAAGAAAAAGGTACGTCCTTTGAAAAATCCGTAATATCCCTCGGATTATCTTTTGAAAATACTCACGATTCGTTAGTTTTGAAAATAAGTATGACTCGAGCCCAGTCTAACATCTACCAAGTAAACTACAGGACGAAGCTAAGAGATTAATCGAAAGGGGTAAGAAAATCCACCTAAGTCCGAGTCGATATATCTAGTAGTCGGTGATCCCGCCTCAATAGCGTCACGTACGATAAAATATACAATACGACACCCTCGAGTCAAGAGTGCGGATCAATCATCATATTTATACATCGTATGGTAAAAATCCATCGTACGATATCCTAAATCGGGGTACGGGTCAAATATCACAAATACCTTATTATTTATCTGGTATCATTATCATCATATCCTGAATTAGGGGTACCGTTCTAAATCTAGAACATACCAATAATCAAACATATATCCGCGTATGAATAAGACACATCGCCCATCGATCCACTATAATATCACGTCGTATATCATAACACGACCCAAATCACATAATCGATCTCACAGCATCATGCCCGATCATATCGACTCACCTCCAAGTATCATATACTATCCTCATTATCCGTGTATACGTATATATATATATATATATATATATATATATATATATGTACCAACGCATCCCCCCCCCCACACAAACACACACACACACACACATATATATATAACCTTATACACCCAAAACATATCACGTGTGTGCATGTGTGTGCGTGACAACCTTAACTCTAGGGTTTCGCAACTAAGAAACTAAACTAACAACATTATCATCTAAAATACGCTAAAACTAACCGATGATCTCCTAAAGCCTTCTTGCTAATCATCCACGTATCACAATACACATAATTATATATATATATATATCATATTCACATACTACACTACGAAACCACGGGGGTGCTATACTCCATCCACCCGACTTCCCCCGTAGATATATATCTACTCACCTTGATCCTTGCTTACCGAAGTCGATATCGCCTTGCTCCTCCTTGTTATCCGAAGTCCACGTGAGGGTGCCTACATATACAAACACATAGTATTGTAAACAGAATCACGTACGAAAACTAAAACGGCACACGAATCACACACAGGTTAAAACCTATGGTCTTCGCATACAAGAATAACCAAACAACCCTCGAGATTGATGTGCAAACGTCACACCACCGAGTCAAAACCCAAATACTAAAATCCAAGTCATAAATAGTCGCAAAACCAAAGCAGCAACATAAGAAAACACTTCCAAATTTTGTCCCAGGTGAAATTAGCCAATTCTGCATATGGGGTAAGTCTAATTTGCCTAAAATGGAGCCATGGACCAAGCACGAGGCGATTCCATCGTACTAAGGACGCAATTTGCGACCCAAAAGAGATAATTGGCGGCCAAGGTAAGGGGTTATGGTCTCGGGTCTTGGGAATAGCTTCTGGGTTGCCTACACACCTCTCAGTAATTGCTAATTGACTTATAGGGCCCCCGGTTGATAGCAGATCTCGAAACAACATCACAAATCCTACATAAATCCCATATCAGGGATTTCTAAGTTTGAGTTATGGGGTTTTAGCCTCATGTTAGGTCCAGGTTTAAGACACTAGAGGGTTATAATCAACAATTACACTCAATTCCACCTTCCCAAGTCATAAAAACTCCTAACCCTCATCTAGTAAAATTCCAACATCACAATCCTCATTAGTTCTACTCTAAACTACACTAAAAGCTATAGAAACTCAATTACTAAGCTAATGGTGAAGTAAATACCTCATTTGGCAACTCAAGAATTTTCTTGAGTTGCCCCAAGTGCTCAAAATCTTGTCTTGATCCCACCATGGTCTATGTGCGGAGCTTGTGCACATTTTTAATGAAGAAAACATGATGTTTTAAGATGGGATTGAGGGTGTTGTGAGGAAGTAGAGGTGGTGGAGGGAGAGGGCAGCCAAGGTGGAGGAAGGAGAAGAAAAGATGAAGTTGATGAAGTGAAGACCAAAGTGAGCCAAGGTCAAAGACCCCTCACCCTCTCTCTCTTGCCCATACCTCCATTCTTTATTATTTTCTTTTTCATTTCATTTCTTTTCTCTTAATCTCCAACAAAACAAAAACCAAATAACAAAAGAATTGAAGCTTGGTTTTAAATCAACAAAAGAAATGTAACAAGTATTATGCAACATCTCATGTTACATATCATGCACATATCATACTTAATGAAAAATTAGTAAACACTAATCGAGTTTAGTAATAACCCATACACAATTAATTGTATAAAATTTATAAAGTGTCACAATCATATAATATTCTTTCAAAATCAACATTCAAATGTAATTTTCCAATATTTCCCAATTAATCGGTATTTAATTATGCCATATCATTTAAAACTAGTCTCCATACTTTAAAATATCTCTAATATTTATTATTCAATTATTTAAATTCTCAAAAATAATATTTTATTTTTCTGAAATGTTACAGTCTTTCCCCTTAAATAAATTCGGTCCCCGAATTTAAATTTAAACCCCTCAAATACTAAAACATTTCAGTAAAATGATCAAGTCGTCGGGGCTCTGAAATTATACATACATAAAACATATCGTAGCGCAATACATGCGCATGAAAAACGAGTATATAACTCAAATCAAAACTCTGTCAAGCATCACGCAATCATCGGAGTTATGGTGAAGATACCAATGTCAAAGTCCAATACGAAAACCAACATGATATACTCAAAACTATAACATGTACATTGTACGCATCGTTGTGAACTTGTCAAAACATCTGAAAATAAATACATGCCAAACCTTTTTCAAGCTGCTGTGCGATGCGCGTATCACGGCACAAGTAGCGGACATTTATTATAAGAAAAATAACTATATATATATATATCCTTCATTTAACATACACGTCCCGCCATTTTGAAAATAATTTAGAAGGGTTTCCTTTTGTAAAATGTTTCGTGTCATCTAGGACACATAGGAAAATATTGAGACTGTAGCTCCTCTTTGGAAATCCCTTCGATAACTATCGATGCATGCATAAACACCTAGGTACTGTTCTCAGAACAGTCCTTCTCGGTTACGAAACCAAATAGTAAATATCATAAAAACGTACTAATCAAAGAAATCATACTCAATAGTACATGTAATAATGCCACGTGCATCTGGTGCGCACAGAAATCGAAGTCACTGAATGTGCTATACATGTGCACAAAACAAAATCTAAGTGCAATAGGTGTGCACGAAAACACCTGTCAAGGGCAATGGGTGTGCCTGACAACAATATCAGGTGCATCTGCTATGCATGAAGAATCCCAATTTAGTGCATCTGGTGTGCACCAAAATCGCATCAAGCGCGCCAAGTATGCGCAAGAATCCAACTCAAGTGCACAAGGTGCACGAAAATAAATATCGAATATCACAATCTAAATCGACGGTATACAACACACCTCAATCCACATCAGGTATACCGTGGTATATAATCTCACAACCACGTGCATCAGCGTGCACAAAATCGAATCAAAGTACTAAAAGTGCATGAAAACTACACCGAAGGCACAAGTCAAATCACGTACATACCATAGGCATGAAAATTAAAATCAAACATCTCGAACGACACCAAATTGAAGTCGAGTGCAACTGTGGTGCACAAAATCTCAATCATGCAAATAAATTGCCCAAAATACCGAAATACAAAATGACGGACACATGATATTCGAATCACCAAATCGCAAATCGTAAACACTGTCATCGATATGTCCTTCCTTCAAAGTCGAGAAGGTGTCGGTGCATCCAAAGCTAGCAGAGCAAGATATCTATTTGTCTCCTATTCATGGTCTGGCGCCTTGTGCCTTTAGGCTCTCGTCTCTCACTGCGGATTGTCAGTTACATAGCTCCTCGGCTCAGCGGCCTAATATAAAATGATGATGGAAACAGTTCCACTCTGGCACATCCACTAAAATCTCTGGCCAGCTATCATGGTCACTCGTAACATGTCTCGTCGATGATGCCGAACTCTGGCCTATTGGGTGTGCGTGATACGACCGATCCTGGGTCCAATTCTTCTCGTGCAGTATTCCTGAAAGATTCTGTCGGGGTCTCTCCCAAATCTCGTTCCTATCGAACTGCCCGGAAGTTATCACCCTTTACTAAATCCAGTTCTTGTTCCGGAATAGCTGCATACTCATCACGACTTCTTCTAAAAGATATATCCATATTCAACTCCTCTGCATGCATATCACATCTCTGATGTCAATGGAGTGGAACGCTATCTCGTCAAAATCTCGTACGAACCTCTTACTCCACTTTTCTCTAATGTCGACTGATTCGGACCCGTCTCTTCGTAGCTGTATGGACTGCACTACAAACGGCTATACACATATCTGGAGTCTCCCTTCCTAAACTACGAACTTGACATCTCAATATCTTATGGGAGGCATCTGGCCAATTATGCCCTTGGAAATTCTTACAATTCATCGGAGGAATACTCTTCATTTGTCCATTTTCTATCGACTCTCAACGTGCCTGGGTGAAGTCTTCTCTAGCTAAAATTAATCAATTTGATGACCTCGCGTCGGGGTATGCAAATGAACCACATTTCCTAGTCATTCATCCAAGGGTGACTAGCGATCTTCTATCAAATCCCTAAGTATAAACTCGTGTTGCAATATCTTCAAACATCTGGGGCGATATCTTGTCAATCGCAGCAACAACCAGCTCATTCGTCCGCACGCTAAACAATGCCTCAATCCTCAAGAATAGATGATACATTAACGGTCATCGCATTCTATGTAACGTTTTAGAAATCGTTTAGCGAATTTTTCCGTTTTAGGGCAAGATTGTCGGCATTTTCCGTTTTAACCCGATTTCGATCAAACGTCCGTATAAGCTTGCCGGCACCTTTTTTAGCTAAAATAAAGCTTGTGCGCGAACTTTAGGGGTATTTGGGAGGTTTTGGTTCAGATAGAATTTTTCCCAAATAAAATATTATTTTAAGCGGTATTTGGTGCACGTAAATCGGGAAATTTCTTTTCTTAAGAATAAATTATTTTTTTGTCACTAGAATATTTTGGAAACTTCTTTTTAAATATCTAGATATTTTTTTGGAGTGCAAAATGTTTTATTTTAAAAAGAAAAGAAAATGTGTAAAGGTGGCAAAGTGGATTTATTAAGCATTTATTACTCTTTTTACTAGCAATTTCTTCACAAAAATACCCTCCTCACCCCCTTGGCCGGCCCTTCCCTTCCCCTTGCTGCCCTCCATCATTCCCGCTCTTTTTCAACTCATTTTGCATCAAATAAATCATGAAAAATCCAAATAAAATCACAAAAATTCAAATATAATCATTTTCCTTCATTTCCTTCAATAATTTTTCTTGGATCTTCAACAAAGCATGGTTTTTTTTTATGCTATGATGAGAGATTAAATTCATTTTGGTGTTCTTGGGGAGGTATAATTCTTACCTTAATCCTTTTATATTTGCTTTAATCTTATTCTAGCTAATTTAGTTAGCTAATTATGTGTTTAGTTTAGTTTTTAAATTATGATTAATTCATTTATATTTGGTTTAAGAAATTCATGTTAGGGTTAAATTTTTTTGTTTAAGTGTTTAGTGTTCATTTGAAGTGTTAATTTGTGTTTTGGAGAAGATTAACCTAGTAGAAAATGTTAATTTTTGCTAATGAACACTTTGTTTAATTATGCAATTTTGCTTACTAGGTTTTTACTAAAATTTATTTAGCAAGTGTTAAAAATTTAGGAATGGTTTAGATAGTTTATTTAAGCTATTTTAAGGTGTTTGTAATCGCTACATAAGCGTTAGCTTGAAACTAGTGCGAAATATTGCGATAGGTTGCTTACTAGATTTCGGGGTTTTTCCGACGTGGGTTCGATTGGTCGTTGCGAAGTTATATCTATTGTATTCCTCGTAATTTTTGTGTTGTGTTGCGCGATCAGGACGATCGGGGTCTAGACTTAGTGTTTTGTAGTTTAGCGACCCCAATTAGTGTTTTTGGCCGATATCTTGCGCGATAGATGCGCTAAGCGCGCAGTGTAATTTTCCGGGCGTTTTCATCGCGTTTCGTTGTCTTTTCGTCATTGTAGGATTTTTGCTTATGTGATGTGTTTGTGAAAATTTAGATTCGCAAGCGGGGACTTCGGACGCTACGATAGGGGAAAACAGGTGGTAGGCTTCACTTAGTCAGGTGCGTTGGTGAGTAGATTTAACATCTACAGGAGAATCGCCCGCATGGTGTTATGCGTCAGGGCTAGAGATTTTATTAATTGTCGCATATTCTACGTTATTGTTAGAATTGCGTCTTTACCCTATTACTTAGATGTAGTTGTGCCTGGACTAGTAGTAGTAGGACACTGCACATATTATTGACGATTCATTTTGCACGAGCACTGATTGTATGCTACACACACCATCAATAATTGCCATGTCATACACAAACCACTTATAGATGTTATATTGCTTGGTTAGGGATATTGTGACATTGATTCATACTGCTTATCATATATGGCATTTAGCATACATGTATTCCTATAGAGTATTGTACCATTAGTGATAGGTACATACACACTCCCTGTCATAGCTACATGTTAGTGTATATGCCCTAGAGGCCATTACTGTATCATACTAGCTTGTATATTACTTAATGGAAGCTTGGGATATTCACAGTTGTATAGACAATCTTGCTCGAAATGGTAGTATGCTACTTGGTTTGTCTCTACTTCAATATGTGCATGTGTTTCTTTTAGCATATCGCTTATATACATATTAGTAGAGCCCTTAGGATCTTTGCTTGATTACTAGCGTTGTGATGGCGCTCACACTCGTGGGGGCTGGGTAATCCATAAGCACATCCTTATACAGGTCCCTAGTCATAGGACTATCGAGACAGGGCATCGATACTCCGGAGTAGACTAGCGTATGCGCTTCTCATCCCAGCATGGGAGACGGTCTGTCCCGCAGCCGTCAGTACGTCGTACTTGAAATAGTATGCGGGTGCTCGTTAGGTTACGAGTACACTGGACAGGACTCGTTGGGAACTGATTGGTTGGTATTATATCTATCATCAGTTATCAGTTCCCAGGTGACATGAGTACAGCTTAGTCCGCTGACTTGACACTGTCACTTCGCCACAAGTGTGTTCCCACTGTACTTTGATTACTACCGTACCACGGCTCAAAGGAGTCGTGCAAACAGGTAGTAGTTGGGTGCAGTCCCGAAGCACTTGGAGGCAGTGACGATTAGACAGGATTCGTCTCTCCCGGTATTGGGGGTTGATATCGCGCTGTGTCTAAGAGAGCCTTTACACGAGTAGTCCCTGGCCAGGGCAAGCGAGATATACTGGTAGGTTTCCAGTATTATCTCAGGGTGTTCTGGGCTTCATTCCGACACGACTTGTACCGCTATTAGGGGACTGACGTTTACCGCCCCCCTAGGCCCGCCACGCGATGTATCAGACGAACAGACCGGACTGTACGGAGACTGTCACATTCAGGCTCAGTAGGAGTTCAGATGGGGTCACCTCGTCAGTCTTCTTATCGGCATCTACCTGGGGACCGTTACGTACAGCTAGTACCGCTTGCGGTCTGTGGTTAAACCCATTGCCAGCGTAGTGTCGAGTCTTTAGAGTCCCACACAGAGAGTTATTCGCCTTTAGGCAAAATGAGTAGAGGTCGCATGGTTTTGCGACAGGATTCGTTCACATCCGCACACTTGTGCACGTTTGCTGTCCGGATAGCTTATACTAGCGGGCTTTGGTTTAAGCCAGATCCTAGTATATGATTTGGGATTGGTTTTATCTCATTGTATTCGTGTTCCTCGGATCACGAATACGGGTGCGTATGCACAGTTGACTAAGACAGAGGGAGAGGACTTTGATTAGGGTTAATGACCATTGTCATTTTGTTAACCCTAATGCTTATGTGTGTATTATGATTAATTGATATTAGTTAAATATAATTGTGCATGGTTAGGGTTGTTGACCATTTGACTACATTTGACTTGTTGACCTTGGTTGACATGTTGACCATCATCATTCTATATGAAAGATGCTCTTTGATCCTTGCAATTTGCATTTAATGTGAAATGATAATGGTCAAGTCTTGATTAAACCATGACAATTATCTTGCTAATTATCTATTTACATAATTCACACATATATGTGAGAATGGTTCATTATTCTCCTCATTTTATCATATAGATTCTCTCTCCTCCTCTTCCTCTCTCTCAAGCTCTCCCCTCTCATGTGTTGAGAAACACTTGAGCTTGAGATAAACCTCTCCAAAGTAATCTCTACTCTCATCTAAGGTTCTAGGATTAGCACTTCTAGCACCTTAGTTACTTCTAGCTTGAAGTTGAAGCCAAAGGTTGAGGCTCTCGGGTGGATCCTTCTTCGACTAGAGAAGGCGACAAGGTGATCTCTTTCTTCCACTCCAAGGAGCAAGGAGAGAAGGACATAAAGCCCAAGGTATAACCTTTCTTCCATGTAGCTAAATATAGTTAGCTTTTAGTTAGTTTTTGTTTAGCAAAGATCCTCCTTTAGTTAGTCCATGTTGCCTAGTTCGATAAAAATCCGATTTTTATTCCGTTTTCCGCCTCCCCGCAAGCACCGGGATGGGCAACGTGGACTTACACTACAGGTATATCTTGCACATACTGTTCTTATACCCAGGGGGTATACTTTATCATTGCTTATAGATAGACACATTATCTTGCTATACCTTATTGATTTCACATACATATGGTTTTAGCTACATGTTTACCTTCACTTGATGTTATTTAGAAGTGGATAAATAGGAACCACATGATATTTGTATTAACTTGATGCAGTTAATTAGTGGTTTTTCCATTATATGCTTGCATTTCAGATATGGAGCACATATTATATTCATGGATTTTCGCATTGTTATTTGGATTTTTCACGATATTTTCAGGATTTGGGAACCGCGGGGGTTCATAAAATTATGCATTATATGAAAGGCTCGGTTTCCTTGATATGATATTTGTGCATTCACCATGAGATTTATCGGTTCTGATTTTATACCTGATTCGAGAAGCGGGAGGCACCGTCTGCGGGTACATGATGGGGCCCGGAGGTACCCCGGGGCAAGAGTCGTGGAGTAGACGATGAGTTAGTGGGGGAACCATACCATCCGGTGATATTACCAATGACTCGGCGATTATCATGTGGATATCGACGGGAGTCATGTACGTATAGATACGTCGAAAGACGAGGGTCAGAGCTAGGCACTCGAGCTTTCGGTAAAGCGTATGATACGTACCTATCAGGGTGCCAGTCTTGGTGACAACACCTGATAGATCAGCATTTCTGTGTCGATGCTTGACACATTAGTTTCATGATATTTCTTTTTACTCCTTTGTATATATAACAGGGAATTAGGCCGCTGTTATATATGCCCTTACACCAATATTAGTGGAATGGGACGCTAATATATGTGTATTGACTTTTTTACTTCTTTGTATATATAACAGTGGGTTAGGACGCTATTATATATGCCCTTACACCAATATTAGTGGAATGGGACGCTAATATATGTGTATTGGCACTATTTTATATACATCATCATATTAATTCATGCAAATATATTTAGGGTGTTAGAAATATATTTAGGGTGTTAGAATTTTTACTTGACATTGGATTTGGGATATAGGTGATTCATTTGATATTGATTACAGGATATATATGAGGATGCTGATTTGCACATTCTGGATATATGAGATTTATTCGATATTGTACATTCAGGACTTGTGAGACTTATATGATATGAGAGCCAATTTTGGGGCTGATTTGAGGATTTGGGATTTAGATTTGTCTTGATGGATTGTGATCCTACCACGATGTCAGGATTCCGTGGAAATGACATATTTCATTCCATACTCCACATTTATTGTTTATGCACTGCTTTATGTATTAGTAATACCTGTTAGAGTACCTTTCATGACTGTTGCATTTACATACCTTTATTTATATGCATTGCTTCATGTATTAGTTGTACCTGCTAGTGTACCTTTCATGATTATTGCATTCATATGAATTTTTTATTGCTATTAATTGCACATGTTAGATTCACGCTGTACGTGCATATTCGCGATTACCTGCATATGTTATTTACTATTCACGAGTTGGCAACTCACCCCCGTTGTGCCACAGTGTTTGCAGGTGTTCCTCAGGATAGTCAGAGGCAGGCTATTATCACACATCTTATCATCTTTTGCTATGGATACCGCATCAGCTCACAGTCTGCAGTTTGCTTAGGTGGGTTTTGTGGTTATTCGTTGTATTGTATATTCGTTGTATTCCTGTACCTTCCATCTACTATTTTCATATTGACTTAGTGATTTGGTGAGGACGATATTGTATATTATTTGTGACTTGTTGTCTTTTATACAGTTTCCTTTCTACCGTCTTTTATTTCTTCGCTACGGCGTCGTATATTTGTTGTGGTGGTTGTTTTCCGCCTTTGGGCGTGTATTTGCTCCCGTTTGGAGATTCTTTACTTTATATTTATGTTGTACCCATTTTTGGGGCTTGCTTTTACAAAGGAGGTGCTGCCAAAATTTTAGAGGAAATAAAGTTGGACTTTTAAAGAATTTGGGTTGTAATTTCAAAGATTTTTAAACAATGTTTCTTATCTTTTCTTGTCTTTTAACTGGTTTAGATTTCTGGGTTTTGGCTTTCTTTTACTGCGTTACGCCTGTAGACGTTGCGTAGTATTAGGGCCGTCACGTGCCAATTTCGGGTCGTGACAAAGTTGGTATCAGAGTGCTAGGTTTTTACCTTACAGAGTGTAGGATGACCTTGATATGATGGAGTAGGTAGCTTAAGCAGAGTAACGTAGTGTGTGTATGTCTGCAGCATACTCACGATGCAGTACTCCGCCTAAAGTGACCTAAGTACAATTACTTGAAATTCCTTCCTTGATGATTCATATCCTTGTGATTCGATTTCCGTGTTCATATCGAATCCTATCCCTATTTATAGCCTTTACCGCCGACGACTATGGGGACTCAGTGAGGTGCAGCGAGGGCCGAGGTCAGAGTTGACTCGGGTGGGTCAAGGACTGACCAGGATGGCACGCTCGTTGCACAGGTGTAGACGGATCTGCCTTCGACAGATAGTATCGCTAGGCTTGTGGCAGAGATGCAGGACATGCGCCAGACGATGAGTTTTTTGGTGGAGACCATTTGAGCGCAGCGACAGGAGGTTGTCACCCCTGTTACCCAGTTGTTCCTTGCGATCAACACACAGCTTTCCGTCACTTACATAGCACCAGTGGATGCAGCCCTAGTTGACGAGACATGTATTCCAGAGACTTCGGGAGTTCCGGGACCGTGGAGGACTCATACCGGGGTATCAGCTCAGAGACAGAGGCTTAGTCGTCGAGACAGCTTTCGTGACCGTTGCGGGAGTAGCAGAGGTTTGGGACGAGGGGATTCGTGTTAGCTAGATCAGCCGTTTGTTGTGTTAACTTCTGTCAGCGATTCTTTTGTTGCGCGACACGTATTTCAGTCGTATGCCAATCGGTTAGGAGATTCATCCATCACTTGATCCTTCTAGAGATGTTGGATTTGACGTTCTCCTGGGCACAAACTGGTTAGTTACGTGCTAGGCGTCTGTGGACTACCGCGAGGAAACAGTCAGGTTTTTTTTCCTGGCAAGCCAGTTCTTGTTGTGCAGGGGGGCAGTGGTGCCGCCTCTCACAGCTCGAATTCAGCCTTTTTCGCTAGTCGGCTTTTGAGGAGAGGATGTCGAGGGTTCTTGGCGTTCATTCGTGATACCGGAGCCACAGTGGGTTTGTTGGACCGGGTTCTTATCATGCGAGAGTTTTCCGACGTTGTTCCAGATGAGCCGGCGGAGCTTAGGGAGCTTAAGGATCAGCTGCAGAGTTGTTTGTTGGGGGGCTAGTGCGTCTGAGTGTTTCACATTGAGGAGCTCCTATTTCTTTTCGTCAAGGAGGAAGACGGCAGTTTAGGTTGTGTATTGATGGATCGCCAATTGAACCGGCTTACGGTGCGGATAGGTATCTTTTACCTCGCATTGACGATTTCTTCGATCGGCTCCAGAGTGCGAGACATTTTCTAAGTTTGTTCGGGATCAGGTCATCATTGCTGCGGGTTCGGAGTGATGACATTCCAAAGACTGCCTTGTGCGTGCTACGGGCTTTGTGTGTTTTGGTGGTGTCGTCGGACTCACCAATGCCCTAGCAGCATTCGTAGATATGATGAACCGGATTTTTTCAGGCCGTTTCTCGACCAGTTATTGTTGTGTTATTGATGACATTCTGGTCTATTCTTTGTGTCTTGAGGGACAGGAGCAGCACTTGAGGATTTGTTTTGCAGACATTGGGAGAGCCTCAGCTGTTTGCTAGATTCTCGAAGTGTTCCTTCAGGCTTGTTTGTGTTGACTCCTAGGTCTTGTAGTTACGGGAGACGGTTTTTCGTATGGTCCCGAGGAAGATCGTGGCCGTACAGCTTAGTCCCAGGCTTGTGTTCGGACGGAAGTCCGCAGATTTTTGGGCTTAGCAGGTTTTTACCGCCGTTTCGTGCAGGATTGCTAGTGTAGTGCTGCACCGTTGACTGGACTGACCTGAAAGGAGGTTTCTTTTCTTTGGACTGAGGCATGCGTGCGGAGTTTTTCAGAAGTTGGAGATTCGGTTAACAACTGCACCAGTTCTTTCTTGCTTTTTGGTTCGGTCGACTTTGTTGTTTTAACTGTGATGTTTCGCGAGTGGGGCTCAATTGTGTACTGAGGTGACACCATAGAGTATTCGCTTTTGCTTCCCTACATTTGGAGGAAGTATGAGCAGGAAATCCCACTCATGATCTGGAGATGGCCGCGGTGGTAGTGCATTGGGGATTGGAGACACTACTTGTTCGAGAGTCGTGTCAGATTTTCACGGACCACCAGAGCTTAATGTACATCTTCCTGCAGCGGGTTTTGATTGTTGAGACAGCGCCGTTGGATGGAACGTGTGGAGGATTGTGTTTGTGAGATCCTTTATTACTCTTGGCAAGGCGATTGTGGTAGCTGATGCTGGAGTCGTAGGCCCGGGGTTAGTTTGTTCCAGTTGTGCGCAGTCAGAGACAGTCTTCTGCAGATTTACAGTTCTTGTACGATCGTGGAGTACAGCTTAGGTTCGCCTCTACTGAGGGGACAGCTTGCTCATGTCTGCGCCCGACCACTTTTCCCTAATCGTTTTCGCGAGACACTGCCTACCGACGCTCGTTCGTTAGAGATACTTGAGCATACTCGGCTGGGTAATGATTCAGAGTCCTTGATTTGTGACAATAGTGTGCTAAGTTAGGGACGCATTTGTGTACCTGATATTATCGGGTAAAGACGTGAAATCCTAGAGCTGGCACATCTGTCAATTCTCTGTACTCATTCAAGTTCCACCAGTATTTGACGTGACTTGTGAGATAGTAACGGGTGGGCCGGGATGTAAAGAGCAGTTTCGGGTTTCGTTTCAAGGTGTCTGTGTTGTTGTGAGCTAAGGTTGAGCATCTGAGACCGGCTGGAGAGTTGCAATCTTTAACTGTTCCGAAGTGGGAATGGGAGCAGATCTCCATGAAATTTGTTATGGTGTCTACCCAGGTTTAGTCAGGGTGTGACTCCATTCGGATGCTTGCTGTTATCAGTCTGCTCAGTTGTTCTTTGTTAAGTTTGTGCGTTGCATGGAGTTCCTTCGAGGGTCGTATCGAATGAAGGCACCCTGTTCTCTTGCCGTCTTGGGCAAGAGCTCCAGGAAGCCTTGGGTACTGGTTAAGCTTTAGCTCCGTCTTTCCATCCGCAGGATGATGGTATTGTGAGACGGGCTATACCGACTCTAGAGGTTATACTCATGCATACGTACTAATTGTTGTCGGCAGTTGGGATCGTCACTTGCTATTGTTAGGACTCTCCTTCGATAGCAGTTATCAGGAGACATTCCAATTGGCAACCTTTAAGTTTTGTTTGTTAGGTGGTGTCGATCTCCAGTCTGTTTTTCTGACTCTGCGTAGTAGGATTTTTGGACCCCAGCTAGTCTAGAGACTTCGGAAATGATCCAGCTGTTTCAGGTGAGGATGATGACAGTCCTATGCGGACAGAGGTCTTATGCCGACCATGGTGATCGCAGACTCAAGTTCGCAGTGGGAGATCATGTATTCCTACGGATTTTTTTGATGAATGACGTGTTGAGTTTTGGGAAGCTTACCCACAATTGTAGGTCCTTTCGAGATCCTTAAAGCGAGTTAGTTCCGTTGCCTTTAATTTGGCACTTCTGCCCAGATTATTGAGTATTCACCCCGTATTCCTTGTGTCGATACTTTGCAATTACCTTCATGACCTTTCTCACTTGATTCAGCATCAGACCAATTAGTTTGGACGCGATCTTCCGTTCACCAGCAGCCGCTAGTTATAGTGGATCAGCAGGTGGAGGAACTTCGGTCAAGGGTCTTGCCATCAGTGAGGGTTCTTTGGCGTAGCTGTATAGTGAGGTGATCACTTGGCAAGCTGCGAGCGAGATTTGGGAGTTTTGTACTCATCTTCTTGAAGGTATGCGTAGATGAATTTTAATTCGGGGACCGAATTTCTTTAAGGGGGAAGATTGTAACGTTTTAGAAATCGTTTTGCGAATTTTTCCGTTTTAGGGCAAAATTGTCGGTATTTTCCGTTTTAACCCGATTTCGATCAAACGTCCGTATAAGCTTGCCGGCACCTTTTTTAGCTAAAATAAAGCTTGTGCGCGAACTTTAGGTGTATTTGGGAGGTTTTGGTTCAGATAGAATTTTTCCCAAATAAAATATTATTTTAAGCGGTATTTGGTGCACGTAAATCGGGAAATTTCTTTTCTTAAGAATAAATTATTTTTTTGTCACTAGAATATTTTGGAAACTTCTTTTTAAATATCTAGATATTTTTTTGGAGTGCAAAATGTTTTATTTTAAAAAGAAAAGAAAATGTGTAAAGGTGGCAAAGTGCATTTATTAAGCATTTATTATTCTTTTTCTTAGCAATTTCTTCAGAAAAATTCACAAAAATACCCTCCTCACCCCTTGGCCGGCCCTTCCCTTCCCCTTGCTTCGCTCCATCATTCCCACTCTTTTTCAACTCATTTTGCATCAAATAAATCATGAAAAATCCAAATAAAATCACAAAAATTCAAATATAATTATTTTCCTTCATTTCCTTCACTAATTTTTCTTGGATCTTCAACAAAGCATGGTTTTTTTTATGCTGTGATGAGAGATTAAATTCATTTTGGTGTTCTTGGGGAGGTATAATTCTTACCTTAATTCTTTTATATTTGCTTTAATCTTATTCTAGCTAATTTAGTTAGCTAATTATGTGTTTAGTTTAGTTTTTAAATTATGATTAATTCATTTATATTTGGTTTAAGAAATTCATGTTAGGGTTAAATTTTTTTGTTTAAGTGTTTAGTGTTCATTTAAAGTGTTAATTTGTGTTTTGGAGAAGATTAACCTAGTAGAAAATGTTAATTTTTGCTAATGAAAACTTTGTTTAATTATGCAATTTTGCTTACTAGGTTTTTACTAAAATTTGTTTAGCAAGTGTTACAAATATAGGAATGTTTTAGATAGTTTAGTTAAGCTATTTTAAGGTGTTTGTAATCGCTACATATGCGTTAGCTTGAAACTAGTGCGAAATATTGCGATAGGTTGCTTACTAGATTTCGGGGTTTTTCCGACGTGGGTTCGATTGGTCGTTGCGAGGTTATATCTATTGTATTCCTCGTAATTTTTGTGTTGTGTTGCGCGATCGGGACGATCGGGGTCTAGACTTAGTGTTTTGTAGTTTAGCGACCCCAATTAGGGTTTTTGGCCGATATCTTGCGCGATAGATGCGCTAAGCGCACAGTGTAATTTTCCGGGCATTTTCATCGCGTTTCGTTGTCTTTTCGTCATTGTAGGATTTTTTTCTTATGTGATGTGTTTGTGAAATTTTAGGTTCGCAAGTGGGGACTTCGGACGCTACGACAGGGGAAAACAGGTGGTAGGCTTCACTTAGTCAGGAGCGTTGGTGGGTAGATTTAACATCTACAGGGGAATCGCCCGCATGGCGTTATGCGTCAGGGCTAGAGATTTTATTACTTGTCGCATATTCTACGTTATTGTTAGAATTGCGCCTTTACCCTATTACTTAGATGTAGTTGTGCCTGGACTAGTAGTAGTAGGACCCTGCACATATTATTGACGATTCATTTTGCACGAGCACTGATTGTATGCTACACACACCGTCAATAATTGACATGTCACACACAAACCACTTATTGATGTTATATTGCTTGGTTAGGGACATTGTGACATTGATTCATACTGCTTATCATATATGGCATTTAGCATACTTGTATTCCTATAGAGTATTGTACCATTAGTGATAGGTACATACACACTCCCTGTCATAGCTACAGGCATACCTTGCACATACTGTTCTTATACCCAGGGGGTATACTTTATCATTGCTTATAGGTAGACACATTATCTTGCTATACCTTATTGATTTCGCATACATCTGGTTTTAGCTATATGTTTATCTTCACTTGATGTTATTTAGAAGTGGATAAATAGGAACCACATGATATTTGTATTAACTTGATGCAGTTAATTAGCGGTTTTTCCTTTATATGCTTGCATTTCAGATATGGCGCACATATTATATTCATGGATTTTCGCATTGTTATATGGATTTTTCATGATATTTTCTGGATTTGGGAACCGCGGGAGTTCATAAAATTATGCATTATATGAAAGGCTCGGTTTCTTTGATATGATATTTGCGCATCCACCATGAGATTTATCGGTTCTGATTTTATACCCGATTCGAGGAGCGGGAGGCACCGTCTGCGGGTACATGGTGGGGCCCGGAGGTACCCCGGGGCAAGAGTCGTGGAGTAGACGATGAGTTAGTGGAGGAACCATACCATCCGGTGACATTACTAATGACTCGGCGGTTATCATGTGGATACCGACGGGAGTCATGTACGTATAGATACGTCGAAAGGCGAGGGTCAGAGCTAGGCACTCGAGCTTTCGGTATAGCGTATGATACGTACATATCAGGGTGCCAGTCTTGGTGACAGCACCTGATAGATCAGCATTTCTGTGTCGATACTTGACACATCAGTTTCATGATATTTCTTTTTACTCCTTTATATATATAACAGGGGATTAGGCCGCTGTTATATATGCTCTTACACCAATATTAGTGGAATGGGACGCTAATATATGTGTATTGACTTTTTTACTTCTTTGTATATATAACAGTGGGTTAGGACGCTGTTATATGTGCCCTTACACCAATATTAATAGAATGGGACGCTAATATATGTGTATTGACACTATTTTATATACATCATCATATTAATTCATGCAAATATATTTAGGGTGTTAGAAATATATTTAGGGTGTTAGAATTTTTACTTGACATTGGATTTGGGATATAGGTGATTCATTTGATATTGATTACAGGATATATATGAGGATGCTGATTTGTACATTCTGGATATATGAGATTTATTCGATATTGTACATTCATGACTTGTGAGACTTATATGATATGAGAGCCAATTTGGGGGCTGATTTGAGGATTTGGGATTTGGATTTGTCCTGATGGATTGTGATCCTACCACGATGTCAGGATTCCGTGGAAATGACATATTTCATTCCATACTCCACATTTATTGTTTATGCACTGCTTCATGTATTAGTAGTACCTGTTAGAGTACCTTTCATGACTGTTGCATTTACATACCTTTATTTATATGCATTGCTTCATGTATTGGTTGTACCTGCTAGTGTACCTTTCATGATTATTGCATTCATATGATTTTTTTTATTGCTATTAATTGCACATGTTAGATTCACGCTGTACGTGCATACTCGCGATTACCTGCATATGTTATTTACTATTCACGAGTTGGCAACTCACCCCCGTTGTGCCACAGTGTTTGCAGGTGTTCCTCAGGATAGTCAGAAGCAGGCTATTATCACACATCTGATCATCTTTTGCTATGGACATCACATCAGCTCACAGTGTGCAGTTTGCTTAGGTGGGTTTTATGGTTATTCGTTGTATTGTATATTCGTTGTATCCCTGTACTCTCCATCTACTATTTTCATATTGACTTAGAGACTTGGTGAGGACGATGTTGTATATTATTTGTGACTTGTTGTCTTTTATACAGTTTCCTTTCTACCGTCTTTTATTTATTCGCTACGGCGTCGTATATTTATTGTGGTGGTTGTTTTCCGCCTTTGGGCGTGTATTTGCTCCCGTTTGGAGATACTTTACTTTATATTTATGTTGTACCCATTTTTAGGGCTAGCTTTTACAAAGGAGGTGCTGCCAAAATTTTAAAGGAAATAAAGTTGGACTTTTAAAGAATTTGGGTTGTGATTTCAAAGATTTTTAAACAATGTTTCTTATCTTTTCTTGTCTTTTAACTGGTTTAGATTTCTGGGTTTTGGCTTTCTTTTACTGCGTTACGCCTGTAGACGTTGCGTAGTATTAGGGCCGTCACGTGCCAATTTCGGGTCGTGACATTCTAGCCGGTCTCTAGCAGTGGCCCAACCATCTGGTGCTGATCTGAACGTTCGAGAAATCTTAGTAAAAACAATCCATCAAAATGCTCATATCGCGAAAAACACAATAAAATGGCATATCTATACAATCGTGTGTCACCGGAATTTCGCCCTAGTCAGTTCTCGTCCAAGATGAGCTCATGCTGACCGCAAATCTAGCCGCAGCTCTCTCTGCCCGTGCAACCGTGGTAACAGAAACCACAAATCTAAATCGATGAGGATAGATCAAGGAAACGAATAGAATATTGTGCAAGGAAATGTACATCCTAAGGCTTCTTAAGGGGTGTAGCGTATCGTAAGTATGCCGCGGAACATACACACGGTACGCCACTCTACTTAAGTCACCTACTTCATCAACCAAGGTCAACCTATGCGACGAAAGTTTGGGTCTGATATCCCCTCGACCAAGTCTAAGTTCCGTAAGGTCAAGACTAGGTTCTGAATATATATATATATATATATATATATACATATATATATATATATATATATATATTGTCCCTAGACTCCACATAGTCAAACCCAGACTCGAACCAAGGTTAAACCTAGCTCTCTGATACCAACTTTGTCACGACCCGAAATAGCACGTGACTGGCACTTGAATCATGTGAAGTCTATAGGACCCCACCTAATTCAAGTAAGCCAAAAGCCCAGAAATCTAAACCATTTGAAAAGAAAGTGAAGGAAAAACTTATTTAAAAGTTAACATATAAATTCACTTTGAAAGTCGTAGTAAGAATTTTTAAAATATCAAGTCTTTTCCAAAAATTTCGGCAGAGTTTCCTTTGTAAATACTGGCCCCAACGGGTACAAACATGCATAATATAAGTAACAAATAAAGGCATCCCCAAGCGGGAGCTAGCTCTTCGCCAATTGGCGGAAATAACCACGCAACGCAATATAATATACAACGCAGAAGGGCGAGGATCAAAACTCAGAAAGAAAACCAGAGAAGAACCGTAATAATACAAACGCGCGACTCGAAGGTCGAAAGAATATACAACTGGTCTTCTAAGTCTATCAAATATACAAGTTTGGTTGATGGAGTTTACTAGATACAACTGAAATAATAAAAGTATAACGGTGGTCATGATACAAGTGAACCCACCAACCAAAGCAATCACCCAGAAGGAAGCAGTGTGCCAGCACGCCGCAACGAAACTTGTACAGCCAAACCTGCAAGAAACTGTGGCACAACGGGGGTGAGTTGCCAACTCGTGAGTAGAAAACATCACTGAGCAGAAATCGCATGTATGACTCTATCCTAGGTCATACAATAATTTCTTCATAATATAACCTGAAACATCTAAAAATGGCAAGGGTAATCATCTAACATAATTGAATACCAATTGCTCGTGTCAGTGCCTCAGATAGCAACATATCACATATATGATGTATGAATGTAATAAGAATGAAAACAGAATACATCTTGAATGAGAAAACTGTCTTCTTATCTCAGTGAGATTTCTGTATAAAAACCGAAGTATCATCAATGAAATCAACAGAGAATCCGTGTCAAGCATCGACACAAAACATATATCCCAATATCTCAATATCTCGGGCTCCGGCAATCCGGACTGGCCTATATCATCAAATCTCAATATCTCAGGCTCCGGCAATCCGGACTGGCCCATATCATCAAATCTCACGACTACGTCGGTATCCTCCGGATATCTGCCGCGTCATAAATAACCGGTCGGTAGTGCTCCCTTGCCGGGCTCAACGCCATCATCTGCGACCATCTTGCCCCGGGTACCGCACCGGGTCCACCATGCACCCGCAGACGGTTCCTTCTCCTCTTCGAATCGGGTGTATGATATCGCTCAATAGCCGAGAAAACTTATGGTGGATATCTCTCACATCATATCACGAGAAAACCGCAAATTTCTATTTTTAGAAATGATAATGAGTTTATAAAATCCTTGCGGTTTTTCCAAATCCAGAAATCTCATGGAAATATCGAGAGTCAATAAACAATGAATTACCGGCATAAAGCCCCATAATATTGCATGACAAATGAATACATATACATGCATGGTATCTAAGTAAGGAATGCAATATTTAAACTAGCATAGTAATTATATATCGGAACTATCTACTAGCAGTTATATCCATGAAGTAATATACTCTACAGTGTACGTGATATGGAAATTACCGATGATGATGTGTGTGAGCCGGCAAGCAAGTGTACGTGGAGCATACGCATCATCGGTAGTGGTGCTGGTGTCCTGATAATAGGGTTCATAATGACTAAAGAAAACACAGGTATAAGCATGCAATGCGATGAGGACAACATGAATTAAATGAAGAATAAATAGTAATCGCAACAATGAAGAATATACATTTATATTTACGAGTCATACGGTTTTGAAATTTGGAATAGCACGAATCGTGGTTGTTAGAAAACAGGGGCTACGCTGTTTTTAAGAAAAAAGGTACGTCCTTTGAAATATCCGTAATATCCCTCGGATTGTCTTTTGAAAATACTCACGATTCGTTAGTTTTGAAAATAAGTATGACTCGAGCCCAGTCTAATATCTACCAAGTAAACTATAGGACGAAGCTAAGATATTAATCGAAAGGGGTAAGAAAATCCACCTAAGTCCGAGTCGATATATCTAGTAGTCGGTGATCCCGCCTCAATAGCGTCACGTATGATAAAATATACAATACGACATTCTCAAGTCAAGAGTGCAGATCAATCATCATATTTATAAATCGTACGGTATCCCAAATTGGGATACGGGTCAAATATCACAAATACCTTATTATTTATCTGGTATCATTATCATCATATCCTGAATTAGGGGTACCGCTCTAAATCTAGAACATACCAATAATCAAACATATATCCGCGTGTGAATAAAACATATCGCCCATCGATCCACTATAATATCACATCGTATATCATAACACGACCCAAATCACATAATCAATCTCACAGCATCATGCTCGATCATATCGACTCGCCTCCAAGTATCATATACTATCCTCATTATCCGTGTATACGTATATGTATATATATGTACCAACACATCCACACATATATACATACATACATACATACATACATATATATATATACACACACACACACATAGAACCATATACACCCCAAACATATCACGTGTGTGCATGTGTGTGCGTGACAACCTTAGCTCTAGGGTTTCGCATTTGAGAAACTAAACTAACAACACTATCATCCAAAATACGCTAAAACTAACCCATGATCTCCTAAAGCCTTTTTGCTAATCATCCATGTATCACAATACACATAATTATATATATATATATATATATATATATATATATATATATATCATATTCACATACTACACTACGAAACTGCGGGGGTGCTATACGCCATCCACCCGACTTCCCCCGTAGATATATATCTACTTACCTTGATCCTTACTTGCCGAAGTCGATGTCGCCTTGCTCCTCCTTGTTATCCGAAGTCCACGTGAGGGTGCCTACATATACAAACACATAGTATCGTAAACAGAATCGCGTACGAAAACCAAAACGGCACACGAATCGCACACAGGTTAAAACCTATGGTCTACGCATGCAAGAATAACCAAACAACCCTCGAGATTGACGTGCAAACGTCACACCACCGAGTCAAAACCCAAATACTAAAATCCAAGTCATAAATAGTCGCAAAACCAAAGCAGCAACATAAGAAAACACTTCTAATTTTTGTCCCAGGTGAAATTAGCCAATTCCGCATATGGGGTAGGTCTAATTTGCCGAAAATGGAGCCATGGACCAAGCACGAGGCGATTCCATCATACTAAGGCCGCAATTTGAGGCCCAAAAGAGATAATTGGCGGCCAAGGTTAGGGGTTATGGTCTCGGGTCTTGGGAATAGCTTCTGGGTTGCCTGCACACTTCTCAATAATTGCTAATTGACTTATAGGGCCCCCGGTTGATAGCAGATCTCGAAACAACATCACAAATCCTACACAAATCCCATATCGGGGATTTCTAAGTTTGAGTTATGGGGTTTTAGCCTCATGTTAGGTCCAGGTTTAAGACACTAGAGGGTTATAATCAACAATTACACTCAATTACACCTTCCCAAGTCATAAAAACTCCTAACCCTCATCTAGTAAAATTCCAACATCACAATCTTCATTAGTTCTACTCTAAACTACACTAAAAGATATAGAAACTCAATTACTAAGCTAATGGTGAAGTAAATACCTCATTTGGCAACTCAAGAATTTTCTTGAGTTGCCCCAAGTGCTCAAAATCTTGTCTTGATCCCACCATGGTCTATGTGAGGAGCTTGTGCACATTTTTAATGAAGGAAACATGATGTTTTGAGGTGGGATTGAGGGTGTTGTGAGGAAGTAGATGTGGTGGAAGGAGAGGGAATCCAAGGTGGAGGAAGGAGAAGAAAAGATGAGTGAAGACCAAAGTGAGCCAAGGTCAAAGACCCCTCACCCTCTCTCTCTTTTGCCCATACCTCCATTCTTTATTCTTTTCGTTTTCATTTCATTTCTTTTCTTTTAATCTCCAACAAAACAAAAACCAAATAACAAAAGAAATAAAGTATGGTTTTAAATCAACAAAAGAAATGTAACAAGTATTATGCAACATCTCATGTTGCATATCATGCACATATCATACTTAATGAAAAATTAGTAAACACTAATCGAGTTTAGTAATAACCCATACACAACTAATTGTATAAAATTTATAAAGTGTCACAATCATATAATATTCTTTCAAAATCAACATTCAAATGTAATTTTCCAATATTTCCTAATTAATCGGTATTTAATTATACCATATCATTTAAAAACAGTCTCCATACTTTAAAATATCTTTAGTATTTATTATTCAATTATATAAATTCCCAAAAATAATATTTTATTTTTCTGAAATATTACAACACCTATTATGCTTATTGGATAGTCTTCTTCCAAGCCTTAGGCTGGTGCCGAAGGGTAGGGAAGGAAGAAAACCAATTAGCCTAAAGATGGTGTACAGAAGGTAATAAGTAAAGACATAATAAAGGGATTAGAGTGAGGGCATGGAAGTATACGGTTACGGTCATGAATTTGGATAGTGGAAGAGGCATTATTAGGAATACTAGGTTACCTCTTAGAAACATTTTCATGTTTCAGATTTACTGTGCAATGTTAATTGAAGACTGTTTTCCTAATTGGATTCTAACTCCAGGGTATGTATATAACAGATTTGATTCTCACATCTGTATGGCGTTACAGATGGTGAGTGGGGGTAAGATATTGCGAATTAGGTGATTTGATCCTCAATGCATATCAGAATTCTTTGTAATTGGTGATATTTGAGGAAATCTCCTGGGTTTTTCCTGATGGCAAATATTTGGTTTTGAATATCCGTTGTTATGCACCAATTTCAAACTGATATATCTGTACGTTTATTTTATAAAGTGAGATATAACCTTTTGAAATTATGTCTATGACATTTACCTATATCAGTTGGTGATTAGGTAAGGTGCATTTAACAGCGGTGTAATTCTTCTTAACCATAACACAATTTTCAACCTACGACCCACATGGTTTTGAGTTATTGAACTCATGGGACTTATAAAAAGTATTGTATGTTGTCCAGTGTCCATTAGGACAAAGGGGTTGGTACCCGTACTATATTCTGTGTACTTATGATTTCTCCAGTTTGAGACAAGTATTTCGTTGAAATATAGGGTCCATGTTTTGAGAAGTTATAGGTATAAGAATAAAGTAGAGAACCATTTGTTGGAAGTATCAGGATTCTTCGAGGTAGTCGAAGATATAGATACTTGTGTTTGGTATTCCGTTGATAGTAATGGTTTTGAGAACTTGCTTCTCTTTCAGTTTACTCATATATGGATGCACTCCTAGTTGAGTAATGCTGATTCGCCTCCTTCCATTTGGTTGATATGCACTAGAGACAACTGCATGTTTTTGAATCTGGTTCCAATTAAATTAGTGCCTTTTATTCTATATGGTATGTAGAATCAATTTATATTTTAACGATGTTAAGGTATAGGGAGTTGTCCGGCTGATGCTTAAAACCAGAATCCGGATAAACTCAAGGCACGTTTCAGTAATGGCAGTTTGTGGGTTATCCCGGGCTTTGACGAGGGTTAATTCTACCATCTTGAAGATCAATGGTTATATTGTTCTTGACTTGCCGTCAGTTTTAGTAAAATGGATTCTTTTCAGAAAAACATTAGTGGGAGTATGGTAGAACTGGAAGTGATTCCAGAACCACAAACGATTACTGAAAATTTAATAGAATCTGAGGATTCAATTGGTTTCGACATTCCATTAGCCACTCTACAGATTTGTTGGGTAACCTCAGGCACCCGAGAAGTACTTTGGTCTTCTCAGAGACGATGACAGAGAGGTTCTTTTTTACCCAGACTTGCCATTGCTGCTGTTTTAGACTATAAGACCCTGCAGGAGGATGAGTATAACGTCGTTCTAACTAGCTTTGAAAGTGCACGTGTATATGACTCTGCCAGAAGGTTTTTGTAGTCAGTGGGAGCAGCGGAAGTATAGAGGGCAAGTAGCTTATGTCTATTTATAGACTAAAGCAGGTATAGCGGAAATAGATCATCTATTTTTGATGTGACGGTCATTGGTCTTGACTTCATCAGAATAGGAGATGGATATGGTAAGAAGGTATTAGAGAGTGATGTCCAGGTATTTGGATGACATGCACTTGATAGGAAGAGATATTCCTATACTACGATCGGTTATACTGTGGTTGTCACAAGGTGGTTTCTCCATATAGGATATGGATATAATATCAGGGTTTCTGGTTACTAGATCTATGGTTTTAGATCTAGATTTGGAAAGTGTCCCAATCTGGGTACTTTGACATTATTTTAAAGGTGTTTTAGAATGGTTGGCTCCTAGCATGGTGGTGTATGTGCAGGTGATGGAGTCACCCTCTCTGAAGGATGTCTTACAGACTAAAGGGGAGAGGGATTTGCATGATTGACATATCATTTGGTTAGGCAATTGAGTCAATCATGTGATATCAAGTACCACACCAGATATTGCTTTTGTACTGGCTGCAATAAACATATATATTAATCCAATCCTGGAGAAACGTTAGGAAGCAGTTATGAACATAAGTGGATGTTCTAGGGATATGGTAACGGCGGCCTTTTTCGGGAGATGGTTATCATTTCAGGCTTCCAACATGACCTAGATGACAGAGTGGCTGTCAAAGTTATGGTTTTCCCTCTTTGGAAGGACAGTATGTTGGACAGGTGGTCCAAGCGGATACTGTGGAAGGCATGGCGCAGGATACTGATTAAATTCAGTGGCTGATACAGTCTAAGAAGTTTGTTGGATTTGGAGTTCATTTATGAATTGGATCCCATCAGATATCCAGACAAATTCTAAGACAGATATTGCATATTTCAGGAGATGGCCTTTCTCCACGAAGTTAAGATATAGAGAGATGTAGAGAGATATAGAAAGAAACATTGGAGCGGATCCACTCACTGAGGCTATTTCTCGAACACAATAGTTTCACAAACGAGCTTTGGGAAACAGATTAGTAGAGAAGTTGGGTGTTCGGTATCATACGAGTTGTGAGTATGTGACACCGCAATAATTAGCTTTAAGTGCAAGTGGGAGATTGTTGGCTATAGTTCCCTCAAGTCAATTATTGAATTGCAGGCACGCGATTGCGATGATTGAGGGAGGACCTATACGGATATAACAATCTTACTCAAAATGATAGTATGCTATCTGGTTTGTCTGTATCATCATGTACATGTTTTAAATGGTATTACAGATCACTATTACATGTTGATAGAGCCCAAAGGATTCTTTCTTGAATACCAGCATTATGATGGCGATCATATACGTGGGAGCTGGGTGGTCTATAAACATGTCCTTAAATGTCCCTAGTCATGGGAGTATCGAGACTGGGCATCTATACTATAGAGTAGACTAGTGCATACTGATCGAGACCCCGACGAGGGGCGGTGGCCAGGTCTCATAAGCCATTGGTGTTAGTTTGTTCACCTAAGATAGTATACAGGTGCTCATTGGGTTATGAGTACACTGGACGGACTCGCCGGGAACCTGCTAGTTGGTAGTATACCTATTGTCAGATAGCAGTTCCCAGGTGAAATGTGTGCAGGTTAGTCTGTCGACCTGAGATCATCATTTGTCTCGTGTGAGTTCCCACTATGCTTTGATTACTACCCTACCACGGATCATAGGAGTCGTGCAAACAGGTTTTAGTTGGGTACAGTCTCGAGCCACATGGAGGCAGTGAGCGGATCGTTGGGGATTCGTCTCTCCCGGTATTGGGGGTTGTTGTCGTGCGGTGCACGGATGTTTAACCAGAAATCCTTGGCCAAGGTAGTCGAGAATTACCGATTTGGATCAGTAGTTTCTCAGGTGGTGATGGGCTTCATACCGACACAAAATATTGCGTTATTAGGGGTCTGACTTTATCCACCCCCTAGACTCGATATGTGATACTTATAGACGAACGGACGGGTTCAGGATGAGTTTTCTCATCGGCCTCCCTTTCGCTCAATACCTGGGTAGCCGTTACGTATAGCTAGTGCCGCTGACGTGCTTGTGGTTAAACCCACTGCCAGCATATTGACGAGTCTTTAGAGTCCCACACAGAGAGTTTCCCTGATTCGGGCGAAATGATGTAGAGGCCATATGTTTTTACAACAGGGTTCGATCACATACGTGTACTTGTACACGGATGATGTTCGGGCGGATAATACTAGTGAGCTTTGGTTTAAGACGGATTCTAATATTATATTGATGGATTATTTTCGTCTCATTGTATTCGTATTCTTCGGAATGCGGATGCGGGTATGTATATACGAATGAGGGGTATTCTTGTAATTCCTTATAAGATTACTTTTAGAAGATTACACCTCATTATGTTTTAAACCTTTTGGACTAAAAGGTTTATGAGGTGGAGGATAGGGTGTTTATTGCATTTTTGTAGCATGCTTAATCTTTTGTTTTGTTGTGACATTATCATTGACTTAAGATATTTTGGTGGCATGGGATATTTATTGGATGGCTCCATTATTTATTGATTACTCTCATAACACAACAAAAGTGAAGCCATTTTCTTTCTTGAGTTGCCTCACTCTCATCCTCATGGCATCTTCTTCTTCCTCCACCCAAACCCTCTCATGTGTTGAGAAACCTTGGGTGTCTTGAGATAAATTAATCCTTCATCACACTCTACTTCACCTAGGCTATCTAGTTTAGCGATCTAAGTACCCTAGTTACCTCGACTATTGAGGTAGGAGCTCGTTGCACAAACCTTCGGGTGGATCATCTTCGATTGAGGGAGACCGGAGATCAAGCTTAATCATGGAGGCCTCTAGGAGCTTGGGAAGGTGGTTGAAGACTGAAGGACACAGATCAACTCGGTATAACCATTCTAACTCCTTAGTTTGCTAGTTAGGGTTAAGGGTAGATCCGGGTAATGGGTTCCTTTAGCGCCGGTTTTTGTAAATTTTTGTTCCGCATTTGGTCACGGATTGATGGCCGGGGCACTGCCAAAACCCAACAGGAGTTCATTTGTGAACTTGGTCCCACGAGATATCCAGAAAAATTCTAAGATAGGTATTGCTCATTTCGGGAGATAGTCTTTCTCCGCGAAGTTGAGATATAGAGAGATAAAGATAGAAACACTGGAGCGGATCTACTCACTGAGGCTATTTCTCGAACGCAATAGTTTCGCAAGCGGGCTTTGCGAGACTGATTAGTAGAGAAGTTAGGTGTTCGGTATCATACGGGCTGTGAGTATGCGACACCACAATAATTAGCCTTAAGTGCAAGTGGGAAATTGTTGGCTATAGTTCCCTCAAGTTAATTATTGATTCGCAGGCACGCGATTGTGATGATTGAGGGAGGACCTATACCTGTAGAACAGTCTTACTCGAAAGGATAGTATGCTATCTGGTTTGTCTTTATCATCATGTACAGCATTATGTGGCATTACAGATCAGTATTACATGTTGATAGAGCCCATAGGATTCTTGCTTGACTACCAGCATTATGATGGCGATCATATAAGTGGGAGCTGGGTGGCCTATAAGCACATCCTTAAATGTCCTTAGTCGTGGGAGTATCGAGACTGGGCATCGATACTCCAAAGTAGACTAGTGTATACTTATCGAGACCCCGACGAGGGGCGGTGGACGGTTTCATAAGCCATTGGTGTCAGTTAGTCACCTAAGATTGTATACAGGTGCTCATTGGGTTATGAGTACACTGGACGGACTCGACGGAAACATGCTAGTTGGTATTATACCTATTGTCAGATAGCAGTTCCCAGGTGACATGAGTACAGGTTAGTCTGTCGACCTGAGATCGTCATTTGTCTCGTGTGAGTTCCCACTGTTCTTTGATTACTACCCTACCACGGCTCAAAGGAGTCGTGCAAACAGGTTTTAGTTGGGTACAGTCCCGAGCCACATGGAGGCAGTGAGCGGATCGTCGGGGATTTGTCTCTCCCGGTATTGGGGGTTGATGTCACGTTGTGCACGGGTGGCCATCACTAGAAATCATTGGCCAAGGTGGACGAGAATTACTGATATAGGATCAGTAGTTTCTCAGGTGGTGATGGGTTTCATACCGACACGAAATGTCGCGTTATTATAGGTCTGACTTTATCCACCCCTAGACTCGATATGCGATACTCTTAGATAAACAGACCGGACTGTATGGAGATTGTCACCGTCGCGACCCACCCCCAAATACTAAAACATTTCAATAATCAGCTCTAATCAACGCGGCTCCGAAATCATGGAAGATATAGAAATACCACAACGCATCGTGTACGCCTGAAAACGAGTACGAAACTCAAAAATCAAACTCTTTCAAGCGTCACGCAATCATCGGAGTTATAAAGGAAATACGAATATCGAATTCCACTACTGGAATCCAAATGCACTATAGTCAAATCATAATACGTATATAGCACGCATCTTTGTAAAACCATTTCAAAAGTTGAATAACTGATGCTAAATCTTTTCCAAATCTCCGTGCTATGCGTAGCATACGGCACAAGTGGCGGACGATCATTTGTAAAGTAGTAAATATATACTTATATATGTTTTGCTCGAATTATACGTCCCTCCTTTTTGAAATATCCCAAAAGGTTTTCCTTGTAAAATTCTGTGTCACTCGCGGACACGTAGGAAATAAAGAGACTATAGCTCCTTTTTGAAAACCTTTTGGTGAACTTTTTCATGCATGCAAAAGTATTCAAGCACTGTCCTCAGCCCAGCCCTGCTCGGCTACTATACAATATAGTATCCATCATCAAAACGCGATACTCATAAATAAAATCAGCCTCAAAAGGCGTATCCAACATCACGTGCGTCTGGTGCGCACGGAAATCAAATCCAATACAAGTGCCACAATATACACGAAAGCAAAATTAAGTGCAATGGGTGTGCACGAAAGCATCTGTCCAGTGCAACGGATGTGCACGACAACAATATCAAGTGCATCTAGAATGCACGGAAATCTCAATCCCAATCAAGTGCATCCAATCATGCACGAATAAAATCCCAATCAAGTGCATCCAATCATGCACGAATAAAATCTCAATCAAGTGCACCCGGTGTGCACAAAATCTCATATCATGCGCCCAACATGCGCGAAAATCCAAATCAGGTGCGTCAGGTCCGCACAAAACATCTAGTGCAGTAGCATGCACGATAACGAACACCAAGTGCAAACGCTCACGAAAAAATAAATCTGGTGTAACAAATGCACAAAATACAAATCTGGTGCAACCAATGCATGAAATACAAATTTGGTGCAACCAATGCATGAAATACAAATCGACAATATTGAATCCAAGAAACCATAAATACGTGCTACGAAGGCACAAATCGATACCAAGTGTAATAACTGTGCACAAATGAAAATATCCGATAGGTGCAGCCACGGTGCAAAAAAACATAGATCACGAAACCCAATCATCGAAACTCAAGTCCAAGCAATAAAAGTGTGATACTCGGATCAAAAAACGCAAATCGTAATAACCGACATTGAGGTACACCGCCTACAATGTCAAAAAATATACCGGTGCGCCCAAAGCTGGCAGAGCAAGGTCATCTACTTGCCTCCTGCTCACAATATGGCGTCCTCGGTCTCAGGGTCCTCGTTTTCTCTGTGGATTACAAATCTCACGATCCTTCTGCTCGTCGACCTGGTCAGGTGTACTAACGGAATAGTTCCGCTCTGGAACTCCTCTGATCACCGTTTGGCCAATCAACATGACCTGTACCATTTCAGAAAATATAAAATATTATTTTTGGAAATTAATATTAAAATAATATATTTCCCAAAAACTGCCCGATTTGCGAAATTGGGGTTTTCGAAAAAGGGTATAAATATATACCAATAATTGTGAAATAAATGGAAATTAAAATTATTTATTCATTTAAATATATATTTAAGGGATTTGGCATTTTAAAAATTTATTATATGCAGTTTAAATAAAAACCCGATTAGTGCACTGCTAATCGCGATTAAGCCAAATCCGTGTTTCTACAGTTTTCATGGTTAGCGCACCATGACATGTTTTATTTGGTTACATGTTCATTTGTGTTGTTTTATGTTATGGTTTTATTATGGTGAGAAAAGAATTGAGAGAAATGATTGAGGAGAGAGAGAGAGGGGACATAATGATGAGAGTGAGCATGCTAGGAGAGAGAATGGGAGTGAGAAAGAAAGAGAGGGAGAGAGGGCTACCCATTCTTTTTCCCCACCATTTTATTTCTCCTCCTTCTTCATCCTCAAGCCCCTCATTCTACCCTCATGACCCATCTCCAATCTTTCATGAAAACCCTATACCCCTTTAACAAAAGATGATCACCTCCTCACCCTCATCGCATTGGACTAAGTAAAGTGGGATTTTGACAACTTTGAGAAGCTAGGGTTCTCTTGAGTTTCATTCATGAGGTATAATCCTTTCTATTTAGTTATTTTTAAGTTTCTTATGTTCTAGTTTTGTTGGAGATAGTGCCCTCAGAGTCAATTATTGGATCACAGGCACGTGATTGCAATGATTGAGGGAGGACCTATACCGGTAGGACAGTCTTACTCAAGATGATAGTATGGTATTTGGTTTATCTTTATCATCGTGTACTGCTTTAGGTGACCTTACAGGTCGCTATTACACGTTGATAGAGCCCATAGGATTCTTGCTTGACTGCCAGCAGTATGATGGCGATCAAATACGTGGGAGCTGGGGTCTATGAGCACATCCTTAAAAGGTCCCTAGTCGTGGGAATTTCGAGACAGGGTATCGATACTCCAGAGTAGACTAGTGTATACAGTCGAGACCCCGACAAGGGGCGGTGTCCGGTCTCACAAGCCACTGGTGTCAGTTGGTTTACCTAAGATGTATACAGGTGCTCATTGGGTTATGAGTACATCGGACAGGACTCGCCGGGAACATGCTAGTTGGTATTATACCTAGCGTCAGATAGCAGTACCCTGGTGACATGTGTACAGGTTAGTTCATCGACCAGAGATCGTCATTTGTCTCATGTGAGTTCCCACTGTACTTTGATTACTACCCTACCACGGCTCAAAGGAGTCGTGCAAACAGGTTTTAGTTGGGTACAGTCCCGAGCCACATGGAGGCAGTGAGCGGATCGGCAGGGGTTCGTCTCTCCTGGTATTAGGGGTGAGGTCGCGCTTTGTCTAAGAGAGCCATTACATGAAGTCCTTGGCCAAGGCAGGAGATTTACTGGTAGGTATTCTTGTAGTATCTCAGCGTGTTCTGGGCTACACTCCTACACGACTTGTACCGTTTTTGGGGGTCTGACTTTTACCAACCCCTAGGCCCGCCATGCGATGCTCATAGACGACCGGACCGGACTGTATGGATATTTTCACTGACAGGCTCAGTAGGGTGTCAGGATGAGTTCGCTCATCGACGTCCCTTTTGGTCAATACCTGGTAGCCCGTTACGTATGGCTAATACCTCTGACGTGCTAGTGGTTAAATCCACAGCCAAAAGTATTGACGAGTCTTTAGAGTCCCCAACAGACAGTTTCTCAAGTTTCGGGCAAAATGCTGTAGAGGCCGTATGGATATATGGCAGGGTTCGATCATATACGTGCGGTATTGCACGGATCATGATCGAACGGATAATACTAGCGGGCTTTGGTTTAAGCCGGATCCTAGTATTGTACAGTGTAGATTTTGTCTCATTGCATTTGTATTCGGTCGGAATACAAATGCGGGTATGTATATACGGTCGCGGGGTTTTCCTATAATTTATTACGGGATCAGGTTTTTGAAGTTGCCAGTTTGCATTCCGTTTTGGCCAGTTTTCCTTTGTTCCTTCATGGCCGGATTTTTCCGATGGAGGGGGTTATTTGCAAGTGTGCAAATTAGTTATGTGGAGGGGGTTTATTTGTAAATGGAAAGATTATGATAACATCTTTCCTTTTTCTTCACATGGTTTGCATTAAATGTTGATAGGATTGAGATGGGATTTGGATATGAAAGAGGGTGACATTTCTTTCTTGTTATCACACATTTATATATGCCTTTTTCTCTCTCTCCTCCTCACTCTATCATAGATGGCTGGCCACTTTAGAGGTAGAGATTTTTTTTTGGTGTGAGAAATATTTGGCATCTCATTTTTCATTCATGCTACAAAGAGAGTCCCATTTCAAAGTTCATTTCTTTCTTCACCTCCATCACATGGCAACTTCATACCCACTAGAGACAAACTATTCTATACTAGCCTACAGTATTCTTGGACACGTCGACTCGCCAACTTCGTGCCCGAGTTGCCTCGGTCCAGAGGTGGGAGCCCGTAAAAGAACCCGGTGATGTGGCGCCCATTCCGACGAGGAGATGAAGACCGGAGATTCCGCGAGGAGATCGGAGTGGAGGCCGAAGACCGAAGGACACGGATCGCTCGGTATAGCTTTCTACCCATTCTCTAGTTTGCTAGCATTAGGTTAATGGCCCGATCCGGGTTTATAGTGCGCGGTAGTGTCGGTTTACAAGTTTTGTAAAAGTTTCGTTTCCGCATTCCATCGTCGGATTGACGGCCGGGGCGCTGCCGTGCACTTACACTGGTATCAGAGCCACGCAATTAACCTAGTCTAGCTTGCTCTAACGTGTTTACAAGTTCGATCGAACGGATTTTCCAAAAACCGCGTTTCCATGTCAAGTTTCTGTCGAATTTTTCCAGTGCTCTAAAAATTATTTGGTACATTGTAAAAATACGTGCAGGGTTTTTTATGCTTTATGTGAAAATTTGGTAGCTCGATGGCACTGTTACACCGCGGAACCGTGGCCAAACCCACGCATTGGCCGCGGTTCCACCGCCATTTAAACTGTTCACAGCACCAAATTTTTACAGTGGGCTTCTGACATGGAAATAGGGTTTTTGATATATTCTGTTTGGGCCCAGATTTATTTTGAGTGCTACAGTTGTGCTTGGGGCCCACTTCGGTAAATTTAGTCGATCGAAAATTTTAAACATGCTAGTTCACAGTATTTACATTATATCTGTGACCGTGAATATCACTTGATCGGTAAATCCTGTCTAACTGCTATAGTCCTTTTAGACGGATTTGCGAACGTGACATTCACGTTGATGTTCTGTGTTGTGCTGTGATGTTGCGGATTGGTCGTGGGGGATAGCCTGGATGCAATGTTAGTACTGTTTGGTTGTATATGTACATTTGATATTGTGGGGCGAGCGTCCGACATGTGGACTGCCGTTACTGCCTGTTTGTATATTATTCTTTTAGGGCACGACCGGGCTGAGGTCAATGTACCCGTTGTGTATATTTTACTTTCTGTACTAGGATTACCCCAATGTGGGGTGCACGGGTAGCCGGGTTCTAGAGGGCAACGGGCCCGCATCTCATGGCGTTGAGACGGAGGGGGCTTTACTCTAGAATTGGCGGGTTATTCGCCGCACTCGTAGGGGGTATAGGTTGACCTAAGGAGGGGTGCCCAAGTTACCGGATTCTGTGAAGTGCTGGGTGGTCCATTCACGTTGCTGAAGGGGGCTGCCTCGCTTCAGGTTTTGGCGGGTAACTTGCCGCGCTCGTAGGGGTCTAGGATTTCATTACACAGGCTATCCACACGACCAGGGGAACGCCGGGTTTCAGTAGCGGCTCTGTGAAACCCGGGGATCCCAGATATCTGTATTGTTCTGTGATACTTATTACATTTCTGTGATGTTGCATTTTTATCACGCCTTGAGCGAGTATTATATATTGATATATATACTAGTAGATGTTGTATATGTTTTGCATCCACGCTAGTCCAGTCCCCGCTCTGTCGTTAGTTAAGTAACCTAACGGGTGATGACGGGACCCAGTGGCGAATGCGGATGGCATATACGCACATCATTATTTTCGTTCTTTATTGGTGTGATCAATTGATGGGACTGCATTGATTCGGATCAATGCAAGCTATAAACAAACCTATTTGATGTTGTTGGAACATTTTTCAAAAAGTTGTTATTGCAAGGACGTTCTCTTTTGTTTTGCACAGTGGTATTCGGTTATGAATATCCAGCACCTCAGTCGACGAGGCAAGGGCCGAGATCCCTTCACCGGGAGTGACCCCTTGGACAGAAGTTTGCATCAGGGTAATAACTTCACTATAGCCGATTGCCTTTTGCTTTGCATCGTGGTATTCAGTTGGAATATCCTGCACCTCATTCTACGGGGAAAGAGCCGAGATCCCTTCACCGGGAGTGACCACTTTAGCAAAGGTTTTCGCCACTATATTTTTAAAAGCTATCCGGTTCTTTTAACGATATCAAGTTCATTACGTTAAAGGTTTTTCTCCAAAAACCATTTGTAGCCCTCCGTCATTTCAGACGGGTAGAACGTAGTATTCATGCTATGTTTGTTGGCCAAAGTCAATGCATACTGTATGGTAGCTATTTGTTACTTTTCTGCAGTATAGATAGATGCGTTGGTTTGGGACAGTCGTACTGCCTTGTTGGCCAAAGTCAAGGGTAGGTACGGGTGGGTTCAAATCAACCTGGATAATGACGGGTAGAACTTGACATGTGACTTATGATTTGTTGGCCAAAGTCAAGGTCATAAGAGCATGGGGTAAAAATCACATCGGGAGTTTCTAAAGAAACTGAAACTTGCCAGATATGCGCATACCTTCTGGAGTGTGATAACGTGAGTGGATTCCATCACATTATCATGCGATGATAGTTGGATCCCGATTCCTACTGATGAGTTGGTTTACTCCTCGGGCGATCCCGGCTAATTCTTCTTTCAGGTTTGGAGGAGAATTTGAGGTTACAGTGGGAGGTTTCCTGATTAGATAAATTGATAACCATTCTGATCTAGTTTAGAGTGCACGCCGAGTGTTTCTTTTCTCTCTCTCTTTGGCAGCGACCATGGCCCGACCCTTGACTATGACTCAGTGACCAAAATTAACCGAACCTTCTTAAACACTGGCTTTTGGATTGTCAGAGTTGCATACCTCATTGCCACTCCTACTTTTACCCTTTTCTCCAGAACACCCCGTATTACTACGAACGTCCAATTCCATTGGATAAAACCATCGTATGGTTATATACGAACTCGAAGGAATTTATTCGAGGATGGTTTCAGGTTCTGGAGAAAACGAATAGGACTATTCAGTTTTCTTTTCCTTTTACCTTCTCTCAGGTTGCGAGTGCTCCTTGGATTAGGGATAGTACACCCGTTACGCCTATTGGATAGCCTTCTTCCAAACCTTAGGCTGGTGCCGAACGGTAGGGAATGAAGAAAGCCGATTAGCCTAAGTGTGGTGTACAGAAGGTATTAAGTTAAGACAAATAAAGGGATTAGTAAGAGGGCAAAGTAAATTGCGACTGCTATTCACGACCAAACAAAGTATTTCTTCGTCAATCCTTCATCACCTTTGTATTTCTCTATAACACTCCGTATCACTACGAAGATCCACAGTTTATTGGATACTCCATCGTATGGTTATATACGAACTCGAAAGAACTTGTTCCAGTTCGGGGATGGATTCTGGTTCAGGAGAAATAGGAATAAGGTTTTATTCAGTTGTCTTTTATCTTCACCTTCTCTCGGGTTGTGAGTGCTCCTAGGATTAGGACAGTACACCCATTATGCTTATTGGATAGTGTTTTTCCAAATCATAGGCTGGTGCCAAACGATAGGGAAGGAAGAAAACCATTTGGCCTAAAGGGGTGTACAGAAGGTAATGACTAAAAATATATAAAGGGATTTGGAGAGATGGAAAAGAAATATACGGTTATAGTCATGAATCTAGATAATGGAAGAGGCATTACTAAGAATACCCGGATACCCCATCGAAACATTTCAATGTTTCAGTTTCACTGTGTACTGTTAAAAGAAAACTGATTTCCCAATTAGTCCTTCCTCCAGGGTATGTATTTACCAGGTATGATTCTCACATCTGTATGGTTTTACAGATGACGAGTGGGAGTAAGTTATTGGGAATTAGGTGATTGTCCTCATTATATCGGAATTCGTTGTAATTGGTGATATTTGAGGAAGTCACCTGGGTTGTTTGCCGGACGACAAATATTTGGTTTTGAATATCCGCTGTTATGCACCAATTTCAAATTGATATATCTGTACGTCTATTTTTATAGAGTGAGATATACCTTTTTGAAATTATGTCCATGACATTTACCTATATCAGTGGATGGTTAGGTAAGGAGCATTAAACAGCGGTGTAATTCTTCTTAACCATAAGTACAGTTTTCAACCTACGACACACAGGGAATGAGTTATTAAACTCAGGGGACTTATACAGAGTATTGTATATTGTCCAATGTCCACAAGGACAGAGGAGTTGGTACTCGTACTATATTCTGTTTACTTTTGACTTCTCTAGTTCTTAGACATGTGTTTCGTAGAAATACAGGTTCTGAGTTTTAAGAAGTTATAGGTATAAGAGGAAAGTAGAGAACCAGGTGTTGCAAGTATCAGGATTCTTCAAGGTGATCGAAGATGTAGATACTTGTGAATGGTATTCAGTTGATAATAATGATTAAGATAACTTGCTTCTCTTTCAGGTTACTCATAATTGGAAGTACTCCTAAGTTGAGTAATGCTGATCGGCCTCTCTCCGTTTAGTTGACATGCACTGGAGACAGCTGCATGATTTGAATCTGGTTCAATTAAATCAGTGCCTCTGTTTCTGTATTGGATATAGAACAGTTCGTATCTTAACGATGTTAAAGTACGGGGAGTTGTCCGGCTTATGCTTAAAACCAGACTCTGGATAACTCAAGGCACGTTTCTGTAATGGCTGTTTGTGGGTTGACCCACGCTATGACGAGGGTTGACTTTCTACCATCAGGAAGATCAATAGTGATATTGTTCTTGACTCGCCACAGTTTTAATAAAAATGGATTTTTTCAGAAAACAGTAGTGGGAGTATGGTAGAACTGGAAGTGATTCCAGAACCGCAAACGATTACTGAAAATTTGATAAGAGCCTAAATGTTTAATCTTACTTGACATTCCATTGGCCACTCCGCAGGTATGGTGGGTAACCTCAGACACTCGAAAGGTACTTCGGTATGCTCAAGGATGGTGACAGGGAGATTCTTGTTTACCCAGACTTGCCATTGCTGTTGTTCCAGACTGTGAGACCTGGCAGGAGGATGAGTATAGCGTCGTTTTAAACAAGCTTTAGAAGTGTACTTGTATATTATTCTGCCAGAGGGTTGTCGTAGTCGGTGGGAGCAGCGGAAGTATAGTGGACAAGTGGCTTATGTCTAATTATAGACTAAAGCAGATATAGCGGAGATAGATCATCTATTTCTGATGTGACAGTCATAGGTTTGACTTCATCAGAATAGGGGATGGATTTGTTAAGAAGGTAGTAGTGTGTGATGTCCTGGTATTTAGATGACATACACAGAGTAGGAAGTGAAATTCCTATACTACGATCGGTTATTCTTTGGTTGTCACACAGTGGTTTCTCCACAAAGGACATGGATATTATATCAGATATTTTGGTTACTAGATCTATGGTTTTAGATCTAGATTTGGGTAGTTTCCCAATCTGGGTACTTAGACAGCATTCTAAAGATGTTTTAGAATGGACGACTCCTGGAACGGTAGTGTACCTGCAGGTGATGGAGTCACCCTCTCTAAAGGTGTCGTACAGACTAAAGGGGAGAGGGATGTGCATGATTAGCAGATCACTTACTTAGGCAATTGAGTTGATCATGAGATGTCAAGTACCACACCAGATATTGTTTTTGCACGAGATGCAATAAGTTGATATTGATCCAACCCTGAAGAGACATTCGGAAGCAGTTTTAGAACATAAGTGGATGTTCTAGGGATATGATAACGACAGCCTCATTCGGGAGACGGTTATCATTCCAGGCTTCCAAGGTGACCTGGATGACAGAGTGACTATCAGAGTTATAGTTTTCCCTCTGACGAGGGGCAGTCCAAGCGGATACTGAGGGAGGCATGGCGTAGGATACTGATTAAGTTCAGTTGACAATACAGTCTAAGAAGTTTGGATTTGGAGTTCATTTATGAACTAGGTCCCATCAGATATCCAGACATATTCTAAGACAGGTATTACTCATTTCGGGAGATAGGTTTCTTCGCGAACTTGAGATTAAGAGAGACATAGAAAGAAACATCAGAGCGGATCCACTCACTGAGGCTATTTCTCGAACGCAATACTTTTGCAAACGAGCTTTGTGAGACTGACTAGTAGAGGAGTTGGGTGTTCGGTATCACACGGGCTGTGAGTATGCGACATCGCAATAATTAGCCTTGAGTGCAAGTGGGAGATTGTTGGAGATAATGCCCTCAGAGTCAATTATTGGATCACAGGCACGTGATTGCAATGATTGAAGGAGGACCTATACCGGTAGGACAGTCTTACTCAAGATGATAGTATGCTATCTGGTTTATCTTTATCATCGTGTACTGCTTTAGGTGACCTTACAGGTCGCTATTACACGTTGATAGAGCCCCTAGGATTCTTGCTTGACTGCCAGCAGTATGATGGCGATCATATACGTGGGAGCTAAGGTCTATAAGCACATCCTTAAAAAGTCCCTAGTCGTGGGAGTTTCGAGACAGGGCATCGATACTCCAGAGTAGACTAGTGTATACAGTCGAGACCCCGACGAGGGGCGGTGGCCAGTCTCACAAGCCACTGGTGTCAGTTGGTTCACCTAAGATGTATACAGGTGCTCATTGGGTTATGAGTACACCGGACAGGATTCGCCGGGAACATGCTAGTTGGTATTATACCCAGCGTCAGATAGCAGTTCCCTAGTGACATGTGTACAGGTTAGTTCATCGACCTGAGATCGTCATTTTTCTCGTGTGAGTTCCCACTGTACTTTGATTACTACCCTACCACGGCTCAAAGGAGTCGTGCAAACAGGTTTTAGTTGGGTACAGTCCCAAGCCACATGGAGGCAGTGAGCGGATCGGCAGGGGTTCGTCTCTCCCGGTATTGGGGGTGAGGTCACGCTGTGTCTAGGAGAGCCATTACACGAAGTCCTTAGCCATGGCAGGAGATTTACTGGTAGGTATTCCAGTAGTATCTCAGGGTGTTCTGGGCTACACTCCTACACGACTTGTACCGTTTTTGGGGGTCTGACTTTTACCAACCCCCTAGGCCCGCCATGCGACGCTCATAGACGAACGGACCGGACTGTATGGATATTATCACTGACAGGCTCAGTAGGGTGTCAAGATGAGTTCGCTCATCGACGTCCCTTTTGGTCAATACCTGGTAGCCCGTTACGTATGGCTAATACCTTTGACGTGCTAGTGGTTAAATCCACAGCCAAAAGTATTGACGAGTTTTTAGAGTCCCCCACAGACAGTTTCTCAAGTTTCGGGCGAAACGCTGTAGAGGCCGTATGGATATATGGCAGGGTTCGATCATATACGTGCGGTATTGCACGGATCATGATCGAATGGATAATACTAGCGGGCTTTGGTTTAAGCCGGATCCTAGTATTGTACAGTGTAGATTTTGTCTCATTGCATTTTTATTCGGTCGGAATACAAATGCGGGTATGTATATACGGTCGCGGGGTTTTCCTGTAATTTATTACGGGATCAGTTTTTTGAAGTTGCCAGTTTGCATTCTGTTTCGGCCAGTTTTCCTTTGTTCCTTCATGGTCGGATTTTTCCGATGGAGGGGCTTATTTGCAAGTGTGCAAATTAGTTATGTGGAGGGGGTTTATTTGTAAATGGAAAGATTATGATAGCGTCTTTCCTTTTTCTTCACATGGTTTGCATTAATTGTTGATAGGATTGAGATGGGATTTGGATATGAAAGAGGGTGGCATTTCTTTCTTGTTATCATATTTTTATATATGCCTTTTTCTCTCTCTCCTCCTCACTCTATCATAGATGGCCGACCACTTTAGAGGTAGAGATTTTTTTTTTTGTGTGAGAAATATTTGGCATCTCATTTTTCATTCATGCTACAAAGAGAGTCCTATTTCAAAGTTCATTTCTTTCTTCACCTCTATCACATGGCAACTTCATACCCGCTAGAGACAAACTATTCTACACTAGCCTACAGTATTCTTGGACACGTCGACTCGCCAACTTCATACCCGAGTTGCCTCGGTCCAGAGATGGGAGCCCGTAAAAGAACCCGGCGATGTGGCGCCCGTTCCGACGAGGAGATGAAGACCGGAGATTCCGCGAGGAGATCGGAGTGGAGGCCGAAGACCGAAGGACACGGATCGCTCGGTATAGCTTTCTACCCATTCTCTAGTTTGTTAGCATTAGGTTAATGGCCCGATCCGGGTTTATAGTGCGCGGTAGTGTCGGTTTACAAGTTTTGTAAAAGTTTCGTTTCCACATCCCGGCATCGGATTGACGGCCGGGGCGCTGCCGTGCACTTACAAGTTTTAGTTTAGAAGTGGTTTAGTGGTGTTTTGTGAAGTTAGAAAATTCTAGAGAGGGTTTGGGTGACTTGTGGACTTGTGAGCTATAGTGAAGGTGTGCAAGACCCTAGAAATCCAATTTTGGACCTAGAACAGAGACCATAAACTTAGATTGTATCCATGTCGGTTTTGTTGCATTATGTGTGCCTACTGTGAATCTGGAGCAACCCGGGTAATTTCTGAGCTTACCAAACAACTCTAGGGACCAAATTTGGGTACTAAGAGACCACCCCGACCATACGAACTAAAACGGAGCAACCATGGCCGAGGTGGCCGGATTTTGTAGGTAGGTGGCCGGCCATTCTTTGTTGGTTGGGTTCCAGGTTGTCCCAGTAGCTCAAATACCCCACATATAACACCCTATACTTGTTTGTTCACCCCAATTTCACCTGAGTCAAAATCTGGGAGCACTTTGGTGTGGTTTTTGGTTATGTTTTCCGTATTTTGAATGTTAAGTTTTGCTATTTGGTTTTGTAATTGGTTGTTGGATATTTGTACATCAACAACAAGGGTTGTTTGGTTGATTTTGTATGCGTAAGCTATAGGTTCTAACCTATGAGCAATGCGCGTGCCGTATTGGATTTCAGAACTTGATTTTAATAGCGTTACGATATGTGTTGTTATTGAAGGTACTTTCACGTGGATTCCGAGGCGACGGAGCGTGGCGTCATCAACTTCGGCAAGCGAAGACCACAGTGAGTAGATCTATATCTACGGGGGAAGTCGGGTGGATGGCGTATAGCACCCCTGCAAAGTTTTGGTGGAAATCGATTTGTAGCATATAGTTAAGAAAACCTAGATTGGGAAACTAGGGTTAGAGTTAAAAGATTGTTAGTGAAACCATATTATAAACTAAAGGTTAGTTAGAGGTGTTTTGATACGACTATTATGTGATGACGGAATTTGAGAATGACATTTGACGATATTGCCGTTTAGGGTACTATAGGACTACATAGCCGACGTAATTGTGTCATCTGAACCATACCTATTTCCAAATCGAAGAATTGTATGCATCTTTTAAACAGATACCTTGAGGGACGTTACGGTTTTTCAAACGATATCTTTTCCTTAAAAACACTGTAACCCCTACTTTCTAAACTACGATTCGCACCTTTTAAAAACTGATTGTATGGTTCGGGTGTGTATGTTAGATTAGATACGCATGCTTATAGTGAAGGGTAGTATGTTTTGGTGAAGTGACTTTATGTGAGATATAATTATGATAAAAAGAGAATACAATTTAATATGTGATATGATGATATGTTGGTATACGGATGTGAGTCGATTGAGATGATTGATACTTTGCCAGTTCCCTGATATGAGATTGTTATGGATATGACCTGGGACATATATATATATATATATATATATATATATATATATATATATATATCGTGGTGAATCGTGGTGATTTTTCGTACGTGACGTTAGGTCAGTACCCCTCATTGTCATATAGGTTGATAGGATCCTTAATGTTTTAATGCCGCCGTACGATGATTTTTCCGTACGTGATGTGTTGACTTGATGATTGATCCATACCCTTAAATAGAGGATGCCGTACGATGGATTGTACCGTACACGATGTTGTGAGGCTAGATGCCGATTGATAGATTCACCGACTCGGACTTGTAGACACATATACCTTATAGCTTTTAGATGATGATTTACCTTATGCTGCTTTCATGTTATTCGCATTGCATTACTTATACCGGTGCTAGTACACCTGCTCCATTATCGATGATGTGTATGTTACACGTACACAGATTTGCCGGCTCACACACTTCATCATCGATAATTGCCATGTCACTACACAGTAGAATTGCTGCATCATGATATGACTACTTGCATAATTTATTTGCTATTGTTACATATACACCTTTATACGATATTGCATTTGACTTTGGAGAAATTGGGAACCGCGGGATATATTTTAAAAACTGGAATCATTTAAAAGAGCGGTTTTCTCTTAATATAATACATCATTGTTCCATGTTGCATGATATACGAATATGCTTACATTTCTATCATATGTCGCATACATCATGCTTTATGATTGTACGCATTGAGATATGCTGTTTTCATGAGATTTCTGGATTTGAGAACCGTGGTGATTTCAAAAGAAAGTATGTATTGTTTTAAAAACCCAGTTTCTCTTGATATGATATTTCAGTGCGTCCACCATGCGTTTTCTCGGTTCTGAGAGTGGCATGTGAAACCCGATTCGAGGAGCGGTAGGCACCGTATGCGGGTACATGGTGGACCCAGTGAGGTACCCCGGGACAAGAATACTCGTATTGTTAGACGGTGAGCTTGGCAGGGGAGCACTACCAACCGATGATTGTATTTGGACTCGGCGGTTATCCATAAGATACCGACCGGAGTAGAGAGATGGATATCAGGGCCGACCAGGGTGTGCGGCACCTGAGATATATGAGGATTTACGTGTCGATGCTGGACACGGGTTTCATGATGTTTTCGAGTGTCGAGGTTAGACACTCCAGTTCCATGATTTTGATGTGTCGTGAGGGACACACGTTGATTTATATCCTTATACTTTCATGCATATTCTTTTATGATATTTACATGCATGATACTGTGTCATTGGTTGACACATGGACGAGATGCACATGCATATAGACATTGATGATATTGATGGCACAGATGTAGACCCGGTCACTGATTAATCCAGGGTTTGTAGTTTACCGTAATCAGAAACGGCGTCGCTTCGCAGCTAGCCGGTGAGTACGGGTCGATCCGCAGGGATGTGTGAGTTTCTGTTTTTGTGTTATAACGAGTTGATTCAAATTGTTGTTTGGTTTTTGTCGATTGAATTTAAGACGAACTTATGTGATATGAAAGAACTCGTTAGGGTTAGGTCGAAGGTAGGGGTGTTGAGATCAATGTTTTCACCTCTTTCAATGCCGTTGATTTAAGCTTTTTAGAAAAATCACAACAATTATTAGCAAAGGGGATTAGGATGATCGGGAAGAAACAAAGTTTCTTTCTCTAGATCCTTGTCCGTCCTTTCCTATTAATTGCTGTGATCTTCATGGACGTCATGTATGTCCGGCCTTTTATACTACGGTTCACCTTTACCTTGAAGGTAGGGTGCCGTAGGGGGCGGATCATACATGCGTGCATGAAGATTTCGTTTTTAAAAATATGTTGGCATTGAAGGAGGTGAGAGACATCCATCTCTCACTCCCTCTCTTGTTCCTAACCCTAACGAGCGAGGATTTTACTCGCTCATTAGGGAATTATTTGAAGGTGACATTTTTTATGTTTATGTTTTAAAGTGTTACCTTACGACAGATTAGAAATAGCTAAAACTAGTGAACTACAGCAAACAAATGGATAAATAGGGAAAGTAGTGAAATTAAACTAAGGCAGGAATTAAATAAATTAAAACTTACAAGAAAAGATGATGCTCTTGATCTCTCAACAGGTCTGAACTTTTATTCATTGATAAGAGGCATGCCATTTTACAGATCTTGAGTACAATTTATAAGCAACTAGTGAAGCTAGGGTTACAGACTCTCGTAGACATGAAATTACAGATTTGCCCCCTAAAAATCCCAACATATGAAACGACACACCGACACAAGAAGTCGGTGCCGACACGGGCACTATATGGCCGCGGTTCCGCGGCAAAGACATGCCTTTGGCCGCGGTTCCGCGGCTCTTTGGTGGGCTTGGCTCACCAATTTTCTGTGATTGGTTTGTCTTCTCTTGGGCTTCCTATTTTCATTGTTCTTTTCTCTGTTGGGCTTCTTAGTATTCTCCAGATCTTTAGTGAAACTTGTAAGGATCTTTTGACCGTTTCATTTGTTTTTCGTCTCGGCTTGAGTAAGATCCGTGTGCTGGTTGGTCAAAAGTCCATTTCCTGTATCATCTTTGTCTTTTTCACTGTATTTGCTCCGAGATCCTGTATCCTGTATCATGCAACAAACGAGCGTCAAAAGTACCTGTTTACTTATAAAATGCATAAAAGTGGGGCGTATGAATTGCAATATTATAATGTGAACAGTCACCCTAGATATCATAGTATTACATTTATGATATAGTTGACCTAGGAGTCATTGTTTATTCGATTTCTACTTGTAGATGTTTTTCTATTCACGAGTTGGCAACTCACCCCCGTTGTGCCACAGTTCTTGCAGGTTTCCCGCATGGATCAGTAGCGGCATCGCTGGCACACAGTTGCATTCGGGTGTTTTGCTTTGGTAGGTGGGACATTTGTATCGTGCCCCCTCTTGTATTTATATTTCATACTGTATCTAGTCAACTCCATCAAGTCAAACTAGTATTTGTATATGTAATGAGACTTAGTGTGACTTGTAGTTGCGAGACTTGAGCGATGGGTTTTATGTTCGCCTTTTAGGTTGAATTCTCGCTTTATTCTTTATTTTTTTTTGGTGTTGATCTTCGCCGTTGGGCGTCGTATACTTATATATACTGTCTTGCATGGTTGTGATCCGCCGGTTGGCAAAGAGCTAGCTCCCTCTTGTGGATGCCATTATTCTTGTTATATATTTGTTGTTTTGGATCAAAATATACAAAGGAGGTGCTGCCCAAAATTTTTAAAAAGACGAAACACGTTTTCAAACTAGTAAATTTCACTTGCAATTTCATGTTCCTTTTCTATGCATTAAGAAAACTTGATTTCATTATACCTTTATTTCAAATCTTCACCTCCTTTATTTTCTTAAAAAGGTTTAGATTTCTAGGTTCAGCTTACTTAAATTACGTTACGCATTTAGACGTTGCGTGATTTAAGTGCTGGTCACGAGCTAATATTACGGGTCGTGACAAAGTTGGTATCAGAGCGCTAGGTTTAACCTTGGTTCGAGTCTATGTTTGACTATGCGGAGTCTAGGACGGGTATGTATTTCGGATCCTAGGCTTGACCATACGGAACTTAGACTTGAACGGGGGGTATTAGACCCGAAATTTCGTTTCATAGGTTGACCCTGATTGATGGTGTAGGTAGCTTGAGTAGAGTGACGTACCGTACGTATGTTCCGCGGCATATTTACGATACGATACTCCACTTAAGAAACTTTAGGATGTACATATTTTGAGATACTTGATTCTATTCGTTTTCGTGATCATACTCTCATTGATGTTGTTCCTTCCTATGATCATGTATCCATTCTAGATCTGTCGTTTCCTTTTCATGCCCTTGATCTGTTTTCTTCGATGCACGCTAGAGGTTCCTGTCACCATGTTTGAGCACAGATTGAGCTGCTGCTAGTGTTGCGGTCAGGGCGAGCTCGTCTGGCACAAAGACTGACCATCGTGTTTTTTGGTGACACGGGAATGTCTCGAGTTAGCGTTTGTGACGTGACCTCTTACCTGAGGCGAGTGTTTGGCGTTGCACCGGATGATCGGGCCATTGTTAGAGCTGCCAGTTGCGAGAGGACTGTTGATGTACAGCCGACCTCAGAGATTGTGATGTCTTCTACCGTGCAGACAGATGACCTAGCTGTTGCTGAGATTGATAGGATGTCGCCTCCAGACTTTACGAGCTGAGATCGCTGGAGCTCCCAGGCAGAGATGCGACAGATGATAGCTAGTCTACTGATTTAATGATTTTTGTTTTGTTTATCAAATGATCCCCGACAACGGCGCCATTTGATTTTATGATATTCTTGATGTGTATGTTGGAAAATTATATAGAAATCACAACCAAAAATATTTTGACCGCAATCAATAACGGTGTCGAATGTAGCGCGTTAGTAAGTGCGGATCGTCCACAGGGAAAGTGTAATCGTTCGTCTTTCAAATTAGATGAGTCGAAACTTTAAGGAAAGAAAAGAAAACAATTCATGATTTATAGTTGAAGTTCAAGAATTAGAAAATCTAGATCTAATAACAAGAAAAAAAAGATAGAATCAAGAATTGATAGTTTGATGATTTTTCCAAACCAAATATCAAGAATCGAAATGAGGCTCGTAGGAATCGATCGGATCTATAAATGTGATGTAATTTTACAATTACGTATTCTTATCCTTCAATGAATTGATACTAGATCGATGATGATCGATCCAGAATTAGGGATTTCTTATGAAACTAGGGTTTCATCTTATCCCTTGTTCTTTCGTCGATATCATTCACATTCTAGCCTCTTGTAAATTCAAGAAACGATCGTAGATCCCTAATTTCGAGCGATCACAATCAAGAAAGTATCGCAACGAAACTAGGTCATCGATTCTTGAACTTGCTAGGGTTTACAAAGCTCGTAGGACTCAAGAATCGTATTAAGATTTGTTACATCATCATTCTATTGATCGTCTCGACTCCTTTACGAGCGGAGTTTTACTCGAACATCACAACAAGAACTACAATTACAAATTGAGATCGAATCATGATGCAAGAATTTAAAGAAAGCAAGATTAAAGAATTTCACCTTTTATTTATATCAACAATTTCATTACATTCGCTCAAGAACTATAAGAGGAAGAACTCGATCGTCGATTTGGCTTTGCTCGTCTCCGTGAGTCGCGGATCGGCTTGGATCGCTTGCTCGGTTGAAGATCGGCTCTGCTCCTAAAAGGTTGAAAGGCTTCTCGCTTGATTGGTACTCGGGATCTTGAATTTGGAGTGGAATTAGGGTTAGGGTTTCGCACAAGTCTTGTCACTAGACTTGTGGAAGAAGATGAGAGAGTAAGAATTAATGAACTATTCAAGAACTAATGAACTACTAAGATTGAACAACCTCAACCCTTAGATCTAGATTCCTATTTATAGACCATCAAAACCCTAGATCTAGGATTTGAATTTTAAGTTTCCCTCCAAAAGTTTGTTGATGAGATTTGAATTTCCCTCCAAAAGTTAGTTAGCTAGAGAGGCTTCTAGAAGAGATTAGTTAGGAGCTTAATTAGGATTAGCTTAATTAATCATCTTTGCTGATCTGGAAGAAGCTTCGAGAGAATTCTGGAGTTTGAAGTATATGAAAGGAATGTGGGCCCTGAGAGAGGAATTGTGCAATGAAAATTGGCTGATGATGTGGCAAAAGCGCCGCGGTTCCGCGGCTCAAGCTGGCTCCCGCCGCGGAACCGCGGCGCTTTGGAGGCTTTGTGGCTTGAAACTTTTGGGTTTCTCTGGTACTGACATATGGGCCCTTTTGAGATATGTTGAATTGTATTTTGCCCTTTGGATTGCTACCAGATCTCAAAACTTGGAGTTGGTGTATTTTATCAACTTCTTTTGGCTTTTGTTCCTGCAAATTCTCGAGACAAGTGTTGCGCAATATAGGGATGATGCGATGCCATGAAATGCAGTCAATTTTCCTAGAAATGTCGGTTTTAAAGTCTAACACATGTAATCTGATATTTAACAACTGTTTTTCTAATATGTGCTATATGAATGCCGAAAACTTCTAGATGAGTGCAAATGATAGGGAAATTACCGTGTTAAGATTGCAATATTTTCGACTGATCATCTACCCCGATTTGAGAGACGAAGGTGATTCATCAGATTGATGCACCGACGCAGGCCCAGTTGAATTGAAGATTTTCAGTATGGAGAGTCTTACTCAGATCTAGAGCAGACCGATCTAGAGATGACCGTTGATGTATCGCCTTTCCTGGAGGATTGAGGCATTGTTTAGCATGCGGACGAAGGGTATTCGCATGTCGCCTAGGCGAAGTTAAAAAGTTCGAACGAATGTCAGAAACCCATTTTTCCATGTTTAAGTATTCGGAAGAACATGCAGGTAATTCTGTGGACCCTCTAGAAGAATGAAACCCTAACTCGATATAATGACCATGGAATCGCTTCTGAACCTTAGGGTTTGCAGCAGTTCAGCGGTGCCATCAATGAGGCTTGGGTTTTCCCTTCTACGGTTGGTCCATAGGTACTGTAGCATGTGCCGGATATTATTAGACTGCGGTCAGGTTTTGAGCTTTTGGGGAATTATAGTAATTTGACGAATCGATCGAAACGTTTAACGTCGTCTGGATATCATGTGATGAGAGATCAGCAAGCTGACCAGCTTTGGATAGAGGATCTCACCCAGATGCGTTGTGAGTTGATCGAGAACGGACGAGTATTGAGTATTCCTCCGATGGTTGGGACGAGTTCCCGAGGATGTGTTCGGCCAGATACCTTCTACAGAGTGATGAAGATACCGAGTTCATGATTTCGAGTCCATGTGAGAGACTTCGGATTGACCGTGGCCGAGAACAGTTGCAGTGTGCAGATAGCATGACGTGGCATCAAAGTGGACGATGATACAGACGAGTGAAACCAGAGCTTCGCACGAGATGCTGGCGAGCTGTTATTACTCCCCGTCGAGATCAGAGATTGGATATGCTTACAGAGGCGTTGGGATGCGGCCAATTCCCGAGGAAATGTTGTGTTGAAAATGCAGATGCCCAGAGAACGAGAAAAGATTATGCAAATCGGAAGAGACCTTGAGCAGGTTCCTTCCAGGACACTGCTGCAATAAGATTTGCTCCGAGGATCAGTTGTGTCATGAGTATTCAGAGGACCAGAGGCCGACGCCAGTAACGTGCTGCTTTACGAGTGGTCGTGATGATTGGCCGAGAGATGACCAGAGAAGTGCTAGAGTGGAATCGTTCCCGTTAACACACCTGACCGGGCCGATGAGCCGATGGATTGCGGGATTGGTGAATCTACAGAGAAGATAATGACCCAGAGACTGAGGACGCCAGACCGTGAGCAAGAGGCAAGCGGATATTCTTGTTCTGCCGGTTCTAGGCGCACCGATTTATTTTTCGACATTGTAGGAGGTGTACGTCAATGTCATTTGTTGCGATTTACACTTGTGATCCGAGTATCACGCTTATATCGCTTGGATTTGAGTTTTGATGATTGAGCTTTATGATATCGTTTTCGTGCACCATGGCTGCACTTACTGGGTATTTACATTTTGCGCATAGTTATTGCACGTGATATATATTTTATACACCGTTGTGTTGATTTGCAATTTGTGCATATCCATTGCATTTGATGTCGATTTTGTACCTTCGTAGCATGTGTTTATGATTTCGTGGATTTCATAGGGATGATGTGATTTTTGCACTCGGTATAGCTCACATGTGCTTGCAGTGCATTGATACGGATTTTGTGTACATAGTTGCACACGTTTTTGATTTATACACCTTGGTGCACTCGGTGTTGCTTTTTACGCGTTTGAGTTATTGATGATATTTTTTGCATTTGATGCACCAGATGTTGTTTTCGTGCACAATAGATGCACCAGATGTTGTTGTCATGCACACCCGTTGCACTGGACAGATGTTTTCGTGCACACCTGTTGCACTTAGTTTTGCTTTTGTGCATATTGTGGCACCTGTATTCGGATTTGATTTCCGTGCGCACCAGACACACGTGATTGTTGGATACGCCTTTCGATACTGATTTTGCTCTTGAGTACCTTGTTTTCACGATAGGCACTATATTATGAAGTAGCCAAACAGGACTGATCTGAGGACAGTACCTGAGTACTTTGCATGCATTAAAAGTTTACCAAGAGGTTTTTGAAAAAGAGCTATAGTCTCGCTATTTGCTACGTGTCCGTGAGCGACATGAACCTTAAAAAGGAAAACCTTTCTGGATTTTTAGAAACGACGGAACGTGTAGTTAGCAAACATATATTATTATTTTACGAATGAGCGTCCGTCACTTATGTCGTGAGTTACACATCACGCGGCGATTCAGAAAAGATTTTGCATTTATTTTATTCAGATTTTGGAGTTTTCAAGGTTGCGTACTATACACGTATTATAGTATTTGACTAGTGTTTATTGGATTTCAGTAGTGGATTTCGAGATCTGTATCTCTATTGTAACTCCGAGGATATGCGTGCAAATCCGATGATTTACGTGACGCTTAACGGAGTTTGGTTTTTGAGTTTTGTACTCGTTTTCATGCGCACTTGACGCGCTGTGTTGTTTCTGCATCTTCCATGATTTCGGAGCCCCATTGTTTTGAGTTGATTATTGAAATGTTTTAGGTTTTGGGGGTTTAAATTTAAATTCGGGGACCGAATTTCTTTAAGGGGGAAGATTGTAATATTACAGAAAATATAAAATATTATTTTTGGAAATTAATACTAAAATAATATATTTCCCGAAAACTGCCCGATTTGCGAAATTGGGGTTTTCGAAAAAGGGTATAAATATATACCAATAATTATGAAATAAATGGAAATTAAAATGATTTATTCATTTAAAATTATATTTATGGGATTTAGAATTTTTAAAATTTATTATATGTAGTTTAAATAAAAACCCGATTAGTGCACTGCTAATCGCGATTAAGCCAAATCCGTGTTTCTACAGTTTTCATGGTTAGTGCACCATGACATGTTTCATTTGGTTACATGTTCATTTGTGTTGTTTTATGTTATGGTTTTATTATGGTGAGAAAAGAATTGAGAGGAATGATTGAGGAGAAAGAGAGAGGGGACATAATGATGAGAGTGAGCATGCTTGGAGAGAGGATGAGAGTGAGAAAGAGAGAGAGGGAGAGAGGGCTGCCCATTCTTTTTCCCCACCATTTTATTTCTCCTCCTTCTTCATCCTCAAGCCCCTCATTCTACCCTCATGACCCATCTCCAATCTTTCAGGAAAACCCTATACCCCCGTCATAAAAGATGATCACCTCCTCACCCTCATCGCATTGGACCAAGTAAAGTGGGATTTTGACAACTTTAAGAAGCTAGGGTTCTCTTGAGTTTCATCCATGAGGTATAATCCTTTCCATTTAGTTAGTTTTAAGCTTCTTATGTTCTAGTTTTAGTTTAGAAGTGGTTTGGTGGTGTTTTGTGAAGTTAGAAAATTCTAGAGAGGGTTTGGGTGACTTGTGGACTTGTGAGCTGTGGTGAGGGTGTGCAAGACCCTAGAAATCCAATTCTGGACCTCGAACAGAGACCATAAACTTAGATTGTATCCATGTCCGTTTTGTTGCATTATGTGTGCCTACTGTGAATCTGGAGCAACCCGGGTAATTTCTGAGCTTGCCAAACAACTCTAGGGACCAAATTAGGGTACTAGGAGACCACCCCGACCATACGAACCAAAACGGAGCAACCATGGCCGAGGTGGACGGATTTTATGGGTAGGTGGCCGGCCATTCTGTGTTGGTTGGGTTCCAGGTTGTCCCAGTAGCTCAAATACCCCATATATAACACCCTATACTTGTTTGTTCACCCCAATTTCACCTGAGTCAAAATCTGGGAGCACTTTGTTGTGGTTTTTGGTTATGTTTTCCGTATTTTGAATGTTAAGTTTTGCTATTTTGTTTTGTAATTGGTTGTTGGATGTTTGTATATCAACAACAAGGGTTGTTTGGTTGATTTTGTATGCGTAAGCTATAGGTTCTAACCTATGAGCAATGCGCGTGCCGTATTGGATTTCAGAACTTGATTTTAATAACGTTGCGATATGTGTTGTTATTGTAGGTACCTTCGCATGGATTTCGAGACGACGGAGCATGGCGTCATCAACTTCGGCAAGCGAAGACCACAGTGAGTAGATCTATATCTACGGGGGAAGTCGGGTGGATGGCGTATAGCACCCCCGCAAAGTTTTGGTGGAAACCGATTTGTAGCATATGGTTAAGAAAACCTAGATTAGGAAACTAGGGTTAAAGTTAAAAGATTGTTAGTGAAACCATATTATAAACTAAAGGACAATTAGAAGTGTTTTGATACGACTAATATGTGATGACGGAATTTGAGGATAACGTTTGACGATATTGCCGTTTAGGATTCTATAGGACTAGATAGCCGACGTAATTATGTCATCCGAACCATACCTATTTCCAAATCGAAGAATCATATGCATCTTTTAAAGAGATACCTTGAGAGACATTACGGATTTTCAAATGATATCTTTTCCTTAAAAACACTGTAACCCCTACTTTCAAAACTACGATTCGCACCTTTTAAAAACTGATTGTATGGTTCGGGTGTGTATGTTAGATTAGATACGCATGCTTATAGTAAAGGGTAGTATGTTTTGGTGAAGTGACATTATGTGAGATATAATTATGATAAAAAGAGAATACGATTTAATATGTGATATGATGATATGTTGGTATACGGATGTGAGTCGATTGAGATGATTGATACCTTACCGACCCCCTGATATGAGATTGTTATAGATGTGACCTGGGACATAGGCATATTTATAGATATATATATATCGTGGTGAATCGTGAGTGATTTTTTGTACGTGATGTTAGGTCCGTACCCCTCATTGTCATATAGGTTGATAGGATCCTTAATGTTTTAATGCCGCCGTACGATGATTTTTCCGTACGTGATGAGTTGACTTGATGATTGATCCATACCCTTGACTAGATGATGACGTACGATGGATTGTACAGTACGCGATGTTGTGAGGCTGGATGCCGATTGATAGATTCACCGACTCGGTCTTGTAGACACGTATACCTTATAACTTTTTGCTGATGATTTACTTTATGCTGCATTCATGTTATTCACATTGCATTACTTATACCGGTGCTAGTACACCTGCACCATTATCGATGATGCGTATGTTACACGTACACAGATTTGCCGGCTCACACACTTCATCATCGAGAATTTCCATGTCACTACACAGTAGAATTGCTGTATCATGATATGACTCCTTGCATAATTTATTTTCTATTGTTGCATATGCACCTTTATACGATTTTGCATTTGACTTTGGAGAAATTGGAAACCGCGGGATATATTTTAAAAACTGGAATCATTTAAAAGATTGGTTTTCCTTTAATATAATACATCACTGTTCCATGTTGCATGATATACGAATATTCTTACATTTCTATCATATGTCGCATACATCATGCTTTATGATTGTACTCATTGAGATATGCTATTTTCATGAGATTTCTGGATTTGAGAACCATGGTGATTTCAAAAGAAAGTACTTATTGTTTTAAAAACCCGGTTTCTCTTGATATGATATTTCAGTGCGTCCACCATGTGTTTTCTCGGTTCTGAGAGTGGCACGTGAAACCCGATTCGAGGAGCGGTAGGCACCATATGCGGGTACATGGTGGACCCGGTGAGGTACCCCGGGGCAAGAAGACTCGTATTGTTAGACGGTGAGCCTGACAGGGGAGCACTACCTACCGGTGATTGTATTTGGACTCGGCGGTTATCCGGAGGATACCGATCGGAGTAGAGAGATGGATATCAGGGCCGACCAGGGTGTGCGGCGCCTGAGATATATGAGGATTTACATGTCGATGCTGGACACGGGTTTCATGATGTTTTCGAGTGTCGAGGTTGGACACTCTGGTTCCATGATTTTGATGTGTCGCGAGGGACACACGTTGATTTATATCCTCATACTTTCATGCATATTCTTTTATGATATTTACATGCATTATATTGTGTCTTTGCTTGACACGTGGACGAGATCCACATGCATATAGACATTGATGATATTGATGGCACAGATGTAGACCCGGTCACTCTAGATATCATAGTATTACCATTATGATATAGTTGACCTGGGAGTCGTTATTTATTCGATTTCTACTTGTAGATGTTTTTCTATTCACGAGTTGGCAACTCACCCCCGTTGTGCCACAGTTCTTGCAGGTTGCCCGCATGGATCAGTAGCGGTATCGCTGGCACACAGTTGCATTCGGGTGTTTTGCTTTGGTAGGTGGGACATTTGCATCGTGCCCCCTCTTGTATTTATATTTCATATTGTATTTAGTCAACTCCATCAAATCAAACATGTAGGAAATAGTGAGACTATAGCTTCTTTTTGAAAACCTCTTGTTAAACTTTTAATGCATGCAAAGTACTCAGGTACCGTCCTCAGATCAGTCCTGTTCGGCTACTACATAGTATAGTGCCCCTCATGAAATAATGTACTCAAGAGAAAAATCAGCCCTAAAAGGTGTATCCAATAATCATGTGCGTCTAGTGCGCACGGAAACCAAAGCCAAATTCAAGTGCTACGAATGTGCATAAAACCAAACAAAGTGCATCGGGTGTGCACGAAAGTATCTGTCCAGTGCAACGGATGTGTACGACAACAATATCAAGCGCATCTATAGTGCACGAAAGCCTCAATCCAGTGCAACTAACATGCACGAATGAAAATCTCAATCGAGTGCATCTAATGTGCACAAAATCACATCTCATATCAGGCGCCTAACATGCGCGAAAATCCAAATCAAGTGCATCCGTCATGCACGAACGAAATCTAAATCATGTGCATCCGACATGCACGAATAAAATCTAACTCAAGTGCATCCGATGCGTACAAAATCCAATACCAAGCGCCTAATATGCGCAAAAATCCAACCCAAGCGCATCAAGTCTGTAATAAGCATCTAGTGCAGTAGCATGCCCGAAAACGAACATCAAGGGAAAATGCGCACAAAGACATGAATCTGGTAAAACAAATGCTCAAGATATAAATCAGGTGCAACCAAGGTACGGAGTATAAATCTCATGCAACCAATGCACGCAATACCTATCTGGTGCAACAAACGCATGAAATGCAAATCTAGTGCAACAATGCACAAAATACAAATCTGGTGCAACAAATGCACAAAATACAAATCTCGTGCAACAAATGCACAAAATGTAAATCTGGTGCAACAAATGCACAAAATGTAAATACCCAGTAGGTGCAGCCATGGTGCACGAAAAAAATATAATGAAACTCAATTATCAAAACTCAATCCAAGCGATATAAGCGTGATACTCGCATCACAAAGGCAAATCGCAACAAATGACATTGAGATACACCTCTTACAATGTCGAAAAATATCGGTGCACCAAAAACTGGCAGAGAAAGAACATCCGCTTGCCTCCTGCTTATGGTCTGACGTCCTTTGTCTCTGGGTCCTCATTTTCTCTGTGGATTACCAATCTTGAAATCCATCAGCTCGTCGGCCCGGTCAAGTGTACTAACGGAAACGATTCCGCTCTGACGCTCCTCTGGTCATCTCTCGGCCAATTAGCATGACCACTTGTAAAGCAGCACGTCACTGGCGTCGGCTTCTAGCCCTCTGAATACACGTGACATAACTGATCCTCGATGCAAATCTTATTGCAGCAGTGTCCTGGAAGAAACCTGCTCAGGGTCTTTTCCGATCTTGCCTATGCCGAACTATACGGAGGCTGGCACTCTTACATAATCATCTTCTCGTTTTTTGGACATCTGCGTTCTCAGCACAGCATTTCCTCGGGAACTGGTCGTATCCCAACGCCTCTGCATACACATCCGATCTCTAATCTCAATGAGTAGTAACAACAGCTTGTTAACATCTCGCACGAACCTCTTGTTCCACTCGTATTTATTATCGTCCGCTTTGACGTCACGCTATCTGCGTACTGCAATTGTTCTCGGCTACAGTCAATCCGGAATCTCTCACACGGACTCGAAATTGCGAACTCGGTATCTTCATCACTCTGTAGAAGATCTCTAGCCGAACACGTCCTCTGGAAATCATCCCAACCATCGGAGGAATACTCAATACTTGTCCGTTCTCGATCAACTCACAACACATCTGGGTGAGGTCCTCTATCCGAAACTGGTCAACTTACTGATCTCCTATCGGATCATCCAACGAACAACGTCATCTCTGGATCGATCTACTCTAGATCTGAGTAAGATCCACCACACTGGAAATCTTCAACTCAATTAGGCCTGCGTCGGCGCATCAAATCTGATGAATCACCTTCGTCTCTCAACTCAAGATAGACTAGATATCACCTGCCGCATCTCTGCCTGGAAGCTCCAGCGATCTCAGCTCGTAAGCTCTGGAAGCGACATCCCTTCAATCTCAGCAACAGCTGGATCATATGTCTGCAAGGTAGACGACATCATGATCTCTGAGGTAGGCTGTACATCAACAGTCATCTCACAATAGGCAGCCTCTAACAATGGCCCGATCATCCGGTGCAAAACCATACACTCGCCTCAAACGAGAAGTCACAACACAAACACTAAATTGATACATTCCCATGTCACCAGAAAACACGATGGTTAGTCCTCGTCCATGACGAGCTCGCCCTGACCGCATCACTAGCAGCAGCTCAATCTGGGCTCAAACCATAGTAATAGGAACCTCAAGCATGTATCGATGAAGATAGATCAAAGGAATGAGAGGAAACAACAGATCCAGAATGGATACATGATCATAAGGAGGAACGGAATCAATGAGAGTATGATCATGGAAACGAATAAAATCAAGGATCTCAAATGGATGTATGACCAAGGGAACGAAGAGAATCACAAGTCTCAAGATATATACATCCTAAGGTTTCTTAAGTGGAGTATCATATCGTAAATATACCGCGGAACATACGTACGGTACGTCACTCTATTCAAGCTACCTACTCCATCAATCATGGTCAGCCTATGTAACGAAAGCTCGGGTCTAATACCCCATGTTCAAGTCTAAGTTCCATAAGGTCAAGCCTAGGTTCCGAAATATATAGATACGCCCTAGACTCCGCATAGTCAAACATAGACTCGAACCAAGGTTAAACCTAGTGCTCTGATACCAACTTTGTCATGACCCAAAAATTTAGTACGTAACCGGCACATAAACCACACAATGTCTAAAGGCGCAACGTAAATTAAGTAAGCCGAAGCCCAGAAATCTAAACCCTTTTTAAAGAAAATAAAAGAGGTGAAGTTTTGAAATAAAGGTATGATAAAATCAAAAATTTTCTTAAATGCATAGATAATGGAACATGGAAATGCAAGTGAAATGATACTAGTTAAAAAACATGTTTCGTCTTTTAAAAATTTGGGCAGCACCTCCTTTGTATATTTGATCCAAAACCACATACACATGATAATATAAAAGGCATCCCCAAGCGGGAGCTAGCACTTCTCCAATCGGCTGAATCACAACCACGCAAGTCATAAAATATGTATACGACGCCCAACGGCGAAGATCAACACAAAGGAAATGTAAAGCAAGACATCAAAATCACAAGTAGCGAACATATAACCTATCGCTCAAGTCTCGCAACTACAAGTCTTTCTAAGTCTCACTATTTATATAATTACTAGTTTCTAATTGATGGAGTTAACTAGATACAATAGGAATAATAAATACAAGAGGGGTACGATCCAACATGTACCACCTACCAAAGCAAATCACCCGAACGTAAGCTATGTGCCAGCGATACCGCTACTGATCCATGCGGTCAACCTGCAAGAACTGTGGCACAACGGGGGGTGAGTTGCCAACTCGTGAGTAGAAAACATCATTAGGTAGAAATCGAATAAAACAACGATTCCTAGGTCAATTATATCATAAAGGTAATACTATGATATTTAGGGTGACCTTATCTGCATATTACCAACAATATAATCAATGCCTATCTACATGTGGATATCATCCAACAATATAATCAATGCCTGTATGCATGTGGATCTCGTCCACTTGAAACATCATAAAGCATATGCATGTAAATATATGAGGATATCAAAGAATGTGTGTCCATCAATGACACATCAAATCATAGAACCTGAGTGTCCAACACCGACACTCGAAACATCATGAAACCCGTGTCCAGCATCGACACGTAAATCCTCATATCTCAGGCGCCACATCCTCAGATCGGCCCTCAGGTGCCGCATCCTCCAGTCGGCCCTCATATCCATCTCATGACTCTGGTCGGTATCCTCCAGATAATCGCCAGGTCTAAATACTATCACTGGTAGGTAGTGCTCCTCTGCCAGGCTCACCGCCTAACAATACAAGTCTTCTTGCCCCGGGGTACCTCACCGGGTCCACCATGTACCCGCAGACGGTGCCTACCGCTCCTTGAATCGGGTTTCACATGCCAATCTCATAACCGAGAAAACACATGGTGGACGTCTCAAAATATCATGTCAAGAGAAACCAGGGTTTTAAAACAATATATATACTTCCTTTGAAATAACCACGGTTCTCAAATCCAGAAATCTCATGAAAACAGCATCTCAATCCATATAATCGTAAAGCATGATGTATGCAAACATATAGCAGAAATGTGAGCGTATCCATATATCATGCAATATGGAACAGTGATGTGAGAATATCATAATGATGTGACAATTCTACTGTGTAAGTGACATAGAAATTATCGATGATGAAGTGTGTGAGCCGGCCAATCTGTGTAAGTGTAACATACGCATCATCGATAATGGTGTAGGTGTACTAGCACAAGTATATGTAATGCAATGACAATGACATCAACGTAGCATAAGGTACATCGTAAACGAAATGCTATAAGCATATGCATCTAATCTAACGTCTACACATGAACGATACGATCAGTTTTTAAAAGATGCGAATCGTAGTTTTGAAAGTAGGGGTTACAGTGTTTTTAAGGAAAAGACATCATTTTAAAATCCGTAACGTCCCTCAAAGTATCTATTTAAGAGATGCATACGATTCTTCAGTTTGGAAATATGTATGGTTCGGATGACACATTTACGTCGGCTATTTAGTCTAATAGTATCCAATACGGCAATATCATCGAACATCATCCTCAAATCACGAGCGCGGGTCATCCATCTGGTAACTCACATCGCGTACGATAATCCTTCGTACGGTGACATTTAACAAAAATAGGGATCTATCGGCCTATACGACAATGAGGGTACGGATCTCAAGTCTCGTACGGCATATCACTCATTATTCTCATATCCTGTTATTTTGCATAAATGTCATATCTTATTATATATAACGTTCTCATAACATGCCACTATAAATCTTATATCAATCGTATCCGCTTGTATTATCTTATCTCATCATATTGATATCTCAAATCTCGTCATCACGTATTAATCATATTATATCACTTCTAACTATCCTTTTAACCATATCCCTAGGTTTCCTTAACCATATCCTATATATCGGTTTCCATCAAAATTTGCGGGGGTGCTATACGCCATCCACCCGACTTCCCCCGTAGATATAAATCTACTCACCTGCGGAACTCCTTGATCAGCCGTAGTCGATGTACTTTGTCGTCTCGAAATCCACGCGAGAGTACCTACAATAAATGCACAGTCGCAATGCTATTAAAAACAAGTCCAGAAAACCAATACGGCACACGGTGCGCTCATAGGTTAGAACCTATAGCCTACGCATGAAAAATAATCAAACAACCCTTGTTGTTGACGTACAAACGCCCAACAACCAAATACAAATCCAAACATCAAAACCAAGCATTCAAAATTCGGAAAACATAGCCAAAAACACCCCAATATGCTCCCAGATTTATCTCAGGTTAAATTAGGACTAAAGTAGCAAGTATAAGGAGTTGTATAGGGGGTATGTGAGCTACAAACCAAACCTAGACACCAAATACTCAAACTTGGCCGGTCACTCTCCCTATAAAACTGGCCTGCTCAGCCAAACCTGCTCTGTTGGGGTTTGTCTCCTCAGGGTGGTCTCCTATGGGTATAACTAGGTCTCTGGAGTTGCTAGTTTTTCTCGTACAGGTCTCAGGTCATCTCAGATTCCCTGTAGGCACACAATACCTCACAAAACCGACACGGAACAAATCTAAAGTTCGTATTCTCTGTTCTAGTTCCACAAATCAATCTCTAGGGTCTTGTACACACTCACTACAGATCACGAGTCCACAAAATCACCCAAACCCTCTCTAGAATTTTCCAAACATCACATATCCTAACCAAATCACATTCTAAACTAAACTAGGGTGCAAGAAACTAAAACCAAACTAAATGAAAGAAGATATACCTCATTTGGGCAACTCAAGAAAAACCCTAGCTCCCCAAAGTCTTCAAAATCCAACTTTGATTGGTCCAAAGTGTTGAGGATGAGGTAGGGGTCAACTTTAATGAAAGGAGTTTAGGGTTTTGATGAAGATTTTGAGATGATATATGGAGGTGGAGGTGGAGGGAGATGAGGAGGAAGAAGATGAAGGAACCATGAAAGAAAATGAATGAGGGCAGCCCCCCCTCTCTCCTACCCCCACTCTTTTTTATTCTCACCCTCTCAATCACTTAAGTCATGCCCCACTCGCTCTCTCTCTCTCCAATAATTCACTTTTCTCTTTTCTTTTTCTTTTCCTTTTCTCATATAAACCAATTAAAACCAATACCACAACACACTTAAAACAATATGCAACAAAATGCAACATGCCATGATGCACTAACCATGGAAAAATGTAGAAACACGGATTTGGCTTAATCGCGATTAGTAGTTCACTAATCAATTTTTATTCAAACTGCATATAATAATTTATAAAAATTCCAAATCCAATAAATATATTTTTAAATGAATAAATCATTTTAATCTCCAATTATTTCATAATTATTGGTATATATTTATACCATTTTACGAAAACCCCAATTTCGCAAATCGGGTAGTTTTCGCGAAATATATTATTTTAATATTAAATTCCAAAAATAATATTTTATATTTTCTGAAATGTTACAGAAACTTGCACACCTTTCCTCTACTCCCACTGTCTATGAAATCCTCTGGTTGATCCACGTAAATACACTCTTCTAAATTTCCATTTAGAAAAGCGGTTTTAACATCCACCTGCCAGATATCATAGTCATGAAAGGTCGCAATGGCAAGTAGGATCTAAATGTATTTAAGCATAGCTACTGGTGAAAAAGTTTCATCATAGTCCAATCCCGGTCTTTGACGAAAACCTTTAGCAACAAGTCTAGCTTTGTAGGTTTCTACCTGACCATCTATAAGAATCTTCTTTTTAAAGATCCATTTGCATCCTACAGGTTTTACCCCAGTAGGAGCAAAATTCAAAGTCCATACTTTGTTTGTGTACATGGATTCTATATCGGATCGCATAGCATCCAGCCAGTTTACCGAGTCTCTACTCGTGATGGCATGCTGAAAACTAGTCGGTTCAACATTGTTGATGATGCAATCTTCTCGATCCCTGTCTACGAGAAAACCGTAGTATCTCTCGGGTGGATGAAACTGCCTACTAGATCTGCGGAGTGGCATAGGTACGTCCGGTTCCATTGAAATCTCTGGTTCTACTAAGTTTTCAGTAATAGTTTGTGGTTCTTGAATTTCTACCAGCTCTCTTGCACTCCCACTTATTTCTTTTTCAAGAAATTGAGTTTCCATGAAGCGGGCATGATGAGAAACAAAGAACTTTTGTTCCTCAGTGTAATAGAAATAATACCCTCTAGAATTCTTAGGGTATCCTACAAACTTACACAATACTGAACGTGCCTCGAGCTTGTCCGGATAAACTTTTTAAACAAAAGTAGGACAACCCCATATGTTTAGATAATTAAGATAGGGTTTCTTCCAACTCCACATTTCATATGGAGTGGTAGGCACATACTTAGTTGGAACTTTATTCAATAGGTATGCAGCAGTTTCTAGTGCATAACCCCAGAAGGAGGGCGGCAACTCAGCATTACTGATCATGGAACGCACCATATCTTGTAAGGTGCGATTCCGTCTTTCTGATACACCGTTGTGTTGTAGTGTGTATGGAGGAGTAAGTTGAGAGAGAATTCCATTCTCTTTTAGATATTCCAGGAACTCGGCACTTAAGTATTCACCACCCCGATCGGATCGGAGCATTTTGATACTTTTGCCGGTTTGCTTTTCCGCTTCATTCTTATACTCTTGGAATTTCTCAAAGGCCTCGGATTTATGTTTTAAGAATACATGTCCATACCTTGAGAAATCATCTGTGAAAGTAATGAAGTAGGAATAGCCACTTCTTACATACGTAGACATTGGCCCACACACGTCGCTGTGTATGAGTCCCAGGAGCTCATTAGCTTTTTCTCCGTGTCCAGTGAACGGATTTTTTGTCATTTTTCCTATGATTGACAAGTTGCATATGATTGATACCCAAATGGATCTAAGTATCCTCTTTATGTAACTTAGTCAGTCGTGTTTCATTGATATGACCAAGTCTACAATGCCATAAGAAAACTTGGTTTGATTCTGAAGCCTTTCTTTTTAGTGTATTTTGGACGTTGAAAACTTGATGTTGATTGAGAATGTATATTCCGTTATTAAGTGTACCCGACCCAACCATTTCATGATTTAGGTGAATGTTTATGACATTGCTTTCAAGTGAAAAATTACATCCTTCATTTGATAACAAAGATACAGATATAATATTACACATCATACTGGGTACACAAAAGCAGTTACGCAATAACAAAGTATATCCACTCGCCAATCCTAGGTGATATTCTCCTACTGCAACAGCATCCACACTGGCTCCGTTGCCAATCCTGAGGGTCATATCACATTTCCTCAAAACTCTACGGCTTCTCAGTGCCTGCAATGAATTACAGATGTGAGATCCTGATCCGGTATCCAATATCCAGGAAGTAGAGTTTATAGAGAAACAGTTTTCAATCATGAACACACCTGAAGCCGAAGCCACAACTTACTTTGTGTCCTGATTCTTGGCCTTTAGGGCCGGACAGTCCTTCTTCCAATGTCCATTTTTCCGAAAATAAAAGCATTCTTCCTTTGTTGCTGCCCTCCTATCTTTTCCTTTCCCTTTCCCTGCACCTTCTGCATACCTCCCCTCAGTTTGGTGGGGGCCTTCTTCTTCTTCCCCATGGCCTGAGAATTGGACTTAGGAGAAGAAGATTCCCAAATAAACAGAGCGGGTGATTCCTAGGTTTTCTTCAAAGTGCCCTCTACCATCCTCAGCATGTTGAGGAGCTCAGGAAGTAAAACTTCCATATTTTGCATATTGAAATTCAATATGAATTGGGTATAGGTGGAAAGAAGGAACTGTAGAATCAAGTCGATGTACAATTTGTTCTCCAACATAGTTACGAGGTCCGTGAGCTCTTCTATGAGAGAAATCATCTTTAGGATGTGGTCCCTAAAGGATGATCCGATAGCCAACCTCGGTTGAAACAATTTCTTTGAGCTCTCATATCTTGCGATACGATATTGCTCTCCATATAAATCTTTGGTATGGAGGAAGATGGATGTAAGGTCCATCTTCTCATGCCGCCTCTGATATTCCTTATCCATGGATGCCAACACGAGGCACTTGGCTTTCGCGCAATCAAGATCTCAGGTCTTATGGACCTCAATGTCCGCAACCGAGGATTCTGGACCGGCAACAGGGGGAGCTTTCGCCGTAAGGACGTATGCGACCTTGTCATATGTAAGGGACACATGGAAATTTCTTAGCCAGCCTTTATAATTTAGTCCAGCGAGTTTATTTTTATCACATTCTAAGGTGTTACAATCACACAAGACTCTATGGCACTATTCCACCTGTTAGTTATATGTATGCCCTAGAGGCCAGTACTGTACATAGGATGTATATTGTAGTGGATTCTGGGACATATATAGGGAGGACTTTCTTGCTCGACATGATAGTATGCTATCTGGTTGAACTTTACCTTAACGTGTATACTGATTGTCTCTCTGTTACATGTTGGTAAAGCCCTTAGGATCTGTACTTGACTACCTGGACTATGATGCGGATCATACTAGTGGGGACATGGTAGTCTATAAGTACATCCTTCAAAGTCCCTAGTCGTGGGTGTATCGAGACGGGGCATCGATATACCAGAGTAGACTAGCGTGTACCTTCTCGACCCATACAGATGGGCGATGGATGATCCCATATTCATCGGTGTTTGACATCAGAGGAGATATACGGGTGCTCAGTAGAGACTGGGTACACTGGACGGACTCGCCGAGAACTCCCAGATGGTATTATACCTCACGTCAGATGGCAGTTCTCTGGTGACACTGGTACAGAGTAGTCTGTTGACCCGAGATCGTCATAGAGTCTTGTGTGGTTCCCACTGTGCTTTGATTTCCATCTTACCACGTCCAAGAGGGCGTGCAAAACGGTGGTTTTTGGGTACAGTCCCGAGTCACATGGAGGCAATGAGCGATAGGAGGGGATTCGTCTCTCCCGGTATAGGGGGTTGATGTTGCGCTGTGTTCGATTGGCTATAACAGGAAATCCCTGGCCAGGGTTGCTGAGATTTACTGGTAAGTGTTACCAGTAGTTTCTCGAACAGTTATAGACCTCATATCGACACGACTTATTGAGCTATTGGGGTCTGACGTTTACCACCCCTAGGCGAGATATGCGACATATCAGACGATCAGACTGGACTGTACGGTAGTGTTACTGGTCGGATTCACTGGAGTGTGAGCGGGCTTGCTCGTCGATCTTCAGATCGCTCAATACCCGGATGGCCGTTACGTTTAGCAGACCGCTTGCGGCTTGTGGATGTTTGATATGATCATCATCCGCTGCCGGCGTATTGACGAGTCTTTAGAGTCCTACACAGAGGTTTCCTGGCTCAAGCGAAACGAAATAGGAGCGCATATGAGATATGTGCGGGACCGAGAATAATGCGTGTATGTGATACCGTATTCTATTCTCGCGATAAATGTATCGAATGGTTGTATGCGATATAACCTAGTTATCGATTCAAGCGTTGATTCGATAAGCCGATATATTGTATACTAGTCGGTTGTGTGCGACATAACCGGATCATTGAATCAAGTGTTGATTTAATGATTTAATGCATATTTATATATTTGATATATTACTTTGCATCAACTAGTATCGGTTTACTTAAGATGGATTTTCTCACTCGGATGTGCGCATTACATATGCGATATGATTTTGTGCATTTGATTGTATCATGTTTGATGATACATGTTTACTTGGTTAAGTGCAAAGATTTAAACCATGGTTAAAAGAATGGTTAGGGTTTCATTTCCTTTATTTATCTATTTATTTATTTATTTATTTATTTTCTTTTTGGAAAAGGAAATGAGGAAAATGGTGGCTTGTTTTGGATTGTAGTTGAAGATTCATGAACCTTTGACTTTGTCCACCATTCTTATCTCATGCTTAACCTAACCATTTGTTTTAACCCTAGTTCAATCTCTACACTTTACCATGGTTTAGTCATGATAAGTTTTGATTATTCTTTTCTTTTTCTTTTAACTTATCATAACATTTCTTCTTCTTCTTCCTTGCTTCAAGTGAAGAAAAGCTTACCTCATCAATGGTGATTGATGTTTTTGAGTGAGAAATCCAATTCTAAAGTTAACCCACTTCCTATTTCTTCATCCTCTACCTCTTGCCAAGTAGTAGAGTGTGTTTACTTCACAATTTTCTTGACTTGGTGAAGTCGGAGCTTGATTTAGCGATGCCTCGACGTAGATCTTCTTCGGCATGGACATCGACGAACTAGCTTACCCATTCTCCGACGAAGCCGATCCTAGAGCCCGGATTTGACTTGGACAGCGGAGAGGACTTCGTTGCGGAGCTATGGAGGTGGAGCACCGGATCTACAAAGGTTGTATTTCCGTTTTCTCATTAGTTAAGTGTTAACTAGTTCATTGTTCGCCTATACATCTAGGTATCGATCCGTAGTTTAGGGTTTCTCGGCACCATAATTTTTGAAATTGCCATGGTTGATGGCTTGGGAGACCTCACTAGCGTGCCTAGGAACCCTACAGTGGTATCAGCGACTAGCTAGAGCCTTAGGCGAAGTCTAGACGCGATTTGAAGTCCGATCGAACCGAAACCCCACCCGGGAAATTGCTCTCTGTACTTTTTTCAAAAACAGTGATTTTTCCAAATTAAAAATATGCAGAGAACTCAGTAGGAAATTATAAGAATTACGGTGGAATTATTTTTCCATGAACAGTGCACTGAGGCGCGGATCCGCGGCATATTCCTTAGTTAGGCGGCGGTTCAGCGGCTGATTGCTGACGTCAGCCCTAACTTCTTACACAGTAATTCATTGTTTCAGCTTCTGAGTTCTCTGGATATTTTTAAAAATTATTCAAGAGTTGAATTTTCTGCAGTTATTTTGGGGATTCGGTGTTTCGATCGGAGTATCAAATTTTGTCTGTGTGGCTTTCCGGATAAATTTTAGAATATGTTAAAAAAGTTCGACCGGATATAAATACCCAACTTTTCCCCTGTCGGGAAATTTCCAAGAGTTGGATTTTTCCGAAGTTTAACGACGTTCTAAGTAGTGCAAGTAACGCGATGGACCCTCTAGAAGACACAAACCTTAACTCGATTATGTGACCGTCTTGAACTGCCCTTTGAACCTTCGGGTTTGGGGCAGTACGGCATGCCACATGTGAGGCGTTGGCTTGACCCTTCTACGGCTGGACCGTTGCTACTGAGGCACGAACTGAATGTTGTTAGACTTGTTTCATGTGTTGATCTGTATCGGGAAAACTTGGGTGTTCGATTGTTCGATCGAAAAGTTTAACATTTTCTGTTTATCTGTAATGGGATACAATAATTGGAATTCACAAAAGTTATGTGATAACTGAATGAATGTTATAAACGTAGCAATTTAGTCTCACTTGATCGGTTGCCACGGAATTTTGATGTGATCAAAAGTTCGTCGCAATCACGTAGCGTACGCGGATACTCGCCGGGTAAACTTAATAGACAGCTTCACTCCATAGCCCCGACCAAGTGACTGTAGGAGAACCCCGTCGCCGAAAGCATCCGTTCGGGTGCTCGCGGTAGCGGTGTTCCGCCTTGGTGCACTTCGTCGACGGTATCAGGGATGCTGCCGCCTACTGAAGTTTGCGACGAGTATTCGATCAGACTGTCGGGAATCCTGTTGAATTGCCCGACTTGATATTGAAAAGTGTTTTCGATTTTGAGACTAAAATACGGGGTTTATAATTGTTAGGCATGCGATGTCTAAGGAATTAATTTGGTCAGGCATGCGATGTCTGAGGTGGTTGCGGATTCCAACTGTTGTAGTTTTACATTTTCTTTTCTGTGACCGTAAGTGTAATATGTGATATCGCCGGTTTCGTTGCTATATGTCAACGACAATTGGGATGCGCATATTTACTTACGTTGATGACATGTGATGTTATGTGTTGCTGGATATGTTATATTGGATCGTCGTGTTTGAATAGCCGGGGTTTTTTATGTGAGATGAGTGTTTTTCATTTTCATTCATGTAAAAACTTGTATGTAATATTCTTTTATTGGGGCGCTTCCAGGTTGCGGAAGTTGTCACCTCTTGTATATTATTTACTTTTCCGCACTAGGATAGACCCAAGGAGGGGAGCACAAGTAACCGGGTTCTGGAGTCCAGTGGGAGACCAACTCGAGGAGTCGAGTCCGGGTCTCCTAACTCTAGAATTGGTAGGGTTGCTTGCCGCTCTCGTAGGGGTCTTGGGGTGTGGGTTTGGCTATTCATCACGACCGTGGAATCCGTGTTTTATACTGGCTCGTATTGAAAACACGGACGTCCTAGTATATCCAATATTTCATATGTTTCTTCTGCTGCGATATCTGTGTTGTGATTCTGTGATGGATATAGTATATAGTATATATGATATATTATATAGACGTTACTTATGTTTTACACCCGCGCTAGCCCTGCCCTGCTCTGTCGTTAGTTACCTAACCTAACGGTGCACGAGGGGACATCGAGGCGAATGCGGATGGCATAAGTGTACGTCATATCTATCTGTGATGTTTAGGTATTTAAATGATGGGACTTCATTAATGTGATTAATGAATTAAAAGAAACCTAAGATGTTGTAGAATCGAATTTCAAAATAAAACAGGTAGCTACAGTTCTTGCTTTGCACAGCGGTATATGTGATATATCCTGCACCTTATTCGATGAGGAAAGGACCGAGATCCCTTCACCGGGAGTGACTCCTTTAGCAATAACTGGCAGATGCTACACACTCGGTTTGTCTTTTGATTGCTTTTAAGTATTTTTGCTTTGCACAGTGATATATATGATATATCCCGCACCTCATTCGACGAGGAAAGGACCGACGATCCCTTCACCGGGAGTGACTCCTTTAGCAAAACTAGAAAAGCCTCAAAAACACTCCATTTCAAAATCATTTGATTCTACAACGATATCAAGTTCATTACGCAAAAGGTTTTCAGAAAAACCTGTCGTAGCCCTCCGTCATTTCAGATAAGTACTGGTTAGTATTCGTGCTACGTTTGTTGACTATGTTAAGGCGTAGTGTGCGGTAGCTAATTAGTGCTTATCTGCATAAGCATATGATGTGATTGGATTAGGGTAGTCGTGCGACTTTGTTGACTATGTTAAGGGTCGTGCGGGTGGGTTTAATTCAATCGGGAAATGACGGGTTGAACTTGACTAGCACTTATGATTTGTTGACTATGTTAAGGTCATATAGCTGCTAGGGGCAAAATATTATCGGGAATTTCAAGTGTTGAAATTTGCAATGAGATTGCATACCTTCTATGAGATAGTTGGATCCCGATACCCGCTGCGAGTAAGAGTTACTCCTGGGAGAGTTTTATACATTACAATTAGCCGATCAAGTAGGTGTCTAGAAAGGTGTTAACGAGGTTATGCCTCTGGGAAAACGAGGTTTACACTAATTAGGTTCGTGCGAAAGCACGGGGGACCTCCCTCAAAGTACCGACACTGGCCTGGCTGAAAGATTGGCGAACTTGTAGTGTGTAATTAATCCCGGCTAGTCTTTCCTTTTAGGGTTTGAAGGAAGATTTGACAAAAAGCAGTGGGAGCCATCCTGATTAGATAAAATAATATCCAATCTATTCTTGACAGAGCGCACGCTGAGTGTTTTCTTCTCTCTCTCTCCAGGTAGCGACCATATCACGCCTTAATCAAGATAATAATACGGATTATTGACCGAACCCGCTTGTTATACTGAGCTGGGGAACGTTGGTCCCGCTCCAACTTATAATTGTTATAAGACAGAGCAGGAAATTGGGGATTACCAGAATTCCCGTGCCGCCCAAACGAAGAGAGTGCATGCTGATGCATCATCTTCGGGTGTGTTCATTATACAGAACTGTTTCTCAGTATCCTTTACGTCCTGGGTATGTGATACCAGATCAGGATCCCAGATATGTAATCAGTTACATAGGGCTACAGAAAGGTAGAGAACTGAGAACGGGTGATAAGTTTCATGAGGCAGAAAACGGGGAAAGAGTTGCAGCCAAGTCTGTCGGTCACTGTCACCCTGTATTACCAATACATTGATTCTGAACGAATGTTATTAGATACCGAACCTGACATACCAAATCATATCACTCTCTTTGTTAGAAAAGAAAGGATATAATTTTGTATAGTTGGATAATGTTTTGAACATTTCCTATATCAAAAGTTGATCGGTTCAGGCACGATATCTAAAAGCATTGATGTTCTAAATCAAACTACAGTTCTTAGTATACAGAACACACACAAGAGGAACAGTTCAGAACTGAACGAATTCTTCTTGAGGCATTGTAGACTAGGTCAGATCAATGTGACCCGACTAGCTAGAGTTACATATAGATGCATATTTAAATCAGTTTGAATTTACATCTTGTGAAACTCGCCAGTCATGTCACAAAGATAAGATGACCATAGCTCCGTTTACTGGAAACAGAGAAAGAGTTAGTGAACTCTTGGGATGATACATGTTGATGTATGTAGGTCCCCAGTCTACACATGCCAAGACCGGTTCTTTGTACTTCATTACATTCTCTGATAATCTCTCGAGATTCAGACATATGTTCCTGTTGAAACACAAGTCCGAACCTTTTGAGATATTCACAGAATATAAGTTAGAAGTAGAGAACCAATAAGGGTATAAGTATTATGTCCTTTGATGTGATCGAGGAGGAGAATACTTGAGCACGGAAATCCTGGACTTTTCTAAAGGAGAATAAGATTCTCTCTCAGCATTACTCCTCCGCATACACCATAGCACGATGGTATATCGGGGTGGAGCTATTACACCCTATGTGATAAGGTGTGCTCTATGATGAGTAATACTGAGCTACCTATTTCCTTTTGGGTGTTATGCACTTGAGAAGCTGCATACCTATTGAATAGGGTTCGAATCAAATCAGATGCCTACCATTCCATATGAGATATGGAAAGGGAAGAGCCCATGTCTTAAGCTAGTTAAGATTTGGGGTTGTCCGGCCTATGTCTAAAAGCAAAATCCGGATAAGCTCGAGGCAAGGTCTGTTATGTAGAACTGAAAGTGTTCCAGCTATACAAACTACAGCATGATTTGGTACAACCAGAGGATTCAGTGGAAACTAACGAACCTCAGCCTCTCCGCCGATCTAGTAGGGTTCCTCACCCACCTAAGAGATACTTCGGTTTCTCTATGACAGTGGGAGTGAGGAATGCATCATGAGATGATGACCCAACTAGTTTCGAGCTGGCCATCAGGAGTAAGACTCTGTAAGAATGGCTGGATGCTTAGTGATCTGAGATGGAATCCTTATACACCAGCAAAGTATGGACTTTAGCTGCTATATCTGAAGGGTTAAATCCCCATCAGGAGCAAGTATATCTTGAGAAGATTACTTGGTGTACATGGAAAAGTTGAGACTTTCAAAGCTAGACTTGTTAAAAGTTTGCATCATTGACCAGGTGTGGATAATGATGAAACCTTTTCAAGTAGCTATGCTTAAGTCCATCCAGATCCTACTTGTCACGGCTACATACCATGACTACGATATCTGGCGGTTGGGTGCCATGACTGCTTTTCTAAATAATGTTTTAGAAGAGTGCGTCTATAAGTACACAGCCAGAGGGCCTCGTAGACAGTGGGAGTAGCGGAAACGTGTGCAAGATGCTTTATAGGATAAAGCAGGCATCGCTGAGTTGGAACGTCTGTTTTGATGAAGTAGTCAAAGAGTTTGACATCATCAAAATGGTAGATGAACCTTGTATAAACAAAAAGGTAGTAGGGAGTATGGTGAAGATCCTCATAGAGTACGTGGATGACATACTCTTGATAGGGAAGAAGTTTCCTATGCTACGCTCGGTCAATCTCCGCTTATCACCAGAATTCTCCATAAAGGATCAAAGTGATACCTCCTAAATCCTGCGTTTTGGATCTATGAGATAGATCTAATTGGATGTTAGGATTCTCACTAGTTGTAGTGAGATGGTATCAATTGGTCCTGGGAAGAATCACTGGAAGGGTTCCAGGGTGATAAAGACGACTGAATGTCAGTCACAGGCATTGTCTTTACCCTCAGTAAAGGGACGGTTTGTTGGAAGAATTCCAAGCTAGATACCGTGACATACTAGACGATGAAGGCAGGATACATCGCTACTTAAGATGCTACCAAAGAGGTTGTTTGGGTGTATATTGGTTCATAAGATGAACTACGTTCCTACCATTGTGTGACAATGGAGTTGTGGCTTATGCCAAGGAACGCCCGTCCTATCAGTGATCCAGACATATTCTAAGGCAGTATCACTTGATCATGGAGATGGTTGATCTCCAGGGTGATCGAGGTTTGGAGAGTAGACTCAGAGGACAACACAGCGGATCCACTCACAAAGGCCTGTTCCCAGAGAGAGACTTTTATGGGATGGTTGAGTATGAGATACTACAACCACTGCTATCAGATGGCCCTAGTGCAAGTGGGAGATTGTTAGTTATATGTATGCCCTAGAGGCCAGTACTGTACATAGGATGTATATTGTAGTGGATGCTGGGACGTATATAGGGAGGACTTTCTTGCTCGACATGATAGTATGCTATCTGGTTGAACTTTACCTTAACGTGTATACTGATTGTCTCTCTGTTACATGTTGGTAAAGCCCTTAGGATCTGTACTTGACTACCTGGACTATGATGCGGATCATACTAGTGGGGACATGGTAGTCTATAAGTACATCCTTCAAAGTCCCTAGTCGTGGGTGTATCGAGACGGGGCATCGATATACCAGAGTAGACTAGCGTGTACCTTCTCGACCCATACAGATGGGCGATCGATGATCCCATATCCATCGGTGTTTGACATCAGAGGAGATATACGGGTGCTCAGTAGAGACTGGGTACACTGGACGGACTCGCCGAGAACTCCCAGATGGTATTATACCTCACGTCAGATGGCAGTTCTCTGGTGACACTGGTACAGAGTAGTCTGTTGACCCGAGATCGTCATAGAGTCTTGTGTGGTTCCCACTGTGCTTTGATTTCCATCTTACCACGTCCAAGAGGGCGTGAAAAACGGTGGTTTTTGGGTACAGTCCCGAGTCACATGGAGGCAATGAGCGATAGGAGGGGATTCGTCTCTCCCGGTATAGGGGGTTGATGTTGCGCTGTGTTCGATTGGCTATAACAGGAAATCCCTGGCCAGGGTTGCTGAGATTTACTGGTAAGTGTTACCAGTAGTTTCTCGAACAGTTATAGACCTCATATCGACACGACTTATTGAGCTATTGGGGTCTGACGTTTACCACCCCTAGGCGAGATATGCGACATATCAGACGATCAGACCGGACTGTACGGTAGTGTTACTGGTCGGATTCACTGGAGTGTGAGCGGGCTTGCTCGTCGATCTTCAGATCGCTCAATACCCGGGTGGCCGTTACGTTTAGCAGACCGCTTGCGGCTTGTGGATGTTTGATATGATCATCATCCGCTGCCGGCGTATTGACGAGTCTTTAGAGTCCTACACAGAGGTTTCCTGGCTCAAGCGAAACGAAATAGGAGCGCATATGAGATATGTGCGGGACCGAGAATAATGCGTGTATGTGATACCGTATTCTATTCTCGCGATAAATGTATCGAATGGTTGTATGCGATATAACCTAGTTATCGATTCAAGCGTTGATTCGATAAGCCGATATATTGTATACTAGTCGGTTGTGTGCGACATAACCGGATCATTAAATCAAGTGTTGATTTAATGATTTAATGCATATTTATATATTTGATATATTACTTTGCATCAACTAGTATCGGTTTACTTAAGATGGATTTTCTCACTCGGATGTGCGCATTACATATGCGATATGATTTTGTGCATTTGATTGTATCATGTTTGATGATACATGTTTACTTGGTTAAGTGCAAAGATTTAAACCATGGTTAAAAGAATGGTTAGGGTTTCATTTCCTTTATTTATCTATTTATTTATTTATTTTCTTTTTGGAAAAGGAAATGAGGAAAATGGTGGCTTGTTTTGGATTGTAGTTGAAGATTCATGAACCTTTGACTTTGTCCACCATTCTTATCTCATGCTTAACCTAACCATTTGTTTTAACCCTAGTTCAATCTCTACACTTTACCATGGTTTAGTCATGATAAGTTTTTATTATTCTTTTCTTTTTCTTTTAACTTATCATAACATTTCTTCTTCTTCTTCCTTGCTTCAAGTGAAGAAAAGCTTACCTCATCAATGGTGATTGATGTTTTTGAGTGAGAAATCCAATTCTAAAGTTAACCCACTTCCTATTTCTTCATCCTCTACCTCTTGCCAAGTAGTAGAGTGTGTTTACTTCACAAGTTTCTTGACTTGGTGAAGTCGGAGCTTGATTTAGCGATGCCTCGACGTAGATCTTCTTCGGCATGGACATCGACGAACTAGCTTACCCATTCTCCGACGAAGCCGATCCTAGAGCCCGGATTTGACTTGGACAGCGGAGAGGACTTCGTTGCGGAGCTATGGAGGTGGAGCACCGGATCTACAAAGGTTGTATTTCCGTTTTCTCATTAGTTAAGTGTTAACTAGTTCATTGTTCGCCTAGACATCTAGGTATCGATCCGTAGTTTAGGGTTTCTCGGCACCATAATTTTTGAAATTGCCATGGTTGATGGCTTGGGAGACCTCACTAGCGTGCCTAGGAACCCTACACCACCGAGTAGCCAGTAGTGATATTGGATCGGCAGGCGAAGAAACTTCGATCAAAGGTCCTGCCGTCTGTGAAGGTTCTTTGGCGCAGCCCGAATGGTGAGGAGATCACTTGGGAGGCCGAGGGAGAGATGTGGAAGAAGTTCCCTCATCTCTTTGAAGGTACACGTAGCTATATATTTTAAATTCGGGGACGAATTTTCTTAAGGGGGGAAGATTGTAACACCTTAGAATGTGATTAGTGGTAATTGTGTTTTAACATGGGGGTTTTGGTAAAAAGTTTACCAAAACGGCTTTTAAATATTTTATCTGGTTTTATGATTATTTTATTAGAATTTTATCTGGACTGCACACACTTGTGCATGTTAACTAGGGTTAAGTCTAAGGTTTAACCATGTTTAGATAAGCATGGTGGGTTAACCTTGTAGTTAAGTTAATTTGTTTTTAATTAAGGGTTTTAGTTTTTAAATTGAATTAGTATTAGGGGTTGACTAGTAGATAGGTGAGAGAGAGGCCATGATGGCTTGGGCATGCTTAGCATTTAATGAAGAGAGAGAGGCGAGGGGGTTGACTCCATTTTATTTCATAAACCATTGCTTTTCTCTCACACTCATCTCAATCACATCTCTCCCTCTCACTCTCACACAACACTACAACCACAACAACAACAGCCACAGCAGCAGCCTTGACAGCAGCAGCAACAGCAACAAAAACAGCACCAAAAACAGCAGCATCAGCATCAGCAGCAGCTGCAACAGTAACAACAGCAGCAGTTCAGCAGCAGCAGCAGCACTTCAGCAGCAGCAACACCTTCTTCCTCTTCTTCTTCTCCTCTTCTCCTTCATCCTAGGGTCTCTAGAGGTACAGTCTCTTAACCTAACTTCTTTCTTTGGACTCGAATATGGTTATTTAGTTTAGTTTAGTGTTTATTATATGATTTAGTGCTAGTTTTGGGTAATTTAAGTGAGATTTGGCAAAGTGATGGTTTTGATTGTTAGTATAGCCTTACTAAGTGCTGTTAAGACCAGTTAACCCTAGATCTACCCCAGATTTCACAGAAATACCCGATTGTTTCTAATTGGTGTAATTTAGCGTTTAAATTGGACTTTTTGGCCTTTCTGGAATCTGCTCTTGACCCGGGTCATTCAGGAAAAAGTTGTGAAAACTGTAGCATGGTGACCATGTCAAACACACACACACAAAGCACGGGGACCCCTCTCCCCTTCACGGCCGCAGATTTAATAGATCTGGCCGCAATTTGAGGCCAGAATGTGGGTTGGGGTGTTGGGTTTTGGTGTGTGGGGGTCTGCTGTATAGCTAGGGTTTTTGGTATGTGCAACTTTTGCTGTTTTGACTCGAGTCAAAATCTGGAGCATTTAACCCTTTTTCGATGTTTTTAAACTTGTGCGACACATGTGTGATCTGTGTGGTTCTGTGGTGTGCGGCACGACACACAGCGTGTTGAGTTGGTTTCTGGTGAGGTTACGCACGTCAGGACGTATCGAGTGCACGCGCGTTTAGTTTCACACACGAGTTATTCTTTTGATCGATATATCACGGTTTTGCAGGATTTGCCTTATGTGTATGACTTTTTGTAAATTCTAGGTTTGCCGGCGGGAACTTCGAGCGCCGCGGAGAAAGGAAAGCAGGTGGTCGGACACACCTAGCGCGAGATCACGGGTGAGTAGATGTAACATTTACGGAGGACTATCGTTTGGATGGCGCAAGTCGCCCGATAGTTTTAGTAATTTTAAAAGATTCTTAGTGATATTAGTAATTAGGGGTATAATACTTGCATGTTATCTACTACATTCATGATCTATGTTTTACCTACATATGTGAACTCGTTCCATAGGACACCTGCACCATTGCCAGGGTTTTTATATGTAGCACGAGCACTATTCATGTGTACACACACGCCCTGGTAATTGCCATGCCACGACACTCGGTAACTTATAATCTAGAACATTGTCACTATATTGATGCGTAAACCTGTGCTATTGCATTAAATCCTTAAAATAAAATTGTAGAATTACTATTCATGTGCATGTATTTCATTAAATCATTTGTTCATGCCTAGTCTATTAATCATACATTGCAATTTGATTAGTGATACCATATGCATTCATTATTATTGACATATGCACTTATGAGGATTTCTTGAGATTTATGATATTTCTAGATTTCGGGGGAAAGCCGCAAAATTTCTAAAACTTATTAACCTTTTTAAAATATGCAAAATTACGGTTTTCTAGTGATGTAAGTGTCGTCCACCATGAATTTGCTATGGTTTTCGAGACCCGTTTCGAGGAGTTGGATGAACCGTCTCGGGTACATGGTGGGCCCGGTAAGGTACCCTGGGGCAAGAAGTTCGAGTAGTAGACGATGAGCCTGGCAGGGGATGGACTACCTACCGGTGACTTTTTTTGGCACGGCGGATATCCAGAGGATACCGACCGTGGCTGCGAGATGATGAGATATTGACATTTGAGATGGGTCAGCCTTACGGCTGAGGCCAGAGATACTATGATATGGATACATGAGATTGAGACAGTGTTGAGGTGTCGATGCTGGACACGGATTCTTGTTGATTCTATTGGTATTGTGCTGATATTTCAAAAAGAGATTCCTAAAAGTAAAATATGATTTCTTATACCTACATATTTAGATCACGAGTTGATTTATATTGCATACATACCTGCTAGTACATTCATGTTGCATACATACCTGCTAGTATATCCTGCCATACCTATATTATAGATGCTAGGCTGCTTGTGTGCATGCTTGCGATAGCCTCTATAGATGTTATTTATTACTCACAGGGTTGGCAACTCACCCCCGTTGTGCCACAGCCTTCTTGCAGGTCCGTTCCGTCAGTACAGTAGTGGCGGGCGCACTAGCTTCTTTTGTCTCTTTTGCCTGGACTTGAGGCTTTTGCTCGTAGGTGGGTTATGTTATTATTTTTTACCACCTTGTATATTCATTGTATCTAGAGTACTCCATCTACTGTATCAGCAGTACCTGTTATTTATATTGTTGTATATTGACCTAGATACGAGACTGTGAGATTTGTGGACTTTTTATGCTGTATTTTGGGGTCGAGCTCACTTGAGTCGACATGATATTTTACTTGTGCTTCTTATGTTTATTTATGCACATTGCTGATTTACATTGCGTGGTATTTGTGACCTCCTTGGAGCGAAGAGCTAGCTCCCGCTTGGGGATGCCATATTTCATGTTATTCATTTATACTCCTGTTTTGTACCCGTATGGGGGCCTGTTTTTACAAAGGAGACTCTGTCGGAATTTTTGGAAAAAAGGATGTTGCTTTTAAAAAGCTTGATGTGCTTAATGGATTAAATCGCTTTCAATAAATTGGTTTTCTTTCACTCTATTTTCTTAATCGGGTTTTGGATTTCTGGGTTTTGGCTTACTTATTTTACGGACGTCTTGAGACGTTTCGTAACTTAAGTGCCAGTCACGTTCCGTACCCTGCGGGTCGTGACAAAGTTGGTATCAGAGAAATAGGTTTTACCTTTTTGAGTGTAGGATGAACTTGGTAGATGGAGTAAGTGACTTAAGCAGGGTAACGTAGCGTGCGTATGTCCGCGGCATACTTGCGATACGGTACTCCGTCTAAGTGACTTTAGGATATACTTGCTTGAAAATTCCTTCTTCAATTCCGTGTATCCTATGATTCTATTTCACTGTTCTTATTATCCTGTTTCCTGTACCAACCACTATGCCGCCGAAGGCTACAAGAGCGCAGAGGGCTGCCGCCCGAGATGAGATCCGAGCAGGCTCGTCCGAGACGAGGACCGAGCAGGGTGGCATACCTACGCCTCAGGGACAGACTGATCTGCATTCCCCAAGCCGCATGGACAGGCTAGAGTCTGGTATGGAGAAGCTACGACAGATGATGGGAGGTATGCAGGAGTTACGACAGATGGTGGGATCCTTAGTAGCGGCCAGTCGTGCACCGAGATCGGAGGACGTACCTACCACATCACAGACTACCATGGTGCCTACTGCCCAGACAGTTGCTCCTACTACTACTACCATGGCTATCCCAGTATCGCTACAGGATTTCATGAGGCTGAGACCTCCAGTCTTCACGGGCACCGATGCAGCAGAGGATCCGCAGACATTCCTTGACAGTTTAGCCAGGATCTGCCGTTCACTCAGATGTTCGGACGATCGATGGGTGGAGCTCACGAGTTTCCGTCTAGAGGGCCTCGCGCAGATATGGTGGGAGTCAGTCGTGAGAGGTCGAGCTACAGGTCTACCTCCTATGACTTGGGCCGAGTTTACAACAGTCTTTCTAGCTCGTTTCCTCCTAGAGAGCATTCATGACGCTAGGGCTCACAGTTTTGAAGCTTTGATCAAGACCTCAGGGATGACGGTGTCTGAGTACGATGTCCAGTTCACGCAGTTGTCCAGATATGCTCCGTATATGGTGGATACTGAAGAAAAGATAGTGAAGAGGTTCGTGCAGGGACTTGACGCCCAGCTATTTCTTGCTATTGGCGTCCAGCACTTCGACACTTATTCAGCTGCTATGGATACGGCATTACGGATGGAGGTACGCATTTCAGCGACTTCAGCCATTTCTGGGCCGAAGAGGATTCGTACCGACGTGCCAGCTCCGAGGTATCGTGCCAGATTCTTCCCGAGAGATGGTGCCGGCAGAGGAGTTGGGCGGGGTCAGTTATATGGTTCATATCTGCAGGGACAGCGGGCGGCGCTAGGATGTTATGGGTGTGGGAGTCCGCACCATCTTATCAGAGACTGTCCGGCGAGATGGCAGGGAGCGGCGACAGTTCCACATGTGACCTTACCACCATCACCACCTCCTCCTCAGAGAGCTCTACTTCCTACCATAGGCGATGCTCCTGTAAGTCCACGTTGCCCACCCCGGTGCTTGCGGGGAGGCGGAAACGGTATAAAAAACGAATTTTTAGCACACTAGGCAACATGGACTAACGAAAGGCGGGATCTTTTCTAAACAAAACTAGCTACCAAGCTAAAGAGAGTTAGCTACTCGAAAAAGAGGTTATACCTAGGGCTTTATGTCCTTCTCTCCTTGCTCCTTGTAGTGAACGGAAGTGATCTCCTTGTCGTCTTCTCTCGTCGAAGAAGGATCCACCTGAGAGCCTCAACCTTTGGCTTCAACTTCAAGCTAGAAGTAACTAAGATGCTAGAAGTGCTAATCCTAGAACCTTAGAAGAGAGTATAGATTGTTTTGGTGAGGTTTTACTCAAGCTCATGTGTTTCTCAACTCATGAGAGGGGAGAGCTTGAGGAAGAGGAAGAGCAAGAGAGAGAAAGCATATGATAGAAATGAAATGGTTTTTACAACCATAACAAAATATATGTGATTTTTCAAATAATAATATTAATCAAAAATGAAAAGGTGATGGTTAGTTTGAAGAGACCATTATCATATCACAATAAATGATTTTATAAAGATCAAAGAGCATCTAAAAAAGTAATGATGATGGTCAATGTTTCAAACCTAGTCAACTAGTCAATCTTGGTCAACAAGTCAACAAGCCCAACCATGACACAATTTCACTTAATTATTATTATTAATTGATAAATCACAATATCATTAGGGTTTGGAAAAAGACGACTATCAACTGTGTATACACACCCGTTCCAAAACTCTAATGAAAAACCTCTTCCTCCGCCTCAATCAACTGTGCATACACACTCGCATTCATGTTCCGAGGAACATGAACACAAAGAGATAAAACGAATCCCAGATCATATACTAGGATCTGGTTTAAACCAAAGCCCGCTAGTATAAGCTGTCCGGACAACAAACGTGCACAAGTACGCGGATGCGAACGAACCCTGTCGCAAAAACCATGCGACCTCTACTCATTTTGCTAAAAGGCGAATAACTCTCTGTGTGGGACTCTAAAGACTCGACACTACGCTGGCAGTGGGTTTAACCACAGACCGCAAGCGGCACTAGCTGTACGTAACGGTCCCCAGGTAGATGCCGATAAGAAGACTGACGAGGTGAACCCATCTGAACTCCTACTGAGCCTGTATGTGACAGTCTCCGTACTGTCCGGTCTGTTCGTCTGATACATCGCATGGCGGGCCTAGGGGGGCGGCAAACGTCACCCCTAATAGAGGTACAAGTCGTGTCGTAGTGAAGCCCAGAACACCCTGAGATAACACTGGAAACCTACCAGTATATCTCGCTTGCCCTGGCCAGGGACTACTCGTGTAATGGCTCTCCTAGACACAAGGCGATGTCAACCCCCAATACCGGGAGAGACGAATCCTGTCTAACCATCACTGCCTCTAAGCGCTTCGGGACTGCACCCAACTACTATCTGTTTGCACGATTCCTTTGAGCTGTGGTAGGGTAGTAATCAAAGTACAGTGGGAACACACTTGAGGCGAAGTGACAGTGTCAAGTCAGCGGACTAAGCTGTACTCATGTCACCTGGGAACAGATAACTGACGATAGGTATAATACCAACCAATCAGTTCCCAATGAGTCCTGTCCAGTGTACTCGTAACCTAACGAGCACCCGCATACTATCTCAAGTACGACGCACTGACGGCTGTGGGACAGACCGTCCCCCGCACTGGGATGAGAAGCGCATGCGCTAGTCTACTCCGGAGTATCGATGCCCTGTCTCGATAATCCCACGACTAAGGACGTGAATATAAGGATGTGCTTGTGGATTACCCAGCCCCTACGAGTGTGACTGCCATCACAACGCTGGTAATCAAGCAAAGATCCTAAGGGCTCCACTAATGCGTATAGGTAATACAATAAAAGAAACACATGTACACATTAAAGCAGAGACAAACTAAGTAGCATACTACCATTTCGAGCAAGATTGTCTATACAACTGTGAATATCCCAAGCTTCCATCAAGTAATATACATACTAGTATGATACAGTAATGGCCTCTAGGGCATATACACAAACAATCTCCCACTTGCACTAAGGCCATGTACTGGCGTATCGAAGACCTATCATCTCGATCAGCCGCTCGAACTGAGTTTGGGGAAATGCCTTAGTGAATGGATCTGCAGTGTTATCTTCTGAAGCAACCCTCCGAACTTCGATCCCCTTGCGATCCACGATCTCCCTGATCAGGTGATACCGCCTCAAGATGTTTCTGGATTTCTGATGGGACCTGGGTTCCTTCGCTAATGCTATAACCCCATTGTTGTCGCAATACAGAGGTATTGGATCAACAATGGACGGAACCACCTGAAGTTCTTTCAAGAACTTCCTCATCCAGACGGCTTCTTTTGCGGCATCTGCAGCAGCGATATATTCCGCTTCCATAGTCGAGTCAGCAACGGTTTCCTATTTGGAACTCTTCCAACACACCACCCCTCCATTGAGTGTAAAGACAAAGCCCGACATGGACTTGGAATCATCCTTGTCACTCTGGAAGCTGGAGTCGGCAAAGGCCTCAATCTGGAGGTCTTTTCCGCCATACACCAAGAACATCTCTTTAGTCCTTCTCAGGTACTTGAGAATGTTCTTTACCGCTATCCAGTGTTTCTCCCCAGGGTTTGACTGATACCTGCTTACCACACTCAGTGCATAAGCCACATCTGGTCTGGTACACAACATCGCATACATTATAGAGCCTACAACAGAAGCGTAGGGTATAATAGACATGCGATCCCTTTCTGAATCAGTCTTGGGAGACATCTCTTTGGAGAGGGTGATCCCATGACAAGCCGGTAGATTACCGCGCTTGGAATCTTCCATACTGAATCTTTTCAGTATGGTGTCGATGTACCTGGACTGCGAAAGTCCTAATATCCTCTTGGATCTATCACGATAGATCCGGATCCCCAGAATGTAGGAGGCATCACCCAGGTCTTTCATGGAGAACCTGTGTGACAAGAACCCCTTGACAGATTGTAGCATAGGAATGTCATTTCCTATCAACAGAATGTCATCCACGTACAAAACGAGGAATACGACAGTTCTTGCTACAAATCTACTATAGATGCATGGTTCATCTGGATTTTTGATAAAGCCAAATTCTTTGACCGTCTCATCAAAACAGATGTTCCAACTCCGCGATGCCTGCTTTAGTCCATAGATGGACTTAAGCAATTTGCACACCTTTCCGCTGCTCCCACTCTGAATGAAACCTTCTGGCTGGTCCATATAGACACACTCCTCTAAATTTCCATTTAGAAAAGCGGTCTTTACGTCCATCTGCCAAATCTCATAATCGTGGAAGGCAGCAATGGCAAGAAGGATCCGAATGGATTTCAGCATAGCCACTGGAGAAAAGGTTTCGTCATAGTCCAAACCAGGTCTTTGACGAAAACCCTTTGCAACAAGTCTAGCCTTATAGGTCTCAACCTGTCCATCTACACCAATCTTCCTTTTGAAGATCCACTTGCATCCTACGGGTTTTACCCCATCTGGAGCAATGTCCAACGTCCATACCTTGTTGGTGTACATGGACTCCATTTCGGTCCGCATTGCATCAGCCATTTTACCGAGTCAACGCTCTGAATGGCTTGCTGGAAGCTAATAGGCTCATCACTATCAATGATGCAATCCTCTCTATCCCCGTCTATGAGAAAACCGTAGTATCTCTCGGGCGGATGAGACTGCCTACTACTCTTGCGGAGCGGCGTAGGAATGTCCTGATCTTTCGAACCCTCTGGTTCTACTAAGCTTTCAGTAATAGCTTGTGGTTCTGGAATTTCTTCCAGTTCTACTGCGCTCCCACTAATCTCCTTTTCCAAGAACTGGTGTTCTAGGAAGTGGGCATTACGAGAAACAAAAACCTTTTGTTCCTCTGCGTGGTAGAAAAGATACCCCCTGGTGTTCTTCGGGTATCCCACAAACTTGCACAGTACTGAGCGTGCCTCGAGTTTGTCCGTATGTTGCTTTTTGACAAAAGCTGGACATCCCCAGATCTTCAGGTATTGAAGATAGGGTTTCTTCCCACTCCATAACTCATATGGTGTGGTAGGCACAGTCTTAGTTGGAACTCGGTTCAAAAGGTATGCGGCTGATTCTAGCGCATATCCCCAGAATGATCGCGGTAACTCAGCGTTACTCATCATGGACCGTACCATATCCAATAGGGTTCATTTTCGTCTCTCCGATACACCGTTATGTTGCGGAGTGTAGGGAGGAGTAAGCTGAGAGAGAATTCCATTCTCTTTTAGGTAATTCAGGAACTCGGCACTCAAGTATTCACCACCTTGATCAGATCTCAGTGTCTTGATACTTTTGCCTGTTTGTTTTTCTACTTCATTCTTGTATTCCTGGAACTTTTCAAAGGCTTCAGATTTATGCTTCATTAAGAAGACATGTCCGAACCTCAAAAAATCATCCGTAAAAGTAATAAAGTAAGAAAAACCGCTTCGTGCATGCGTAGACATTGGACCGCACACGTCGCTGTGTACGAGTCCCAAGAGCTCGCTCGCTCTTACTCCGTGTCCAGTGAACGGAGTCTTTGTCATCTTTCTTTTGAGACAGGATTGACAAGTTGCATAAAATTGATATTCGAACGGATCCAAATATCCTTCTGTATGTAACTTAGTCAACCTTCTCTCATTGATGTGACCTAGTCTACAATGCCATAAGAAAGCCTGATTGATATCTGGAGACTTTCTTTTGTGTGTATTCTGGACGTTGAAAATCTGTGGTTGGTTTAATACGTATATACCGTTGCTTAATGTACCTGACCCAATCAGAACTTGATTAAGGTGAATGTTCACAACATTACTTACAAATGCAAATTCACAACCTTCTTTAGATAATAAAGATACAGAAATGATATTACAAGTTGCATTTGGTACAAAATAACAACCACGCAAAACCAAAAAATGTCCATCTGACAAACCCAGGTGATAGCCCCCCACGGCCTCAGCATCCATGCTAGCTCCGTTTGCAACTCTGAGGGTCATGTCACCTGCTTTCAAAAACCTACGCTTTCTCAACCCCTGCAAAGAATTACAGATATGAGATCCTATTCCGGTATCCAATACCCAGGAAGTAGAGTTTATTGATAGACAGTTTTCAATAACATACACACCTGAAGCTGAAGCCGCAACTTGCTTCAGATCCTGTGTTCTGGACTTCCAAGCCCTGCAACCTTTCTTCCAGTGTCCACTCTTATGACAGTAAAAGCATTCTTCCTTATCCACAAGCTTCCCTGCTACCTTTGTTGCTTTTGCATTTCCCTTCGTATCCTTCTTACTAATACTGCCCCTTGGTTTGGCGGGGGTTTTCTTCTTCTTTCCCTTGGCTTTCGCCTTGGACCTAGAAGAGGAAGATCCTCCTATAAATAAAGTGGATGTTTCCCTACTTTCTGTAGGGTGCCCTCTGCACTCCTCAGCATGTTGAGGAGCTCTGAAAGTTCAACTTCTTTTTCTTGCAAGTTGAAATTCAGGATGAACTGGGCGTAAGTGGAAGGAAGGGACTGAAGAATCAAGTCCGTATAGAGCTCATTCTCCAACGTGGTCCCAAGGTCCGCGAGCTCCTCTATGTAGCCAATCATCTTAAGCACGTGTTCCGCTACCGATGATCCGACGGCCAATCTTGCCGAAAATAACTTCTTCGACACTTCGTATCTTGCGATACGAGATTGCTCTCCATACTGTTCTTTTGTATGGAGAAATATTGATTCGAGGTCCATATTCTCATGCCTCCTCTGATGTTCGTTATCCATAGAGGCAAGCACGAGGCACTTGGCCTTCGTGCAGTCGATTTCCCAGGTCTTACGGATTTCCCTATCCGCGACGCTGGTTTTGGGACCTGGGACAGGGGGAGCTTTGGTGGTAAGAAGATACCCCAACTTGTCATAAGTGATTGCCATTTTGACATTCCTGAGCAAATCATTATAGTTTGGCCCTGTCAGTATGTTTTTATCTAGTAGTAACTTAAGTCCAGTCATGATGTTTGGTCGCTGCAATTAGGAGAGAGAGAAGAAACACTTTAGCATGATGCTCTTGCAAGTTTAGAGTGATTTTTAATTTGTCTAAACAGGATGGCTCCCACTGTCTCTCGAATCCCTCCTCAAACCATAAAGGAAGAATTAGTCGGGATCAATCTCACCGCACAATACTTGCTTAACCGTTCAGCCAGGCTAGTGTTGGTACTTCGAGGGAGGTTTTCCAACGCTTTTGCGAAGTTCCTTAATTAAATAACCTCTTTTCCCTGGGGGCGTAGCCCCGCTAACACCTTTCTAGACACCTACTAGGTTTATAGCATTGATCGTTAAGTAAGAAATTTCCCGAGGAGTAGCATATAATCACAGTAGGATCGGGATCCAAATATCATCGCGTGAAAAAACTGAAGGAATCCTACCAGAATCATCATACTCCAAATGGTATGCAACGCTAGCAAGTTTCAATACTTATGAAACTCCCGATGTGATTTTTGCCCCATGCTCTTATGACCTTGGCGTGAGGTCAAAATGTCATAAGTCACATGTCAAGTTCTACCCATCATTATCCAGGTTAATTTGAACCCACCCGTACCTACCCTTGACGTAGGCCAAAATGGCAGTACGACTGTCTCAAATCAACGCATTCTATCTATGCAACAGATAAATATCCGGCAGCTACCAATCACTATGCCTTGGCGTGAGGTCAAAATACATAACTTGAATACTACCGAATATTTAACTGAAATGATGGAGGGCTACGAATGGTTTTGGCTAAACCGTGAACGTAGTGAACTTCATATAATCGATGGAACAAGATAGCTTTTAAAAGGAGTGGCTCAATCTCCGCATTTAAAAGTTGGTTTTTGAAAAGAACCGAGTGGTTTTTAAAGTGTTCCAACGACTTTTACATGGTTTATTTTTCTTGCATTAGTTCTTTTAATGCGTCCCATCATTTAATCCTACCATTGCAGAAAACAACCAAAATATGACGTACGCTTATGCCATTCGCATTCGCCACGGGGCCCCGTCATCACCCGTTAGGTTACTTAACTAACGACAGAGCGGGGGCTGGGCTAGCGCGGCTGTAAAACATAAGCAACGCCTAAATAATTATTATATATATAGATATATAGCAATGATAGACATTACAGATCACAGATGAATACATTGGATATACTAGGAATCCGCAATCCGTTCGAGCCTGCAACGAAAAGCGGATTACACGGTCGCGGTGAATAGCCAATACCCCACCCAAGACCCCTACGGGTGCGGCAAACTACCCGCCAAGTACCCGAAGCGAAGCAACCTCCCTCAACACCGTGAGTAGGCCACTCGGCACTTCGAGATACCCGGTAGTTTGTGCACCCCCTCCATGGGTCTATCCTAGGAGAAAAAACAGTAAAAATAATTATACAATGACGGCTACAACCCCGACCCGGTTGTGCGGCCAGACAAATAATATTACATCAATTTACATATTACATGAATTGAAAGAAAAGAAAACTCTCGTCTCACAAAACCCCCGGCTATTCACCCGCGACAATCCAACGCATTCATTTACACATACCATCAACAAACACAGATCACATATATGTATAACCCCCACTAATCGACGTATAGCGATTAGCAGACGTTCAATACATATAAACATCACAGATATAACCGATTAGTCAAAGTATAGTGAAGTTCGATCAAAAATACATATTTATAAGCCCCCAAATACAAATTTCTATTCTGGACAATCTGGGCAGAAATAAACCATCTTAAAAATCCCAAAACCTTACCAGAAGAATACTGCACCAAACCCGGTCCAGAACAGAGCCAAAACGGCGGCGGTTCCGCGGCAATAGGCATGCTTTTGCCGCAGAACCGCCGCGCTTTGAACTGTTCACTTGACCGTTTTTGGTGTGCTTCTTCACAAAACCCTGACCCGATTTTTGAAGTATGATTTTTTATTTTTTGAGCAGAAAAAATTTCAACAGAAACTTAGGGTTTTGAAATGTTAGTTTTGCGATTTTTACCGATCGAACTTCCATACACTTTATAAGTCCACGTTGCCCACCCCGGTGCTTGCGGGGAGGCGGAAAACGGAATAAAAATCGGATTTTTATGAGCTTAGGCAACATGGACTAGAGCTAGAAGGATCTTTGCTAAACAAAAACTTGCTAAAGCTAACTAGAAACTAGCTAAGTGCTATAAATGTTATACCTTTGGTCTTTATGTCCTTCTCTCCTTGCTCCTTGGAGTAGTGGAAGGAGGTCACCTTGTCGTCTTCTCCCGTCAAAGAAAGATCCACCCGAAAGCCTCAACCTTTGGCTTCAACTCCAAGATAGAAGTAACTAGGGTGCAAGAAGTGCTAGTCCTTGAACCCTAGATGAGAGTAAAGATGATCAAGAGAGGGTTTTTCTCAAGCTCAAGTGTTTCTCAACACATGAGAGGGAGAGAGCTTGAGGGAGAGGAAGAACAAGAGAGAGAAAAGATATGATAGAATGAGAATTATGTGAACCACTCTCACTAATATATGTGTATTATTTTAATTAGATAATTAGTAAGATAATTGTCATGGCATAATCAAGACATGACCATTATCATTTCATTTTAAATGCAAATTGCAAGGATCAAAGAGCATCTTCCAAATGAAATGATGATGGTCAAAGTGTCAACCAAGGTCAACAAGTCAATAAGGTCAAATGGTCAACAACCATAACCATGCTCAATTATTAAACTAATATCAATTAACAATAATACACACATAAGCATTAGGGTTAATAAAATGACAATAGTCATTAACCCTAATCAAGGTCCTCTCCCTCTGTCTCAAACAACTGTGCATACACACCCGCATTCATGATCCGAGGAACACGAATACAATGAGAAAAACCAATCCCAAATCATATACTAAGATCCGGCTTAAACCAAAGCCCGCTAGTAAAAACTGTCCGGACAGCAAACGTGCACAAGTGCGCGGATGCGAACGAACCCTGTCGCAAAACCATGCGACCTCTGCTCATTTTGCCTAAAGGCGAATAGCTCTCTGTGTGGGACTCTAAAGACTCGACACTACGCTGGCAGTGGGTTTAACCACAGACCGCAAGCGGCACTAGCTGTACGTAACGGTCCCCAGGTGATGTCGATAAGAAGACTGACGAGGTGAACCCCATCTGAACTCCTACTGAGCCTGTATGTGACAATCTCCGTACAGTCCGGTCTGTTCGTCTGATACATCGCATGGCGGGCCTAGGGGGGCGGTGAACGTCAGTCCCCTAATAGTGGTACAAGTCGTGTCGGAGTGTAGCCCAGAACACCCTGAGATAACACTGGAAACCTACCAGTATATCTCGCTTGCCTTGGCCAGGGACTACTCGTGTAATGGCTCTCCTGGACACAGCGCGATGTCAACCCCCAATACCGGGAGAGACGAATCCTGTCTAACCGTCACTGCCTCCAAGTGCTTCGGGACTGCACCCAAAAACTACCTGTTTGCACGACTCCTTTGAGCCGTGGTAGGGTAGTAATCAAAGTGCAGTGGGAACACACTCGAGGCGAAGTGACAGTGTCAAGTCAACGGACTAAGCTGTACTCATGTCACCTGGGAACTGATAACTGACGATAGGTATAATACCAACCAACAGTTCCCGACGAGTCCTGTCCAGTGTACTCGTAACCTAACGAGCACCCGTATACTATCTCAAGTACGACGTACTGACGGCTGTGGGACAGACCGTCTCCCACACTGGGATGAGAAGCGCATACGCTAGTCTACTCCGGAGTATCGATACCCTGTCTCGATAGTCCAACGACTAGGGACCTGTATAAGGATGTGCTTATAGATCACCCAGCTCCCACGAGTGTGAGCGCCATCATAATGCTGGTAATCAAGCAAAGATCCTAAGGGCTCTACTAATATGTATATCTGCAATATGCTAAAAGAAACACATGCACATATTAAAGCAGAGACAAACCAAGTAGCATACTACCATTTCGAGCAAGATTGTATATACAACTGTGAATATCCCAAGCTTCCATCAAGTAATATACAAACTAGTATGATACAGTAATGGCCTCTAGGGCATATACACTAACAATCTCCCACTTGCACTAAGGCCATGTACTGGCGTATCGAAGACCTATCATCTCGATCAGCCGCTCGAACTGAGTCTGGGGCAAGGCCTTGGTGAATGGATCTGCTGTGTTATCTTCTGAAGCAACCCTCCGAACCTCGATCTCCTGGCGATCTACGATCTTCCTGATCAGGTGATACCTCCTTAAGATGCGTCTGGATTTCTGATGGGACCTGGGTTCCTTCGCTAAAGCTATAGCCCCGTTGTTGTCGCAATACAGAGGTATTGGGTCAACAATGGACGGAACCACCTGAAGTTCTCTCAAGAACTTCCTCATCCAGACAGCTTCTTTTGCGGCATCAGATGCAGCGATGTATTCCGCTTCCATAGTCGAGTCAGTAACGGTTTCCTGTTTGGAGCTCTTCCAACACACCGCCCCTCCATTGAGGGTAAAGACAAAACCCGACATGGACTTGGAATCATCCTTGTCACTCTGGAAGCTGGAGTCAGCAAAGGCCTCAATCTGCATGTCTTTTCCGCCATACACCAAGAACATCTCCTTAGTCCTTCTCAGGTACTTGAGAAAGTTCTTTACTGCTATCCAATGTTTCTCCCCAGGGTTTGACTGATACCTGCTTACCACACTCAGTGCATAAGCCACATCCAGTCTGGTACACAACATCGCATACATTATAGAGCCTACCGCAGAAGCGTAGGGTATAATAGACATACGATCCCTCTCCAAATCAGTCTTGGGAGACATCTCTTTGGAGAGGGTGATCCCGTGACAAGCCGGTAGATTACCGCGCTTGGAATCTTCCATACTGAATCTCTTCAGTATGGTGTCGATGTACCTGGACTGCGAAAGTCCTAATATCCTCTTGGATCTATCACGGTAGATCCGGATACCCAGAATGTATGAGGCATCACCCAGGTCTTTCATGGAGAACCTGTGTGACAAGAACCCCTTGACAGATTGTAGCATAGGAATGTCATTTCCTATTAAGAGAATGTCATCCACGTATAAAACGAGGAATACCACAGTTCTCGCTACAAATCTACAATAGATGCATGGTTCATCTGGATTTTTGATAAAGCCAAATTCCTTGACCGTCTCATCAAAACAGATGTTCCAACTCCGCGATGCCTGCTTTAGTCCATAAATGGACTTAAGCAACTTGCACACCTTTCCGCTGCTCCCACTCTGAATGAAACCCTCTGGCTGATCCATATAGACACACTCCTCTAAATGACCATTTAGAAAAGCTGTCTTTACGTCCATCTGCCAAATCTCATAATCGTGGAAGGCAGCAATGGAAAGAAGGATCCGAATGGATTTCAGCATAGCCACTGGAGAAAAGGTTTCGTCATAGTCCAAACCAGGCCGCTGACGAAAACCCTTTGCTACCAGTCTAGCTTTATAGGTCTCAACCTGTCCATCTACACCAATCTTCCTTTTGAAGATCCACTTGCATCCTACGGGTTTTACCCCATCTGGAGCAATGTCCAACGTCCATACTTTGTTGGTGTACATGGACTCCATCTCGGTCCGCATTGCATCCAGCCATTTTACCGAGTCGACGCTCTGAATGGCTTGCTGGAAGTTAGTAGGCTCATCAAAGTCTATGATGCAATCCTCCCTATCCCCGTCAATGAGAAAACCGTAGTATCTCTCGGGCGGATGAGACTGCCTACTACTCCTGCGGAGTGGCGTGGGAATGTCCTGATCTTTCGAACCCTCTGGTTCAACCAAGCTTTCAGTAATAGCTCATGGTTCTGGAATTTCTTCCAGTTCTATTGCGCTCCCACTTAATTCTTTTTCTATGAACTGGTGTTCTAGAAAGTGGGCATGGCGAGAAACAAGGACTTTTTGTTCCTCTTCGCAATAGAAGTAATATCCCTTGGAGCTCTTTGGATATGCCACAAACTTGCACTGTACTGAGCGTGCCTCGAGCTTGTCCGCATGCTGCTTTTTTACAAAAGCTGGACATCCCCATGTCTTAATGTGATTAAGATAGGGTCTCTTCCCACACCACACCTGATATGGTGTAGTAGGCACAGTCTTAGTTGGAACTCGGTTCAAAAGGTATGCAGCTGATTCTAGCGCATATCCCCAGAACGATCGTGGCAACTCAGCATTACTCATCATGGACCGTACCATATCCAATAGGGTTCGGTTCCGTCTCTCCGATACACCGTTATGTTGCGGAGTGTATGGAGGAGTAAGCTGAGAGAGAATTCCATTCTCTTTTAAGTAACCCAGGAACTCGGCACTCAAGTATTCACCACCTCAATCAGATCTCAGTGCCTTGATACTTTTGCCTGTTTGTTTTTCTATTTCATTCTTATATTCCTGGAATTTTTCTAAAGCCTCGGATTTATGTTTCATTAAGAAGACATAACCGTACCTTGAAAAGTCATCCGTAAAAGTAATGAAGTAAGAATAACCGCTTCGTGCATTTGTAGACATTGGACCGCATACGTCGCTGTGTACGATTCCCAAGAGCTCGCTCGCTCTCTCTCCGTGTCCAGTGAACGGAGTCTTTGTCATCTTTCCTTTGAGACAGGATTGACAAGTTGCATACGATTGATATTCGAACGGATCCAAATATCCTTCTGCATGTAACTTAGTCAACCTTCTCTCATTGATGTGACCCAGTCTACAATGCCATAAGAAAGTTTTATTTATTTCTGGAGACTTTCTTTTGTGTGTATTCTGGACATTGAAAATCTGTGGCTGGTTTAATACGTATATACCGTTGTTCAATGTACCTGACCCAATCAAAACTTGATTAAGGTGAATGTTCACTACATTACTTACAAATGCAAATTCATAACCTTCTTTAGATAATAAAGATACAGAAATGATATTACAGGTTGCATTTGGTACATAATAACAACTACGCAAAACCAAAAAGTGTCCATCTGACAGTCCCAGGTGATAGTCCCCCACGGCCTCAGCATCCATGCTAGCACCGTTTGCAACTCTGAGGGTCATGTCACCTGCCTTCAAAACTCTACGCTTTCTCAACGCCTGCAAATAATTACAGATATGAGGTCCTGATCCGGTATCCAATACCCAGGATGTAGAGTTTATTGATAGACAGTTTTCAATAATATACACACCTGAAGCTGAAGCCGCAACTCGCTTCAAATCCTGTGTTCTGGCTTTCCAAGCTTTGCAATCCTGTTTCCAGTGACCACTTTTGTGACAATAGAAGCATTCTTCCTTCCCCACTAGCTTTCCCGCTATCTTTGTTGCTTTTCCTTTTCCCTTCGAATCCACTTTACCGACACTGCCTCTTGGTTTGGCGGGGGCTTTCTTCTTCTTGCCCTTGGCTTTCGCCCTGGACCTAGAAGAGGAAGATCCTCCTACAAACAAAGTGGATGTCTCCCTACCCTTCTGTAGGGTGCCCTCAGCAGTCCTCAACATGTTCAGAAGCTCGGAAAGTTCAACCTCATTTCCTTGCATGTTGAAGTTAAGAATGAACTGGGCGTAAGTGGAAGGAAGGGACTGGAGAATCAAATCAGTATAGAGTTCATTCTCCAACGTGGTCCCAAGGTCCGCGAGCTCCTCAATGTAGCCAATCATCTTAAGCACGTGTTCCGCTACCATGATCCGACGGCCAACCTTGCCGAAAAATAACTTCTTCGACACTTCGTATCTTGCGATACGAGACTGCTCTCCATACAGTTCTTTTGTATGAAGAAATATGGACTCTAGGTCCATATTCTCGTGCCTCCTCTGATGTTCGTTGTCCATCGAGGCTAGTACGAGGCATCTGGCCTTCGCGCAATCTATTTCCCAGGTCTTGTAGATTTCCCTATCTACGACACTGGTTTTGGGACCTGAGACAGGGGGAGCTTTGGTGGTAAGGACATACCCCAACTTGTCGTAAGTGATTGCCATCTTGACATTCCTGAGCCAATCTTTGTAGTTTGGCCCTGTCAATATGTTTTTATCTAGTAATAACTTAAGTCCGGTCATGTTGAATGGCCGCTGCAATTAGGAGAGAGAAAAGAAACACTTTAGCATGATGCTCTTGCAAGTTTAGAGTGGTTTTTAATTTGTCTAAACTGGATGGCTCCCACTGTCTCTCGAATCCCTTCTCAAACCGTAAAGAAAGGATTAGTCAGGATCAATCTCACCGTACAATACTTGCTTAACCGTTCAGCCAGGCCAGGGTCGGTACTTCGAGGGAGGTTTTCCAACGCTTTCACGAAGTTCCTTAATTAAGTAACCTCTTTTCCTTGTGGGCGTAGCCCCGCTAACACCTTTCTAGACACCTACTAAGTTTATAGCATTGATCGTTAAGTGAGAGTTTTCCCGAGGAGTAGCATATACTCACAGTAGGATCGGGATCGAAATATCATTGCGTGATAAAACCGAAGGAATCCTACCAGAATTATCACTCCAAATGGTATGCAGCGCTAGCAAGTTTCAGTACTTATGAAACTCCCGATGTGGATTTTTGCCCCATGCTCTTATGACCTTGACTTTGGCCAAAATATCATAAGTCACATGTCAAGTTCTACCCGTCATTCTCCTGGTTAATTTGGACCCACCCGTACCTACCCTTGACTTTGGCCAAAATGGCAGCACGACTGTCCTAAACCAACGCATCTATCTATGCTGCACATGAATACCCAATAGCTACCAATCACTATGCCTTGACTTTGGCCAAAATACATAGCTTGAATACTTTTTGACCATTCATGTGGAATGACGGAGGGCTACGGATGGTTTTGGCGAAACCGTGAACGTAGTGAACTTGATATAATCGATGGAACGAGATAGCTTTTAAAAGGAGTGGTTCAAGCTCCGCGTTTAAAAGTTTAGTTTTGAAAAGAACCGAGTGGTTTTCAAAGTGTTCCAATCGACTTTTACTTGGTTTATTTTCTTGCATTAGTTCTTTTAATGCGTCCCATCATTTAATCCTACCATTGCAGAAAACAACCAAAATATGACGTACGCTTATGCCATTCGCATTCGCCACGGGGCCCCGTCATCACCCGCTAGGTTACTTAACTAACGACAGAGCGGGGGCTGGGCTAGCGCGGCTGTAAAACATAAGCAACGCCTAAATTGTTATTATATATAAATATATATAGCAATGATAGACATTACAGATCACAGATGAATACATTGGATATACTAGGAATCCGCAATCCGTTCGAGCCTGCAACGAAAAGCGGATTACACGGTCGCGGTGAATAGCCAACACCCTACCCAAGACCCCTACGGGTGCGGCAAACTACCCGCCAAGTACCTGAAGCGAAGCAACCTCCCTCAACACCGTGAGTAGGCCACTCGGCACTTCGAGATACCCGGTAGTTTGTGCACCCCCTCCATGGGTCTATTCTAGGAGCAAAAACAGTAAAAAGAATTATACAATGACGGCTACAACCCCGACCCGGTTGTGCGGCCATACAAATAATAATATTACATCAATTTACATGTTACAATGAATGAAAGAAAAAGCAACACTCATCTCACATCCACCCCGGCTATTCACCCGCGACAATCCAACCCATTCATATACACATACCAATATCAAACACAGATCACAGATATGTATAACCCCGACTAATCGACATATAGCGATTAGCCGACGTTCAATACATACAAACATCACAGATATAACCGTTATAGTCAAAGTGTAGTGAAGTTCGGAAAAAAATACGGATTTATAGGCCCCCAAAATTAAATTTCTATTCTGGAAAATCTGGGCACATATAACATATCTTAAAAATCCTAAAACCAAGCCATAAGAAAACTGCACCAAACTCGACTCAGTGAAGAGTCCAAACGGCGGCGGTTCCGTGGCAATAGCTTGCTATTGCCGCGGAAACGCGGCGGTTTAGACGAATCACTGGACCGGGTTTGGTGGTTTTCTTTAAAAAACCCTGAGACGATTTTTGGAGTATAACAAATTTTGTTTTGACCAGAAATTTTTTTAAAAGAAACTAGGGTTTTTAAAATTTTGGTTTTTGGATTTTTCGGTTTCGAACTTCGTTACACTTCACTACTTAGCTAGTTTATGTTTAGTTAGGCTCTGATACCACTGTAAGTCCCCGTTGCCCACCCCGGTGCTTGCGGGGAGGCGGAAAACGGAATAAAAATCGGATTTTTATGAGCTTAGGCAACATGGACTAGAGCTAGAAGGATCTTTGCTAAACAAAAACTTGCTAAAGCTAACTAGAAACTAGCTAAGTGCTAGAAAGGTTATACCTTTGGTCTTTATGTCCTTCTCTCCTTGCTCCTTGGAGTAGTGGAAGGAGGTCACCTTGTCGTCTTCTCCCGTCAAAGAAAGATCCACCCGAAAGCCTCAACCTTTGGCTTCAACTCGAAGCTAGAAGTAACTAGGGTACAAGAAGTGCTAGTCCTTGAACCCTAGATGAGAGTAAAGATGATCAAGAGAGGGTTTTTCTCAAGCTCAAGTGTTTCTCAACACATGAGAGGGAGAGAGCTTGAGGGAGAGGAAGAACAAGAGAGAGAAAAGATATGATAGAATGAGAATTATGTGAACCATTCTCACTAATATATGTGTATTATTTTAATTAGATAATTAGTAAGATAATTGTCATGGCATAATCAAGACATGACCATTATCATTTCATTTTAAATGCAAATTGCAAGGATCAAAGAGCATCTTCCAAATGAAATGATGATGGTCAAAGTGTCAACCAAGGTCAACAAGTCAATAAGGTCAAATGGTCAACAACCATAACCGTGCTCAATTATTAAACTAATATCAATTAACAATAATACACACATAAGCATTAGGGTTAATAAAATGACAATAGTCATTAACCCTAATCAAGGTCCTCTCCCTCTGTCTCAAACAACTGTGCATACACACCCGCATTCGTGATCCGAGGAACACGAATACAATGAGAAAAACCAATCCCAAATCATATACTAGGATCCGGCTTAAACCAAAGCCCGCTAGTAAAAACTGCCCGGACAGCAAACGTGCACAAGTGCGCGGATGCGAACGAACCCTGTCGCAAAACCATGCGACCTCTACTCATTTTGCCTAAAGGCGAATAGCTCTCTGTGTGGGACTCTAAAAACTCGACACTACGCTGGCAGTGGGTTTAACCACAGACCGCAAGCGGCACTAGCTGTACGTAACGGTCCCCAGGTAGATGTCGATAAGAAGACTGACGAGGTGAACCCCATCTGAACTCCTACTGAGCCTGTATGTGACAATCTCCGTACAGTCCGGTCTGTTCGTCTGATACATCGCATGGCAGCCCTAGGGGGGCGGTGAACGTCAGTCCCCTAATAGCGGTACAAGTCGTGTCGGAGTGTAGCCCAGAACACCCTGAGATAACACTGGAAACCTACCAGTATATCTCGCTTGCCCTGGCCAGGGACTACTCGTGTAATGGCTTTCCTGGACACAGCGCGATGTCAACCCCCAATACCGGGAGAGACGAATCCTGTCTAACCGTCACTGCCTCCAAGTGCTTCGGGACTGCACCCAAAAACTACCTGTTTGCACGACTCCTTTGAGCCGTGGTAGGGTAGTAATCAAAGTGCAGTGGGAACACACTCGAGGCGAAGTGACAGTGTCAAGTCAACGGACTAAGCTGTACTCATGTCACCTGGGAACTGATAACTGACGATAGGTATAATACCAACCAACAGTTCCCGACGAGTCCTGTCCAGTGTACTCGTAACCTAACGAGCACCCGTATACTATCTCAAGCACGACGTACTGACGGCTGTGGGACAGACCGTCTCCCACACTGGGATGAGAAGCGCATACGCTAGTCTACTCCGGAGTATCGATGCCCTGTCTCGATAGTCCAACGACTAGGGACCTGTATAAGGATGTGCTTATAGATCACCCAGCTCCCACGAGTGTGAGCGCCATCACAACGCTGGTAATCAAGAAAAGATCCTAAGGGCTCTACTAATATGTATATCTGCAATATGCTAAAAGAAACACATGCACATATTAAAGCAGAGACAAACCAAGTAGCATACTACCATTTCGAGCAAGATTGTATATACAACTGTGAATATCCCAAGCTTCCATCAAGTAATATACAAACTAGTATGATACAGTAATGGCCTCTAGGGCATATACACTAACACACTTTACTAACTAGCTAGTTTATGTTTAGTTAGTCTCTGATACCACTGTAAGTCCACGTTTCCCACCCCGGTACTTGCGGGGAGGCGGAAACGGTATAAAAAACGAATTTTTAGCACACTAGGCAACATGGACTAACGAAAGGAAGGATCTTTTCTAAACAAAACTAGCTACCAAGCTAAAGAGAGTTAGCTACTCGGAAAAGAGGTTATACCTAGGGCTTTATGTCCTTCTCTCCTTGCTCCTTGTAGTGAACGGAAGTGATCTCCTTGTCGTCTTCTCTCGTCGAAGAAGGATCCACCCGATAGCCTCAACCTTTGGCTTCAACTTCAAGCTAGAAGTAACTAAGATGCTAGAAGTGCTAATCCTAGAACCTTAGAAGAGAGTAGAGATTGTTTTGGAGAGGTTTTACTCAAGCTCATGTGTTTCTCAACTCATGAGAGGGGAGAGCTTGAGGAAGAGGAAGAGCAAGAGAGAGAAAGCATATGATAGAAATGAAATGGTTTTTACAACCATAACAAAATATATGTGATTTTTCAAATAATAATATTAATCAAAAATGAAAAGGTGATGGTTAGTTTGAAGAGACCATTATCATATCATAATAAATGATTTTGCAAAGATCAAAGAGCATCTAAAAAAGTAATGATGATGGTCAATGTTTCAAACCTAGTCAACTAGTCAACCTTGGTCAACAAGTCAATAAGCCCAACCATGACACAATTTCACTTAATTAATATTATTAATTGATAAATCACAATATCATTAGGGTTTGGAAAAAGACGACTGTCAACTGTGCATACACACCCGTTCCAAAACCCTAATGAAAAACCTCTTCCTCCGCCTCAATCAACTGTGCATACACACCCGCATTCATGTTCCGAGGAACACGAACACAAAGAGATAAAACCAATCCCAGATCATATACTAGGATCCGGCTTAAACCAAAGCCCGCTAGTATAAGCTGTCCGGACAACAAACGTGCACAAGTACTCGGATGCGAACGAACCCTGTCGCAAAAACCATGCGACCTCTACTCATTTTGCCAAAAGGCGAATAACTCTCTGTGTGGGACTCTAAAGACTCGACACTACGTTGGCAGTGGGTTTAACCACAGACCGCAAGCGGCACTAGCTGTACGTAACGGTCCCCAGGTAGATGCCGATAAGAAGACTGACGAGGTGAACCCATCTGAACTCCTACTGAGCCTGTATGTGACAGTCTCCGTACAGTCCGGTCTGTTCGTCTGATACATCGCATGGCGGGCCTAGGGGGCGGCAAACGTCAGTCCCCTAATAGCGGTACAAGTCGTGTCGGAGTGAAGCCCAGAACGCCCTGAGATAACACTGGAAACCTACCAGTATATCTCGCTTGCCCTGGCCAGGGACTACTCGTGTAATGGCTCTCCTAGACACAGCGCGATGTCAACCCCCAATACCGGGAGAGACGAATCCTATCTAACCGTCACTGCCTCCAAGCGCTTCGGGACTGCACCCAACTACTACCTGTTTGCACGACTCCTTTGAGCCGTGGTAGGGTAGTAATCAAAGTACAGTGGGAACACACTTGAGGCGAAGTGACAGTGTCAAGTCAGCGGACTAAGCTGTACTCATGTCACCTGGGAACTGATAACTGACGATAGATATAATACCAACCAATCAGTTCCCAACGAGCCTGTCCAGTGTACTCGTAACCTAACGAGCACCCGCATACTATCTCAAGTACGACGCACTGACGGCTGTGGGACAGACCGTCCCCCGCACTGGGATGAGAAGCGCATGCGCTAGTCTACTCCGGAGTATCGATGCCCTGTCTCGATAATCTCACGACTAGGGACGTGAATATAAGGATGTGCTTGTGGATTACCCAGCCCCCACGAGTGTGACTGCCATCACAACGCTGGTAATCAAGCAAAGATCTTAAGGGCTCCACTAATGCGTATAGGTGATACAATAAAAGAAACACATGTACACATTAAAGCAGAGACAAACCAAGTAGCATACTACCATTTCGAGCAAGATTGTCTATACAACTGTGAATATCCCAAGCTTCCATCAAGTAATATACATACTAGTATGATACAGTAATGGCCTCTAGGGCATATACACTAACAGCTCCACGTCAGTTTAATGCACCCAGAGGCCGTGGACGTGGCGGTCCGATCCAGAGAGGACGAGGAGGCCGAGGCCGAGGACAGCCAGCTATTTGTGGGGGTCAGGCCCGAGTATTTGCTTTGACGCCGCAGGATGCACAGGCATCCAATGCCGTTGTGACAGGTACCCTATCAGTATATTCTGTTGACGCACATGTGTTGTTTGATCCCAGATCCACGCACTCGTACGTTTCCACACACTTCGTGCCGAGTTTGGGTAGAGAGTCCGGTTTGCTTGATCAGCCGCTTGTTGTGACCACTCCTGTGGGAGAGTCGTTTATTGCTAGGCAGGTGTTCCGATCCTGTGTTGTCCGTATTGGCGAGAGAGAGTTGCCTGTCGACTTGATCCTTCTTGAGATGTTGGACTTCGACGTTCTTTTGGGCATGGATTGGTTAGCCACGTGCTATGCGTCTGTGGACTGCCGTAAGAAGACAGTTAGATTTTTTTTCCTGGCGAGCCGGTTTTTGTTGTGCAGGGGGACCATGGTGCCGCCCCTCACATATTGATTTCTTCTCTTCGCGCTGGACAGCTGTTGAGGAATGGATGTCGGGGATTTCTAGCCTATGTTTGCGATACTAGAGCTATAGATGTTCCATTGGACCAGGTTCCGATTGTATGTGAGTTCCCTGATGTTTTCCCTGACGAGGTTCCTGGGCTACCACCTGAGCGCGATATTGCTTTCTGTATTGATTTGAATCCCGGCACGGGGCCTATTTCTATACCGCCTTATCGGATGGCCCCGACGGTGCTTAGAGAGTTGATGGTTCAGCTGCAAGATTTGCTGGATAAGAGACTTATTCGACCCAGTGTTTCTCCTTAGGGTGCTCCAGTCCTGTTTGTCAAGAAGAAGGACGGCAGTTTGCGTTTGTGTATCGACTACTGCCAGCTGAACAATGTTACCGTACGGAATAGGTATCCCTTACCACGTATCGACGATTTTTTTGACCATCTTCAGGGGGCAGGGTATTTCTCGAGGATCGATTTGCGATCAGGATACCATCAGCTACGAGTTTGACAGGAGGATATACCGAGGACAGCTTTCCACACGCGCTACGACCACTATGAGTTTTTGGTGATGTCGTTCGGACTCACCAACGCCCCAACAACATTCATGGATTTGATGAACCGTATATTCAAGCCGTATCTCGACTTGTTCATCATAGTGTTCATTGATGATATTTTGGTGTATTTCCGGAGCCGGGAGGAGCACGAGCAGCACTTGTGGATTACGTTACAGACTTTGAGGGAGCACCAGCATTTCGCTAAATTTTCCAAGTGTGCATTCTGGCTGGACAGCGTTGGTTTCTTGGGTCACGTGATTACGAGAGATGGCATATGTGTGAACCCGAAGAAGATCGAGGCCGTTCAGCAGTGGCCCAGACCGACATCAGTTATGGAGATCCGCAGTTTCCTAGGCCTGGCTGGCTACTACAGGCGATTCGTACAGGATTTCTCTCGTATTGCTGCACCTTTGACCGGATTGACCCGGAAGGGAGTTCCTTTCTATTGGACGGAGGAGTGCGAGCACAGTTTTCAGCAGGTTCGGACTTTTTTGACTACGGCGCCGGTGTTATCATTGCCTTCAGGATCCGGCGGATTTGTGGTCTATTGTGACGCTTCACGAGTGGGCCTAGGGTGCGTATTGATGCAGCATGATAGGGTGATCGCGTATGCTTCACGGCAATTGAAGAAACATGAACAGAACTACCCCACTCACGATTTCGAGATGGCTGCAGTGGTCTTTGCACTTAAGATCTGGCGACATTACCTATACGGCGAGTCGTGCCAGATATTCACTGATCACAAGAGCTTAAAGTACATATTTCAGCAGCGAGACCTGAATCTCAGACAGCGCCGTTGGATGGAACTAGTAAAGGACTACGATTGCGAGATCTTGTATCACCCGGGCAAGGCTAATGTAGTGGCGGATGCTTTGAGCAGGAGGCCCGGGGGTAGTCTATCCAGTTTGCACGCAGTACAGAGGCAGTCGTCAGCAGATTGGCAGATTTTATGCGACAGCTGGGTTGAGTTCGAGTTCACTCCGACGGGGGGATAGCTTGCGCATGTTCATGCACGTCCGCAGTTACTTGACCGTATTCGAGAGGTACAGCCCCGTGATGACCGTCTTTCAGAGATCATGGAGCAGATTAGGCAGGGCAGAGATTCCGAGTTCGTGATCGATGATCAGGGAGTACTGCGATTTGGGACTCGATTGTGCGTACCAGATTCAGAGGGACTGCGGCGTGAGATTCTTGAGGAGGCGCATAGATCGACATACAGCGTTCATCCGAGTTCCACCAAGATGTACCGCGATTTGAGAGATGTTTATTGGTGGGACGGGATGAAGAGGGACGTCACAGACTTCTTGTCTAGATGCCTGACTTGTCAGCAAGTCAAGGCCGAGCACCAGAGGCCAGCAGGAGAGTTGCAGCCTTTGCCTATTCCGGAGTGGAAATGGGAGCAGATTTCTATGGACTTCGTTGTGGGTCTACCCAGGACCAGTCGAGGGTACGACTCCATTTGGGTGATCGTGGATCGATTGACGAAAGCGGCTCACTTCCTGCCAGTGAAGACCACTTTCAGTTTTGCTCAGTATGCCCAGATTTACATCGACGAGATCGTGCGGTTGCATGGCGTACCGACTTGTATCGTGTCAGACCGAGGCACCCAGTTTACCAGCCGACTATGGCAGAGACTTCAGGAGGCGTTGGGCACCCGTTTGAGTTTCAGCACAGCATTTCATCCGCAAACCGACGACCAGTCAGAGCGGACTATTCAGACTCTCGAGGACATGCTCCGAGTGTGCGTTTTGGACTTTGGTGGTAGCTGGGATCGTCATTTACCTTTAGTGGAGTTCTCCTACAACAACAGCTTCCAGGATACTATTCAGATGGCACCTTTCGAGGCTTTGTATGGGAGGAGATGTAGATCGCCCGTCTGTTGTACTGAGCTTAGCGAGAGCAGTATTTTGGGGCCGCAGATCGTGCAGGAGATGACCGAGAAAATACAGTTGATTCGAGATCGGATGAAAGCGGCTCAGAGCAGGCAGAAATCATATGCAGACAGGCGTCGTCGCAGGCTAGAGTTCGCAGTTGGCGATCATGTTTTTCTGAGGGTCTCTCCAATGAAAGGTGTGATGCGATTTGGGCGAAAAGGAAAGCTTAGACCCAGATTTGTGGGTCCCTTCGAAATCCTCGAGCGTGTCAGCGCAGTTGCATATCGTTTGGCTCTTCCACCCAGCTTTCCAGATGTTCACCCCGTCTTCCACGTGTCGATGCTACGCAGATATCTTCATGATCCTTCTCACATGATTCAGCATCAGACCATCCAGCTTGAGCGCGATCTTTCGTTCACCGAGTAACCAGTAGTGATATTGGATCGGCAGGTGAAGAAACTTCGATCAAAGGTCCTGCCGTCTGTGAAGGTTCTTTGGCACAGCCCGAATGGTGAGGAGATCACTTGGGAGGCCGAGGGAGAGATGCAGAAGAAGTTCCCTCATCTCTTTGAAGGTACGCGTAGCTATATATTTTAAATTCGGGGACAAATTTTCTTAAGGGGGAAGATTGTAACACCTTAGAATGTGATTAGTGGTAATTGTGTTTTAACATGGAGTTTTTGGTAAAAAGTTTACCAAAACGGCTTTTAAATATTTTATCTGGTTTTATGATTATTTTATTAGAATTTTATCTGGACTGCACACACTTGTGCATGTTAACTAGGGTTAAGTCTAGGGTTTAACCATATTTAGATAAGCATGGTGGGTTAACCTTTTAGTTAAGTTAATTTGTTTTTAATTAAGGGTTTTAGTTTTTAAATTGAATTAGTATTAGGGGTTGACTAGTAGGTAGGTGAGAGAGAGAGGCCATGATGGCTTGGGCATGCTTAGCATTTAATGAAGAGAGAGGGTGAGGGGGTTAACTCCATTTTATTTCATAAACCATTGCTTTTCTCTCACACTCATCTCACTCACATCTCTCCCTCTCACTCTCACACAACACTACAACCACAAAAACAACAGCCACAGCAGCAGCCTTGACAGCAGCAGCAACAGCAACAAAAACAGCACCAAAAACAGCAGCATCAGCATCAGCATCAGCATCAGCTGCAACAGCAACAACAGCAGCAGTTCAGCAGTAGCGGCAGCACTTCAGCAGCAGCAACACCTTCTTCCTCTTCTTCTTCTCCTCTTCTCCTTCATCCTAGGGTCTCTAGAGGTATAATCTCTTAACCTAACTTCTTTCTTTGGACTCGAATATGGTTATTTAGTTTAGTTTAGTGTTTATTATATGATTTAGTGCTAGTTTTGGGTAATTTAAGTGAGATTTGGCAAAGTGATGGTTTTGATTGTTAGTATAGCCTTACTAAGTGCTGTTAAGACCAGTTAACCCTAGATCTACCCCAGATTTCACAGAAATATCCGATTGTTTCGAATTGGTGTAATTTAGCGTTTAAATTGGACTTTTTGGCCTTTCTGGAATCTGCTCTTGACCCGGGCCATTCAGGAAAAAGTTGTGAAAACTGTATCATGGTGACCATGTCAGACACACACACACAAAGCACGGGGACCCCTCTCCCCTTCACGGCCGCAGATTTAATAGATCTGGCTGCAATTTGTGGCCAGAATATGGGTTGGGGTGTTGGGTTTTGGTGTATGGGGGTCTGCTGTATAGCTAGGGTTATTGGTATGTGCAACTTTTGCTGTTTTGACTCGAGTCAAAATCTGGAGCATTTAACCCTTTTTCGATGTTTTTAAACTTGTGCGACACGTGTGTGATCTGTGTGGTTCTGTGGTGCGCGGCGCGACACAGCGTGTCAGGTTGGTTTCTGGTGAGGTTACGCACGTCGCGACGTATCGAGTGCACGCGTGTTTAGTTTCACACACGAGTTATTCTTTTGATTGATATATCACGTTTTTGCAGGATTTGCCTTATGTGTATGACTTTTTGTAAATTCTAGGTTTGCCAGTGGGAATTTCGAGCGCCGCGGAGAAAGGAAAGCAGGTGGTCAGACACACCTAGCGCGAGATCACGGATGAGTAGATGTAACATCTACGGGGGACTATCGTTTGGATGGCGCAAGTCGCCCGATAGTTTTAATAATTTTAAAAGATTCTTAGTGATGTTAGTAATTAGGGGTATAATACTTGCATGTTATCTGCTACATTCATGATCTATGTTTTACCTACATATGTGAACTCGTTCCATAGGACACCTGCACCATTACCAGGGTTTTTATATGCAGCACGAGCACTATTCATGTGTACACACACGCCCTGGTAATTGCCATGCCACGACACTAGGTAACTTATAATCTAGAACATTGTCACCATATTGATGCGTAAACCTGTGCTATTGCATTAAATCCTTAAAATAAAATTGTAGAATTACTATTCATGTGCATGTATCTCATTACATCATTTGTTCATACCTAGTCTATTAATCATACATTGCAATTTGATTAGTGATACCATATTCATTCATTATCATTGACATATGCACTCATGAGGATTTCTTGAGATTTATGATATTTTTGGATTTCGGGGGAAAACTGCAAAATTTCTAAAACTTATTACCCTTTTTAAAATATGCAAAATTGCGGTTTTCTAGTGATGTAAGTATCGTCCACAATGAGTTTGCTGTGGTTTTCGAGACCCGTTTCAAGGAGTTGGATGAACCGTCTCGGGTACATGGTGGGCCCGGTAAGGTACCCCGGGGCAAGAAGTTCGAGTAGTAGACGATGAGCCTGGCAGGGGATGGACTACCTACCGGTGACTTTTTTTGGTACGGCGGATATCCAGAGGATACCGACCGTGGCCGCGAAATGATGAGATATTGACATTTGAGATGGGTCAGTCGGACGGCTGAGGCCAGAGATACTATGATATGGATACATGAGATTGAGACAGTTTTGAGGTGTCGATGCTGGACACGGATTCTTGTTGATTCTATTGGTATTGTGCTGATATTTCAAAAAGAGATTCCTAAATGTAATATATGATTTCTTATACCTACATATTCAGATCACGAGTTGATTCATATTGCATAGATACCTGTTAGTACATTCATGTTGCATACATACCTGCTAGTATATCCTGCCATACCTGTATTATAGATGCTAGGCTGCTTGTGTGCATGCTTGCGATAGCCTTTATAGATGTTATTTATTACTCACGAGTTGGCAACTCACCTCCGTTGTGCCACAGCCTTCTTGCAGGTCCGTTCCGTCAGCACAGTAGCGGCAGGCGCACCAGCTTCTTTTGTCTCTTTTGCCTGAACTCGAGGCTTTTGCTCGTAGGTGGGTTATGTTATTATTTTGTACCACCTTGTATATTCATTGTATCTAGAGTACTCCATCTACTGTATCAGCAGTACATGTTATTTATATTGTTGTATATTGACCTAGAGACGAGACTGTGAGATTTGTGGACTTTTTATGCTGTATTTTAGGGTCGAGCTCACTTGAGTCGACAAGATATTTTACTTGTGCTTCTTATGTTTATTTATGCACATTGCTGATTTACATTGCGTGGGATTTGTGACCGCCTTGGGGCGAAGAGCTAGCTCCCGCTTGGGGATGCCATATTTCATGTTATTCATTTATACTCCTATTTTGTACCCATTTGGGGGCCTGTTTTTACAAAGGAGACTCTGCCGGAATTTTTGGAAAAAGGGATGTTGCTTTTAAAAAGCTTGATGTGACTTAATGGATTAAATCGCTTTCAATAAATTGGTTTTCTTTCACTCTATTTTTTTAAACGGGTTTTGGATTTCTGGGCTTTGGCTTACTTATTTTACGGACGCCTTGAGATGTTTCGTAATTTAAGTGCCAGTCACGTTCCGTACCCTGCGGGTCGTGACAACAGGATACCGTAGCGGACTCGACGATGGAGGCTGAGTACATCGCTGCTAACGATACTGCAAAAGAGGCAGTTTGGATAAGGAAGTTCGTTTCTGAACTTCAGGTGGTTCCATTCATTGCTAATCCAATACCTTTGTATTGCGATAACAACGGAGCCATGGCTTTGGCAAAGGAACCACGGTCCCATCAAAAATCCAGACATACCTTGAGGCGGTATAACCTGATCAAGGAGATTATGGATCGCCAGGAGATCGAGGTGCGGAGAGTAGATACAAAAGACAACACGACAGATCCATTCACCAAGGCCATCCCTCAAGTCCAGTTCGAGAGACTGTTCGAGATGTTGGGTATGCGGTACGCCAGCAACTGGCTCTAGTGCAGACGTTGGGTACTTAATACACAAATTACATGCCTTAGTGCAAGTGGGAGATTGTTAGATATGTATGCCGTAGAGGCCTTCATTGTATAGGATGCTAGGGATATGTATGTATAGGACAATCTTGCTCGATATGATAGTATGCTATTTGGTTATCTTTATCTTAACATGTGATGTGTTTTACTTAGTATTTCATATCTTGTATACATGTTGATAAAGCCCGTAGGATCCTTGCTTGACTACCAGCATTGTGATGGCAATCATACTTGTGGGAGCTGGGTGGTCGATAAGCACATCCTTAAAATGTCCCTAGTCGTGGAAGTATTGAGATCGAGCATCGATACTCCAGAGTAGACTAGTGTTTACATATCAAGACCCTGACGATGGGTGATGGATTGGTCCCGCAGCCATTGGTATGGTGCACCTAAGATTTTATACAGGTGCTCACTGGGGGTAAGTACACCGGACGGACTCGCCGAGAACTGGCTAGATAGCATTATACCTAGCGTCAGATAGTAGTTCTCTGGTGACATGAGTGCAGATAGTCTGTCGACCTAAGGTCGTCATTTGTCTCGTGTGAGTTCCCACTATACTTTGATTACTACCCTACCACGGCTCTACTGAGTCGTGCAAACAGGTTTTAGTTGGGTACAGTCCCGAGCCACATGGAGGCAATGAGCAACTGTTGGGGATTCGTCTCTCCCGGTATAGGGAGTCGATGTCGCGCTGTGATCAGTTGGCCAACACCATAATCCCTGGCCAGAGCGGATTGAGAATTACTGGTAGTTCAACCAGTAGATTCTCAGATGGTCTTGAGCTACACCGGCACGACTTGTATGGTTATTAGGGGTCTGACGTTTTCCACCCTCTAGACCTTGCATGCATTACTCTAAGACGAACAGACTGGACTGCACGGAGATTGTCACGGACAGGCTCAGTAGGGGTTCGGATGAGTTCGCTTATCGTCCTTCTTTTTGACAGATACCTGAGTAGCTGTTACGTACAACTAGTGCCACTGACAGACTTGTGGTTAAACCCACTGCCGGCGTACTATCGAGTTTTTAGAGTCCCACACAGAGGGTTTCCCTGGTTCAGGCGAAACGATGTAGAGGCCGTATGGTTTTTTGTGCAGGGTTCTGATTATATACATGTACTGGCTACACGGATGTTGTTCGGACGGTTAATACAAGTGGGCTTTGGTTTAAGCCGGATTCTAGTATTATATTATTGGATTATTATTATCTCATTGTATTCGTATTTTTTACAGTACGAATACGGGTATGTATATACGATGAGGGCATTCTGGTAATTTCACAAGAGATGCTTCTAGAAGGAGACACCTCATTATTGCATTTATCTATTTTTGGAAATAGATTAATGAGGTAGAAAATGGATATATTTATGGCATGGTTGAAGCATGGCTAATTCATTTGTTTATTCATTTGACTTATGGTTGATTATTTTCTATTGGAAATATTGCATGCTTGATTATTGAATGACTTAGCCATTCCTCATTTGCCTCTACTCCTTAGCTCATTTGTGTTTTCTCACTCTCTCTTCATTTTTACTCCTCTCCTTCTTCCTCAAACCCTAACACTCACATGTATTGTGAATCCTAGGGTTCTTGAGATAAAATACTCTAATCATCTCTCTACATCTCCTAAGCTATCTAGATTAGCAAACTACATACCTGAGTTACCTCATTTTTGACATTAAAGCTTGAACCATAGACCCTCGGATGGATCATCTTTGACATGAGGAGGCCGAAGACCGAGGTTTATTCAAGCCATCTAGGAGCTTAAGAAGTGGAGAAGAAGACCCGAAAGACTTGAACTCTAGTGATATAAAACTCTTACCGAGTAGTCAGAACCTCTTTGTATTTTTAGCTAGTTAGGGTTTCCGAAAGATCTTAGTTGTCTGGTCAATGTTGCAAGTTAAAAATCATGTTTCATGAATTCTGCCTCCCCGTGAACCCGCGGAATGTGAGACATCGACTTACAGTTTCTTGGGTGGTTATGAATTCATGATCGACACAACTTATCGGATTATTAGGATTCTGACGGTTTCCACCTCCTAGACCCGGTATGTGACTCTCTTAGACGATGAGACCGGACTATACGGTGATTGTCACTGATAGACTTTGCAGGGTTCGGATGAGCTTTCTCGTTGACCTTCTTTCGATCAATACCTGGGTAACCGTTACATGCAGCTAGTACCGCTGACGTGCTTGTGGGCTATGGATATGATCCTAATCTATTATCATCGTATTGTCGAGTCTTTAGAGTCCCATACAGAGTTTTCTAAGAATAGGAGAAAAGATGTAGGGCATATATAGGAAAATGTATAGGAGTTCGATTAAATACGTGTATGTGATACACATATTGTAATCGGGTGTTTAATGATATTAACCGGTATATATATGATATAACCAGATTATTAAATTAAGTGTTGATTTAATAATTAGATATATATTTATATATGATATAGATATATATTAAACTGATATCATGTTCACTTAATTTTTCTTCTCTTTTATAATATTTATATTTGATATAAATATTATTTATACACTTTATCATGTGTGTTTACACATACAAGTTGTATGCATAAGAATCATATAAGATTAATGTTGAGAACAAGGATATTTATTTATCTTTTTGAATAAAAGATAATGAGTCATTCTTTGGTTTTGTGTAGAATCAAATGACTTATTCTTTTTTTATCCTTTTAGATAAGTATGTATATCTTTAGTTCTCATGGTTGAAAATCCTTAGCTATTCTAATACTTCATCGTCTCTCTTGAGTTTCTATTCAAGTGAGAAAGGAAAGAAAAGATAAGAAAATTAGTGAGCTAAATATTCTACATCACTTACTAATCATTCTTAGCAAGTTTGATTAGTGAGTTGCTTCATAAATGATGTGATCATGTGAGGTTATAGTTTGTGATGGAAGGATCTTAAGGTGGATCATTTTCGGCAAGGAGATCACCAAGCAAGCTTGTTCCTGACTTCGTGGAGACTAGTCGGAGTCTAAGGAGAGGTGGCTAACGCGCTACAAAGGTTGTAGCCTGCCAAACTTCCTTTTAAGCTTACTTGTTTGTATCAAGTTCAGGTCTTTTGGTTAGATTACTTGTTTTGGGTTCTAAAGCTCTCTAGTTTCTATAAAACTATCATTTCCATTGCGCTTTAAAACCCTACTAGGTAAGCCTAGCACCCCAGTAGTGGTATCAGAGTCATACTAAAAGACTGCAACTTGTTTTGAAGAAGTTATAGTTTCGATCACGAAAATTTTCCATATTTTATTTCTGAAGATTAAGCCACTATTCCTTTTTTAAAACACAACCTGAAATTTTTTTAAACTATACCAGTGAATTAAAAATGATGTGACACGAACCCGAGCCAACAATTCCTTGCACTGGCCGCTAATAGCGGTTTTTGGCGGTTTGATGTGTGAATTTGGGGCTTGTGTTCATACAGTGGGTCAATTTTTTGGAAATAGGATTTTTGGAATACATTGCTCTGTCCTAGATTATGATTTGATCATCGTAGTGTTCAGAATGTTTTGCGATCGAAATTATAGCATCGTTTTTGTTTCGTGGATAAAGTTTTGTGTTGTTAAACGTCGCTGTATTGATGCGATCAATTCGACGGGGTTGGACAGTAGTTATTTGCGATGTTGTGATATTGTAATATCTTGATGTTGTATTATGGTTTGGCGGATCGTCGGATGAATAACCCCTCGTGTGAGATACTTGCATTATTGTCTTTCATTAATTTGGGACGAGTGGCCAGATTGTGCTCGTCATTATCACTTGTTGTATATTTCGTCATTGGGACACTTCCAGGTTGAGGTTGATGTCACCACTTAATGTATATTTTTTTCAATTCATGTACTAGGATACCCCGCGGGGAAGCGCACGGATTACCGGTTTCTAGAATACAGCGGGTGGCAATCTCAAGGAGTTAAGATCCGGGTTATCCTATTCTAGAATTGGTGGGTGGTTCGCCGCGCTTGTAGGTGGTTAGGTATGACTCACAGAGAAGCGCCCAAGTTACCGGGTTCTAGATAGCGATGGGTGGCCCACTCATGATAGCTTGCTGCGCTCATAAGGGTCGGGGATCGAAGATGTACGGGCTATTCACACGATCGTGGAATTTCGTGTTTCACGATTAGTTTAATTGAAATGCGTTATTCCTAGTATTTTTGCTTTTCCATATTCAGTGATGTTCATTGCACACTTGTAATGTGATTACGTGCCTGTGATGATATTTACCGCATTCCTGTGATGTTGATTATATGCCTACGATTATATGCATATATATAAATAAATACTATATACCTTTTACACCCATGCTAGCCTTGCCCCCGCCCTGTCGTAAGTTAAGTAACCTTACAGTGAAGACCAGGGGCCCCGTGACGAATGCGGATGGCGTATATGTGCATTCTATTTTTCTTTTCATATCATGCTTTATCTATAATAGTGTGAGGAGTTTCTAGATAATATGAGATTATCCAATTGATGGGATTACATTAATTCAGATTAATGTAAAGAAAACAAACCTAAAAATACGTTGATGGAACCAACTTTTTACAAAAGAAATTATAACCGTATTCTTTTGTCTTGCATCGTGGTATTCGGTTAGGAATATCCTGCACCTCATTCGATGAGGTAAGAGCCCACACTTAAGCAAAAGTCTATATAACTATAAATTTGAAAAACTACTCGGTTCCTTCGATGATATCAAGTTCTTTACGTTAAAGGTTTTTTCAAACCCAGTCGTAGCCATCTGTCATTTCAGGAAGTAGGGTACTTAGTATTCATGTTGCATTTGTTAACTCAGTTAAGGCGTAGTGTACGGTAGCTAAGTGATGTCTTCCTGCCAAGCATATGATGCGATTGGTTAGGACATCGTACGACTTTGTTGACTCAGTTAAGGGTTGTACGGGTGGATCTAAATTAATCATGAAATGATCGGTTGAACTTGACTAGCAACTAATGATTTGTTGACTCAATTAAGATCATAAGTCGTTAGGGGTAAAAACCATTTCAGGAGTTTCAAGAGTTGAAATTTGCAATGTGATTGTATACCTTTTATGGAGTGGGGTGACTTGTCGGCATCCGTCAAGATTACCATGCCATGATAGTTTAGGTCCCGATTCCCACTGTGAGTAATAGTTACTCTCGGGAGATTTTCAAATGATCCCGACTAGTTCTCCTTTTAGAGTTTGAAGGAGAATTTGACAAAACGGTAAGAGACCAGATTAGATAAATTAATTAACCAATCTAATCTATGATAGAGTGTACACTGAGTGTATCTTTTCTCTCTCTTGCAGCGACCCATGACTAATCTTAAACTAAAACTCGTAAATCAAGTTAACCGAACCTTTTTATTATCTACGGCTTTGGAATGCCGTGATTTCCCTAACTCTCCTACTTCTACTTTGTTGCTCCATAACCCTCTGTATCCGGTACAGAGATCCATATTACTTGGAAGCCCATCGTATAGTTAGATACGAACTCGAAAAATTGTTTCAGTCCGAGTATGGCCACTGGTTTTGGAATAAATGAACTGTTCATTTGTCTCTCTATTCTACCTTATCTCAAGTTTGAAAGCTTCTTAAATAAGGAGAAGATACTAGATATGTTTGTTGGATAGTCTCCTTCCAAATCTTAGGCTGGTGCTGAAAGGTAGGGAATGAAGAAAAACAACTAGCCTAAGTTCGGTATACAAAAGGTAAGATGGAGAGACGTCAAAAGGGATCGAAGTGAGCGAAAAGGAAAATGCAACTACTGTTATGACCATGGGCGGTGAAAGAGGCATTACTAGGAATACCCGGCCACCCCACGAAACATTTTGATGTTTTATGTTTAATATATGATTGTAATCGAAAACTGTTTTCCAATTAACTCTAACTCCTTGGTATAATAGATACCGGATTAATATCCCACATCTGTAAGATGTTATAGATGTTGTGATGGATTAGAGTATTAGGAAGGGTGATTTAATCCTCAATGTTGGAAATTGAAGCAATTATTGCTATTGGGGAAATCACATGTTTTTGCCTATCAGCAAACTTTTGGTTTTGAATAACCGTTATAATGCACCGATATTTAAAACTCATATATCTGTGTCTTTATTTAATAAAGTGGGATATAAATTTTAAAAAACATGTTCTAAACATTTGCCTATATCATTTGATGATTGGGTAAGGTATATTGAATAACGGGATATACATTCTTAAGAAAAATACAGTTTTCAAATTACAACACATAGAGTATGAGTTAGTGAACTCATAGAACTTATACATAATGATGTATGTTGTCCGATGTACACATGGACAAAGGATTGGTACTCATGCTTCATTCCATTTTCTTATGAGTTCTCTGTTTTTAGACACGCATTCTTGTTGAAATACAAAATCTAAAGATAATGAGAAGTTTATAGGATATAAGAATATGGTAGAGAACCAAACGTCGAAAATATCAAGATTCTTCGAAGTGTTCGAAGATGTGGATACTTATGCTAGGTATTCTGTAATCAAGATTTTGATTCTCTATCAGATTACTCATCTGTAGGTTCGTTCCTTACTGAGTAATGATAAGTGGCCTTTTTCATTTAGGGATATGCACTGGAAACAGTTGCATACCAATTAAATATGGTTCCATCTAAATTAGTGCATGTGATTCTATATGTGATAGACATATCTTAAGCTTGTTAAGATATGGAGTTATCCAGTTTATTCTTAAAAACACAATCCGGATGAACTCAAGGCACGTTTCGGTAATAGGCAGTTTGTGGGTTATCCCAAACTTTAGCAAGGGTTTAACTTCTACCATTTTCGGGATCAAAAATTGTTTTGTTCTTGACACCCCACCTTTTTAGAAAAGGAATTTTGCATTTCAAAAGAAATTAGTGGGAGTATGGTAGAACTGGAAGTGATTCCAAAACCACAAATGGTTACTGAAGATTTAGTAGAACCCAAAGATTCAATTGACCCTGACAAACCTTAGCCACTCCGCAGATTTAGTAGGTGACCTCAGCCACCTAAGAGATATTTCGGTTCCCTCGTAGACGGTGACAGGGAGGCTTGAATCATGTGATGATTGTAAGTGCACGGCGGCGCCCCGGCCGTCAATCCGACGCCGGAATGCGGAAACGGTGGTAAACTTAAATTTTGCGGACTTAGCAAACCGGCACCACCGCGCACTAAACATCCGGATCGTTACCATTAACAAGTCCAAGCTAACTAGAAGATGGGTTAGAGATATACCGACGATCCAAGTCCTCCGGTCTTCATCTCCAATCCGATCTCCTCGCGGGATCTCCGTCCGTCTCCTCCTCGTCGCCGGAAGTGCACCACGTTGCCTACATCGTTTACGGGCTCCCACCTCAATGCCGAGGCAACTCGGGCACGAAGCCGGCTACTCGACGTGCCCAAGGTTCGTTGTAGAATATGTAGTGAGCTTGTGTCTCTTTTTGGGGTAGTGGAGTTGCCATTTGTGGAGGAAGAAGAACTTGGAGAGAGGTGAAGGGAAAAAACTTGCATCCAAAAGAATGAGAGTATCATATATTTTCTCCACACTACAAATGAAGCATTTTTCTTCTCCCACCAATAGTGGCCGGCCCCCCTTTTGTTCATGTGTGATTGGAGAGAGAAAAAGCAAGGGGGGGAAGGAACCATCATACAAGGGAGAGGTCAAGTCATGATGTGTAGAAATGATGACTAGAAAAACCAACACACCAAAAACCATCCATCAAACATGATGACTCAAAAAGTCATGCCATCATGAAGATACAAGTCAAGCAAGGTCAAAGGATGGCACCCATCATGAAAACCATCATGATACAAATATACAAAGACCCCCTTCCACAGTAGCTTATTTGCAACAATGCAAATAAACCCTCCTCCACCAAACTTCGGCCAATGAACGGAACAATGGAAATTGGCCGAAACGGAAAGCAAACTGGCAACTCCAAAAACTGGTCCCGTAATAAATTACAGGAAAACCCCGATACTGTGCATACACACCCGCATTTGTATTCCGACCGAAATACAAATGCAATGAGACAAAATCTACACTGTACTATACTAGGATCCGGCTTATACCAAAGCCGGCTAGTAATATCTGTTCGATCCTGATCCGTGCAATACCGCACGTATCTGATCGAACCCTGCCATATAACCATACGGCCTATAGTACAGACTGTCCGATCCTGATCCGTGCAATACCGCACGTATCTAATCGGACCTTGCCATATCTCCATACGGCCTCTACAACCTTTCGCCCGAAAGCTGAGTAACTGTAAGTGTGGTGGACTCTAAAGACTCGTCAATACTATGGCTGTGGATTTAACCACTAGCACGTCAGAGGTATATGCCAATACGTGACGGGCCACCAGCTATTGACCAAAAGGGACGTCGATGAGGAAGCTCACCCCGACACCCAACTGAGCCTGTCAGTGACAATATCCGTGCAGTCCGGTCCGTTCGTCTATGAGCATCGCATGGCGGGCCTAGGGGGTTGGTAAAAGTCAGACCCCCAAAAGCGGTACAAGTCGTGTCGGAGTGTAGCCCAGAACACCCTGAGATACTACTGGAATACCTACCAGTAAATCTCCTTGCCTCGGCCGAGGGCTTTGTGTAATGGCTCTCCTAGACACAGCACGACCTCACCCCCAATACCGGGAGAGACGAACCCCTGAAGATACGCTCACTGCATCCATGTGGCTCGGGACTGTACCCAACTAAAACCTGTTTGCACGACTCCTTTGAGCCGTGGTAGGGTAGTAATCAAAGTACAGTGGGAACTCACACGAGACAAATGACGATCCCCAGGTCGATGAACTAACCTGCACACATGTCACCAGGGAACTGCCATCTGACGTCTGGTATATGACCAACTAGCATGTTCCCGGCGAGTCCTGTCCGGTGTACTCATAACCCAATGAGCACCTGTATACATCTTAGGTGATCCAACTGACACCAGTGGCTTGTGAGACCGGCCACCGCCCCTCGTCGGGGTCTCGACTGTATACACTAGTCTACTAATGGAGTATCGATGCCCGGTCTCGAAACTCCCACGACTAGGGACCTTTTAAGGATATGCTTGTAGACCCCCAGCTCCCACTTATATGATCGCCCTCATACTGCTGGTGGTCAAGCAAGAATCCTAGGGGCTCTATCAACGTGTAATAGCGACGTGTCAGGTCACCTAAAGCAGTACACGATGATAAAGGTAAACCAGATAGCATACTATCATCTCGAGTAAGACTGTCCTACCGGGATAGGTCCTCCCTCAATCATTACAATCACGTACCTGTGACCTAATAATTGACTCTGAGGGCACTATTTCCAACAATCTCCCACTTGCACTCAAGGCTAATTATTGCGATGTCGCATACTCACAGCCCGTGTGATACCGAACATCCAACTCCTCTACTAGTCAGTCTCACAAAGCTCGTTTGCGGAACTATTGCGTTCGAGGAATAGCCTCAGTGAGTGGATCCGCTTAGTTGTTTCTTTCTATGTCTCTCTATATCTCAAGTTCGCGGAGAAACCCATCTCCCGAAAAGAGCAATACCTGTCTCAGAATATGTCTGGATGTCTGATGGGACCTAGCTCATAAATGAACTCCAAATCCAAACTTCTTAGACTGTATCGTTAACTGAACTTAATCAGTATCCTGCGCCATGCCACCCTCAGTATTGCCTTGGACCACCTGTCCAAAATGCTGCCCCTCATCAGAAGGAAAAACTATAACTCTGACAACCTCCTTGTCGTCCATGTCACCTTGGAAGCCTGGAATGATAACTGTCTCCTGAATGAGGCTGTCGTTATCATATCCCTAGAACATCCACTTATGTTCTAAAACTGCTTCCGACTGTTTCTCCAGGATTGGATTAATGTCAACTTATTGCATCTAGTGCAAGAACAGCATCTGGTGTGGTACTTGACATCTTACGATTGACTCAATTGCCTGAGCAAGTGATCTGCCAATCATGCCCGTCCCTCTCCCCTTTAGTCTGTAAGACACCTTTGGAGAGGGTGACTCCATTACCTGCAGGTACACTACCGTGCCAGGAGTCGTCCATCCTAAATACTCTTAGAACGCTGTCAAGTACCCTGATTGGGAAACCACCCAAATCTAGATCTAAAATCATAGATCTAGTAACCAGTATGTCTGATATAAAATCCATTTCCTTTGTGGAGAAACAACTGTGTGACGACCAAAGTATAACCGATCGTAGTATAGGAGTTTCTTTTCCTACTTTGTGTATGTCATCCAAATACCAGGATATCACACCCTACTACCTTCTCAACAGATCCATCCCCTATTCTGATGAAGTCAAACCTATGACTGTCACGTCAGAAATAGATGATCTATCTCCGCTACATCTGCTTTAGTCTATAAATAGACATAAGCTACCTGTCCTCCAATGCTTCCGCTGCTCCCACTGACTACGACAACCCTCTGGCAGAGTCATATAGACGTATACTTCTAAAACTAGTTTAGAACGACGCTATACTCATCCTCCTGCCGGGTCTCGCAGCCTGGAACAAAAGCAATGGTAATTGTGGGTAAACAAGAACTTCCCTGTCACCGTCCTTGAGGCTACCGTAGTGCCTCTCGGGTGCCTGAAGTTACCCACCTTATCTGCGGAGTGGCCAATGGAATGTCAATCCAGATTGAATCTTTAGGTTCCTTATCAAATCTTCAGTAATCGTTTGTGGTTCTGGAATTACTTCCAGTTCTACCATACTCCCACTACTGTTTTCTGAAAAAAAAACATTTTTATTAAAACTGTGGCGAGTCTAGAACAATATCGCTATTGTTCATCCAGATGGTAGAAAGTCAACCCTCGTCATAGCCTGTGTCAACCCACAAACAGCCATTACAGAAACGTGCCTTGAGTTGTCCAGTGTCTGGATTTAATCATAAACCGGACAACTCCCCGTACCTTAACATCGTTAAGATATGAACTGTTCTATATCCAATATAGAAACAGAGGCACTGATTTAATTGAACCAGATTCAAATCATGCAGCTGCCCCCAGCGCATGTCAACTAAATGGAAGGAGGCCGATCAGCGTTACTCAACTTAGGAATGCTTCCAATTATGAGTAACCTGAAAAAGAAGCAAGATCTCTTTATCATCACTATCAACTGAATACCATACACAAGTATCTACATCTTCGATCTCTTTGAAGAATCCCGATACTTGCTACACCTGGTTCTCTGCTCTATTCAAATACCTATAACTCCTCAAAACTTAGACCCTGTGTTTCAACGAAACACATGTCTAAGAACTAGAGAAGTTAAAAGTAAACAGAATATAGTATGAGGACCAACCCCTCTGTCCTGATGGACCCTGGACAACATACAATACTCTGTACAAGTCCCTTGAGTCTGATAACTCATTCACTGTGTGTCGTAGGTTGAAAACTGTACTTATGGTTAAGAAGAATTACACCGCTGTTTAATGCTCCTTACCTAACCATCCACTGATATAGGTAGATGTCACAGACATAATTTCAAAAAGGTATATCTCACTCTATGAAAATAGACGTACAGATATATCGATTTGAAATTGGAGCATAACAGCGGATATTCAAAACCAAATATTTGCCAACCGGCAAACAGCCCAGGTGATTTCCTCAAATATCACCGATTACAACGAATCCCGATATAATGAGGATGATCACCCAATTCCCAATAACTTACTCCCACTCATCATCTGTAAAACCATACGATGTGAGAATCGTACCTGGTAAATACATACCCTGAGTAAGTATATAATCGGGAAATCAGTTTTCCTTTAACAGTACACAGTGAGACTGAAACATTGAAATGTTTCGATGGGGTATCCCGGTATTCCTAGTAATGCCTCTTCCAGATTCACGTCTGTAACCTTGTAGTTCATTGCCACCTCTCCAAATCCCTTCATATGTCTTTAGTCTTTACCTTCTGTACACCCCTTAGGCCAAATGGTTTTCTTCCTTCCCTACCGTTCGGCACCAGCCTATGGTTTGGAAGAAGACTATCCAATAAGCATAATGGGTGTACTGTCCCAATCCTAGGAATACTCGCAATGCGAGAGAAGGTGAGGATAAAAGACAACCGAATGAACTTAATTCCTATTTCTCCTGAACCAGAATCCATCCCCGAACTGGAACAAGTTCCTTTCGAGTTCGTATATAACCATACGATGGAGTATCCAATAAACTGTGGATCTTCGTAGTGATACGGAGTGTCCTGGAGAAATACAAAGGTGATGTGGGAGTGGTAACGAAATATTTGGTTTGGTCGTGAATATCTGTTGCAATTTACTTTGCCCTCTTACTAATCCCTTGCTTTGTCTTAACTTAATACCTTCTGCACACCATCGTTAGGCTAATTGGTTTTCTTCATTCCCTACCGGTCGGCACCAGCCTAAGGTTTGGAAGAAGACAATCCAATTTGCGTAATAGGTGTACTACCCCTAAACCAAGGAGTACTCGTAACCTGAGAAAGGGTAAAAGGAAAAGACAACTGAATAATCCTATCCGTTTTCTCCAGAACCGGAAACCATCCTCGAACTAATTCTTTCGAGTTCGTATCTAACCATACGATGGTTTTGTCCAATGGAAGTGGACGTTCGTAGTAAAACGGGGTGTCCTGGAGAAAAGGGTAAAAGTAGGAGTGGCAATGAGGTTTGCAACTCTGACAATCCAAAAGCCGGTGTTTAAGAAGGTTCGGTTAATTTGGTCACTGAGTCATAGTCTTAGGGTTGGGTCAAGGGTCGCTGCCAAAGAGAGAGAGAAAAGAAACACTCAGCGTGCACTCTAACCTAGATCAGAATGGTTACCAATTTATCTAATCTGGAAACCTCCCATTGTAACTCAAATTCTCCTCCAAACCTGAAAGAAGAATTAGTCGGGGTTACCCGAGGAGTAAACTAACTCATCAGTGGGAATCGGGATCCAACTCTCATCGCATGATAACGTGACGGAATCCGCTCACGTCATCACACTCCAGAAGGTATGCGCATATCTGGCAAGTTTCAGTTCTTTTGAAACTCCCGATGTGATTTCTGCCCCATGCTCTTATGACCTTGGCGAAGGTCAACAAATCATAAGTCACATGTCAAGTTCTACCCGTCATTATCCAGGGTTAATCTGAATCCACCCGTACAAGCCCTTGACGAAGGTCAACAAGGCTATACGACTGTCCCAAACCAACGCATCTATCTATGCAGCAGAAAGGTAACAAGCAGCTACCATACACTATGCCTTGACGAAGGTCAACAAACATAGCATGAATACTACGTGCTACCCGTCTGAAACGACGGAGGGCTACGAATGGTTTCTGGCGAAAACCTTTAACGTAATGAACTTGATATCGTCGAAGGAACGGATAGCTTTTTGAAAATATAGTGACGAAAACCGTTGCTAAAGAGGTCACTCCCGGTGAAGGGATCTCGGCTCTTTCCCCGTAGAATGGGGTGCAGGATATTCCAAATGAATACCGCGATGCAAAGCAAAAGTAATCGGCTATAGTGAAGTTAATGCCCTGATCCAAACTTCTGTCCAAGGGGTCACTCCCGGTGAAGGGATCTCGGCCCTTGCCTCGTCGACTGAGGAGCAGGATATTCCAATGAATACCACGATGCAAAACAAAAGTAAACGTCCTTGCAATAACAGCTTTTTGAAAAGTGTTCCAACAACATCAGATTAGGTTTGTTTTAACTTGCATTGATCCGAATCAATGCAGTCCCATCAATTGATCACACCAAAAAGAACGAAAATATACTGATGTACGTATATGCCATCCGCATTCGCCACTGGGTCCCGTCATTACCCGTTAGGTTAGCTTACTAACGACAGAGCGGGGACTGGACTAGCGCGGATGCAAAACATATACTACATCTACTAATATATATACCAATATATTATATTTCGCTCAAGGCGTGAATAAAAATGCAACATCACAGAGAATGAACAGCATCACAGAAACAATACAGATATCTGGGATCCCCGGGTTTCACAGAGCCACTACTGAAACCCGACGTTCCCCTGGTCGTGTGGATAGCCTGTGCAATGAAAACCTAGACCCCTACGGGCGCGGCAAGTTACCCGCCAAAACCTGAAGCGAGGCAGCCCCCTTCAGCACCGTGAATGGACCACCCAGCACTTCACGGAATCCGGTAACTTGGGCACCCCTCCTGGGTCAACCTCTACCCCCTACGAGTGCGGCGAATAGCCCGCCAATCCTAGAGTGAAGCCCCTTCCGTCTCAATGCCATGAGATGCGGGCTTGTTGCCCTCCAGAACCCGGCTGTCCGTGCACCCCTCCGCGGGGTAATCCTAGTACAGAAAGTAAAATATACATACACCGGGTACATCGACCGCAACCAGGTCGTGCCCCAAAATAATAATACAAACAGGCAGTGACGGCAGTCCACATGTCGGACGCTCGCCCCGCAATAACAAATGTACATAATACCACCACAACTGTACTAGCATTGCATCCAGGCTATCCCTACGACCGATCCGCAACAACACAGCAAATACATAGAACATCAACGTGAAAATCACGTTCGCAAATCCGTCTAACCGGGCTATAGCAGTTAGACAGGATTTACCGATCGAGTGACATTCACGGTCGCAGATATAATGTAAATACTGTGAAAAATGTGTTTAAAATATCCGACCGATCGAATATTAACAAGTGGGCCCCAAAACAACACTGTAGCAGTTACAGAAAATATGTGCCCAATTTTAATATTCCAAAACCCATATTTTAAGCCCAAAAAGCCTCTGGAAAAAAATGGTGCAGTGATGTCTACAGTTCGCGGCGGAAGGGCGGCGGAATGGGGGTTTGTGCGGCGCTTCCGCGCTCTGACTGTGGAATCACTTCATCGAAATTTTACAGAGTTCTTAGATTTTCTAGTACATCAATATTTTACAACCTGAAAAATTTTTCGAGACTAAAAATTTCCAACAGAAAACTGATGTGAGCAAATACGGGTTTTTGGACATTTCGATCGATCGGAAATGCAAAACACATTACACAAAGCTAGACTAAGTTAATGGCGAGGCTCTGATACCACTGTAAGTGCACGGCGGCGCCCCGGCCGTCAATCCGACGCCGGAATGCGGAAACGGTGGTAAACTTAAATTTTGCGGACTTAGCAAACCGGCACCACCGCGCACTAAACACCCGGATCGTTACCATTAACAAGTCCAAGCTAACTAGAAGATGGGTTAGAGATATACCGACGATCCAAGTCCTCCGGTCTTCATCTCCAATCCGATCTCCTCGCGGGATCTCCGTCCGTCTCCTCCTCGTCGCCGGAAGTGCACCACGTTGCCTACATCGTTTACGGGCTCCCACCTCAATGCCGAGGCAACTCGGGCACGAAGCCGGCTACTCGACGTGCCCAAGGTTCGTTGTAGAATATGTAGTGAGCTTGTGTCTCTTTTTGGGGTAGTGGAGTTGCCATTTGTGGAGGAAGAAGAACTTGGAGAGAGGTGAAGGGAAAAAACTTGCATCCAAAAGAATGAGAGTATCATATATTTTCTCCACACTACAAATGAAGCATTTTTCTTCTCCCACCAATAGTGGCCGGCCCCCCTTTTGTTCATGTGTGATTGGAGAGAGAAAAAGCAAGGGGGGAAGGAACCATCATACAAGGGAGAGGTCAAGTCATGATGTGTAGAAATGATGACTAGAAAAACCAACACACCAAAAACCATCCATCAAACATGATGACTCAAAAAGTCATGCCATCATGAAGATACAAGTCAAGCAAGGTCAAAGGATGGCACCCATCATGAAAACCATCATGATACAAATATACAAAGACCCCCTTCCACAGTAGCTTATTTGCAACAATGCAAATAAACCCTCCTCCACCAAACTTCGGCCAATGAACGGAACAATGGAAATTGGCCGAAACGGAAAGCAAACTGGCAACTCCAAAAACTGGTCCCGTAATAAATTACAGGAAAACCCCGATACTGTGCATACACACCCGCATTTGTATTCCGACCGAAATACAAATGCAATGAGACAAAATCTACACTGTACTATACTAGGATCCGGCTTATACCAAAGCCGGCTAGTAATATCTGTTCGATCCTGATCCGTGCAATACCGCACGTATCTGATCGAACCCTGCCATATAACCATACGGCCTATAGTACAGACTGTCCGATCCTGATCCGTGCAATACCGCACGTATCTAATCGGACCTTGCCATATCTCCATACGGCCTCTACAACCTTTCGCCCGAAAGCTGAGTAACTGTAAGTGTGGTGGACTCTAAAGACTCGTCAATACTATGGCTGTGGATTTAACCACTAGCACGTCAGAGGTATATGCCAATACGTGACGGGCCACCAGCTATTGACCAAAAGGGACGTCGATGAGGAAGCTCACCCCGACACCCAACTGAGCCTGTCAGTGACAATATCCGTGCAGTCCGGTCCGTTCGTCTATGAGCATCGCATGGCGGGCCTAGGGGGTTGGTAAAAGTCAGACCCCCAAAAGCGGTACAAGTCGTGTCGGAGTGTAGCCCAGAACACCCTGAGATACTACTGGAATACCTACCAGTAAATCTCCTTGCCTCGGCCGAGGGCTTTGTGTAATGGCTCTCCTAGACACAGCACGTCCTCACCCCCAATACCGGGAGAGACGAACCCCTGAAGATACGCTCACTGCATCCATGTGGCTCGGGACTGTACCCAACTAAAACCTGTTTGCACGACTCCTTTGAGCCGTGGTAGGGTAGTAATCAAAGTACAGTGGGAACTCACACGAGACAAATGACGATCCCCAGGTCGATGAACTAACCTGCACACATGTCACCAGGGAACTGCCATCTGACGTCTGGTATATGACCAACTAGCATGTTCCCGGCGAGTCCTGTCCGGTGTACTCATAACCCAATGAGCACCTGTATACATCTTAGGTGATCCAACTGACACCAGTGGCTTGTGAGACCGGCCACCGCCCCTCGTCGGGGTCTCGACTGTATACACTAGTCTACTAATGGAGTATCGATGCCCGGTCTCGAAACTCCCACGACTACGGACCTTTTAAGGATATGCTTGTAGACCCCCAGCTCCCACTTATATGATCGCCCTCATACTGCTGGTGGTCAAGCAAGAATCCTAGGGGCTCTATCAACGTGTAATAGCGACGTGTCAGGTCACCTAAAGCAGTACACGATGATAAAGGTAAACCAGATAGCATACTATCATCTCGAGTAAGACTGTCCTACCGGGATAGGTCCTCCCTCAATCATTACAATCACGTACCTGTGACCTAATAATTGACTCTGAGGGCACTATTTCCAACAATGATGACCCTACTATATCAGCAGGCCATAGGAAGTGGTGACTTCTGACTGATGGTTGGATGCGAAGATATCCAAGTGGACTCCATACACTGCAACAAAGTATAGACTTTGTTCCGTGCTTCCGAAAGGGGTAAAACTCATAAGTAGCAAGTAATCTTTCGAAATCAGTGCAAATGGAAAGGTATTAACCTAATAAGGCTTGACTTGTAATAAAAGATTTTCATCAAATTCCCGATGTGGTTTGTGATGAAACTTTTACTTAATGGTCTGTGCTGAAGTCCTTACGGATATAACTTACCACTGTTGTTCTTCACGAATATGATATTTGGCAGGTGGATGAATATGACGTCTTTCTAAATAGGGATTTAGATGTGTACGTGTATATAACTCTACCAGAGGGTTATCATAATCAGTGGGAGCAATGGAAGGTGTGCAAGTATCTTACGTCTATTTATAGATTAAAGCAGGCAAAGCGGAGAAAAGATCATCTGTTTTTTGATGTTACGGTCAAAGTTTTTAATTTCATCAAAATGATAGATGAACCTAGTATTTTTAAGAAGGTTGTAGGGAGTATTATTATGTTTCTCATATTGTATGTGGATAACAAACTCCTGATAGGAAGTGAAATTTCTATACTACAGTTCAGTTAAACTATGGTAGTCACAAATGTTTCTCCATAAAAGATTTGGATAATATATCAACTGATTCTGCTAACTAGGTCTATAGAGATAGATCTAGTAGGAGTTTTTGGGATTGTCCCAACTCAGCTAAGATGACACCATTCTAAAGCGGTTTAGAATAGACGACTCATAGCGCGGTAATGTACCAGCATGTAGAAGAGTCACTCTCTCTAAAGAGATGTCATGTACCAGACCAGATTTTGTTTTCACACTTGATATAGTAAGCAAATATTAGTCCGACCCTAGAGAAACAAAGGAAGCCAGTGAAGAGCATATGTGAATGTTCTTGATGTAAAGTAATGGCAGCCTCCAGTAGGAGGTAGTTACCGATTTTGGTTTCCTAGGTGACATGAAAGACAGAATGTCTTTCATGAGTTATAAGTTTACTCTCTTTAGTGGGAGCAGTATATTAGAAAGAGTTCCAAGAAGGATACCGGCAGTCATGGCGCTGGGTGTTGATTATGAATCAGCTATGGATACAGCGCAAGAAGTTGCTGGATAAAATTGTTCATTTATGAATTTTGTCCCATCGTCTATCCAGAAAAATTCTAGGACATGTATCACTCAATTCGGGAGATAGTTGATCTCCACGAAATTGAGATATATAGAGAAAAGGATAGATTCATTGTAGTGGATCCACTTACTGAGGCTGTTTCTCGAATACAGTTTATGAAATTGTTAGTAGAGAAGTTGTGTATACGATACCGCAATAATTGGCCTTAAGTACAAGTGGGAGATTGTTGGATATAGATGCCCTCAAGGCAATTATTGTAATTGAAAGAGGACTTATAAAAGAGAACAATCTTACTCGAGATGATAATATGCTATCTGGTTTGTCTTTATCATTCATGTGTATACATTACTCGTTATCACATATCGCTAATACATAATGATAAAGCCTATATGATCTTTGCTCGACTACCAGGATTATGATATAGACCATACTAGTGGGGCTTTAGTAGTCTATAAGCACATCCTTAAAAATCCATAGTCGATGGAGTATCGATACTGGGCATCGATACTCCAGAATAGACTAGTGTATACATTTCTTGACCCCGACAGGGGCGATGGTTGATCCCATAGCCATTGGTGTTTGACACCAAAGATTTTATACAGGTACTCATTCTTATTTTATCCTTTTAAATAAGTATGTATATCTTTAGTTCTCATGGTTGAAAATCCTTGGCCATTCTAATACTTCATCATCTCTCTTCAGTTTCTATTCAAGAGAGAAAGAAAAGAGAAGAAAATTAGTGAGCTAAATATTCTACATCACTTACTAATTATTCTTAGCAAGTTTGATTAGTGAGTTACTTCACATATGATGTGATCATGTGAGGTTATAGCTTGTGATGGAGGGATCTCAAGGTGGATCATCTTTGGCAAAGAGATCGCTGAGCAAGCTTATTCCGGACTTCGTGGAGACTAGCCAGAGTCCAAGGAGAGGTAGCTAACGCGCTACAAAGGTTGTAGCCCGCCAACCTTCCTTTTAAGCTTACTTGTTTGTATCAAGTTTAGGTCTTTTGGTTAGATTCTTGGTTTTGCGTGCTAAAGCTCTCTAGTTTTTATAAAACTATCGCTTCTGCCGTGCTTTAAAACCCTACTAGGTGAGCCTAGCATCCCAGCAACTAGTCTACTCTGGAGTGTCGATATTCTGCCTCGACCCTCCCACGACTAGGAACACTTTAAGAATGTGTGTAGCAACTTACCAGGCCCCACTATTATGATCTCATCATAATCCCATGACTAGAAACACTTTGAAAAATGGAGTTTGCGACGAATTTTTTGGTCATGCAAGCAAGTTTTGATATGTGGTTGGCTCTGATACCATGTTGGGTGGATTTTGCTCTTGCCACGAGATCCGTGGCCAACGCGGAACGGATTTTAATAATTTCAAAGCAAGCACAAGTGACCAATACCCAAGGATTCATCCACACACTAAAACTAGAAAGCAAAAACATACTAGGTTGAGAAATACAACCTTTGTAGCATATCCACCCAATCGTGGAAGACCCCTCCAAGTTCCATAGGCTGTCGGGAACACGCTTGAGAATCCATCTCCCTTGCCGAAGATAATCCATCCGAGAGATGTAATTCAAGTTCCAACTTCACCAAGTGAAGTAAATACCAATGCTTGCTAGACTAAGGTGCAGGGATGTAGAGAGTGTTTGTGTGATTTAACTATCTCTTAATTCTCTTAATTCTCAATACATGAGAGAGTATAGGAAGAATAAGGAGCTCATGAATGAAAGAGAAAGATAACATAAGAATGAGAAAAGATATGAGAGGAATTTGCTATGTATTTCTTTTTTTCCCAAAAACATTCTACTATAAAATATATCAACCATACTTCAATAGTAAACCCAAATGCAATAAAATAATACATAGCCATTCATCTCACCATTCTCCATGCCACCTCACCCCTCCACCTCATTCCATATTTCTAATAAATAGAAAATCCAAAATGAGATGTTCTCCTTCTAAAAACATTCTTGTATAAATACAAGAATACAATACCGTATATACATATCCATATTCGTACCAAAATACGAATACATAAGAGATAAAAGAAATACAATAAACACAATACTAGAATATTATTAAATCAACACTTGATTTAATAATCCGGCCTAATCAACCCGCTAGTATTAACCGTCCGATTTAAATCCGTGTAGCTAGTACATGTATTTAATCAAGACCCTGCACGTATAAATATACGGCCTCTATATCATTTCACCTGAACCAGGGAAACCCCTCTGTGTGGGACTCTAATGACTCAACAATACGCTGACAGTGAGTTACTGGATAAATCCATAATCACAAGCACATCAACGGCACTAGCTGTACGTAACGGTTACCCAGGTATATGTCGAAAAGGGAGGTTGACAATCAAGTCCTTCCGTACCGTACTGAGCCTGAAAAGTCATGTCTCTTCATCTAAAAGTGTTGCATACCGGGTATAGGGGTGGATAACGTCAGACCCATAATAACCCGATAAGTCGTGCAGGAGTCAAGCTCTTCACCCACCAAGAAACTACTAAACTCCTATCAGTAAATCTTATCCACCTTGGCTAGGGATTTATAGTGATGTCCAACTGGATAAAGCGCGACATCGACTCCTAATACCAGGAGAGACGAATCCCTGACAATCGCTCAGTGCCTCCAAGTGGCTCGGGACTGTACCCAACTAAAACCTGTTTGAACGACTCCTTTGATCCGTGATATGGTAGAAATCAAAGTACAGTGGGAACTCACATGAGAAAAATGATGATCTCAGGTCAAAAGACTAACCTGTACTCATGTCACTAGAGAACTGATATATGACAATATGTATAATATTATGTAGAAGTTCTCGGTGAGTCCGTCCGGTGTACTCACCTCCAGTGAGCACCTGTATACAATCTTAGGTTCCATAACACTAATGGCTTGTGAGACAGGCCACCACCCCTCGTCGTGGACTAGAAATGTATATGCTAGTCTACTTCGGAATATCGATGTCCAGTCTCGATACTCTCTCGACTAGGGACATCTAAGGATATGCCTATGGACTGCCCAGCTCTCACGTATATGATCGCCATCATAATACTGGTAGTCAAGTAAGAATCCTACGGGCTTTATCATTATGTAGTAGCGATACTTAATAGCAAGTAAAACGTACACACATGAATGATAAATACAAACCAGATAGCATACTATCATCTCGAGCAAGACTGTTCTACTTGTATAAGTCCTTCAATTATCATAATCGCCTACCTCCAATTACAATAATTGCCTTGAAAGAACTATATCCAACAATCTCCCACTTGCACTTAAGGCTAATTATTATGATATCGCATACCAACAGATCATGTACTACCGAATACCCAACTTCTTTAATAATCAGTTTCGCAAATCGTGTTTGAAAAACATCCATGTTCGAGAAATGGCTTCAGTGAGTTGATCCACTACAATGTTCCAACTTCATCTCTTCATATCTCAACTTCACGGAGATCAACAATCTTCCGAGCTGAGCGATAACCCGCCTTAAGAATTTGTCTGGATACTTGATGGGACCATGTTCATAAATGAACAATTTTATCCAACAAACTTCTTGGGCTGTATCCTTCGTTGAGTCATAACTAGTATCCTGCACCATGCCTTCCTCAGTATCCCTATTGGAACCCCATCCAATATACTGCTCGTTAGAAAAAGGTAAACTCAAAACTCTGACAGTATCTCTGTCATCCAGATCACCTGGGAAGTTAGAACCGATAATCTCCTCCTATAGGAGACTGCCATTACCATATTCCAAGAACATCCTAATATGTTCTTCACTGCTTCCATTTGTTTCTCTAGGATTGGATTAATATTTGCTTACTACAGCAGGTGCAAAAGCAATATCTGGTCTAGTACATGACATCGCATGATTGACCTAATTGCCAAAGTAATTGAAATTTCATTCACGCAAGTCCTTCTCCTCATCAGTCCAGAAGACATCTCTTTAAAGAGGGTGACTCCTTCACCTACGGGTATACTACAGCATCAGAAGCCATCCATTCTAAACCCCTTTAGAATGGTGTCCAAGTATCCTGATTGGGACAATTTCCAAATCAAGATCTACCGACATAGATCCAGTCGCCAGAATTTTTGATATATTATCCATATCCTTTATGGAGAAACACCTATGACAACCAAAGTTTGACCAATTGTGGTTTAAGAACATCACTTTCTATTCGGAGTATGTCATACAAATCACAGGACAGTACTCCCTACACCCTTCTTACTAGTTCATCTGTTGCTTTGATGAACTCAATCGCCTTGACTCTCACATAAAAATAAATGATCCATCTCCTCTATACAAGCTTTAGTCTATAAATAAATATAAGTAACTTGCACACCTTCTACTGCTCTCATCGACTACGATAACCCTGTAGCAAAGTCCACGTGCACTTCTAAATTCCCAATTAGAAAAACGTTATAGTCATCCACCTGCCAGATATCATAGTCATGAATAGTAGCAGTAACAAGTCATATCCGTATGGACTTCTGCCCTTGTCACGACCCAAAACTTGGCACGTGACCGGCACTTAAACCACGTAACGTCTACAGACGTAACGCAATTTAAGTAAGCCAACAACCCAGAAATCTAAACCATCAAAAATAGTAAGTGATAAAAACATTTGAAAATCTCCAGTAAAAATCTTTAAAGTTTAAATTTATTTTCTTAAAAATTTCGGCAGCACCTCCTTTGTAAAAACTATCCCCGAAATGGGTACAGACATAAGATATAAGTAAAACAACATATGATATAAATAAAGCATCCCCAACGGGAGCAAATCACGCCCGAAGGCGGAAACAACCACCACAAGCATATATATACGACGTCGTAGCGAAGAAATGGAAAATATAAGTGAAAAACAGCATAAAAGATAAAACTGCATAATAAAAGCCCGCTCACACGAGCACGACACTCAGAGTCACAAAATATACAACATCGTCCTCACAACTCATCTTTAAGTCAATACATGAAAGGGTAGATGGAGAGTACTAGATACAATAATAGATGTACAATGAAATATAAAGTCGGATAACCGCAACCCACCTACAGCAAAACGGCTCACAGCCAACAGTAGCGGTATCCGCTGCAAAAAAATACAAGAAGATAGCCCCTGCCGCGACTACTCTGAGGGTCAACCTGCAAAACACTATGGCACAACCGGGGTGAATTTCTAACTCGTGAATAGTAAGTAACATCATACATGTAATCGCAGGTATGCACGTACTGTGATACCCTATCACATGTAATCTGATAGTATCAATGTGGTAATATGGACATGAAACAATCATGAAAGGTATTCTATCAGGCACTACGAGTACATGATGCAATGCATATCAATGAATGCTGAGTATTGGATAAAACATGTCATCATCAATGAATCATCATCGTGGAAAAACTGGTGTCCATCAAATACGGCCAAAATCCCAATACCTCAGGTGCCGTCACTCTGATCGGCCCTCATATCCTGTAAATCTCTTAGAACCTGAGTGCCCAACATCGGCACTCGAAAACATCATGAAATACTCGTGTCTAGCATAGACACATAAATACTCATCTCTTAGGCGCTGCATCCCCAGATCGGCCCTCAATATATCTCATGTCATAACTCCCAAACGGTATCTTCCGGATATCCGTCGGGTTCTATACTATCACCGGCAGCTAGTAGTCCCTCCGCTGGGCTCACCGCCTATCTATACGAGTCTTCTTGCCATGGGGTACCATACCGGGTCCACCATATACCCGCAGACGGTGCCTACCGCTCCTCGAATCGGGTATCTAACACAAGTCTCAGAACCGAGAAAGCTCATGGTGGACGCACTGAAATATCATATCAAGAGAAACCAGGTTTTCAAAACAATGCATACTTTCTGGAAATAATACCACGGTTCTCAAATACATAAATCACATGAAATCCATATCTCAATGCGAAAATCCATGAATATGATATATGCAACATAAAACAGTAATATGAGCACATCAAGGGAAAACCGCTCTTTTAAATGAACCCAGTTTTTAAATGTATCATGCGGTTCCCAATTTCTCCAAAATCTAATGCAACATCACATATGAGCATATATGTAGCTATAGCAAGGTATGTATGTACGCAAGTATATAGGTACGTAAGTATGTAGGTACGCAAGTATATAGGTACGCATAATGCAATTCATATGCGCAATAGAACAAGAATCATGTCTAATGATAAGATAAGCTAAGCAATGTATTATCCATGGCAATTCTATAGTATGAGTGTCATGGCAATTACTAACGGTGTGTGTGCAGCATACAGTTTAGTTCTCGTGCAACATAAATCGTTAGTAACAGTGATGTGTCTCATTAATACTATGTCCGTATGCAACAGGAAATGAGGTATGCAACAATGGTACACATGCACGATCAATGTATATATATATATACTTATAACTAATAGTCATATCATTGAATCTAGCCCCGACGCATAACACCATACGTGCGATTCCCCCGTAGATGTTAAATCTACTCACCGTAGATGTTAAATCTACTCACCGTGATCTAGAGCTAGGTATATCCGACCACCTGCTTGCCTTTCTTCGCAGCGTTCGAATTCCCTTCCTGCGATCCTAAAATCATACACAAGATAATAAGTGCACATTAGAAACCTTTCGATAACACACGCAACAACGGCAACAACAAACCGACTCCCAAAAGCTCTCAAGTGATCTCTTAGCAGGCTAAACGCGTGCAGCAACTTCCTAAACCAGCCCTACAGCTACACATCGTACGAAACACTTAAACAAATAGCAAATAATCCGCATCGTATGTTGCCGAAACGCATAAAACTAGCTAACTGGTCCCAAATTTTTCTACACAACCAATTGGTGAATGTTGCAAGTTCCACGAGACTACAAACAACCCCATAGACCCCACGACCAAGACTCGAGACCCCAGTCCCTAATCTGGCCGCAAATTGCGGCCAGAACCTATTTATTTGCGGCCCAGTGTGCAGGGAATGGTCTCAGGTTTCTATGGTGGGTTCTAGGCCTCTAAACTAGGTCTCTGTGATGGCAACATCTCCAGCAAATTCCTGGTTTGAGAGTAGATTCACTCGAGACACAATTCCTAACCAAAATACGATATTTTCACAAAAACTAAAATTGTAGTGTTCTAATCAGCAACTAATTATCAACGCAACATCATAATATCCTAGTTAACAGTTAGGGGCCATTACCTATTCACACTTGCTCCAAAATCCTATCTTTCCTTGCTCCAAGTGATCCTAGTGGTTTGATCTTGGCTTGTGAGGGGTTTAAGTGAAGTTTAGTGAAGATTTGGTGCTGGTTTAACTTTGGTTTAGTGAAGAACAAGAGGGGTTTCAATGGAGGGAGTGAGGGTGAGATGAAGGGAAAAATATGAGAGTGAAAAACAAATGAGAGTGAGAGTGAGGGTAGTGTGTGTGAGTGAGGGTGATATGTGAAGAATGAGGGTGTGTGTTTAGATGAGCCATGCCCCTCCCTTTCTCTCTCCTCATAAATGCATGCCATGCCTCATCATGCCATGGTCAACCCCCCTCTCTCTCTCCTAAGTCAACATAATTCAAACCCTAATTTTTAAAACTAAATACTTTAAATAAATACATATTACAACCTAATTGAAATGGGATTATGGTGCCATGGCTACTTAAGCATGGTTAACCCTAATTAACCCTAGGTTAACATTCACATGTGTGTGCAAGCCCAAATTAAATATTAATAAAATATTAATTAATTTTTATAAAATATTTGAAAACTATTTTGGTAAACTTTTTACTAAAAATCCGCATTATCGCTTAATTAACACTAATCGCATTCTAAGGTGTTACAATCTTCCCCCCTTATAGAAATTCATCCCCGAATTTAAAAATCTTACGATGCGTACCTTCAAAGAGATGAGAGAATTTCTTCCGCATCTTGCTCTCGGCCTCCCAAGTGACCTCTTCACTATTCGGGCTACGCCAAAGAACTTTCGCAGATGGCAAGACCTTTGACCGAAATGTCTTCACCTGCCGATCCAATATCACTACTGGCTGCTCGGTGAACGAAAGATCGCGCTCTAGCTGAACGGTCTGGTGCTGAATCATGTGAGAAGGGTCATGAAGGTATTTGTGAAGCATCGACACATGGAATACGGGGTGAACATCCGGAAAACTGGTGGAAGTACCAAACGATAGGCAATGGTACCAACTCGTTCAAGGATCTCGAAAGGACCTACAAATCTGGGGCTAAGCTTTTCTTTCTTTCCAAATCAAATCACGCCTTTCATCGGAGAAATCCGTAGGAATACATGATCCCCCACTGCGAACTCGAGCCTGCGACGACGACGGCATAAGACTTCTGTCTGCACTGGGCTGCTATCATCCTATCCTGAATTAACTGAATTTTCTCCGTAGTCTCTTGAACTAGCTGGGGTCCTAAAATCCTGCTCTCACTGAGTTCGGTCCATCAGACTGGCGATCGACACTTTCTACCATACAAAGCCTCAAAAGGTGCCATCTGAATCGTCTCCTGATAACTGTTATTGTAGGAGAACTCTATCAATGGCAAGTGACGATCCCAACTGCCACTAAAATCAAGCACGCACGCACGAAGCATATCCTTCAGAGTCTGTATAGTCCGCTCTGACTGACCATCGGTCTGCGGATGGAAAGTGGTGCTAAAGCTCAAACGGGTACCTAAGGCTTCCTGAAGCTTCTGCCAAAGACGGCTAGTGTACTGGGTGCCCCTATCAGATACAATGCATGAAGGAACTCCGTGCAAACGCACAATCTCATCAATGTACAACTAAACATACTGAGAATAACCGAAAGTGGTCTTCACTGGAAGGAAGTGAGCCGCTTTCGTCAACCGGTCAACAATCACCCAAATGGAGTCATACCCTCGACTAGACCTGGGTAGACCTACAACGAAGTCCATGGAAATCTGCTACCATTTCCACTCCGGGATGGGTAAAGGCTGCAACTCTCCTGCCGGTCTCTGATACTCAGTCTTGACTCGCTGACAAGTCAGGCAGCTCGAAACAAAATCCAAAACATCACTCTTCATCTCTGCCCACCAATAAATATCTCTCAATTCACGATACATCTTGGTGGAACTTAGGTGAACACTAAAAGATGACTGATGTGCCTGCTCTAGGATCTCGCGTCTGAACCCATTGGTATCAGGTACACACAAACGAGTCCTAAAATGTAGCACACCCTGGTCATCAATCAAGAACTCCGAATCTCTACCCTGCCAAACATGCTCAAGAATCTCGAACAAACGGGTATCGGCGGGTTGTGCCTCACGAATACGATCTAGTAGAAGTGGGCGGGTGCGGACATGAGCAAGCTTTCCCCCGGTGGAAGTGAACTCAAACTGGACTCTGCTGTCGCACAAGATCTGCCAATCTGCAGAAGACTGTATCTGAACTGCGCTCAACTAGGATAAGCTACCCTCGGACCTACGACTCAAAGCATCAGCTACCACATTCGCCTTGCCCGGGTGATAAAGGATCTCACAATCATAATCCTTCACAAGCTCCATCCAACGACGCTGCCTCAAATTCAGATCCCGCTGCTGGAAGATTTACTTTAAGCTCTGGCGGTCTGTGAAAATCTGACACGACTCTCCGTACAAGTAGTGTCTCTAAATCTCAAGCGCAAAGACCACCGTGGCCATTTCGAGATCATGAGTGGGATAATTCTGCTCATGCTTCTTCAACTGCCGGGAAGCATAAGCGAAAACTCTATCATGCTACATCAACACACAACTGAGCCTCACTCAAGAAGCATCACAGTAAACGACAAAGCCGCCCGATCTAGAAGGAAAAGATAGAACTGGTGCAGTCGTCAACCGAGTATTCAACTGCTGAAAACTCTGCTCACATGCCTCAGTCCAAAGAAAAGGAACTCCCTTCCTGGTCAGTCCAGTCAGCGGTGCAGCGATACTCGAGAAGTCCTGCACGAAACGGCGATAATAACCGGCTAAGCCCAAATAGCTGCGGACCTCGGTCACTGATACAGGTCTGGGCCAAAGCTGTACGGCCTTGATCTTCCTCGGGTCCACACGAATACCGGCTCCCATAACCACATGACCTAGGAAGTCAACACTATCAAGCTAGAAGGCACACTTCGAGAATTTAGCAAACAGCTGGTACTCTCTCAATGTCTGCAAAGCAATCCTCAAGTGCTGCTCATGCTCCTCACGACTCTTGGAATAAACCAGAATGTCATCAATAAACACAATAATAAACTAGTCGAGGAACGGCCTGAAAATCCGGTTCATCAAATCCAGGAACGCTGCTGGGGCATAGGTGAGTCCGAACGACATCACCGAAAACTCATAATGCCCATAGCGCATAAGAAAAGCAGTCTTCAGAACGTCATCATTCCGAACCCGCAACTGATGATAACCTGAACTCAAATAAATCTTAGAAAAACGTCCCGCACCCTGGAGCTGATCAAACAAATCGTCAATGTGAGGTAAAGGATACCTATTCCGCACCGTAACTCAGTTCAATTGACGATAATCAATGCACAACCTCAAACTGTCGTTCTTCTTCCTGACGAATAGAACAGGATCTCCCTAAGGAGAAACACTCGGACGTACAAGTCCCCTATCAAGCAACTCTTGCAATTGATCCTTAAACTCCTTAAGCTCCGCCGGGGCCATCCGGTAAGGCGGTATAGAAATAGGCCCCGTGCCGGGGATCAGATCAATGCAAAACTCAATCTCACGCTCTGGCGGCAATCCAGGTAACTCATCGGGAAATACGTCGGGAAACTCTCGCATGATAGGAACTCGGTCCAACGACTCTACTGTGGCTCTAGTATCTCGAATGAAAGCTAAAAATCCCCGACATCCTCAAACGGTGAGGGGCGGCACCACGGTCCCCCTACACAATAAGAACTGACTTGCCGGGAAAACAAAACCTGACTGTCTTCTCGCGGCAGTCCACGGATGCGTAGAACTTAGCTAACCAGTCCATGCCCTGGAGAACGTCGAAGTCCAACATTTCTTCAACTCCTCTCCTATGAAGGGAAGTCAGTCTTTAGCTGCTTTAACTGCTTTCCCTTAATACCAGGTAGTATAGTATCCTAGCTTCACTTCAAAAAGGATCAAATCGACGGACAACTCTCTATCTCCTAAACAGATGACACATGACCGAAACACGTGTCGTGCAACTAACGACTCTCCACCAGGAATAGTCACGACAAGCGGCTGATCTAGCAACCACTACTCTTGGCCCAACCTCAGTACGAAGTGTATGGAAACATATGAGTGCGTAGATCCCGGATCAAAAAAAATGTGTGCATCAAAAGAACATACAGAAAAGTACCTGAAACCACTGCATTGGACGCCTGTGTGTCCTGATGAGTCGAAGCAAAAACTCATGCCTGCCCTCTACCAGCAACCGGCTGTCCTCCGCCTCTGCCACCTCGTCCCCTTTGAGCAAAACCCCCGTGACCACGACCTCTCTGAGCAAAAGTATGACACGAAGCATCGACAAGCGTAGGAGGCAACGCTCCCTGAGGTGAAGGTGGTAAGGTAACATGTGGAACCGCTGCCTCTCTCTGGCGTATCACGGTACAATCTCAAACGCGATGATAGAAACTCCCGCACCGGAAACATCCATATGATGACTGCTGACCCTCCTGGGAATAAAAGCTAAACAACTGGCCTAGTCCCAAGCCTCTGCTACTCCCACGACCTGAATGAAATCTGTCGCGGGGTCTAAACATCTGCCTCCGGGCTGATACACCAGTACGAAACCTCTTCGGTTCTAGAACGACCGACATCTCGAGAAGACGCTCCTCAACTGGTAGGGCTGCGTCCACTGCTACTGTATACGTGTCGCAATGCTGGGCGCTGATAGCGATAAACAACTGGGTAACAGGTGGGACAACCTCCTGTCGCTGCGCTCGACTGGCCCCAACCAACGATCCCATCATCTGGCGCAAATACTGCATATCGGCCTCTAGCCTAGTAATACGATCTAGGGAAGGTGGATCAACCTGCTCCTGTACAACGGGCGTATCGTCCTTGTCAGTCCTCGTCTCTGACGAGCCAACTCTGACCTCGGCTCTCGCGGCCGCTCTCTGTGCCCTCGTAGTCTTCGGCGGTATAATGGCTGGAAATGAAAATAGGATTCGATAAGAACACGGAAATCGAATCACAAGAATGTATATAATAATGGAAGGAATATCAACCAACAAGTGCAAAGGTCACTTAGGCGGAGTACCGTGTCATAAGTATGCCGCGGAACATACTCATGCTACGTCACTCTGCTTAAGCTACCTACTCCATCATACCAAGGTTATCCTACACTCCGAAAGGTAAAACCTAGCGCTTTGATACCAACTTTGTCACGACCCAAAACTTGGCACGTGAGTGATTGATGAGATTTAGCGTGCTTGCGCTTTCTAAAAGATAGATCAAAAATATTTGTAACCGCAATCAAGAACGGCATCGCTTTGCAGCTAGCCGATGAGTACGGGTCGGTCCACAGGGATGTTGTGAATTCCCTAATCGCGCTAACGAGTTAATTCCGAAGGGTGTTCGGATTGATTATTAAATCTAAAAATTGAAGTTGTATGATACTAGGATTAGAAACTTGCTAGGATTAGGTTTAGGGAAAATTTGGTAAACAAAGATCTACATCTCTTTCCATTGCCTTTAATTAAAGATATCATATTAGTGTTATGGTAAATCTTAACAAAGGGGATTAGGATGATTGGGAAGATTGATTCTTCCTCTAGATCCTTGTCCTTCCTTTCTTAATCTTTACCCTAACCTCCATGGAAAACCTTAAAATCCGGGCCTTTAGACTACGGAATCACTGTTACCTCGAGGGTAGAGTGCCGTAGGGAGCGGAATAAGAAGGTATGCATGGAGTTCTAATTTTCATAAAAGATTGGCAAAGAAAAGAGATGAGAGATCTTCGTCTCTCAAATCCTTCCACATTCCTAACCCTAACAAGCGAGGAAACTACTCACTCATTAGGGAATTGAAGAACATTTATCTAGGGCAGAAAATAAAAATTACCTACGGCAAGAATTGAAATCTAAACTAGAGTAAGGAATTAAATATACTTACAGATGCATCTCTCCAATCATCAACGCAGGATTGTCAGATCTGAATTCATGAATTGAAAAGAAACACCGATGCTCTCCAAAAGAATTCTAAAATTTATAATTAAAAGGAGGCATGAAAAGAATACAATGATTTGGGCTTCTATTTATAGGAGATAGAAACCCTAGGTTACAATTGATTTGCATGTCTACATTTACCAAAATATCCTTAGGAAGACCTAGTCAAAGTAGACTTCAAGTTTTGGTAAAATTTTATGTCTCTTTAAAAGAAAGTATTGGGCCTTGGATCTTTGGGCTTCCTTATTATTTGGTTCTTTGTTAAAATAGCTTCTATGTTTCTTCCAGATCTCCAGTGAATAATTGCGGTGGAATTTTAACCGTTCGCTTTATAATCTTGGACCTTGCATTGCCTTGTACTTTGTGAATTTTATCTTTGATGTAGGCTTGATCAAGAGTCTTCTATTTGTTGGTCAAAGTCCACTTTTTCATCGTCTTTACATCGTTTTCACTGTTTTCTGTCTAAGAACCTGTAACCTGTAACATGTAGCAGACATGCGTCAAAAGCACCTGTTTATTTGTAAAAAGAATAAGAATAGGGAATATAATAATGCAATATTATGATATGAACAAATACCCCCAAACTTATCTTTTGCTCGTCCTCGAGCAAACTTATTTTTATTCACTAAAATCCTAACCGCACTTTCGCAGGGAAACGCGATTGTACTGAGCACGTGCAACAAGCCTTTAAACCTCTAGGTGTCCCTAGTAGGAGGAGTGTTGTCTCCTGAGGGTTTTCAGCGGATTACACCCACAAAATCCTATCAATTCAGCCCATTGACTTTTGTTCTCCAATTAGGTTTTCTAACTAAGAATTCTATTATCTTTTACTTGTAAATTATCCACCCATATTCTTCACACTTCCTCATTATTTAACTTAAGATTATATATGTTCTATAGAATTACCTAGCTTTCGGCATTTCTTAAGTTTTCCTTCTAGAGTTCCATCTCCACTTAGGAATTTCTATCATCTCTATTAAAGATACAAGTTCTATTCTTCATTCCTTTCTCTTATCTAAACTCTAATCACATATCCCCACGTGTGTGTAAATATCACCCCTACACTTGGAAATTCAAATCAAGCAATCGTACTCCCGTCCATTGTCCAAAGCACTTGTGAATTTTCACTTTCGCATCCTTCATGCGACTGTTAATACTTCTTGAGGTACCAACAACCGATTACAAGATGCGTTAGCGTTTTAAAGCGTACTTCCTAGTTTTGCAACACCCAAAGCTTTTAGCAGTGGCTCCCAAACCAGTTGGTCTAAGGCACTAGGTGATGAAGCACCCTCGCTAAATATTTTTCTATTTTTACAGCCTTAAGTAATCACAAAAACCAGTGTCCATTTTTTTCCTTTATTCACTTTTTTTTTTCTTTTATTTTCATTGTACTAAGGACTTTAGACAAGAGCATTTCAAGGTCTCCTCTACTATTCCAAGTTTCAAGGTGCGTGATTGTGCAAATTGTAGGGTATACGTTTTCAGAATCTAGACTTAAGCTAGGAACTATTTTTCAAACTTATACTCTAATAAGAACATCAATACTCTTCCCTCATTTTGACTTAGCCCAAGAAGTCAACCCAAAATTTGCCTATTTCTAAATAAACTACAAGGCATATACTTTCTACCGTTAAACTTTAAGGAAGGTTATTTTTAGGGTTTTTAATTCACTAAGTCTAAGATCTAGTTGTTCCTAGCTAGTTAACCTATCTGTCAAACTCAAGTCAATTAGCCAAAATTGAATACAGTAATTTTTATAATTTTTGAAATTTTTCAATTTTTATGGGTTTTCAAATAAGTATGCAAATGCAAAAATATGTACATATGAATGCGAGGGAAGAAGACGTACCGAGCATACCCCCAAACTTGAACTTGACAGTGTCCTTACTGTCATGCTGAACCAAGAGGGTCAAAATATCGGCACTCCCCTGTTTATTTATTTATTTATAATTTTTTTTTTATATTTTTAATGTTTTGAATTTTTTTTTATTTTTTTATAGAAAAAGAAAACAAAAATATATATACATATATACAAAGGTTCCCCCCAAACTTAAGCTTGGCCTTACACAAGCCAAAGGTTAGCACCAACCATTCAAAAATTCTATCGTGGTAATGGTAGAGTTGGTGAAAGAATGGAGTGGAAAGAAAAGAAATGAGAAGCACACGAGACCGTGTGGAGAGAAAGGGATAATATGGTCTCGGTGGAGGGGAATGGTGGAGGGGAAGAAGAAATGGTAGGGGTTCTACTTCTTCGAGTGGATGTTGATTAATCACAAAATCCATATCATTTAAGAATGCGAGTTCGTCGGCGAAAATATCATCGAAACTTTCCTCGAAGGTCCAATTGAAAATTATCGAACTCAAAATGTCGGATTGTGACTCATCAACACTCGATATCATTAAAGGAAGATTAGAAGAACCAAAGAAAGTGGGAATACGAATCTGAGGGTGTGGATGGAGCGTATAGATTAGCACAATTTGTAATGACCGATGTGTAAAAAGCGATTGTGCTAATCTATCAACCCGCGAAAAAATGAGATGAAATCCCTCAAGAGTCGTGAGCAAACATGGGTACGTCGAACTAGGTATTGGAGATGAAAGCGTAACGGTCTCTTGCACAGTCGAAACGATAGGAAGGACGGAAGAAAGTGAGTGAGGAAGGGTATCAGTTAAGGATTTAGGAGGGTGTAGTGGAAAATTCGACACATCAAACGAAAATGGTTCAACCTCAATATTATCCTCAGTACTATCCTCATAATTCTCCTTAATATTTTCCTTAAAAATTTGCTTATCCATGCCAATATCATCAAAATCAAGACGCATATGAGATTCGGGAGAAACATTTAATAACTCGGGATGATGATTTGAACATAAAATTTCAATTAAATCGACAGGTTCATCATCCGAAATATTCCCGGCGTCTATATCCTCAATCAAGTGAAAGTCAATTTCTTTAGACACCTCCTCAAAAGCATGGATGTTTATCAATGTAGGTTCTAGAGTGGAAGTGTAAAGGTCGAAAGGAGTAGGTGCGGTTTCACTCGAAAGGGGTTCCTCACAATCTGGCAAATCAAACACTACAAAATCACACAACTCATTTTTATTTTCGACCGGTGAACTATTTAGGACAATCGATGGCAAACAGGAGTTGTGGGCTTCAATTGGGTAAGGGTAGGTTTGATTTGAAAATCCTCTCTCATTCTCACTCTGTCCAACCGCCGCCTCATACATTGAAAAATTTGGAGCTAGCGGGACACTAGCTACCGGTTCACTCGGTTGCATAAGGGCGGCCACGGACGCTTCCACATTCCTAACCATTTTGTTTGTTGCTGCGATATACGCCTCCAACGCCTCTTCCAAACTAGACTTGGGTGGTAAGGGGGTTTCGGTAAAAGATTCGAAATTGTTTGGATATGTGAAACTCCCTAATGGCTGTGTAGAAGCAGTGTCTAGTGAAGGTGGAAAGGTCGGGTAGGACGGGTAGGAAGTGGGAGGTTGGGTAGGGGTAGGGTCAACATGTGGATAAAAAGGTGAATAGTCTTGTTGATCCCTAGAACTAGATGTGTGGAGAGGGGTAAAAGATCGGCTACGAGATTGAGCAATATGCTCAGCAATGGACATCGGCCTAGGAGTGACAGAAGGACTTAAAGAAGTGGTGTCAACATATGTAGTTGGTGAAGGTTGACTTGGTTGACACAAAGTGGGTTGAAAAGTCAAACTGTTTCTCCTAGACTCCTCTATGTGATCTTTCAAAGATTTTCTTGGCAAGGAAGGATCGTCTTTAAATTGACCGAACAAATTTCCGAACGACGCAAAATTAGGTTCGGGATACCAAAGTTCGGCAAGAGATTTATGATGTGGGGTACCCATGATAGAAGAAAGAGAAGATGAAGAAGGTAGGTGGTGCAAGGATTTTTCAGCGACAAAAGTTGCAAGGTTTTTTTTTTTTTAAAAAAAATTTCCTTTTTCTCTTTATTTAGAACTGTTTGCAGAAAAAAATTTCGATAAAGGGCTAAGACACAAATGCAATCAACCAGAAATGCACAATCAGACCTAGATCTAGGGTCACCTAGGTCTGCTAGACAGCTCCTAACTAGGGCTAGAAATAGGACCTCAAACCGCCTCTTCACCGACAAGTACGGCCAGGTAAGTGGAAAGGAACCACCACGACAGTGGGCCTAATTAAAAACCACTAGCCTAGACACCGCAAAATCAGTTAGGATAAACGGTCGATGCCTAAACTAGTCCTTTTCCTATTGAGCTCGACGTCCTTAGGGCTGAGTCTAGTATTTTTTTTTTTAATTAATCGTGGTCGATGCAAATGCTTTAGGTGTTTTTTAGGGTCCTGGGAAGGGTGGTGAAATCCCCACCCAATCTGAGTTGGTCAAAAGCCCCTTAAAATCCGATTAAAGATATGCAAAACAGTAAATCACTTGCGATTAAATCTTTTTTTTGTGAATTTCAAAATTTGCAAGTTTTCTAATTAAAATTTTCCTTTTTTTTTTCTCTTGCTCTTAATTTGGAAAGATATATTTAGCAAAAAGATTAAGGCTATGCAAATCAGAAAAGATCACTTGCAATCAATTATTATTTTAAGCATAGCGCAACGAATCCTGCATAAGATTTGTTATTTGGAAAGGAATATTTTTAAAGCGCAAAGAAATCCTGCAGGCAAATTTACAGAAGATACATCAAGATTTGCAGAAGAGGAGAGAGAAAACTTACATAATTTTTTTTTTTTCTGTTACCGCGCGTCTGCACCCTGTTTTTTTTTTTTTTTTTTTTTTTTTTTGAACCAACCAGGCCGCGGCGGTTCCGCGGCCAGAAGGGATGTCCCGCGGCGGTTCCGCGGCCGGAAAGGGCCGCCGGCGGATTTTTTTTTTTTTTTTTTTTTTGCAGCTGCACCAGATCGCGCGGTTGACTTGTTGACTCGGTCCTCTAAATTTTTTTCTGTTCCTCTGTTGTTGGAATCTTCTGTTGATAGGATCGTCTATTTGCTGTTTCGCTTTCTGTAGATTTCCAGATCCGAATTTGTGCGTAGATCCTGCAAAATTCACACAAAGATACCCTTTCCAAAAATAGCAGATGATATATTTTTAGATTTTTTAGATTTTTCAGATTTTTATGATTTTTTTTTTTAAATTTTATGATTAACCCGAAATTGCGAAAAGAAAATTCTACGCCATCCCCGGCAACGGCGCCATTTGATTGGTGAGATTTAGCGTGCTTGCGCTTTCTAAAAGATAGATCAAAAATATTTGTAACCGCAATCAAGAACGGCGTCGCTTTGCAGCTAGCCGATGAGTACGGGTCGGTCCACAGGGATGTTGTGAATTCCCTAATCGCGCTAACGAGTTAATTCCGAAGGGTGTTCGGATTGATTATTAAATCTAAAAATTGAAGTTGTATGATACTAGGATTAGAAACTTGCTAGGATTAGGTTTAGGGAAAATTTGGTAAACAAAGATCTACATCTCTTTCCATTGCCTTTAATTAAAGATATCATATTAGTGTTATGGTAAATCTTAACAAAGGGGATTAGGATGATTGGGAAGATTGATTCTTCCTCTAGATCCTTGTCCTTCCTTTCTTAATCTTTACCCTAACCTCCATGGAAAACCTTAAAATCCGGGCCTTTAGACTACGGAATCACTGTTACCTCGAGGGTAGAGTGCCGTAGGGAGCGGAATAAGAAGGTATGCATGGAGTTCTAATTTTCATAAAAGATTGGCAAAGAAAAGAGATGAGAGATCTTCGTCTCTCAAATCCTTCCACATTCCTAACCCTAACAAGCGAGGAAACTACTTACTCATTAGGGAATTGAAGAACATTTATCTAGGGCAGAAAATAAAAATTACCTACGGCAAGAATTGAAATCTAAACTAGAGTAAGGAATTAAATATACTTACAGATGCATCTCTCCAATCATCAACGCAGGATTGTCAGATCTGAATTCATGAATTGAAAAGAAACACCGATGCTCTCCAAAAGAATTCTAAAATTTATAATTAAAAGGAGGCATGAAAAGAATACAATGATTTGGGCTTCTATTTATAGGAGATAGAAACCCTAGGTTACAATTGATTTGCATGTCTACATTTACCAAAATATCCTTAGGAAGACCTAGTCAAAGTAGACTTCAAGTTTTGGTAAAATTTTATGTCTCTTTAAAAGAAAGTATTGGGCCTTGGATCTTTGGGCTTCCTTATTATTTGGTTCTTTGTTAAAATAGCTTCTATGTTTCTTCCAGATCTCCAGTGAATAATTGCGGTGGACTTTTAACCGTTCGCTTTATAATCTTGGACCTTGCATTGCCTTGTACTTTGTGAATTTTATCTTTGATGTAGGCTTGATCAAGAGTCTTCTATTTGTTGGTCAAAGTCCACTTTTTCATCGTCTTTACATCGTTTTCACTGTTTTCTGTCTAAGAACCTGTAACCTGTAACATGTAGCAGACATGCGTCAAAAGCACCTGTTTATTTGTAAAAAGAATAAGAATAGGGAATATAATAATGCAATATTATGATATGAACAGTGAGCGGCACTTAAACCACGTAACGTCTACAGGCGTAATGCAATTTAAGTAAGCCGAAAACCCAGAAATCTAAACCATCAAAAGTAGTAAGTGATAAAAACAATGTTAAAAACATTTCAAAATCTTAAGTAAAAATCTTTAAAGTTTAAATTTATTTTCTTAAAAATTTCGGCAAAACCTCCTTTGTAAAAACTAACCCCAAAACCGGTACAGACATAAGATATAAGTAAAACAACATATGATATAAATAAAGCATCCCCAACGGGAGCAAATCACGCCCGAAGGCGGAAACAACCACCACAAGCATATATATATGACGCCGTAGCCAAGAAATGAACAATATAAGTGAAAAACAGCATAAAAGATAAAACTGCATAATAAAAGCCGGCTCACACGAGCATGACACCCAGAGTCACAAAATATAAAACATCGTCCTCACAACTCGTCTCTAAGTCAATACATGAAAAGGTAGATGGAGAGTACTAGATACAACAATAGATGTACAATGAAATATAAAGTCGGATAACCGTAACCCACCTACAACAAAATGGCTCACAGCCAACAATAGCGGTATCCGCTGCAAAATGATACAAGAAGATAGCCCATGCCGTGACTACTCTGAAGGTCAATCTGCAAAATACTGTGGCACAACGGGGGTGAGTTGCCAACTCGTGAATAGTAAGTAATATCATATAGGTAATCGCAGGTATGCACGTACTGCGATACCCTATCACATGGAATCTGATAGTATCAATGTTGTAATATGGACATGCAACAATCATGAAAGGTACTCTATCAGGCACTACGAGTACATGATGCAATGCATATCAATGAATGCTGAGTATTGGATAAAACATGTCATCATCAATGAATCATCATCGTGGAAACACCGGTGTCCATCAAATACGACCAAAATCCCAATACCTCAGGTGTCGTCACTCTAATCGGCCCTCATATCCTGTAAATCTCATGGAACCTGAGTGCCCAACATCGTCACTCAAAAACATCATGAAATACTCGTGTCCAGCATTGACACGTAAATACTCATCTCTCAGGCGCCGCATCCCTAGATCGGCCCTCAATATATCTCGTGTCATAACTCCCAAACGGTATCTTCCGGATATCCGTCGGGTTCTATAATATCACCGGTAGGTAGTAGTCCCTCCGCTGAGCTCACCGCCTATCTATACGAGTCTTCTTGCCGCGGGGTACCATACCAGATCCACCATATACCCGCAGATGGTGCCTACCGCTCCTCGAATCGGGTATCTAACATAAGTCTCAGAACCGAGAAAACTCATGGTGGACGCACTAAAATATCATATCAAGAGAAACCGGGTTTTCAAACCAATGCATACTTTCTTGAAATAATACCACGGTTCTCAAATCCATAAATCACATGTAATTCATATCTCAATGCGAAAATCCATGAATATGATATATGCAACATAAAACAGTAATATGAGCACATCAAGGGAAAACCGCTCTTTTAAATGAATCCAGTTTTTAAATTTATCATGCAGTTCCCAATTTCTCCAAAATCCAATGCAACATCACATATGAGCATATATGTAGCTATAGCAAGGTATGTATGTACGCAAGTATGTAGGTACGTAAGTATGTAGGTACGCATAATGCAATTCATATGCGCAATAGAATAAGAATCATGTCTAATGATAAGATAAGCTAAGCAATGTATTATCCATGGCAATTCTATAGTCTGAGTGTCATGGAAATTACTAACGGTGTGTGTGCGGCATAAAGTTTAGTGCTCGTGCAACATGAACCGTTAGTAACAGTGTTGTGTCTCATTAATACTATGTCTGTATGCAATAGGAAATGAGGTATGCAACAATGGTACACATGCACGATTAATGTATATATATATACTTATAACTAATAGTCATATCATTGAATCTAGCCCCGGCGCATAACGACATACGGGTGATTCTTCCGTAGATGTTAAATCTACTCACCGTGATCTCGAGCTAGGTATATCCGACCACCTGCTTCACTTTCTTCGCAGCGTCCGAAGTCCCTGCCTGCGATCCTAAAATCATACACAACATAGCAAGTGCATATTAGAAACCATACGCAACAACGGCAACAACAAACCGACTTCCAAAAGCTCCCAAGTGATCTCTTAGCAGGCTAAACGTGTGCAACAACTTCCTAGACCAGCCATACGGCTACACATCGTACGAAACACTTAAACAAATAGCGGATAATCCGCATTACACGTTGCCGAAACGCTTAAAACTAGCTAACTGGTCCCAGTTTTTTCTACACAAACAATTGGTGAAAGTTGCAAGTTCCACGAGATTACAAACAACCCCAAAGACCCCACGACCAAGACTCGAGACCCCAGTCCCTAATCTGGCCGCAATTTGCGGCCAGAACCTATTTATTTGCGGCCCAGTGTGCAGGGAATGGTCTCAGGTTTCTATGGTGGGTTCTAGGCCTCTAAACTAAGTCTCTGTGATGGAAACTTCTCCAGCAAATTCCTGGTTTGAGAGCAGATTCACTCAAGACACGATTCCTAACCAAAATACGATATTTTCACAAAAACTAAAATTTTAGTGTTCTAATCAGCAACTAATTATCAACGTAACATCATAATATCCTAGTTAACAGTTAGGGGCCATTACCTATTCACACTTGCTCCAAAATCCTATCTTTCCTTGCTCCAAGTGATCCTAGTGGCTTGATCTTAGCTTGTGAGGGGTTTAAGTGAAGTTTAGTGAAGAATTGGTGTTGGTTTAACTTTGGTTTAGTGAAGAACAAGAGGGGTTTTAGTTGAGGGAGTGAGGGTGAGATGAAGGGAAAAATATGAGAGTGAAAAACAAATGAGAGTGAGAGTGAGGGAGGTGTGTGTGAGTGAGGGTGATATGTGAAGAATGGGGGTGTGAGTTTAGATGAGCCATGCCCCTCCCTTTCTCTCTCCTCATAAATGCATGCCATGCCTCATCATGTCATGGTCAACCCTCTCTCTCTCTCTCTCCCAAGTCAACATAATTCAAACCTTAATTTTTAAAACTAAATACTTTGAATAAATACATATTACAACCTAATTGAAATGGGGTTATAGTGCCATGGCTACTTAAGTATGGTTAACCCTAATTAACCCTAGGTTAACATTCACATTTGTGGGCAAGCCCAAATTAAATATTAATAAAATATTAATTAATTTTTATAAAATATTTGGAAACTATTTTGGTAAAATTTTTACTAAAAATCTGTATTATCACTTAATTAACACTAATCGCATTCTAAGGTGTTACAGCCCAGATACTGAAATAAAAGTTTCATTACAATCCACACCGGGTATTTGATGAAAAACTTTTACTACAAGTCTAGCCTTATTAGGTTACCACTTTTCCACCTACACTGATCTCGAAAAATCTACATGCTCCTAATGAGTTTTACCACTTCAGGAGTGCCCAGCAAATTTCATAATTTGTTGATGTGTGTGGAGTCCAATTTGGATATAATGCATCTAGTCACCTGGAATTTACCACTTTCTATTGTTGGCTATAGTGCTCTCAAGGCAATTATTCTGATTGAGGTAGGCGATTATGATAATTGAAGGAGGACCTTTACAGGTAGATCAGTCTTGCTCAAGATGATAGTATGCTATATGGTTTGTCTTTATCATTATGTGTCTATGTTTTTCTCGCTATTACGTGTTGCTAATACATGTTGATAAATCCCATAGGATTCTTGCTTCAATAGTAACGTTGTGATGGAAATCATACTTGTGAGGGCTGGGTAGTCCATAAGCACATCTTTAAATGTCCCTAGTCGTGAGAGTATCGAGACTGGACATCGATATTCCGGAGTAGACTAATCTATGCGTTTCTAGACCTCGATAAGGGATAGTGGTTAGTTCCACAGCCATTGGTGTATATCACCTAAGATTGTATATAGGTGCTCGCTGGGGGTGAGTTCACCGGACAGACTCGCCAAGAACTAGATGATATTATACATATTTTCAGATAACAATTCTCTGGTGACATGAGTACAGATAGTTTGTCAACCTGAGATCATCATTTATCTCGTGAGAGTTCCCAGTGTGCTTTGATTACTACCCTACCACGGCTTTACTGAGTCATGCAAATAGGTTTTAGTTAGGTACAGTTCCGAGCCACATGGAGGCAGTGAGCAATCATCAGGGATTCGTCTTTCCTGGTATAGGGAGTCAATTTCGCACTATGTTCGGTTGGCCAGCACCATAAGACCTTGGCCAAGGCAGATGATATTTACTGATTGTGAGATCCGTAGTTTCTCGGTTGGTCCTAAGCCACATCGGCATGACTTGTTAGGTTATTAGGGGCCTAACGTTATCTACCTCCTTGACCCGGTATGCGATACTCTCAGACGAAGAGACCGTATTGTATGTAGATTGTCGAGGATAGGCTCAGTAGGGGTTCGGATGAGCTTATTCGTGGGTAGCCGTTACGTACAGCCAGGGCCGCTGACGTGCTTGTTGTTAAAGCCACTGCCCGCGTACTGTCGAGTCTTTACGGTCCTACACAGAGAGTTTTCCTGGTTCAGGTGAAATAATGCAGAGCATGTATATTGATACGTGCAGGGTTTCGATTAAATAGGTATGCTACTACACGGAATTTAATCAGACGGTCGATAATAATAGCGGGCTTAAGATTAAGCCGGATTATTAAATCAAGTATTGATTTAATAATATTCAAGTACTATGTTTGTTATATTATTCTATCTCTTTTGTTTTTCGTATATTAGTATGAATACGAGTATGTATATAAGGTATAACTTTCATGTATTTAGACAAGATAGTTTTTAGAAGAAGACACCTCATTTTTTATTTATCCATTTATTCAATTAAATGGAAATGGGGTGGAAGGGTGAGGTGGAAAGAAAATGGTGAAAGGTATGGCTTAATCATTTCTTTATTCATTAGTGGTTACTATTGAAGTATGGTTCATATTTTTTATAGTAAACCATTTTTTTGAAAATGAATGATACAGCAAATTACTTCTCATTTTCATTTTCATTCTAAGTTTTGCTTTCTCTCTCCTAGTTTCTTATTCTTCTTCCTCTGCACTCTCATGAGTTGAGAAACATAAGGATTAAGAGATAAATTAATCACACAAACAATCTCTACTGTAAGTCCGTGTTGCCCACCCCGGTGCTTACGGGGAGGCGGAAAACATAATAAAAATCGGATTTTTAATGACTTAGGCAACATGGACTATGCTTGTGAGGATCTTTGCTAAACATAAACTAGCTAACCCTAACTACAAAGTAGCTAAGTGAAGAAAGGTTATACCTTTGGTCTTTAGTCCTTCTCTCCTTGCTCCTAGGTATGGTAGAAAGAGTTCACCTTGCTTGTCTTCTCCCGTCAAAGAAGGATCCACTTGAAAGCCACCACCTTTAGCTTCAACTCCAAGCTAGGAGTAACTAGAGTACAAGAAATGCTAAGACTTGAACCCTAGAAGTGAGTAGAGAAGATCAAGAGAGGGTTTTTCTCAAGCCCTTTTTGTTTCTCAACACATGAGAGGGAGAGAGCTTGAGGGAGAGGATGAGCAAGAGAGAGAAAAGATATGATAGAATGAAAAAATAGTGAGCCATTCTCACTAATATGTGAGGATAATTTTAATTAGATAATTAGCTTGAAAATTGTCATGATAAATCATGAATTGACCATTATCATTTCATTTTTGCAAAGATCAAAGAGCATCTTCCAAATGAAATGATTATGGTCAAGTTGTCAACATGGTCAACAAGTCAATGAAGTCAAATTGTCAACAACAACCATGCACAATAATTAAGCTAATTATCAATTAACAATAATCCACACAAAATCAATAGGGTTAATAAAATGACAAAAGCCATTAACCCTAAACAAGGTCCTCTCCCCCAATCTCAAGCAACTGTGCATACGCACCCGCATTCGTGATCCGAGGAACACGAACACAATGAGAAAAACCAATCTCAAATCATATACTAGGATCCGGCTTAAACCAAAGCCCGCTAGTATAAACTGTCCGGACAGCAAACGTGCACAAGTGCGCGGATGCGAACGAACCCTGTCGCAAAACCATGCGACCTCTACTCGTTTTGCCTAAAGGCGAATAGCTCTCTGTGTGGGACTCTAAAGACTCGACACTACGCTGGCAGTGGGTTTAACCACAGACCGCAAGCGGCACTAGCTGTACGTAACGGTCCCCAGGTAGAAGTCGATAAGAAGACTGACGAGGTGAACCCCATCTGCACTCCTACTGAGCCTGTATGTGACAGTCTCCGTACAGTCCGGTCTGTTCGTCTGATACATCGCATGGCGGGCCTAGGGGGGCGGTGAACGTCAGTCCCCTAATAGCGGTACAAGTCGTGTCGGAGTGTAGCCCAGAACACCCTGAGATAACACTGGAAACCTACCAGTATATCTCGCTTGCCCTGGCCAGGGACTACTTGTGTAATGGCTCTCCTAGACACAGCGCGATGTCAACCCCCAATACCGGGAGAGACGAATCCTGTCTAACCGTCACTGCCTCCAAGTGCTTCGGGACTGCACCCAAAAACTACCTGTTTGCACAGCTCCTTTGAGCCGTGGTAGGGTAGTAATCAAAGTGCAGTGGGAACACACTCGAGGCGAAGTGACAGTGTCAAGTCAGCGGACTAAGCTGTACTCATGTCACCTGGGAACTGATAACTGACGATAGGTATATTACCAACCAACAGTTCCCGACGAGTCCTGTCCAGTGTACTCGTAACCTAACGAGCACCCGCATACTATCCCAAGTACGACGTACTAACGGCTGTGGGACAGACCGTCTCCCACACTGGGATGAGAAGCGCATACGCTAGTCTACTCCGGAGTATCGATGCCCTGTCTCGATAGTCCAACGACCAGGGACCTGTATAAGGATGTGCTTATAGATTACCCAGCTCCCACGAGTGCGAGCGCCATCACAACGCTGGTAATCAAGCAAAGATCCTAAGGGCTCTACTAATATGTATACCAGCAATATGCTAAAAGAAACACATGCACATATTAAAGCAGAGACAAACCAAGTAGCATACTACCATTTCGAGCAAGATTGTATATACAACTGTGAATATCCCAAGCTTCCATTAAGTAATATACAAACCAGTATGATACAGTAATGGCCTCTAGGGCATATACACTAACAATCTCCCACTTGCACTAAGGCCATGTACTGGCGTATCGAAGACCTATCATCTCGATCAGCCGCTCGAACTGAGTCTGGGGTAGGGCCTTCGTGAGTGGATCTGCAGTGTTGTTCTCCGTATTAACTCTCTTTACCTCGATCTCCTGGCGATCTATGATCTCCCTGATCAGGTGGTACCGCCTCAAAATGTGCCTGGACTTCTGATGGGACCTGGGTTCCTTCGCTAAAGCTATAGCTCCGTTGTTGTCGCAATACAGCGGTATTGGATCAACAATGGTAGGAACCACCTGAAGCTCCGTGAGGAACTTCTTCATCCAGACAGCTTCCTTTGCGGCATCGCAAGCAGCTATGTACTCCGCTTCCATTGTTGAGTCTGCAACGGTCTCCTGCTTGGAACTCTTCCAGCAAACCGCCCCTCCATTGAGGGTAAAGACATAACCCGACATGGACTTGGAGTCATCCTTGTCACTCTGGAAGCTGGAGTCAGCAAAGGCCTCGAGCTGGAGGTCTTTTCCGCCATACACCAAGAACATCTCCTTAGTCCTTCTCAGGTACTTGAGAATGTTCTTTACTGCTATCCAGTGTTTCTCCCCTGGGTTTGACTGATACCGGCTTACAACGCTCAATGCGTACGCTACATCTGGTCTGGTACACAACATCGCATACATTATAGAGCCTACCGCAGAAGCGTAGGGTATAATAGACATGCGATCCCTTTCCAAATCAGTCTTGGGAGACATCTCTTTGGAGAGGGTGATCCCGTGACAAGCCGGTAGATTACCGCGCTTGGAATCTTCCATACTGAATCTCTTCAGTATGGTGTCGATGTACCTTGACTGTGAAAGTCCCAACATCCTCTTAGATCTATCACGATAGATCTGGATCCCCAGAATGTAGTTGGCATCACCCAGGTCCTTCATGGAGAACCTCTGCGACAAGAATCCTTTGACTGACTGTAGCATAGGAATATCATTTCCTATTAGGAGAATGTCATCCACGTACAAGACGAGGAATACCACAGTTCTCCCTACAATCTTACTGTAAATGCATGGTTCATCTGGGTTTTTGATAAAGTCGAATTCTTTGACAGTATCATCAAAGCAGATGTTCCAACTCCGCGATGCCTGCTTAAGTCCATAGATGGACTTTAGCAACTTGCACACTCTACCGCTGCTCCCACTCTGATTGAATCCCTCCGGCTGATCCATATAGACGCACTCTTCCAAATTTCCATTTAGGAAAGCCGTCTTTACGTCCATCTGCCAGATTTCATAATCGTGGAAGGCAGCAATGGCAAGTAGGATCCGAATGGATTTCAGCATAGCCACTGGAGAAAAGGTCTCGTCATAGTCCAAACCAGGTCTTTGACGAAAACCCTTTGCTACAAGTCTAGCTTTATAGGTCTCAACCTGCCCATCTATACCAATCTTCTTTCTGAAGATCCATTTGCAGCCTACGGGTTTTACCCCTTCTGGTGCAAAGTCCAAAGTCCAAACTTTGTTGGTGTACATGGACTCCATCTCGGCCCGCATAGCATCTAGCCATTTTACCGAGTCGCCGCTCTGGATGGCTTGCTGGAAGCTAGTAGGCTCACCATAATCCATGGTGCAATCCTCTCTATCCCCGTCTATGAGAAAACCGTAGTATCTCTCGGGCGGATGAGACTGCCTACTACTTCTGCGGAGTGGCGCTGGGATATCCGGTTCTCTTGAAACTTCTGGTTCTTCCAAGCTTTCAGTAATAGCTTGTGGTTCTGGAATTTCTTCCAGTTCTATTGCGCTCCCACTTATCTGATTTTCTAAAAATTCAGTTTCCAAGAAGTGGGCATGCTGAGAAACAAAAACCTTTTGTTCCTCTGCGGAATAGAAAAGATACCCCCTGGAGTTCTTCGGGTATCCCACAAACTTACACAGTACTGAACGTGCCTCGAGCTTGTCCGCATGCTGCTTTTTTACAAAAGCTGGACATCCCCATGTCTTAAGGTACTTGAGACAGGGTTTCTTCCCACTCCACATCTGATATGGGGTGGTAGGCACAGTCTTGGTTGGAGCCTTGTTCAAGAGATATGCAGCTGTTTCTAGTGCATAACTCCAGAAGGATCGCGGCAACTCAGCCTTACTCATCATGGAACGAACCATATCCAATAGGGTTCGATTCCTCCTTTCCGATACACCGTTGTGTTGTGGTGTGTATGGGGGAGTAAGTTGAGAGAGAATTCCATTCTCTTTTAAGAAGCCCAGAAACTCGGCACTTAAGTATTCTCCTCCTCGATCCGATCTTAGGATCTTGATACTTTTGCCTGTTTGTTTTTCAACTTCATTCTTGTATTCTTGAAATTTCTCAAAGGCCTCGGATTTGTGCTTCATCAAGAAGATATGCCCATACCTAGAGAAATCATCAGTGAAAGTAATGAAGTATGAATAACCACTTCGCGCATGTGTAGACATTGGACCACACACATCACTGTGTATGAGTCCCAAGAGCTCGCTTGCTCTTTCTCCGTGTCCAGTGAACGGAGTCTTTGTCATCTTTCCCATGAGACAAGATTCACAAGTGGCATAAGACTGATACTCAAACGGATTCAAGTATCCCTCTTTATGTAACTTTGTTAACCGTGTCTCATTAATGTGACCCAGTCTACAATTCCATAAGAAAGCCTGATTTGTTTCCGGAGACTTTCTTTTAAGTGTGTTCTGGACACTGAAGATCTGAGCTTGATTCAGTACGTATATACCGTTCTGTAATGTACCTGACCCAATCAGAACTTGATTTAGGTGGATGTTAACTACATCGCTTACAAAAGTAAAATCATATCCTTCCTTAGAAATTAAGGATACAGATATGATATTACAAGTCGCACCTGGTACATAAAAACAGTTACGCAGAATCAATATCTGCCCAGTTGTCAGTCCTAGATGATATTCCCCTACGGATTCAGCATACATGCTCATTCCGTTAGCAACCCTGAGAGTCATATCACCTTTCCTGATAACCCTACGGTTTCTCAAAGCCTGTAATGAATTACAGATATGAGATCCTGATCCGGTATCCAATACCCAGGAAGTAGGGTTAACTGACATACAGTTCTCAATCACAAACACACCCGAAGCCGAAGCCACAACATGCTTCGAATTCTGGCTACTGGCTTTACAAGCCCTGCAATCCTTCTGTCCATGTTCATTCCCGTAACAATAGGAACATCCTTCTTTTACTACATCTGTTCCTGAAACTTCTGCCCTTCCCTTTCTTTCTACTTCCCTAGTTTCCTTTAGGGTAGTAGACAGAGACTGTTGAACTGAGTCAGCATCTGACCTGTTCTTCAACGTGGTCTTCAGGTCCGAGAGCTCAATAGAGCTGGTCTCTGTAAGGACGCTGCCCCCTACAGATGACCCGATAGCCAACCTCGCTGGAAGCAATTCGTTCGAGGTCTCATATCTTGCGATACGAGATTGCTCTCCATATAAAACTTTGTTATGGAGGAAGATAGAAGCTAAGTCCATCTTCTCGTGCTGCCTCTGGTATATACCATCAACTGAGGCTAACACGAGGCACTTGGCTTTCGCACAGACTTTTTCCGATGTCCTACGAATATCAATATCCGTGACAGGGGAAACTGGACCTGAGACGGCAGGGGTTGGATCAGTTAAGAGGTGTCCCAGCTTGTCCTGGGTAATGGACATCTGGACAGACCTTTGCCAGTCAAAACAGTTAAATTCAGTCATCTTATTATCTAGATGTAACCTAGGTGCGGTCACTGGGTCGCTGCAATTAAGAGAGAGAGAGAAGAAAAACACTTAGCATGATGCTCTTGCAAGTTTAGAGTGGTTTTTAGTTTGTCTAAACTGGATGGCTCCCACTGTCTCTCGAATCCCTTCTCAAACCATAAAGAAAAGGATTAGCCGGGATCATTCTCACCGTACAATACTTGCTTAACTGTTCAGCCAGGCCAGTGTCGGTACTTCGAGGGAGGTTTTCCAACGCTTTCGCGAAGTTCCTTAATTAAGTAACCTCTTTTCCCTGTGGGCGTAGCCCCGCTAACACCTTTCTAGGCACCTACTAGGTTTATAGCATTGATCGTTAAGTGAGAGTTTTCCCGAGGAGTAGCATATACTCACAGTAGGATCGGGATCCAAATATCATCGCGTGATAAAACCGAAGGAATCCTACCAGAATCATCACACTCCAAATGGTATGCAACGCTAGCAAGTTTCAGTACTTATGAAACTCCCGATGTGGATTTTTGCCCCATGCTCTTATGACCTTGACGAAGGTCAACAAATCATAAGTCACATGTCAAGTTCTACCCGTCATTATCCAGGTTAATTTGAACCCACCCGTACATACCCTTGACGAAGGTCAACAAGGTAGTACGACTGTCCCAAACCAACGCATCTATCTATGCTACATATGAACACCCAACAGCTACCAATCACTATGCCTTGACGAAGGTCAACAAACATAGCTTGAATACTATTGAATATTCATACGAAACGACGGAGGGCTACGGATGGTTTTGGCGAAACCGTGAACGTAGTGAACTTGATCTAATCGATGGAACGAGATAGCTTTTAAAAGGAGTGGTTCAAGTTCCGGGTTTAAAAGTTTAGTTTTGAAAAGAACCGAGTGGTTTTCAAAGTGTTCCAATCGACTTTTACTTGGTTTATTTCTTGCATTAGTTCTTTTAATGCGTCCCATCATTTAATCCTACCATTGCAGAAAACAACCAAAATATGACGTACGCTTATGCCATTCGCATTCGCCACGGGGCCCCGTCATCACCCGTTAGGTTACTTAACTAACGACAGAGCGGGGGCTGGGCTAGCGCGGCTGTAAAACATAAGCAACGCCTAAATAGTTATTATATATAAATATATAGCAATGATAGACATTACAGATCACAGATGAATACATTGGATATACTAGGAATCCGCAATGCGTTCGAGCCTGCAACGCAAAGCGGATTACACGGTCGCGGTGAATAGCCAATACCCCACCCAAGACCCCTACGGGTGCGGCAAACTACCCGCCAAGCACCCGAAGCGAAGCAACCTCCCTCACCACCGTGAGTAGGCCACTCGGCGCTTCGAGATACCCGGTAGTTTGTGCACCCCCTCCATGGGTCTATCCTAGGAGCAAAAAACAGTAAAAAGAATTATACAATGACGGCTACAACCCCGACCCGGTTGTGCGGCCATACAAAGAATATTATTACATCAATTTACATGTTACAAATGAATGAAAGAAAAAACAACGCTCATCTCACATCCACCCCGGCCATTCACCCGCGACAATCCAATCCATTCATATCCACAAACCAATAACAATCACAGATCATGTATAACCCCGACTAATCGTCTTATAGCGATTAGCCGACGTTCAATACATGCAAGCATTACAGATATAACCGATATAGTTAAAGTGCAGCGAAGTTCGGAAAAAATACGGAATTATAGGACCCCAAAAGGAAATTTCTTTTCTGGAAAATCTGGGTACAAATAATATATCCTAAAAATCCCAAAACCAACAACAACACACTCTGCATGAAAAACGATGCGCCGATAACCACAATCCGCGGCGGTTCCGCCGCATAAACCTACTTCATGCGGCGGAAGGGCGGCGACTTGAGGGAATTGGGGTATCGTTTTTCTTGGGTGTATTCACAAAACCCTGAGACTATTTTACATATATACAGTTTTTCATTTTGAGCAGAAAAAAAATTAACAGAAACTTGGATTTTGTAAAAGTTTGGTTTTGTGATTTTTCCGGTTCCGAACTTCGTTACACTTAACTACTTAACTAGTTTAGGTTTAGTTAGGCTCTGATACCACTGTAAGTCCGTGTTGCCCACCCCGGTGCTTACGGGGAGGCGGAAAACATAATAAAAATCGGATTTTTAATGACTTAGGCAACATGGACTATGCTTGTGAGGATCTTTGCTAAACATAAACTAGCTAACCCTAACTACAAAGTAGCTAAGTGAAGAAAGGTTATACCTTTGGTCTTTAGTCCTTCTCTCCTTGCTCCTAGGTATGGTAGAAAGAGTTCACCTTGCTTGTCTTCTCCCGTCAAAGAAGGATCCACTTGAAAGCCACCACCTTTAGCTTCAACTCCAAGCTAGGAGTAACTAGAGTACAAGAAATGCTAAGACTTGAACCCTAGAAGTGAGTAGAGAAGATCAAGAGAGGGTTTTTCTCAAGCCCTTTTTGTTTCTCAACACATGAGAGGGAGAGAGCTTGAGGGAGAGGATGAGCAAGAGAGAGAAAAGATATGATAGAATGAAAAAATAGTGAGCCATTCTCACTAATATGTGAGGATAATTTTAATTAGATAATTAGCTTGAAAATTGTCATGATAAATCATGAATTGACCATTATCATTTCATTTTTGCAAAGATCAAAGAGCATCTTCCAAATGAAATGATTATGGTCAAGTTGTCAACATGGTCAACAAGTCAATGAAGTCAAATTGTCAACAACAACCATGCACAATAATTAAGCTAATTATCAATTAACAATAATCCACACAAAATCAATAGGGTTAATAAAATGACAAAAGCCATTAACCCTAAACAAGGTCCTCTCCCCCAATCTCAAGCAACTGTGCATACGCACCCGCATTCGTGATCCGAGGAACACGAACACAATGAGAAAAACCAATCTCAAATCATATACTAGGATCCGGCTTAAACCAAAGCCCGCTAGTATAAACTGTCCGGACAGCAAACGTGCACAAGTGCGCGGATGCGAACGAACCCTGTCGCAAAACCATGCGACCTCTACTCGTTTTGCCTAAAGGCGAATAGCTCTCTGTGTGGGACTCTAAAGACTCGACACTACGCTGGCAGTGGGTTTAACCACAGACCGCAAGCGGCACTAGCTGTACGTAACGGTCCCCAGGTAGAAGTCGATAAGAAGACTGACGAGGTGAACCCCATCTGCACTCCTACTGAGCCTGTATGTGACAGTCTCCGTACAGTCCGGTCTGTTCGTCTGATACATCGCATGGCGGGCCTAGGGGGGCGGTGAACGTCAGTCCCCTAATAGCGGTACAAGTCGTGTCGGAGTGTAGCCCAGAACACCCTGAGATAACACTGGAAACCTACCAGTATATCTCGCTTGCCCTGGCCAGGGACTACTTGTGTAATGGCTCTCCTAGACACAGCGCGATGTCAACCCCCAATACCGGGAGAGACGAATCCTGTCTAACCGTCACTGCCTCCAAGTGCTTCGGGACTGCACCCAAAAACTACCTGTTTGCACAGCTCCTTTGAGCCGTGGTAGGGTAGTAATCAAAGTGCAGTGGGAACACACTCGAGGCGAAGTGACAGTGTCAAGTCAGCGGACTAAGCTGTACTCATGTCACCTGGGAACTGATAACTGACGATAGGTATATTACCAACCAACAGTTCCCGACGAGTCCTGTCCAGTGTACTCGTAACCTAACGAGCACCCGCATACTATCCCAAGTACGACATACTAACGGCTGTGGGACAGACCGTCTCCCACACTGGGATGAGAAGCGCATACGCTAGTCTACTCCGGAGTATCGATGCCCTGTCTCGATAGTCCAACGACCAGGGACCTGTATAAGGATGTGCTTATAGATTACCCAGCTCCCACGAGTGCGAGCGCCATCACAACGCTGGTAATCAAGCAAAGATCCTAAGGGCTCTACTAATATGTATACCAGCAATATGCTAAAAGAAACACATGCACATATTAAAGCAGAGACAAACCAAGTAGCATACTACCATTTCGAGCAAGATTGTATATACAACTGTGAATATCCCAAGCTTCCATTAAGTAATATACAAACCAGTATGATACAGTAATGGCCTCTAGGGCATATACACTAACATCTACATCACTCAGCACCCTATATCAGCAAACTAGGGTCTTTAGTTACTTCATTAGATGAAGTTGAAGCTTCAGCTACAACTCTCGGGTGGATCATCTTTGATCAAGAGGACCGTGGAGCAAGCTCGATCAAGGGATCACCGAAGAGCTCAAGGAGAGGATACAAAGACCCGAAGGACACGACTCTAAAGGTTGTATTCTAAACCGAGTAGTTTAATGAACTCTTAATGTTAACTAGTTTTAGGCTCATGGTAGTTTTTGGGAATTAGTTTGGGATTTAGTTAGTTTAGCGAACTCTTGGATTAAAATTATATTTTGTGTATTCCGCCTCGCTACTGTAACATTTCAGAAAATAAAAAATATTATTTTGGAATTTAAATAATAAAATAATAAATTTTACGGATATTATACGTACATAGACATGGGTTTTCATAAAATGGTATAATTATATACCTTTATTTTGGAAAATAATTGGAAATTCAAAATGAATTATCATTTATGGAAGCATTTATTTAATTGAGATTTCCATAAATTAGTATATAATTATTTCCATGCAGGTTAATGTTGAATTTAATTAGTGTTTTTCTTAATTGTGCATTAAACCGAATATATTTTGTTAAACCATATTTAACTTGTCATGACATGTTAAATTTTGCATTGTAATATATGGTTTCATTTGTAATCTTTTTGCAAAAGAAAGATAAGAAAAGAAAAGAGAAAAGAGAAAAAGAAATGAATATGAGAGGAAACAAGGAAACACATAAGTATGGGCATGAGAGAGAGTGAGAAAGAAAGGGGGGAGCCATGGCTACAACTTTAACCATTTCTTTTCTTCATTTTCTCATCTTCATCTCCTTCTTCCTCTTCTTCCTCCACCTTCTCCACCCTTTCTACCACCATACGTCACCCCACAAACCACCTCAAAATATAACTTATCCTTCACTAAAAATGTTCCTAAGCTTCTTGGTGGGATCAAGTTTTCGTTCTGAGCTCTTTTGGCCATCTTGGAATTTTCTTGAGTTTCTTCTCGAGGTAAAACTCTCACCTTTCTTCAAGTGTTTAGATTTTCTAACCTCACAAACTAGTTAGAGTTGGTTGTAGAGCCTTATGTGCATGTTTTGTATACTTAAGTTACTCAAAAGTGAGATTTTGAAGATAGAACTTGTAGTGGTGATGTAGTAAAGGGTTATAGAGTGATTATAAGCTCATTAGTGATAAGTGAGGGTGTTTTAGTGGAGAAATTCTTGGATTAGATGAATTTAGAATTTTCCGATGTCGGTTTTGTTGAACTTTTGATGATCAACTGAAATCTGGGATGACTTGGAGACTCTGAAAATTAAATAGAGGATATAGAGAGATGTATAGACCATTAAAAAGCCACCGTAGAAGCCCGAGCCCCTATCTCCTAGTCATGGCCACAAATTTAATGGATTTGGCTGCAATTTGCGGGTCAATTTTGGAATTAGGCTTTGATATTTGTTATGTAGCTCACTTATTAGATAACTAAAACTACCCTATACGCTAAAATGTCCTAGATCACCTTAAGAAAAATCTGGAGTTGTTTTACTTAATTTCTGTCAATATTTTGCGATATTTGAAGACTTGGTTTTTGGTATTTGTATTTTGACCCAGTCGTTTGACGTTCGTACGTCGACGCCGGGGAGTATTTTGTTGTTTTAGCACGCGTTGACCATAGGTTCTAACCTATGTGCACTTTGCTCATGATTTCAAATTCGATTCAAGTTTTTATGCGATTTTGGTTATGGATTTGATTGTAGGTACAATCGCGTGGACTTCCAAGACAACGAAGAAGAGCAAGGCGTCTGACGACTTTGACTAGAGCAAGAATATTAGGTGAGTAGATGTATATCTACGGGGAAAGTAGGGCGGATGGCATATAACCCCTCCCCCCCGCAACTATAGAATTAGGATACTGTATATATTGGAATAGTATACTTAGCCTATAGGTTTTACCAGAATACTATTTGCGTACATTCCTATACTTAGTAGAAGTTATACCCCTAGTCTCTATTCCATTAGGCTATACATATATACATACATTATATAAGGATATTTACGATATGATGATATGAGTCAATATGATACGATATGATGATATGAGACGATGTGATATGATATGATACGAGATGACATGAGATGATATGTGATGAGATGAGATGAGATGATGTACGCGACTATAGATCCGTACTATTGATTTGATGATATCGTATGATGGATTTTCCGTATGTGATTTGATGAGGACAGATCGTCGATATTTATTTCGATTCCAGAAAATCTTGGTTAAAATCACAAAGTAGATATTATGATATGTTTAGACCCATACCTACTTTCAAAACTAACGAACCGTTACACGCTTTCAAATGATCACTTCAAGGGGACGCTATGATTTTTCAAAAGGTGTCTTCTTCAAAAACATCGTAACCCCCTATTTTCTAAAATAATGTTTCGTACTATATTAAACTATAACTGTATAGCTCATACGTAGTTGCATATTTTTATACTTGTTCGCGTTACGATTTCTTTATTCCGTTTACGCTGGCATTTCAATTTCTTATTTCTGCATACGCTCATGCTTTGATCATTTACGATGTATATTGCGTTTATACTTTTAGTTTTACTTGACCTCGTACTAGGACACGCGCACCATTACCGATGATTTACATGTTGCACGTTTACATACTCGTATGCTCACACACACACATCATCGGTAATTGCCATGCCACATACACAGATAGAACTCGCTACGTTACCGCATCATACTATAACCTATTAGCATGTTAGATTCTATTAGTACTTTCTTTACAATGCTATATGAATGCTTATATGAACACACTTGCTATGCATTACAGTATTGTTCTATGCCTATACATATCTTTTCATGATTACCATATTCTTATAAGATTTTGCTTTCATGAGATTTCTGGATTTGAGAAACCGCAAATATTATTTAAAAACTTATGAATATTTTAAAAACGCGGTTTTCTCTTGATATCATATTTCGACGTCCACCATGAGATTTATCAGTTCTGAGTTATGATTACTACCCTATTCAAGGAGTGAGGAGTCACCGTTTGCAGATACATGGTGGACCCGGAATGGTACCCAAGGGCAAAAAGATCGTATAGAAAGGCATTGAGCCTGGCTGGGAACACGACCTACCGGTGACAGTATTGGACTTAGCGGATATCCGAAGGATACCAACCAAAGGGATATGTGATAGATGGATATGAGGACCGATCTGATGAGATGGTGCCTGAGATATGGGGGGCGATCCGATGAGACGGCGCCTGAGATATGAGGATTTACGTGTCGATGTTGGACACGGGATTTATGATGATTTCGAGTGTCGATATTGGACACTCTGGGTTTTATGCTGATTTCGAGTGTCATTGATGGACACTCATCGGATGATATGTATATATACATGATATGGATGACATGGTACCATATATTGATACAGATACGATATTGTATATATATATATACACACACACGATCACCTTCGATACCATATGATATGATATGATATGATTATTATAGTATGACCTAGGTAGATCGTTATGCATTCGATTTCTACCTGATGATATCTTCTACTCACGAGTTGGCAATTCACCCCCGCCGTGCCATAGTTTTCTTACAGGATCGACCGCTCGGATTCGGTAGCGGCTTGCTAGAACATTTCCTTTTCGGGTGATTGCTTGGTAGGTGGGTTACACTTCGGATCGTAACCACCACTTGTACACTATTTTATATTCATATGTATCTAGTTAAAAACTCCATCAATCAGACTATGTATATTTGGTAGACTTAGAAACTAGAGACTTGCATATTCTTTGGACTTAGTGAAGAGACTTGTGTATTATTCTTTATTCTTGAGTTGATGATTGTTCCCCAAATAAAGAGCAAAGCTCTATTGGAATTTAATGAGGCAGCGCCTCACGTGCTTTCCATGAAGGCTCCAGCGCCAGAGCCAGTTTTATAGGATTAAATATTATGGTGGCGCCTCACGTACTCCTTACGCGGGCGCCAATGTGCAAAGCACAGGAATACCCATCTTAAGAATTAAATTCTTAAATGGTGCCCACGTGCACAATACGTGAGCACCGGCACCTAAGTAGAATTAAATTGTACGATACTCTCTGTTAAACAGAGCCGTTGGATCAAAGATCCAATAGAGATGATAAATCATCAAAATATAGAATCAAATTCTATTAGGAGAAAATATCTCTCAAATCTTTCTAAATAAGAAAGATACTCTCGGTTGGATCAATGATCCAATAATAGAATAAAATTCTATTTTTTGGAATTTGTTCTCTCAATCTTTCTAAACAACAAAAAAAGATTGCTCTCTGTAAAACAGAGACGCTTGGATTAAAAATCCAACGGTGATTAAAAATCACCATTTTACAAAATAAATTCTGTATATGGGAAAATATTTCCCCAGTCTTGTTAAAACAAGAAAACACATTCTGTAAAACAGAAGTCCTTGGATCAAAGATCCAACGGTGGATAAAATTCCCTAAATCAATTTTGAGACCAATTAAATCAATTGGAATCTCTCAATGAGAGATTTTTTCAAAACTAATTAACAATCTGCCTTCACTATATAAAGGACCCGATATTTCAAGTCTCACAAAACGACGACCACAGAGAGATATAGACATAGAGAGACCACAGATAGAAAGAACAGAGAATTCAATTCTCAAAGAAGAAGAGCTTACTTCTCAAAACCCTAGGTAAAGAAAAGAGATAAAAATATCACTATTACCTATAATATCACATCTAAGGGTTTAATCCTTTTAAAAGAACTTAGTTCTTTCTCTGGATCTGAGATCCACAAGACAAGTCTCCCATAGTTGAGAATTTAATTCTCATCGGGAAGATCTTGTTCTTTAGAACTAAAGATTCAGGGAAGAACAAATTTAAAGAGAAAGAAGATGGAGTCCATAATACTCCAGGAACTCAGTTCTTTCAAATCAAGAACACAGTTCTTTAAAAACTCAGCTCGAGATCCTAAAAAAATTAGTGATTTTGGCGAGCGTTAATGGTCAAAATACCATTAACAGAGGTTTAATCTCTTTGAAAACATCAATAGAGATTAAATCTCCATAAAAAGAGACTAGTGCCTCACGTGCTTCCCACGTGGGCGCCTTTTTAACAGCGCCTAGTGCTTCACGTGAAAAACACGCGGACGCCCAAAACATAAGGCCAGCGCCTCACGTGAAACACACGTGGGCGCTGAATAAAAGTGCTCAAAACACCATATACAGCCAAAGACAGCTAAGTGCTTAGCACTGATTGGGCAGCGCCCAGCGCCTTACGTGCTCCTCACGTGGGTGCCATATAAAAAGTGCTTATCACTCCATATACAGACAAAACGGCTGAGTGCTTAGTACTAATTGGGCAGCGCCCAACGCCGCACGTGCACCTCACGTGGATGCCATAGGAAGTGCTTAGCACTTCACATTTAGTCAAAGGGACTAAAATGTTCAACATTCATTGGGCATCGCCCATGACTGAATGCTTCACATGATATATATGTGAGCATCAGATTTCAAATAATTACTTAGCACTTTTACATAAAAAGAAAAGGGCTGAACAAACAGAGCCTAAATAAGTGCTTAGCACTTTTGAATGAAAAAGAAAAAGAATAAGCAGACTAAGCCCAAATTGGCTAAGTCTCTGAAGGTTTCTTGCAGTTGAGCCCAAATACTCTTTTGATGGATCTTAAGTAAAAATGATCCTTAAAAATATTTTGTTGGGTTACGATAGCGCCCTGGCTATCTACCGTGGCCGGTGCGGAACAAAAACTGGCGTTTAAAAATTTGACACTAACGTATCCGTCTAGATCGAACCATAAACCAATACTAGCATCTACAAAAGAGCTAAACTACATGGTTAGAAATGTTATACCGAACGAACCAAGTCCTTCAGTGTTCCATCATCTTCCATAGCTTCTTGAGGCGTGCTCAATTGAACTTGGCCGTCGGTCTTCCTTTGTCGAAGATGATCCACCCGAGGGATGTAGTTCTTGGCTCTAACTCCACATCAAAAGAAAGTGAAGCAACTTGGGATTCTTGGTTGCTAATCTAGAATGCCTATGATGTATTGAGTGTTCTAAGTGTTTATCCATCCCACCTCCTTTCTTGATTCTCAACTCATTAGATTGTAGAGAGGAGGTTGAGGTTGAAGGTGGAGGAACTCATGAAAAACCTAGAGAGGGAGTGAAGCATAATGGTGAGGTGAGAAAACTCAAGTGAGAATGAATGAGCCATCCATGAGAGAGAAAATATCATCCAAGGTTTTGTAAAACATTTTCTTTCATTTTAATATCAAGCCCATGCTTGAATAGTTTGCACAAATGAATTATTAATTCATTTGTGCATACTATGCAAGCATGGTTCTCACCATACTCCCCTCTCTCCTATTATCCACCTCATTATCCATTTAAACTAAATGGTCAAACCCAAAATGAGGTGTCCACCTTCTAGAATGTTTTCCGGATAAATACGGATTACATTCTACTGTATATACATACCTGTATTCGTACCAAAATACGAATACCTGAAGAGATAGAATAACACAAAGAACATAATACTAGAATATACATATTGAAATACATATATGTAAATTATTAAATCAATACCTGATTTAATAATCCGGCTCAAACTCGAGCCGGCTAGTATTATCAACCGTCCGATCGAAAGTCCGGGTACACAGTACACTCATTCGATCGAAATCCTGCATGTATCAAATATGGCTATTATATCATTTCTCCTAAACCAGGGAAACCCTCTTTGTGGGACTCTAATGACTCGTCAATACGCTGGCAGTGGGCATAACCGCAAGCACGTCAGCGACACTAGCTAATAGTAACGGCTACCTGTTCATATCATAATTTTGCATTATTATATTCCCCATTCTTATACATTTTACAATTAAACAGGTGCTTTTGACCCATATCTGCTACATAGTTGCAGGTTACAGGTTCTCGGAATAAAAACAGTAAAATTGATGAAAAAGATGATACAAAGTGAGACTACGACTAATAAATGGTGGAATCTTGATCGTGCCTACATGTTGAGGGACAATGAAGATCAATAAACAAGTTCACAAAGCACAAAGACAGCGCAAGGTTCAAGACTTCGACACGAAGCAACGGTAAAAGTCCACTACAATTATTCACTGTGGAGATCTGGAAGAGACATAGAAGACATTCTGAAGAACCAACTGAAGAAACAGGAAGAGAAATACAGCCAGAAGCATCACAGTAAAAATCAGCCCACACACTCCCTACTTGGCCGCGGAACCGCGGCCAAACCTGGCCTATAGCCGCGGTTCCGCGGCCGCGTTGAGCCCGTATAGGCGGAAATTTCTTTAGCGGCACGTCGGTGCGTTGACTAGTCTTCTTAGGGGTATATTTGTAAAAGCAGATGTGCGTCGATTGTAACCCTAGGGTTTTCTATGCTCTATAAATAGAAGCCCTAAAACTTGTTTTATGTCATGCCTCTTTTCATTGAATAAAATTCAGAATTCCTTCATGTTTTGAGAGCATCAATTTGTAAGTAGTTCTTAGTTTTTATTTCTGCCCTAGTTTAATTTATTCTCTGCCCTAGTTTAATTTATTCTCTGCCCTAGTTTAATTTAGATTAGAACTTTTTATTAATCTGCAGTAGTTAGATAATTAATCTCTTAAATCAAAAACTCATAAAAATCATGTTTTTCATAGATCCCTTAATGAGCGAGTAGTTCCTCGCTTGTTAGGGTTAGGAACAGGGAAGGTTTGAGAGATGCAAATCTCTCACCCCTTTCTTGCCCATCACATATTAATAATAAGGACTCCATGCATACATACACATACCGCTCTCTACAGTACCCTACCCATGAGGTAACGGTGATACCGTAGTCTAAAAGACCAGATGTGCATGTTTTCCATGGAGGTTAGGGTAAGGATTAAGAAAGGACGGACAAGGACCTAGAGGAAGAAACATCGTTTCTTCCCGATCGTCCTAATCCCCTTTATTAATAATTACCATAACACCTAAGAGATCTAAATTAGGGCATTGAAAGCGGTGGGAAATCTTAATTTTCCAAACTTAACCTAAATCTAACCCTAGCAAGATTTCTAATCCTAGTCTAAGTCAACTTAGTTTTTAGTGATAAAGATCCAAACACCATTTGGAATTAATTCGTTAGAACAATTAGGAAATACACAACATCCCTGTGGACCGATCCGTACTCACCGGCTAGCTACCAAGCGACGCCGTTCTTGATTGTGGTTAACAAATATTTTTGATCTAAAAATCTGAACCAATCAAATGGCGCCGTTGCCGGGGATGGCGTAGTATTTTCTTTTTGTAATTTGGGGTTAATATAAAATCATAAAAAACTGAAAAATTAAAAAATATATAAAAATTTATCATCTTTTTATTGTTTGAAGGGTGTTTCGTGTGAATTTTTGCAGGATCAACGAACGAGTTCGGATCTGGAAAAATCCAGAGAGCGAAACAGAAAACTGAAGATCTGAACAACAGAGAATTACAACAACAGAGGAGCAGAAATTTTCTCGGGAACCGAACAGTCCAGGAGACCGCGATTCCACCACGATAGCCCTGCTCCGACCGCGCTTCCGCGGTGGGGTGGTGACATCAGCTTTTGGAAAAATCACTGTTTGCTTTCTCTCTCCTCCTCTGAACCCCCTGATATCTCCTCTGTAAATTTGCCTGCAGGATTCTTTGCTCTAAAAATTCTCTCCCCCTTCCAATAATTGATCTTGTGCAGGATTCTTTGCGCCGCGCTAAAATTATAAAAAAAAATTGTTTGCAAGTGGTTATTTACTGTTTTGCATATTTAATCGGACTTTAAGGGGCTTGAAACCAATCCAGATTGGGTGGGGATTTCATCACCCTTCCCAGGACCCCAGAAATCACATAAGGCATATTGCATTGACCATCAATTAATTAAAAAAGATTAGACTCAGCCCTAAGGACTTCGCGCTCAATAGGACAGAGGACTAGTTGTAGGCATCGACCGTTGATCCTAACCTGACTTTGTGGTATCTAGGCACGTGTGTCTAAGACAAGTGGTTACTTAATTAGGCCCACTACTTACGTAGTGGAGAACCTCCCACTTACCTGGCAATTACCTTGCCACAATTGGCTGTGAAGAGGCGGTTTGAGGTCCTAGTTCTTGCCCTTTGGAACAGTTAGGAGCTGTCTAGCTGACCTAGGTGATCCTAGATCTAGGACTAATTGTGCATTTGTGGTTGATTGAACGTGTGTCTAACCCTTTTATCGAAAATCTTTTTTTCAAAAAGCTCCACATAAAAAAAAGGAAAAAGGAAAAAAATTTACAAAAACTTGCAACTTGTCGCTAAGAAATCCGTGCACCCCACTTACACCACTTTCTTTTCATTGACATTATCTTACCCCCACATTCTGTTTTTCACCTTTTTGACTACACTACCTCTTTAGTGTATGTCCGGTTGGACTAGGGACACTAGTGCCCCATTAGTCCGTGTCTCGTTGGTACCGACCGACGAAGCTTTCGATTCCGAAGTCGAAATTCCTTCCACTTCTTTACCTTCACCTTCACATTCTTCCTCCGAAGGGATGTCGGGATATAATCCTAACAACATCTTACCCACGGGACTGATTCCACCTCCCTTAGGTGCGAATAACCCGCAACACCAGCCTATTGAAGCGCCTCAACGATTCGCGCTCCAGGATCTTTTCTACCCGATCCGCACCGCCTTACCTACTTGCCTTTCACTCCCACCGGCAAATGGGGACAACTTTGAGATCAAACCCCACTTCATCAATATGTTGCCAAAATTTCACGGACTGGAATCCGAAGATGCCTATATCTTCATAAACAAATTCCAAAACGTTTGCGCAATGATGAAAACAACCCAATTATCAGATGATGCTATAAGGCTAAGGGTCATTCCTTTCACCTTATGTGACTTAGCCGAGAAGTGGTTATACAGCACAGCATCACATTCAATTAAAAATTGGGAAGAGTTTGTTAAAGCTTTTCTTAAAAAAAATTATCCTCATCACAAGACTGCGAGAATTCGCAATGAGATTATACAATTTTTCCAGCTTCCTTCCGAACCCTTTTGGAAGTGTTTTGAAAGATTCAAAGACCTACTTTTTCAATGCCCTCACCATGGTATTGAAAATTGGAAACTTTGCCAAACTTTATACGAGGGATTGAACCTAGCAACGAAGCAGTTGCTGGAAACCATTTGTCAAGGTCACTTTCTAACCAAATCTAGTGAGGAAGCATGGCAGTTTCTCAAGGATCTTGCTGAACAAACAACTCAGTGGGAAAGCACCAAGACCACCTCATCTTCTTCTATTAGTCAGTCTAGGGCAGGCATACATCAACTAGATATGTCGATTGCTATGAAGGCCGAGATGGCCGCACTTACGAAAAAGCTAGAAGCGATTGAAACCAAAATCTCATCGCCTTCTTCTGCCCCTGCTTTGCCCCCACGAACTGTTTGTGCTTGTTGTTCGGATCCATCACATCTTACCGAAGAGTGTCCTCACAATCCACCTGCTCAAGGACAAGATCATGTCAATGCTGCCTTTCAGCAACGACAAAGAAATGATCCATACTCTTCGACTTATAATCCGAGTTGGAGGAGTCACCTAAATTTTGCTTGGAATCAAAATCAACAATTGCAAGGAAACAACAACTTTCAAAGGCCTCCTCCTCCACAACAACAAGCACCTCCACAAACTCAATACCAGCAACCTTTCCACCCACAACCTTACCCTAACCAAATGAACAATTTTGTGCCCAACAATTCTTACCCTCAAAACAATTTTGTTCAACCTAATAATGATAAGGTTACCTCACAAGAAAGAAGTCTAGATGCGTTCCTAAAGCAATCTACACAATCCGCAGCAAGGTTGGAAACTTCCATTCAATCTTTGGTGCAAAATAATGCTTCACACGATCAAAGCATCAAATCTATTGAAGCATAAATTGCACAACTCAATGCTGCATTGAGCGAGCGAGAAAAGGGAAAGCTTCCATCTCAACCACTGCCAAATCCCGATCACGCACATGTTGCATATGAACAGCAAAATCATAACCTAAATGCTGTGACCACGTTAAGATCCGGAAAAGTGTTGCACAATAACGTGGGTATTAATAATGACACCCCTGCCGGTGGTCCTTCTTCATCTTCTTCACCTTCTTCTTCATCTTCTTCTTCTTTGCTAGAGCCTATTCTTCATTCTTCACGAGGCTCTACTTCTTCTACTTCGAACGGACCGACTTCTCACATCACGAACACATCTACACGGGGATCCGTTCCAACTCCACAATCTGATCCACAAAAATTGGACTCGACAAATCTTCAAAATGTTCCTTTTCCAAACAGGTTGAGATCCAATAAACCAACTCCACAAATGGAGAAGATTGTAGAGTTGTTCAAACAGGTTAGCATAAATATACTTCTCTTGGATACAATCCAGCAAGTTCCTTCTTACGCGAAAATATTAAAGGACTTATGCACCAAGAAGAGGAAGTCATAAATACCAAAGAAAGTTTTCGTGGCTAGTGCTGTTAGTGATACTCTTGTCCAATCTTTACCCCAAAAACACAAGGACCCCGGCTGTCCTACCATTTCGATAATAATTGGGGACAAGAACATCAATAGAGCACTATTAGATCTTGGTGCTAATGTCAATTTGCTACCCTATTCTGTGTACGAGTAATTAGGCGTTGGAGAGCTTAAACCCACCCCTTGTACTCTCCAAATGATCCATCATCCATCCTAGGGGTGAGTTAGAGGATGTGTTAATTAGAGTAGGGGATTTCATTTTCCCCATTGACTTTATCGTTATGGATACACAACCTGTAGCTAACACCCGGAGTCAAATTCCGGTGATACTTGGTCGACCATTCCTTGCGACTTCTAATGCGGTGATCAATTGTCGTAATGGTTCAATGAATCTATCTTTTGGCAATATGACAATTGAACTCAACATTTTTAAGTTGGGAAATCAGCCTTCCGAGCCTAATTCTAGTGTACTTGATGTTTGCTCGATCAATGAGATCACGGAGGAGGACTGTAAGCTCGAAAAATTTATGTTCGATCACAGCAGTGTTGACGCCTCTAGCGCGTTCCTCCTAGAATCCGACACAGCTTTCACGCCGGACAACGATTATGAGTGTTTTGCCTTTTTGGACGATTTTGAAGACTCACCACCCGAGTTTGAGTCTTTTGATTTTTCGGATGAGTTAGTTGAACCATCTGACTCGGTTGCGTACACTCGATTTGAACCGTTGATGGAATCCTTCGAGTTTGAAACAGTTTCACCTATGTTACCTTCAATTGTTTCACCTCCTAAACTTGAACTAAAGCTTTTGCCGTCTCACCTTAAATATGCTTACCTAGGTGAGAATGAGACCCTTCCTGTTATCATATCGGCCTCTCTAGCTCTCGAGCAAGAGAAGGCCCTTTTAATGGTCTTACAAAATAACCGGCAAGCTTTTGGATGGTCTATGGCGGATATCAAGGGGATTAGTCCCCTCATAGTTGAACATCATATACACTTGATGGATGATGCCAAGCCAGTAAGGGATCCTCAAAGACGCCTCAACCCCATAATGAAAGAGGCTGTCAAGAAGGAGATTGTTAAATGTCTTGATAGTGGTATCATTTACCCTATCTCGGATAGCTAGTGGGTTAGCCCCATTCATGTTGTCCCAAAGAAATTGGGCATTACGGTCATAACCAATGAGGCAAATGAGTTAATACCTACTCTCACCCAAACTGGGTGGCGAGTTTGCATCGACTATAGAAAACTCAATACCGCGACAAGGAAAGACCACTTTCCTTTACCTTTCATTGACCAAATGCTAGAACGATTGGCTGGGCACGAGTTTTACTGCTTTTTGGATGGCTATTCCGGCTATAACCAAGTCCCCATCGCCGAAAAGGATCAAAACAAGACCACATTTACTTGTCCTTTCGGTACTTTTGCTTATCGTCGCATGCCCTTTGGGTTATGCAATGCACCCGCTACATTTCAGCGGTGTATGATGGGGATCTTTTCAGACATGGTTGAAAAGTTTTTGGAGATCTTTATGGATGATTTCTCCATTTTTGGTGACTCCTTCGACGAGTGTTTGCTACACCTTGACGCAGTTCTTACCCGCTATAGGGATAAGAACCTCACTTTAAATTGGGAGAAGTGCCACTTTATGGTACGAGAAGGCATTGTTTTAGGATATGTCATCTCGCAAAACGGCATAGAGGTTGATAAAGCCAAGATTGAAGTCATTTCTAATCTTCCTCCTCCTAAATGCGTCAAAGACATACGAGCCTTCCTTGGCCATGCCGGTTTTTATATATGGTTCATCAAGGATTTTAGCAAGATTGCTAGACCCTTGACTCTCATATTGGCCAAGGACACAACATTTGATTTTGAATCAACTTGCATGGAAGCGTTCGAGTCATTGAAACACTCTCTCATTTCTGCGCCCATTCTTTCATCTTCAGACTGGACGCATCCAGTCGAAATTATATGCGATGCATCAAATTTCGCCATTGGTGCTGTTCTTGGACAGCACATTAATAAGATGCCGCACGTAATTTATTACGCTAGCCGAACATTAAATGAGGCCCAACTGAACTACACAACAACATAAAAAGAATTTTTAGCCGTTGTGTTTGCACTTGAAAAATTCCGGCCTTATTTAATCGGCTCTCCAGCGATTGTGTATACGGACCATTCAGCTCTTCGCCACCTTTTTGCGAAGAAGGATGCTAAATCGAGGCTAATACATTGGATCCTCTTGCTACAAGAGTTTGACCTTGTCATAAAGGACAAAAGAGGATGTGACAATATAGTAGCCGATCACCTTTCACGACTTCCTTCTTCACCTACACTTGAAATTCCAATTAAAGATGTTTTTCCCGATGAGCAACTCTTAACCGTGTCTTGCGAACCTTGGTTCGCTGATATAGTAAACTACTTGGCCGCCGGCTTGATACCTAAAGATTGGTCGAAACAGGATAAACTCCGATTCTTGTCCCTAGTAAAGCATTTTTACTGGGATGAACCGTATCTTTTTAAATACTGTTCCGACCAAATCATTCGTCAGTGTGTACCTGAAAATGAGTTTAAGAGTGTGCTGTCTTTTTGCCACGATCAAGCGTGTGGCGGGCATTTTGGCCCTAAGAAGACAGCCGAGAAAATCTTGCAGTGTGGTTTCTATTGGCCACGACTCTTTAAGGATGCATATGAATACTGCAAGACATGCTCCCGGTGCCAACACTTGGGCCGGAAATCACGGAGAAACGAAATGCCGCTCCAACCAATTTTGGTTGTGGATATTTTTGATGTTTGGGGAATAGACATCATAGGACCATTTCCCAATTCTTTTGGGAATGTGTATATTCTTTTGGCTGTTGACTATGTGTCAAAGTGGGTCGAGGCTGTGCCTAGCCGAACGAATGATAACAAGGTTGTCGTTCGATTTCTTAAAGAACATATTTTTTCTCGATTTGGGCACCCTCGAGCAATTATAAGTGATAATGGATCTCACTTCTGCAATAGGACTTTTGAGTCCTTAATGCGCAAATATTCCATTATTCACAAACTGTCACCACCATACCATCCCCAAACATGTGGGCAAGCCGAGGTTTCGAATCGGCAAATTAAGCAAATCTTGGAGAAAACGGTTTCTAAAAACCGAAAAGATTGGCCACATAAGCTGATTGATGCACTATGGGCATTCCGTACTGCATACAAGACCGATCTTGGTATGTCTCCATACCGGCTTGTTTATGGGAAGGCTTGCCACCTACCAGTTGAGATTGAGCACAAGGCATTTTGGGCGATCAAGGAGTTGAATTTATCAATGGGAGATGCGGGCAGCAATCGAAAGCTGTAACTAAACGAACTAGAAGAGCTGCGGGATGAGGCTTATGATAATGCTGTCATTGTTAAAAACCGAACTAAGGTGTTCCATGACAAACACCTTATGCGCAAAACGTTTAAATCTGGTCAACAGGTTTTACTCTATGACACTCGGTTACACTTTCACCCCGGTAAGCTCAGATCTAGGTGGAAAGGGCCATTTTTAGTACGCACCGTATATCCGCACGGTGCGGTAGATCTTGAAAATCCGGAGGACGGTACTTTATTCAAACTAAACGGACATCGACTGAAACCATTCCTCACTGCGGACCCGTCGGAGAAGCTCCTGTTTTTGCAGGAGCCGATTTACACCGATTGATTTTCCTCCATTTTACCCCCAAATTTTTGATCATCTTGCCAAAACTTTATTTCAAATAAGTTTGGGGGTGTGTATCATTTGTAAATATAAATACAAAATAACATTAAAAAAAAAATAAACAGGGCAGTGCCGACATTTTCGACTCTCTTGGTGTAGCCTGACAGTGAGGACACTGTCAAGTTTAAGTTTGGGGGTATGCTCGGTAAGTTTTCTTCCTTCGCATTCATATGTATATTTTTGCATTTGCATCCTTATATAAAAATCATAAAAAGTGAAAATTTTGAAAAATAAAAAAAATAGAAAAAGAAAAATCAAATAAAAACTGAAAAAATTGAAAAATTATAAAAATTAAAACATTCAATTTTGGTCTTAATCGACTTGAGTTTGACAAATAGGTTAACTAGCTAGGAACAACTAGATCTTAGACTTGGTAAATTTTAAAACCCTAATGTTCCCGCCAAAAATTTCTGCGCAAAAGAGCCCAAGGTATCAAATGGCAGTGATACGCTTATGAAAATACGAACCAGTATTTTCTGGGTTGTTTTTTGACAAACTCCCGAATGGGAAACAGCTAAATTCTAATGATATTGGAAGCATCTCGAAAAACCCTTCGATTTGATATATTATGGTCTTCATAATTCATCCGGGATCAAAAGTTATGAACAAATATGCTATGCACTGTTCCCTGATTAAAAATCGGGAATTACCTCAATGAGGTATCACGTGCTCACACGTGACCAATGGTCACGTGTTGACACGTGATAGTTAAAACAGAAATAAAAACAAACAGCTGAAGAAAGACCCAATTGGGAGTCGCGTGCTCACACGTGACCAATGGTCACGTGTTGACACGTGATAGTTAAAACAGAAATAAAAACAAACGGCTGAGGAAGGACCCAATTGGGAGTCACGTGCTCACACGTGACCAATGGTTACGTGTTGACACGTCATAGTTAAAACAGAAATAAAAACAAATGGCTAAAGGAAATGCCTCAATGAGGTATCACGTGCTCACACGTGACCAATGGTCACGTGTTGACACGTGATGGTTAAAACTGAAGCATAAATAAATGCTGAGAAAAGGACTCAATTGGGGGTCACGTGTCAGTACGTGACTGGCTTTGAAAGCCTTACAGTTTAATAGAATTAAAATTCTAAATTTCTCTAAATCTTTCTAAATAGGATTAAAATTCTAAATCTCTCTAGATCTTTCCAAATGGAAAAGGATTATGGGGACCGTTGGATTAAAAATCCAAGGGTGATTAAATATCACCAATTTATGGAAAAATCTTGGACAAGGAAAGATTTCCCCTAAATCTCACCGAAAATAAGAAACAGAATATCTTTGGATTTAAAATCCAACGGTGAATAAAATTCATTGTGTGATCTAAAGGATCATATTAATTATGAAATCAATTAAAATCTTTCAATGAAAGATTCACAAAACAAATTGATTCTTTTCTTTCTCCTATAAATAAGAGCCAAGAAGAGAAGAGAGGGGATCTACCTTTTTGAGAGAAGAACAGAGAGAGGAGAATTTAATTCTCAAGAGGGAAGAAAAGAAAGGAGAATTTAATTCTCAAGAAAGAAAACCCTAAGTATGAAAAGAAAGGGATCAAAACTTCAAAAAAGAGAATTTAATTCTCAAAATCTAAGAGTTTAACTCTTTTGCAAAAAGAACTTAGTTCTTCCTCTAGTTGAAGATCAGCAAAGAGCACATCTCCCCATAAGTTGAGAATTTAATTCTCATCGGGTTGAGATCCTGCCATGCAGATCCAAGACTTAGAGGGAGAATTGAGTTTAGAGAATTTAATTCTCCCAAAACAAAACTAGGGTTTAACCCTAAATGAGAATTCAATTCTCCTAAAATTACAGGAATTTAATTCCTTCGAGATGGACAGAACTAGGGTTTAACCCTATATAAGAATTTAATTCTTTTACATATATAGGAATTTAATTCCTCTAAACGAAATTAGGGTTTAACCCTACATAAGAATTTAATTCTTTCATAATAGGAATTTAATTCCTCCAAAACAAAATTAGGGTTTAACCCTACAGAGAATTTAATTCTTAAAAAAAAAGACTTGAAAGATCTCCATGCATGCAAAAGACCAAGGTCACGTGTCCCCACGTGACCCCTGAAAAGATCCCCACAAATGAGAAGGAAAGAGCTCTGAGGCAACGCCTCACGTGCTCCACGTGACCCCCGAAACACAGAAAGAAAAAGCAAAGGAAATGAAGGCTTTGGGCGCTCTCACGTGTCCCCACGTGACCCCTCAGCAAATGCTTTAACAAGTGACACACATACCTCCATCACGTGCCAACACGTGATGCTCGAAAATAAAATAAAAAGTGTTTAACACTTAATCGCAAAACGAAGAAAAGGGATCTGGTCCTACCTTTGGGCGCTCTCACGTGTCCACACGTGACCCCTCTTTCTTTAGTGTTTAACACTAATTTGGGGATTATATTTCCAGTGTTTAACACTAATTGTTTCTAGTGTTTAACACTAAATTGAAGATTATATTCCAGTGTTTAACACTGATTGTCTTTTAGTGTTTAACACTAATTTGAGAGTTCTACCTCCAGTGTTTAACACTGTTGTTCTCTAGTGTTTAACACTACTTTTAGCCAAATTGGCTAATTTTCTAAAGGCAAAAGTCCCTCCTCCAAATGAATCTCAAAATTGAGGAAATCAAAAACAAAATGTTGTCAGAGCCCCCAAACCTCTGTTTAGCACTGCTGAATGATGAGGGGATGAACCCAGACAAATGTCTAATGGCCCAAAGGACCAATATTTCAAACATAATTGGACTTAGCCCAAACTGGCCATAAGTCCTCAAATCATCTTGAACTGAGCGCATCTGCTCTTTCAACCAACTCATTGGTTCAAGGGTACATCTCTGAACTCCTCTGATATTTGTCATTGTAATCTTTCAACGTCTTCAGAGAGGTGATGGGTCCCGACAGCCATACATTTTATGGACCACTATGTCCTTAAACTGGTATTGGACCACCATGTCCCTAAACTGGCAATGGACCACTATGTCTCTAAACTAGAACAATAGAGCCCCCAAATGCTCTTTTGTCGGATCTAAACGATCCCGTTAAGTTGATTTTAGTCTCAAATTAGACTAACGTATCCTTAACAGACGTTTAAGTTGATCTTAGCCTCAAATATGGCTAACGTGTCCTTAAACCAAAATCTTCAAATAGACTCTAGTCCCAAACTGGACTATAAATCTCCCAACCAACTTTGGTTCAAGGGTACATCTCTGAACTCCTCTGATATCTATCGTTATAATCCTTCAACGTCGTCAGAGAGGTGACGGGTCCCGACGGCCATACATTCAATAGACCACCATGTCCCTAAACTGGCAATGGACCACTATGTCCCCAAACTGGAACAATAGAGCCCAAATGCTCTTTTGTCGGATCTAAACGATCCTGTTAAGTTGATCTTAGTCTCAAATTAGACTAACGAATCCTTAACTAACGTTTAAGTTGATTTTAGCCTCAAATATGGCTAACGTATCCTTAAACCAAAACCCCAAACCCAAATCTAAGAAAATACGGATTTGGACTAATCCACGTCCTACGGGCGACGACATAAATCAGTCTCCGTATACAATCCACGGGCAACCACAAACGAAACAAACACCCACGACACGAAGTGAAATTCTGGAGAAGGAGAAAGTTGTTACCGCGGTGCGGTAGCGTAATTAACTGCAGAGGCTTGCGCCTGCAGGGAAGAGCGTCCCCACAATCAAAAACCCCTCAAGCGAGGGGGAATATGACGAAGTCTGCTATATCGGCCGCATCCGTCTAAACCTCTGATACACGGTGCCATAAATCAACTTTGCATCTTCGGAGAGGTGGACGGATAAAACCAAATAGCATCTGCCCCGAATTTCAGGCAAGACGTCTATGTCTTGGCCGCCGTTCGGAGGGGAACACCTAAAAATAACTTTTCATAAAATTTAACGGTAGAAAGTATATGTCTTTGTAATTTATTTAGAAATAGGCAAATTTCGAGTTGACTTCTTGGGCTAAGTTAAAACAAGGGAAAAGTATTGATATCTTTATTAAAGTATAAGTTTGAAAAATAATTCCTAAGCTTAAGTCTAAATTCTGAAAATATATACCCTACAAAATTGCACAAACACGAACCTTGAGACTTGGAATAGTAGGAGAGACCTTTAAATGCTCTTGTCTAAAGTCCTTAGTATGAAGAAAAATAAAAAAAATATACAAGTGTGAATAAAGGAAAAAATGAACACTGGTTTTTGTAATTACTTAAGGCTACAAAAATAGAAAAAATATTAAGCGAGGGTGCTTCATCACCTAGTGCCTTAGACCAACTGGTTTGGGAGTCACTGCTAAAGCCTTAGGTGTTACAAGACTAGGAATTACGCTTTAATGTGCAAACACATCTTGTAATCGGTTGTTGGTACCTCAAGAAGTATTAACGGTCGCATGAAGATGTGTGAGCAAAATTCATCTAAAAAAAATTCACCAATTAAGAAGTGCTTTGGACGACGGACAAGAGTATGATAGCTTGATTTGAATTTCCAAGTGTAGGGGTGATATATACACACACGTAGGGGTATGTGATTGGGGTTTAGATAAGAGATAGGAATGAAGAATAGGACTTATATTTTTAATAGAGGTGATAAAAATTCATAAGTTGAGATGGAACCTTAGAAGGAAAACTTAAAAGATGTCGAAAGCTAAGTAAGTCTACAGAACATATATAATCTTAAGTTAAATGATAAGGAAGCGTGAAAAATATGGGTGGATAATTTCTAAGTCAAGGATAATAGAATTCCTTGTTGGAAAACCTAATTGGAGAACAAAATTTAATAAGCCGAATTGATTGGATTTTGTGGGTAGTATCCGCTGAAAACCCTCAGGAGACAACACTCCTCCTACTAGGGACACCTAGAAGTTTAACGGCTTGTTGCACGAGCTCAGTGCAATCGCGTTTCCCTACGAAAGTGAGGCTAGGTCTTTTCAAGAATAAAACTAGGTTTACTCGGGGACGAGCAAAAGATAAGTTTGGGGGTATTTGTTCATATCATAATTTTGCATTTTTATATTCCCCATTCTTATACATTTTACAAATAAACAGGTGCTTTTGACCCATGTCTGCTACACAGTTGCAGGTTACAGGTTCTCGGAACAAAAACAGTAAAATTGATGAAAAAGATGATACAAAGTAAGACTACGACCAATAAATGGTGGAATCTTGATCGTGCCTACATGCTGAGGGACAATGAAGATCAATGAACAAGTTCACAAAGCACAAAGGCAGCGCAAGGTTCAAAACTTCGACACGAAGTAACGGTAAAAGTCCACTACAATTATTCACTGTGGAGATCTGGATGAGACATAGAAGACATTCTGAAGAACCAACTGAAGAAACAGGAAGAGAAATACAGCCAAAAGCATCACAGCAAAAATCAGCCCACACACTCCCTACTTGGCTGCGGAACCGCAGCCAAACCTGGCCTATGGTCGCGGTTCCGCGGCCGTGTTGAGCCCGTATAGGTGGAAATTTCTTTGGCGACGCGTCGGTGCGTTGACTAGTCTTCCTAAGGGTATATTTATAAAAGCAGATGTGCGTCGATTGTAACCCTAGGGTTTTCTATACTCTATAAATAGAAGCCCTAAAACTTGTTTTAGGTCATGCCTCTTTTCATTGAATAAAATTCAGAATTCCTTCATGTTTTGAGAGCATCAATTTTGTAAGTAGTTCTTAGTTTTTATTTATGCCCTAATTTAATTTATTCACTGCCCTAGTTTAATTTATTCTCTGCCCTAGTTTAATTTAGATTAGAACTTTTTATTAATCTGCAGTAGTTAGATAATTAATCTCTTAAATCAAAAACTCATAAAAATCATGTTTTTCATAGATCCCTTAATGAGCAAGTAGTTCCTCGCTTGTTAGGGTTAGGAACAGGGAAGGTTTGAGAGATGCAAATCTCTCACCCCTTTCTTGCCCATCACATATTAATAATTAGGACTCCATGCATACATACACATACCGCTCTCTACGGCACCCTACCCACGAGGTAACGGTGATACCGTAGTCTAAAAGACTGGATGTGCATGTTTTCCATGGTGGTTAGGGTAAGGATTAAGAAAGGACGGACAAGGACCTAGAGGAAGAAACATCGTTTCTTCCCGATCGTCCTAATCCCCTTTATTAATAATTACCATAACACCTAAGAGATCTAAAGAAAATCTTAATTTTCCAAACTTAACCTAAACCAAACCCTAGCAAGATTTCTAATCCTAGTCTAAGTCAACTTAGTTTTTAGTGATAAAGATCCAAACACCATATGGAATTAATTCGTTAGAACAATTAGGAAATACACAACATCCCTGTGGACCGACCCGTACTCACCGGCTAACTACCAAGCGACGCCGTTCTTGATTGCGGTTAACAAATATTTTTGATCTAAAAATCTTAACCAATCACTACCCAGGTATTGAGTGAAAGGAAAGCCATTGAGAAAACTCATCTGAACCCATACTGAGCCTGTCATTGACAATCTCCGAACAGTCCGGTCTATTCGACTAAGAGTATCGTATATCGGGTCTAGAGGGGTGGATAAAGTCAGACCCCTAATAACGCAATATTTTTTGTCGGTATGAAGCCCATCACCAACTGAGAAACTACCGATCCATAATTAGTAATTCTCGACTATCTTGGCCAAGGATTTCTGGTGATGGTCACCTGTGCACTGTACGACATCAACCCCCAATACCAAGAGAGACGAATCCCCGACGATCCACTCACTGCCTCCATGTGGCTCGGGACTGTACCCAACTAAAACTTGTTTGCACGACTCCTTTGAGCCGTGGTAGGGCAGTAATCAAAGCATGGTGGGAACTCACACGAGACAAATGACGATCTCAGGTCGACAGACTAACCTGTACACAAGTCACCTGGGAACTGCTATCTGACAATAGGTATAATACCAACTAGCATGTTCCCGGCGAGTCCGTACAGTGTACTCATAACCCAATGAGTACCTGTATACTATCTTAGGTGACTAACTAACACCAATGGTTTATGAGACCGGCCATCGCCCCTCATCGGGGTCTCGATAAGTATACATTAGTCTACTCCGGAGTATCGATGCCCAGTCTCGATACTCTCTCGACTAGGGACATTTAAGGATGTGCTTATAGACCAACCAGCTCCCACGTATATGATCGCCATCATAATGCTGGTAGTCAAGCAAGAATCATATGGGCTCTATCAACATGTAATAGTGATATGTATTACCACATAATGCATATACATGATGATAAAGACAAACCAGATAGCATACTATCATTTTGAGTAAGACTGTTATACCCGTATAGGTCCTCCCTCAATCATCACAATCGTGTGCCTGCGATTACAATAATTGACTTGAGGGCACTACAACCAACAATTTCCCACTTGCACTTAAGGCTAATTACTGCGGTGTCGCATACTCACAGCCCGTGTGATACCGAGCACCCAACTTCTCTACTAATCAGTCTCACAAAGCCCGTTTGTGAAACTATTGCATTCGAGAAATAGCCTCAGTGAGTAGATCCGCTCCAATGTTTCTATCTTTATCTCTCTATATCTCAACTTCGCGGAGAAAGACTATATCCCGAAATGAGCAATACCTGTCTTAGAATTTGTCTACATATTTGATAGGACCCAGTTCATAAATGAATTCCAAATCCAACAAACTTCTTAAACTGTATCATCCACTAAATTTAATCAGTATCCTATGCTATGCCTTCTTCAGTATCTGCTTGGACACCTGTCCAACATCCTGCCCCTCAAAAGAGAAAAAACTATAACTCTGTAATCCAGGTCATCTTGGAAGTCTGAAATGATAACCGCCTCTTGAAGAAGGCTGTCATTACCAAATACCAAGAACATCCACTTTTGTTCATAACTGCTTCCCAATGTTTCTCCAGGATTGGATCAATATATGTTTATTGCAGTCAGTGCAAAAACAATATCTGGTGTGGTACTAGACATCTCATGATTGACTCAATTGCCTAAGCAAGTGATATGTCAATCATGTAAATCCCTCTCCTAATTAGTCTGAAAGACATCTCTTTAGAGAGGGAGACTCCATCACCTGTGGGTATACCACCACGCCAGGAGTCGTCCATTCTAAAACACTTTAGAATAGTGTCAAAGTACCCAAGTTGGGACACTTCCCAAATCTAGATCCAAAAAACCATAGATCTAATCACCAGAATCCTTGATATTTTATCCAAATCCTATGTGGAGAAACTATTTATGACAACCACAGTATAACCGATCGTAGTATAGGAATATCACTTCCTATTAAGAGCATGTCATCCAAATACCAGGACATCTCTCCCTACTACCTTCTTATCAGGTCTATCTATTGTTCTGATGAAATCAAACTCTATGACTATCACATCAAAACTAGACGATCTATCTCCGCCATACTTGCTTTAGTCTATAAATAAACATAAGCTACTTGCCAACTACGCTTCCGCTGCTCCCACTGACTACAAAAACCTCTGGCAGAGTCATATACACGTGCACTTCTAAAGCTAATTTAGAATGACGTTATACTCATCCTCCTGCCAAACCTCATAGTCTAGAACAGCAGCAGTGACAAGTTTGGGTAATCAAAAACCTCCCTGTCACCGTCTTTAAGGAGACCGAAGTACCTCTCGGGTGCATGAGGTTACCCACCAAATCTACGGAGTGGCTAAAGGATTGTCGAATTCAATTGAATCTTTAGGTTCTACTAAATTTTCAGTAATCGTTTGTGGTTCTGGAATAACTTCCAGTTCTACCATACTCCCAATAATGTTTTCTGAAAAGAATTTATTTTACTAAAACTCTGGCGAGTCAAGAACAATATAACTATTGATCTTCCAGATGGTAGAATGTTAACCTCGTCAAAGCGCAGGATAACCCACAAACAGCCATTACTGAAACGTGCCTGAGTTTATCCGGATTCTGGTTTTAAGCATAAGCCGGACAACTCCATGTACCTTAACATCGTTAAGATATGAATCCATTTTATATATCCAATATAGAAACAAAGGCACTAATTTAATTTGAACCAGATTCAAAATACATGCAGCCGATCCCAGTGCATATCAATTAAATGGAAGGAGGCCAAGCAGCATTACTCATCAAGGAATGCATGTTCATATCAGATTTTTGCATTTCTATATCGTCCATTCTTAATCACATTGCATATAAGTAGGTACTTTTGATCCATTTCTGCTAAATAGTTGCAGGTTACAGGTTCTTAGCTCTTTACAGTAAAATTCATGAAAAGTCACAACAAATGCAGGACTACGACCAACAAAAGATGAATACTGATCTCCACTAACCATCCGTATGATGCCGCCTACCAGTTCAAGGGACAAATGGAAAATCATTAAGCATTTCAATGCACAAAGCACAAGGGCAGCATAAGATCCAAGACTTCAATGCGGAGCTCAAGGCAAAAGTCCACATTATCTTGCGCTGTTAAAAATCTGGAAGGAAAATGAAGAGAATCTGAGAAACCAAGAGGATAAAACAGAAGATAAAAGAAACATGAAAAAGACCAGAAAGTTTGATGCCCCAAGTCTACCAAATGGCCGCGGAACCGCGGCCAAACAAGCACTTCTGCTGCGGTTCCGCGGCCGCGTATGCACATTGTCGGTGCGTTGACTCGACTCTTTCGGGGTACTTTTGTAAATTCGTGATTGGATCAGAATATAAACCTAGGGTTTTCCTATCTATAAATAGGAGACGTCAAAACCAAATTAAGGGTGCTTCTTTTTATTAGATCTAGGATTTAAATTCTCTATGAAAAATTATAGTGAGTTTTGAGAGGTTATCAATAAAAAAAAGAGTTCTTTTATTTATCTTGAATGCCTATTTATTTTCTACAATTTATTATCGCTTTTTATTATTTTCTAATCTAGTCATAATATTTAATTGTGTTTTTCTCTTATTTTTCTCTTTTCTATTTTTCTTTATCATTAAACAACGATGATGCTTGAGTAAGATCCTTGCCTAAGTGAGGTCTCAAATAGCTAGTTGTAAATTCCTCTTAACCTAAATTCTTTCTACCTTCCCTCTTGTCTTAGTTTTATTTTTTTAATGAGTGAGCAATTTCTCACTTGTCAGGACAGAGGAAGGAAGGTTTGAGAGAAGGAAATCCCTCTCACTCCTTTCTTTGCCCAACACCTTAATTCGGACTCCCTTTAATTGAACCGCAATCCGCTCACTACGGCACCCTATATTACATGATAGCGGTGATTCCCTAGTTAGACCGGCTGTGGTTGAATTAATTAGAGGTTAGGGCTAAGAGACAAGAACGGAAGGACAAGGACCGAAAGGAAGAAACTAAGCATGGAAAGCCTAGCTTATAGTTGCAAGTTCCTTCCTAGCCGGGCTAATCCCCGTTGTTGCCGATTGCCTTAACACCGATATTAAAAAGGGCATTGAAAGAGGTGAGATATTCCTAACTCGAACTAACCTAATCCTAACCCTAGCAAGTCCTTTATCATCTTTTATCTCGTCAGTAAATCTTAACACAAAACCCAAAATATTTGGATTTAACTCGTTAAAACATAAAGAAAAAGATTCCATCTCCCTGTGGATCGACCCGTACTCAACCGGCTAGCTACCAAGCGACACCGTCTTGATTGCGGTAATTAAAAGATTAAGCACGCATAAAAAAATAGCGAACAATCAAATGGCGCCGTTGCCGGGGAGACGGTAGTTTAATTCTTTGTTTAATTTCGGGATAATTAAAAAAAATTGAAAATATAAAAGTTGAAAAACCAAAAATAAAAAATAAAAAATCATCTTGTTATTTTTGATTAGTTTTTGTGCAAGTGTGTAGGCTTGGAGCAAACTCAGTGAACAAATCAAAATTCAGGGGATCTAAACAGAAATAGGAGAACCAACAAAGCACAGGGACCAAATTTGAAGATCCAAACCAACTGTTCAGCCGCGGAACCGCGGCAGAAGCAAGGGTTTGACCGCGGAACCGCGGTCAATGGGTGACGTCAGCGACCCAATTTTCTCTGTAAGTATCTCATTTCTCTTCTTCTCTCCTCTGAACTCCACTGACAAATTTTTCTGCAGAATTCTTTGCGCAAACTCTCTTTCCCTCTCCAATAAACTGATTTTTGTGCAGGATTCTTTGCGCCTTAGCCAAAATAAAAATTTTTGAAAGTGTTTTAGATTTTTGATTGTTCCTGCTTTGCATAGTTAATACGGATTTTAAGGGGCTATAACACCAATTCAGATTGGGTGGGGATTTCATCACCCTTCCTAAGACCCCAAAAATCACTAAAAGCATATGCATCACCCTTAAGCTTAATTAAAAAATATCTAGACTCAGCCAACTAAGGACTGTCGTGCTCATTAGGACAGAGGAAGGTTGTGGGCATTCAATCGTTTATCTAAACTTGACTTTGTGGAGCCTAGGCTAGACAAGTGAGAAAGGTAATTTTAAAAGGCCCGTCTCACGGTGATTCATGAGTGAAACCCTCCTTTCTTCATTTGTGCTTACCTGGCCACAATTGGCAGTGAAGAGACGATTTGAGGGTTATCTCACAACTTGTCACTTTGGAACAGTTGGGAGCAGTCTAGTGGACTTAGAAGACCATAGCTCTAGGTTTAATTGTGCGTTTTTTAACTGTGATTGTTTGAAGTAAGTCCGTAAGTCCGTACACATTTTTGCAAAACTCTTTCTTAAATAAAAAAAACACAAAAAAAAAAAAATTATAAAAACTTGCCCTTTGACGCTAGAATCCCATTTCACCCACCTTTCATCCGCATTTCTTCATTGACGTTTTCTTACCTTCACATTCTACGCTTTAACTACACTAAACTCGTTTAGTGTATGTCCGGTTGGACTCGGGACAATAGTTCTCGCCTAGTCCGTGTTTTATTAGTCGCTACCGACTACACGATCGACTCCGACGTCGAAACTCCCTCCACACTTCTTTCACCTTTACCTTTGCCGGTCGACTCCGACGTTGACCGAAATTCTGTTCATACATCTTCATCTTCATTTTTATCACCACCAAATTCTTCTGAGATGTCAGGATTTCCTTCTAACATCCCTTTACCTCCCTCGGGACTGATTCTACCTCATCTGGTGCGAATAACCCGCAACTACCTCCTGTTGAAGCGCCTCAGCGAATCGCGCTCCAGGATCGTTTCTATCTCACCCGCTCCGCACTTCCTACCTGTCTTTCACTTCCGCCGGCCAATGGAGATAATTTCGAAATTAAGCCCCACTTCATCAACATGTTGCCTAAATTTCACGGGCTGGAATCCGAAGATGCCTACATCTTCATTAACAAATTCCAGAACGTCTGTGAAATGATGAAGACGAGCCAACTGTCCGACGATGCTATACGGCTACGAGTCATTCCTTTCACTCTGTATGACCTGGCTGAGGAGTGGCTGTATAGTACCGCATCGCATTCTATAAATAGTTGGGATGAGTTCGTAAAAGAGTTTCTTAAAAAATTCTACCCAAATCACAAAACCGCGAGAATACGAAACGAAATTAACCAATTTTCCCAACTTCCTGCCAAACCTTTTTGGAAGTGCTTTGACCGATACAAAGACCTTCTTGTTCAGTGCCCTCATCACGGTATTGAGAGATGACAACTTTGCCGGACCTTATACGAAGGACTGAACCCAGCAACTAAGCAGTTGTTGGAGACCATTTGTCAAGGCCACTTCCTATCCAAATCTGACGAGGAAGCTTGGCAATTTTTAGACGATCTCGCGGAGCGAACGCTTCAATAGGAAAGCACCAGACCAAACACTTCATCTACTACTCTTTCCAGTCTGTCTAAGGGAAGCGTTCATCAACTTGATATCTCAATTGCAATGAAGGCCGAAATGGCAGCAATCACATGAAAACTAGAAGCAATTGAGAGCAAATTCTCATCGCCTTCTCCTGCCCCTGCTCTTCCCCCTCGTACCATCTACGCTTGTTGTTCAGACCCATCCCATTTGACCGAAGAGTGTCCTTACAACCCACCTGCTCAAGGACAGGATCAGGTCAATGCTGCATTTCAGCAAAGACAATGAAATGATCCATACACTTCCACTTACAATCCTGGTTGGAGGAACCACCCCAATTTCGTCTGGAATCAGAACCAGCAACAATTCCAAGGCTACAACAACTTCCAAAGGCCTCCTCCTCCTCAACAACAAGCTCTAAATCAATATCAGCAGCGTTTCCAACCCCAACCTTTTCAAAATCCAACGAACAATTTTGCACCCAATAATTCTTTTTCTCAAAACAATTTTGTTCCGTCAAACAATGATAAGGTTTCCTCGCTAGAACGAAGTCTGTAGGCGTTTATAAAGCAATCGACTCAATCAAACGCCAACATCCAGTCTTCCATTCAGTCTTTGGTGCAACACACTGCTGTGCAAGGGAAAACGATCAAAACCATCGAAGCTCGGATTACACAACTGAATGCGGTTTTAAGCGGGCGAGAGAAGGGGAAGCTTCCATCTCAACCACTCCCAAATCCTAGTCACCCACATAATTTACATGTTGCTCTTGAACAACAAAACCATAATGTGAGTGCCTTGACTACGTTGAGATCTGGAAGGATGCTGCACAACAACGTTGGCACAAATGATGACACCCCGGCCGCTTCTTCTTCTTCTTCTTCTTCTTCGTCTTCTGAGCCTGTTCTCCATTCTTCAAAAGGCTCTTCTTCTTCTACTGCTCCGAACGGACCCACATCTCACTCCATGAAAACACCAGCACTGGGATCCGTTCCTGCTCCACAATCTCCTCCACAAGCATTGGATTCAACCAATTTTCAAAATGTTTCATTTCCAAACCGGTTGAGATCCAATAAACAAAATCCACAAATGGAGAAGATTATGAAGTTATTTAAACAGGTTAACATTAACATTCCCCTCTTGGATGCAATCCAACAAGTCCCTTCCTACGCAAAAATCTTGAAGGATTTGTACACTAAGAAGAGGAAATCTCAGGTACCTAAGAAGGTTTTCTTAGCTAGTGCCGTGAGTGATTCTCTTACCCAAGCTTTACCTAAAAAACGGAAGGACCCTGGCTATCCTACGATTTCAATAATCATTGGGTATAAGAACATCAACCGCGTACTTTTGGATCTTGGTGCCAGTGTTAATCTGCTTCCGTATTCGGTATATGAGCAACTAGGTGTAGGAGAGCTGAAACCCACACATTGTACTCTCCAAATGGCCGACCGATCTATCACCCATCATAGGGGTGAGCTAGAGGATGTGTTAATAAAGGTAGGGGACTTCATATTCCCCGTTGATTTTAATGTTCTAGATACACAACCTGTAGCAAACCCACGGAACCAAATTCCGGTGATTCTCGGTCGACCCTTTTTGGCCACTTCCAATGCTGTAATCAACTGCCGTAACGGCTCTATGACTCTATCCTTTAGGAAGATGACAATTGAGCTTAATATCTATAAGCTAGGAAGTCAACCCTCCGAACCTTCTGCTCATGCATGTTCTGTCGAATTAATGGATGTCGACAGCAGCGGATTTGGTCAGCTTCACGATACTGATCTAGACTCTTTTCATATGTTGTTGTTTGACCAACTATGTATTATACACATACGGACTCTTCCATTGAGTTTTCCGGGTCAACATCTAACGCTGATTATGAATCTTTAATGGAGTCTAGAGATCATCCAGCTCTTTCTGATGACATTATTCTTCGGGATATCGATGAAAGTTTTGAGGAAATTTTCGCTGATGAGCTCGCATTTTTAGCAAACACGGGTGTTGAGATGAATCAACTCCAAAAGGAAATTGAACCTCCACCCCTTCTTCTTGACAATCATAAAAATGCGAGTAATCCATCATCACAATCACTATGTCGTCTCTCCAAATTGAGACGCAAACCCTTTCTTTTACACCACTTATCTCTTCCCCACTTCTTCCTGGCTCCATACAACACGTTCTTCCACCAACTGGTGCGTTTCACTGATAAATTCTTCGAATGGTTGGTGTTGACTTTTGGTCTTTGCAAAGCTTGGCATTGACCAGTAACTTTGACCCCCCTCTTTAAAAGCTTAATATTGTTTAACTCAAGTTTGGGGGGGTATAATTTGGCTCTTGAAAATAAATTTTTTTTTACTCAAAGTGGTGAGCCAAAAATAAGTTTGGGGGAGATTTTCACAATCATGTTTCATGTCCCCGTTAATAAATTTTTCCTCCCAAGTTTACAGATTTCTGAGATTTAACAGATGGCAACAGTAAGGACACAGTTGTAAACAAGTTTGGGGAAGGTTTGTGCTTATTTACGCATCAATTTGCATCATACTTTGCATAAGCACAAAATTTTCAAAAATTTTCTTTTATAATAAAAGATTAGAAAGTGAAAAAGTCACTAATCAAAAGATTAGAAAAATTTAAGAAAACCTAGAAAGTGAGATGTTTTCTTAAACAAAACTAGTAATAAGTAGTTATGAGCCGTTGTCCCAAGGGTTAGTAAGATGAAAGAAGTCACTAATATGCGGATAAAAATAAGTCTGAAAAATAGTTCTTATTCTGGACGCCAAACATTTGAATATTGATACCCTATTATACGCACTTACACACGTCTTGAAACTCGGGATAGTAGAGTATACCTTGAAATGCTCTTGTCTAAAAGCCAAAGTATGAAGGAAATTATAAATGGAGTATAAAAGATAAAATGGTGTAGAAAAATGAACACTGGTTTTGTAATCACCAAGGCAGCAATAAAAAAATATAGCGAGGGTGCTTCATCACCTAGTGCCTTAGACGAACTGGTTTAGGAGTCACTGCTAAGCCTTAGGTGTTGCAAGACGAGAAAAATACTAAATACACCTAATAAGAAAGCACATGAGTAATTGGTCGATTAGTACCTCAAGAAGTATTAACGGACGCATGAAAAATGTGTGAGCAATTCCATCTAAATACTCATTAATTAAAAAGTACTAAAGTAGATGGACAAGAGTATGATTGCTTGAATTGAATTCTCCGAGTGTAGGGATGTTCTTTACACACGTAAGGGTAAATGATCAGTGTTTGGAAGAAAGGTAGGAATAAAGAATAAAGACGATGTTTTATTGAGGGATGATGTGATTTCTCACATCTTTTCATGACTATTAAGATAGGGCTCATGACAACCGAAAAGCTAGCGTAGTTGGAAACTCTAATTTTCAAAGTCTTTCTTTTATAATTCTTATCTTTATATGTAACTTTCACAGTCTTCCTTTTATTATAGGATTTTATGGGTGCAATCCGTTGAAAACTCTCAGGAGACAACACTCCTCCTACTAGGAACACCTAGAGGTTTAACGGCTTGTTGCACGAGCTCAGTGCAATCACGTTACCTGCGAAAGTGAGGTTAAGAAATTTTTAGAATAAAATTGGCTTTGCTCGGGACGAGCAAAAGATAAGTTTCGGGGTATTTGTTCATATCAGATTTTTGCATTTTTATATCGCCCATTCTTAATCACATTGCATATAAGTAGGTACTTTTAATCAATGTCTGCTAAATAGTTGCAGGTTACAGGTTCTTAGCTCTTTACAGTAAAATTCATGAAAAGTCGCAAAAAATGCGTGACTACGACCAACAACAGATGAATACTGATCTCCGCAAACCATCCGTATGATACCGCCTACCAGTTCAAGGGAAAAATGGAAAATCATTAGGCATTTCAATGCACAAAGCACAAGGGCAGCACAAGATCCAAGACTTCAACGCGGAACTCAAGGAAAAAGTCCACATTATCTTGCGCTGTTAAAAATCTAGAAGGAAATTGAAGAGAATCTGAGAAACCAAGAGGATAAAACAGAAGATAAAAGCAACATAAAAAATACCAGAAAGTTTGATGCCCCAAGTCCACCAAATGGCCGCGGAACCGCGGCCAAACAAGCACTTCTGCCGCGGTTCCGCGGCCGCGTATGCACATTGTCGGTGGCAGTGTCGGTGCGTTGACTCGACTCTTTTGGGGCAGTTTTGTAAATTCGTGATTGGATCAGAATATAAACATAGGGTTTTCCTATCTATAAATAGGAGAGCTCAAAGCCAAATTAAGGGTGCCTCTTTTTATTAGATCTAGGATTTAAATTCTCTATGAAAAATTGTAGTGAGTTTTGAGAGGTTATCAATAAAAAAAAGAGTTCTTTTATTTATCTTGAATGCCTATTTATTTTCTACAATTTATTATCGCTTTTTATTATTTGCTAATCTAGTCATAATATTTAATTGTGATTTTCTCTTGTTTTTCTCTTTTCTCTTTTTCTTTATCATTAAACAACGATGATGCTTGAGTAAGATCCTTACCTAGGTGAGGTCTCAAATAGCTAGTTGTAAATTCCTCTTAACCTAAATTCTTTCTACCTTCCCTCTTGTTTTATTTTTATCTTTTTAATGAGTGGGTAATTTCTCACTTGTTAGGGCAAGAGAAGGAAGGTTTGAGAGAAGGAAATCTCTCTCACTCCTTTCTTTGCCCAACACCTTAATTCGGACTCTCTTTAATTGAACCACAATCCGCTCACTATGGCACCCTATCCTACATGATAGTGGGGATTCCCTACTTAGACCGGTTGTGGTTGAATTAATTGGAGGTTAGGGCTAAGAGACAAGAACGGAAGGACAAGGACCAAAAGGAAGAAACTAAGTATGGAAAGCCTAGCTTATACTTGCAAGTTCCTTCCTAGTCGTGCTAATCCCCGTTGTTGCCGATTACCTTAACACCGATATTAAAAAGGACATTGAAAGAGGTGAGATATTCCTAACTCGAACTAACCTAATCCTAACCCTAGCAAGTCCTTTAACATCTTTTATCTCGTTAGTAGATCTTAACACAAAACCCAAATATTTGGATTTAACTTGTTAAAATATAAAGAAAAAGATTCCATCTCCCTGTGGATCGACCCGTACTCAACCGGCTAGCTACCAAGCGACACCGTCTTGATTGCGGTAATTAAAAGTTTAAGCACGCATAGAAAATAGTGAACAATCAATGCACCCATGTATGAGTAACCTGAAAGAGAAGCAATTTCTCAAAACTATTACTTACAACGGAATACCTAACACAAGTATCTACATCTTCGATCACCTTGAAGAATCCCGATACTTGCAACATATGGTTCTCTACTTTATTCTTATACCTATATCTTCTCAAAATTTGGACCTTGTATTTCAACGAATGTCTAAAACTAGAGAAGTCATGAATAAACAGAATATAGTACGAGTACCAACCCCTTTGACCTAACGGACACTGGACAACATACAATACTCTCTATAAGTCCACCGAGTTTAATAACTCAAACCCAGTGCGTCGTAGGTTGAAAACTGTGCTATGGTTAAGAAGAATTACACCGATGTTGAATTCACCTTACCTAACCATCAACTGATATAGGTAAATGTCATAAACATAATTTCAAAAAGTTATATCTCACATTGTAAAATAAACGTACAAATATATCGGTTTGAAATTGGTGCATAACAACGGATATTCAAAACCAAATATTTGCCGTCAGGCAAAACCCAGGTGATTGTTGGATGTATATGCCCTAGAGGCCAGTATTGTATATGTATACATATAGGATACTAGGGATATGTATGTACAGAACATTCTTGCTCGGTTTTATAGTATATTATTTGACTCTTCTTTATCAGGATATGTGTATTTATTTGTATTGTTATTATATCTGGTTTGCATATATTGATAAAGACTCGATTCGGTAGTATACTATTGTGGTTTGTCTTTGTCTTAATATGGCATTTGTCATACTCGTTATTACATATTGTGGTTACATGTTGATAAAGCCCCTAGGATCTTGCTTGACTACCTGCGTTGTGATGGCGATCATACTTGTAGGAGCAGGGTAGTCTATAAGCATATCCTTAAATGGTCCCTAGTCACGTGAGTATCGAGACTGGGCACTGATACTCCAGAGTAGACTAGTGTGTACGTTTCTAGCCACGTCGGGAGATGGTTGGTCCCGCAGCCATTGGTCTGATGCACCTAAGATCGTATACAGGTGCTCACTGTGTGTGAGTACACTGGACAGACTCGCCGAGAACTTCCATATGGTAGTATACCTATCATCAGATGGAATTTCTCAGGTGACATGTGTACAGGTTAGTCTTTGGACCCGAGATCGGCATTTGTCTCGTGTGAGTTCCCACTGAACTTTGATCACTACCCTACCACGGCTCTACTGAGTCGTGCAAATAGGTTCTGGTTGGGTGCAGTCCCGAGCCACATGGAGGCAGTGAGCGATTGTCGGGGATTCGTCTCTCCCGGTATAGGGAGTCGATATCGCACTGTGATTCGATTGGTCAGGACCATAAGACCTTGGTCAAAGCACTTGGGATTTACTGATAGGTTGATTAGTAGTTTTCCGGATTGGTCCTGAGCCACATCGGCATGACTTATCAGGTTATTAGAGTCTGACGTTCACCATCCCCTAGACCAGGTATGCGATACTCTTTGACGAAGTGACCGGACTGTACGGATATTGTCACGGATAGGCTCAGTAGTAGATCCGGATGAGTTTGCTCATCGGCCTTCATTTTCGACAGGTACCTGGGTAGCCGTTAAGTACAGCTAGTGCCGCTGACGTGCTTGTGGTTAAACCCACTGCCAGAGTACTGTCGAGTCTTTAGAGTCCCACACAGAGGGTTTTCCTGATTCAGGCAAAATGATGTAGTAACCGTATTGGATACGTGCAGGGTTCGATCGATTGATGTACTTTGTACTCGAACTTTCGATTGGACAGTTGGTAATACTAGCCGGCTTGGGTTTGAGCCGGATTATTAAATCATGTATTGATTTAATAATTTACATATATGTATTTCGATACATATATTCTAGTATTGCATTCTTCCTGTTATTCTATCTCTTTGGGCGTTCGGATTTTATCTAATTGCCGGTATATATGTACAGTAGACTGAAATCCGTATTTATTACAGATTTCCTTCCAAAAGGTGGCCACCTCATTATGTATTTTCCTTTTATTTGATAATTGGAAATGTGGTGTAAAGTGAGAGGTGAGGGAGGAATGGAGGTGACCATGCTTCAATAGTAATCAAATGAATTTATAATTCATTTTGGAGTTACTATTGAAGCATGGTTGCTAATTGTTTAATGAAAGAATTCATACACAAAACCTATGTGTGTATTTTCTCTTTCATGCTATGCTTTATAATTTCTTGAGCTCCCATTTTCTCTCAAGTTCCTCCTCCTCTTGCTTTCCTCCACCTTCATCTTCTTCCTCTTCAGTAACATTCTCATGAGTTGAGAAACAAGTGAAGAGGTTAGAAAAGAGATAGCAAACACTTAGACATCCAAACTACCTCCTAGATTACTTGGACTAGCATCCCAAGTTCTCTAGTTGCTCTTTTGACATTTAGCAAAGAGCTAGAGCCATGGATCATATTCCCCGGGTGGATCATCAAGGAAGGCCGGAGAACAAGATCGATCCCGGAGGACCGACGGAGCAAGGAAAGAAGATCAAGCAAGTTCAAGGTGGCTAGTAGGAGCTAAGGATGAAGAACGAAGACCGAAGGACTTGGTTCATTTGGTAAGAATTCCTCATCATAGTAGATAGCTCTCCTAGTGTAGCTAGTTAGTTTTATGGAAAGATCCGGGTTTTAGAGTTAAACTAGTGCCAAGTTTTTGTTCATTAGAAAATTTTTGTTCCGTATTTGGCTACGGAAGTTGGCCGGGGCACTAGGGTAACCCTTCATGGTATCAGAGCCACCCATAAAACTTACATTAGCTAGTTCTAACGTGTTTAAAATAACGATCGACCGGATTTTTCAAAAACCGCATTTCCCTTCATGGGTTTTCTGTCGATTTTAAAAGTGCTCGAAAAATCAATTTTATGCTCTCAGAAAATCATGCAGGCTTTTTTTAGACGACAGAAGAAAATTGGTCACGTGATCCCTCTAAACCACCGCGGAACCGCCGCGAAAACCCCCTATTAGCGGCAGTTCCGCGGCCGTTTTGGGGCCCACGTGAACAAAATTTCTTCTGGGCCTCTTATTTTTGGAATTGTGGTTTCTGGGATAATTATTTTTGGGCCCAGTTTTGTTACAGTGTTGGTTTAATACTTGGGACCCACTTGGAAAGTTTAGTCGATCGTAATTTTAAAATACGTATTTTGTTATCAGTACTTAGTTTAGATTCTGCGACCGTGAATGTCATTTGATCGGTAAATCCGTCTATCTGCTATATGTTCTTTTAGACGAATTTGCGAACGTGACATTCGTGTTGATGTTTCTGTGGTTGTGCTGATGTTGTGGTTGGACTGTCGTGGTGGATAGCATGTGGTGCAATGTTAGCAATACAGTTTATATTCATTTGTATATTTGTTATTGCGGGGAGAGCGTCCGACATGTAGACTGCCGTCTTTGCCAGATTGTATATTATTTTGGGGCAGGACCGGGTTGAGGCCGATGTCACCATTTGTATATATTATTTTTTTTCTGTATTAGGATTACCCCGCGGAGGAGTGATCGAATAGCCGGATTCTAGAAGGCAACAAGCCCGTATCTCATAGTGCTGAGACGGAGGGGGCTTCATTCTAGGATTGGCGGGTTATTCGCCGAACTCGTAGGGGGTACAGGTTTTCATTGCACAGGCTATCCACACGACCGGGAACGTCGGGTTTTATTTGCGGCTCAAATGAAATCCGGGGCTCCAAGATTATCCACCATTCTGTATTGTTATCTGTGATGTTGTTTATTATCATGCCTGGGACGAATGTTATATATACTTATATATATACTAGTAGATGTTGTATATGTTTTGCACCCGTGCTAGTCCAGCCCCCGCTCTGTCGTTAGTTAAGTAACCTAACGGGTGATGACGGGGCCCAGTGGCGAATGCGGATGGCATATACGTACATCATATTTTCGTTCTTTTCTGGTGTGATAGGTTACAAACTGATGGGACCGCATTAATTTTGATTAATGCAAAATAATAAACCTAAAAGATGTTGTTGGAACCAAGCTTTAAAAACTGACATTACAGACGTTCTCTTTTGCTTTACACAGTGGTATTCAGTTTGGAATATCCAGCACCTCATTCGACGAGGCAAGGGCCGAGATCCCTTCACCGGGAGTAACCCCTTGAGTAAAAGTTTGCGTCAACGTAATAACTTCAATATAGTCAACTATTTTTGCTTTGCATCGTGGTATTCAGTTTGGAATATCCTGCACCTCATTCGACGAGGAAAGAGCCGAGATCCCTTCAAAGGGAGTGACCTCTTTAGCAAAGGTTTTCGCCACTATATATTTGTAAAAAAAACACTCAAGTTCCTTTAACGATATCAAGTTCATTAACGGGTTTTTCGCCAAAAACCCAGCCGTAGCCCTCCGGCGTTTCAGATAATTACTACTTAGTATTCGTGCTGTGTTTGTTGATTATTCGTCAAGGCACAATGAACGGTAGCTGAGTAGTAGTTCTCTGTTGCACAGATAAATGCGATTGGTTAGGACGTTCGCATGATTTTGTTGATTATTCGTCAAGGATCATGCGGGTGGGTCTAATGCAATCCAGGATAACGACGGGTTGAACTTGACTAGGACCTTTTGATTTGTTAATTATTCGTCAAGGTCACTTGGGTCCTGGGGGTAAAAACCACATCGGGAGTTTCAAACATACAGGAAACTTGCAGATTTAGCATACCTTCTGGAGTGTGGTGACTAGAGTGGATTCCATCTAGTGCATCACACAATGATAGTTGGATCCCGATCCCACTGATGAGTAGGATTACTCTTGGGAGATTTTTTCACTTAACAAGCAATACTATAAACCAAGTAGGTGTCTAGAACGGTGTTAGCGAGGCTACGCCTCTAGGGAAAAGAGGTTATGTAATTAAGGAACTTCGCGAAAGCGTTGGAAAACCTCCCTCGAAGTACCAACACCAGCCTGGCTGAAAGGTTAAGCAAGTATTGTGACGTGCGATTAATCCTGACTAGTTCTTCTTTTAAGGTTTGAAGAAGAATTTGAGAAAACAGTGGGAGCCATCCTGATTAGATAAATTAATAAACCAATCTAATCTTGCAAGAACGCACGCTGAGTGTTTTCCCTCTCTCTCTCCAGGTATCAACCATTTCACGCCCTAATCAAGATAATAAAATGTATCGCTTGACCGATCAGAATTCTTATTCTGGGCTGGGGAACGTCGGTTCGGCTCTAACTTACGACAACTGTCATAAGTATGAGCAAGGGAAAGAGGAAAGTGTGAATTCCTTGATAACCCCATCAAAGAAGAAACATATTGTTGCGTCTTCTTCAGGTGTTCTTGTTATTGAGAACTGTTTTTCGGTCAGTCCTACCTCCTGGGTACTCGATACCGGATCAGGATCTCATATCTGTAATTTATTGCAGGGACTGAGAAAAAGTAGGTTAGTTGGACCTGGTGATATGTCCCTCAGAGTAGGGAACGGAGCATAAGTTAATGCTGCAGCCGTCGTTGAATATCACCTAGTGTTGCCAAATGGCAATGCTATGATTTTGAACAATTGCTACTATGTACCTTCCATGCTCTGCAACATAATATCAGTTTCTTTACTTGATAAAGATGGATATAACTTTGTTCTTGATAAAAATATCATGAACATTTACCTTGATAAGGTACTAGTTGCAGAAGGTACACTCTATAATGGTATCTATGTTCTAAATCAAAACACAGTTCTCAATGTACAAAACACACGCAAGAGGAGCAGTTCAGGTACGAACGAATCCTACTTGTGGCATTGTAGACTTGGTCATATCGGATAGAAAAGACTAAGTAAGTTGCATAAATATGGACTCTTGAATACGTTCGAACTTTCATCTTATGAAACTTGTCAGTCTTGTCTCAAAGGAAAGATGACCAAATCTCCGTTCACCGGGCATGGAGAAAGAGCAGCAGAGCTCTTAGGACTCATACACAGTGATGTATGCGATCCAATGTCTATACATGCAAGGGTGGGTTCTCGTACTTCATCACATTCACTGAAGATCTCTCTAGGTTCGGATATGTGTATCTTATGAAACATAAATCTGAAGCTTTTGAGAAATTCAAAGAATTTAGGAATGAAGTAGAAAACTAGATTGGCAAAAGTATTAAGATCATCCAGTCTGATAAGGGAGGGGAGTACTTGAGCACGGAATTCCTAGATTACTTAAAAGAGAATGGAATTCTCTCTCAGCTTACTCCTCCTTACACACCACAGCACAACGGTGTATCGGAGTGGAGAAATCGTACCCTATTGGATATGGTTCGCTCCATGATGAGTAATGCTGAGTTGCCTCTTTCATTCTGGGGATATGCACTTCAGACAGCAGCATACCTTTTGAATCAAATTCCGTCCAAATCTATGCCTAACACTCCGTATGAAAAATGGAGTAGCAAGAAATCATGTCTTAAATTTATTAAGATATGGGGTTGTCCGGCCTATATGAAAACACAGAAACCGAACAAACTAGAGGCACGGTCAGTTCTATGTAAATTTATGGGATATCCTAAGGATTCACTAGGATATCTATTCTACCACACTGAGTAACAAAAGGTGTTTGTATCTCGCCATGCTACCTTCTTAGAAAGGGAGTTTCTTGCAAAAGAAACTAGTAGGAGTATGGTAGAACTGGGAGAAATCCATGAATCACAAAATGTAACTGAAGATTTGGAGGAACCACTAGATTCAGTAATCCCAGACGAACCTCAGCCACTCCGCAGATCTAGTAGGATTTCTCATCCACCCGAGAGATACTACGGTTTTCTCATAGATGGGGATCGAGAGGATTGCATCTTGGAAGAAGAAGATCCTACTAGTTTGAGGCAGGCCATTATCAGTAGGGACTTTGATAAGTGGCTGGATGCTATGCAATCTGAAATGGAGTCCATGTACACCAATAAAATGTGGACCCTGGAAGTTGCTCCACCTGGGGTAAAAACCCGTTGGATGCAAATGGATCTACAAGTAGAAACTTGGTATAGATGGGCAGGTGGAAACCTATAAGGCTAGACTCGTTGCAAAAGGTTTTCGTCAAAGACCGGGAGTGGACTATGACGAAACCTTTTCTCCAGTGGCTATGCTCAAATCCATTAGGATCCTGCTTGCCATTGCTGCCTTCCGTGACTATGAAATCTGGCAAATGAACGTAAAAACGGTTTTTCTAAACGGAAGTTTAGAAGAGTGCGTTTATATGGATCAGCCAGAAGGTTTTGTAGACAGTGGGAGCAACGAAAAGGTGTACAAGCTGCTTAAATCCATTTATGGATTAAAGCAAGTATCGCGGAGCTGGAACATCTGTTTTGATGTGACAGTCAAGGACTTTGACTTCATCAAAAACGAGGATGAGCCTTGTATTTATAAGAAGATTGTAGGACGAACTGTCGTGTTCCTAGTTTTGTACGTGGACGATATTCTTTTGATAGGAAATGACTTTCCTATGCTACAATCGGTCAAGCTATTCTTATCACAAAGGTTCTCTATGAAAAACCTAGGTGACGCCTCGTACATTCTGGGGATCAAGATCTACAGAGATAGATCCAAAAGATTACTGGGACTTTCGCAGTCCAGGTATATAGAGACCGTACTAAAGAGATTTAGTATGGAAGATTCCAAGCGCGGTAACATACCCGTATTGCACGGAATCACCCTCTCCAAGGAGATGTCTCCTAAGACTGACGAGGAGAGGGTTCGCATGAGCACTATACCCTACGCTTCGGCGGTAGGATCTATATTGTATGTGATGCTATGTACAAGACCAGATGTAGCTTACACGCTGAGCGTGGTGAGCCGGTATCATTCAGACCCAGGTGAGAACCACTGGACAGCAGTAAAGAACATTCTTAAGTACCTGAGAAGGACTAAGGAGATGTTCCTAGTTTATGGTAATGGAGACCTCAGGGTCGAGTCCTTTACTGACTCAAGCTTCAAGAGTGACAAGGATGACAGCAAGTTTGTCTCGGGTTTTGTGTTTACCCTCAACGGAGGGGCGGTGTGTTGGAAGAGTTCCAAACAGGATACCGTCGCAGACTCGACGATGGAGGCTGAATACATTGCTGCAAGCGATGCCGCAAAAGAAGCGGTCTGGATAAAGAAGTTCATAGCTGAACTTCAGGTGGTTCCGTCCATTGTTAATCCAATACTAGTATATTGTGATAACAATGGGGATATAGCTTTAGCGAAGGAACCACGGTCCCATCAGAAATCCAGGCACATCTTAAGGCGGTATCACCTGATCAGGGAGATCGTAGATCGCCAGGAGATCGAGGTCCGGAGAGTGGATACGAAAGACAACACGGCGGATCCATTCACAAAGGCCCTCCCTCAAGCACAGTTCGAGCAACTTTTTTGGATGTTGGGTATGCGGTACGCCAGCAGCCGGCCTTAGAGCAGACGTTGGGTATTCGGTACGCCTATCACTAGCCTTCAGTGCAAGTGGGAGATTGTTTGATGTATATGCCGTAGAGGCCAGTATTATATATGTATACGTATAGGATACTAGGGATATGTATGTACAGAACAATCTTGCTCAGTTTTATAGTATATTATTTGACTTGTCTTTATCGAGATATGTGTATTTATTTGTATTGTTATTATATATGGTTTGCATATATTGATAAAGACTCGATACGGTAGTATACTATTATGGTTTGTCATCGTCTTAACATGGCATATGTCATACTCGTTATTACATATTGCGGTTATATGTTGATAAAGACCCTAGGATCTTGCTTGACTACCTGCGTTGTGATGGCGATCATACTTGTGGGAGCAGGGTAGTCCATAAGCACATCCTTAAATGGTCCCAAGTCGCGTGAGTATCGAGACTGGGCACCGATACTCCAGAGTAGACTGGTGTGTACGTTTCTATCCCCATCGGGGGATGGTTGGTCCCGCAGCCATTGGTCTGATGCAGCTAAGATCGTATACAGGTGCTCACTGGGTGTGAGTACACTGGACGGACTCGCCGAGAACTTCCATGTGGTACTATACATATCGTCAGATGGAAGTTCTCAGGTGACATGTGTACAGGTTAGTCTTTGGACCCGAGATCGGCATTTGTCTCGTGTATGTTCCCACTGAACTTTGATCACTACCCTACCACGGCTCTACTGAGTCGTGCAAACAGATTTTGGTTGGATTCAGTCCCGAGCCACATGAAGGCGGTGAGCGATTGTTGGGGATTCGTCTCTCCCGGTATAGGGAGTCGATATCGCACAGTGATTCGATTGGTCAGGACCATAAGACCTTGGCCAAGGCACTTGGGATTTACTAATAGGTTGATCAGTAGTTTCCCGGATTGGTCCTGAGCCACATCGACACGACTTATCAGGTTATAAGGGTCTGACGTTCACCATCCCCTAGACCCGGTATGCGATACTCTTTGACGAAGAGACCAGACTGTACGGATATTGTCACGGATAGGCTCAGTAGGAGATCCGGATGAGTTTGCTTATCGGCCTTCCTTTTCGACAGGTACCTGGGTAGCCGTTACGTACAGCTAGTGCCGCTGACGTGCTTGTGGTTAAACCCACTGCCAGAGTACTGTTGAGTCTTTAGAGTCCCACACAGAGGGTTTCCCTGATTCAGGCAAAATGATATAGTAGCCGTATTGGGTACGTGCAGGGTTCGATCGATTGATGTACTTTGTACTCGAACTTTCGATTGGACAGTTGGTAATACTAGCCGGCTCGGGTTTGAGCCGGATTATTAAATCATGTATTGATTTAATAATTTACATATATGTATTTCGATACATATATTCTAGTATTGCGTTCTTCGTGTTATTCTATCTCTTTGGGCGTTCGGATTTTATCTAATTGCCGGTATATATGTACAGTAGACTGAAATCCGTATTTATTACAGATTTCCTTCTACAAGGTGGCAACCTCATTATGTATTTTCCTTTTATTTGATAATTGGAAATGAGGTGTAAAGTGAGAGGTGGGGGAGGAATGGAGGTGACCATGCTTCAATAGTAATCAAATGAATTTATAATTCATTTTGGAGTTACTATTTAAGCATGGTTGCTAATTGTTTAATGAAAGAATTCATACACAAAACATATGTGTGTATTTTCTCTTTCATGCTATGCTTCATAATTTCTTGAGCTCCCATTTTCTCTCAAGTTCCTCCTCCTCTTGCTTTCCTCCACCTTCATCTTCTTCCTCTTCACTAACATTCTCATGAGTTGAGAAACAACTGAAGAGGTTAGAAAAGAGATAGCAAATAATTAGACATCCAATCTACCTCCTAGATTACTTGGACTAGCATCCCAAGTTCTCTAGTTGCTCTTTTGACATTTAGCAAAGAGTTAGAGCCATGGATCATATTCCCCGGGTGGATTATCAAGGACCAAGGAAGGCCGGAGAACAAGCTCGATCCCGAGGACCGACGGAGCAAGGAAAGAAGATCAAGCAAGTTCAAGGTGGCTAGTAGGAGCTAAGGATGAAGAACGAAGACCGAAGGACTTGGTTCGTTTGGTAAGAATTCCTCATCATAATAAATAGCTCTCCTAGTATAGCTAGTTAGTTTTATGGAAAGATCCGGGTTTTAGAGTTAAACTAGTGCCAAGTTTTTGTTCATTAGAAAAATTTTGTTCCGTATTTGGCCACGGAAGTTGGCCGGGGCACTAGGGTAACCCTTCAGTGATTTCCTCAAATATCACCAATTACAAAGAATTCTGATATATAGAGGATCTAATCACCCAATTCCCAATCTCTTACTCCCACTCAGCATCTGTAAAGCTATACAGATGTGAGAATCAAATCTGGTAAATACATACCCTGGAGTCAGAATCTAATTGGGAAATCAGTTTTCAATTAACATTGCACAGTCAAACTGAAACATGAAAATGTTTCGAAGGGGTAGCCGGGTATTCCTAGTAATGCCTCTTCCACTATCCAGATTCATGACAGTAACCGTATACTTCTTTGCCCTCACTCCAATCCCTTTATATGTCTTTACTTATTACCTTCTGTACACCACACATAGGCTAATTGGTTTTCTTCCTTCTCTACCCTTCGGCACCAGCCTAAGGTTTGGAAGAAGACTATCCAATAAGCGTAATAGGTGTACTCTCCTAATATAAGGAGCCCTCGCAACCTGAGAGAAGGTAAAGAGAAAAGATAATTGAATAATCCTTATTCTATTTCTCCAGAACCAGAATCCATCCTCGATCAGAAACAAGTTTCTTCGAGTTCGTATGTAACTATACGATGGCATATCCAATAAATGTGGATCTTTGTAGTGATACTGGGTGTTTTAGAGAAATGCAAAGTGGAAGTAGGAGTGGCAGGGGTATACGCAATTTCTTCGTGAATGATAGTAGTTGCAATTTCCTTTGCCCTAACCCTAATCCCTTTATATGTCTTTACTTATTACCCTCTGTACACCACACTTAGGCTTAGTTGGTTTTCTTCCCTCCCTACCTTTCGACACCTGCCTATGGTTTGGAAGAAGACTATCCAATATGTCGCACCCCACTTCTCGGAGTACGGGTAAGGAGATGCGACTAGGCCCACGACGCATTTACTCAGAAGTAAACACGCTAAGCGTAAATAAGCAATATAATAAATGTACACAAGAAAGACATGAGATATAAATGAACAACAACTTTTTATTGATTAATACAATACTGGAAAGCGATACTTAAACAATGGCATGAACTGAAAGTAAAAGTATATACAAGTGAACACGAGCTCGGGGTCCTCGATGAACTGCTCCAAGTCTTCTGAGCTGGGCTCGATCTCCAAAGAGCCGGGTCCTCCTAACAACATTTTAAAGAAAGAATAGAAAAGGAATGTCGTCAGCGAACAATCGCTCGGTAAGTCCCAAGAGATAGAGAAGAATAGACAGAGAATAGAACATGTAAAGTATAAAAGATTATGTTCGCTATACTAACGTAGTTGTTTGTAGTTTGGTACAAAAGATATTAGTGTTTACGAGAGGGGTCCATCTATCCCGTAGACTAAGGTAACCCTTAGTACAAGGCTCCGTCAAACACCACGGAACAATGGCAATGGATGTTTAGTTAAGTCTTTTAATGACCATCTCGTACCAGTTTTAACATATTCTGTACCAGTCTACCCCTTTAACCCCGTAATGTATATTGTGTTGTTTTATAGATGTAAGACTTGTCGAAACCATGATATCAATTGTTCATATAAACGGATAAGGATGTAAACGGATAGTCATGTAGTCAAATCAAGATATATCCATGGTTCGGTTAATTCAAGTCATGTTGATGTTGTTCTAGTATTCATGTTCAAGTTCCAGTATATAAGGATTCATGTTGAATTGGAGATATATTTGAATTGTATGTAGATTGGAATTGTATTCAAATTAGACTGAGACTCTGTCTGAGTCAGATACTTAAACATAATTGGATTTCTGAATTAGGTTTTGGAGTTATCGGTAACTGCTGCACATGGACGGCAGGATTTGTGACTTTTTCCAAGCCAATTACTATTGATAACCCCGTTTTAGTTTCCTACCTTAAATAGGTAAGCACCCACTTTCTCCGGCTCGATGAGGCTTAAGAGAATCGGTCTTGCTTAAACCTATATTTACTAGGGTCCTTATTGTAAATTAATATAACTTGGTGGTGTTTTATGAAAAATAGTTTTAGTATACTTTCAAAATAATCCTCAAGTATTTATTTATCATATTTAGGGTTTTCATGGATGTAATTCTTTTATATGATAGTATTCTAATAATTATAAACCTAGATTGAATAGTATTTGGTATCTTAGTGTAAATTGTAATTGTATGGATTTGTGATGGTATATTCATGAAATTTGTTATTCTTGTGTTTAGAAAACATGGAATTTATTATAAATTTAAAATAGATGTTTTGATAATATGTATATATATATATATGATTATTAAAAATAGAATTTATTTATTAAATAGAAAATCACATTATTCTTAAAAACTGTATCAAAAATTCCATCGAGATTGGATGCTCCATGAGAAGGTCTGCATCTCGCTCTACTAGTTCCGAGGATGTGCGATAACCCGCACCATCCAAATCGGCTTCCCCAAAAATGTGTTGTAGAGACATAATCATAAGGAATTTAATTTAAAACAATTTAAAGAATACAGTTTTTAATAGTTTATGGTATTTAAATGTAAATTCGTATTTTTCCCAAAAATATTGTTTTCAAGAAATCAAGCTATGTCAAGATGTGTGTTGTATGAGGTAGGTCATTACCTCGTGAGATTTTTCTAAAGGTAATATGAGCAATTATGATAAAAGAATGTCGTAGGTAAACTTTGTGGTATTTAACTATAAAAGTGTAATACAAGTTGCATAGCGTGGTATTTTAAATTGAAACTTTTTCTCAATATTGGTTTATGGTTGCTAAACAATATATAAAGAAATGGTTGATTTGTTATTAAGAAAAGTTGGGTTTTTTAACAAATTTAGAATCGAATGTCGGATTAACTCCACTTCCAATGAGTTTTGAAAAGAGAATTTTTTAGAATAGGAAGAGAGAGGAGGAGAGGGGACTTACGAGTTTAGGGTTAAGAAGAGAGATGGAGGAAGGTTTTGAAAGCTTCGTGGAGTCATGGGATCACCGGAATCTTCCCGAATCATCGCCGGAACTTGACCTTGGCTAACTCCACTTGTACAACTTATTTGACTTGGAAAAGTTTGGGAGTTTTGACAATGGATTTCAGAATAGTGAGGGCTAGGTATGGGGTGGTATTTATAGGATAGAATTAGGGTTTAGGGAATTAAAAATGAGAATTAAATTCATTAAAACATTGGTTTAATGGTGACTTTTAATCCTCTGGTTAATTGCAGAAAAAACAAACAGAAGAGGAGTAGTGGGGGAAAGCCAAACGACTAGGGTTCAAAATATGAGAGCAATCCCGACGGGGGGGCCCGGCGGTGCCGGCCCTATTGGCCATCTTGCCAGCCATTCAAGTGAGGGGTGTGGTGGGATTTGTGCCACGGGTCGTGGTCTGTTCATATATCAATTTTCATATGTTTGATTTAATCTGACTTTTCAATTTACGTGTATTGCACGTGTAAACTTTTGGGCTTCCAAAAAGTTTAAAAGAAAAATCACAAAAAATAATATGTGGCTGGGGGAATTTGAACACAGGGACTATGTCACAGCAGTGCAAAGATTTACCAATGAGCTACAAGTTGCTTCTTGTTGTTCTTAAACAAGAAATACTTTTAAGTTGTGCTCGGGCTTAGGTACACCTTTCTGTATTTTACAAAAATTTTGTACAGAAAGTTTAGGGTTGTTACATTCTACCCTCCTTATAAAAATTTCGTCCCCGAAATTTATAGAAGGAAGTTGTAACAGATTCAAGAAAAAATTTGGTGATAGTGGTGGTGAAAGAAATAATGGTAGTGCATGAAAAGTAACGAGATGATGCAAGGGTTTGAAAAGATTGAAGAGAATTACCAATGTTACCTTGGTCTATAGCCTCGGCTTCTACTACCGCTAATGTGTAAGCCTGACGCCGCGGTACGTTCCTCCTAGCTGGAGGCACATTCCTCTGTCCTCGAGGCATGTTCCTCTGCCCTCGAGGCATGTTCCTCAGTGCCTGATGGAATTGGCGAGTAGGCTATGTAGGAGGTCTACATGGAGGTGAAGCTGGGAGAGCAATACGAGGTGCAGGTTCCTGAATAGTTGGCCGCTGCGGATAGTTGATGTGTGTTGGAACTGGGTTGCGTCTATGAGGACATGTTCCAATTCCATGAGTGGATGCGCCACAAACTAAGAATAGGCCATTTGCGCGCCTGCGGTCCTTCAACAGGTGTCCATCCCTCTTGCAGTAGTAGCAAAAGTCTGGACTTGACCGGTAAAATGTTACTTCCGGTCCTCTGGGTACAAACGGTGGCCTGGAAGAGGCTCCTCATACTGTCTGAGTAGCAGGGCGCTTCACACCGACAGATTGAGGTCTGCCCTTCTTCTTCACCACTGCCTCATATTTTCGGGCAGCCTTCAAAGCCAAATCATGGGTTGGAAAATCCCCCGTACCTACCGCAGCTTGGATCTCCGGGTCCAACCCTTGCTGAAATCTTCTAGCTCTGATCTCAGTAGTCGATATGAGATGGGCCGCAAACTTGCTCAACATGGTGAAATCAGCATCATACTCATCCACAGATTTGGTCCACATTGAACCTTGTTACAAGTGGATGAATTGCTGCTCCATATCAAAGCGGGCAGTCTCGGGAAAATATTTCGCGTCGAACATCTCGCGAAAAATCCTCCATTCGATCGGATGGGCAAGACGGCTTTCTTCCGCCTTCCACCATACCCCGGCGTTATCGGTAAGTTGCAGCTTCGCAACCCTTACCCAAGCAATGTCTGGCACTTGTGCTGCTGCCAGATCATCTTCGATTGATTGAGCCCATTCCTCAGCTTCCAAAGGACTCTCTTTCCCAGAGAATTGCTTAGGATGCAGTGCCCGGAATTGCTTTACTCCAGGTGCCTCAGCTTCTGGGCGGTTCAAGAGTATAGCAGTCTGCTGCTGCTGTCCCTCCAAGAGGCTCTTGATCGCCTTGAGCAATACCGTCTGCTCGTTAATAGGAGCTGCTACGTTAGGCGTAAGTGGAAGAGGTGGTAGCATGGTGTTGGCGTTCACATTGGTACTCGTGTTGTTCGGAGAATCCATAACCTTGAAAGAAAAATAGAGTTAGAATAGATTCACGGAATATGAAATGTAAAGAATGTTTTAGTTGCTGATTCTTGTGATATATTGCTTAAGACTTCATGTAGAACTGATCTGCATGGACCGCCAACAAAAACCTGTCACGCCCCGCTTCCCGGAGTACAAGTAAGGAGACGCGGCTAGGCCCGCGACGTATTTACTCAGAAGTAAACACGCTAAGCGTAAATAAGCAATATAATAAATGTACACAAGAAAGACATGAGATGTAAATGAACAGCAAATTTTTATTGATTAAACATTCTTTACAATACAACTGGAAAGTAAATACAATACTGGAAAGCGATGCCTAAACAATAGCATGAACTGAAAGTAAAAGTATATACAAGTGAACTAGAGCTCGGGGTCCTCGATGAACTGCTCCAAGTCTTCAGAGCTGGGATCAATCTCCACAGAGTCGGGTCCTCCTGACAACATTCCAAAGAAAGAATAGAAAAGGAATGTCATCAGCGAACAATCACTTGGTAAGTCCCAAGAGGTAGAGAAGAATAGACAGAGAATAGAACATATAAAGTATAAAAGATTATGTTCGCTATACTAATGTAGATGTCTGTAGCTTGGTACAGAAGATATTAGTGTTTACGAGAAGAGTCCATCTATCCCGTGGACTAAGGTAACCCGTAGTACAAGGCTCCGTCAAACTCCACGGAACAACGGCAATGGATGTTTAGTTACGTCTTTTAATGACCATCTCATGCCACTTTTAACACATTCCGTACCATTCTACCCCTTTAACCCCGTAATGTATATTGTGTTGTTTTATAGATGTAAGACTTGCCGAAACCATGATATCAATTGTTCATGTAAACGGATAGTCATGTAGTCAAATCAAGATATATCCATGGTTCGGTTAATTCAAGTCATGTTGATGTTGTTCTGGTATTCATGTTCAAGTTCCAGTATATAAGGATTCATGTTGAATTGGAGATATATTTGAGTTGTATGTAGATTGGAATTGTATTCAGATTAGACTGAGACTCTGTCTGAGTCAGACACTTAAACAGAATTGGATTCATGAATTAGATTTTGGAGTTATCGGTAACTGTTGCACATGGACGGCAGGATTTGTGACTTTTTCCAAGTCAATTACCATTGATAACTCCGTTTTAGTTTCCTATCTTAAATAGGCAAGAACCCACTTTCTCCGGCTCCCTGAGACTAGAGAGAATTGGTCCCGCTTATACCTATATTTACTAGGGTCCTTATTGTAAATTAATATAACTTGAGGGTGTTTTATGAAAAATAGTTTTAGTATACTTTCAAAATAATCCTCAAGTATTTATTTATCGTATTTAGGGTTTTCATGGATGTAATTTTTTTATATGATAGTATTTTAATGATTATAAACCTAGATTGAATAGTATATGGTATTTTAGTGTAAATTGGAATTGTATGGATTTGTGATGGTATATTCATGAAATTTGTGATTCTTGTGTTTAGAAAACATGAAATTTATTATAAATATAAAATAGATGTTTTGATAATATATATATATATAATTATTAAAAATAGAATTTATTTATTAAATAGAAAATCACATTATTCTTACAAACTGTATTAAAAATTCCATCGAGATCGGATGCTCTGTGAGGAGGTCTGCATCTTGCTCTACTAGTTCTGAGGATGTGTGATAATCCACACCATCCAAATCGGGTTCCCCAAAAGTGGGTTGTAGAGATATAATCGCAAGGAATTTAATTTAAAACAATTTAAAGAATACGGTTTTTAATAGTTTATGGTATTTAAATGTAAATCCGTATTTGTCCCAAAAATATTATTTTCAAGCAATCTTGCTATGTCAAGATGTGTGTTGTGTGAGGTAGGTCATTACCTCGTGAGATTTTACTAAAGGTAATATGAGCAATTATGATAAAAAAAAATGTAGTAGGTAAACTTTGTGGTATTTAACTGTAAAACTGTAATACAAGTTGCATAGCATGATATTTTAAATTAAAACTTGTTCTCAATGTTGGTTTATGGTTGCTAAACAATATATAAAGAAATGGTTGATTTGTTGTTAAGAAAAGTTAGGTTTTTTAACAAATTTAGAATTGGATGTCGGATTAACTCCAGTTCCGACGAGTTTTAAAAAGAGAACTTTTTAGAATAGGAAGAGAGAGGAGGAGAGGGTGCTTATGAGTTTAGGGTAGAGAGGAGAGGTGGAGGAAGGTTTTGAGAGCTTCGTGGAGTCGTGGGATCGCCGGAATCTTCCCGAATCTGAAACTGTATGTTAGCACCACCACTGGGTTTTACTAGCATCAAGCATGCCAATTTAAAAAAATTTGTGGTGCTAATCAACACTAACCAAGATCTTAAACTAGATGATTATAGTTTAACTATGATATCATAAAAACTGTACTAAGAGATGGATGGCTACAACCTTTGTAGACCGTGTCCTTCTCTTCTAAAGTTCCGGGTTGTAGTCCACGCGACTACACTAAGCTCCACTTGAATGTTGAACGAACTTCCTACGATGACCTTCGTGCCGAAGATGATCCACCTGAAGTCCACTAATCCAAGCTACCTCTTCACTAAACTCTTTAGTGAAGGAAACACACTACACCAAAGTGCTAATCTTGTGTAGGATGGTGAAGTAGGGGTTTTGTTTGCTCACTAAAGTTCTCACAAGCTCAAGGTTTCACAACTCATGTGAGGGATTGAGCTTGGAGGAGGAGGTGAAGAAAATGGAGAGAGCTAGAGAGCAAGGAGCTCAAGTGAGGAAAATAACTCAAGTGAAGAATGAAGTGTAGAATGGCTCTTCAAAGCTCAAAATTATTGAAGCATAAAATTTTTAACCATTAAAAATTGTAACCATGCTTCAATTGTAAGTCTACGTCACTCACCCCACGGGTTTGCGGGGAGGCGGAACGAGTAAAAAACGATTTTTCTAACAAAGTAACATCGACTTGAACTCCAGGATCTTAGCTAAACCATAACTAACAAACTAACTAGAGCTTTTATTTACTATGTAAGAAGATTATACCTAAAGTTCCAAGTCCTTCTTGTCTTCTCGCTGTTCTCCTTCACCTCGCGAGCTCCTTGGAGTGGAAATGGATAGCACCTCCTCGTCGGGTTCTCGAAGTAGTAGAAGATCCACCCGAGAGTTCCAACCTTGAGCTCAACCTCCAAGTTAAGGCAACTAGATCACTTGGTGTGCTAAACTAAGTAACCTAGAATGAGTAGAGTGTGATTTTGGGTAGCTTAGTCTCACTAACCCTTGATTCTCAACACATGAGACACTAGGGTTTTTGAGAGGAAGAAGGAGAGAGTGAACTCTTGAGGAAAGAGAAATGTTTTTTGATAAATTATAATTGATCAATGGAATGGCTAGCTTGACATGACCATAAGCATGGCTCAATAAAAATATCTCATCAAAATATCTAAGTCACAAAATATCTCATCAAAATATCTAGAGTTAAAAAGTCAATCCAAGTCAAATGGTCAACCCAAGTAGCCATGCCACAAAATTATCATTTACCAAAAATAACAAATACTTTTCTCCACCTCATATTTGTTTTGACCAAGTCAATGGTCAAAACCCTAATGAGGTGTCTCCTTTTATACCCCTCTCATCAGTATATACATACCTGCATCCGTGTTCCGAAAAACATGAATACAATGAGACGAAACTAACCCAACAATCGAATACTAGGATCCGGCTTAAACCAAAGCCCGCTAGTATTGTCCGCCCGAACATCACACACGCACAAGTACACGTATGTGATCGAACCCTGTCGTAAAACCATACGACCTCTACAACGTTTCGCCCGAAGCTGGGAAACCCTCTGTGCGGGACTCTAAAGACTCGAAAGTACCCTGGCAGTGGGTTTAACCACAAGCACGTCAGCGGTACTGGCTGCACGTAACGGCTACCCAGGTATCTGTCGATAAGAAGGCCGACGAGCAAGCTCATCCAAACTCCTACTGAGCCTGTCTGTGGCAATCTCTGTACAGTCCAGTCTGTTCGTCTAAGAGTATCGCATATCGAGCCTAGGGGGCGAACGTCAGACCCCTAATAGCGCAATAAGTCATATCAGAGTTCAGTCCAAAACACCCTGAGAAACTACTGGAGTACCTACCAGTAAATCTCGCTTGCCCTGGCCAGGGACTTTGTGTAATGGCATTCCGAACACAGCGCGACATCAACCCCCAATACCAGGAGAGACGAATCCTATCTAACCTCCACTGCCTCCAAGTGCTTCGGGACTGCACCCAACTACTACCTGTTTGCATGACTTAATAGAGCCGTGGTAGGGTAGCAATCTAAGAACAGTGGGAACACACTTGAGGCGAAGTAGCAGTGTCAAGTCAACGGACTAAACAGTACTCATGTCACCCGGGAACTGCTACCTGACGATAGATATAGTACCAACCAGCAGTACCCCACGAGTCCGTCCACTGTAACTCATAACCCAATGAGCACCTGCATACTATCTCCAGTACGACGTACTGATGGCTATGGGACAGACCATCTCCCATGCTGGGATGAGAAGCGTATACACTAGTCTACTCTGGAGTATCGATGCCCTGTCTCGATAATCCTATGACTAAAGACCTGTATAAAGATGTGCTTATAGACTATCCAGCCCCCACTAGTGTGACTGCCATCACAACGCTGGTAGTCAAGCAAAGATCCTAAGGGCTCTATCAATATGTATTAGCGATACGTTAAAAAAACATATACATATATTAAGATAGATACAAACCAAGTAGCATACTACCATATTGAGCAAGAATGTTATAAATCCGTGTATAAATCCCAAGCTTCCAAAATGTAATATACAAACTAGTACTATACAACAATGGCCTCTAAGGAATATTACCCTAACAATCTCCCACTTGCACTAAGGCCATGTGCTGGCATATCGCAGACCTATCATCTCGAATAGCCTCTCGAACTACGTCTGAAGGATGAACTTTGTGAATGGATCTGCAGTGTTGTCCTCCGTAGCAACTCTCCTCACCTCGATCTCCCGGCGATCCACGATCTCCCTGATCAGGTGATACTGCCTCAAGATGTGTCTGGACTTCTGATGGGACCTGGGTTCCTTTGCTAAAGCTATAGCCCCGTTGTTGTTACAATACAGAGGTATTGGATCAACAATGGACGGAACCACCTGAAGTTCTGTTAGGAACTTCCTCATCCAGACTGCTTCTTTTGCGGCATCAGAAGCTGCGATATACTCCGCTTCCATTATCGAGTCAGCAACGGTGTCTTGCTTAGAACTTTTCCAATAGACCGCCCCTCCATTGAGGGTAAAGACATAACCTGATATAGACTTGGAGTCATCCTTGTCACTCTAGAAGCTGGAGTCAGCAAAGGCCTCGATCTGGAGGTCTTTTCCACGATAAACCATGAACATTTCCTTAGTCCTTCTCAGGTACTTGAGAATGTTCTTTACTGCTATCCAGTGCTTCTCCCTAGGGTTTGACTGATACCGGCTTACCATGCTCTGTGCATAAGCTACATCTGGTCTGGTACACAACATTGCATACATTATAGAGCCTACCGCAGAAGCGTAGGGTATACTAAACATGCGATTCCTTTCCAAATCAGTCTTGGGAGACATCTATTTGGAGAGGGTGATTCCATGACAAGCCGGTAGATTACCGCGCTTAGAATCTTCCATACTGAATCTTTTCAGTATGGTGTCGATATACCTGGACTGCGAAAGTCCCAACATCCTCTTAGATCTATCACGATAGATCTGGATCCCCAGAATGTAAGAGGCATCACCCAGGTCTTTCATGGAGAACTTGTGTGACAAGAATCCTTTGACAGATTGTAGCATAGGAATGTCATTTCCTATCAAGAGAATGTCATCCACGTACAAGACGAGGAATACAACAGTTCGTGCTATAATCGTACTATAAATGCATGGCTCAGTAAATGCATGGCTTATCTGGATTTTTGATAAAGTCAAATTCTTTGACTGTCTCATCAAAACAGATGTTCCAACTCCGCGATGCCTGCTTTAGTCCATAAATGGACTTAAGCAACTTGTACACTTTCCTGCTGCTCCCACTCTAAATGAAACCCTATGGCTGGTCTATATAGACACACTCTTCCAAATGTCCTTTTAGAAAAGCAGTCTTTACGTCCATCTGCTAAATCTCATAGTCATGGAAAGAAGTAATGGCAAGAAGGATCAGAATGGATTTGAGCATAGCCACTGGAGAAAAGGTTTCATCATAGTCTAAACCAGGTCTTTGACGAAATACTTTTCCAATAAGTCTAGCCTTATAGGTTTCAACCTGTCCATCTACACCAATCTTCATTCTGAAGATCCATTTGCAGCCTACGGGTTTTACCCCTTCTGGAGCAATTTCCAAAGTCCACACTTTGTTGGTGTACATGAACTCCATCTCGGTCCGCATTGCATCCAGCCATTTTACCTAGTCAGTGCTCTGAATGGATTGCTGGAAGTTAGTCGGCTCATCATTATCAATGATGCAATCCTCTATATCCCTGTCTACGAGAAAACCGTAGTATCTCTCAGGTGGATATGATAGCCTACTACTCCTGCGGAGTGGTGCGGGAATGTCCTATTCTTTTGAAACTTCTGGTTCCACCAAGCTTTCAGTAATAGCTTGTTGTTCTGGAATTTCTTCCAGTTCTATTGCGCTCCCACTAGTTTCTTTTTCTAAAAATTGATGTTCCAAAAAGTGGGCATGATGAGAAACAAAAACCTTTTGTTCCTCTGCGTAATAGAAAAGATACTCCCTGAAGTTCTTTGGGTATCTCACAAACTTACACAGTACTGAGCGTGCCTCGAGTTTGTCTGCATGCTGCTTTTTAATAAAAGCTGGACATCCCCATATCTTCAGATACTGAAGATAGGGTTTCTTCCCACTCTACATCTGATATAGTGTGGTAGGCACAGTCTTGGTAGGAACCTTATTCAAAAGATATGCAGTTGATTCTAGTGCATAACCCCAGAATGATCGCGGTAACTCAGTGTTACTCATCATGGAACGTTCCATATCCAATAAGGTTCGGTTCCGTCTCTCCGATACACCGTTGTGTTGTGGTGTGTATGGAGGAGTAAGCTGAGACAGAATTCCATTCTCTTTTAGGTAAATCAGGAACTCGGCACTCAAGTATTCACCACCTCGATCAAATCTCAGTGTCTTGATACTTTTGTCGATTTGTTTTTCCACTTCATTCTTATATTCCCGAAATTTCTCAAAGGCCTCGGATTTATGTTTCATCAAGAAAATATGTCCATACCTAGAGAAATCATCCGTAAAAGTAATGAAATAGGAATAACCACTTCTGGCATGTGTAGACATTGGACCACACACGTCACTGTGTATGAGTCCCAAGAGCTCACTCGCTCTTACTCCGTGTCCAGTGAACGGAGTCTTTGTCATCTTTCCTTTGAGACATGATTGACAAGTTGCATAAGATTGATATTTGAACGGATCCAAATATCCTTCTTTATGTAACTTGGTTAACCTTGTCTCATTGATGTAACCTAGTCTACAATGCCATAAGAAAGCTTGATTTAATTCTGGAGTCTTTCATTTATGTGTGTTCTGGACATTGAAAACTTGTAGTTGGTTTAATACGTATATACCGTTGTTTAGAGTACCTGACCTAATCAGACCATGATTAAGGTGGATGTTTACAACATCGCTTACAAATGTAAAATCATAACCTTCTTTAGATAACAAAGATACAGAAATGATATTACAAGTCAAACTAAGTACACAAAAACAGTTGCGCAAAACCAAAATATGTCCACTCATCAATCCAAGGTGATATTCCCCTACGGACACAGCATCCACGCTCGCTCCGTTAGCAACACTGAGGGTCATATCACCGGTCTTCAGAACCCTACGGCTTCTCAGTGCCTGTAAAGAATTGTAGATATGAGATCCTAACCCGGTATCCAATACCCAGGAAGTAGAGTTGATTGACAGACAGTTTTCAATTACAAACACACCTGAAGCCAAAGCCACAACTTGCTTCGGGTCCTGGTTCTTGGCCTTCTAAGCCCTGCAATTTTTCTTCCAATGGCCCTTTTTATGACAGTAGAAGCATTCTTCCTTTCCTACTGTCGGCCCTGCCACTTTTTCCTTTCCCTTTGCTTCCACCTTACTAACACCGCCTCTCAGCTTGGTGGGGGCCTTCTTCTTCTTTCCTTTGGCTTTCTCCCTGGACCTAGAAGAGGAAGCTCCACCAATAAGCAGAGCGGGTGTTTCCCTGGATTTCTTCAGGGTGCCCTCAGCACTCCTCAACATGTTGAGGAGTTCCGGTAGTTCAACTTCTTTACCTTGAATATTAAAATTCAAGATAAACTGGGCGTAGGTGGAAGGAAGAGAATGGAGAATCAAGTTTGTATACAGCTCGTTCTCTAACGTGGTCTCGAGGTCTGCGTGCTCTTCAATATAGCCGATCATCTTAAGGATGTGTTCCCCTACAGATGATCCGACGGCCAACCTCGCCTGAAAAAGTTTCTTCAAGGTCTCGTATCTTGCGATACGAGATTGCTCTCCATATAATTCCTTGGTATGGAGGAATATGGATTCAAGATCCATATTCTCGTGCCGCCTCTGGTGCTCATTATCCATAGAGGCCAGCACGAGGCACTTGGCCCTCGCGCATTCAATCTCCCAGGTCATACGGATTTCCCTATCCGCGATGCTGGACTTTGGACCTGGGACGGCGGGGGCTTTAGTAGTAAGGACATACCCCAATTTGTCATAAGTGATTGCCATCTTGACATTCCTGAACCAAACTTTATAGTTTGGCCCTGATAATATATTTTTATGTAATAGTAACTTAAGGCCCGTCATATTTGGTCGCTGCAATTAGGAGAGAGAGAAGAAACACTTTAGCATGATACTCTTGCAAATTTAGATTGGTTTTTAGTTTATCTAAACAGGATAGCCCCCACTATTTCTCGAATCCTTCCTCAAACCATAAAAGAAGAATTAGTCAGGATTAATCTCACCATATAATTCTTGCTTAACCGTTCAGCCAGGCCAGTGTCGGTACTTCGAGGGAGGTTTTACGACGCTTTCGCGAAGTTCCTTAATTAAATAACCTCTTTCCCTAGGGGCGTAGCCCTGCTAACACCTTTCTAGACACCTACTTGGTTTATAGCATTGATCGTTAAGTGAAAAACCTCCCGAGGAGTAGCATATACTCATAGTAGGATCGGGATCCAAATATCATCGTGTGATAAAGTCGAAGGAATCCTACCAAAATTATCACACTCCAAATGGTATGCAACGCTAGCAGGTTTCAGTTTCTTTAGAAACTCCCGATATGGATTTTTGCCCCATGCTCTTATGACCTTGACGAAGGCCAACGTATCATAAGTCACATGTCAAGTTCTACCCGTCATTGTCTAGGTTAATTTGAACCCACCCGAACATACCCTTGACGAAGGCCAAAATAGCAGTACGACTGTCCAAAACCAATGCATCTATATATGCTACAGATGAATATTCAGCAGCTACCAATCACTATGCCTTGGCGAAGGTCAAAATACATAGCTTGAATACTACTGAATATCCAATTGAAATGACGGAGGGCTACGAATGGTTTTGGCGAAACCGTGAACGTGGTGAACTTGATATAATCGAAGGAACCTGATAGCTTTTAAATAGGAGTGGTTTAAGCTCCGCGTTTTAAAAGTTTTGCTTTTTTGAAAAAACCGAGTGGTTTTAAAATTGTTCCAACGATTCAACTTTGGTTTGTTTGCTTAGCATTAATTTAATGCAATCCCATCAATTAACCTACCATTGCAGAAAACAACAAAAATACAACGTATTCTTATGCCGTCCGCATTTGCCACGGGGCCCCGTCATCACCCGTTAGGTTACTTAACTAACGACAGAATGGGGGCTGGACTAGCACGGATGCAAAACATAAGCAACGTCTATTACATAATACATATATAATAATATCCATTCATCAGATGCAATGATAGGCATTCCAGATCACAGATGAACACATTGGATATATCAGGAATTCCGTGTTTCGTTTGAGCCTGTAACGAAAGATGGATTCCACTGTCGTGATAAATAGCCAAAACCCCACCCTAGACCCCTACGGGTGCAGTAAACTACCCGCCAAATACCTGAAGTGAAGCAACCTCCCTCAACAAAGTGAGTAGGCCACTCGGCACTTCAAAATACCCGGTAGTTTGTGCACCCCACCTTGGGTCTATCCTAGGAGCAGAAAATAGTAAAATAAATAATACAACGGTGTCTACAAGCTCAACCCGGATGTGCCCTGCAAAAATAATATTACATCACTTTACAAATTTTACATAATAAAAACCCTCATCTCACATCCCCGGCTATTCATCCACGACGATCCAACAAGTTCATATACACAAACCAATATAACCATCACAGAAATGTGCAACCCCCAACTAACCGACGTATAACAATTAGCGGATGTTTACAAACATATTTATCATTACAGAAGGACCAATTAGCCAAGTACAATAGAAATTCGATCGAAACATATTTTCCGTAACCACCCCAAATGCAAACCAGCATTCAAAAACATACTGGGTAGAAACCAAATATTGCAGAAAATAAAACACCAAAATTAAGAAATAATAGAAGAAAGATGAGTTGAATCGGCCATGACTCGGCCGCGACTCCGCCACAGAAAGGTCCATTCTGCGGCGGTTCCTCGGTCGTCTCGGCGATTCAGTGGCTCAATTTTCTTGTAATATCTTAGAAAACCCTGTATGTATTTTCATGGTACTGAAATATTTTTCCAGAGAGTTTTAAAAATCGACAAAATATAGGGTTTTCGGTGTTTAATTTTCCGGTTTTTCCGACGATCGAAGTTCTAATACTTGCAATAAAGTTAGATATGGTTTAGTTGGCTCTGATACTACTGTAAGTCGACGTCACTTACCCCACAGGTTTGCGGGGAGGCGGAACGAGTAAAAAACGATTTTTCTAACAATGTAACATCGACTTGAACTCCAGGGACTTAGCTAAACCATAACTAACAAACTAACTAGAGATTTTATCTACTATGTAAGAAGATTATACCTAACGTTCCAAGTCCTTCTTGTCTTCTCGCTGTCTTCCTTCATCTCGCGAGCTCCTTGGAGTGGAAATGGATAGCACCTCCTCGTCGGCTTCTCGAAGTAGTAGAAGATCCATCCGAGAGTTCCAACCTTGAGCTAAACCTCCAAGTTGAGGCAACTAGATCACTTAGTGTGCTAAACTAAGTAACCTAGAATGAGTAGAGTGTGATTTTGGGTAGCTTAGTCTCACTAACCCTTGATTCTCAACACATGAGACACTAGTGTTTTTTAGAGGAAGAAGGAGAGAGTGAACTCTTGAGGAAAGAGAAATATTTTTGATAAATTATAATTGATCAATGGAATGGCTAGCTTGACATGACCATAAGCATGGCTCAATAAAAATATCTCATCAAAATATCTAGGTCACAAAATATCTCATCAAAATATCTAGAGTCAAAAAGTCAATCCAAGTCAAATGGTCAACCCAAATAGCCATGCCACAAAATTATCATTTACCAAAAATAACAAATACTTTTCTCCACCTCATATTTGTTTTGACCAAGTCAATGGTCAAAACCTTAATGAGGTGTCTCCTTCTATACCCCTCTCATCCGTATATACAAACCCGCATCCGTGTTCCGAAAAACACGAATACAATGAGACGAAACTAATCTAACAATTGAATACTAGGATCCGGCTTAAACCAAAGCCCAGTAGTATTGTCCACCCGAACATCACATGCGCATAAGTGTAAGGTTAGTATAGCACCCTATGAAGTGTTTTGAAGCATCAAATGACCCAAAGTTATGATTTTTTATGGTGCTAAGCTAACAGGCAAAGGATAGATCCTAGAAAATTAGGGTTTACTAAACTTAAAGCTAACAAAAGTTAGGGTTTAAAGGCTACAACCTTTGTAGCTCCCATTTTTGCTTCGCTCCTTAGGCTCTTTGGTGTTGAGTCGAGGTCCTCTTGATGTCCTCTTGTATCCACGACGATCCACCACGGAGATATCCGTCCAAACTCGCAACTTCGACAAACCGAAGGAAACACTCTAAACGAAGCGGCTAAGCTTGTGTAGAATGATGTTGTGGTGTGGAATCTCACTTCAAAAACCTATCTTTGAGTGGTATTTGCTCACTAGGAAAATCAAGAGAGCAAGAGATGGAGGAGAATGAAGATGGTGGCTTTTTCTTTCAAGAGATAAAATGATAACCCTTAGGTTAACTTCCAAAGAAAATAAATATCACTATATATATTTAATCCTTCTTGACTCTAACCATGATTAAATGATGGATGATTAATTTAACTTGGGTTTAGAATGATAAAGGAAAAAATAACCATGGTTTAGTGGTGGGTGAGAATGGTTAGGTTAAAAGAAGCATGTAGAAACTAGCATAATTATCCTTTCCTTTTCATTTTCTTTTAAAACCAAAATTAAATAATCATCCATAGTTTAATCTATGGTGTGAAGCTTATATTGCCACCATTTCCATATATAATCAACCATGATGGTTTGATGTATGTATGTGTACATGTATGCACATCTTCATGTGCATGAAACTAGAAAAGAAAAATAGAAACACATTCATGCATGCATACATCCATCAAACCCTAGAAAGGTTTCAAGTGAGACAACTTATGGTTAAATGATAAATCAACACTTGATTTATCAATCCGGTCATATCTCATATGACCCCACCAAAAGCAATTCACCCGATCAATGTTCGGTATCATATACGCACATTTCAATCGGGTGTATGCGCATATCGCATATGCGCACCACAACGTTTCGCCTGGACTGGGTAACTCCTCTGTGGGACTCTAAGACTCGTCAATACGCCGGCAGAGGGTAATGATCATATCAAGTGCCCTCAAGCCGCAAGAGGTCAGCTAAACGTAACGGCCACCCGGGTATTGAGCGATCAGAAGACAACAAGCGAACCTGCTACAACTCCCATCGAGCCATCCGGCAACACTACCGTACAGTCCGGTCTCTTCGTCAGATATGCTGCATATCGAGCCTAGGGATGGTCACGTCGACCCCAATAACTCAATAAGTCGTGTCGGTGAATGGTCTATAACAGATCGAGAAACTACTGATAACACTTATCAGTAAGTCTCAGCAGCCCTGGCCAGGGACTTGCTGTTATAACCAGTCGAGCACAGCACAGCATCAACTCCCAATACCGGGAGAGACGAAACCCCTCCTATCGCTCATTGCCTTCGTGTGTCTCGGGACTGTACCCAACGGCCACCTGTTTGCACGACTCAGTAGAGCCGTGGTAGGGTGGCAATCAAAGTACAGTGGGAGAACACACAAGACTCCATGACGATCTCGGGTCTACAGACTAACCTGTACCAGTGTCACCTGAGAACTGCTATCCGACGATAGATATAATTCCATATAGGAGTTCTCGGCGAGTCCGTCCAGTGTACCCAGTCAACACTGAGCACCCGTATATGATCTTGATGTCAAACATCGACGAATGTGGGAACATCCGTCGCCCATCACATGGGTCTAGTATCATATACGCTAGTCTACTCTGGTATATCGATGCCCCGTCTCAATACACCTCCGACTAGGGACATTTCAGGATATGCTTATAGACTACAGATGTCCCACTAGTATGATCTCCATCATAATCAGAGTAGTCAAGCCGATATCCTGAGGGCTTTATCAGCATGTATGAATGAAATAAAAGCATGATCAAATCAACATGTCAGATAAAGAGAAACCAGATAGCATACTATCATGTCGAGCAAGAATGCAAACTGAATATATATACATGTATAGATACATCAACTATCACATAATGGCCTCTAGGGCATACATATATCCAACAATCTCCCACTTGCACTAAGGCCAGTTATTGGCGTATCTCATACCCAACATCTCAAAAAGTCGCTCATGCTGCGGCTGAGGGAGGGCCTTGGTGAATGGATCCGCGGCGTTGTTCTTTGTGTCTACTCTCTTAATCTCGATCTCGCGGCGATCTACAATCTCCCGGATCAAATGAAAGCGCCTCAGGATGTGTCTGGACCGCTGATGGGATCTGGGTTCCTTGGCTAACGCCATCGCCCCATTATTGTCACAATACAAAGGTATTGGATCAATAATGGTTGGAACTACTCCTAGCTCCGAGACGAACTTCTTCATCCAGACTGCTTCCTTGGCGGCATCATTTGCAGCAATGTACTCAGCTTCCATCGTAGAGTCTGCAACGGTATCTTGTTTGGAACTCTTCCAACTTACCGCCCCTCCATTGAGAGTGAATACAAACCCTGAGATAGATTTGCTGTCATCCTTATCGCTCTGGAAGCTCGAATCGGTAAAGGCCTCCATTTGGAGATCTTTATTACCATACACCAAGAACAATTCTTTAGTCCTTCGTAAGTACTTAAGAATGTTCTTCACAGCTGTCCAGTGGTTCTCCCCTGGGTTGGATTGATACCTGCTTACAACACTAAGTGCATAAGCTACATCTGGGCGTGTACATAACATCGCATACATTATAGACCCTACTGCCGAAGCATAAGGTATAATGGTCATGCGAGCTCTCTCTTCATCAGTCTTTGGACAAGAATCCTTGGAGAGAGTGACTCCATGGCAAGCGGGTAAGGCACCCCGCTTGGAGTCTTCCATACTAAACCTTTTTAGGATGGTGTTGATGTACCTGGTTTGGGACAATCCCAATAACTTTTTGGATCTATCTCTATAGATCCTTATGCCCAGGATGTATGTGGCATCACCCAGGTCCTTCATGGAGAACCTCAGTGATAAGAATGATTTGACCGACTGTAGCATAGGAATATCATTTCCTATCAGAAGAATGTCATCCACGTACAATACGAGGAATGTGACAGCTCTTCCTACAGCCTTCCTATAAACACAAGGTTCATCTGGATTTTTGATGAAATCAAACTCTTTGATAACATCATCGAAACAGATGTTCCAACTCCGAGATGCCTGCTTTAACCCATATATGGATTTAAGCAATCTACATGCTTTCTCGCTGCTCCCACTGTCAATGAAGCCCTCTGGCTGATCCATATAAACACATTCTTCTAAATCTCCATTTAGAAATGCTGTTTTAACGTCCATCTGCCAGATTTCATAGTCGTAGTGAGCAGCAATAGCAAGTAGGATCCGAATAGATTTAAGCATGGCTACGGGCGAAAAAGTTTCGTCATAGTCCAATCCTGGTCTTTGACGAAAACCTTTCGCCACTAGTCTTGCCTTATAGGTCTCTACCTGCCCATCCACACCAATCTTTCTTTTAAAGATCCATTTGCACCCAACAGGTTTTACCCCAGGGGGTACAACGTCCAAAGTCCATACTTTGTTGGTGTACATAGACTCCATTTCGGATCTCATGGCATCCAGCCACTTCACAGAGTCACCACTCGTGATAGCTTGCTGAAAACTGGTAGGATCATCATCTTCCATGATACAGTCTTCTCTGTCACCATCAATGAGGAAACCGTAGTACCTCTCCGGTGGGCGAGAAGTCCTACCAGACCTTCGGAGTGGCCGAGGTTCTTCAGTTTCTGTTGCAACAGCCGGTTCAACCAAATCGTCATTTGTAGTTTGTGTCTCCAGAACTTCTTCTAGATCTACCACCTTGCCATCATCTCTGTCTGTGAAAAACTCTTTTTCCAAGAATGTAGCATACTGAGAAACAAACACTTTTTGTTCCTCTTTGTGGTAGAACAGATACCCATAAGAATTCTTTGGATATCCCACAAAGTTACACATGACTGACCGTGTCTCGAGTTTGTCCGGATTCTGTTTTTTAACATAGGCCGGGCAACCCCAAATCTTAATTCTCTTAAGAGATGGTCTCTTCCCATTCCATATCTCATATGGTGTGGTAGACACGGCTTTGGTCGGAACCCTGTTTAGCAGAAACGCAGCAGTCTCCAACGCATGCCCCCAAAACGAGACTGGTAACTCAGCGTCACTCATCATGGACCGGACCATATCTAATAGGGTCCTATTCCGTCGTTCTGACACACCGTTGTGCTGTGGTGTGTAAGGCGGAGTGAGCTGAGAGAGAATCCCATTCTCTTTTAGGAAGTTTGCAAATTCTGTACTGAGATACTCACCACCTCGATCTGATCGAAGCATCTTAATACTCAAGCCGGTTTGTTTTTCTACTTCTTGTTTATATTCAACGAACTTCTCGAAAGCGTCGGACTTGTGCTTTAATAAAAATACATGACCGAATCTTGAGAAACCATCGGTGAATGTAATGAAGTATGAAAAACCGCCTCTAGCCTGTGTAGACATAGGCCCACATACATCACTATGTATGAGGCCCAGGAGCTGAGTAGCTCTTTCTCCGTGTCCAGTAAACGGAGTTTTGGTCATTTTACCCTTGATACAAGACTGGCAAGTCGCATAAGATTTATATTCAAAAGGATTTAAATATCCATCTTTGTGTAACTTGTTTAGTCTTGTTTCGTTAATATGACCAAGTCTACAATGCCAAAGAAAAGCTTCATTTAATTCTGAAAGTTTTCTTTTATTAGTGTGTTGTATACTGAAAACTGTGTGTTGATTTAGGACATATATTCTGTTATTAAGTGTACCATACCCAACCAACATTTGATTCAGGTAAATGTTCATAACATTGTTTTGCAATACAAAATTATACCCTTCATTGTCCAACAAAGAAACGGATATTATATTACATAGCATATCAGGTACAAAATAACATGGATTCAAAATCAAAATACATCCAGACGGCAACCCCAAGTGATACTCTCCCACTGCGACTGTATGTACATTGGAACCATTTCCAACGCGGAGAGTATGGTCACCTGTCTTCAAAACCTTGCTATTTCTCAGCCCCTGCATAGAATTGCAAATGTGAGAACCTGAACCGGTATCCAATACCCAGGAAGCAGAGTTTATAGAAAAACAGTTTTCAGTCACAAACGCACCTGAAGCAGAAGCATCACCATGCTTCTTCTTAAGACTTAGGTACTCCGTGCAGTTGCGCTTCCAGTGTCCTGTCTTGTGGCAATGAAAACACTCGCCTTTTCCTGGGTCTCCAGCCGTGGACTTTCCCTTTCCCTTCACCTTTTTGACTCCGCCCTTAGGATTAGTGGGTTTCTTCTTTTTCTTTCCCTTGGCCTTAGCTTTCGGGCGAGAAGAAGAAGACTGTCCAATCGTCATAACGGGAGTCTTTGCCGACTTCATAGTGCTCTCTGCACTCCTTAACATATTAAGGAGTTCAGGGAGGTCCTTCTCCATGCCATGCATGTTAAAGTTCACTATGAACTGAGCAAAGGTGGAGGGGAGGGACTGCAGAATAATATCGATATATTGTTCATTGTCCATAGTCCATCCGAGGTCCTCAAGCTCTTCTATAAGAGCTATCATCTTCAAAACATGGTCTGCTACTGGTGTGCCAGGGGCCATTCGCATGTGAAACAGTTTCTTTGATGCCTCGTATCGTAATACGCGGGACTGCTCCCCATACAACTCCTTTGTATGGAGTAAAATCCCGTGAATGTCCATGTCCTCGTGCTGCTTTTGATGTGTGTTATCCATCGATGCAAGCGCGAGGCATGTGGCCGTGGCACAGTCAGCGTCCCATGTCTTGCGGACTTCTATGTCCGCAACTGAGGATTTTGGGCCTGGGACGGGCGGGGCTGAAGCCGTGAGGACATATGATACTTTATCATATGTCAAGGCGATCTTCAGATTCCTTAGCCAGTCTTTATAGTTGGTTCCATTCAGTTTGTTCTTATCTAGTAGAAGCTTAAGTCCAGTCATTGGTATCTGCCATTTAAGAGAGAGAAAAGAATACACTCAGCGAAAGCTCTTGCACAGATTAGATTGGTTTATTATCTTGTCTAATCGATGTTTCCCACTGCTTTTTATCAAGTTTTTCTTTCAAACCTTAAAAAGAAAAACTAGCCAGGATTAATTACAGTCTACAACTTCGCTAACCGTTCAGCCAGGCCAGTGTCGGTACTTTGAGGGAGGTTCCCCGTGCTTTCGCACGGACCTAATTAGAGTAAACCTCGTTTTCCCAGAGGCGGAGCCCCATTAACACCTTTCTAGACACCTAATGAGTTAGCTAATTGTAAACTGTAAAACTCTCCTAGGAGCAACTATTGCCCACAGTGGGATCGGGATCCAACCATCACATGGAAGGTATGCAATCTCATTGCAAATTTCAACACTTGAAATTCCCGATGTAATTTTTACCCCTAGTACTTATGACCTTAACTATGGTCAACAAATCATAAGTACCAGTCAAGTTCTACCCGTCATTTCTTGATCAATTAGACCCACCCATATGACCCTTAACTATGGTCAACAAAGTCGTATGAATGTCCTAATTAATCTGCATCATATGCAGTGTAGGAAGACATCACTTAGCTACCGTACACTACGCCTTAACTAAAGTCAACAAACGTAGCACGAATACTAAGTACTCTACTTCCTAAAATGACGGAGGGTTGCGAATGATTTTTAAGAAAATCTTTAACGCTTTGAACTTGATATCGTTGTAGAATCAAACAGTTTTTCAAAAGGAGTGGCTTATGCTCCGCAGTTTTTGAAATATAGCTTTTTCATAAATAGCCGAGTAGTTTTTAAATCCGATTCTACAACATCTTTTAGGTTTATTTTCTTTACATTAATCACATTAATGTAATCCCATCATTTAAGTCCTTAAGCCAATCACAGAAAAGAAACGAAAATAACACGTACGCTTATGCCATCCGCATTCGCCGCAATGTTCCGTTATGCACCGTTAGGTTACTTAACTAACGGCATACCGGGACGGGACTAGCGCGGGTGTAAAACATAAGCAACGTCTACTATATATCATATATATAATAAGTCATTCGTCTCAGATATCACAGAACACAGGCAGCAGAAATATAGATATAACGTGGGATATACTAGGACGTCCGTATTTAGTATTTAGCCAGAATAGAAAATACGGATTCCACAGTCGCGATGAATAGCCAAGCCCACACCCTGGACCCCTACGAGAGCGGCAAGTGACCCTACCAATCCTGGAGTTTAGGAGACCCGGTCTCGACTCCTCGAGATGGCCTCCCACTGAACCCCAGAACCCGGTCACCTGTGCTCCCCTCCTTGGGTCCATCCTAATGCGGAAAAGTAAATAATATACAACACTGGTGACACAACCGCAACCTGGAAGTGCCCCAAATAAAAGAATATTACATTACATTTGAATTTACATGAATGAAAATACAAAACTCTCATCTCACAAAAACCCCCCGGCTATTCGATCGCGACAATCCTGCACATCATATCTCAGCAACACATAATATCACATATCATCAACGTAAGTAAGTATGCGTACCCCGATTGTCGTTGATGTATAGCAACGAAACCGGCGATATCTAACATACTACACTTACGGTCACAGAAAAGAAAGTGTAAAACTACAATATTTGGAATCCAGATTCTCATTAGACATCATAAATGCGAAATATCACATATTTCGTATTTCATGTCTACACTATTTGAATTCCACATATTGTATCACATTCCAGATAAACAGACAGTATTAAAGTTTTCGAACGAACTGTCAAGCACCCAAGATTCACTAAAGCTCAACACTTGAGCAGGGTTCAAAGATCCGGAGTGTGACACAGTAGCGGCGGTCCAGCCGTAGAAGGGTCAAGCCAACGCCTCACATGTGGCACGCCGTACTGCCCCAAACCCTAAGGTTCAAAGGGCAGTTCGAGACGGTCACATAATCGAGTTAAGGTTTGTTGTCTTCTAGAGGGACCACCGCAAAAAGACTTGCACACATCTCCAAACTATTTAAACCCCGTGAATATTGAGTAAATGATAATCGTTCAAACACTTCAATACTTTCTAGTTTACCCGGAAAAGAAATACGAAATGAAAACTCCGATCGAAACAACTAGTTCAAAACCATCTCCAGAATTTTCAACAGAAGATTCAGATTAAATACTCTCAAAATGTACTGTAGCAGGTAAAGAAAATTACTGTACAAAGAAAAATCAGAGGGCCCCACATTTGGCCGCGGAAGAGCGGCATAAGCCTTCTTATGCCGCTCTTCCGCGCTCCGTTTAACTGTTCATTGGTACGGATTTTCCAGATCTCTTAATTTTTACCTGCTCTAATTTTTGAGAATTTTTAATTCTGAAAACGATTAATTTTTAAAAAATTTCCAGAGAGCATCCCATAAACCCGTATTTTTGTTTCGATCGGACTTTTTACTCCGCAAAAAGGTCGCCTAATGTTCTAGGTCGGCTCTGATACCAATGTAAGGTTAGTATAGCACCCTATGAAGTGTTTTGAAGCATCAAATGACCCAAAGTTATGATTTTTTATGGTGCTAAGCTAACAGGCAAAGGATAGATCCTAGAAAATTAGGGTTTACTAAACTTAAAGCTAACAAAAGTTAGGGTTTAAAGGCTACAACCTTTGTAGCTCCCGTTTTTGCTTCGCTCCTTAGGCTCTTTGGTGTTGAGTCGAGGTCCTCTTGATGTCCTCTTGTATCCACGACGATCCACCACGGAGATATCCGTCCAAACTCGCAACTTCGACAAACCGAAGGAAACACTCTAAACGAAGCGGCTAAGCTTGTGTAGAATGATGTTGTGGTGTGGAATCTCACTTCAAAAACCTATCTTTGAGTGGTATTTGCTCACTAGGAAAATCAAGAGAGCAAGAGATGGAGGAGAATGAAGATGGTGGCTTTTTCTTTCAAGAGATAAAATGATAACCCTTAGGTTAACTTCCAAAAGAAAATAAATATCACTATATATATTTAATCCTTCTTGACTCTAACCATGATTAAATGATGGATGATTAATTTAACTTGGGTTTAGAATGATAAAGGAAAAAATAACCATGGTTTAGTGGTGGGTGAGAATGGTTAGGTTAAAAGAAGCATGTAGAAACTAGCATAATTATCCTTTCCTTTTCATTTTCTTTTAAAACCAAAATTAAATAATCATCCATAGTTTAATCTATGGTGTGAAGCTTATATTGCCACCATTTCCATATATAATCAACCATGATGGTTTGATGTATGTATGTGTACATGTATGCACATCTTCATGTGCATGAAACTAGAAAAGAAAAATAGAAACACATTCATGCATGCATACATCCATCAAACCCTAGAAAGGTTTCAAGTGAGACAACTTATGGTTAAATGATAAATCAACACTTGATTTATCAATCCGGTCATATCTCATATGACCCCACCAAAAGCAATTCACCCGATCAATGTTCGGTATCATATACGCACATTTCAATCGGGTGTATGCGCATATCGCATATGCGCACCACAACGTTTCGCCTGGACTGGGTAACTCCTCTGTGGGACTCTAAGACTCGTCAATACGCCGGCAGAGGGTAATGATCATATCAAGTGCCCTCAAGCCGCAAGAGGTCAGCTAAACGTAACGGCCACCCGGGTATTGAGCGATCAGAAGACAACAAGCGAACCTGCTACAACTCCCATCGAGCCATCCGGCAACACTACCGTACAGTCCGGTCTCTTCGTCAGATATGCTGCATATCGAGCCTAGGGATGGTCACGTCGACCCCAATAACTCAATAAGTCGTGTCGGTGAATGGTCTATAACAGATCGAGAAACTACTGATAACACTTATCAGTAAGTCTCAGCAGCCCTGGCCAGGGACTTGCTGTTATAACCAGTCGAGCACAGCACAGCATCAACTCCCAATACCGGGAGAGACGAAACCCCTCCTATCGCTCATTGCCTTCGTGTGTCTCGGGACTGTACCCAACGGCCACCTGTTTGCACGACTCAGTAGAGCCGTGGTAGGGTGGCAATCAAAGTACAGTGGGAGAACACACAAGACTCCATGACGATCTCGGGTCTACAGACTAACCTGTACCAGTGTCACCTGAGAACTGCTATCCGACGATAGATATAATTCCATATAGGAGTTCTCGGCGAGTCCGTCCAGTGTACCCAGTCAACACTGAGCACCCGTATATGATCTTGATGTCAAACATCGACGAATGTGGGAACATCCGTCGCCCATCACATGGGTCTAGTATCATATACGCTAGTCTACTCTGGTATATCGATGCCCCGTCTCAATACACCTCCGACTAGGGACATTTCAGGATATGCTTATAGACTACAGATGTCCCACTAGTATGATCTCCATCATAATCAGAGTAGTCAAGCCGATATCCTGAGGGCTTTATCAGCATGTATGAATGAAATAAAAGCATGATCAAATCAACATGTCAGATAAAGAGAAACCAGATAGCATACTATCATGTCGAGCAAGAATGCAAACTGAATATATATACATGTATAGATACATCAACTATCACATAATGGCCTCTAGGGCATACATATATCCAACAATAAGTACACGTATGTGATTGAACCATGTCGTAAAACCATACGACCTCTACATCGTTTCGCCCGAAGCTAGGAATCCCTCTGTGTGGGACTCTAAAGACTCGACGGTACGCTGGCAGTGGGTTTAACCACAAGCACGTCAGCGGTACTAGCTGCACGTAACGGCTACCCAGGTATCTGTCAATAAGAACGCTGACGAGCAAGCTCATCCAAACTCTTACTGAGCCTGTCTGTGGCAATCTCCGTACAGTCTGGTCTGTTCATCTAAGAGTATCGCATATCGGGCCTAGGGGCGGTAAACGTTAGACCCTTAATAGCGCAATAAGTCGTGTCGGAGTACAGTCCAAAACACCCTAAGAAACTACTGGAGTACCTACCAGTAAATCTCGCTTGCCCTGGTCAGGGACTTTGTGTAATGGCGTTCCGAACACAGCGTGACATCAACCCCCAATACCGGGAGAGACGAATCATATCTAACCGCCACTGCCTCTAAGTGCTTCGGGACTGCACCCAACTACTACCTGTTTGCACGACTCAATAGAGCCGTGGTAGGGTTGCAATTTAAGAACAGTGGGAACACACTTGAGGCGAAGTAGCAGTGTCAAGTCAACGGACTAAGCAGTACTCATGTCACCTGGGAACTGCTATCTGACGATAGGTATAGTACCAACCAGCAGTACCCCACGAGTCCGTCTAGTGTAACTCATAACCCAATGAGCACCTGCATACTATCTCCAGTACGACGTACTGATGGCTATGGGACAGACCATCTCCCATGCTGGGATGAGAAGCGTATACACTAGTCTACTCTGGAGTATCGATGCCCTGTCTCAATAATCCTATGACTAGGGACCTGTATAAGGATGTGCTTATAGACTACCCAGCCCCCACTAGTGTGACTGCCATCACAACGCTGGTAATCAAGCAAAGATCCTAAGGGCTGTATCAATATGTATTAGCAATACATTAAAAGAAACATATACACATATTAAAATAGATACAAGCCAAGTAGCATACTATCATATTGAGTAAGACTGTTATAAATCCGTGTATATATCCCAAGCTTTCAAAATGTAATATACAAACTAGTACTATACAACAATGGCCTCTAGGGCATATTACACTAACATCAATATTGCAAGCAAATGAATAAAATAAATAACAAAGCCATGCTTGCCCATTCCACAAAAAAGTCTCCCCATTTTCGACCTCATTTTCTATTTTCTAAAGATAGAAAATCCATGCCATACTTCATATAATATATATATATATATATATATATATATATATATATATTATGATGAATAATTAGTGAACTAATAATACTAGTCAATATACAATTATATCAAATATAAATATATATCATATTATTAAATCAACACTTGATTTAATAATCATAATCCTGTTATATCACATATAACCGACTAATATCATTTATCTGTATATCACATTATCAAATCAACACTTGATTCAATAATCCGGTTATATCACATGTAACCTAACTGATATCAAATAACCGTCAGATTAGAATACGGTATCACATACTCGTATTTAATCAGGCCCCCGCCCATATCAACATATGTGCCCTACTTCGTTCCGCTTGAACCAGAAAACTTCTATGTGGGACTCGAAAGACTCGTCAATACGCCAGCAGTAGGTAATGATCATATCAGTTACCCACAAGCCGTCAGCGGTACTAGCTGGATGTAACAGCTACCCAGGTATTGAGCGAATAGAAGATCAACAAGCAAGCATGTCCAAACTCCCATGAAGCCTATAGGTAACACTTACCGTACAGTCCGGTCTTTTCGTCTGATATGTCGCATATCGAGTCTGGGGGTGGAATCGTCAGACCCTAATAACTTGATAAGTCATGCCAATGTGTGGCCTATAATAGTATGAGAATCTACTGATAACACTTACCAGTAAATCTCATCAACAGCCCTGGCCAGGGACTTCCTGTAATAGCCAATCGAGTATAGCGCAACATCAACTCGCTATACCGGGAGAGACGAAACCCCTCCTATCGCTCATTGCCTCCATGTGACTTGGGACTGTACCTAAAATCCACATATTTGCACGACTCCTTTGAGCCGTGGTAGGGAGGAAATCAAACCACAGTGGGAATCACACAAGACTCTATGACGATCTCGGGTCTACAGACTAACCTATACCAATGTCACCAGAGAACTGCTATCTGATGATAGGTATAGTGTCATCTAGGAGTTCTTGGCGAGTCCTGTTCGGTGTACCCATTCTCTAATAAGCACCTGTGTACAATCTTTGATGTCAAACACCAATGGCTATGGGATCAACCATCGCCCCTTACAGGGTCAAGAAACGTACACACTAGTCTACTCTGGAATATCGATGTCCTGTCTCGATACTCTCTCGACTAGGAACTGTTAAAGGATGTGCTTGTAGACTACACAAGTCCTAGTAGTATTATCTGCATCATAATCCTGGTAGTCAAGCCAACATCCTAAGGGCTTTATCAACATGTATCAGAGAGGCGGTATAATAATACAACTGTACATGTTAATATAAAGAGCAACCAGATAGCATACTATCACGTCGAGCAAGAAAGTCCTCTATATATATGTCCAAGCATCCACTATAATATACATCAATGTACAATAATGGCCTCTAGGGAATACATATCCCTAACAATCTCCCACTTGCACTAAGGCCAGTTGTTGTAGTATCTCATACCCAACATCCCATATAGTCTCTCGAATTGCGTCTGGGGGAGGGCTTTCGTGAGTGGATCCGCTAAGTTGTCCTTTGTGTCAACTCTCCTGACCTCAATCTCCCGGCGATCAACTATTTCCCGGATCAAGTGATACCGCTTAAGAATATGTCTGGATCTCTGATGGGATCGAGGTTCCTTGGCCAAAGCCATAGCTCCATTGTTATCACAATACACAGGTATTGGATGCTCAATGGATGGAACCACACCAAGTTCAGCTATGAACTTCTTCATCCAGAGAGCCCCTTTGGCAGCATCATTGGCAGCGATGTATTCAGCCTCCATCGTCGAGTCTGCTACGGTATCTTGCTTGGAACTCTTACAACATACCGCCCCTCCATTGAGGGTGAAAACAAAACCCGAGACCGACTTACTGTCGTCCTTTTCACTCTGGAAGCTCGAATCGGTAAAAGAATCCATGCTGAGTTTGTTGATTGGGGTTGCCTCACTTTTAGGATTGGCGGGTAACTTTCAACGCTTGTAGGGGGTCCAGGTTTCCATTGCACAGGCTATCCACACAACCGGGAACGTCGGGTTTTATTTGCTGCTCAAGTGAAACCCGAGACTCCAAGTTTATCCACCACTCTGTATTGCTTGCACAGATTCTATGATGTTGATTATATCATGCCTGGGACGAATGTTATATATATTTATATATATACTAATAGATATTGTATATTTTTTGCACCCACACTAGTCTAGCCCACGCTCTGCCGTTAGTTAAGTAACCTAACGGTGCATAACGGGGCCCCGTGGCGAATGCAGTTGGCATATACGTACATTGTATTTTTCGTTCTTTTCTGGTGTGATAGGTTAATTGATGGGACCGCATTAATTTTGATTAATGCAAGAAAAGAAACCTAAAATATGTTGTTGGAACAAATTTCGAAAAACTATAGATATATTCTTTAGCTTTGCATAGCGGTATTCGGTTGTGAATATCCAGCACCTCATTCCAGGAGGCAAGAGCCGAGATCCCTTCGCGGGGAGTGACCTCTTGAGCAAAAGTTTATACAGTAGATTACTCAGTTTTCTTCAAAACCAGAAGTTTTCAAAAGCGGAGCTTAAACCACTCCTTTTCAAAACTGCTCAGGTTCCTTAAACGATATCAAGTTCATTACGTTAAAGGGTTTTTGCCAAAAACCCATCCGTAGCCCTCCGTCATTTCAGATAAATAGCAGTTAGTATTCGTGCTATATACGTTGGTCTCTATCAAGGCATAGTGAACGGTAGCTAAATGTTACTTATCTGTTGCATTTTAGGATGCGATTAATTAGGATAGTCGCATAGCCACATTGGTCTCTATCAAGGGCTTATGCGGGTGGCTCTAAGTTAATCCAGGACAATAATGGGTTGAACTTGAATTTCGACTTATGGTACGTTGGTCTCTATCAAGACCATATGTCGTTAGGGGCAAAAACCATATCAGGAGTTTCAAATATACAGGAAACTTGCAGATTTAGCATTCCTTCTGGAGTGTAGTGACTAGAGTGGATTCCATCTAGGTCATCACACAATGATAGTTGGATCCCGATCCCACTGATGAGTAGGATTACTCTTGGAAGATTATTTCACTTATCAATCAATGCTATAAACCAAGTAGGTGTCTAGAACGGTGTTAGCGGGGCTACGCCTCCAGGGAAAAGAGGTTACATAATTAAGGAACTTCGCGAAAACGTTGGAAAACCTCCCTCGAAGTACCAACACTAGCCTGGCCGAAAGGTTAAGCAAGTATTGTGACGTGCGATTAATCCCGACTAGTTCTTCTTTTAAGGTTTGAAGAAGAATTTGAGGAAATGGTGAGAGCCATCCTGATTAGATAAATTAATAACCAATCTAATTTTGCAAGAGCGCACGCTAAGTGTTTCTTTTCTCTCTCTCCAGGTAGCAACCATTTCACGCCCTAATCAAGATAATAAAATGTATCGCTTGACCGATCCGAATTCTTATTCGAGGCTGGGGAACATCGATTTGGCTCTAACTTATAACGGCGATCTTAAGTACGAGCAAGGGAAAGAGGATTGCATGAATTCCTTGATGACCCCAACGAAGAAGAAGTATATTGTTGCATCTCCTTCAGGTGTTCTTGTTATTGAGAACTATTTTTCGGTCAGTCCTACCTCCTGGGTACTAGATACCAGATCAGGATCTCATGTCTGTAATTTATTGCGAGGACTGAGAAAAAGTAGGATGGTTTGACCTGGTGGTATGTCCCTCAGAGTATGGAACAGAGCACAAGTTGATGCTGCTGTCGTCGGTGAATATCACCTAGTGTTGCCAAATGGCAATATTATGATTTTGAACAATTTCTACTATGTACCTTCCATGGTTTGCAACATCATATCAGTTTCTTTACTTGATAAAGATGGATATAAGTTTGTTCTTGATAGAAATATCATGAACATTTACCTTAATCAGGTATTGGTTGCAGAAGGTATACTGTGTAATGGTATCTATGTTATAAATCAAAACACGGTTTTCAATGTACAAAACACATGCAAGAGGAAGAGTTCAGATATGAACGAATCCTACTTGTGGCATTGTAGACTTGGTCATATTAGAGAGAAAATACTAAGTAAGTTGCATAAGTATGGATTTTTGAATACATTCGAATTTTCATCTTATGAAACTTGTCAATCTTGTCTCAAGGGAAAGATGACCAAATCTTCATTCACCGGACACGGAGAAAGAGCAGCATGTAGGGTGTTTTTCGTCACCCTATTGAGATGGGAATACGCGCGCACTTGTCAGGCATACTACATATTCCCCCTGCCTAGGGTAGGCGGGGATTTAATGATTGTGGGGATCCGAATCTCCGGCAGCCGCGGACTAAGCTGCCGTTAATTACCCCTCGCCTTTGGAGCGAGGGAACCTCCGATTGACGGGTTAAACTGGTCATGCGAACTCAATGTGCAGTGTCCGTGTATTTTTTTTTGGAGGGGGGCTTGGATATATCGGGGGGCCCACGGACTTTTTACGGGGGTCCCGCTACCCGGATAGCGGGCTGGGGGTCAAGGGAGCTAGCAGCCTCCTTGCGGGGTGCGGGGTGCGGGGCAGCGCCCCGGCCCAAAAACTTTTTGAGGGGGATAGTGTTGTAGAGTATGAATGTGTGTATATATGTATACATATGTATATATATATATATGTGTGTGTATATATATATGTATATATATATATAAAAAGGGGAAATGGCATCCAAAGGATGCGTAGGCCAGCGCCAACGCAAGAGCGCTAGCGCTTTGAGCACTAGCGCACCACGTGTCAGCACGTGGGCGCTCGGGCGCTGGCGCTCTGGGCGCGAGCGCTCTGAACGCAAGAGCGCTAGCGCTTTGAGCGCTAGCGCGCCACGTGTCAGCACGTGGGCACTTGGGCGCTAGCGCTTTAGGCGCTAGCGCTCTGAGTGCAAGTGCACTAGCGCTTTGAGCGCTAGCGCACCACGTGACAGCACGTGGGCGCTCGGGCGCTACGCTTTGGGCGCTAGCGCTCTGAGCGCAAGAACGCTAGCGCTTTGAACGCTAGCGCACCACGTGCCAGCACGTGGGTGCTCGGGCGCTAGCGCTCTGAGTGCAAGAGCGCTAGCGCACCACGTGCCAGCACGTGGGCGCTCGGGCGCTAGCACTCCGAGCGCAAGAGTGCTAGCGCGCCACGTGTCAGCACGTGGGCACTCGAGCAGCAAAAGGGACTCGGTCTCTGCAATGGGAGTTGTACTCCCAGAAACGAGCGCTTATTATTCTGTGTGTGTATATATATTTGAGGAGTTAAACTCCTAGGATGTTTTGAAGCTGATAAAGGGCTTCTCCCCTTGAGCCCTAGTTCTTCCCCAAAGTGGGGTTTCTGGAGATGGGTCTCCTTCTTCTTCCTTTGTTGGCCGGATCTTGAAAATCAAGAAGTAGGAGAGATTTTAAAAATCTCTCCTTTTTGGGATCTGATGGGAGATCTGAGTTCCCCTTTGTGGGTTTTGTGGTGGAAAACTACTTAGTTTTGGAAAAGAAAGAGTAAAACTCTTGATTTAATTCAAAAGAAATGAGAAGGTTTAGAACCTTGGAGAAGGAGCAGGAGGCACAAAGAACCCTAGTTTTTTTGGGGAATGAAAAAGTATATTAGATATTTTCATCATGTTGCCTTATATAGGCTTACATATTTACATATAGCCCCTTGGGCTTTTCAAAATAGCATTTTTCCTAACCCATGGCTCATGTGCCATTTCTTTTTGCACATAAGCCATGGGCTTACAAAAAATTGGCTTTATGCCCATTTTGCATACATTCATGCACAAAAATTACATCAAAATTATTTGTTACATGATTTTTTATTTTGGTATGGCGGAAGGCCGGACGCTTCATGTTCGGGCTCGACCTGGGCATTAGCCCACTTGCTTAGGCTTGGGGCCGCCTAGCTTGGGGTTGACCTTGACTTTGACTTGGTCAATCAGGGTGCAAATTTTGACTTCAACAAAGTGCCCCCCATCAATAAATGCACACCACACATGTGAGTCGTGTGCATGAAATTGATGGATCTTCTTTCATGTGGAGGCGACTTGCTTTGGTTCCCACTTTTTGGGATGCATTGCCCTTTTTACGACATAGACGGTCGATGCTTAACGCGTCTCCAAGACGGAGTGTCCGTAGTAGACGTTTCCCTGGCCCGGAGTGATTTAGTAGACGTGCCCCCGGCACGGAGTGTCGCTGGTCGACGTTTCCCCGAGGCGGAGTGTCTGTAGTCGACGTGCCCCCGTCACGGAGTGTCTGCTTGACGTTTCTCCGAGGCGGAGTGTTGCTGGTTGACGTGTCCCCGAGACGGAGTGTCTCTGGTTGACGTGCCCCCAAGACGGAGTGTCTTCTTGACGTTTCCCCGTTACGGAGTGTCGTTGTTGGACGTTTCCCTGATGCGGAGTGTCTGTGTTAGACGTTTTCCCGATGCAGAGTGTCGCTGGTTGACATGTCCCCGAGACGGAGTGTCTGCTTGACGTTTCCCCATTACGGAGTGTCGTTGTTAGACGTTTCCCTGATGCGGAGTGTTTGTGTTGGACGTTTCCCCGATGCAGAGTGTCGCTGGTTGACGTTGTAGGGTTCCTAGGCACACTTGTGAAGGTTCATAAAGTATCAAACATGCCCGAATAAAATTTTACATGTGCCGAACAACCCAAAGACGGGATCTTTGCTAGATTATTAGGGTTTAGCATGCAAGATAACATCTTTAAAGCTAAGTGTGAGGGATTACAACCTTTGTAGTCCGCTCCTTCGCTTCACAAGCTCCGAGTAGAAGTCCCTTCGCCGTGATCTATGATCTCCCGGACTCAAGAGAGACTCCACGACTCGAACGATCCATGCTAGCTTGAAGTGTTCCGATTCTCCGATGATCTACGTCGAAGTTGCTATAACCCAAGCTTTCTCACTCTAAAGAGATGAACATCCTAATCTAATGGGCTAGATTAGATGAGGATGATGGAGTAGTATTTATGCTTTCTTTTTAATTCACTTTCTCACAAGAAATCATCACAAAAGGAAATTCTAGTGAGCTCTCTCTCAAAAACTAAAGAGAGAAGAAGATGAAGAATGAAAAGAATAATCCTTTTGTGATGAATAGTAGATAAATGTATATGATTGATTATGGAATCATGGTCAAGGATGAGAGGCTAAAAGTTTGTAGAGAATAAACTAGAGTTAGGGTTTGGTTAGGTTAAGGATAAGTATCAACCATAATATCTTAACCAAGACAAAATAGAATCCTTCTAGAATGAACAAGAATGAGCTAACCCTAATCAAACCCTAATCCCTTTTTATCATCCTTAAACATGTTTCATAATAAATCATTACATGTCACAATAATATATATCACATATATATTATATATTTGCAACATAATACAATTAACATATATCGCATATATATCAATATATTAATCCGGTGAGAAAATGAAATAATAAAGCGAGACAATATTAGATAATGTAATACAAAATATCATATATATCATTATATATTAAATCATCGAATCAACACTTGATCCAACGATCCGGCTATATCGAATATAACCGACTATTATATCATGTACCGATTCATCGAATCAACACTTGATTTGATGTCCCGGTTCATATCTAAATATCGCGAGAATATAATACGGTATCTCATATCGCATTATCCTCGGTCCTGCACATATCACATATGTGCCTCTACTCCGTTTTGCCTGAGCCAAGAAACCTCTGTGTAGGACTCTAAAGAATCGTCAATACGCCGGTAGCAGGTGATGATCATATCAAACACCCACAAACTGCAAGCGGTCAGCTAAACGTAACAGCCACCCAGGTATTGAGCGATCAGAAGATCAACAAGCTAGCCTGTCCGTTCTCCTGTGAATCCAATCAGTAACACTCCCGTACAGTCCGATCTGTTCGTCTGATATGTCGCATATCAAGTCTAGGGGTGGTATACGTCAGACCCCAGTAACCGATAAGTCGTGTCGATGTGAGGCTCATAACAGGTCGAGAAACTACTAGTAACACTTACCAGTATATCTCTATATCAGCCCTGGTCAGGGACTTCCAGTTATAGCCAATCGAACACAGCACAACATCAACTCCCTATACCGGGAGAGACGAATCCCCTCCTATCGCTCATTGCCTCCATGTGATTCGGGACTGTACCCAAAAGCCACCGTTTTGCACGCCCTCTTGGACGTGGTATGGTGGAAATCAAAGCACAGTGGGAACCACATAAGACGCTATGACGATCTCGGGTCTACAGACTACCCTATACCAGTGTCACCGGAGAACTGCCATCTGACGTGTGGTATATCACCATCTGGGAGTTCTCGGCATGTCCGTCCAGTGTACCTAGTCTCTACTGAGCACCCGTACACCATCTCTGATGTCAAACATCGATGGATATGGGATCATCCTTCGCCCATCATATGGGTCAAGATGCGTATACGCTAGTCTACTCTGGTGTATCGATGCCCCGCCTCGATATACCCTCGACTAGGAACATTTATAGGATGTACTCATCGACTACCGTGGCCCCACTAGTATGATCTCATCATAATCCCAGTAGTCGAGTACAGATCCTATGGGCTTTATCAACATGTGAGAGAAAGACAGTAAACCAATACAAGTCAACATGTTAAGATAAAGTGAAACCAAATAGCATACTATCATGACGAGCAAGAAAGTCCTCTCTGTATATATCCAAGCATCCATCATAATATACATCGTATGTACAACAATGGCCTTTAGGGCATATACATAACTAACAATCTCCCACTTGCACTAAGGCCAGCTGCTGTAGTATCTCATACCTAGCATCCCGAATAATCTCTCAAACTGTATCTGGGGAATGGCCTTCGTGAGTGGATCCGCAGTGTTGTCCTTCGTATCTACTCTCCTGACCTCGATCTTCCGGCGATCAACTATCTCCCTGATCAGCTGATACCGCCTCAGAATATGTCTGGACTTCTGATGGGATCTGGGTTCCTTGGCCAAAGCCACAGCTCCATTGTTATCGCAATACAGAGGTATTTGATGTTCAATGGATGGAACCACACCAAGTTCACTAATGAACTTTTTCATCCAGACAACCTCTTTGGCAGCATCGTTGGCAGCGATGTATTCAGCCTCCATCGTCGAGTCTGCAACGGTATCCTGTTTGGAACTCTTCCAATATACCGCCCCTCCATTGAGGGTAAAGACAAATCCCGAGTGCGACTTAGAGTCGTCCTTATCACTTTGGAAGCTGGAATCGGTAAAGGACTCCACCCGGAGTTCTCCGTTACCATACACCAAGAACATGTCTCTAGTCCTTCGCAAGTACTTGAGAATGTTCTTCACAGCTGTCCAGTGACTCTCTCCAGGATCTGCTTGATACCGGCTCACTACACTTAGTGAGTATGCTACATCGGGTCTGGTACATAGCATCGCATACGTGATAGAGCCTACTGCCGAAGCATAGGGTATCCCTTGCATGCGAGCTCTCTCCAAATCAGTCTTGGGAGACATCTCTTTGGAGAGAGTGAGTCCAAAGATCATGGGTTGGTTCCCACGCTTGGATTCTTCCATACTAAACCTCTTTAGTATGGTGTCAATGTACCTGGATTGGGACAATCCCAGTATCCTTTTGGATCTATCTCTATAGATCGTAATCTCCAATATGCAGGAGGCATCACCTAGATCTTTCATTAAGAATCTTTGTGATAAGAAGAGCTGGACTGATTGCAGCATAGGAATATCATTTCCTATCAAGAGTATGTCATCCACGTACAATACGAGGAAGACAACCTTACTCTCTTCTACCTTCTTATAGATACAAGGTTCATCTATATTTTTAATGAAGTCGAACTCTTTGACTACAACATCAAAACAGATGTTCCAACTCCGCGATGCTTGCTTTAACCCATAAATGGATTTAAGCAGTTTGCACACCTTTCCGCTGCTCCCACTATCTACGAAGCCCTCTGGCTGAGTCATGTACACGCACTCTTCTAAATCACCATTTAGAAAGGCGGTCTTAACATCCATTTGCCAGATTTCGTAGTCATGGTATGCAGCAATGGCAAGTAAGATCCGGATGGACTTAAGCATAGCCACTGAAGAAAAGGTTTCGTCATAATCCACACCTGGTCGTTGACGAAATCCCTTTGCTACAAGTCTAGCTTTGAAAGTCTCAACTTTTCCATCTACACCAAATTTCTTTTTAAAAATCCACTTGCTCCCAATGGGTTTTACCCCTTCAGGAGAATTTTCCAAAATCCATACTTTATTGGTGTACATGGATTCCATCTCAGATCGCATTGCATCCAGCCATTTCACAGAGTCACCACTCGTGATGGCCTGCTCGAAACTAGTCGGGTCATCATCTTCCATGATGCAATCCTCGCTTCCACCATCAATGAGAAAACCATAGTATCTCTCAGGTGGACGAGAAACCCTACTAGATCGGCGGAGAGGCTGGGGTTCGTCGGGTACTACCGAATCCTCTGGTTCCACTAAATCTTCAGTTACAGTTTGTGTTGCTGGAACTTCTTCCAGTTCTACCTCAAAGCCACTAATCTCTTTTTCAAGAAATTCCTTTTCTAAAAAGGTGGCATGTTGAGCAATAAACACCTTTTGTTGTTCACTGTGGTAGAAAAAATATCCATTTGAATATTTAAGATATCCCACAAACTTGCATAGAACTGACCGTGCCTCGAGTTTGTCTGGATTTTGCCTTTTGACATAGGCCAGACAACCCCATATCTTAACTCATTTAAGACATGGTCTCTTCCCACTCCATATCTCATATGGTGTGGTAGGAACAGATTTAGTTGGAACTTGATTCAATAGGTATGCTGCTGTCTCAAGCGCATATCCCCAGAAGGAAATAGGTAACACAACTGTACTCATCATAGAGCGCACCATATCTAATAGGGTGCGATTCCTCCGCTCCGATACACCGTTGTGCTGTGGTGTATAAGGAGGAGTAAGCTGAGAGAGAATCCCATTCTCTTTTAGATAATCTAGGAACTCATTGCTTAAGTATTCTCCTCCTCGATCAGATCGAAGGATCTTAATACTTTTGCCCGTTTGTTTTTCTACTTCGAGCTTATATTCTCTGAATTTCTCAAAAGCTTCAGACTTGTGCTTCATTAGGAACACATGTCCGAATCTAGAGAGATCGTCAGTGAATGTAATGAAGTATGAAGAACCGTTCCTGGCATGCGTAGACATTGGACCGCATACATCACTATGTACCAGTCCTAAGAGTTCAGTAACTCTTTCTCCGTGTCCACTAAACGGAGCTTTGGTCATTTTTCCTTTGAGACATGAATGGCAAGTATCATAAGATGATAATTCGAATGGATTCAAATAACCATCCTTATATAACTTAGCCAGTCATGTCGCATTGATATGACCAAGTCTACAATGCCACAAGTAGGATTCGTTCATTTCTGAACTTTTCCTCTTGTGTGTGTTTTGTATATTGAGGACTGTATTCTGATTTAGAATGAATATGCCATTATGTAACGAGCCTGATGCAATCAACTTTTGATCTAAGAATATGTTCATAACATTATCCTTTACTACAAAATTATATCCTTCTTTACTTAATAAAGAAACTGATATAATGTTGCACATCATGTTCGGTATATAATAGCACTCATTTAGAATCAGTGTATTATGACTTGGCAATACTAGGTGATATTTGCCAACTGCTTTGGCTGCAATACTTGCACCGTACCCTACTTGAACGGAATGATCACCTATTCCCAGTTCTCTACCTTTTCGTAGCCCATGTAACAATTTACATATGTGGGATCCTGATCCGGTATCTAATACCCAGGACGTAGGGTGAACTGAGAAACAGTTCTCAATAACTAACACACCTGAAGAAGATGCATCAACATGCATGTTCTTTTGGGCGGCGTGAGAATCCAGATATTCTTCTATTCCATGTTCAGTCTTATAACTCTTATAAGAAAGAACGGGTCCAACGTTCCCCTGCTCAGTATAATAAGCGGGTTCGGTCAATACATCCATATTATTATCTTGATTATGGCCTGCAATGGTCGCTACCTGGAGAGAGAGAGAAGAAAACACTTTAGCGTATGCTCTTGCAAGATTAGATTGGTTATTATCTTATCTAATCAGGATGTCTCCCACTGTTTTTATCAAATCTACCTTCAAACCCTAAAAGGTAAGATTATCCGGGATTAATTACACCCTACAATTTCGTCAATCTTTCAGCCAGATCAGTGTCGGTACTTTGAGGGAGGTTCCCCGTGCTTTCGAACGGACCTAATTAAAGTAAACCTCGTTTTCCTAGAGGCGTAACCCCGTTAACACTTTTCTAGACACCTACTTGATCGACTAATTGTCCTGTGTAAAACTCTCCCAGGAGTAACTCTTACTCGCAGTGGGTATCGGGATCCAACTATCTCATAGGAGGTATGCAATCTTATTACAAATTTCAACACTTGAAATTCCCGATAATATTTTGCCCTAGTGTGCCATGACCTTGACAGAGGTCAACAAAGCATAGTGCACTGGTCAAGTTCAACCCGTCATTTCTTGATTGAATCAAACCCACTCGCACGACCCTTGACAGAGGTCAACAAGGTCGTACGACTACCCTAATCCAATCACATCACATGCTTTACAAATAATTGCTAGTTAGCTACCGCACACTACGCCTTGACAGAGGTCAACAAACGCAGCACGAATACTAAATAGTCTTTATCTGAAATGACGGAGGGCTACGACAGGTTTTTCTGAAAACCTATTGCGTAATGAACTTGATATCGTCGTAGAATCAAGTGAAATTTTGAAATGGAGTGTTTTTGAGGTTTTTATTAGTTTTGCTAAAGAGGTCACTCCCGGTGAAGGAATCTCGGCTCTTTCCTCATCGAATAAGGTGCAGGACATATCATATATATCACTGTGCAAAGCAAAACTCTAAAAGCAATCAAAAGACAAACCGAGTTTTGTAGCATCTGCCAGTTTCGCTAAAGAGGTCACTCCCGGTGAAGGGATCTCGACTCTTTCCTCATCGAATAAGGTGCAGGGTATATCATATATACCGCTATGCAAAGCAAAACTGTAGCTACCCTTTTTATAAAGTTTTGATTCTACAACATCTTTTAGGTTTCATTTTCTTTTTATTAATCCCATTAATAAAAATCCCATCAGCTTATGCTTCCTAAGCATCACAGATAAATACGATGTACACTTATGCCATCCGCATTCGCCTCGATGTCCCCTCGTGCACCGTTAGGTTAGGTAACTAACGACAGAGCAGGGCAGGGCTAGTGCGGGTGTAAAACATAAGTAACGTCTATATAATATATCATATATACTATATACTGTATCCATCACAACATATCAAATGATCACATCACAGATATCGCAGCAGAAACATAGATATAATGTGGGATATACTAGGACGTCCGTATTTAGTATTTAGCCAACAATAGAAAATACGGATTCCACAGTCGTGATGAATAGCCAAGCCCACACCCTGGACCCCTACGAGAGCGGCAAGCGACCCTACCAATTCTGGAGTTTAGGAGACCTGGTCTCGACTCCTCGAGATGGCCTCCCACTGAACCCCAGAACCCGGTCACCTGTGCTCCCCTCCTTGGGTCCATCCTAATGCGGAAAAGTAAATAATATACAACACTGGTGGCATCAACCTCAACCTGGAAGTGCCCCAAATAAAAGAATATTACATTACATTTGAATTTACATGAATGAAAATATAAAACTCTCATCTCACATAAAACCCCCGGCTATTCAATCGCGACAATCCTGCACATCATATCTCAGCAACACATAATATCTCATATCATCAACGTAAGTAAGTATGCATACACCGATCGTCGTCGATGTATAGCAACGACAACCGGCAATACAACTACATACTACACTTACGGTCACAGAAAAGAAAGTGTAAAACTACAATATTTGGAATCCACAATCACTTTAGACATCATAAATCCGAAATATCACATACTTCGCATTTCATGCTTAACACAATGAATTCCACATATTGTATCACATTCCAGATAAATAGACAGTATTAAACTTTTCGAACAGATAATCAAATACCCAAAATTTCCTAAAGTGCTCAACACTTGAGCGGAGTTCAAATAATCCCAGAATATGTTACAGTACCAGTGATCCAGCCGTAGAAGGGTCAAGCCAACGCCTCACATGTGGCACGCCGTACTGCCCCAAACCCGAAGGTTCAAAAGGAAGTTCAAGACGGTCACATAATCGAGTTAAGGTTTGTTGTCTTCTAGAGGGTCCACCGTATTACTTGCACATTTTTCCGAAAAATTTAAACCCGATAAAAATTCAACACTTGAAAATTTGCCGTGCCGGGAAAAAGTGAGTTAATGATATCCGTTCGAACATTTTAACGGATTCTAAATATCCGGAAATAATAACGAATTTAAATATTCCGATCGAAACATCGATTACAAAATAAACCCCAGAATTCTCAACACTTGAGTCAGATTAAAAATACCCATAAAAAGTAAATCACAGAAAGAGGAATAACTGTGCTAAAACTAGTCCTTGATTCCTGAATACTGCCGCGGTTCCGTAGCCCAAGCGAGGTACGGCCGCGGTTCCGCGGCGGTTTGTACGGAACAGGGGCTCGTTTTTCACAGAAGTTCTTATTTTTCCCTGCTGATATTTTTAGGTATTTTTAATTCAGAAAAATCCCAGATTTTGAAAAATATCCAGAGAGGGGGTTAACTTTGTCGGTTCGGGTTCGATCGGAGTTTTAACTTCGTAAACACGTCGCCTAATGCTCTAGCTAGGCTCTGATACCACTGTAGGGTTCCTAGGCACACTTGTGAAGGTTCATAAATCATCAAACATGCCCGAATAAAATTTAACATGGGCCGAACAACCCAAAGACGGGATCTTTGCTAGATTATTAGGGTTTAGCATGCAAGATAACATCTTTAAAGCTAAGTGTGAGGGATTGCAACCTTTGTAGTCCGCTCCTTCGCTTCACAAGCTCCGAGTAGAAGTCCCTTCGCCGCGATCCACGATCTCCCGGACTCAAGAGAGGCTCCATGACTCGAACGATCCATGCTAGCTTGAAGTGTTCCGATTCTCCGATGATCTACGTCGAAGTTGCTATAACCCAGCTTTCTCACTCTAAAGAGATTAACACCCTAATCTAATAGGCTAGATTAGATGAGGATGATGGAGTAGTATTTATGCTTTCTTTTTAATTCACTTTCTCACAAGAAATCATCACAAAAGGAAATTCTAGTGAGCTCTCTCTCAAAAACTAAAGAGAGAAGAAGATGAAGAATGAAAAGAATAATCCTTTTGTGATGAATAGTAGATAAATGTATATGATTGATTATGGAACCATGGTCAAGGATGAGAGGCTAAAATTTTGTAGAGAATAAACTAGAGTTAGGGTTTGGTTAGGTTAAGGATAAGTATCAACCATAATATCTTAACCAAGACAAAATAGAATCCTTCTAGAATGAAGAAGAATGAGCTAACCCTAATCAAACCCTAATCCCTTTTTATCATCCTTAAACATGTTTCATAATAAATCATTACATGTTACAATAATATATATCACATATATATTATATATTTGCAACATAATACAATTAACATATATCGCATATATATCAGTGTATTAATCCGGTGAGAAAATGAAATAATAAAGCGAGCCAATATTAGATAATGTAATACAATATATCATATATAGCATTATACATTAAATCATCGAATCAACACTTGATCTAACGATCCGGCTATATCGAATATAACCGACTAATATATCATGTACCGATTCATCGAATCAACACTTGATTTGATGTCCCGGTTCATATCTAAATATCGCGAGAATATAATACGGTATCTCATATCGCATTATCCTCGGTCCTGCACATATCACATATGTGCCTCTACTCCGTTTTGCCTGAGCCAAGAAACCTCTGTGTAGGACTCTAAAGAATCGTCAATATGCCGGTAGCAGGTGATGATCATATCAAACACCCACAAGCTGCAAGTGGTCAGCTAAACGTAACAGCCACCCAGGTATTGAGCGATTAGAAGATAAACAAGCTAGCCTGTCCGTTCTCCTATGAATCCAATCAGTAACACTCCCGTACAGTCCGGTCTGTTCGTCTGATATGTCGCATATCAAGTCTAGGGGTGGTATACGTCAGACCCAGTAATCGATAAGTCGTGTCGATGTGAGGCTCATAACAGGTTGAGAAACTACTAGTAACACTTACCAGTATATTTCTATATCAGCCCTGGCCAGGGAATTCCAGTTATAGCCAATCGAACACAGCACAATATCAACTCCCTATACCGGGAGAGACGAATCCCCTCCTATCGCTCATTGCCTCCATGTGATTCGGGACTGTACCCAAAAGCCACCATTTTGCACGCCCTCTTGGATGTGGTAAGGTGGAAATCAAAGCACAGTGGGAATCACACAAGACTCTATGACGATCTCGGGTCTACAGACTACCCTGTACCAGTGTCACCGGAGAACTGCCATCTGACGTGTGGTATATCACCATCTAGGAGTTCTCGGCGAGTCAGTCCAGTGTACCCAGTCTCCACTGAGCACCCGTACACCATCTCTGATGTCAAACATCGATGGATATGGGATCATCCATCGCCCATCATATGGGTCAAGATGCGTATACGCTAGTCTACTCTGGTGTATCGATGCCCCGTCTTGATATACCCTCGACTAGGAACATTTATAGGATGTACTCATCGACTACCGTGGCCCCACTAGTATGATCTCATCATAATCCCAGTAATCGAGTACAGATCCTGAGGGCTTTATCAACATGTGAGAGAAAGACAGTAAACCAATACAAGTCAACATGTTAAGATAAAGTGAAACCAAATAGCATACTATCATGACGAGCAAGAAAGTCCTCTCTGTATATATCCAAGCATCCATCATAATATACATCATATGTACAACAATGCCTCTAGGGCATATACATAACTAACAGACGTATCCCCGAGACGGAGTGTCTGCTTGACATTTCCTCGTTACGGAGTGTCGTTGTTGGACGTTTCCCTGATGCGGAGTGTCTGTGTTGGACATTTTCCCGATGCAGAGTGTCTCTAGTTGACGTGTCCCCGAGACAAAGTGTCTGCTTGACGTTTTCCCGTTACGGAGTGTCGTTGTTGGACGTTTCCCTGATGCGGAGTGTCTGTGTTGGACGTTTCCCCGATGCAGAGTGTCGCTGGTTGACGTGTCCCCGAGACGGAATGTCTGCTTGACGTTTCCCCATTATGGAGTGTCGTTGTTGGACGTTTCCCTGATGCGGAGTGTCTGTGTTGGACGTTTCCCCGATGCAGAGTGTCGCTGGTTGACATGTCCCCGAGACGGGGTGTCTGCTTGACGTTTCCTCGTTACGGAGTGTCGTTGTTGGACGTTTCCCTGATGCGGAGTGTCTGTGTTGGACGTTTCCCCGATGCAGAGTGTCGCTGGTTGACGTGTCCCTGAGACGGAGTGTCTGCTTGACGTTTCCCGATTACGGAGTGTCGTTGTTGGACGTTTCCCTGAAGCGGAGTGTCTGTGTTAGACGTTTTCCCGATGCAGAGTGTCACCGGTTGACGTGTCCCCGAGACGGAGTGTCTGCTTGACGTTTCCCCGTTATGGAGTGTCGTTGTTGGATGTTTTCCTGATGCGGAGTGTCTGTGTTGGACGTTTCCCCGATGCAGAGTGTCGCTGGTTGACGTGTCCCTGAGACGGAGTGTTTGCTTGACGTTTCCCCGTTACGGAGTGTCGTTGTTGGACGTTTCCCTGATGCGGAGTGTCTGTGTTGGACGTTTCCCCAATGCAGAGTGTCACTGGTTGACGTGTCCCCGAGACGGAGTGTCTGTTGTTTGACGCAGAGGTCGATGTTAGAGTTGGTTGGTTTGATTTGTTTGATTTGAGTTGACATGTGCATCGCTACACTGAAATATGGTACCAGGAGCGAATCATCATCTGTCTTTAGAGGATTTGTTTTCTATCGGCATCTGCATTGCTGCACTAGAATAATACCAGGAGCAACTCATCATTTGCCCCGGGAAGATTTAGGAATTGGTTTTTGTTTGGCATCTGCATTGCTGCACTGGAATAATGCCAGGAGCAACTCATCATTTACCCCGGAAGGATTTGGGAATTGGTGGCTTAGGAGACAGGTTTAGATCCCTATCACCTAAGGCTTTTCAATTTTATGGGCCGTAAGGGTCCCATAAAAGGATTTTTTCCCTACGAGTCGAAAGGATCTCGTAAGTGTATTTTCTCCTTAGGAGTCGTAGTGACTCCTAAGTGTGTTACTCCTTTGTGAGTCGTAAGGATCTCACGCGGGAATTTTCTCCTCACAAAGTCGAGATGACTTTGCGAGTGCATTTCATCTCTTTTTTACGAGTTTGCACCCTTTCGATTTTTCACAACTCGCCGGCAGTCCTGCTGTTTTACTCACGGAGCCCTTTCGGGTTTTCATCCGTGCCCATTTTGCTTGTGGACGTACCATTTTTTTTAAAATTTATTTTACATATTTTTTTGTGGGACTTTGAATGTGGTCTCACCAGTGGGATTTGGGAGAGATTGGGATTGTTTTACGCCCATGGATTGTATACGGTTTTGCAGGATGTATGATCCAGACCGTAGGGCCGGAAAAATTTCGGGACTTTGTTGGCGTCTGCATCGCTGCACTGGGATATGGTACCAGGAGCGACTCATCATTCGCCGTTGGGGTATGGGAAGTGATGGCTTAGGAGACAGGTTTAGGTCCCCATCACCTAAGACTTTTCAATTTTATGGGCCGTAAGGGTCCCATAAAAGCATTTTTTCCCTACGAGTCGTAAGGATCCCGCAGGCGTATTTTCTCCTTAGGAGTCGTGGGGACTCCCAAGTGTGTTTTTCCTTCGTGAGTCGTAAGGATCCCACGAAGGTTTGTTCTCCTCATTTATCGTGAGGACACATGAGTGGGTCTTCCCAACGGAGCATAATTCCAAGGGCGGAGACCGGCCGTTGGACTGGTGATTGCGGTGGGGCATGAGTGTGATGAGAATTATTTGAGCCCGTAGATTGTATACGGTAGTCAATTTGGGGGACCACTCGTAGGGCCGGGGGAATTTTGGAAAATTGGATTTTGGTTGGCGTCTGCATCGCTGCACTGGAATATGGTACCAGGAGCGACTCATCATTCGCCCTTTTTTGTTTTGTTTTTGTTTTTGTTTATTGTTGTTTTTTTTTTGTTTTACCGCGATTGCTCTATCATTTCAGCTTTTCTTATCGCGAAGATCGCGATTGCCCTATCATTTCGGCTTTTATTCGCGGTTGCCCCATCATTTCGGCTTTATTTTCATCTTTATTTTACTCGCTGATTTTTATTGCGAGTTACCCCATCATTTCGGCTTTTCTTTATTTTTCTTTTATTTACACATTTTTTGTTTATTCACATTTTTTTTACATTCCCAGTTTAACGACTTAGAGGTCAACCGTTCCCAGTTTAAAGACTTAGCGGTCTATTGTTCCCAGTTTAATGACGTGGTGGTCAACTGTTTTCAGAGAAAGGCGGATGTCTGAGAGAATCAGTTTCACGAAGAACTTCGGACTCCGTTTGTATGAAATTGGCGGTCGCAGCTTGATTGTTTATTAACACGCCAGGGGACAATGATATTTCTCCTGCCTTGTATTGTTTCTCGACCCAATCCTTGAAGATGTAGCAGTCTTCAATAGTGTGTCCCAGCACTAGGTGGTATGGGCAAAAGTTGGGATGATCAGTCCTGTTCGCTTCACTTAGCCTTTTTGGTTCTGGTAGCCCAAGCCATTCTTCAGAGCATCTTTAAAAATTTTGTGGAGCTTGTCCTTTCGGAATGAGTAGACCTTATTTCTTCTTTCCTCCAAAGTTGGCTCTCGAGATTTGTCAGTTTTTGCTCCGCACGCTCTCTGCTTATTTAGAGAATCGGTGCTGTTAGAACTTCCGCCTTTTCGGTTGTCGTCCCTCCAAGGTTTCGGTCTGCTTGTGAACTGAAGATCCTGAGTGGGCTCGGGTTTTGAGCGTTCCAACGTTTGGACCTTTTTGCTCAGCTCTTAGAATGTTTTAAGGCCTGCGGTGCACAGGAAAGGTTTCATCCAGTCCTTCAGATTTTCTATAAGAAGACTGACGGATTGGTCTTTCTCCAACGGCGGTTCACATTTGACAGAGAGATTGCGCCATCGGACTATAAAATCCATGTTGCTTTCGTTGTTCCTTGGCTCTATCCTTATGAGATCGGCAATGGTGATTTTATCGCTGACACTCATGAACCTTTGCTTGAACATGGATTCTATTTGAGCGAATGTCGTGATCGAGTCATCTGGTATGCTTGCATACCAATCGAAAGCAATATCCGTCAAGCTATTAACAAACTGACGGAGAAGGAGTGCATCATTGCCCCCAGTATTTGCGCATGATGCTTTAAATTGGGCAATGTGCCGGTTCGCATTTCCCGTCCCATCGAACCTTTCAAATTTGGGGACGACATAGCCAGTGGGAAACTCCACAAGATCGTATCGAGCAGGATATGGTATCCCGCTACTGCTGGCATCCTTTTGCTCTCCGGCTTCGGCTACCAATGTTTTGACTTTGTTAGTAACCAAATCCATGATTTGATCTTGAGTTAGCGGGTTGCTGTCATCGGCCGCCAAAACATTTCCCGAGATAGGATGCGACCGGCCTTCATGCGGTCCGTCCACCTTTGGATTTGAGGGAACGGGCGTCGGCTGTTTCGGGACACCGTTTCCCGGTCCATGAGTAGAACCATGCGCTTGATTGGGCGACTAAGAGGCAAGTTGGGCCGTGAGCTATAAGACGACGTTTGTCAAGTCGTCAATTTTTTAGTAGAGCTTGGCCATCTCCTTTTCTTTATTTCTGAGCTGCTTTCGGAGCTCCTAGAGAAGTTGCTGCTCTGTGGTCTTAGGATGGAAAGTTGGCTCATCTTCTCTTTCCGAGCCCAACTCCTCATGAACTGAGGGATCTCTCTACCTATCAGCCTCACTAGGAGGATTTTCATCACCCTCCGGAGGACGCTGGTCTTGAGAAGTGACAGCTATATTCACACCAAGTTGGATTTGAGATGTGGTGGCCCCATCCTTGCTTTTGCTGCGAAGGTTGTCGCTGGGACGCATGCCCACCATGTAGACGGTGTGGATAACACATTCAGCTATCCTTTCATCACTGGCAGCTGGTTTCGCGGAGCGGTCCGGACTTCGGAAATTCACAAATTTTAACATAGACGGAGCCCTAGCCCTTTTGTTGGCTCTGTATTTGAGCCGCTTCTGCCTCAGCTTCTCTGCTTTGATCGCTTGGCAGGCTTCTGCTCTCCGGGAAGCCGCCATAGGCTGAGTGATGGGGAGCTTAGAGAAGATACCCAATTGAGCAGTTGTCAGGGGTATCGTCGGAGCTTGCTCGAGACGCCCTGTTGCTTTGTTGGTGTTGATGGCCTTGCCCCCAGCTAGGGCCAAGGAGAGCCGTTCAAACACCGACTTGCGTTTGAGTTGAGAAGCCTTCGAGACCACCACACTTGGCCTCTTGCCTTTCGAGACCGGTTTGTCTGCCACCGGGGCTTGAGGAGCTGGGATGGTGTTAGCTGACACGAACAGGATAGAGCTGAATGGTAGCGGCAGCTCTTCCCATTGTCGCCCGAGACTGGCTAGGAGGACCGTCCTGGCGTCCATCTTCATCGTGTAGGAGATGGGAGCTGTGCTGAGAGCCGAGATTATCTTTGGAGACATTGTTGAAAAATGGTTGCTTGAAAACCTGCATGAAAGAGCATTATTTTAGTATTAATATAGATATGTATATTGATTGAGTTCGAATGAACGTTTAACCCGAAATATGGGAGGAGAGATTGGTCCCACCGGGCGTGCCAGAATCTGTAGGGTATTTTTCGTCACCTCATTGAGATGGGAATACGCGCACGCTTGTCAGGCGTACTATAGATTTCCCCTGCCTAGGGTAGGCAGGGGTTTAATAATTGTAGGGATTCGAATCTCCGGCAGCCGTGGACTAAGCTGTCGTTAATTACCCCTCGCCTTTAGAGCGAGGGAACCTCCGATTAATGGGTTAAACTGGTCATGCGAACTCAATGTGCAGTGTGCATGTGTTTTGTTTTGGAGGGGGGCTTGGATATATCGGGGGGCCCGCGGACTTTTTACGGGGGTCCCGCTACCCGAATAGCGGGCTGGGGGTCAAGAGGGCTAGCAGCCCCCTTGCGGGGTGCGGGGCAGCGCCCTGGCCCAAAATTTTTTTGAGAAGGATAGTGTTGTTGAGTATGTGTGTGTGTGTATACGTATACATATGTGTGTATATATATATATGTATGTATGTATGTATGTATATATATATATATATGTATGTATGTATGTATGTATATATAAAAGGGGGAAAAGGCATCCAAAGGATGCGTGGAGTCAGCGCCAGCGCAAGAGCGCTCGCGCTTTGAGCGCTAGCGCACCATGTGTCAGCACATGGGCGCTCGGGCGCTAGCGTTCTGAGCGCAAGAGCGCTAGCGCGCCATGTGTCAGCACGTGGGCGCTCGGGCGCTAGCGCTTTGTGCGCTAGCACTCTGAGCGCAAGAGCGCTAGCTCTTCGAGCGCTAGCGCACCACGTGTCAGCACGTGGGCGCTCGGGCGCTATGCTTTAGGCACTAGCGCTCTGAGCGCAAGAGCGCTAGCGCACCACATGCCAGCACGTGGGCGCTCGGGCGCTAGCGCTCTGAGCGCAAGAGCGCTAGCGCACCACGTGTCAGCATGTGGGCGCTCAGGCGCTAGAGCTCCGAGCGCAAGAGCGCTAGCGCGCCACGTGTCAGCACGTGGGCGCTCGAGCAGCAAAAGGGACTTGGTCCCTGCAATGGGAGTTGTACTCCTAGAAAGGAGCGCTTATTATTCTGTGTGTATATATATATGAGGAGTTAAACTCCTAGGATGTTTTGAAGCTGATGAAGGGCTTCTCCCCTTGAGCCCTAGTTCTTCCCCAAAGTGGGGTTTCTGGAGATGGATCTCCTTCTTCTTCCTTTATTGGCCGGATCTTGAAGATCAAGAAGTAGGAGATTTTAAAAATCTCTCCTCTTTGAGATCTGATGGGAGATTTGAGTTCCCCTTTGTGGGTTTTGTGGTGGAAAACTACTTAGTTTTGGAAAAGAAAGAGTAAAACTCTTGATTTAATTCAAAAGAAATGAGAAGGTTTAGAACCTTGGAGAAGGAGCAGGAGGCACAAAGAACCCTAGTTTTTTTGAGGAATGAAAAAGTATATTAGATATTTTCATCATGTTGCCTTATATAGGCTTACATATTTACATATAGCCCCTTGGGCTTTTCAAAATGGCATTTTGCCTAACCCATGGCTCATGTGCCATTTCTTTTTGCACATAAGCCATGGGCTTACAAAAAATTGGCTTTATGCCCATTTTGCATACATTCATGCACAAAAATTACATCAAAATTATTTATTACATGATTTTTTTTATTTTGGTATGGCGGAAGGCCGGACGCTTCATGTTCGGGCTCGACCTGGGCATTGGCCCACTTGCTTGGGCTTGGGCCCGCCTGGCTTGGGGTTGACCTTGACTTTGACTTGGTCAACCAGGGTGCAAATTTTGACTTCAACACAGCAGAGCTCTTAGGACTCATACACAGTGATGTGTGTGGTCCGATGTCTATACATGCAAGGGGTGGGTTCTCGTACTTCATCACATTCACTGACAATCTTTCTAGGTTCGGGTATATGTATCTTATCAAACACAAATCTGAAGTTTTTGAGAAATTCAAAGAATTCAGAAAGGAAGTAGAGAACCAGACTGGCAAAAATATCAAAATCCTCCGGTCTAATAGAGGAGGGGAATACTTGAGCACAGAATTCTGGGCCTTTCTGAAAGAGAATGGTATTCTCACTCATCTTACTCCTACGTATATACCACAGCACAACGGTGTATCGGAGAGGGGGAACCGTACACCATTGGACATGGTTCGCTCCATGATGAGTAATGCAGTATTTCCTCTTTCATTCTGAGGACTTGCGCTCGAAACATCAGCGTATCTATTGAATCATATTTCATCAAAATCGGTGCCTAAGACTCCATATGAAATATGGAGTGGTAAAAAACCATGTCTTAAAAGGGTTAAGATATGGGGTTGTCCGGCCTATGTGAAAAACCAGAATCCGGACAAACTTCAGGCACGGTCAGTTTTATGTAAGTTTGTAGGATATCCCAGGCATTCAAATGGATATCTATTCTACCATGTCGAAGAACAAAAGGTATTTGTTTCTCGACACGCCACCTTTCTTGAAAAATAATCAAGTGGGAGCGCGGTAGAACTGGAAGAAATTCCATAGGGACAAACTATAACTGAAGATTTGGTAAAACCAGAGAATTCAATAATCCCATACGAACCTGAGCCACTCCGCAGATCTAGTAGAATTTCTCATCCACCCGAGAGATACTACGGTTTTCTCATAAACGGGAATCGAGAGGATTGCATCTTGGAAGAAGATGATTCTACTAGTTTCAGACAGGCCATTATCAGTAGGGACTCTGATAAGTAGCTGGATGCTATGCAATCCGAAATGGAGTCCATGTAAAGTGTGGACCTTGGAAATTGCTCCACCTAGGGTAAAACCCGTGGGATGCAAATGGATCTACAAAAGGAAGATTGGTGTAGATGGGCAGGTGGAAATATATAAGGCTAGACATGTTGCAAAAGGTTTTCGTCAAAGACCGGGATTGGACTATGACGAAACTTTTTCTCCAGTGGCTATGCTCAAATCCATTCGGATCCTACTTGCCATTGCTGCCTTCCATGACTATGAAATCTGGCAGATGGACATAAAAATGGTTTTTCTAAACGGAAGTTTGGAAGAGTGCATTTATATAGATCAGCCAGAAGGTTTTGTAGACAGTGGGAGCAGCGGGAAGATGTGCAAGTTGCTCAAATCCATTTATGGATTGAAACAGGCATCGCGGAGCTGGAACATCTGTTTTGATGAAACAGTCAAGGACTTTGACTTCATCAAGAACGAGGATGAGCCATGTATTTATAAGAAGATTATAGGATAAACTATCGTATTCCTAGTCTTGTACGTGGGCGACATTCTCTTGATAGGAAATGATATTCCTATGCCATAATCGATCAAGCTGTTCTTATCACAAAGTTTCTCCTTGAAGGACCTGGGTGATGCCTCATACATTCTGGGGATTAAGATCTACAGAGATAGATCTAAGAGATTATTGGGACTTTCGCAGTCCAGGTACATAGAGACCGTACTAAAGAGATTTAGTATGGAAGATTCCAAGCGCGGTAACATACCCGCACTGCATGGAATCACTCTCTCCAAAGAGATGTCTCCCAAGACTGATGAGGAGAGGGTTCGCATGAGCACTATACCCTACGCTTCGGCGGTAGGATCTATAATGTATGCGATGCTATGTATAATACTAAATGTAGCTTACGCGCTTAGCGTGGTGAGCCGGTATCAGTTGAACCCATGTGAGAACCACTGGACAGCAGTAAAGAACATTCTCAAGTACCTGAGAAGAACTAAGGAGATGTTCTTGGTTTTCGGTAATGGAGACCTAAAGGTCGAGTCCTTTATCGATTCAAGCTTCCAGAGTGACAAGGATGACAGTAAGTCTGTCTCGGGTTTTGTGTTTGCCCTCAACGGAGGGGCGGTGTGTTGGAGGAGCTCCAAACAGGACACCGTCGCGGACTCGACGATGGAGGCTGAACACATTGCTGCAAACGATGCCGCAAAAGAAGCGGTCTGGATGAAGAAGTTCATTACTGAACTTCAGGTAGTTCCGTCCATTGTTGATCCAATACCTTTGTATTGCGATAACAATGGGGCTATAGCTTTAGCGAAGGAACCACGGTCCCATCAGAAATCCAGACAAATCTTAAGGCGGTATCACCTGATCAGGGAGATCATAGATCGCCAGGAGATCGATGTCCGGAGAGTGGATACAAAAGAGAACACTGCGGATCCATTTACAAAGGCCCTCCCTCAAGCGCAGTTCGAGCGAATTTTTGAGATGTTGGGTATGCGGTACGCCAACAGCTAGCCTTAGAGCAAACGTTGGGTATTCGGTACGCCAATTACCGGCCTTTAGTGCAAGTGGAAGCTTGTTGGATATGTATGCCCTAAAGGCCATTATTGTATATGTATACATGTGGATGCTGGGGATATGTATGTACAAAACAATCTTGCTCAGTTATATAGTATATTATTTGAGTTGTCTTTATCGGGATGTGTGTATTTCTTTCTTATGATGCTTTATGTTGCTTGCACATATTGATAAAGACTCGGTACAGTAGTATACTATCATGGTTTGATTTTATTTTATCATGTGCATATGTTATATATATCGACCACATGTTGATAAAGCCCGTAGGATCTTGCTTGACTACCAGCATTATGATGGCGATCATACTTGTAGGAGCTGGGTAGTTTATAAGCACATCCTTAAAAGTCCCTGTAACAACCCTAAACTTTCTGTACATTTTTTTTCAAAAAATACAGAAAGGGGTACTTAAGCCTGAGCACAAGTTATAAGTTTGTTTTGCTTTAGAACAGCAAGAAAGAGCTTGTAGCTCATTGGTAAGACCTTGCACTGCTGAACCATAGCACCAGAGTTCAAATCCCATCAGCCACACATTATTTTTAATTTGATTTCTTTTAATCTTTTTAGAAGCCCAAGAGTCTACACGTGCATAACCCGTAAAACAAAAAGTCGCACATAAAACAAACAAGTCCACTGCAGTAGTCAAAGCGTCGGGGACACGTGGCGTCGAGGGGAGCCCCGACTCGGACCGGCGGGAAGCGCGAATCGGCCGGTGCCGTCAGTCGACTCAGCTCTAAACCCTATTTTTTCATTTTTCTGGCAACTCTTGAACTCCCCATAACCCCTTTATTATTTAAATTCCCTGCACATTTACAGAGCAAATTAAAACCCCATTTAATCCATTTTTTAATACAAATTTTAATACACCCTTTCATTACCCTAAACCCTAATTTTTCCTATAAATACCATACCTCAAATCACCCCCCTCACTCTCAAATCTCTGCCCAAACTCTCAAGAAAATTCTCAAGACTTTTTGTGTGCAAGTGGAGCTAGCAAAAGGCGAAGCTCCGACGAACATCCAACGACGATCCGAGGAGTTTACGGTGACGAAACAACGCACCGGTGCTTCCCCTATCTTCCTCTTCCTCTTCTCTTGACCCTAAACCTGCAAGTCCTCCTTCTCTCTCTCTTTTGCTATTCTCAAATTCTTAATCCTTAAAACGTGTCGTAAGCGGAGTTATCCGGCTTCCGATTCTCTTTTCTTTCAAAAATACAACATTTTCTTAATAACAAACCTACAACTTTTGATATATATTGTTTAATACTCATTAACTAAGACAATAGAACAAGTTTGACATTAAAATGATAATCGTAGAAAGTTTTATTCCACTTTTACAGTAAAATACATTTATGTTTCATATCGACATATTTATACCTTTTAACCATGCTAGCTTTAGAAAACTCACGAGGTAATGACCTACCTCCTCACAACACTCATATGTAACATAGCACGATGGAATTTGGGAACATAGATTTGGGAAAATACAATTTTACACATAACTACCTCCGACTTATAAAAACATTTTTTCTATAAGATGTGTATTTTTAACAAATTTTTGCAATGTGTCGCTACAACCCATTTCGGGGAACCCGTTCGGGATGGTGCGGATTATCGCACATCCTCAGGCTTAGTAGTGCGAGATGCAGACCTCCGCAAGGAGCATACGGTCTCGAAAGATTTAAAATACAATTTTCTTTAGAAAATGTGATTTCTGTTATAAATAAAAACTTATATTTTTAATAAATAAATATATATGTAATTAATATCAGAATACCTATTTTTAATATTTATAATATTTCACATTTCCAAAATTCAAGGAAAACATCTCATTTACAAGAAAATACCATACAATTCCAATATTACAAATAAATACCATATATTATGAAATTAGGTTTTATTCACTAGAAATGTCACATTAATAAAATATACATCCATGAAAACTCTAAAGATGATAATAAAATACTTGAGGTGTATTTTGAAAATTATACAAAATTATTTTTACATAAAACCCCCTCAAGTTATACTAAATTACAATAAGGACCCTAGTAAACATAGCTTTAAGCGGAACCAGTCTCTTGAGCCTTAGGGAGCCGGAGATATGAGTGCTTGCCTATTTAAGGTAGACAACTTAACAAACGGTGTTATCAACACGGTAATCATCTTTGAAAAAGACACAAATCATGCCGTCCATGTGCAGCGGTTACCGATAGCACCAAAACATAATTCAGGATTGCAATTTCTTTTCTAATTGTCTGACTCAGACTGAGTCTCAATATAATCAATCTGACTTGAATATGATTCAAGTACGAAATTACAAAACTACCATTCAATATGAATCCATATATTCAATATGTTCAATCTATTCAATCTATATTGACTGAACCGAACCATGGATATATTCCATCTACATGATCATCCATTATATCCGTTCCATTACTGATATCATGGTTTCAGCAAGTTATCCATCTATATACAATATACAATTCAAACAATACATCAATACAATCAAGACATCGTGGGGTTTATAAGGGGTAGATTGGTATGGAAGGTGTTAGAAGTGGCACGAGACTGCAACCATAATACACCTAACCTGAATTCAATTGCTGTTGTACCGTGGCTGAACGGTTCCTTGTACTCCTGATACCTTAGTCTCCCGGGTAAGTAAGACTCCTCTCGTATACACTGGCCTCTTCTGTACCAAGCTAAAAACAACAGCGTTAACAATATAATACAACTTTAAAAGTTACACACTCTCTCTCTGTCTATTTTATTTCTCCCTCATCTTTGGGACTTACCGAGCGATTTGTTCGCTGACGACATTCTCTTTCTTCTTCTTTGGAATGTCGTCAGGTGATTCGGACCTTCAGAAGATCGAGCCCACTAGCGAGGACTTGGATCAGCTAGCCTTCAACCCGGAGCTCTAGTTACTTGTACATTTCATTTCAGTACTTTCCATTTCTGTTATGCCACTGTTTAGGCATTGCTTTTCATTCCATGTATTTACTTTTCAGATGTATTGTAAAAAGAATGTTAATAAATAAAGTTGTTGTTCATTTATATCCTGTCTCTTGTGCATTTTACTTATATTGCTTAGATACGCTTAGCGTTTTACTTCAGAGTAAATATGTAGCGGCTGATTGTTATAAATTTCCGATTGTGTGTATCAAATCAAATAGCCCCCGGCAACGGCGCCATTTGATTGAAACGATTTTCCGTTGTGTATGTAGAAAATAGAATAGAAATCACAACCAAAAATATTTGACCGCAATCAATAACGGTGTCGAATGTAGATTGTAAGTGAGTGCGGATCGTCCACAGGGACAGTGTAATAGTTCGTCTTTCGAATTTAGATGAGTTGAAACTTTAAAGAAAAGAAAACAAACAATTCATGATTTTATATTTGAAGTTCAAGAATTAGAAAATCTAGATCTAATAACAAGAAAAGATAGAATCAAGAATTGATAGTTTGATGACTTTTCCAAACCAAATATCAAGAATCGAAATGAGGCTCGTAGGAATCGATCGGATCTATAGATGTGATGTAATCTTACAATTACGTATTCTTATCCTTCGATGAATTGATACTAGATCGATGATGATCGATCGAGAATTAGGGATTTCTTATGAAACTAGGGTTTCATCTTATCCCTTATTCTTTCGTCGATATCATTCACATTCTAGCCTCTAGTAAATTCAAGAAACGATCGTAGATCCCTAATTTCGAGCGATCACATTCAAGAAAGCATCGCAACGAAACTAGGTCATCGATTCTTGAACTTGCTAGGGTTTACAAAGCTCGTAGGACTTAAAAATCGTATTAAGATTTGTTACATCATCATTCTACAATCGACTCGACTCCTTTACGAGCGGAGTTTTACTCAAACATCACAACAAGAACCACAATCACAAATTGAGATCGAATCATGATGCAAGAATTTAAAAGAAAGCAAGATTAAAGAATTTCACCTTTTATTTATATCAACAATTTCATTACATTCGCTCAAGAACTACAAGAGGAAGAACTCGATCGTCGATTTGGCTTCGCTCGTCTCCGTGGGTCGCGGATCGGCTTGGATCACTTGCCCGATTGAAGATCGGCTCGGCTCCTAAAAGGTTGAAGGCTTCTTGCTTGATTGGTACTCAAGATCTTGAATTTGGAGTGGAATTGGGGTTAGGGTTTCGCACAAGCCTTGTCACTAGACTTGTGGAAGAAGATGAAGAAGACTAAAGATTATTGAACTAATGATGAACTAATGAACTCCCCAACCCTTAGATCTAGGTTCCTATTTATAGCCATCAAAACCCTAGATCTAGGATTTGAATTTTAAGTTTCCCTCCAAAAGTTTGTTAGATGAAATTTGAATTTCCCTCCAAAAGTTTGTTGGATGAAATTTGAATTTCCCTCCAAAAGTTAGTTAGAGGAGAAGCTTCTAGATGTGATTAGTTAGGAGGGAGCTTCTAGAAGAGGTTAGTTAGGAGCTTAATTAGGATTAGCTTTGCTTAATGATCTTTGCTGATCTGGCAGTAGCTTCGCGAGAATTCTGGAATTTGACATATCTTTCTGAGCTGTAGGCCTTGAGATATGAATTTTGCACTAAAAATAATTTGCTGATCTGACCAAACCGCCGCGGAACCGCGGCTCAAGCCGGCTCCCGCCGCGGTTCTGCGGCTCTTTTGAAAAGTTGGGGCTCGGGCTTTCTGGTGCTTGTTGGGCTTGAGTTGTGGGCCTTTTTTTGATATGTTGAATTGTATTTATCCCTTTGGATTGCTACCAGATCTCAAAACTTGGAGTTGGTGTAATGTTTGATCAGCAAAATGACAATTTTGGCTTTTCTTCCGGATTTTCCTGCACAATTTCTCAAGACAAGTGTTGCGCAATATAGAGATGATGCGATGCCATGAAATGCAGTCAATTTCCTTTATAGTGCCGGTTTTCGAGTCTAACACATGCAATCTGATATTTTATGACTGATTTGCTAATATGTGAAATATGAATACCGAACACTTCTAAATGAGTGAAAATGATAGGGAAATTGCCGTGTTAAAAATACATTATTTTCGACTGATCAAATACCCCCAAACTTAATTTCGATCGTCTCGAGCGAATGTTTTATTAAAAAGAGAAGGAGAAAATAAAGAAAGAGAAAAACTAACTAGCACACTTTCGTAGGCAACACGATTGCACTGAGCACGTGCAACAAGCCTTTAAACCTCTAGGTGTCCCTAGTAGGAGGAGTGTTGTCTCCTGAGGGTTTTCAGCGGATTGCACCCACAAAATCCAATAATAAAAGGAAGATCATGAATATTACATTTAAAGACAAGAATTGTAAAAGAAAAACTTTGAAAATTAGGGTTTCCAACTAAGTTAACTTTTCGGTTGTCATGAGCCCTATCTTAATGGTCATGAAAAGATGTTAGAAATCACGTCCTCCCTCAATAAAACATCGTCTTATTTTTCAATCCTATCTTTCTTCCAAACATCGATCATATAACCCTGCGTGTGTGTAAAGGACATCCCTACACCCGGAGAATTCAATTCAAGCTATCATACTCTTGCCCATCAGCCTCAGTACTTTTTAATTAATGAATATTTATATGAATTTGCTCACACACTTTCATGCGACCGTTAATACTTCTTGAGGTACTAACCGACCGATTACTCATGTGCTTGCTTATTTGGTGTATTTTCCTCGTCTTGCACCACCTTAGGCATAGCAGTGACTCCCAGACCAGTTGGCCTTAGGGCACTAGGTGAAGAAGCACCCTCGCTATATATTTTTTTATTGCCCTCGGTGATAACAAAACCAGTGTCCATTTTTTTTCTCACTTTATATATATTTTTTTTATTCATTTTTTTATTATTTCCTTCATACATCGGCTTTAAGACAAGAGCATTTGAAGGTATCCTCTACTATCCCAGGCTTTAAGACGTGTGTAAGTGCGAATAGCAGGGTATCAACGTTCAAAATGTTTGGCTTCCAGAATAAAAACTATTTTTCAGACTTATTTTTATCCTCAGATTAGTGACTTCCTTCATCTTACTAACCCTTGGGACAACGGCTCATAACTACTTATTACTAGTTCGTATAAGAAAACTTCTAATTTTCTTAGTTTTCTTAAATTTTTCTAATCTCATGGATGTAATTTTTCACTATCTAAACTTTTATTATCTTATTTATGTACAAAAAATATTTTTATCTTTTTGAAAATTTTTAAATTTTTATAGGTTTTCAAAAATAAAATGTTTTGTGCTTATGCAACTGATGATGCAAGTGATGCGAAAATAAGCACAAACCTCCCCCAAACTTGTTTTCAACAGTGTGCTCACTGTTGCCTTCTGCTAAATCTGAAAAACCTATAAGCTTGGGAGGAATTTATTAGTCGGGGCAAAATATTTAAGTGAAGAACTTTCCCAAACTTATTTTTGGCTCAAAATTTTGTAAAATTCTCTATTCGAGAGCCAGAAAAAATGCCCCCCCCCCCAAACTTGAGTTATGCAATGTTAATCTTTGAAAATCACATGAGGGGGTCAAAAATCCGTGGTCGATGCCAAGCTTTGCAAAGACCGAATGTTAACACCAACCATTCAAAAATTTTATCAATGCAGTGCTCTGGTTGGTGAAAGAAGAAGTGTGGAAAGGGAAAGGGGTGGAAAAGAATGTATGTGCGTCTCATCTTGGAGAGACGATGCAGTGAATGTGATGGATTATTCGCATTCTTTTTACAGTTCAGAAGAAGGGGTGGAGGTTCAATTTCAGTGATTGGAAGATGATTCATCTCAACACCCGTGTTATTCAAAAATGCGAGTTCATCAGCGAAGATCTCCTCAAAAGTTCCATCTATACCCCGATGAATAATATCATCACAAAGTGCGGGGTGATCTTCAGACTCTAAAAGCAGTTCATAATCAGTGTTAGTTGTTGACCCGGACATCTCGGTGGAAGAGTCCGTATGTATATGATACATAGTTGGGTCAAACAACAATGTATGAAAAGAGTCAAGATCAGTATAAAGAGGATCATCAAATTCGCTGCTGTCGACATCCATTAAGTCGACAGAACAGACCTGAGCAGTAGGTTCGGAGGGTACACTTCCCAACTTGTAAATGTTTAGTTCTATTGACCTATTCCCGAAAGATAGGGTCATAGAACCGTTACGACAGTTGATAATAGCATTGGAAGTGGCCAAAAAGGGGTGACCTAAAATCACCGGAATTTGATTCCGTGGGTTCGCTACAGGCTGTGTATCAATTACAATAAAATCTACCGGGAATATAAATCCTCCGATTTTTATTAACACATCCTCCAGTTCACCCCTAGGTTTGGTGATTGATCGGTCAGCCATCTGGAGAGTTATGCTCGAGGGCTTTAACACTCCGATACCTAGTTGCTCGTATACCGAGTAAGGAAGTAAGTTAACACTAGCGCCAAGGTCAAGTAACGCACGGTTGATGTGTTTCTCCCCAATAGAAATGGAAATAGTAGGACAACCAGGGTCCTTACGTTTCCGTGGTAATTGTTGGGGAAAAGCCGTGTCTACAATACTTGACATGAAGATTTTTTTAGGCACTTGACTCTTCCTCTTCCTAGTGCACAAGTTCTTAAGGGTTTTTGCATAAGACGGAACTTGTTGGATAGCATCTAGGAGAGGGATGTTGATGTTAACTTCCTTAAACATGTTCATAATCTTCTCCATATGTGGACTTGGTGTGTTAGCCCTTAACCGATTAGGATAAGGTGCTTTAGCAATAAGCGCTGGGTCCATCATAGGAGAAGGAAGTGTTTGTGGAATCGATCCCAAAATAGAAGTGGGCATCGTCCGTGGAGGGGTAAAAGAGGTGGGCTGAGGTGGTGGGCCTTTTGGGAAACGAAGAATAGGCTCGGAAGAAGGTGGTGGGGTAGAAGAACTGGGGTCAGAATTAGAAGTGTGTGTGTGAGGAAAGGTCTCAGCCGGGGTGTTATTGATTGATTTTTCAGTATCATCAAACTCTTCCCCAACATGAGTGTCAAGCACTCTTCCAGATCTCAACGTGATTGCATCCACATGATGTGAATAGCCAGGATTGGGTAAAGGTTGAGCTGGAAGTTTCCCTTTCTCTCTTGCACGCATTTCGGCTTTTAGTTGTGCAATTTGTTCTTCCATCGATTTGATGTTCTCATTTTGAGAGATAATGATCTTCATCATATTCTCGACGGAAGATTGCAAACTTGCCGTCCCTTGGATGGATTGTTTCATGAAAGTATCCAAGGTTTGTGCTAGTGCAGAGGTATTATCTGTACCGGTCAATTGCAAAGGACTAGATGGTGCAAAAGTGTTGACCGGATTTTGAAAGTTTTGTGCTTGAAAGGGGTGCTGACTTAATTGTGGTGGTTGCTGTTGTGGTGGAGGGACCCTTTGGAATTGATTCGGGTTTGAAACCGTGTTTTGAGATTGTGATTGGTTCCAAGCAAAATTAGGGTGATTCCTCCAACCCTGATCATATGTGGAGGAGAATGGATCGTTTCTAGATCTTTGAAATGCGGCATTGGTATGCTCATGACCTTGAAACGGACATTCTTCCGTCAAGTGAGACGGATCAGAACAGCAGCCACATACAGTTTTGGAGAGTGATATTTGACTTAGGGCGGCTAAAAATTTGTTTTCCATAGTTTCAAGTTTCTTTTGCATAGCCGAAATGTCAGCTCTAACTCCTATGGAAATATCATTGCCTTCCCTAGACGATTGACTCACACCCTCCCACTGTAAAGATTTTTCAGCGAAATCTTCTAGAAAATTCCAGGCTTCCCCATCATCTTTAGTCATGAAGTTGCCTTGACACATGGATTCAAGGGTCTGTCTTGTGTAAGGAGTAATGCCCTCATAGATGATTCGGCACAGTTCTCATCTCGGGATGCCGTGATGTGGACATTGGACTAACAGATCCTTGAATCGTTCAAGACATTTTGAAAATGTTTCATTTGGAAGCTGGGTGAATTGATAGATTTCGCTACGGACTCGAGCTGTCTTTTGATGTGGGTAGAATTTCTTAAGGAATGCTTTGACGAATTCGTCCCAATTTGAAATGGAATGTGTGGTAGTGTTATATAGCCACTTCTCGGCTAAATCGCACAAAGTGAATGGGAGAAGACGTAGACGGAAAGCATCCACAGAAAGCTGTGAAGTACCCATCATTGCGCATACATTTTCAAATTTGGTGATAAAGACGTATGCGTCTTCAGACTCGAGACCGTGAAATTTTGGTAGAAGGTTGATGTATTGGGGTTTTATTTGAAAATTTTCCCCGTTGGCTGGTGGAATGGAAAGACAGGTGGAAAGTGGGCCTCGTGTAGGATAGCATCTTTCTTGGAGAGAGATGCGAGGTGGATTCTGCGCACCAACGGACGGCGGCAGGGTAGTGGAAAAGAAGTTCGATGGAGATGGATCCATCGAAGTGGGTGTGGTGGTGGGTAAAAGAAAGGTAAGTGTAGAAATACCGACTTTAAGGTCGATCGGGAGACGCGGACTTAACAGGCACTAGAATCCCGTTGTCCAGCCTATCTTGCACTAAAAAGGGTTAGTACAAGTGGCAGCGTGAATTTATAATTAGGGGAAATGAAGTGAATGTGGTGTTTGTTTTGAAAAAATGATACGGATTTTGAAAAAATGATGCGACACAACAAATGCAGCACACAAACCCTAATTTCTAGTGGTCACCTAGGTCCGGCTCTAGACCGCTCCTAACTGCCAAAAGACAAGTCGCAGGATAGAATCCTCCACTGCCTCTTTGTCCCCCTGTGGCCGGATAAGTGCCAGGTAAGTGGGAAGGTACTCCACTACGTAAGTAGTGGACCTAATTAAAAACCACTAGCCTTAGACACACTCGCCTTAGACACCACAAGAAAACGCGGATAAGCAATGAATTACCCACGGCCTTCTTTTGTCCTAATTGAGCGCGACGGTCCTTAGAGTCATCTCTAGATATTTTTTAATTAATAAGGGTAATGCGGATGCAGGTTTATGATTTTTGGGGCTTAGGAAGGGTAATGAACTCCCCACCTAATCTGGATTTGGTCGTGCCCCTTAATTTCCGTATTAATATGCAAACAACCAAAAATCAAAACACGCACAAATTTTTAATTTTGCTTTTGCGGCGCTGCGATTATTTGCAAAGAAACCTGCACAAAATGTTAGTTGGAGCTAAAAAGAAGAGAGAGGAGAAGATAAGAAACTTACAAAGAAAGTTTGGTGCAGTGATGACTTTGAGTTGCCGCGGAACCGCCGCAGGAGAGGGGGTTTTGCCGCGGAAACGCGGTTGGGGAAAGGGATCACTGCACAGAAATTTAGGAGAATGCTTCTGTTGCTCCCCTTAGCTCTCTGGAATGCTCAGAAAAATTTCATCCAAGCTCCAATGATTCCAAAATTCCTCGCAATCAAATCACAACACACGTATTAGAGTTTGTGCGAGTTTAGATCACAAAATTTAGATGGAATAAAATTTTCAACTCAAATTTCAAAATACGAACAATTAGCGCACTATCCCCGGCAACGGCGCCATTTGATTGTTATAAATTTCCGATTGTGTGTATCAAATCAAATAGTCCCCGGCAACGGCGCCATTTGATTGAAACGATTTTCCGTTGTGTATGTAGAAAATAGAATAGAAATCACAACCAAAAATATTTGACCGCAATCAATAACGGTGTCGAATGTAGATTGTAAGTGAGTGCGGATCGTCCACAGGGACAGTGTAATAGTTCGTCTTTCAAATTTAGATTAGTTGAAACTTTAAAGAAAAGAAAACAAACAATTCATGATTTTATATTTGAAGTTCAAGAATTAGAAAATCTAGATCTAATAACAAAAAAAGATAGAATCAATAATTGATAGTTTGATGACTTTTCCAAACCAAATATCAAGAATCGAAATGAGGCTCGTAGGAATCGATCGGATCTATAGATGTGATGTAATCTTACAATTACGTATTCTTATCCTTCGATGAATTGATACTAGATCGATGATGATCGATCGAGAATTAGGGATTTCTTATGAAACTAGGGTTTCATCTTATCCCTTATTCTTTCGTCGATATCATTCACATTCTAGCCTCTAGTAAATTCAAGAAACGATCGTAGATCCCTAATTTCGAGCGATCACATTCAAGAAAGTATCGCAACGAAACTAGGTCATCGATTCTTGAACTTGCTAGGGTTTACAAAGCTCGTAGGACTTAAAAATCGTATTAAGATTTGTTACATCATCATTCTACAATCGTCTCGACTCCTTTACGAGCGGAGTTTTACTCAAACATCACAACAAGAACCACAATCACAAATTGAGATCGAATCATGATGCAAGAATTTAAAAGAAAGCAAGATTAAAGAATTTCACCTTTTATTTATATCAACAATTTCATTACATTCGCTCAAGAACTACAAGAGGAAGAACTCGATCGTCGATTTGGCTTCGCTCGTCTCCGTGGGTCGCGGATCGGCTTGGATCACTTGCCCGATTGAAGATCGGCTCGGCTCCTAAAAGGTTGAAGGCTTCTTGCTTGATTGGTACTCAAGATCTTGAATTTGGAGTGGAATTGGGGTTAGGGTTTCGCACAAGCCTTGTCACTAGACTAGTGGAAGAAGATGAAGAAGACTAAAGATTATTGAACTAATGATGAACTAATGAACTCCCCAACCCTTAGATCTAGGTTCCTATTTATAGCCATCAAAATCCTAGATCTAGGATTTGAATTTTAAGTTTCCCTCCAAAAGTTTGTTAGATGAAATTTGAATTTCCCTCCAAAAGTTTGTTGGATGAAATTTGAATTTCCCTCCAAAAGTTAGTTAGAGGAGAAGCTTCTAGATGTGATTAGTTAGGACGGAGCTTCTAGAAGAGGTTAGTTAGGAGCTTAATTAGGATTAGCTTTGCTTAATGATCTTTGCTGATCTGGCAGTAGCTTCGCGAGAATTCTGGAATTTGACATATCTTTCTGAGCTGTAGGCCTTGAGATATGAATTTTGCACTAAAAATAATTTGGTGATCTGACCAAACCGCCGCGGAAACGCGGCGCAAGCCGGCTCCCGCCGTGGTTACGCGGCGCTTTTGAAGAGTTGGGGCTCGGGCTTTCTGGTGCTTGTTGGGCTTGAGTTGTGGGCCTTTCTTTGATATGTTGAATTGTATTTCTCCCTTTGGATTGCTACCAGATCTCAAAACTTGGAGTTGGTGTAATGTTTGATCAGCAAAATGACAATTTTGGCTTTTCTTCCGGATTTTCCTGCACAATTTCTCAAGACAAGTGTTGCACAATATAGAGATGATGCGATGCCATGAAATGCAGTCAATTTCCTTTATAGTGCCGGTTTTAGAGTCTAACACATGCAATCTGATATTTTACGACTGATTTGCTAATATATGAAATATGAATACCGAACACTTCTAAATGAGTGAAAATGATAGGGAAATTGCCGTGTTAAAAATACATTATTTTCGACTGATTAGCGGCCTCGTCGCGTCCTCTGCCTGTATATTGGGAAGCGTGGCATGACAGTCCCAAGCCGTAGGAGTATCGAGATCGGGCATCGATACTCCAGAGTAGACTTGCGTATACGTTTCTAGACCCTGACGAGGGGCGATGGTTGGTCCCACAACCATTGGTGTAATCACCTAAGATTGTATACGGGTGCTTACTTGGGGTAAGTACACTGGACGGACTCATTGAGAACCTCTAAATGGTATTATACCTATCGTCAGGTAGCGGTTCTCATGTGACATGTGTATAGGTTAATCTTTGGACCTGAGGTAAACATTTGTCTCGTGTGATTTCCCACTGTGCTTTGATCACTACCCTACCACTGCTCTACTGAGTCGTGCAAACAGGTTTTGGTTGGGTACAGTCCCGAGCCACATGGAGACAGTAAGTGATTGTCAAGGATTCGTTTCTCTAGATATTGGGAGTCGATATCGCACTGTGTTCGATTGGCGACCATAAGACCTTGGCTAAGGTAGTTGGGATTTACTGATAGGTTGATCAGTAGTTTCCCGGATTGGTCCTGGGCCGCATCAGCACGAATTATCGGGTTATTAGGGTCTGACATTTACCACCCCCTAGATCCGGTATGCGATACTCTTAAACGAAGAGACCGAAATGTACGGATATTGTTATGGATAGGCTCAGTAGGGATCCGGATGAGTTTGCTCGTCGGCTTTTCTTTTCGACTGGTACCTGGGTAGCCGTTAGGTACAGCTAGTGCCGCTGACGTGCTTATGGTTATGGATTTATCCAGTAACGCACTGCTGGCGTACTGTCGAGTCTTTAGAGTCCCATGCATGGGGTTTCCCTTCTTCGGGCGAAACGATGTAGAGGCTGTATGGTTTTACGGCAAGGGTTCGATCACATACGTGTACTTGTACACGTATGATGTTCGGGCGGATAATACTATTGGGCTTTGGTTTAAGCCAGATTCTAGTATTATATTGTTGGATTATTTTCGTCTCATTGAATTTGTATTTTTCGGAATACGGATGCGGGTATATATATACTGTGAGGGGTATTCTTGTAATTTATTATAAGGTGCTTCTAGAAGAAGACACATCATTATTTGTTTTAACCATTTAGTTAAATGGTTAATGAGGTAGAGGGTGAGGTGTTATCATTCATTGAATGAAGCATAGCTACTTGATGACTCATGTAGTGACTCATGGGGTGACTCATGATTTACTATTAGGGTATGCTAGATATTTTGAGATATTTTGGTGTAGATATTTTGTGTTTGCGTTATTATCTACAAGACTTAGCCATTCTTCATTTCTATTCTCACAACAACACTCCCATCTCCTCCAAGCTTCTCTTCTTCTACCTCAAACCCTAATAGTCTCATGTGTTGAGAAACCTAGGGTTCTTGAGACAAAACAATCCATCATCACTCTTTACATCCTCTAGGCTACTTAGATTAGCATACTAAGTAACCTAGTTACCTTGGTTTAAAGGTAGGAGCTCAAAGTAGACACTCTCGGGTGGATCATCTTTGACGTGAGGAAGCCATCGATCAAGCTCGATCATGAAGGCCACTAGGAGCATGCTAAAAGAGAGGAGTGAAGACCCGAAGGAATTAAACCTCTCGGTATATACTCTTTTCATAGTAGATAGCTTATTTAGTTGCTAGTTAGGTTTATGGTAGATCCGGTTTAGGGTTATTCTAACGCCAAGTTTTCATCGTTAGAAAAAATTTTGTTCCGCAATCGGCCTCGGTTGATGGCCAGGGCGTTAGTGTAACCCAACACCCACTCCATCAAACCAAGGTCAATCTATGAAATTAAAGTTCAGATATAATACCCCTAAAGTCAAGTCTAAGTTCCGTAAGGTTAAGCCTAGGTTCCAGAAATATATACCCTAGACTCCACATATTCAAACCAAAACTGAACAAAGGTTAAACCTAGCGCTCTAATATCAACTTTCTCACGACTCAAATTGGCACGTGACCGGCACTTACATCCATGACGTCTAAAGATGTCGACGCGACCCAAATAAGCCAAAAACCAAGATCTAAACCTTTTTAAAGAATAAAAAGGTGAAGTTTTCAAAATTTGTTTAGTATAAAACATAATTTATATACAAAGATTGGTTATTTAAAAGCATATGTCAAGTGTTTTGAAATAATGTTAAAATATTTTCGTTATTTGAAATTTCGACAGCACCTCCTTTGTAATTTTTTTGATAAATACAGGTACATATACATATAATTATAAAGGCATCCCCACATGGGAGTTATCTCAACGCTCAATGACGGAATCATAACCACGCAGTTAAATATGACGCTCGAAGGTGAAGGATCACAAGCAAATATAAAATGAACAGCGTAATAAAGCTAACTAGTTAACTCTATCCGAGTTCGACCCAAAAGAATATACATAAAGTCACAACTCGATCTAAATTAAATAATACAGGTGGTCTGATGGAGTGACACTAGATACAAAATACAATATCAACAAAAGAGACGGTTACTACACGTGTAACCCACCTAGCAAAATCTGCGGTGAACCCCAAAGTATGAATCCACTACGCTGCTATGCGTCCATGCGCTCTATCCTACAAGGAGCTAAGGCACAACGGGGGTGAGTTGCCAACTCAGTAAATAGAAGTATATATCACAAGATATAATATGACATGTGTAGCAATGAATGCAAGTGAGATATAAATGAAGTCGCATAAGAATAAATATACATCATCATTAAATCCTTATCAAACTCGTGTCCATCGTCGACACAAATAAAATCTGGATATCATAGGCACTCTCCAATCGATCGGTCCTCTCCTGATATCAACTCAGCCACGGTCGGAATCCTCCATATATCCACCGCGCTCTAATGTCACCTCCGGTATCAATCATCCCGCTAGGCTCTTCGTACCTCCCTACGGTCTTCCTGCCCCTTGGAGTCGTACCGGGTCCACAATGTATCCGTAATCGGTTAACCTCTCCCTCGATTCGGATATCTCATCATGAAAACCAAAACTCATGGTGGATACCAAATCATCATATCATGAGAAAACTGTACTTTTGAAAACATAATCCGTTTTATGAAAGATACCGCGATTTCTCAAATCCATAGAAATATCAAATCTATGATATTAACAGAGAATGACCCATTCATGCAACATTTAGCAATTATAACATGTAAATAAATGGACTATAGCATTCGAATAATGGAACATGGTAAATAGCAAGTAATATTATCATTAAATATGGTAATACAGTTAAACATAGAAATTCTACATATCATGGCAGTACTAATTATGTGTAGTGTAGCATGCGAGTCTGTGAACTGTGCGACATGGAATCATTAGTATTGTGCTTGTGTTCTATTCAGTGTATCTATTCTAGCAAGTATAGTTATACACTAAAGATGGAATGGTACTCAATGTAATGCATATGACATAGAATGTGGCTAAGTGTCATGAATAGTGTTTAAAAACCGATACGGAGTTTTATAAAGCTTCTGGTAGTCGAGGGTGCTATACGCCATCCGCCCGAGTTCCCACTTGTAAATGTCCCCCTACTAACCGGAACAAGTCTCAATCTACTCGAATCCAATCACTTCTTTTCCCTTTCTTGTCGCCTCTGAAGTCCTCGCAACCGATTCTAATATCGAAATAAAACTTTCATACGTAACTAGATTTTCGATACGACGAATATACAACAAAAAGTGAACCAAACTCACGTAACTTAAAATGTGTGATTATCGTGTGTTAAATATTAGTGATATGTATGCCCTAGAGGCCATTATTGTATGATATAGTGGATGCTTGGACATATATATAGAAGACTTTCTTGCTCGACATGATAGTATGCTATCTGGTTGTCTTTATCTTAACATGTTCACTGGTATTATTATACTGTCTCTCATATACATGTTAATAAATCCCTTAGGATGTTGGCTTGACTACCAGGACTATAATGCGAATTATACTACTGAGACCTGGGTAGTCCACAACCACATCCTTCAATTGTTCCTAGTGTTAGTGTTATATGCCCTAGAGACCATTATTATATAGTAATAGTTTGTATATTACATTTTGGAAGCTTGGGATATATACACGGATTATAACAGTCTTGCTCAATATAGTAGTATGCTACTTGGTTTGTATCTATCTTAATATGTGTATGTGTTTCTTTTAACGTGTCGCTAATACATATTGATAGAGCCCTTAGGATCTTTACTTGACTACCAGCGTTGTGATGGCAATCACACTAGTGGAGGTTGGGTAGTCTACAAGCACATCCTTATACAGGTCCCTAGTCATAGGATTATCGAGACAGGGCATCAATACTCCAGAGTAAACTAGTGTATACGCTTCTTATCCCAACAGGGGAGATGGTCTGTCCCACAGCCATCAGTATGTCGTACTGGAGATAGTATGCAGGTGCTCATTAGATTATGAGTTACACTGGACGGACTCGTGGGGTACTGCCGGTTGGTACTATGCCTATCGTCAGGTAGCAGTTTCCAGGTGACATGAGTACAGCTTAGTCCGTTGACTTGACACTGCTTTTTCGCCTCAAGTGTGTTCCCACTATTCTTAGATTGCTACCCTACCACGGCTCTATTGAGTCGTGCAAACAGGTAGTAGTTGGGTGCAGTCCCGAAACACTTGGAGGCAGTGACGGTTAGATAGGATTCGTCTCTCCCGGTATTGGTGGTTGATGTCACGCTGTGTTCGGAAAGCCATTACACAAAGTCCCTGGTCAGGGCAAGCGAGATTTACTGGTAGGTACTCCAGTAGTTTCTCAGGGTGTTTTTGGCCGCACTCCGACATAACTTATTGCACTATTAAGGGTCTGACACTTGCCGGTCCCTAGAACCGATATGCGACACTCTTAGACGAACAGACCGGACTGTACGGAGATTGCCACAGACAGGCTCAGTAGGAGTTTGGATGAGTTTGCTCGTCGGCCTTCTTATCGACAGATACTTGGGTAGCCGTTATGTGCAGCTAGTACCGCTGACGTGCTTGTGGTTAAACCCACTGCCAGCATACTGTCGAGTCTTTAGAGTCCTACACATAGGGTTTCCCAGCTTCGGGCGAAACGATGTAAAGGTCGTATGGTTTTACGATAGGGTTCGTTCACATACGTGTACTTGTATGAGTGTGATGTTCGAGCGGATAATACTAGTGGGGTTTGGTTTAATCCGGATCCAAGTATTTGATTATTGGATTAGTTTCGTCTCATTGTATTCGTGTTTCTCGGAATACGGATGTGGGTATGTATATACGGATGAGAAGAGTATAGAAGGAGACACCTCATTAGGGTTTTGACCATTGACTTGATTAAAACAATTATGAGGTGGAGAAAAGTATTTGTTATTTTTTGCAAATGATAATTGTGTCATGGCTACTTGTTATTGACCACTTGACTTGGGTTGACCACTTGACTTGGTTTGACTTTTTGACTTTAGATATTTTTGTGAGATATTTTGTGACCTAGATATTTTGATGAGATATTTTTTCATGCCATGCTTGTGGTCATGTCAAGTTAGTCATTCTATTTTCTATTATCATTATCAAAAATTATTTCTCTTTCCTCAAGTTCACACTCTCCTTCTTCCTCTCAAAACCTCAGTGTCTCATGTGTTGAAAATCAAGGGTTAGTGAGACTAAGCTACCCAAAATCATAATCTACTCATTCTAGGTTACTTAGTTTAGTACACCAAGTGATCTAGTTGCCTCAACTTGAAGGTTAAGCCCAAGGTTGAAACACTAGGGTGGATCTTCTTCGACTTCGAGAAGTCGACGGGGAGGTGCTATCCATTTCCACTCCAAGGAGCTCGTGAGGTGAAGGAGGACAGCGAGAAGACAAGAAGGACTTGAAACTTTAGGTATAATCTTCTTACATAGTAGATAAAACCTCTAGTTAGTTTGTTAGTTATGGTTTAGCTAAGATCCTGGAGTTCAAGTCGATGTTACCATGTTAGAAAAATCATTTTTTACCCGTTCCGCCTCCCCGCAAACCCGTGGGGTAAGTGACGTCAACTTACACCTAGTCGAGGGTATATCGAAACAGGGAATCAATATTCCAGAGTAGACTAGTGTGTACGTTTCTTGACCCTGTATGGGGGCGATGGTTGATCCTATAACCATTGGTATTTGACATTAAAGATTGTACACAGGTGCTCATTAGAGAATGGGTACACCGAACAGAACTCGCCGAGAACTCCTAGTTGGTAGTATATGTAGGGTTACTAGGCATACTCAAGAGGTTCCACAAGGCATCAACCATGCCAAATTAATATTTTCCGGTGCCGAGAAACCCTAAACTAGATCGTTAACTAGAGATTAGGCGAAAAGCGAGCAAGTAAACAACTTTATTGCTAAGTGAAAGGGATTACAACCTTTGTAGATCCGGTCCTCCACTTCTTTAGCTCCGTGTTGACGTCCCTCCGCTGCGATCATCGGGATTACGGACTCTAGCAATAGTTTCTTCGGAGAAATGATCGGGCTAGGTCATTGACTTCGAGGCCGAAGATGATCTACGTCGGGGAGACTCAAACTCAAGCTATTCCTTCACTTGGTCAAAAACTTTATGAAGAGAACACCCTATACTACATGGCAAGTGGTAGAGGATGAAGAAATAGGAAGTGGGTTCACTTTAGAATTGGATTTCTCACTCTTTTTCTCATGGCACCATTGGAGCTCTCAAGCTTTCGTGAGCTTGATGAAGATGAAGAAGAAGAAAAGAAGCATATCAATTAAAAGAATAATATCAATACTTATCCTTTTAATCATGGCACCATGGTTGAGTTAAGCCCTCATGCTTAACTCATGTAGAGATTTAACCAAACCATTAGGTTAAAGGTTGGGTTAACTAATATCTTGAAACATATGACAAAAGAGTTGACTTTGTCAATGTTTATCAAGCTTCATGAAGCTTGATAACTTTGACCAAAGTCACACTCTTTTGTTAAATGCTTAGGAAAATAGTAAACCCTAATCTAACCTTGATTTGGTTCAAGTCTCATACACACAACTTGTTTGTATCATCAAGCATGATACAAACATGTACACTTGCATATATCACATATAAACAATGTGCACATAAAAGTGAGAAAATCAATCTTAAGTGAACCAATACTAGTTAATGTAAATTAATATATCAAATATATAATTATACATTAAATCATTAAATCAACACTTGATTTAACGATCCGATCATATCGCATATAACCGACTAATATCAATAGTAACAACTTATCGAATCAACACTTGATCCGATAACCCGGCTATATCGCATACAACCGATCAATGTCACAAATCGTGAGAATAGAATACAGTATCACATACTGGTATTATTCTCGGTCCCGCACATATCTCATATGCGCTCCTATTTCGTTTCGCTTGAGCCAGGAAACCCCTGTGTAGGACTCTAAAGACTCGTCAATACGCCGGCAGCAGGTGATGATCATATCAAACACCCACAAGCCGCAAGCGGTCTGCTAAACGTAATGGCCACCCGGGTATTGAGCGATCAGAAGATCAACGAGCAAGCCCGCTCACACTCCTGTGAATCCAACGAGTAACACTACCGTACAGTCCGGTCTGTTCGTCTGATATGTCGCATATCTCGTCTAGGGGTGGTAAACGTCAGACCCCAATAACTCGATAAGTCGTGTCGATATGAGGCTCATAACGGGTCGAGAAACTACTGGTAACACTTACCAGTAAATCCCTAAAGCAGCCTTGGCCAAGGACTTCCTGTTATAGCCAATCGAGCACTGCGCAACATCAACTCCCTATACCGGGAGAAACGAAACCCCTCCTATCGCTCATTGCCTCCATGTGATTCGGGACTGTACCCAAAAGCCACCTTTTTGCACGTCCTCTTGGACGTGGTATGGTGGAAATCAAAGCACAGTGGGAATCACACAAGACTCTATGACGATCTCGGGTCTACAGACTAACCTGTACCAGTGTCACCAGAGAACTGCCATCTGACGTATGGTATAATACCATCTGGGAGTTCTCAGTGAGTTCGTACAGTATACCCAGTCTCCACTGAGCACCCGTATATCATCTCTGATGTCAAACACCAATGGATATGGGATCATCCATCGCCCATCTATATGAGTCAAGAAGGTACACGCTAGTCTACTCTGGTATATCGATGCCCCGTCTCGATACACCCACGACTAGGGACTTTGAAGGATGTACTTATGGACTACCACGTCCCCACTAATATGATCCGCATCATAGTCCAGGTAGTCAAGTACACATCCTAAGGGCTTTACCAACATGTAACAGAGAGACAATCAGTGTACACGTTAAGGTAAAGAGTAACCAGATAGCATACTATCATATCGAGCAAGAAAGTCATCCCTATATATGTCCAAGCATCCACTACAATATACATCCTATGTATAGTAATGGCCTCTAGGGCATACATATAACTAACAATCTCCCACTTGCACTAGGGCCATCTGATAGCAGTGGTTGTAGTATCTCATACTCAACCATCCCATAAAAGTCTCTCTCTAGGAAAAGGCCTTTGTGAGTGGATCCGCCGTGTTGTCCTCTGAGTCTACTCTCCTAACCTCGATCCCCTGGAGATCAACCATCTCCACGATCAGGTGATACTGCCTAAGAATATGTCTGGATCATTGATGGGACAGGCGTTCCTTGGCATAAGCCACAACTCCATTGTCACACAATAGGAGGAACGAAGTTCATCTCATGAACTTATATACATCCAGACTGCCTCTTTGGTAGCATCTTTGGTAGCAATGTATCCAGCCTTTATCGTCTAGTATGCCACGGTATCTAGCTTGGAACTCTTCCAACATACCGTCCCTTTACTGAGGGTAAAGACAATGCCTGTGACTGACATTCAGTCATCCTTATCACCCTAGAACCTTTCCAGTAATTCTCCCCAGGATCAATTAATACCATCTCACTACAACTAGTGAGTATCCTAACATCCAATTAGATCTATCTCATAGATCCAAAACCCAGGATTTAGGAGGTATCACTTTGATCCTTTATGGAGAATCCTTGTGATAAGCGGAAATTGACCGAGCGTAGCATAGGAAACTCCTTCCCTATCAAGTGTATGTTATCCACGTACTCTACGAGGATCACTACCATACTCCCTACTACCTTTTTGTACATACAAGGATCATCTACCATTTTGATGATGTCAAACTCTTTGACTAATCTCATCAAAACAGACGTTCCAACTCCGCGATGCCTGCTTTATCATATAAAACATCTTGCACATGTTTCCGCTGCTCCCACTGTCTATGAAGCCCTCTGACGGTGTACTTATAGACTCTGTCTTCTAAATCATTATTTAGAAAAGCAGTCATGACACCCAACCGTTAGATATCGTAGTCATGGTATGTAGCCGTGGCAAGTAGGATCTGGATGGACTTAAGCATAGCTACTTAGAAAAGGTTTCATCATAATCCATACATAGTCTATGATGCAAACTTTTAACAAGTCTAGCTTTGAAAGTCTCAACTTTTCCATGTACACCAAGTAATCTTCTCAAGATTTACTTGCTTCTGATGGGGATTTAACTCTTCAGATAAAACAACCAAAGTCCATACTTTGTTGGTGTTGGAGATAGTGCCCTCAGAGTCAATTATTGGGTCACAGGCACATGATTGCAATGATTGAGGGGAGGACCTATCCCGGTAGGACAGTCTTACTCGAGATGATAGTATGCTATCTGGTTTATCTTTATCATCGTGTACTGCTTTAGGTGACCTTTCGAGTCGCTATTACACGTTGATAAAGCCCCTTGGATTCTTGCTTGACCACCAGCAGTATGAGGGCGATCATATAAGTGGGAGCTGGGGTCTACAAGCACATTCTTAAATGGTCCCTAGTCGTGGGAGATTCGAGACAGGGCATCGTTTCTCCAGAGTAGACTAGTGTATACAGTCGAGACCCCGACGAGGGGCGGTGGCCGGTCTCACAAGCCACTGGTGTCAGTTGGTTCACCTAAGATGTATACAGGTGCTCATTGGGTTATGAGTACACCGGACAGGACTCGCCGGGAACCTGCTAGTTGGGATATACCAGACGTCAGATAGCAGTTCCCAGGTGACATGTGTACAGGTTAGTTCATCGACCTGGGATCGTCATTTGTCTCGTGTGAGTTCCCACTGTACTTTGATTACTACCCTACCACGGCTCAAAGGAGTCGTGCAAACAGGTTTTAGTTGGGTACAGTCCCGAGCCACATGGAGGCAGTGAGCGGATCTGCAGGGGTTCGTCTCTCCCGGTATTGGGGGTGAGGTCGTGCTGTGTCTAGGAGAGCCAGATCATGAAAAGTCCTTGGCCAAGGCAGGAGATTTGCTGGTAGGTATTCCAGTAGTATCTCAGGGTGTTCTGGGCTACACTCCGACACGACTTGTACCGCTTTTGGGGGTCTGACTTTTACCAACCCCCTAGGCCCGCCATGCGATACTCGTAGACGAACGGACCGGACTGTACGGATATTGTCACTGACAGGCTCAGTAGGGTGTCAGGATGAGTTCGCTCATCGACGTCCCTTTTGGTCAATACCTGGTGGCCCGTCACGTATTGGCTTATACCTCTGACGTGCTAGTGGTTAAATCCACAGCCATAGTATTGACGAGTCTTTAGAGTCCACCACACAGACAGTTACTCAAGTTTCGGGCGAAACGCTGTAGAGGCCGTATGGAGATATGGCAGGGTTCGATCAGATACGTGCGGTATTGCACGGATCGTGATCGGACAGTTTTTACTAGCCGGCTTTGGCTTAAGCCGGATACTAGTATTTGATAGTGTAGTTTTGTCTCTTTGCATTTGTGTTCAGTGGGAATACAAATGCGGGCATGTATTTGCAGTAGCGGGGTTTTCCTATAATTTATTACGGGATCGGTTTTCTGGGGTTGCCAGTTTGTATTCCGTTCCGGCCGGTTTTCTCTTTTTCCTTCCCGGTCGGACTTTTCGTTGGAGGGTGTTAATTGCAAGTTTGCAATTAACATTTTGTGAGGGGTTTCTTTGCATGAGTGTGGCTTCATAATCATGAGATTCTTTTCTTGTCTATTCATTGCATTTATTGTGATGGTTTAGTGAGAGATTGATTTGTGAGATGAGGGTGACCTTTTTATAATTGTTTATTCACTTTTTTTTTCCACTTGAATTTTTTCCATGATTCATTCTTGGGGCCGGCCACTGTTTATATGGAGTGAGGTTTAATTTGTGTGGCATATTCCTTGCTTGCTAATTTCGTGGGGCCCCCCCCATGTGTGTGTGTGCTGTTGATTTGTGAAGGGAAATTTCCTTTTACATGGTTTCTTTGGTGCACTCTTCATAGATAATTCCACAGAGCACCATTCTGTTTTTGCCAGAGCTCATTTTTCATGCTCCATTCTTTTCATCAAGCAACCATGAAAAATCTTGTGCAAAAATTCCTCCAACATGGCAACCTCATAACCCCAAAAGAGATAACCTTCTACACTATTCTATAGCAAGTCTTGGACGCGTCGGCTAGCCAACTTCGCGCCCGAGTTGCCTCGGTCAAGAGGTGGGAGCCCGTAAAAGATTTCGGCTACGTGGTGCCCTTTCCGACGAGCGAGGAGGTGACGGAGATTCCGCGGGAGATCGGAGTGGAGACGAAGACCGAAGGACACGGATCGCTTGGTATAGCATCTCTACTCTTTTCTATTTTGCTAGTTGCTAGGTTAATGGCCCGATCCGGGTAAAAAGTCCGCGGTGGTGCCGTTTTGCAAAGTTTGCAAAGTTATTGTTTTCCGCGTTTCCGGCGTCGGATCGACGGCCGGGGCGCCCCCGCGGGCTTACATTGGTATCAGAGCCACGCCGTTAACCTACCTAGCTTGCTCTAGTATGTTTAGTGCTCGATCGAACGAAAATCCCCAAAAACCGTATTTTCCCATGCTTCAGGTTTCTGTCGATTTTATTTTGTCTCAGAAAATTTTTCAGTACATTGCAGAAACATGAGAATGAAATTCTAAGGACTCTGGAAAAATTTGGTTTTGCGATGCTTCAGGACGACCGCGGAAGGGCGGCCAAACCCCTGGTTTGGCCGCGGTTCCGCGGTGGAAAGAAGTCCTTGCTGTGCGAAATTTTTCCAGTGGGCTTTTGGCTTGGAAATAGGGGTTTTGGGATATTCTTTTTGGGCCCAGTTTTTCTGTAAGTGCTACAGTAGTGTATGGGGCCCACTTGATAATATTTGTTCGATCGGATATTTTAAACATGCCAGTTCACAGTTTTTACATTATATCTGCGACCGTGAATGTCACTTGATCGGTAAATCCCGTCTAACTGCTATAGCCCGGTTAGACGGATTTGCGAACGTGACTTTCACGTTGATGTTCTGTGATTGTACTGTGTTGTTGCGGATCGGTCGTGGGGATAGCCTGGTTGCAGTGGTAGTACAGTTCTGTTTTATATGTACATTTGATATTGCGGGGCGAGCGTCCGACATGTGGACTGCCGTCACTGCCTGTTTGTATTATTATTTTGGGGCACGACCTGGTTGCGGTCGATGTACCCATTGTATGTATATTTTACTTTCTGTACTAGGATTACCCCGCGGAGGGGTGCACGGGTAGCCGGGTTCTGGAGGGCAACAAGCCCGCATCTCATGGCATTGAGACGGAGGGGGCTTCACTCTAGAATTGGCGGGCTATTCGCCGCACTCGTAGGGGGTATAGGGTTGACCCAGGAGGGGTGCCCAAGTTACCGGATTCTGTGAAGTGCTGGGTGGTCCATTCACGTAGCTGAAGGGGGCTGCCTCGCTTCAGGTTTTGGCGGGTAACTTGCCGCATCCGTAGGGGTCTAGGATTTCATTGCACAGGCTATCCACACGACCAGGGGAACGTCGGGTTTCAGTAGCGGCTCTGTGAAACCCGGGGATCCCAGATATCTGTATTGATCTGTGTTGCTATACATATCTGTGTTGCTTTTTATCACGCCTTGAGCGAATACTATATATTAGTAGATGTTGTATATGTTTTTCATCCGCACTAGTCCAGTCCCCGCTCTGTCGTTAGTTAGCTAACCTAACGGGTGATGACGGGACCCAGTGGCGAATGCGGATGGCATATACGTACATCAGTATATTTTCGTTCTTTGTGGTGTGATCAATTGATGGGACTGCGTTGATTCGGATCAATGCAAGATAAACAAACCTATTCTGATGTTGTTGGAACACTTTTTCAAAAAGCTGTTATTGCAAGGGCGTTCTCTTTTGTTTTGCACAGTGGTATTCATTTGGAATATCCTGCTCCTCAGTCGACGAGGCAAGGGCCGAGATCCCTTCACCGGGAGTGACCCCTTGGACAAAAGTTTGCGTCAGGGCATTAACTTCACTATAGCCGATTGCTTTTGCTTTGCACCGTGGTATTCAGTTGGAATATCCTGCACCTCATTCTACGGGGAAAGAGCCGAGATCCCTTCACCGGGAGTGACCTCTTTAGCGAAGGTTTTCGTTACTATATTTTTCTAAAAAGCTATCCGTTCCTTCAACGATATCAAGTTCATTACGTTAAAGGTTTTCGCCAGAAACCATTCGTAGCCCTCCGTCGTTTCATATGGATGGTCAATAGTATTCAAGCTGTGTATGTTGGCCAAAGTCAAGGCACAGTGTTTGGTAGCTGTTGGGTATTCATATGCAGCATAGATAGATGCGTTGGTTTGGGACAGTCGTACTGCCATTTTGGCCAAAGTCAAGGGTATGTACGGGTGGGTTCAAATTAACCTGGATAATGACGGGTAGAACTTGACATGTGACTTATGATATGTTGGCCAAAGTCAAGGTCATAAGAGCATGGGGTAAAAATCTACATCGGGAGTTTCAAAAGAACTGAAACTTGCCAGATATGCGCATACCTTCTGGAGTATGATAACGTGAGCGGATTCCGTCACATTATCATGCGATGATAGTTGGATCCCGATTCCCACTGATGAGTTGGTTTACTCCTCGGGTATTCCCGGCTAATCCTTCTTTCAAGTTTGGGGAAGAATTTGACGTTACAGTGGGAAGTTTCCAGATTAGATAAAGTGACAACCATTCCGATCTAGGTTAGAGTGCACGCTGAGTGTTTCTTTTCTCTCTCTCTGGCAGCGACCATTGACCCGACCCTCGACTATGACTCAGTGACCAAGTTGACCGAACCATCTTAACACTGGCTTTTGGATTGTCAGAGTTGCAGACCTCTTTGCCACTCCTACTTTTACCCTTTTCTCCGGGACACCCCGTATTACTACGAACGTCCACTTCCATTGGACAAAACCATCGTATGGTTATATACGAACTCGAAGGACTTCGAGGATGGTTTCAGGTTCTGGAGAAAACGAATAGGACTATTCAGTTGTCTTTTCCTTTTACCTTCTCTCAGGTTGTGAGTACTCATTGGTTTAGGAGTAGTACACCTATTACGCAAATTGGATAGTCTTCTTCCAAACCATAGGCTGGTGCCGACCGGTAGGGAATGAAGAAAACCAATTAGCCTAAACGGTGTACAGAAGGTATTAAGTTCAGAAAAAGCAAGGGATTAGTAAGAGGGCAAAGTAAATTGCGACTGCTATTCACGACCAAACCATGTACTTTTTTGTCAATCCTAAATCACCTATGAATTAAGTTCATTCGGTTGTCTTTTATCCTCACCTTCTCTCGCATTGCGAGTGCTCCTAGGACTAGGACGGTACACCCATTATGCTTATTGGATAGTCTTCTTCCAAACCATAGGCTGGTGCCGAACGGTAGGGAAGGAAGAAAACCATTTGGCCTAAAGGGGTGTATAGAAGGTAATGACTAAAGACAAATAAAGGGATTTGGAGAGGTGGCAAAGAATTATACAGTTATAGTTGTGAATCTGGATAATGGAAGAGGCATTACTAAGAATACCAGGATACCCCATCGAAACATCTCAATGTTTCAGTTTCACTGTGTACTGTTAAATGAAAACTGATTTCCCAATTAGGCACTTGCTCCAGGGTATGTATTTACCAGGTATGAGTCTCACATCTGTATGGTTTTACAGATGATGAAGGGGAGTAAGTTATTGGGAATTAGGTGACCATCCTCATTATATCGGGATTCGTTGGAATTGGTGATATTTGAGGAAGCCATCTGGGTTGTTTGCCGGTCGGCAAATATTTGGTTTTGAATATCCGTTGTTGTGCACCAATTTCAAATTGATATATCTGTACGTCTATTTTTATAGAGTGAGACATATCTTTTTGAAATTATGTCTATGACATTTACCTATACCAGTGGATGGTTAGGTAAGGAGCATTGAACAGCGGTGTAATTCTTCTTAACCAAAAGTACAGTTTTCAACCCACGACACACAGTGAATGAGTCATCAGACTCAGGGGACTTATACAGAGCATTGTATATTGTCCAGTGTCCATTAGGACAGAGGGGTTGGTCCTCGTACTATATTCTGTTTACTTTTAACTTCTCTAGTTCTTAGACATGTGTTTCGTAGAAACACAGGGTCTAAGTTTTGAGGAGTTATAGGTATAAGAGTAAAGTAGAGAACCAGGTATTGCAAGTATCGGGATTCTTCAAAGTGATCGAAGATGTAGATACTTGTGTATGGTATTCAGTTGATAGTAATGGTTAAGAGAACTTGCTTCTCTTTCAGGTTACTCATAATTGGAAGCATTCCTAAGTTGAGTAATACTGATCGGCCTCCTTCCATTTAGTTGACATACACTGAAGACAGCTGCATGATTTGAATCTGGTTCAATTAAATCAGTGCCTCTGTTTCTTGGATATAGAACAGTTCATATCTTGACATTGTTAAGATACGGGGAGTTGTCCGGCTTATGCTTGAAACCAGACTCTGGACAACTCAAGGCACGTTTCAGTAGTGGCTGTTTGTGGGTTGACCCGGGCTATGACGAGGGTTGACTTTCTACCATCTGGAAGATCAATAGTGATATTGTTCTAGACTCGCCACAGTTTTAACAAAATGGACTTTTTTCAGAAAAACAGTAGTGGGAGTATGGTAGAACTGGAAGTGATTCCAGAACCGCAAACGATTACTGAAGATTTGATAAGAACCTAAAGATTCAATCTGGTTTGACATTCCATTGGCCACTCCGCAGATATGGTGGGTAACCTCAGGCACTCGAGAGGTACTTCGGTATGCTCAAGGACAGTGGCAGGGAGGTTCTTGTTTACCCAGACGTGCCATTGCTGTTGTTCCAAACTGCGAGACCCGGCAGGAGGATGAGTATAGCGTCGTTCTAAACTGGCTTTAGAAGTGCACGTCTATATGACTCTGCCAGAGGGTTGTCGTAGTCAGTGGGAGCAGCGGAAGCATTGGTGGACATCAGGCTTATGTCTATTTATAGACTAGAGCAGATATTGCGGAGATAGATCATCTATTTCTGATGTGACAGTCATAGGTTTGATTTCATCAGAATAGGGGATGGATCTGTTAAGAAGGTAGTAGGGTGTGATGTCCTGGTATTTGATGACATACACAGAGTAGGAAGTGATATTCCTATACTACGATCGGTTATACTTTGGTCGTCACACAGTGGTTTCTCCATATAGGACTTGGATATTATATCAGACAATCTGGTTATTAGATATATGGTTTTAGATCTAGATTTGGGTGGTTTCCCAATCAGGGTACTTTGACCGCATTCTATGAGTATTTAGAATGGACGACTCCTGGCACGGTAGTGTACCTGCAGGTAATGGAGTCACCCTCTCTAAAGGTGTCTTACAGACTAAAGAGGAGAGGGATACGCATGATTGACAGATCACTTGCTTAGGCAATTGAGTCAATCATGAGATGTCAAGTACCACACCAGATGTTGTTCTTGCAGTAGGTGCAATAAGTTGATATTGATCCAATCCTGGAGAAACAATCGGAAGCAGTTTTAGAACATAAGTTGATGTTCTAAGGAATTGATAACGGCAGCCTCCTTTAGGAGACGGTTATCATTCCAGGCTTCCAAGGTGACCTGGATGGCAGAGTGGCTGTCAGAGTTATAGTTTTCCCTCTAACGAGGGGCAATATTTTGGACAGGTGGTCCAGGTGGAAACTGAGGGAAGGCATGGCGCAGGATACTGACTAAGTTCAGTTGACGATACAGTCTAAGAAGTTTGGATTTGGAGTTCATTTATGAACTAGGTCCCATCAGACATCCAGACATTCTAAGACAAGTATTGCTCATTTCGGGAGATGGTTTTCTCTGCGAACAAGAGATATAGAGAGACATAGAAAGAAACATCAAAGCGGATCCACTCACTGAGGCTATTCCTCGAACGCAATAGTTTCGCAAACGAGCTTTGTGAGACTGACTAGTAGAGGAGTTGGGTGTTCGGTATCACACGGGCTGTGAGTATGCGACATCGCAATAATTAGCCTTGAGTGCAAGTGGGAGATTGTTGGAGATAGTGCCCTCAGAGTCAATTATTGGGTCACAGGCACATGATTGCAATGATTGAGGGGAGGACCTATCCCGGTAGGACAGTCTTACTCGAGATGATAGTATGCTATCTGGTTTATCTTTATCATCGTGTACTGCTTTAGGTGACCTTTCGAGTCGCTATTACACGTTGATAAAGCCCCTTGGATTCTTGCTTGACCACCAGCAGTATGAGGGCGATCATATAAGTGGGAGCTGGGGTCTACAAGCACATTCTTAAATGGTCCCTAGTCGTGGGAGATTCGAGACAGGGCATCGTTTCTCCAGAGTAGACTAGTGTATACAGTCGAGACCCCGACGAGGGGCGGTGGCCGGTCTCACAAGCCACTGGTGTCAGTTGGTTCACCTAAGATGTATACAGGTGCTCATTGGGTTATGAGTACACCGGACAGGACTCGCCGGGAACCTGCTAGTTGGGATATACCAGACGTCAGATAGCAGTTCCCAGGTGACATGTGTACAGGTTAGTTCATCGACCTGGGATCGTCATTTGTCTCGTGTGAGTTCCCACTGTACTTTGATTACTACCCTACCACGGCTCAAAGGAGTTGTGCAAACAGGTTTTAGTTGGGTACAGTCCCGAGCCACATGGAGGCAGTGAGCGGATCTGCAGGGGTTCGTCTCTCCCGGTATTGGGGGTGAGGTCGTGCTGTGTCTAGGAGAGCCAGATCATGAAAAGTCCTTGGCCAAGGCAGGAGATTTGCTGGTAGGTATTCCAGTAGTATCTCAGGGTGTTCTGGGCTACACTCCGACACGACTTGTACCGCTTTTGGGGGTCTGACTTTTACCAACCCCCTAGGCCCGCCATGCGATACTCGTAGACGAACGGACCGGACTGTACGGATATTGTCACTGACAGGCTCAGTAGGGTGTCAGGATGAGTTCGCTCATCGACGTCCCTTTTGGTCAATACCTGGTGGCCCGTCACGTATTGGCTTATACCTCTGACGTGCTAGTGGTTAAATCCACAGCCATAGTATTGACGAGTCTTTAGAGTCCACCACACAGACAGTTACTCAAGTTTCGGGCGAAACGCTGTAGAGGCCGTATGGAGATATGGCAGGGTTCGATCAGATACGTGTGGTATTGCACGGATCGTGATCGGACAGTTTTTACTAGCCGGCTTTGGCTTAAGCCGGATACTAGTATTTGATAGTGTAGTTTTGTCTCTTTGCATTTGTGTTCAGTGGGAATACAAATGCGGGCATGTATTTGCAGTAGCGGGGTTTTCCTATAATTTATTACGGGATCGGTTTTCTGGGGTTGCCAGTTTGCATTCCGTTCCGGCCGGTTTTCTCTTTTTCCTTCCCGGTCGGACTTTTCGTTGGAGGGTGTTAATTGCAAGTTTGCAATTAACATTTTGTGAGGGGTTTCTTTGCATGAGTGTGGCTTCATAATCATGAGATTCTTTTCTTGTCTATTCATTGCATTTATTGTGATGGTTTAGTGAGAGATTGATTTGTGAGATGAGGGTGACCTTTTTATAATTGTTTATTCACTTTTTTTTTCCACTTGAATTTTTTCCATGATTCATTCTTGGGGCCGGCCACTGTTTATATGGAGTGAGGTTTAATTTGTGTGGCATATTCCTTGCTTGCTAATTTCGTGGGCCCCCCCCATGTGTGTGTGTGCTGTTGATTTGTGAAGGGAAATTTCCTTTTACATGGTTTCTTTGGTGCACTCTTCATAGATAATTCCACAGAGCACCATTCTGTTTTTGCCAGAGCTCATTTTTCATGCTCCATTCTTTTCATCAAGCAACCATGAAAAATCTTGTGCAAAAATTCCTCCAACATGGCAACCTCATAACCCCAAAAGAGATAACCTTCTACACTATTCTATAGCAAGTCTTGGACGCGTCGGCTAGCCAACTTCGCGCCCGAGTTGCCTCGGTCAAGAGGTGGGAGCCCGTAAAAGATTTCGGCTACGTGGTGCCCTTTCCGACGAGCGAGGAGGTGACGGAGATTCCGCGGGAGATCGGAGTGGAGACGAAGACCGAAGGACACGGATCGCTTGGTATAGCATCTCTACTCTTTTCTATTTTGCTAGTTGCTAGGTTAATGGCCCGATCCGGGTAAAAAGTCCGCGGTGGTGCCGTTTTGCAAAGTTTGCAAAGTTATTGTTTTCCGCGTTTCCGGCGTCGGATCGACGGCCGGGGCGCCCCCGCGGGCTTACAGTTGGTGTATAAGGATTCCATCTCAGGTCGATAAGCATCCAGCCATTCTTACAGAGTCACACTCCTGATGGCCAGCTCGAAACTAGTTAGGTCATCATCCCATGATACAATTCTCGCTCCCACTGTCATAGAGAAACCGAAGTATCTCTCAGGTGGGTGAGGAAACCTACTAGATCGGCGGAGAGGCTGAGGTTCATTGGTTACTATTGAATCCTTTGGTTCTACCAAATCATCAGGTGCAGTTTGTATAGCTGGAACTGTTTCCAGTTCTACCTCATGACCAATAATTTCTTCATAAGAAATTCCCTTTCACAAAGGTGGCATGCTGAGAAACAAAACATTTTTGTTCCTCGGTTAGGTAGAAGATATTCCCTTGCGAATGCTTGGGATATCCAACAAACTTCCACAGAACTGTCTTTGCCTCGAGCTTGTCCGGATTTTGCCTTTCAGACATAGGCCGGACAACACCAAATCTTAACTGACTTAAGAGATGGGCTCTTCCCTTTCCATATCTCATATGAAATGGTAGGCATCTGATTTGATCGGAACCCTATTCAATAGGTATGCAACTTCATAAGTACATAACTCCCTAAAAGGAAATAGGAAACTCAGTAGTACTCATCATAGAGCACACCATATCACATAGGGTGCTATTGCTCCGCCCCGATATACCATCGTGCTATGGTGTATACGGAGGAGTAATGCTGAGAGAGAATCTCATTCTCCTTTTAGAATAATCCAGGAATTCCGTGCTCAAGTATTCTCCTCCTTGATCACATCAAAGGACATAATACTTATACCCATTTTTGGTTCTCTACTTCTAACTTATATTCTGTGAATATCTCAAAAGGTTCGGACTTGTGTTTCAACAGGAATATAGGTCTGAATCTCAAAAGATCATCAGAGAATTTAATGAAGTACAAAGAACCGGTCTTGGCATTTGTAGACAGGGGACCTTCATACATCAATATGTATCATCCCAAGAGTTCACTAACTCTTTCTCTGTTTCCAATAAACAGAGCTATGGTCATCTTATCTCTGTGACATGACTGGCAAGTTTCACAAGATGTAAATTCAAACTAATTTAAATATGCATCTAAATGTAACTTCAGCCAGTCGGGTCGCATTGATATGACTTAGTCTACAATGCCTCAAGAAGGATTCGTTCATTTCTGAACTCTTCCTCTTGTGTGTGTTCTGTATACTAGGAACTGTAGTTTGATTTAGAACGTCAATGCTTTTAGATAACGTGCCTGAACCGATCAATTATTGATATAGGAAATGTTCAAAACATTATCCAACAATACAAAATTATATCCTTCTTTATCTAAATAAAGAGACTGATATGATTTTGTATATTAGGTTCGGTATCTAATAACATTTGTTCAGAATCAATGTATTCTGGTAATACAGGGTGACAGTGACCAACAGACCTGGCTGCAACACTTGCACCATTTTCTGCCTCATGAAACTTATCACCCATTCTCAGTTCTCTACCTTTCTGTAGCCCATGTAACAAATTACATATGCGGGGTCCTGATCTGTTATCACATACCCAGGACGTAAAGGATACTGAGAAACAGTTCCCTGTAATGAACACACCCGAAGATGATGCATCAACATGCACTCTCTTCATTTGGGCGGCACGGGAATTCTGGTAATCCCCAATTTCCTGCTCTGTCTTATAACAATTATAAGTTGGAGCGGGACCAACGTTCCCCGGCTCAGTATAACAAGCAGGTTCGGTCAATGTATCCGTATTATTATCTTGATTAAGGCGTGACATGGTCGCTACCTGGAGAGAGAGAGAAGAAAACACTCTGCGTGCGCTTTTGCAAGATCAGATTGGTTATTATTTTATCTAATCAGGATGGCTCCCACTGTTTTTATCAAATCTTCCTTCAAACCCTAAAAGGAAAGACTAGCCGGGATTAATTACACGCTACAAGTTCGCCAATCTTTCAGCCAGGCCAGTGTCGGTACTTTGAGGGAGGTTCCCTGTGCTTTCGCACGGACCTAATTACAGTAAACCTCGTTTTCCCAGAGGCGTAACCCCGTTGACACCTTTCTAGACACCTACTTGATCGGCTAATTGTAAAGTGCAAAACTCTCCCAGGAGTAACAATTACTCGCAGTGGGTATCGGGATCTAACTATCATATAGAAGGTATGCAATCTCATTGCAAATTTCAACACTTGAAACTCCCGATATTAGTTTTTTACCCTAGCACTTATGACCTTGGCTAAGGTCAACAAATCATAAGCACTAGTCAAGTTCTACCCGTCATTTCGTGATTAATTAGATCCACCCACATGACCCTTGGCTACGGTCAACAAAGCCACATGACTGTCCTAACTAATCGCATCATATGCGGTATAGGAAGACATCACTTAGCTACCGTACACTACGCCTCGGCTATGGTCGACAAACGTAACACGAATACTAAGTACTCTACTTCCTAAAATGATGGAGGGTTGCAGATGGTTTTTAAGAAAACCTTTAACGCTTTGAACTTGATCTCGTTGTGGAATCAAATATTTTTAAATGGAGTGTTTTTTAGGCTTTTCTAGTTTTGCTAAAGGGGTCACTCCTGGTGAAGGGATCGTCGGCCCTTTCCTCATCGAATAAGGTGCAGGATATATCATATATACCGCTGTGCAAAGTAGAAACTATAGAAGCAATCAAAAGACAAACCGAGGGTTGTAGCATCTGCCAGTTATTGCTAAAGGGGTCACTCCCGGTGAAGGGATCGTCGGCCATTTCCTCATCGAATAAGGTGCAGGATATATCATATATACCGCTGTGCAAAGCAAGAACTGTAGCTACCTGTTTTATTTTGAAATTCGATTCCACAACATCTTTTAGGTTTATTTTCTTTCATTAATCTCATTAATGAATGTCCCATCATTTAAGTCCACCTAAACATCACAGATAAATACGACGTACACTTATGCCATCCGCATTCGCCTCGATGTCCCCTCGTGCACCGTTAGGTTAGGTAACTAACGGCAGAGCGGGGCAGGGCTAGCACGGGTGTAAAACATAAGTAACGTCTATATAATATATCATATATATCATATACCGTATCTATCATCACATATCAAATGATCACATCACAGATATCGCAGCAGAAGAAACATATGAAACATTGGATATACTAGGACGTCCGTGTTTTCAATACGAGCCTGTATAAAACACGGATTCCACGGTCGCGATGAATAGCCAAACCCACACCCCTAGACCCCTACGAGAGCGGCAAGCAACCCTACCAATTCTAGAGTTAGGAGACCCGGACTCGACTCCTCGAGTTGGTCTCCCACTGGACTCCAGAACCCGGTTACTTGTGCCCTCCTCCTTGGGTCTATCCTAGTGCGGAAAAGTAAATAATATACAAAAGGTGACATCTTCCGCTACCTGGAAGTGCCCCAATAAAAGAATATTACATACAAGTTATTTTTACATGAATGAAAATAAAAACTCTCATCTCACATAAAACCCCCGGCTATTCAAACGCGACGATCCAATATAACATATCCAGCAACACATAACATCACATGTCATCAACGTAAGTAAATGTGCGCATCCCAATTGTCGTTGGCATATAGCAATGAAACCGGCGATATCACATATTACACTTACGGTCGCAGAAAAGAAAGTGTAAAACTACAACAGTTGGAATCCGCAATCTCCTCAGACATCGCATGCCTGACCAAATGAATTCCTTAGACATCACATGCCTAACAATTATAAACCCCGCATTTTAGTCTCATTATCGAAAACACTTTTCAATATCAAGTCGGGAAATTCAACAAGATTCCCGGCATTTTGATCGAATGCTCGTCGCAAACTTTAGTAGGCAGCCGAACCCCCGATGCCGTCGACGAAGTGCACTAAGACGGAATACCGCTGCCGCGAGCACCCGAACGGATGCTTTCGGCTACGGGGATCTCCTACAGTCACTTGGTCGGGGCTATGGGGCATGGCTGTCTATTAAGTTTACCCGGCGAGTATCCGCGTACGCTACATGATTGGGACGGACTTTTGATCACATCAAAATTCCGTGGCAACCGATCAAGTGAGACTAAACTGCTATGTTTATAACATCCAAATCAGTTATCTCATAACTACTTGTGGATTCCAAATATTGTATCACATTCCAGATAAATAGAAAATGTTAAACTTTCCAATCGAACAAACAAACACCCAAGTTTTCCCGAAACAGCTCAACTCTTGAAATAAGTTCAAAAACATCCATTTTATGCCACAGTACCAACGGTCCAGCCGTAGAAGCGTCAAGCCAACGCCTCACATGTGGCACGCCGTACTACCCCAAACCCTAAGATTCAAAAGGCAGTTCAAGACGGTCACATAATCGAGTTAAGGTTAGTTATCTTCTAGAGGGTCCATCCCGTTACTTGCACTACTTAGAACGTTTTCAAACTACGGAAAAATCCAACACTTGGAAATTTCCCGGCAGGGGAAAAATTGGGTATTTATATCCGGTCGAACTTTTTAACATGTTCTAAATTATCCGGAAAAATACAGACAAAGTTAAAGATTCCGATCGAATCGACGAACTCCCAATACAACCCAGAAAACTCAACACTTGAGTATATTTTAAAATTACCCATAAAACACAGGAATCAATATAGGACATTATGTGCAAAGCACGTGCCAAGAATCAACTTTCTGGCCGCGGAACCGCCGCATATGCTAGGGTGGGGCCCCCGCGGTTCCGCGGCGCTTTAGTTGACTTGGGCCCACGTGCTTCACAGTAACTCTTATAATTCTCTACTGTATTTTTTGGATATTTTTAATTTGGAAAAATCCACATTTTCAGAAAATGTACAGAGAAGGGTTTGAGTTAGGGTTTCGGGGTTCGATCGGATTTCTAACATCGTCTACACTTCGCCTAAAACTCTAGCTAGGCTCTGATACCACTGTAGGGTTACTAGGTACACTCAAGAGGTTCCACAAGGCATCAACCATGCCAAATTAATATTTTCCGGTGCCGAGATACCCTAAACTAGATCGTTAACTAGAGATTAGGCGAAAAGCGAGCAAGTAAACAACTTTATTGCTAAGTGAAAGGGATTACAACCTTTGTAGATCCGGTCCTCCACTTCTTTAGCTCCGTGTTGACGTCCCTCCGCTGCGATCATCGGGATCCCGGACTCTAGCAATGGTTTCGTCGGAGAAATGATCGGGCTGGGTCATTGACTTTGAGGCCGAAGATGATCTACGTCCGGGAGACTCATACTAAAGCTATTCCTTCACTTGGTCAAAAACTTTGTGAAGAGAACACCCTATACTACATGGCAAGTGGTAGAGGATGAAGAAATAGGAAGTGGGTTCACTTTAGAATTGGATTTCTCACTCTTTTTCTCATGGCACCATTGGAGCTCTCAAGATTTCGTGAGCTTGATGAAGATGAAGAAGAAGAAAAGAAGCATATCAATTAAAAGAATAATATCAATACTTATCCTTTTAATCATGGAACCATGGTTGAGTTAAGCCCTCATGCTTAACTCATATAGAGATTTAACCAAACCATTAGGTTAAAGGTTGGGTTAACTAATATCTTTAAACATATGACAAAAGAGTTGACTTTGTCAATGTTTATCAAGCTTCATGAAGCTTGATAACTTTGACCAAAGTCACACTCTTTTGTTAAATGCTTAGGAAAATAGTAAACCCTAATCTAACCTTGATTTGGTTCAAGTCTCATACACACAACTTGTTTGTATCATCAAGCATGATACAAACATGTACACTTGCATATATCACATATAAACAATGTGCACATAAAAGTGAGAAAATCAATCATAAGTGAACCAATACTAGTTAATGTAAATTAATATATCAAATATATAATTATACATTAAATCATTAAATCAACACTTGATTTAACGATCCGGTCATATCGCATATAACCGACTAATATCAATAGTAACAACTTATCGAATCAACACTTGATCCGATAACCCGGCTATATCGCATACAACCGATCAATGTCACAAATCGCGAGAATAGAATACAGTATCACATACTGGTATTATTCTCGGTCCCGCACATATCTCATATACGCTCCTATTTCGTTTCGCTTGAGCCAGGAAACCCCTGTGTAGGACTCTAAAGACTCGTCAATACGCCGGCAGCAGGTGATGATCATATCAAACACCCACAAGCCGCAAGCGGTCTGCTAAACGTAACGGCCACCCGGGTATTGAGCGATCAGAAGATCAACGAGCAAGCCCGCTCACACTCCTGTGAATCCAATGAGTAACACTACCGTACAGTCCGGTCTATTCGTCTGATATGTCGCATATCTCGTCTAGGGGTGGTAAACGTCAGACCCCAATAACTCGATAAGTCGTGTCGATATGAGGCTCATAACGGGTCGAGAAACTACTGGTAACACTTACCAGTAAATCCCTAAAGCAGCCTTGGCCAAGGACTTCCTGTTATAGCCAATCGAGCACTGTGCAACATCAACTCCCTATACCGGGAGAGACGAAACCCCTCCTATCGCTCATTGCCTCCATGTGATTCGGGACTATACCGAAAAGCCACCTTTTTGCACGCCCTCTTGGACATGGTATGATGGAAATCAAAGCACAGTGGGAATCACATAAGACTCTATGACGATCTCGGGTCTACAGACTAACCTGTACCAGTGTCACCAGAGAACTGCCATCTGACGTATGGTATAATACCATCTGGGAGTTCTCGGCGAGTCCGTCCACTGTACCCAGTCTCCACTGAGCACCCGTATATCATCTCTGATGTCAAACACCAATGGATATGGGATCATCCATCGCCCATCTATATGGGTCGAGAAGATACACGCTAGTCTACTCTGGTATATCGATGCCCCGTCTCGATACACCCACGACTAGGGACTTTGAAGGATGTACTTATGGACTACCACGTCCCCACTAATATGATCCGCATCATAGTCCAGGTAGTCAAGTACACATCCTAAGGGCTTTACCAACATATAACAGAGAGACAATCAGTGTACACGTTAAGGTAAAGAGTAACCAGATAGCATACTATCATATCGAGCAAGAAATTCATCCCTATATATGTCCAAGCATCCACTACAATATACATCCTATGTATAGTAATGGCCTCTAGGGCATACATATAACTAACAGTATACCTATCGTTAGATAGCAGTTCTCTGGTGACACTGGTACAGTTTAGTCTGTAAACCCGAGATCGTCATAGAGTCTTGTGTGGCTCCCACTGTGCTTTGATTTCCTCCCTACTACGGCTCAAAGGAGTCGTGCAAACAGGTGGATTTTGGGTACAGTCCCGAGTCACATGGAGGCAAAGAGCGATAGGAGGGGTTTCGTCTCTCCCGGTATAGGGAGTTGATGTTGCGCTATACTCAATTGGCTATAACTGGAAGTCCCTAGCCAGGGTTGTTGATGAAATTTACTAGTAAATGTTATTAGTAGTTTCTCGAACTGTTATGAGCCATACATCGGCATGACTTATCAAGTTACTGGGGTCTGACGATTCCACCCCTAGACTTGATATGCGACATATCAGACGAAGAGACCGGACTGTACGGTAACTGTTACTTATAGGCTTCATAGAGAGTATGGACAAGCTTGCTTGTTAATCTTCTAATCGCTCAATACCTGGGTAGCCGTTATGTCCAGTTAGTACCGCTGACGGCTTGTGGGTGACTGATGTGATCATCACCTACTGCTAGAATATTGATGAGTCTTTAGATTCCCACACAGAAGTTTCCTGGTTCAAGCGAAAGAAGTAGGGCACATATGTGATATGTGCGGGGGGCCTGATTAAATACGTGTATCTGGCAGTTATCTGATATCGCTCAGGTTATATGTGATATAACAGGATTATCGAATCAAGTGTTGATTTGATAATGTGATATACAGATAAATGATTTTAGTCGGTTATATGTGATATAACCGGATTATTAAATCAAGTGTTGATTTAATAATATGATATATATTATATTTGATATAATTATATCTTAACTAATATAATTAGCTCACTAAATATTTTCTTATATATATTAATATATATATAATATATAATATATATATATGAAGCATGGCATGAAAAATCTATTTTTGGATATAGAAAATTGAGGTGGAAAATAAAGAGACATGGAGGGTATGGTGTGGCATGGTTTTTATCATTTGTTTATTTGTTTGTGTGCACTATTGAAGTATGGTTGCATTTTAATAATGCAAGATATTTTGTATCTTCAAAAAGTGAACACAAATGAGTAACCATTCCAACACTTAGCCAATTTTTTCTTGAGTTGAGCTCACACTCTCTCTTGCTCTCATCTTCTTCTTCCTATTGATGCTTCAAGCCTCAACCCTTCACATGTGATGTGAACCATGGGGCTTGAATTAAAATCCTAGTGAGCAAACCAAACCCCTACTTCACCATCCTACACTTGATTAGCAATCAAGTGTAGTGTGTTTCCTTCACTAAAGATAGTTTTGTGAAGAGGTAGTTTGAGCTAGAGGGACTTCGGGTGGATCATCTTCGGCACGAAGATCATAGAGGAGGCTCGTTCAAACTTGAAGTGGAGCCTAGTGGAGTCGCGTGGACTACAACCCGGAGCTTTAGAAGAGAAGGAAACGGTCATCAAAGGTGGTAGCCTCTTTCCCTTCTATTAATTTTGTCGTATCATCATAGGAAACCCTAATTATTCTAGTTAAGATCTTGGTTAGTGTTTGTTAGCACCCGAAATTTTTTAAATTGCATGTGTGATGCCCGTTTAAACCCCGTCGCGGTGCTAGCAAAAACTTTCATGGTATCTGAGCCAAGCTAGAACATTTGGGTAGGTCTTTACGATATTAAAGTGTTCGATCGAGTTTCGAAACCCGCAATTTATCATGTTTCTGTCGAATTTTCAAAAGTTAGAATTTTGGTGATTAAAAATATGCAGAAAATCGTGCAGGCTTTTTAATGGAGCCTCAAGAAATTTGATGACCCAACTCCCTCAAACGGTCATGGAACCGCGGCCAAACCCCATGTTTGGCCGCGGTTCCACCGCAGGTTAGTCGAGTTAAGGTTTCGTTTCTCTTGTGCTGCTCCATTTGGTGATCATGCACTCTCTGGATATTTTTAATGATTCTCAAGTTATTAAGGTCTCTGGATTTTGTGGGTATTCGATAAATCGATCGAAATGTTTAACGTTGTATAGACTTTGATGATATGTGATACAATTGTTAGAATTCGGAATAATTAGTTTTGTGAAAACTAGTTAGTATATTGTAAATCTAGTATTTTAGTCTCGGTTAATCGGTTGCTACGGAGTTTTGATTCGGATCAAAACTCCGTCGCAATTGCATATTGTACGCGAACACCTACCGGGTAACTCTAGTAGACAGCCACACCCCATAGCCCCGAGCAAGTGACTGTAGGAGAACCCCGTTGCCAAAAGCACCCACTCGGGTGCTTGCGGCCATGGTGTTCCGCCTTAGTGCACTTCGTCGACGGCATCGGGGGTGCGGCCATCTACTAAAGTTTCCAACGAGCATTCGATAAGGAATTCGGGAATCTTGTTGAATTACCCGAATAAATGATTGAAAAGTGTTTTCAATTTGAGGCTAAAGTACAAGGTTTATAGGTTAGGCATGAAATCCGGAATATGAGATATTTCTGGTTTATGATGTCTAAGAATATGCGGATTCTAATTATTGTAGTTTTTCATTTCTTTTCTACTACCGTAAGTGTAATATATGGGGTATCCCGATCTCATTGCTATATGTCAACAACTTTCGGGATACACATATTTACTTTCGTTGATGATATGTGATATTATGTGTTGCTATGATATGTTTTATTGGATCGTCGTGATTGAATAGCCGGGGGTTTGCGTGAGATGAGAGTTTTTCATTTTCATTCATGTAAAATCTGAAAGTAATATTCTTTTATTTGGGCACTTCCGGGTTGAGGATGATGTCACCACCGATGTATATTATTTACTTTTCCGCATTAGGATAGACCCAAAGTGTGAAGCACAAGTAACCGGGTTATAGCGTCCAGTAAGAGACCATCTCGAGGAGTCGAGACCGGGTCTCTGTAAGTCAATGTCGCGCACCCCACGTATTTGTGGGGAGGCGGAATATGCAAAAATTGATTTTTAAGGGCTTCGCAACTCCGACTAGAACCAAGGATCGTCCATAAACCCTAGCTAGCAAACTACTTGAGGTTAAACTACTCGGATACAAAGTTATACCTCACGATACATGTCCTTCGGGTCTTCATCATTGTCCTCCTCGTCTACGTAGGCTCCAAGGATCAATCCGGATCGTAGCAACCTCCACGGCCTTCTCGAGTCAAAGACGATCCACCCGAGAGTCTATAGTCCGAGCTCTACCTCAAAACCGAGGTAACTAGGGAAACAAGCTTGCTAAACTTGATGTCCTAGGTGATGTAGAGTATGAAGATGGATTTATTTGTCTCTTGAAATCCTAATTTACTCAACTCATGAGACCTTAAAGGTTTGTGTTGAGAGGAAGAAGAAGAGAGCTAACATGAGAGCTCACTTGAGGAAAGAGAAAGTATTTGATAAATGATAATGCTTAATGAAAAATGAGATGGCTATCTTGACATGACCACTATCATGGCATCAAAATATCTCACAAAAATATCTAGGTCAAATAGTCAAACCAAGTCAAGTGGTCAAGCCAAAATGGTCAAGTAAAGTCAAGTAGTCAAAACAAGTAGCCATACCTCATTTATCATTTACAAAAATTAACAAATACTTTCCTCCACCTCATAATTGTTTTAATCAAGTAAATGGTCAAAACCCTAATGAGGTGTCTCCTTCTATGCTCCTCTCATCCGTATATACATACCTGCATTCGTGTTCCGAGAAACATGAATACAAAGAGACGAAACCGATCCATCAATATAATACTAGGATCCGGCTTAAACCAAAGCCCACTAGTATTATCCGCCCGAACATCATACGTGCACAAGTGCATGTAAGTGATCGAAGCCCTGCCGTAAAACCATAAGGCCTCTACATCTTTTGCCCGGTGCAGGGAAACTCTCTGTGTGGGACTCTAAAGACTCAACACTACGCTGGCAGTGGGTTTAACCACAGGCCGCAAGCGGTACTAGCTGCACGTAACGGTCCTCGGGTAGATGTCGATAAGAAGGTCGATGAGGAAAACCCATCCAAACTCCTACTGAGCCTGAATGTGACAATCTCTGTACAGTCCGGTCTGTTCGTCTAAGAGTATCGCATATCGGGTCTAGGGGGGCGGTAATCGTCAGACCCCTAATAGCGCAATAAGTCATGTCGGAGAGTAGCCCAATACACCCTGAGAAACTACTGGAATACCTACCAGTAAATCTCGCTTTCCTTGGCCAGGGACTTTGTGTAATGGCCTTCCGAACACAGCGCGATATCAACCCACAATACCGGGAAAGACGAATTCTATCTAACCACCTCTGCCTCCAAGTGGTTCGGGACTGCACCCAACTACTACCTGTTTGCATGAATCCATTGAGCTGTGGTAGGGTAGTAATCAAAGTACGGTGGGAACACACTTGAGGCGAAGTAGCAGTGTCAAGTCGACGGACTAAGCTGTACTCATGTCACCTGGGAACTGCTGCCCGACGACAGGTATAATACCTACCAACAGTTCCCGACGAGTCATGTCCAGTGTACTCATAACCTAATGAGCACCTGCATACTATCTCCAGTACGACGTATTGATGGCTGTGGGACATACCATCTCCCCTGCTGGGATGAAAAGCGTATACACTGGTCTACTGTGGAGTATCGATGCCCCGTCTCGATAATCCTACGACTAGGGACCTGTATAAGATGTGCTTATAGACTACCCAGCCCCTACTAGTGTGACTGCCATCACAACGCTGGTAATCAAGCGAAGATCCTAAGGGCTCTACCAATATGTATAAGCGAAACGCTATGAAAACACATGCACATATTGAGGTAGAAACAAACCAGGTAGCATACTACCATTTCGAGCAAGACTGTTACTATATCCGTGTATATCCTAAGCTCCCATTAAGTAATATACAATCCAGTATGATACAATAATGGCCTCTAGGGCATATATCACTAACAGTCTCCTAACTCTAGAATTGGTAGGGTTACTTGCCACTCTCGTAGGGGTCTAGAGATATGGGTTTGGCTATTCATCACGACTGTAGAATTCGTGTTTTACATTACTGGCTGAATTTAAAACACTGACCTCCTAGTATATCCAATATTTCATATGTTGGTTCTGCTGCTTGGTTCTGTGATGTGATCATATAACTGTATGAGACGAATGTTATATTATATATATGATATATAATAAACGTTGCTTATGTTTTGCACCTGCGCTAGTCCAGCCCCCGATCTGCCGTTAGTTAAGTAAGCTAACGGTGCATGACGGGGCCCCGTGGCGAATGCGGATGGCATAAGCGTACGTTCTATTTTCGTTTCATTTTCTGTGATCTTTAGGAAATATTAAATGATGGGACTTCACTAATGAGATTAATGAAAAGAAAAGAAACCTAAAGATATTGTAGAATCAAGATTTTTCAAAAAGGTAGCTCTAGTTCTTGCTTTGCATAGTGGTATTCCTTGATGAATATCCAGCACCTCATTCGATGAGGAAAGAGCCGAGATCCCTTCACCGGGAGTGACCTCTTTAGAAAAACTAGCAAATGCTACAACCCACTCGGTTTATCATCATAGCTTCTGTAGTTATTGCTTTGCATTGTGGTATTCCTTGATCGATATCCAGCACCTCATTCGATGAGGAAAGAGTCAAGATCCCTTCACCGGGAGTGACCTCTTTAGCAAAAGCTAGTAAAAGCTATTTGGTTTGTTTTTGAAAACTACTCGATTTTAAAAACGGAGCTTAAACCACTCCTTTTCAAAATTACTAGATTCTACAACGATATCAAGTTCATTACGCTAAATGTTTTCTTAAAACCCAACGTAACCCTCCGTCATTTCAGATAATTGCTATTTAGTATTCGTGCTGCGTTTGTTGACCTTGTCAAGGCGTATCGTACGGTAGCTGATTAGTGCTTATCTACCATATGTGATGTGATTGGATTAGGGTAGTCGTGCGGCCTTGTTGACCTTGTCAAGGGTCGTGCGAGTGGGTTTAATTCAATCAAGAAATGAACGGGTTGAACTTGACTTGCGGTTTATAGTTGTTGACCTTGTCAAGGTCATAAATCGCATGGGGTCAAAAAAATATTGGGAATTTCAAGTGTTGGAATTTGTAATGAGATTGCATACCTTCTATATGATAGTTGGATCCCGATACCCACTGCGAGTAAGAGTTACTCCTGGGAGAGTTTTCCACTTTACAATTAGCCGATCCATTAGGTGTCTAAGAAAGGTGTTAACGGGGTAATACCCCTGCGAAAAAGAGGTTATTTAATTAGTTCCATGCGAAAGCATGGGGAGACTCCCTCGGAGTACCAATACCTGCATGGCCGAACGATTGGTGAACTTGTAGGGTGTAATTAATCTCGGCTAATCTTACCTTTTAGGGTTTGAAGAAAGATTTGATAAAAACAATGGAAGCCATCCTGATTAGATAAAATAATAACCAATCTAATCTTGTAAAGAGCGCACGCAAAGTGATTATCCTTCTCTCTCTCCTGGTAGCGACCAATGACACTCCTTAATCAAAATAATAATATGGATGTATTTACCAAACCTACTTATTATACTAGCCTAGGTTCCTCTCTATCTTATGACTATCATAAGTCTGAGCAAGGAATAGGGGAATATCCGGATTCCCAGCCACCAGAACGAAGAATAAGCATGTTGATGCATCGTCTTCGGGTGTGTTCGTTACCGAGAACTGTTTCTCAGTTAACTTTACGTCCTGGGTATTGGATACCGGATCAGGATCCCACGTATGTAATTTGTTACATGGGCTAAAGATAGGTAGAGAACTGGGAAAGGGTGATATGTCTCTAATGGTAGGGAATGGTGCAATTGTTGCAGCCAAATCAGTTGGCGAATATCACCTTGTATTACCAAATGGTAACACAATGATTCTGAGCGACTGTTATTTCGTACCAAAAATGTTGTGAATGTTTTCCTAAATCAAGTGTTGATTGGGTTTGGTACGTTATATAACGGTAAATACGTTCTAAATCACAACACAGTTCTAAGTATACAGAACACACACAAGAGGAACAATTCAGAAATAAACGAAGCCTTCTTGTGGCATTGTAAACTAGGTCATATCAATGCGACAAAACTAGCTGAGTTGCATAAAGATGCATATTTGAATCCGTTCGAATTTACATCTTATGAAACTTATTAGTCATGTCTCAAAGACAAGAAGACCAAATCTCCGTTTACTGGACATGGAGAAAGAGCTACTGAACTCTTGAGACAGACACATAGTGATGTATGCGGTCCTATGTCTACGCATGCCAGGAATGGTTCCTCGTACTTTATTACATTCACCGATGATCTCTCAAGATTCGGACATGTGTTCCTGTTGAAACACAAATCTGAATCTTTTGAGAAATTCAAGGAATATAAGTACAAAGTTGAGAACCTGACGGGTAAAAGTATTAATATCTTTCGATATGATCGAGGAGGAGAATACTTGAGCATGGAATTCATAGACTACTTAAAAGAGAATGGGATTCTCTCTCAGCTTACTCCTCCATATACACCACAGCACAATGGAGTTTCGGAGTGGAGGAATCGCACCCTATTAGATATGATGCGCTCTATGATGAGTAATGTTGAGTTACCTATTTCCTTTTGGGGTTATGCACTTGAGATAGCTGCATACCTATTGAATTGAGTTCCGACCAAATCCGGTGCCTACCACTCCATATGAGATATGGAATGGGAAGAGACCATCTCTTAAACGAGTTAAGATTTGAGGTTGTTCGGCTTATGTTAAAAATCAAAATCCAGACAAGCTCAAGGCAAGATCAGTTCTGTGCAAGTTTGTAGGATATTCCAAATATTCGCAAAGGTATATCTTCTACCACACCGAGGAACAAAAGGTTTTTGTTTCTCGGAATGCCACCTTTTTAGAAAAAGAATTTTTTTGTGAAAGAAATTTGTGGCAATAAGGTAGAACTGGAAGAGTTCCAGCTGAACAAAATAGAACTGATGATTTGGTAGAACCGGAGGATCCAATAGTACCCAACGACTCTCAGTCACTCCGCAGATATAGTAGGGTTCATCATCCACCTGAGAGATACTACGGTTTTCTCATAGACGGTGGGAGCGAGGATTGAATCATGGAAGATGACGACCCAACTATTTTCTAGCAGGCCATCACGAGTGGTGACTCTATGAAATGGTTGGATGCTTTGCGATCTGAGATGGAATCCATGTACACCAACAAAGTATGGACTTTGGATGTTACTCCTGAAGGGGTAAAACCCATCGGGAACAAGTGGATCTTGAGAAGATAATTGGTGTAGATGGAAAAGTTGATACTTTCAAAGCTAGACTTGTAGCAAAAGATTTTCGTCAACGACCAGGTGTCGATTATGATGAAACCTTTTCTCCTGTTGCCATGCTTAAGTCCATCAGGATCCTACTTGCCATTGTTGCATATCATGACTACGAAATCTGGCAGTTGGACGTCAAGACCGCTTTTCGAAATGGTGATTTAGAAGAGAGCGGGTACATGACACAGCCAGAGGGCTTCGTAGACAGTGGGAGCAGCGGAAGCGTGTGCAAGCTGCTTAAATCAATCTACAGATTAAAGCAGGCATCGCGGAGTTAGAACATCTATTTTGATGAAGCTGTCAAAGAGTTTGACTTCATCAAAAATATAAATGAACCATGTATATATAAGAAGGTAGTAGAGAGTAAGGTTGTCTTCCTCATATTGTACAAGGATAACAAACTCTTGATAGGAAACGATGTTCCTATGCTACACTCGGTCAAGCTCTTCTTATCACATAAGTTCTCCATGAAAGATCTTGGTGATGCCTCTTACGTCCTGGGGATTAAGTTCTATAGATATAGATCTAAACGGATGTTGGGATTGTCCCAATCCAGGTACATAGACATCATACTAAAGAGGTTTAGTATGGAAGATTCTAAGCGTGGTAATTTACCCGCTTGTTCAGGAATCACTCTCTCCAAAGAGATATCTCCCAAGAATGATTTGGAGAGGGCTCGCATATAAGGGATACCTTATGCTTCGGTAATCGGGTCAATCATATTTGCGATGTTATGTACGAGACCGGATGTAGCATACTCACTAAGTGTAGTGAGTAGGTATCAATCAGATCCTGGAGAGAAACACTGGACAACTGTGAAGAACATTCATAAGTACTTGAGAAGGACTAAAGAGATGTTCTTGGTGTATGGTAACGGTGAACTCCAGGTGGAGTTCTTTACCGATTCGAGCTTCCAGAGTGATAAGGACGACAGTAAGTCGGTCTCGGGTTTCGTCTTCACCCTCAGTGGAAGGACGGTATGTTGGAAGAGTTCCAAGCTAGATACCGTAGCAGACTCGACGATGAAGGCTGAATACATTGCTACCAACGATGTTGCCATAGAGTCTGACTAGATGAAGAAGTTCATGAGATGAACTTAGTGAGGTTCTATCCATTGAGCATCCAATACCTATGTATTGTGATAATAATGGAGCTGTGGTTTTGGCCAAGGAACCCCAGTCCTATCAGTGATCCAGACATATTCTTAGGCGGTATCACCTGATCAGGATGATAGTAGATCGACGGGAGATCGAGATCAAGAGAGTTGACATTGAGGATAACACAGCGGATCCACTCACCAAGGCCCTCCCCCAGATGCTAATCGAGAGACTTTTTGGGATGTTGGGTATGAGATACTACAACAACTGGCCTTAGTGCAAGTGGGAGATTGTTAGTGATATGTATGTCCTAGAGGCCATTATTGTATGATATAGTTGATGCTTGGACATATATATGGAGGACTTTCTTGCTCGACATGATAGTATGCTATCTGGTTGTCTTTAACTTAAAATGTTCACTGGTATTATTATACCGTCTCTCATATACATGTTGATAAGACCCTTAGGATGTTGGATTGACTACCAGAACTATGATGCGGATCATATTACTGGGACCTGGATAGTCCACAAGCACAACCTTCAATTGTTCCTAGTCGAGGGTATATCGAGACAGGGTATCGATATTCCAGAGTAGAATAGTGTGTACGTTTCTTGACCCTATATGGGGGCAATGGTTGATCCCATAACCATTGGTGTTTGACATAAAAGATTGTACACAGGTGCTCATTAGAGAATGGGTATACCGAACAGGACTCGCCGAGAACTCCTAGTTGGTAGTATACCTATCATCAGATAGCAGTTCTCTGGTGACACTAATACAGGTTAGTCTGTATACCCGAGATTATCATAGAGTCTTGTGTGGCTCCCACTGTGCTTTGATTTCCTCCCTACCACGGCTCAAAAGAGTTGTGCAAACAGGTGGATTTTAGGTACAGTCCCGAGTCACATGGAGGCAATGAGCGATAGGAGGGGTTTCGTCTCTCCCGTTATTGGGAGTTGATGTTGCGCTATACTCGATTGGCTATAACTGGAAGTCCCTGGCCAAGGATGTTGATGAGATTTACCGGTAAGTGTTATTAGTAGTTTCTTGAACCGTTATGGGCCAAACATCGGCATGACTTATCAAGTTACTGGGATCTGACGATTCCACCCCTAGACTTGATATGCGACATATCATACGAAGAGACCGGATTGTACGGTAAGTGTTACTTATAGGCTTCATGGAGAGTATGGACAAGCTTGCTTGTTGATCCTCTAATTGCTCAATAGCTGGGTAGCCGTTACGTCCAGCTAGTACCGCTGACGGCTTGTAGGTGACTGATGTGATCATCACCTACTGCTGGCGTATTGACAAGTCTTTAGAGTCCCACAAAGAAGTTTCCCGGTTCAAGCGAAACGAAGTAGGGCACATATGTGATATGTGCGGGGGCCTGATTAAATACGTGTATGTGATACCGTATTCTAATCTGGCAGTTATCTGATATCACTCAGGTTATATGTGATATAACCGGATTATCGAATCAAGTGTTGATTTAATAATGTGATATACAGATAAATGTTATTGGTCGGTTATATGTGATATAACCGGATTATTAAATCAAGTGTTGATTTAATAATATGATATATATTATATTTGATATAATTATATCTTAACTAATATTATTAGCTCACTAAATATTTTCTTTTATATATATATATATATATATATATATATATATGATATATATATATAAATATATATGAAGCATGGCATGAAATTTCTATTTTGGAAAATAGAAAATTGAGGTGGAAAATAAGGAGACATGGAGGGTATGGTGTGGCATGGTTTTTATCATTTGTTTATTTGTTTGTGTGCACTATTGAAGTATGGTTGCATTTTAATAATGCAAGATATTTTGTATCTTCAATAAGTGAACACAAATGAGTAACCATTCCAACACTTAGCCAATTTTTTCTTGAGTTGAGCTCACACTCTCTCTTGCTCTCATTTTCTTCTTCCTCTTGATGCTTTAAGCCCCAACCCCTCACATGTGATGTAAACCATGGGGCTTGAATTAAAATCCTAGTGAGCAAACCAAACCCTTACTTCACCATCCTACACTTGATTAGCAATCAAGTGTAGTGTGTTTCCTTCACTAAAGATAGTTTAGTGAAGAGGTAGTTTGAGCTAGAGAGACTTCGGGTGGATCATCTTCGGCACGAAGATCACGGAGGAGGCTCGTTCTATCACGACCCGAAAAGTGCGGAGCGTGACTGGTACTTAAATTACGAAACGTCTTGATGCGTATGTAATCTAAGTAAGCCAAAACCCAGAAATCAAAAGCAGTAGAGTGAGGGAAAACTAAATCAAGAAACGATTTTCAACCAAATAAGTCGCATTAAGCTTTTTAAAAGCAACATCCATTTTTCCGAAAATTTCAGCAGAGTCTCCTTTTGTAAATCCTAGCCCCAAACAGGTACAAAACAAGAACATATATACAACATGAAATAAGGCATCCCCAAGCGGGAGCTAGCTCTTCACCAAAGGCAGACTCACAATCACACGCAATAAATATCATCACCATGCAAAATAAGCATGTAAAGGCACAAAGTAATAAAGCATCATGTCGGCTCAAGTGAGCTCGACCCAGAGAAACAACATAAAAGTACACAAATCTCGCTGTCTTATCTCTAGGTCACAAATACAACAGTACAAGTGATATATACGGTAGATGGAGTACACTGGATACAATACTGATACAAGGTGGAAACAAAATAACCCCGTAACCCACCTACGAACAATGCTGCGAGTCCAAGCAAAAGGAACAAAAGAGGAGGTGCGCCCGCCCTACTGTACTGACGGGTCGGACCTGCAAAACACTGTAGCACGACGGATGTGAGTTGCCAACTCGTGAGTAATAAGTAACATCTAATAAGGCTATCGTAAGCATGTACACAATTACGTCACAGCCTACATATACTAATATGATGCGATGCACTAGTATGTATGCAACATGAATGCAATAAACCACACGAGATCTGAATATTTTTAGCATGGGAAATCTGTATTCTTATCTTAGTAAATCTTCGATAATTGATTGAAGTGTCACCAATGAAATCAATATAAATCCGTGTCAAGCATCGACACCAAATATGAATATCTCAATTATCCCGGGCTCCGGCAATCCGGACTGGCCCATATCATCAAATCTTGGGCTCCGGCAATCCGGACTGGCCCATATCATCGTATCACAAGACTACGTCGGTATCCTCCGGATATCCGCCGCGTCACAAATAACCGGTCGGTAGTGCTCCCCTGCCGGGCTCAACGCCATCATCTGCGACCATCTTGCCCCGAGATACCGCACCGGGTCCACCATGCACCCAAAGACGGTTCCTCCTCCTCCTCCTCGAATCGGGTGTATGATACCGCTCAAGAACCGAGGAATCTCATGGTGGACGATATATATACAACATACCATGAGAAAACCGCAACTTACATTTTAAAATGATAATACATTCTTTAAATCCTTGCGGTTTCTCCAAATCCATAAATCTCGTAAATGCGAAAATTTTCAAGAAGAATCATAATGCATGAATGTCTATGATATCAACAATATGAAATGCGATGCGAAACTGGAAAACTATGCATGAACGATGATGCAATTAGATATATGCACATGACTAGCAATCTTACGTATCCGTCCTGATGAATTGAATATATATATATATACAGGTTTATTAATCATAATTGGCGCAATTGATAAGATCCGGATTTAAACAAGCTATATAGTGTTCGTAGCATAGCAATTACCAAGGCGTGTGTGTCCACATGAGTAGTGCCCGTGCAGCATAAACCACTGGTAATAGTGCAAGTGTCCTATGAGATGATATCATATATATACATAAAAGAGGATGCGATGCAACGAGATGATTTAACTAAGAACTACGCATATAAGTGTAAGTACTAATCGAAATTCTAACTATCGGGCGTCTTGCGCCATCCAAACGATTCCCCCGTAGATGTGTACATCTACTCACCGGAATGCCTCAGCTAGCCTGGTCCAATCACCGCTTTCCCTTTTCGTGCCACGTCCGATGTCTCCGCGACCGATCCTAGAATCATACAATGCAATACACATAAGGCTAATATTCTGCAAAACGCGATATCAAGACCATACGCGAAACTAGCGCCACAAGCGAACGCGTATGCACTCGAAATACCAAAACGTGTGTGCTAAAGTCAGAACTACCCCGATTGGATGTGATACACAACAAACACCAAACCCAGACTTGGAGCGTACGTGTCGCGCAAGTCACACTACACTAACTACAGGTAATAGGTCCCAGATTTTATCTGGAGCAAAAACAAGGAAAACAAGCAACACCAAACACTATAAAATACATGCAGACACCTGCTTGCAAAGCACCAACACCCAACTCCACCAGGGGGCCGGCGAGCTCGGAAACCAAGGGGGTTTCGCCGGGTCGAGGGGGGTGAAACGGGATCGAATCACTACACAACACTCTCACCACCATTTATAGTATTCTGTATATGTTTGTTAACCCAGAAAATAACCACTGATATAGCAGATACACCGTATCCTAAAACTTGATTTAAAAACGTTTTAAAACACTAATTTGCGACATTAAGGTGTTTTAGTGAAAACTTGTGAAAAGACTTGGATTAAAAGACACAAACGACACTTAATTAACCTACTCAAGCCATAAAAACCCTATCTTAACATAATCTCCTCTTAAAACACATAATTAGTACTAATATACTACTTAAACACTACATTAAGCAAAATAAACTAAATGTTTAGCAAAATAAGTATTGGGTTCATGCTATACCTCAAGATGGTTGAGAAGGTGATCCAAACAAGCTAGCACCTAAGGAGACTTGGCCAAGAACCATGCTTGATTTGGAAAAGGGGAAGTAGTGATGATTTTGCTAGAATTCTCGGATTTTCATTGAAATGGAGGCTTGGATTTTGAGAAGAAGAAGATGAAGAAGAAGAAGTGGAGAGGGGGTGTTGGCTATAGTACCCTCAAGTCAATTATTGAATCACATGCATGTGATTGCAATGATTGAGGGAGGACCTATACCGGTAGGACAGTCTTACTCGAGATGATAGTATGCTATCTGGTTTGTCTTTATCATCGTGTACATGCTTCAGGTGACATTACAGATCACTATTACATGTTGATATAGCCCATAGGATTCTTGCTTGACTACCAGCAGTATGATAGCGATCATATACGTAGGAGCTGGGGTCTATAAGCATATCCTTAAATGGTCCCTAGTCGAGGGAGTTTCGAGACAGGGCATCGATACTCCATGAATAGACTAGTGTATACGGATCGAGACCCCGACGAGGGGTGGTGGCTGGTCTCACAAGCCATTGGTGTCAGTTGGTTCACCTAAGATAGTATACAGGTGCTCATTGGGTCATGAGTACACCGGACGGACTCGCAGGGGCACTGCTGATTGGTACTATACCTATCGTCAGGAGCAATTCCAGGTGACATGAGTACAGCTTAGTACGTTGACTTGACACTGCTACATTGTCTCAAGTGTGTTCCCACTGTTCTTTGATTACTACCCTACCACGGCTCAAAGGAGTCGTGCAAACAGATAGTAGTTGGGTGCAGTCCCGAAGCACTTAGAGGCAGTGGCGGTTAGACAGGATTCGTCTCTCCCGGTATTGGGGGTTGATATCGCACTGTGTCTGGAGAACTATTATACAAAGTCCTTGGCCAAAGCAAGTGAGATTTACTGGTAGGTATTCCAGTAGGTTCTCAAGGTGTTCTGGGCTACACTCCGACACGACTTATACCGCTATTGGGGGTCTGACGTTTACCATCCCCCTAGGCCCGATATGCGATACTCTTAGACGAACAGACCGGACTGTACGGAGATTGTCACAGATGTAAGCTTGTATAGCACTACAACAAGGTTTAGCAAAGCATCACACATGCCAATTTATAAAATTTGGGTGCTATGAAACCCTAACCAAGATCTTAATTAGAGAATTAGGGTAGACTATGCATGCAAACATCTTTACATCTAAGAGAAAAGGATTACAACCTTTGTAGTCCGTTTCTTCGCTTCATAAGCTCTGAGTTGTGGTCCCTTCGCTGCGATCATCATGCTCCCAGACTCTAGAGAGGCTCCATGAGGTGAATGATGCATCTTCCTTGAAGTCTTCAAAATCCAAGACGATCTACCTTGAGGAAACATACTCAAGCTAACTCTTCATTAATTATGAATTAATGAAGCTAACACACTAATCTATATGGTTAGTATAGAAGAGGATGATGAAGTAGGAATTTTGCTTTCTTTAGTTTTCTTTTTCTCAATTTATTTCATCACCATTGAAAAAGCTAGCAAGCTTTTTGAGGAAGAAGAAGATGAAGTGATGAGAAATAAAACTTGTGTGTGGTTAGAAATGCAACCCAAGGTCAAGAATAACATCCTTAACCCATGTAGAGACTTAAACATTAGCTATGGTTAAAGGTATGGTTGATAAATATCTTAAGCAAGACAAAATGAGTGGACAAAGTCAAAGAAACTACAAGCTTCTACAAGCTTCATCCATGAATATTATCCACAATATTTGAATTACTTAATGATAAATATAAACCCTAATATTAACCCTAGTATGGTTTAACTCTAATAAACCCTAGTTGCATTTATAACCAAGCATGTTACAATTATACATATCACATATATATAATTAAGTAACAAAAGAATACATTTAACATATATCACATATATATTAATGTATCCATAATGAGAAAAAGAATTACTTAAGTGAGCTTATATTAGTTAATGTAATATAATATATCACATATATAATTATACATTAAATTATTGAATCAACACTTGATCCGATAATCCGGCTATATCTCATATAACCGACTAATATAAAATGTATCATTTCATCGAATCAACAGTTGATCCGATGACCCGGCTATATCTCATATACCCGGCCGATATCACATATCGCGAGAATAGAATACGGTATCACATATCATATTTTTCTCGGTCCCGCACATATCGCATATGTGCTCCTACTCCGTTTCTCCTGAGCCAGGAAACCTCTGTGTAGGACTCTAAAGACTCGTCAATACGCCTGCAGTAGGTGATGATCATATCAATCACCCACAAGCTGCAAGCGGTCAGCTAAACGTAACAGCCACCCGGGTATTGAGCGAGCAGAAGATCAACAAGCAAGCCTGTACATTCTCCTAAAAGTCCACCCAGTAACACTCCCGTACAGTCCGGTCTCTTCGTCTGATATGTCGCATATCCAGTCTAAGGGTGGTAAACGTCAGATCCCAATAACCGATAAGTCATGTCGATGTGAGGCTCATAACGGGTCGAGAAACTACTGATAACACTTACCAGTAAATCTCCATATCGGCCCTGACCAGGGACTTCCAGTTATAGCCAATCGAACACAGCGCAACATCAAGCCCCCAATACCGGGAGAGATGAAACCTCTCCTATCGCTCATTGCCTCCATGGGATTCGGGAATGTACCCAAAAGCCACCGTTTTACACGTTCTCGTGAACGTGGTAAGGTGTAAATCAAAGCACAGTAGGAATCACACAAGACTCTATGACGATCTCGGGTCTACAGACTAACCTGTACCAGTATCACCAGAGAACTGCTATCTGATGATAGGTATAGTACCATCTAGGAGTTCTCGGCAAGTCCGTTCAGTGTACCCAGTCTCCACTGAGCACCCACATACCAACTTTGATGTCAAACACCAATGGATATGGGATCATCCATCACCCAACATATGGGTCAAGATGCGTATACGCTAGTCTACTCTGGTGTATCGATGCCCTGTCTCGATACACCCTCGACTAGGAACAATTATAGGATGTACTCGTTGACTACCTTTTTCCCCACTAGTATAATCTCCATCATAGTCCTAGTAGTCAAGTACATATCCTAAGGGCTTTATCAACATGTGATAGCAAGATAGTAAACCAATACAAGTCAACATGTTAAGATAAATCACAACCAGATAGCATACTATCATATCGAGCAAGAAAGTCCTCTCTATATATATTCAAGCATCCACTATAATATACATCATATGTACAATAATGGCCTCTAAGGCATATACATAACTAACAACAGATAGGCTCAGTAGGGTTTCAGGATGAGTTCGCTCATCAGCCTCCCTTTTGGTCAATACATGGGTAGCCGTTACGTACAGCTAGTACCACTGACATGCTTGTGGTTAAACCCACTGCCAGCATATTGACGAGTCTTTAGAGTCCCCCACAAAAAGTTTTCCAAGTTCGGGCGAAACGTTGTAGAGGCCGTATGGTTTTATGGAAGGGTTCGATCATATATGTGCACTTATGCATGGATCATGATCGGACGGATCATACTAGTGGGCTTTGGTTTAAGACGGATTCTAGTATTAGATTTGTTGGATTACTTTAGTCTCATTGCATTCGCATTCAGTCGGAATGCGGATGCAGGTATGTATATACAGGTGAGGGGTATCCTTGTGATCCGTCACGAGTTTACTTTAGATGTTGCCATTCTCTTTTTGGATTAAACATTTTGGTTTAAATGTTTTGTGGTGGAAATTATGAGTGGAAATCATCATGAAGAGCAATTAATGTGTCATGTGCATAGGTGATGACTCATGGTCTTATTTTTTGTGCTATTCCAACATTTGTGATTGATTATTGTGTTGAAATGATGTGTGGAGAGAGAATGGACAGCCACAAGTTGCGGGGTTGGTCTTGAGATTTAGTTCTAGTGCACTGATTTTGATTCCAACACAATAATAAGTCTAGCTCTTCTTCTTCTTCCTTCTCAAGCTCACAAGTTTCATCCATGGCTTCATCTTCAACCTCCATCCATACAATCTCATGAGTTGAGAATCAATGGATGCTTGAGACAAAGTTATCACACACATTCTCTACTTCACCTTGGACATGTCGGCCAGCAAACTTCATGTCCGAGTTGCTTTGGTTTGAAGCGGGAGCCCGTAAAAGGTTTTCTAGACGTGGTACCACTTCGACGAGGAGACCGGAGATCGAGCGAGATCGGAGATGCCGCGAGGAGCTAGGGGTGGTGGCTAAAGACCGAAGGATACGGATCGATCGGTATAGTCATTCTGACTTCTTGTAGATAGCTAGTTTAGGGTTAATGGTTCGATCCGGATGATTGGTTGTGGTAGCGCCGGTTTTGAAAAGTTTTTGTTCCGCATTTGGCCTCGGATTGACGGCCGGGACGCTACCGTAACCCAACATGGTATCAGAGCCAACTCATTAACCCTTAGCTAGCTTGTTTAGACAATGTTAATCTATCGAAATCGAAACAAACCCGATTCACACCAAACTGCATTCCAGTTTCTGTCGTTTTAAAAAGTGTCCTCAAAAAAAATTTTAACAATTGCAGAATACTACTGACATGACCACAAGACCACAAACCAAATACGAACAAATTCCCTCACTAAAAGACTGAGCACATTGCTCCCTGGGCCAGCGAGCTTGGCCAGACTGGTGAATTTGGACTTCGTATTTGGGTGCTGGTCTTGTCTCTGGAATCTTGGTTTGGTAGTATTGTTTGTTTTGCCCAGTTTTGATATGGAGTTATCTACTTGTTTGAGGACTATTCGGGGTTATTTCGAGCTCGATATATTATAACATTGTTTAATGTTTACAGTACATTATATTTTTATCTGCAACCGTGAATGTCATTCGAGCAGTAAATCTTGTCTAATTGCTATAGCTATTTTAGACGGGTTTGTGAACGTGACATTCACGTTGATGTTCTGTGTTGTGCTGTGATGTTGTGGATTTGTCGTGGTGGATAGCTTGGATGCAATGTTAATACAGTTTGGATTTATTTGTACATTTGATATAGCAGGGCGAGCGTCCGACATATGGATTGCCGTCACTGCCTGTTTGTATATTATTCTTTTGGGGCATGACCGGGTTGAGGTCGATGTCACCGTTGTATATATTTTCTTTTCTGTACCAGGATTACCCCGCGGAGGAGTGCACGGATAGCCGGGTTCTAGAGGGCAACGAGCCCGCATCGCATGGCGTTGAGATGGAGGGAGCCTCACTCTAGAATTGGCGGCTGTTCGCCGCACTCATAGGGGTACAGGTTGACCCAAGGTGGGGTGCTCAAGTTATCGGATTCCGTGAAGTGCCGGGTGGTCCATTCACTTTGCTGAAGAGGGCTGCCTCACTTCAGGTTTTGGCGGGTAACTTGCCGCACTCGTAGGGGTCTAGGTTTTCATTGCACAGGCTATCCACACGACCAGGGGAACGTCGGGTTTGAGTTGCGGCTCAAAGGAAACCCGGGGCTCCCAGATTATCTGTATTGTTCTGTGATGCTTATTACTTATCTGTGATGTTGCATTTATCACGCCTGGAGCGATTATTATATATTGATATATATACTAATAGATATTGTATATGTTTTACACCCGCGCTACTCCAATCCCCGCTCTGTCGTTAGTTAAGTAACCTAACGGGTGATGACAGGACCCAGTGGTGAATGCGGATGGCATATACGTACATTATATTTTCGTTCTTTTGTGGTGTGATTAATTGATAGGACTGCATTGATTTGGATCAATGCAAGGAAAACAGACATATTCGATGTTGTTGGAACAATTTTCAAAAAGCTACTATTGCAAGGACGTTCTCTTTTGTTTTGCACAGTGGTATTCAGTTTAGAATATCCAACACCTCATTCGACGAGGCAAGGGCCAAGATCCCTTCATCGGGAGTGACCCCTTGGGCAGAGGTTTGCGTCAGGGTAATAACTTCACTATAGTCGATTACTTTTTGCTTTACATCGTGGTATTCAGTTTGGAATATCCTGCACCTCATTCTACGGGGAAAGAGCCGAGATCCCTTCACCGGGAGTGACCTCTTTAGCAAAGGTTTTTGCCACTATATATTTGTAATTAGCTATGCAGTTCCTTCAACGATATCAAGTTCATTACGTTAAAGGTTTTTCGCCAAAAACCAGCCAGAGCCCTCCGTCATTTTTTGCGGGTATTATTTAGTATTCGTGCTGCGTTTGTTGACCTAGTCAAGACGTAGTGTTCGGTAGCTAAGTGGTGCTTGTTTGTTGCATAAATGGGATTGGTTAGGACAGTCGTGCGGCCTTGTTGACCTAGTCAAGGGCACGTACGGGTGGGTTTAATGCAATCCAGAATAATGACGGGTTGAACTTGACTAGCGGTTTATGGTTTGTTGACCTAGTCAAGGTCATAAGCCGCTTGGGGTAAAAATCCACATCGGGGGTTTCTAAAGAAACTGAAACTTGCCAGGCATGCGCATACCTTCTGGAGTGTGATAACGTGAGTGGATTCCATCACGTTATCATGTGATGATAGTTGGATCCCGATTCCCACTGATGAGTTGGTTTACTCCTCGGGTGATCCCGACTAATTCTTCTTTCAGGTTTGAAGGAGAATTTGAGAATACAGTGGGAGACATCCTGATTAGATAAAGTGATTAACCATTCTGATCTAGGTTAGAGTGGACGCAGAGTGTTTCTTTTCTCTCTCTCTTTGACAGCGACCATGACCCGACCCTAGACTATGACTCAGTAACCAAGTTAACCGAACTTTCTTAAAACGCTGGCCTTTGGATTGTTTGAGTTGCATACATCATTGCCACTCCTTCTTTTACCCTTTGCATTTCTCCAGAACACCTCGTATCTGTTGGGCCTACAACGGCAGCAAGGTTTCGGGTGGCATCACACATGCCAATTTCAAAATTTTGCCATTATAGATAACCCTAAACCTAGATCATTAACTAGAGAATCAAACAAAACTAGCATGTTAACACTTTAACATCTAAGAGTTAGGAATTACAACCTTTGTAGTCCGTTCCTTCGCTTCATAAGCTCCGAGTTGAGGTCCTTTCGCTGCGATCATCAAGTACCCGGACTCTAGAGAGGCTCCATGAAGAGAATGATGCAATCTTGCTTCTAATCTTCAAAAACTAAGATGATCTACCTTGAAGAAAATCAAACCCAAGCTCTCACTTCACTAATCAAGTATTAGTGAAGCAAACACCCTAATCTAAGTGGCTAGAATAGATGAGGATGATGAAGTAGGAATTTTTCTCTCTTTTGTTTTCAATTTCTCACAAAACATCCATCACAAATGAAAAGCTAGAAAGCTTTTGGAGTGAGCAAGAAGATGATGAAGTTGTGATGAATGAATTATTTTTTGAGGTTAGAAATGCAACCATGGTTTAATATGTGTCATGGCTAACTCATGTAGAGAATAAACCGTAGGCTAGGGTTAAACTTAGGTTAACAAATATCAAGGATAAAACAAAGAAGGTGGACAAAGTCAAAGGATCATGAAGCTTCCTCAAAGCTCATCCAAAACAAAATGAATTATCCATCCAAAATGAATTAATCCATAATAAAATGTTACCCTAATTTAAAACCCTAGCATGGTTTAAACTCTAAACCCTAGTTGCATTTGTAACCCTAACATGTTACAATATTATATATCACATATATAATATTTTGTAACAAAAGAAACTAATACAATTAACATATATCACATATATATCAATGTATCACCATGTGAGAAAAAGAATCTTTAAGTGAGCTTATATTAGTTAATGTAATGTAATATATCAAATATATAATTATACAATAAATTATCGAATCAACACTTGATCCGATAATCCGGCTATTTCAAATAACCGACTAATATAATCTGTATCAGTTCATCGAATCAACACTTGATTCGATAACCCGGCTATATCACATATACCCGGCCGATATCACATATCGCGAGAATCTAATACGGTATCACATACACGTATTATTCTCGGTCCCGCACATATCACATATGTGCTCCTACTCCGTTTTGCCTGAGCCAGAAAACCTCTGTGTAGGACTCTAAAGAATCGTCAATACGCCGGCAATAGGTGATGATCATATCAAACACCCACAAGCTACAAGCGGTCAGCTAAACGTAACAGCCACCCAAGTATTGAGCGATCAGAAGATCAATAAGCAAGCCTGTACATTCTCCTGTGAATTCAATCAATAACACTCCTGTATAGTCCGGTCTCTTCGTTTGATATGTCGCATATCTAGTCTAGGGGTGGTAAACGTCAGACCCCAGTAACCGATAAGTCGTGTCGATATGAGGTCCATAACGGTTCAAGAAACTACTGATAACATTTACCAGTAAATCTCAGCAACCCTGGCCAGGGATTTCCAATTATAGCCAATCGAACACAACGCAACATCAACTCCCAATACCAGGAGAGACGAAACCCCTCCTATCGCTCATTGCCTCCATGTGATTCGGGACTGTACCCAAAAGCCACCATTTTGCACGTTCTTTTGAACGTGGTAAGGTGGAAATCAAAGTACAATGGGAATCACACAAGACTCTATGATGATCTCGGGTCTACAGACTAACATGTACCAGTGTCACCAAAGAACTGCCATCTGACGTGAGGTATAATACCATCTGGGAGTTCTCGGCGAGTCCGTCCAGTGTACCCAGACTCCACTGAGCACCCATATACTTTCTCTGATGTCAAACACCAATGGATATGGGATCATCCATCGCCCATCTACATGGGTCGAGAAGCTATACGCTAGTCTACTCTGGTATATCGATGCCCTGTCTCGATACACCTACGACTAGGAACATTTGAAGGATGTACTTAGCGACTACACTTTCCCCACTAGTATGATCTTCATCATAGTCCTGGTAGTCAAGTACTCATCCTAAGGGCTTTATCAACATGTAATATAGAGACAATCAGAGTACATGTTAAGATAAAGAGCAACCAGATAGCATACTATCATGTCGAGCAAGAAAGTCCTCCATATATATGTCCAAGAATCCACTACAATATACATCGTATGTACAGTAATGGCCTCTAGGGCATACATATCACTAACAGTATCACTAAGAACATCCAATTCCATTGGATAAATCCATCGTATGGTTATATACGAACTCGAAGGAACTTGTTCCAGATTCAAGGATGGATTCTGGTTCTGGAGAGATTGAATAGGATTATTCAGTTGTCTTTTCCTTTTACCTTCTCTCAGGTTGTGAGGGCTCCTAGGATTAGGAGAGGGTACACATATTGCGCTTATTGGATAGTTTTCTTCCAAACCATAGGTAGGTGCCGAAAGGTAGGGAAAGAAGAAAAAAAATTAGCCTAAGTGTGGTGTACAGAAGGTAATAAGTAAAGACAAATAAAGGGATTAGAAAGAGGGCAAAGTAAACTGCGACTGCTATCATTCACGACCAAACCGAGTATCTCATCGCCACTCCTATTTCACCTTTGTATTTCTCCAGAACACCTCGTATCACTACGAACATCCAATTCCATTGGATAAATCCATCGTATGGTTATATACGAACTCGAAGGAACTTGTTCCAGTTCGAGGATGGATTCTGATTCAGGAGAAATAGGAATAAGGTTTATTCAGTTGTCTTTTCTCTTTACCTTCTCTCAGGTTGCGAGTACTCCTAGGATTAGGAGAGTACACCTATTACGCTTATTGGATAGTCTTCTTCCAAACCATAAGCTGGTGCAGAACGGTAGGGAAGGAAGAAAACCATTTAGCCTAAGGAGGTGTACAGAAGATAATGACTAACATATAAAAGGATTTGGAGAGATGGCAAAGAAATATACGGTTATACTCATGAATCTGGATAATGGAAGAGGCATTACTAGGAATACCCGGAAACCCCTACGAAACATTTTCATGTTTCAGTTTCACTATGCGTTGTTAAAGGAAAACTGATTTCCCAATTAGATCCTTACTCCAGGGTATGTATTTACCAGGTATGCTTCTCACATCTGTATGGTTTTACAGATGATAAGTGGGAGTAAGTTATTGGGAATTAGGTGATCATCCTCATTATATCGGAATTCGTTGTAATTAGTGATATTTGAGGAAATCGCCTGGGTTTTTACCGGACGACAAATATTTGGTTTTGAATATCCGTTGTTCTGCACCAATTTCAAATTGATATATTTGTACGTTTATTTTATAAAGTGAGATATATATTTTTGAAATTATGTCCATGACATTTACCTATATCAGTTGATGGTTAGGTAAGGAGCATTCAACAGCGGTGTAATTCTTCATAACCATAGTACAGTTTTCGACCTACAACACACAGAGTTTGAGTTATTCAACTCAGGGGACTTATACAGAGTTGTATGTTGTCCAGTGTCCATTAGGACAAAGGGGTTGGTCCTCGTACTATATTCTGTTTACTTGTAAATTCTCAAGTTTTAGACAAGTGTTTCGTAGAAGTACAAGGTCCAAGTTTTGAGAAGTTATAGGTACAAGAATAAAGTAGAGAACCACGTGTTGCAATTATCGGGATTCTTTAAGGTGATCGAAGATGTAGATACTTATGTGAGGTATTCAGTTGATAGTAATGGTTTTGAGAAACTTGTTTCTCTTTCAGGTTACTCATAATTGGACGCACTCCTAAGTTGAGTAATGCTGATCGGCCTCTCTCCATTTAGTTGACGTGCACTGGAGACAGCTGCATGATTTGAATCTGGTTCCAATTAAATCATTGCCTCTGTTTCTATATTGGATATAGAACAGTTAATATCTTAACAATGTTAAGGTATATGGAGTTGTCCGGCTTATGCTTAAAACCAGATACTGGATAACTCAAGGCACGTTTCTGTAATGGCAGTTTGTGGGTTAACCCAGGCTATGATGAGGGTTGACTTTCTACCATCTGGAAGATCAATAGTGATATTGTTCTTGACTCGCCACGGTTTTAGTAAAATGGATTTTTTTCAGAAAACAGTAGTGGGAGTATGGTAGAACTGAAAGTGATTCCAGAACCGCAAACGATTACTGAAAATTTAATAGGACCTAAACATTCAATTAGGTTTGACATTCCAGTAGCCACTCCGCAGATATGGTGGGTAACCTCAGGCACCCGAGAGGTGACGGTGACAGGGAGGTTCTTGTTTACCCAGACTTGCCATTGTTGTTGTTCCAGACTATGAGACCCGGTAGGAGGATGAGTATAACGTCGTTCTAAACTAGCTTTAGAAGTGTACGTGTATATGACTCTGCCAGAGAGTTGTTATGGTCAGTGGAAGCAGCGGAAGCATAGTGGACAAGAAGTTTATGTCTATTTATAGACTAAAGCAAATACAGTGGAGATAGATCATCTATTTTTGATGTGACAGTCATGGGCTTTGACTTCATCAGAATAAGGGATGGATCTGTTAATAAAGTAGTAGGGTGTGATGTCCTGGTATTTGGATGACATACACATAGTAGGAAGTGATATTCCTATACTACGATTTGTTATACTGTGGTTGTCACACAGTAGTTTCTCCACATAGGCTATGGATATAATATCTGGCATTCTGGTTACTAGATCTATGGTTTTAGATCTAGAAGCCTGCGATACCAAATCGAGATCGGAACTTGTTGGTAGTGTCCCAATCTGGGTACTTAGACAGCATTCTAAAGGTGTTTTAGAATGGACGACTTATGGCATGGTGGTGTACCTGCAGGTGATGGAGTCACCCTCTCTAAATGTGTCTTACAGACTAAAAGGAGAGGGATGTGCATGATTGGCATATCACTTGCTTAGGCAATTGAGTCAATCATGAGATGTCAAGTACCACACCAGATATTGTTTTTGCACTAGATGCAATAAGTTGAGATATTAATCCAATCCTGGAGAAACGTTCGGAAGCAATTTTAGAACATAAGTGGATGTTCTAGGGATTTGATAACAGCAGCCTCCTTCGGGAGACGGTTATCATTTCAGGCTTCCAAGGTGACCCGGATGACAAAGTGACTGTCAAAGTTATAGTTTTCCCTCTGACGAGGGGCAGTAGTTTCGATAGGTGTTCCAAACGGATACTGAGGGAGGTATGGCGCAGGATACTGATTAAATTCAGTTGACGACACAGTCTAAGAAGTTTGCTGGATTTGGAGTTCATTTATGAACTAGATCCCATTAGATATCCAGACATATTCTAAGATATGTATTGCTCATTTCGGGAGATGGCTTTCTCCGCGAACTTGAGATAAAGAGAGACATAGAAAGAAACATCAGAGCGGATCCACTCACTGAGGCTATTTCTCGAACGCAATAGTTTCACAAACAGGCTTTGTGAAACTGATTAGTAGAGAAGTTGGGTGTTCGGTATCACACGGGCTGTGAGTATGCGACATCGCAATAATTAGCCTTAAGTGGGAGATTGTTGGCTATAGTGCTCTCAAGTCAATTATTGGATCACAGGCACGTGATTGTAATGATTAAGGGAGGACCTATACCGGTAGGACAGTCTTACTCGAGATGATAGTATGTTATCTGGTTTTTCTTTATCATCATGTACATGCTTCAGGTAACATTAAAGATCACTATTATATGTTGATAGACCCCATAGGATTCTTGCTTGACTGCCAGCAGTATGATGGCGATCATATACGTGGGAGTTGGGGTCTATAAGCATATCCTTAAATGGTCCCTAGTCGAGGGAGTTTCGAGACAGGGCATCGATACTCCATGAATAGACTAGTGTATACGGATTGAGACCCCGACGAGGGGCGGTAGCTGGTCTCACAAGCCATTAGTGTCAGTTGGTTCAGCTAAGATAGTATACAGGTGCTCATTGGATCATGAGTACACCGAACGGACTCGCAGGGGCACTGCTGATTGGTACTATACCTATCGTCAGGAGTAGTTCCCAGGTGACATGAGTACAGCTTAGTCTGTTGACTTGACACTGCTACATTGTCTCAAGTGTGTTCCTACTGTTCTTTGATTACTACCCTACCACGGCTCAAAGGAGTCGAGCAAACAGGTAGTAGTTGGGTGCAGTCCCGAAGCACTTGGAGGCAGTGGCGGTTAGACAGGATTCGTCTCTCCCGGTATTGGGGGTTGATATCGCACTGTGTCTGGAGAGCCATTACACAAAGTCCTTGGCCAAGACAAGTGAGATTTACTGGTAGGTATTCCAGTAGGTTCTCAAGGTGTTCTAGGCTACACTCCGACACGACTTATACCGCTATTGGGGGTCTGACGTTTACCATCCCCCTAGGCCCGATATGCGATACACTTAGACGAATAGAGCGGACTGTACGGAGATTGTCACAGATAGGCTCAGTAGTGTTTCAGGATGAGTTCGCTCATCAGCCTCCCTTTTGGTCAATACATGGGTAGCCGTTACGTACAGCTAGTACCACTGACGTGCTTGTGGTTAAACCTACTGCCAGCGTATTGACGAGTCTTTAGAGTCCCCCACAGAAAGTTTCCCAAGTTCGGGCGAAACGTTGTAGAGGCCGTATGGTTTTATGGAAGGGTTCGATCATATACGTGAACTTGTGCACGGATCATGATCAGACGGATCATACTAGTGGGCTTTGGTTTAAGATGGATCCTAGTATTAGATTTGTTGGATTACTTTAGTCTCATTGCATTCGCATTCAGTCGTAATGCGGATGCAGGTATGTATATACATGTGAGGGGTATTCTTGTGATCCGTCACGAGTTTACTTTAGATGTTGCCATTCTCTTTTTGGATTAAACATTTTGGTTTAAATTTTTTGTGGTGGAAATTGTTAGTGGAAATCATCATGAAGAGCAATTAATGTGGCATGTGCATAGGTGATGACTCATGGTCTTATTTTTTATGCTATGTCAACATTTGTGATTGAGTATTGTGTTGAAATGATGTGTGGAGAGAGAATGGACAGCAACAAGTTGTGGGGTTGGTCTTGAGATTTAGTTCTGGTGCTCTAATTTTGATTCCAACACAATAATAAGTCTAGCTCTTCTTCTTCTTCCTTCTCAAGCTCACAAGTTTCATCCATGGCTTCATCTTCAACCTCCATCCATACAATCTCATGAGTTGAGAATCAATGGATGCTTGAGACAAAGTTATCACACACATTCTCTACTTCACCTTGGATATGTCGGCTAGCAAACTTCATGTCCGAGTTACTTCGGTTTGAAGCAGGAGCCCGTAAAAGGTTTTCTAGACGTGGTGCCACTTCAACGAGGAGACCGGAGATCGAGCGAGATCGGAGATGCCGCGAGGAGCTAGGAATGGTGGCTAAAGACCGAAGGACACGGATCGATCGGTATAGCCATTCTAATTTCTTGTAGATAGCTAGTTTAGGGTTAATGGTTCGATCCGGATGATTGGTTATGGTAGAGCCGGTTTTGAAAAGTTTTTGTTCCGCATTTGGCCTCGGATTGACGGCCGGGGCGCTACCGTAACCCAACAGGGGGCTGCTGGAGGGAGCGGAAGGCTTGAGGGGGAGAGAGAGTGTGTGAGGGTGTGTGTGAATGTCAAAGTTTCCCCATGCCTCATAAATGCCCCATGCCTCACCCCTTTTTCATTTCTTTTCTTTTGTTTTTCTTTTAAAAAGGATTATAGAACCATAAAAGAATTAGAGGTAAAAGCATGCTACAAAATTTTGTGTTGATTGCCAAGGTTGCTAAGCACATAATGAACTAGGGTAAAATTGGATTAGTGCATGATTAAATAAAAATCTAGCTTAGTAAATAATAAATTGGCAAATAGATAATTTAGTGAACAATAATTTAAATGTTAATTAATAAAACACAATAAATATGTAATTACATAATTTCACAATTAAAATAGATTTATTCCGGTCGACGTGGAAAATAATTATTAACGAGCTTTTATGAAAAACACGCATTATCGCTAATTAACGCGAAATTAACCTAGACGAATTTTCAAAGCGTTACATGTTCAAACTTGAAGTGGAGCCTAGTGAAGTCGTGTGGACTACAACCCAGAGCTTTAGAAGAGAAGGACACGGTCATCAAAGGTTGTACCCTCCTTCCCTTCTATTAGTTTTATCATATCATCATAGGAAACCCTAATTATTCTAGTTAAGATCTTGGTTAGTGTTCGTTAGCACCCGTAATTTTTAAAATTGCATGTGTGATGCCCATTTAAACCCCGTCGCGGTGCTAGCAAACACTTTCACTAAACAAATGCGAAGTTACTTATAACTACCCCGAATCGTCGTAATTAGAAAAACTACCAATACTTGATAAGAAATATATGTATCATACGCTAATACATCACACTACGTCTAGTAAACACCATCCAGATTTTTGTATAGACAATTTGGGAAAAAACTAAGTATACCAGAAACCTTATATAAGACACATAGAGCCTCTAACAAAAACCCAACACCTAACTCCACAAAAAAAAACCGCCAATGACCAGCGAAATAAATATTTCGGCGGTCGAACCTTGAAGAAATGGGCTCGGGTTTTTAGGATGTATTTAACGTTCTAAAATAAGCTTCCAGTAATATTAATTTATTTTTGTGAACACTAGAAAGATAGCAGAATAAAATTTAAGGCCAAAACCTTATACTAACCACAAAGTTCAGCTATCAAACAAGTTATTTGAGACTAAAACTCTTGAGTAACATGAAAAGTTTGGGATTTTACCTAACTTGATGAATTCCATAGAAACTATAAGCTCAAGAAGTACACACTTGAAGTTGTGTAGGCTTAGCTTAGATGTTTGGAACAATTTCCATGAATAACTCTAACTTTCCCTTGTGAGATAGTGAAGACTGGAAAAATTTGAGATGAAGTGTTGGAGGAAAGCTATGTTCAGTTTGATAAAGAAAAACAACATAGGAGTTATGATTTGATGGAAGGAGGTGTGTGTAGAGTAAGTAGGAGATGTAGGCTCATGGTGCACAACATGGTGTGTTGTGTGTGAGGGTAAATTATAGCATAACACCTACTTAATCTCACAAAAAAACTTACAAACTCTCTTTGCAGATAAAACTTTTTACCAATAAAAATCCTTTTGCAAACAATTATTATCTAAATTTAATTACTACTACACTTAATTACCATAATCTTTAAAAAAACCTTTTTATCATTATTTAAAAATTAAAATATCATTTAAAAATTTTCAAAAATTTTACACCCGGTCCCTACCGCGGGTCTTGGTTCGAACCAAGACCCCGCTGAGATCAGATACATCGCAAAACAACAAATATTTTGATAGCTAAGCGCAATTTTAGGACAACCACCAAAAACAGTTTTAACCTTCGAAAAACAGCGACTAAACTCGATATAATTTTTTTAAAATGGCTTCCCGAGACTCCTTGGGTCACCATCTGTAACACCCGAGCCCAATACTACTATTTCTGTTACTGGTTGAGTGTTTGACATTGCTCAATTTATTTATCTTGCTTGTTTGGGTCTTACTGTAAAATTTTAACTGGCTAAGTCATTTCTGCAGATAACAAATTTTAACACCTAAAGTGAAATTAAAAATATCTATCTTGGCCTACTCTTCACCCCTAGCCGCGTGGTAGCGTCCGTGCGTCGAGTTCTCATCCCGTTCGGTGAAACGGGCGAGTTTGGACGGCTACACGCGCGTGCAAATGTCCGACTTGGGGGCATGCTTTTTAATCATAAAACATTTCATTTTAAAATTTGGAACCCGCTTAAAATCCTATTATTTGAATTTCGAATTTTTGGACCCAACCCAGGCGCGATTTGGAAATGTTTTATTTAGCGCCGAAATCCCAAAATTTAATATAATATTAAACCATATAATATCACCTAACTTATAAATCTTTACTGTTCGATTTCTAAAAATATTTGTAAATTTCCTTTAACTTCTGAAATCTTTCCCCACTGGCCAATCACGGGGTTCTTAACCCCCGTGGGCCCCGTCTCTATCTCTCTCTCTCTCTCTCTAATCTGTATCTCTCTCTCTCTCTGATTTCCATAGCCCTCTCTCTCTCTAACCCTCTCTCTCCTCTATATATATTTATACTTCCTCGTCTTCTTCATTTTTTCCAGAACCCACGCGAGAACCCTAGCCGCCGCCTCCTCCGTCGCCACCGGAGCCCCAACGCCGGCGCTAGCACCGCCGGGATCCCTGCCTCCTCAACCTCGCCACAATCCTTCCTCCTCTCCCCACGTCCCCGTGCACCCTACGCCATAGCCCGGCCACCTGCACCCACCGCTGCTCGCCCGTCGCCGCTGTTGCGCCACGGCAGCGCCCCGGCCATCTATTCGAGGCCAAAATGCGGAATCAAAATTTTTCCTTACTTGGAAACCGGCGCTACCGCGGACAATGAAAACCCGGATCGTTAACCATTAACCTATACAAGCTAACAAGAGATGGGAAGAGAAGTATACCGAGTGATCCGAGTCCTCCGGTCTTCTCGTCATCGTCCCGATCTCCCGCGGAAAGTCTTGTCTCCACATCGTCGCCTCCTCGCCGGAAGGGCACCACATCGCCTGCGTCTTTTACGGGCTCCCGCCTCAATACCGAGGCAACTCGGGCATGAAGCCGGCAACTCGACATGCTCAAGATATGCTGTAGAATGTGTAGTGTAGAGGCTATATCTCATTTGGGGTTTGTTGCCTTTGAAGGTGATGGAGGAATCTAGATTAGAAAAATGGTGCTTGCATTTTTCTAGCATGAAAATGAGATCAAGAATGAAACTCTCAAGATGAAGCTCTCATCTTCTTCTTCTCTCCAAAAATGAAAAACCTTCTCATATTAGAATGGTGGAGGAAAGAATATGAAAGCAAGAGGGAGGTGAGTGTAGGAAAAGAGAGAGGGTGACCATATCCAAAACATCATCATAACCATCTCACATCAAACTCTAATCACTTCTAATCAACAAAAAGCAAGTGATAATGATAGATAAGAATGGTATCAAAAGATGCTTTCATAATCAAACCATTTGCAAGAAAAACCTCCACAATGTGTTATTCGCAAACTTGCAAATAACACCCTCCATCGGAAAAGTCCGGCCGGGAAAGAACAAAGGAAAACCGGCCGGAACGGAATGCAAACTGGCAACTCCAGAAAACTGGTCCCGTAATAAAATACAGGAAAACCCCGATACTGTGCATACACACCCGCATCTGTATTCCGTCCGGATACAAATGCAATGAGACAAAAAAACTACACTGTACTATACTAGGATCCGGCTTAAACCAAAGCCGGCTAGTAATATCCGTTCGATCCTGATCCGTGCAATACCGCACGTATCTGATCGAACCTTGCCATATAACCATACGGCCACTAGTACAAACCGTCCGATCCTGATCCGTGCAATACCGCACGTATCTGATCGGACCCTGCCATATCTCCATACGGCCTCTACAGCGTTTCGCCCGAAAGCTTGAGTAACTGAAAGTGTGGTGGACTCTAAAGACTCGTCAATACTATGGCTGTGGATTTAACCACTAGCACGTCAGAGGTATTAGCCAATACGTGACGGGCCACCAGCTATTGACCAAAAGGGACGTCGATGAGCGAACTCATCCTGACACCCTACTGAGCCTGTCAGTGACAATATCCGTACAGTCCGGTCCGTTCGTCTATGAGTATCGCATGGCGGGCCTAGGGGGTTGGTAAAAGTCAGACCCCCAAAAGCGGTACAAGTCGTGTCGGAGCGTAGCCCAGAACACCCTGAGATACTACTGGAATACCTACCAGTAAATCTCCTGCCTCGGCCGAGGGCTTTGTGTAATGGCTCTCCTAGACACAGCGCGACCTCACCCCCAATACCGGGAGAGACGAACCCCTGCAGATCCGCTCACTGCCTCCATGTGGCTCGGGACTGTACCCAACTAAAACCTGTTTGCACGACCCCTTTGAGCCGTGGTAGGGTAGTAATCAAAGCAAAGTGGGAACTCACACGAGACAAATGACGATCTCAGGTCGATGAACTAACCTGTACACATGTCACCAGGGAACTGCTATCTGACATCTGGTATATGACCAACTAGCAGGTTCCCGGCGAGTCCTGTCCGGTGTACTCATAACCCAATGAGCACCTGTATACATCTTAGGTGAACCAACTGACACCAGTGGCTTGTGAGACCGGCCACCGCCCCTCGTCGGGGTCTCGACTGTATACACTAGTCTACTAATGGAGTATCGATGCCCTGTCTCGAAACTCCTACGACTAGGGACCTTTTAAGGATGTGCTTATAGACCCCAGCTCTCACGTATATGATCGCCATCATACTGCCGGCAGTCAAGCAAGAATCCTAGGGGCTCTATCAGCGTGTAATAGCGACATGTCAGGTCACCTAAAGCAGTACACGATGATAAAGATAAACCAGATAGCATACTATCATCTCGAGTAAGACTGTCCTACCGGGATAGGTCCTCCCTCAATCATTGCAATCACGTGCCTGTGATCCAATAATTGACTCTGAGGGCACTATCTCCAACAATCTCCCACTTGCACTCAAGGCTAATTATTGCGATGTCGCATACTCACAGCCCGTGTGATACCGAACACCCAACTCCTCTACTAGTCAGTCTCACAAAGCCTGTTTGCGAAACTATTGCGTTCGAGGAATAGCCTCAGTGAGTGGATCCGCTGTGAAGTTTCTTTCTATGTCTCTCTATATCTCAAGTTCGCAGAGAAAACCATCTCCCGAAATGAGCAATACCTGTCTTGGAATGTCTGGATGTCTGATGGGACCTAGTTCATAAATGAACTCCAAATCCAAACTTCTTAGACTGTATCGACAACTGAACTTAATCAGTATCCTGCGCCATGCCTCCCTCAGTATTGCCTTGGATCACCTGTCCAAAATACTGCCCCTCGTCAGAAGGAAAAACTATGACTCTGACAACCTCCTTGTCGTCCATGTCACCTTGGAAGCCTGGAGTGATAACCGTCTCCTAAAGGAGGCAGCCGTTATCATATCCCTAGAACATTCACTTATGTTCTAAAACTGCTTCCGACTATTCCTCCAGGATTGGATCAATATCAACTTATTGCATCTAGTGCAAGAACAACATCTGGTGTGGTACTTGACATCTCATGATTGACTCAATTGCCTAAGCAAGTGATCTGCCAATCATGCACACCCCTCTCTACTTTAGTCTATAAGACACCTTTAGAGAGGGTGACTCCATTACCTGCAGGTACACTACCATGCCAGGAGTCGTCCATTCTAAATACTCATAGAATGCTGTCAAGGTACCCAGATTAGGAAACCACCCAAATCTAGATCTAAAACCATAGATCTAGTAACCAGAATGTCTGATATAATATCCAAGTCCTGTATGGAGAAACCACTGTGTGAAAACCAAAGTATAACCGATCGTATTATAGGAGTTTCCTTTCCTACTCTGTGTATGTCATCCAAAACCAGGACATCACACCTTACTACCTTCTTAACAGATCCATCCCCTATTCTGATGACGTCAAACCTATGACTGTCACATCAGAAATAGATGATCTAACTCCGCTATATCTGCTTTAGTCTATAAATAGACATAAGCCTGAAGTCCACCAATGCTTCCGCTGCTCCCACTGACTACGACAACCCTCTGCCAGAGTCATATAGACGTGCACTTCTAAAGCTAGTTTAGAACGACGCTATACTCATCCTCCTGCCGGGTCTCGCAGCCTGGAACAACAACAATGGCAAGTGTGGGTAAACAAGAACTTCCCTGTCACCGTCCTTGAGGCTACCGGAGTACCTCTCGGGTGCCTGAAGTTACCCACCTTATCTGCGGAGTGGCTAATGGAATGTCAAATCAGATTGAATCTTTAGGTTCCTTATCAAATTTCAGTAGTCGTTTGCGGTTCTGGAATCACTTCCAGTTCTACCATACTCCCACTGCTGTTTTTGAAAAAATCCATTTTTAATAAAACTGTGGTGAGTCTAGAACAATATTTCTATTGATCTGCCAAATGGTAGAAAGTCAACCCTCGTCATAGCCTGGGTCAACCCACAAACAGCCATTACAGAAACGCGCCTTGAGTTGTCCAGTGTCTGGTTTTAATCATAAGCCGGACAACTCCCCGTACCTTAACAATGTTAAGATATGAACTGTACTATATCCAATATAGAACCAGAGGCACTGATTTAATTGAACCAGATTCAAATCATGCAGCTATCTCCAGTGCATGTCAACTAAATGGAGAGAGGCCGATCAGCGTTACCCAACTTAGGAATGCTTCCAATTATGAGTAACCTGAAAGAGAAGCAAGTTCTCGTTACTATCAACTGAATACCATACACAAGTATCTACATCTTCGATCACCTTGAAGAATCCCGATACTTGCAATACGTGGTTCTCTACTCTATTCTTATACCAATAACTCCTCAAAACTCAGACCTTGTGTTTCTACGAAACACATGTCTAAGAACTAGAGAAGTTAAAAGTAAACTGAATATAGTATGAGGACCAGCCCCTCTGTCCTAATGGACACTGGACAACATACAATACTCTGTATAAGTCCACTGAGTCTAACAACTCTTTCACTGTGTGTCGTAGGTTGAAAACTGTACTTATGGTTAAGAAGAATTACACCGCTGTTTAATGCTCCTTACCTAACCATCCACTGATATAGGTAAATGTCATCGACATAATATCAAAAGGTATATCTCACTCTATGAAAATAGACGTACAGATATATCAATTTGAAATTGGTGCACAACAGCGGATATTCAAAACCAAATAATTGCCGTCCGGCAAACAACCCAGGTGACTTCCTCAGATATCACTGATTACAACGAATCCCGATATAATGAGGATGATCACCCAATTCCCAATAACTTACTCCCACTCATCATCTGTAAAACCATACAGATGTGAGAATCATACCTGGTAAATGCATACCCTGGAGTAAGTGTCTAATCGGGAAATCAGTTTTCTATTAACAGTACACAGTGAAACTGAAACATTGAAATGTTTCGTTGGGGTACCCTGGTATTCCTAGTAATGCCTCTACCATTATCCAGATTCACAACTGTAACCGTATATCTCTTTGCCATCTATCCAAATCCCTTTATATGTCTTTAGTCATTACCGTCTGCACACCCCTTTAGGCCAAATGGTTTTCTTCCTTCCCTACCGTTCGGCACCAGCCTATGGTTTGGAAGAAGACTATCCAATAAGCATAAAAGGTGTACTGTCCTAATCCTAGGAGCACTCGCAACGCGAGAGAAGGTGAAGATAAAAGACACCTGAATGTACTTTATTCCTATTTCTCCTGAACTAGGATCCATCCCCGAACTTGAACAAGTTCCTTTCGAGTTCGTATATAACCATACGATGGATTATCCAATAAACTGGGATCTTCGTAGTAATACGGAGTGTCCTGGAGAAATACAAAGGTGATTTAGGATTGGCGAAGAAATACTTGGTTTGGTCGTGAATAGCAGTCGCAATTTACTTTGCCCTCTTACTAATCCCTTGCTTTGTCTTAACTTAATACCTTCTGTACACCATCGTTATGCTAATTGGTTTTCTTCATTCCCCACCGTTCGGCACCTGCCTAAGGTTTGGAAGAAGACTATCCAATTTGCGTAATAGGTGTACTATCTCCTAAACCAAGGAGGACTCGCAATGAGAGAAGGTGAAAAGAAAAGACAACTGAATAATCCTATTCGTTTTCTCCAGAACCAGAAACCATCCTCGAAGTCCTTCGAGTTCGTATATAACCATACGATGGTTTTGTCCAATGGAAGTGGACGTTCGTAGTAATACGGGGTGTCCTGGAGAAAAGGGTAAAAGTAGGAGTGGCAATGAGGTTTGCAACTCTGACAATCCAAAAGCCAGTATTAAGAAGGTTCGGTCAACTTGGTCACTGAGTCATAGTCCAGGGTCAGGTCAATGGTCGCTGCCAAAGAGAGAGAAAAGAAACACTCAGCGTGCACTCTAACCTAGATCAGAATGGTTATCACTTTATCTAATCTGGAAACCTCCCACTGTACCTCAAATTCTCTTCCAAACCTGAAAGAAGAATTAGTCGGGGTCACCCGAGGAGTAAACCAACTCATCAGTGGGAATCGGGATCCAACTATCATCGCATGATAACGTGACGGAATCCGCTCACGGTATCACACTCCAGAAGGTATGCGCATGCCTGGCAAGTTTCAGTTCTTTTGAAACTCCCGATGTGATGTTTTTACCCCTAGGACTCAAGTGACCTTGACGGAGTCAACAAATCAAAGAGTCCTAGTCAAGTTCAACCCGTCATTATCTGGATTGCATTAAACCCACCCGTACGTGCCCTTGACGGAGTCAACAAGGCCGCACGACTGTCCTAATCAATCCCATTTATGCAACAAACAAGCACCACTTAGCTACCGTACACTACGCCTTGACGGAGTCAACAAACGCAGCACGAATACTAAATAATACCCATAAGAAATGACGGAGGGCTACGAATGGTTTTTGGCGAAAAACCTTTAACGTAATGAACTTGATATCGTTGAAGGAACTGCATAGCCTTTTATAAAAATATAGTGACGAAAACCTTCGCTAAAGAGGTCACTCCCGGTGAAGGGATCTCGGCTCTTTCCCCGTAGAATGAGGTGCAGGATATTCCAACTGAATACCACGATGCAAAGCAAAAGTAATCGGCTATAGTGAAGTTAATTCCCTGACGCAAACTTCTGTCCAAGGGGTCACTCCCGGTGAAGGGATCTCGGCCCTTGCCTCGTCGACTGAGGAGCAGGATATTCCAAATGAATACCACGATGCAAAACAAAAGTGAACGTCCTTGCAATAACAGCTTTTTGAAAAGTGTTCCAACAACATCAGAATAGGTTTGTTTATCTTGCATTGATCCGAATCAATGCAGTCCCATCAATTGATCACACCACAAAGAACGAAAATATACTGACGTACGTATATGCCATCTGCATTCGCCACTGGGTCCCGTCATCACCCGTTAGGTTAGCTAACTAACGGCAGAGCGGGGACTGGACTTGCGCGGATGTAAAACATATACAACATCTACTAATATATATACCAATATATAGTATTTCGCTCAAGGCGTGATAAAATGCAACATCACAGAGATATACAGCATCACAGAGATATACAGATATCTGGAAGCCCCGGGTTTCACAGAGCCGCTGCTGAAACCCGACGTTCCCCTGGTCGTGTGGATAGCCTGTACAATGAAATCCTAGATCCCTACGGGCGCGGCAAGTCACCCGCCAAAACCTGAAGCGAGGCAGCCCCCTTCAGCACCGTGAATGGACCACCCAGCACTTCACGGAATCCGGTAACTTGGGCACCCCTCCTGGGTCAACCTGTACCCCCTATGAGTGCGGCGAATAGCCCGCCAATTCCAGACTGAAGCCCCCTCCGTCTCAATGCCCTGAGATGCGGGCCCGTTGCCCTCTAGAACCCGGCTATCCGTGCACCCCACCGCGGGGCAATCCTAGTACAGAAAGTAAAATATACATACACCGGGTACATCGACCGCAACCAGGTCGTGCCCAAAAAGAATAATACAAACAGGCAGTGACGGCAGTCCACATGTCGGACGCTCGCCCCGCAATATCAAATGTACATAATACAACAGAAACTGTACTAGCATTGCATCCAGGCTATCCCCCACGACCGATCCGCAACAACACAGCATAAACATAGAACATCAACATGAAAGTCACGTTCGCAAATCCGTCTAACCGGGCTATAGCAGTTAGACGGGATTTACCGATCAAGTGACATTCACGGTCGCAGATATAATGTAAATACTGTGAAATAATGTGTTTAAAATATCCGATCGATCAAACAATTAACAAGTGGGCCCCCAAGCAATACTGTAGCACTCACAGAGAATCTGGGCCCAAATTTAATATCCCAAAACCCCCAAAATCAGCCCACAAGCCCACTGTAAAAATTGGACACAGTGATGACAGTAAAGTGCGGCGGAACCGCGGCCCAAGGGGGGTTTGGCCGCGGTTCCGCGCTTCATCCATCGACTGAGTGTGTCGAATTTTTACAGCAGTCTTATAATTTCCAGTACATTAGTTTTATACAATCTGAAAAAAAATTTGAGACCAAAAATTTTCAACAGAAAACTGATGTGAACAAAAATGAGGTTTTTTGGAATTTCGGTCGATCGGATAAGTAAAACACATTAGAACAAGCTATGCAAGGTTAATGGCATGGCTCTGATACCATGTTGCGCCACGGCAGCGCCCCGGCCGTCTATTCGAGGCCAAAATGCGGAATCAAAATTTTTCCTTACTTGGAAACCGGCGCTACCGCGGACAATGAAAACCCGGATCGTTAACCATTAACCTATACAAGCTAACAAGAGATGGGAAGAGAAGTATACCGAGTGATCCGAGTCCTCCGGTCTTCTCGTCATCGTCCCGATCTCCCGCGGAAAGTCTTGTCTCCACATCGTCGCCTCCTCGCCGGAAGGGCACCACATCGCCTGCGTCTTTTACGGGCTCCCGCCTCAATACCGAGGCAACTCGGGCATGAAGCCGGCAACTCGACATGCTCAAGATATGCTGTAGAATGTGTAGTGTAGAGGCTATGTCTCATTTGGGGTTTGTTGCCTTTGAAGGTGATGGAGGAATCTAGATTAGAAAAATGGTGCTTGCATTTTTCTAGCATGAAAATGAGATCAAGAATGAAACTCTCAAGATGAAGCTCTCATCTTCTTCTTCTCTCCAAAAATGAAAAACCTTCTCATATTAGAATGGTGGAGGAAAGAATATGAAAGCAAGAGGGAGGTGAGTGTAGGAAAAGAGGGAGGTGAGTGTAGGAAAAGAGAGAGGGTGACCATATCCAAAACATCATCATAACCATCTCACATCAAACTCTAATCACTTCTAATCAACAAAAGGCAAGTGATAATGATAGATAAGAATGGTATCAAAAGATGCTTTCATAATCAAACCATTTGCAAGAAAAACCTCCACAATGTGTTATTTGCAAACTTGCAAATAACACCCTCCATCGGAAAAGTCCGGCCGGGAAAGAACAAAGGAAAACCGGCCGGAACGGAATGCAAACTGGCAACTCCAGAAAACTGGTCCCGTAATAAAATACAGGAAAACCCCGATACTGTGCATACACACCCGCATCTGTATTCCGTCCGGATACAAATGCAATGAGACAAAAAAAAACTACACTGTACTATACTAGGATCCGGCTTAAACCAAAGCCGGCTAGTAATATCCGTTCGATCCTGATCCGTGCAATACCGCACGTATCTGATCGAACCTTGCCATATAACCATACGGCCACTAGTACAAACCGTCCGATCCTGATCCGTGCAATACCGCACGTATCTGATCGGACCCTGCCATATCTCCATACGGCCTCTACAGCGTTTCGCCCGAAAGCTTGAGTAACTGAAAGTGTGGTGGACTCTAAAGACTCGTCAATACTATGGCTGTGGATTTAACCACTAGCACGTCAGTGGTATTAGCCAATACGTGACAGGCCACCAGCTATTGACCAAAAGGGACGTCGATGAGCGAACTCATCCTGACACCCTACTGAGCCTGTCAGTGACAATATCCGTACAGTCCGGTCCGTTCGTCTATGAGTATCGCATGGCGGGCCTAGGGGGTTGGTAAAAGTCAGACCCCCAAAAGCGGTACAAGTCGTGTCGGAGCGTAGCCCAGAACACCCTGAGATACTACTGGAATACCTACCAGTAAATCTCCTGCCTCGGCCGAGGGCTTTGTGTAATGGCTCTCCTAGACACAGCGCGACCTCACCCCCAATACCGGGAGAGACGAACCCCTGCAGATCCGCTCACTGCCTCCATGTGGCTCGGGACTGTACCCAACTAAAACCTGTTTGCACGACTCCTTTGAGCCGTGGTAGGGTAGTAATCAAAGCACAGTGGGAACTCACACGAGACAAATGACGATCTCAGGTCGATGAACTAACCTGTACACATGTCACCAGGGAACTGCTATCTGACATCTGGTATATGACCAACTAGCAGGTTCCCGGCGAGTCCTGTCCGGTGTACTCATAACCCAATGAGCACCTGTATACATCTTAGGTGAACCAACTGACACCAGTGGCTTGTGAGACCGGCCACCGCCCCTCGTCGGGGTCTCGACTGTATACACTAGTCTACTAATGGAGTATCGATGCCCTGTCTCGAAACTCCTACGACTAGGGACCTTTTAAGGATGTGCTTATAGACCCCAGCTCTCACGTATATGATCGCCATCATACTGCCGGCAGTCAAGCAAGAATCCTAGGGGCTCTATCAGCGTGTAATAGCGACATGTCAGGTCACCTAAAGCAGTACACGATGATAAAGATAAACCAGATAGCATACTATCATCTCGAGTAAGACTGTCCTACCGGGATAGGTCCTCCCTCAATCATTGCAATCACATGCCTGTGATCCAATAATTGACTCTGAGGGCACTATCTCCAACAGCCGCCGCAACTCGTCGCCGACAACACCAGCACCTTCACCTTCGCCCCCTCTTTCCGTCCTCGACATCCTCTCCTTCTCCCGTGTGCCCGGCGCCGCAACAGGGACCCCACAGCAACCCCCGTGCCTTCTCTGGTTGGCCGGAAACGCCGCCGTCGACCCTCGTCGTCGTCACCTGCGCCACCGCCGACCACCTCCTCTTCCCCTGCGCACCAGACCCGACCACCTCCTCTCCCTCCTCACCTTATTTCCTCCTCCAGCACCCGCAGCCCTAGCCTACCGCCGCAGCTTCCTCGCCGGCGCCCCACCGCCGTCGACCCCATCGCTGTCGCAACCTTTGCAATCCCAGTAAGCTTTCCTTCACCTTCCTCATTCCTTTTTCCCCCTCTGGTTGGTCTTTGTCTGTACATAGGGTTTCTAAACTTTTGTCGCTGTTTTGCATCTCGCCGGAATCCGGCCGTGCCGACGACTTGACCCGACGTTCCAGCAAGGTACCCCGATCCGCGTGGTCCCACTGTTCGTTGTTTGGGTTCGATCCGTGAACCGTGCATCCGTTGCGTGTTTCTCCGCCGACGTTACGTCCGTTTTTCCCGGTTCGCGAACCGTCGAGGCAAGTATCACTTGCTACATGCTATACTAAACAGTTATATATGTTTTGACTCGTTAAACCTGCAAACTCAACTCGGTATGGATATTTTCTCATTTGGTCGCAATATGACATATATCATGATACAGTTAACCTAAAATTACCGTTTGCCACTTTAACCCTAATAACGAAGTTTACCCGTTGATCACATTTTACCGTTTAAAGGATGATAGCCTTTACACATGTAGTTCTATTACATTTTGATATTGATATAACGGTATTGCACCATCATGTGATCTATTGCACCGCGAAGGGTGCTCAAAACCTGTTAATATGATAATACGACTGCACTATGTTAATGCACTATTGTGATTAAATGAACTGCTTATTGTTGTTTAATTTATTGCTTATTTTCCTGCTGTTAATCCTTGTTCGATTATATACCTGTTGTGAGCACACCCTCGATTTTGTTACATCTTGATCTGACCTTGCTACACATGATATATATATATACCGATGCACCTGACATGGTACCCTTTACTATCGACTTGACCTGATGTACCATGACCTGACCTGTTACCTGATCTCATGCCTAATGCCAACGAACCTGACATGGAGTCCTCATGGACCAAGCTTGTTGTCTATCCAGACAAACCTACTGTTACCTGAACTTGTGTTGGCATTAGTTCTTGACCACTGAATACCTTACCTGACACATATAACCTGGGGGTATGGAGAAATCAAAAGGGTAATCTAAAGTGTAACTTGAAAGGGTATTACTTGATCCGTGGTCCCGGGGGGTAACGGGACAGAGCCATTCGTGACTCTTACATTTTCCTGATCCGTGGTCCCGGGGGGCAACGCGACAGAACCACTATTGGTTCCCATCTTCCTGATCCGTGGTCCCGGGGGGTAACGGGACATATCCTTTGAGTTACATGGAGGATTACTCGAATTGATTTCAAAGACTTTAGGATAGAAAACCCGATAACACAGTTTAGTTACCCACTGCACACTACCCTGCACTGCTTGTTTCATACTATTGCTTCATTCATGTTTATTTCTGCATTGCCTATTACACTGTTCACATTATATTATTGGTTGACATGACGCGCTGACGTCTGGGTTTTGCATGGCCCAGATTCTTTACCACTGTCGCTGTCCGAGCAGGAGTACTTCAGCCAGCAGGCTGAGTTGTGAGTTCTGTAGTGGTTAGTTTTATTTCCCGCATTTTTATTTCCAGATGTGAGCCCGCATTATGGGACATACCTTTCTATTATTGTATTGGATCATTTGCTTCCGCATTTATTTATCATTGACTCTTGTTATTCTGGATTTGGACATGTGTTAGATAGTTTTATCTTGTTCTTGATATCTCTACAGCCGTAATGTGACTGTGGATGGATACTTCCTACCCACAGGTAGCATGGTTGGCTATGTCACGTGCCCAATCTTGCGTACTCTGGGAAGCGGGGCGTGACATGGTTCTTTTGGTATCAGAGCCATAGGATAGTCGGGTTGATTCTTTTGTAGTTGGGTATTGTACCCAATACACGAATCAGAATACCCGTGTTTAGGAAACATGTCCTGCCACCTTGACCGTTTTACCATTCTTGAATCACATTCTTCCTGATTATATCTTTTACGATGTGCAAACTTCCTTTGCATATCGATTCGAAAACCCGATTCCTTGTTATCTCTAGGACTTAGGCGACTTGGATGGAGTTATGTAATTGTGGCTATGATACCGCGGCATAGTTACAATGCGGTACTCTATTTAAGTATCTTGGAGTTCTAGCCTTGATCTATATTCAAAATCTATCATCATGCTAATGTTGGGTGTTTTGTTATGGCCGATAAGAATTTGAAGACGTACCAGAGGCGTGTGGACGAAGCCGCCATGCTTGGAGTGATAAGAGGAATGCTGGAAATCAAAGAAACAGACCAAGCTGATCCAGCAGTAAGCGGACTCATTTCGGGAAGGTTTGCAGATCGTTCAGCAGTCTGTGAACAATGTTGGAGCTAGACCAGTTGACCGAGTAGGGACCGTAGCAGATTTCAGGCGGTTGGGTCCGTCTACATTTACTGGTTTAAAGGAGTCGTTGCCAGTGGAGCAGTGGCTAGTTGACACAGAGAACTTGCTTTTTGCGGCACAGATTCCAGATGACAAAAAGGTTGTTGTGGTACGCATTCAGCTAGTGGACTACGCCCGAGAATGGTGGCTTGTTGAGGAGAACCGTTTGCCCAAGCCGATCAAGTGGGCGGATTTTTCGAAGAGTCTCCTGGAGAAGTTCTTCCCGCGGACGGCACGGGAGGAAATGGAAGTGAAGTTCATCGGACTAAAGCAGAAGGGAGCACCCGTAGATGTGCATGCAGCAGAATGGACGAGACTCAGTAGTTTCGCTAGACATTTAGTTTCCAACGATGCAAACAAGGCACGGAGGTTCATGCGCAGCCTGGACGTGGACATCCAGAGGCAGATTGTCTCCCTGGGTTTGACCACTTTCTCACAAGTAATTGCGGCAGCCGAGAGCAGCAGAGTTTATCTGGGATGGAGGGGGAGTTTTTCTGTCGGGCCAGTCGAGTTTAGGGCTAGGCCGACAAATAATATTCTTGCATCAATGGAAGTGATGAAAGTAATGAGCCGGCTGTTGTTCGTGATTCTATGGACGTGTTTGAAGATATATCGGGTTTACCGCCGAGGAGAGACGTGGAGTTCGCAATTGATCTTATTCCTGGTGCAGCGCCAGTATCTAAAGCGTATTATCCAATGGCGCCAGTAGAGTTGGAAGAAGTAAAGAAACAGGTTGCTGAATTGCTTGAAAAGGGTTGGATTCGAAGCAGTAACTCGCCTTGGGGAGCTCCAGTTCTTCTAGTAAAGAAGAAGGATGGCACAAGAAGGATGTGCATCGACTATCGAGAATTAAACCGGGTGACTATTAAGAACAAGTACCCGATCCCTCGCATTGGAGAACTTTTGAGCAGCTTAGTGGCGTGAGGGTATTCTTGAAACTGGATTTGCGATCCGGATATCATCAGGTCCGAGTGAAAGCAGAGGATATTTGCAAGACGGCGTTTCGAACTCGGTATGGACATTACGAGTACTTAGTAATGCCCTTCGGAGTAACGAATGCACCGGCAATATTCATGGACTTGATGAATCGAATCTTTTCACCATTCTTGGACCAGTTTATTGTGGTATTCATTGACGATATTCTGGTTTACTCGAAGAGTTCGGAGGAGCATGCTGAGCATTTGAAGATCGCACTGCAGACATTGAGACAGGAGAAATTGTACGCAAAGATGAGTAAGTGCGAATTTTGGCTGGAAGAAGTGAAGTTTCTGGGGCATGTTGTGTCGGGCGATGGAATTGCCGTCGATCCAGAAAAGATTGCAGCAGTTCGAGATTGGCCTATTCCAAAGAATGTTGCGGAGATAAGAAGTTTCCTTGGATTAGCCGGATACTACAGAAGATTTGTGGAGAACTTTGCTCGTCTGGCAGAGCCGTTGACCAAGCTTACGCGCAAGGAGGTACCTTTTGTATGGGCGGATAAGTGTGCGTTAGCTTTCGAGACATTGAAGCAGAAGTTGATAACCGCCCCTATTCTGACCGTGCCAGACAATTCCGGAGGATTAGTGATTCACAGCGACGCATCTGGGAAAGGATTGGGATGTGTTTTGATGCAGCATGGGAAGGTTGTAGCATACGCATCGAGACAGTTGAAGACCCATAAGAAGAATTATCCAACTCATGACTTGGAGCTTGCGGCTGTGATTTTCGCTTTGAAGATTTGGAGACACTACCTTTTGGGCGAAAGAGTCGAAGTTTTTACAGATCATAAGAGCTTGAAGTATGTGTTCACACAGAAGAAGCTTAACATGAGGCAGCGTAGATGGTTGGAGCTGATGGCTGACTACGATCTTGATCTTAAGTACCATCCGGGGAAGGTTAATGTTGTGCCGGATGCGTTTAGTCGGTTACCAGTAATTCAGGTGTTAACTACGCAAAAGGAGATCGTCGCAGATTTTCGAAGATTTGACTTGGAGGTTGTGCTACCACATTATACGGGACAGTTGTTGCAGCTGCAAGTACATTCGTCATTGATCAAGAATATTAAAGCAGCTCAATCGCAGGATCCTAGACTGCAAAAGTTTCGAGAGCAGGTTGAAGCCGGGCTACGAACAGATTTATTGATCCACGAAGATGGTTCGTTGAGGTATGGTAGCCGTTTGTGTGTGCCAAAGGGAGATGTTCATGAAGAGCTTATGAAGGAGCCACACAGTTCAGCTTATTCTGTACATCCAGGAGGCACAAAGATGTACCGATATATTCGACACCACTACTGGTGGGAGGGCATGAAGCGGGAGATTGCTCGCTTTGTGGCAAAGTGCTTGGTGTGTCAGCAAGTTAAGGCTGAACATCAAAGGGTTGCTGGTTTATTGCAACCACTTCCGATTCCTCAGTGGAAGTGGGAACATATAACCATGGATTTCGTGACGGCTTTACCGCGGAGTCCAAAAGGCAACAATGCAGTATGGGTAATTGTTGACCGATTGACCAAGGCAGCTCACTTTATTCCTTTTCGGGTTGGTCAATCAACAGAGACTTTGGCAGAGCGGTACATGCAGGAGATTGTAAGATTGCATGGAGTACCGGTGAGCATCGTGTCCGATCGGGACACTCGGTTCTTATCACACTTCTGGAGGAGTTTACAGGAAAGTTTGGGGACTCGATTGAAGTTAGCACAGCTTATCATCCTCAAACTGATGGTCAGTCGGAGAGAACGATCCAAACTCTTAAGGATATGTTGAGAGCATGCATGTTGGACTTCAAGGGGTCTTGGGAGGATCATCTATTTTTGGTAGAGTTGTCTTACAACAACAGTTTTCAGGCAACTATTCAGATGGCTCCATTTGAAGCTTTGTATGGTCGTAAATGCCGTTCACCTGTTTGTTGGGACGATGTCGGTGAACGAAGATTACTGGGACCAGATTTGGTTGTGCAGACAGTTGAAAAGGTTAACCCTATCAGAAATCATATGAAGGCAGCACAGGACCGACAGAAGAGTTGGGCAGATACGTCAAGAAGACCTCTAGAGTTCACCGTGGATGATTTGGTATTCTTGACGATATCACCGACTAGAGGGGTGATTCGTTTTGGGAGTCGAGGGAAGCTTAGTCCCCGATTCGTTGGACCCTTCGAGATATTGGAGCGTGTTGGAGAGGTAGCGTACCGTTTGGCGTTACCGCAGTCCTTGGCAGGTGTGCATGATGTGTTTCATGTATCTCAACTACGAAGGTATGTTCGAAATGAAACACACGTCTTGGATCATTCGGAGTTAACTGTACGGGAGGACCTAACTTTTGAGGAGCGACCGGTTGAAATCATGGATCGAAGGGAAAAGGTTCTTAAGAACAAGGTTATCCCCCTTGTTCTAGTTTCTTGGGGTAATCGATCGCATGGAGAATCCACGTGGGAGCGAGAAGACGAGATCCGGCAGAAGTTTCCTCACCTTTTCCTGTAGTTGTCTATCTTGTATTCTCGGAATTTCGAGGACGAAATTCTTTTTGTAGTTGGGTATAATGTAACACCCGAGCCCAATACTACTATTTCTGTTACTGGTTGAGTGTTTGACATTGCTCAATTTATTTATCTTGCTTGTTTGGGTCTTACTGTAAAATTTTAACTGGTTAAGTCATTTCTGCAGATAACAAATTTTAACACCTAAAGTGAAATTAAAAATATCTATCTTGGCCTACTCGTCACCCCTAGCCGCGTGGTAGCGTCCGTGCGTCGAGTTCTCATCCCGTTCGGTGAAACGGGCGAGTTTGGACGGCTACACGCGCGTGCAAATGTCCGACTTGGGGGCATGCTTTTTAATCATAAAACATTTCATTTTAAAATTTGGAACCCGCTTAAAATCCTATTATTTGAATTTCGAATTTTTGGACCCAACCCAGGCGCGATTTGGAAATGTTTTATTTAGCGCCGAAATCCCAAAATTTAATATAATATTAAACCATATAATATCACCTAACTTATAAATCTTTACTGTTCGATTTCTAAAAATATTTGTAAATTTCCTTTAACTTCTGAAATCTTTCCCCACTGGCCAATCACTGGGTTCTTAACCCCCGTGGGCCCCGTCTCTCTCTCTCTCTCTCTCTCTCTCTCTCTAATCTCTATCTCTCTCTCTCTGATTTCCATAGCCCTCTCTCTCTCTAACCCTCTCTCTCCTCTATATATATTTATACTTCCTCGTCTTCTTCATTTTTTCCAGAACCCACGCGAGAACCCTAGCCGCCGCCTCCGTCGCCACCGGAGCCCCAACGCCGGCGCTAGCACCGCCGGGATCCCTGCCTCCTCAACCTCGCCACAATCCTTCCTCCTCTCCCCACGTCCCCGTGCACCCTACGCCATAGCCGCGGCCACCTGCACCCACCGCTGCTCGCCCGTCGCCGCCGCAACTCGTCGCCGACGACACCAGCACCTTCACCTTCGCCCCCTCTTTCCGTCCTCGACATCCTCTCCTTCTCTCGTGTGCCCGACGCCGCAACAAGGACCCCACAGCAACCCCCGTACCTTCTCTAGTTGGCCGGAAACGCCGCCGTCGACCCTCTTCGTCGTCACCTGCGCCACCGCCGACCACCTCCTCTTCCCCTGCGCACCAGACCCGACCACCTCCTCTCCCTCCTCACCTTCTTTCCTCCTCCAGCACCCGCAGCCCTAGCCTACCGCCGCAGCTTTCTCGCCGGCGCCCCACCGCCGTCGACCCCATCGCTGTCGCAACCTTTGCAATCCCAGTAAGCTTTCCTTCACCTTCCTCCTTCCTTTTTCCCCCTCTGGTTGGTCTTTGTCTGTACATAGGGTTTCTAAACTTTTGTCGCTGTTTTGCATCTCGCCGGAATCCGGCCGTGCCGACGACTTGACCCGACGTTCCAGCAAGGTACCCCGATCCGCGTGGTCCCACTGTTCGTTGTTTGGGTTCGATCCGTGAACCGTGCGTCCGTCGCGTGTTTCTCCGCCGACGTTACGTCCGTTTTTCCCGGTTCGCGAACCGTCGAGGCAAGTATCACTTGCTACATGCTATACTAAACAGTTATATATGTTTTGACTCGTTAAACCTGCAAACTCAACTCGGTATGGATATTTTCTCATTTGGTCGCAATATGATATATATCATGATACAGTTAACCTAAAATTACCGTTTACCACTTTAACCCTAATAACGAAGTTTACCCGTTGATCACATTTTACCGTTTAAAGGATGATAGCCTTTACACATGTAGTTCTATTACATTTTGATATTGATATAACGGTATTGCACCATCATGTGATCTATTGCACCGCGAAGGGTGCTCAAAACCTGTTAATATGATAATACGACTGCACTATGTTAATGCACTATTGTGATTAAATGAACTGCTTATTGTTGTTTAATTTATTGCTTATTTTCCTGCTGTTAATCCTTGTTCGATTATATACCTGTTGTGAGCACACCCTCGATTTTGTTACATCTTGATCTGACCTAGCTACACATGATATATATATACCGATGCACCTGACATGGTACCCTTTACTATCGACTTGACCTGATGTACCATGACCTGACCTGTTACCTGATCTCATGCCTAATGCCAACGAACCTGACATGGAGTCCTCATGGACCAAGCTTGTTGTCTATCCAGACAAACCTACTGTTACCTGAACTTGTGTTGGCATTAGTTCTTGACCACTGAATACCTTACCTGACACATATAACCTGGGGGTATGGAGAAATCAAAAGGGTAATCTAAAGTGTAACTTGAAAGGGTATTACTTGATCCGTGGTCCCGGGGGGTAACGGGACAGAGCCATTCGTGACTCTTACATTTTCCTAATCCGTGGTCCCGGGGGGCAACGCGACAGAACCACTATTGGTTCCCATCTTCCTGATCCGTGGTCCCGAGGGGTAACGGGACATATCCTTTGAGTTACATGGAGGATTACTCGAATTGATTTCAAAGACTTTAGGATAGAAAACCCGATAACACAGTTTAGTTACCCACTGCACACTACCCTGCACTGCTTGTTTCATACTATTGCTTCATTCATGTTTATTTCTGCATTGCCTATTACACTGTTCACATTATATTATTGGTTGACATGACGCGCTGACGTCTGGGTTTTGCATGGCCCAGATTCTTTACCACTGTCGCTGTCCGAGCAGGAATACTTCAGCCAGCAGGCTGAGTTGTGAGTTCTGTAGTGGTTAGTTTTATTTCCCGCATTTTTATTTCCAGATGTGAGCCCGCATTATGGGACATACCTTTCTATTATTGTATTGGATCATTTGCTTCCGCATTTATTTATCATTGACTCTTGTTATTCTGGATTTGGACATGTGTTAGATAGTTTTATCTTGTTCTTGATATCTCTACAGCCGTAATGTGACTGTGGATGGATACTTCCTACCCACAGGTAGCATGGTTGGCTATGTCACGTGCCCAATCTTGCGTACTCTGGGAAGCGGGGCGTGACACCATCGAACCCCTATGGGGTCCCCATTCCAAAACGAGAACGCCGGGGATCGAATACACGCATGAAAACACAAGTTTAGTCACTGGTTTTGCTGTTAAGAAAAAACAGTTTTGAAAAATGGAGATTACGACAAATTTTTCGGTCATGCAAGCATGTTTTGGTGTATGGTTGGCTCTGATACCATGTTGGGTGGCTTGTGCTCTTACCGCGAGAGCCGCGGCCAATGCATAATAGATTTTAATAATTTCAAAGCAAGCACAAGTCACCAATACCCAAGGATTCATCCATACACTAAAACTAGAAAGCAAAACATACAAGGTTGAGAAATACAACCTTTGTAGCGTGTCCACCCAATCGTGGAAGGCCCTTCCAAGTTCTGTAGGCCGTCGGGAACGCGCTTGAGAACCCATCTCCCTTGCCGAAGATGATCCACCCGAGGAATGTAATTCAAGTTCCAATTTCACCAAGTGAAGTAACTAAAGACCAACGCTTGCTATACTAAGGTGCTTAGGGATGTGAAGAGTGTTTGTGTGATTTAACTATCTCTTAATCCTCTTGATTCTCAACACATTAGAGAGTAGAGGAAAAATAAGGAGCTCATGGATGAGAGAAAAATCTAACAGAAGAATGAGAAAAGATATGAGAGGAATTTGCTATGTATTTCTTCATTTTTTCAAAAACATTTTACTATAAAATATATCAACCATACTTCAATAGTAAACCCAAATACAATATAAAAAAAATACATAGTCATTCCTCTCACCATTCTCCATGCCACCTCATCCCTCCACCTCATTTCCATATTTCTAATAAATAGAAAATTCAAAATGAGGTGTCCTCCTTCTAGAAACATTCTTGTATAAATACAAGAATATAATACCGTATATACATACCCGTATTCGTATCAAAATACGAATACATAAGAGATAGAAAAAATACAATAAACATAATACTAGAATATTATTAAATCAATACTTGATTTAATAATCCGGCATAATCCTAAACTCGCTAGTATTGACCGTCCGATTTAAATCCGTGTAGCTAGTACACGTATTTAATCGGGACCCTGCACGTATAAATATATGGCATCTACATCGTTTCGCCTGAACCAGGGAAACTCTCTGTGTGAGGCTCTAAAAACTCGACAATACGCTGGCAGTGAGTTACTGGATAAATCCATAAGCACAAGCACGTCAGCAGCACTAGCTGTACATAAGGGCTATCCAGGTATATTTCAAAAAAGGAGATCGACAATCAAGTCCATTCGTATCCAACTGGAACTGAATGTGACAATCTCCATACAATCCGGTCTCTTCGTTTAAAAGTATCACATACCGTGTCTAGGGGTGGATAACGTCAGACCCCTAATAACCCGATAAGTCTTGCCGGAGTCAAGTTCATCACCCACCGAGAAACTACTGAACTCTTATCTGTAAATCTCATCCACCCTAGTCAGAGATTTATGATGATGACCAACCGAACACAGTGCGACATCGACCCCTAATACCAGAAGAGACGAATTCCTGACAATCGCTCACTGTCTCCATGTGGCTCAGGACTGTACCCAACTAAAATCTATTTTCATGACTCTTTTGAGCTGTGGTAGGGTAATAATCAAAGTACAGTAGAAACTCACACGAGACAAATGACGATCTCAGGTCAAAAAACTAACATATACTCATGTCACTAGAGAACTGCTATCTGAAGATGGGTGTAATACCATCTAGAAGTCCTCGACGAGTCCGTCCGGTGTACTCATCTCCAATGAGCACCTGTATACAGTTTTAGATGCCATAACACCAATGGCATGTGACACCGGCCACCGCCCCTCGTCAGGTTCTAAAAACGTATACACTAGTCTACTCCAGAATATCGATGCCCAGTCTCGATATTCTCTTGACTAGGGACATTTAAGAATGTGTTTATGGACTACCCAGCTCCAACATATATGATTGCCATCATAATTCTGATAGTCAGCCAAGAATCCTACAAGCTTTATCATTATTTATTAGCGACATGTAATAGCAAGTAAAACGTATACACATGAATGATAAAAACAAACCAAATAGCATACTATCATCTCGAATAAGACCGTTCTATTTGTATAGGTTCTCCTATAATTATCATAATCGCTTACCTGCAATTACAATAATTGCCTTGAGGGAACTATATCCAATACTTCAAACCCTGAAAGCAGTTGCCTGGAAGAATGGCGGCTAAGAGCATTTCAAAAGTAAAAGAAGAAGTTGAACGGCTGCTAAAGGTTGGCTTCATCAGGCAAACTTGGTATCCTGATCGGATCGCCAATACAGTCACGGTACGAAAGAAAAATGGCAAACTTAGCGTTTGTATCAATTTTAAGGACCTCAACAAGGCAACCCCGACAAATACTCAATGCTGATGGCCAAATCACTGTTGGTGTTTCGGCTAGACATAATAATGTCTCTAATGGACGAGAATTCAGGATACAACCAGATCTACATTTCGGAGCAAGATGTAATCAAGACGACTTTTCATTGCCCCAATCCGCTTAGACTCCATGAATGGGTCGTTATGCCATTCAGTTTGAAGAACACTGGAGCCACTTACCAGCGCACTTTGGATCATATATTCCATGATATGACCAAGATGTTTGTGGAGGTCTACAAAGACGAAATCATAGTTAAGTCTAAGGAAAAGGAAGACCATTTGGCGGATCTGAGGAACGCTTTCGAGCGAATGCGTCAACACAATTTGCTGCTCAACCCCTAGAAATGTGAGTTCGGTGTCTCGCCAGGAAACTTCTTAGGTTTCTTAGTTCACCATAAGGGGATCGAGATCGATCAGAATAAAACCAAGGCTATAATTTAGGCTCTGCCACCGAGAAATAAGAAGGAACTGCAAAGGCTGTTGGGGCATGTAAATTATCTACGAAGATTCATAGCAAACCTGGCCGACAAGGTAAGAACATTCTCTCCTAGGGATAAAAACGACAATGAATTCATCTAGGGGGGGGGATCAGCAGAAGGCTTTTGACGGTATTTAGGACTACTTAACCGCACCACCAGTGTTGGTATCCCAATCATCACCAAAGCAATCAAAGTGTACATCTCCACCACCAAGGATTCTATTAGTAGCTTTCTCGCAAGAGAATGAGGGTGGACATGAACAGGCTGTCTATCATTTGACTCGAGTGTTATCGGATGTAGAGAAACGTTATCAGCCGATAAAGAAAATGTGCTCGTCACTTTACAACGTCTGCACGAAGCTGAGACGCTGCCTTTTGCCTACCGAAGTTCACCTCGTTAGCAAGGTAGACATCTTGAAGTACATGCTAAAAATTCCTGTCTAAAAGTGTCGAATCAGGAAGTGGACAATGGTTTTATCGGAATTTTCGATAAAATATATTCCAATGAGGGCTGTCAAGGGGCAGGCGGTGGCAGATTTCTAGCTGACCACCCGTGTTTAGTCATGGGATTTGAAGAAGAGGAAGAGGTGATTGGCTACGTTGGCACTGGTAGTTGGATGCTGTATTTCGACGGATCACGCACCAAACGAAGTGCTGGGCTGGCGGCATCCTCGTGTCGCCCAAAGGACTTCATTTTACTATTTGGCAGCTCTTGCCGATGGCTGTACAAATAATCAGGCTAAGTACGAAGCCCTAATCCTCGGACCAGAGATTCTTATTGATATGGGGGTCCTCAGAATTAAGATTTTCAGAGGTTCTGAATCAGTAATGATGTTCGAAAAATACCAATGCCTGAGCATGAATTTAATCAGATACATTCAGAAAGTCAGACATTTGATGGACAACTTCGCCGAAGTTCAGGTTTGCCATATCGACAAAGAATTCAATAGGAAAGCAAATAATCTTGCCCAACTGGCGCCTGGTTTAGGTAGGGTACTGATGGAAGAGAACACTATCGTCAAAATTGGCCGAAGGAAGGAAGGTTCTGCTGAAACCAGTTGGCTGGTAGGGGAGGCAACTATAGCCAGCAGCGAATGGCGCTATCTTATTATTCAATATCTCAAGAATCCTGGCTCCTCGGCCGATACAAAAGTAAAGGCTACCTCGGTTCGGTATACACTAATTGAAGAAATCTTGTACCGAAAGAGTTATAATGGCCTAATGCTCTGGTGCTTGAGTAACGCAGAGTTAATGACTCTGATGGGAGAGGCCCATGAGGGCATTTGCTGAGCACATCAAGCCGGAATGAAAATGCGTTGGCTAATTCGGCAGTACGGCTGCTATCGGCTGACTATCCTCGCCGAATGTTATCATTACGCGAAGGGGTGTCGTGCTTGCCAAAAATATGGCCTCGTGCAGAATGCACCGGCTATGGATCTCAATCCCGTAGTCAAGTGGTAGCCTTTTATAGTCTGGGCCATGGACTTAATCGGTATGATCCATCCCCATATTCTAAGAGGCATACGTTCATAATTGTGGCCACGGATTCTCTTACAAAATGTGATGGAGGTCCTTTTAGGGTCTCCGTCAGATATTGTCTTCCGCTGATCTCCTGATAGACTTAGGTGGTTACCTTCCGTTGCTTGTGGGTCTCAATGGGTTTTGGTGGAATAGATGATATGAGGAGTTCGGTGCCGAGTACCTGCAAAAAAATCCCGGGGTGGTTTGGTACCACCAAGGACCCTCCGACGATCAAGTTAGTGATGAGATCCGAGCAGAGTAACGGCTTAAAAGAGTAAAAAATGGCTTACTTGACCCCTCTGTGATGGGGGTTTATATAGTGGCGGCAGTACGCAGTAGAAGGCACGAGAATCTCGCCGGCTGTTACGCTCCCGACGTCACGCCCGCGTAAAGAGCGGATCGCCCATTAATGGGGATCGTGATGGCGTAGAACGTGGGATGTTGCTGGCGGAGAATCTGCGCATGGCGAGATTTGCGGAGCGGCGGTTACGCCTGTGAGTGGTGGAGTTGGTCGGTCGGAGGGACCGAGAAAGATGGCCTCGGCGGGAGAGCTCGGGAACGAGCGAGAGGACCGAGGTATCTTGGTCCTGCGGTAGCTCGGAAGCGAGCTGAGAGGCCGAGGAGGCCAATTTGCAGGGGGCTCTGAGGTGAGCCAGCTTTGTGCTTGTAGGTCGGGTACAGGGGTGGCCTGATCGGCCCCTGTGGGCCCTCTCTTCTGAGTTCTGGGACACGTCATCTGCCACGTGTCCTGATCTGGAAGGTCGCCAATATAGAGCATCATCATTAGCCCCCAACTCTTGTCCCGACCAGCTAGCGGGTCGGGCCAAGAGTGGACTGCCGGGCCGCCCGGGGAGAGCTCCCTCCTAGATTTCGTCAGGACGCGTCCCCGGGCTGTCAGCTGCCTTTCCTGCCAGCGAATCAGGGCGAAATCTCTGCATTTTAAGGAAGGTGCGCCGGTTTGTGCATCCTGTCACTGAAGCGACTGTCTGCGTGTCAAGCGTCGGTTGACCGACGCGACGTGTGCAGACCTATGGCGTCTGATGGGGCGCGGTCCAGTGCGGGAACGACAAGTGGAGCAATCGGTCGTCGAGTTGACTTCGATCACCTAATGTCTTTTGTCGGGGCTTCGGGTCCGCTGCATGTGATAGGCTCAGTGGCCTCGTTATGAGGGCTACAAACCTGCAGCGTCTGTTGGGCAGGAGAATGCCTGCTGGGGATGACCGAGCAGGGAAGCTGCTCGGTTGATCTTGGCGAGGGCCTTGATCCCTGGCGTTGCGAGTAGGGAAGCTACCGGCCAAGGATAGCCGAGCAGGGAAGCCGCTCGGCTGCCTGTGGGAGTACTTTGATCCTTAGCGTTGGAGGGGCTGTAAGAAGCCCACTAAGGATGACCGGGCAGTGAAGCTGCGCGGTTGCCTCTTGGCGAGGGCTTTGATCTCTGGCATCGTGGGTAGGCAACCGCCAGCCTGGGACGAACGAGCAGGGAAGCCGCTCGGCTGCCTCTAAAGAGGACTTTGATCCTTGTCTTTGCTGGGTAGGAAGCTACCCGCCGGGATGCTCCGAGTAGGAAAGGGCTCGGCGGCCTCCCGAAGAGGGCTTCAGATCCTTAGCGTCTGATGGGCAGGAGGACGCCCACTGGGGATGCGCCGAGCAGGAAGGAACTCGGCGGCCTCGCGATGAAGGCTTCAGACCATCAGCGTCTGATGGGCAGGAGGATGCCCGCTGGGGATGCGCCGAGCAGGAAGGAACCCGGCGGGCTCACGATGAGGGCTTGAGATCCTCAGCATCGGATAGGCAGGAGGATGCCCGCTGGGGATGCGCCGAGCAGGAAGGAACTCGGCGGCCTCGCGATGAGGGCTTCAGACCATCAGCGTCTGATGGGCAGGAAGATACCCGCTGGGGATGCGCCGAGCAGGAAGGAACTCTGCGGCCTCGCGATGAGGGCTTCAGACCATCAGCGTCTGATGGGCAGGAGGATGCCCGCTGGGGATGCGCCGAGCAGGAAGGAACTCTGCGGCCTCACGATGAGGGCTTGAGATCCTCAGCATCTGATAGGCAGGAGGATGCCCGCTGGGGATGCGCCGAGCAGGAAGGAACTCGGCGGCCTCACGATGAGGGCTTCAGACCATCAGCGTCTGATGGGCAGGAGGATGCCCGCTGGGGATGCGCCGAGAAGGAAGGAACCCGGCGGCCTCACGATGAGGGCTTCCGATTTCATCGTCTGATGGGCAGGGGGATGCCCACTGGGGATGCACCGAGCAGGAAGGAACCCGGTGGCCTCGCGATGAGGGCTTCAGATCCTCAGCGTCTGATGGGCAGGAGGATACCCGCTGGGAATGCGCCGAGCAGGAAGGAACTCGGCGGCCTCGCGATGAGGGCTTCAGACCATCAGCGTCTGACGGGCAGGAGGATGCCCGCTGAAGATGCGCCGAGCAAGAAGGAACTCGGCGGCCTCGCGACGAAGGCTTCAGACCATCAGCGTCTGATGGGCAGGAGGATGTCCGCTGGGGTGCGCTGAGCAGGGTAGCTGCTCGGTGCCTCCTGGTGAGGGCTTTGATCCTTGACGCTAGAGGGGCCACGAGAGGCCCGCGAAGGACGGCCGAGCAGAGTAGCTGCTTGGTGCCCCCTGGTGAGGGCTTTGATCCTTGACGCTGGAGGGGCCGTAAGAGGCCTGCGAAGGATGGCCGAGCAGGGTAGCTGCTTGGCGCCTCTTGGCGAGGGCTTTCTGATCCCTGGCGTTGCGGTATGGAAGCTACCCGCCAGGGATAGCCGAGCGAGGGATCCTCGGGCTCGACTGCCTCTGGGAGGACTTTCTGATCCCTGGCGTAGCGGTAGGGAAGTTACCCTCCAGGGATAGCTGAGCATGGGATCCTCGGGCTCGACTGCCTCTGGGAGGACTTTTGATCCTTCAGGACGGGAACCGAACAGGGTTACTGCCCAGTGCCTCTTGGCGAGGACTTTGATCCCTGTCGGTTGTGGTAGAAAGCTACCAGCCGGGGATAGCCGAGTAAGGACTCGACTGCCTCTGGGAGGACTTTTGTAACGCCTTGAAAAATCGTTTTGGTGTTTTCCCGAAAATCGGTGAAAATTTGGTATTTTTCCGTAAATCGTCTTTTTTGTTATTTTGCAGTTTAGGCCTAATTATACCTAATTTGGATAGGTAATTGGTAGTTTTTAGTAGCTAATGAGTTACTTATAAATTTCTGATCATTTAAAAAATTTCCCTAATTTTTCAATTTTTAATATTATTTTAAGCCGGTAAAAAAATACATTAAATTAGTGATAAATACAAATTTAAATGGGCTAATTTTTATCTTTAAAATTATGTTAATTAAAATCTAGTTGTAATATAAATTTTTGTTATTTTATTTCAAGTTTTAATGGGTTTTTATTATGGAAAACGAAAATATATTTATTTTGAACTAAAACTTGCAATTTTGGACTTGTGGGGGGCCTTTTTGCATAAAAAATTTTGTGCACTCTCTCACACACATCCCCACGTCTCCCTTGGCCGGCCCAACTGCAGAAATTTCTCCCCCTCTCAAATCTTTTTCTTTAACTCATGTGTTAGGTGATGAATTGAGTTAAAAGTGTAGGTTTTAAAATATGATTTTGGAGGTATGGTGTACTTGTTATGAGAGGGGTTTGACTTTGAAATTTCCCCACAAATCACCCACACACCTCCCCATTCCTCTTCTGGCCAAGAGCAGCTCCGCACCCCCCCCCCCCCTCCATTATTTTTTTCCTTCTCTTTTCTCTCATTTTCATCGAGAAAATTCCATCAAAATTCAACAAAATCAACAATTTCCTTCACAATTTCAAAGCAAAACCTTATTCCCTCTCTTGTCTAACCTAAATTGGTTCAAATCTTGGAGAAAGATGGCATCTTGGGAGTCTTTAGCAACATAGGGTTTGGGCTTGTGAGGTATAATTTCAATCTTTGGTTAATTTGTAGTTTAAAGTGTGCTAATTAGAACTTTGAAAATTGTTTTAGTGTTAATTTCTAATCTAGGTTTTTTTTAGTTCATGGCTTGACTTTTAATTAGGGTTTAGAAAACCATTAGTAAGTTAATTAAATTATATTTGCTATCTAGTTGTTTTTGCAAACCTAAATCTAAGAGGTTAACTTGCTAAATAGGCTTCAAATTAGTGTTAATTTAGTGTTTTCATGTATAGTTTGGATTGGAATTGCTAATTTTGAAAAATCAAGAAAATGTTTGTGTATGCAAAGTGGGTTTTGATGCATGGTAAAGGGGTTAATTTAATTGTAGTGGCTTTCTAATGGTTTAATTTGGATGTTTGTGTGATAATGTGTGCACTTTATCACAAATCGGCGATGTTTGCACCGATTTTGGAATGTAAATGCTTACTAGTTTTTTTGATGAAATTATGTGATGAATTATTATGAGAACTTGATTATATTTTTAGCATATTCTACGATATTTAGGATGTGTGAGTGCGGAATTTTTTGTGATCGGGTTTTAGTTTTGCCGGGCGTCCCAAAACGACGATTCTAGTTAGTTTTGCGATTTTCGTGTGTGTTCCGCGCACCTTGTGCACGTTGTGCCTAACTTGTGAACGTGGATATTTTTCGCTTGGGATTTGCGTCGTTTCATGATATGTAACCTTATGTTTTGTATTGATGCAAATTCCAGGTTCGGTCGCGGAGACTTCGGACGTGGCACGAAAAGGGAAAGCGGTGATTGGACGTAGCTAGCTGAGGATTCCGGTGAGTAGATTTAACATCTACGGGGGACTATCATTTGGATGGCGCAGGTCGCCCGATAGTTTAAGTAGTTAAAGATTTCTAGTAATATTAGTAACTACATCCATGCTTTGTTTGACATACATATGCGAACCCATCCTATAAGACACCTGCACCATTGCCAGGGTTTTTATATGCAGCACGAGCACTATTCTTGCGTACACACACGTCCTGATAATTGCCATGCCACCACACTAGATAACCTATAATTTGAAACCTTTTACTATAATTGATGCTTAAACCTGTGCTATTGCCTTTAAATCCTTAAAATGAAATCGTAGGATTGCTATTCATGTGCATGTACCTCATCATATTATTTGTTCATGCCTAGTCTATTAATCATACATCGCAACTTGATTATTGATACCATATGCATTCATTATCATTGACATATACACTTATGAGGATTTCTTGAGATTTATGATATTTCTGGATTTCGAGGGGAAAGCCGCAAAATTTCTAAAGTTATTACCTTTTTAAAATATGTAAATTGCGGTTTTCTAGCGATGTAAGTGTCGTCCACTATGAGTTTGTTATGGTTTTCGAGACCCGTTTCGAGGAGTTGGATGAACCGTCTCGGGTACATGGTGCGCCCGGTAAGGTACCCCGGGGCAAGAAGGTCGTGTTGCTGACGTTGAGCCTAGCAGGGGATGGACTACCTACCGGTGACTTTTTGCCACGGCGGATATCCAGAGGATACCGACCGTGGCCGTGAGATGATGAGATATTGATATTTGAGATGGGTCAGCCGGACGGCTGAGGCCAGAGATACTATGATATGGATACATGAGATTGAGACAGTTTTGATGTGTCGATACTGGACACGGATTCTTGTTGATTCTTTTGGTATTGTGCTGATATTTTAAAAGAAAAGAAATTCCTAAAAGAAAAAAATATGACTTCTTGTACCTATATATTCAGATCACGAGTTGATTCATATTGCATTCATACCTGCTAGTACCTTCATATTGCATTCATACCTGCTAGTACCTTCATGTTGCATACATACCTGCTAGTATATCCTGCCATACATGTATTATAGATGCTAGGATGCTTGTGTGCATGCTTGCGATAGCCTATATAGATGTTATTTATTACTCACGAGTTGGCAACTCACCCCCGTTGTGCCACAGTCTTTTGCAGGTCCGCTCCGTCAGTACAGTAGCGGCGGGCGCACTTGCTACTTTTGCCTCTTTTGCCTGGACTCGAGACTTTTGCTCGTAGGTGGGTTGTATTATTATTTTGTACCACCTTGTATATTCTTTGTATCTAGAGTACTCCATCTACTGTATCTACCAGTATTGTTGTATATTGACCTAGAGACGAGACTGTGAGATTTGTGGGCTTTTTTTTATGCTGTATTTTGGGGTCGAGCTCACTTGAGTCGACATGCTGTTTTACTTGTGCTTCTTATGTTTGTTTATGCACATTGCTGATTTACATTGCGTGGGATTTGTGACCGCCTTGTGGCGAAGAGCTAGCTCCCGCTTGGGGATGCCTTATTTGTTGTATTCATATATATTCTTGTTGTACCCATTTTGGGGGCCAGTATTTACAAAGGAGACTCTGCCGAAATTTTCGGAAAAATTGATATTGTTTTTAAAAAGGCTTGATATGACTTATTTGATAAACTCGCTTTCAATTGATTGGTTTTCCTTCACTCTTCTGCTTTTTGGTTTTGATTTCTGGGCTTTGGCTTACTTATTTTACGGACGTCTTGAGACGTTTCGTAACTTAAGTGCCAGTCACGTTCCATAACCTGCGGGTCATGACAAAGTTGGTATCAGAGCGATAGGTTTTACCTTTTTGAGTGTAGGATGACCCTTGGTAGATGGAGTAAGTGACTTAAGCAGGATAACGTAGCGTGCGTATGTGCACGGCATACTTGCGATACGGTACTCCGCCTAGGTGACTTTAGGATATACTTGCTTGAAATTCCTTCTTCAATTCCGTGTGTCCTATGATTCTATTGCACTGTTCTTATCATCATGTTCTTGTAACAGCCACTATGCCGCCGAAGGCTACGAGAGCGCAGAGGGCTGCCGCCCGAGATGAGATCCGAGCAGGCTCGTCCGAGACGAGGACCGAGCAGGGTGGTATACCTACGCCTCAGAGACAGACTGATCCGCCTTCCCCAGGACGCATGGACAGGCTAGAGTCTGGTATGGAGGAGCTACGACAGATGATGGGAGGTATGCAGGAGTTACGACAGATGGTGGGATCCCTAGTAGCGGCCAGTCGTGCACCGAGATCAGAGGATGTACCTACCACATCACAGACTACCATGGTGCCTGCTGCCCAGACAGTTGCTACTACTACCACCATGGCTATCCCAGTATCGCTACAGGATTTCATGAGGCTGAGACCTCCAGTCTTCATGGGCACCAATGCAGCAGAGGATCCGCAGACATTCCTTGACAGTTTAGCCAGGATCTGCCGTTCGCTCAGATGTTCGAACGATCGATGGGTGGAGCTTGCGAGTTTCCGTCTAGAGGGCCTCGCGCAGACATGGTGAGAGTCAGTCTTAAGAGGTCGAGCTGCAGGTCTACCGCCTATGACTTGGGCCGAGTTTACAGCAGTCTTTCTAGCTCGTTTCCTCCCAGAGAGCGTTCGTGACGCCAGAGCTAGTAGTTTTGAGGCCTTGATCAAGACTCCAGGGATGACGGTGTCTGAGTACGATGTCCAGTTTACGCAGTTGTCCAGATATGCTCCGTATCTGGTGGATACTGAAGAAAAGATAGTGAAGAGGTTCGTGCAGGGACTTGACACCCAGATATTTCTTGCTATTGGCGCTCAGCACTTCGACACCTATTCAACTGCTATGGACACGACATTACGGATGGAGGCACGCATATCACAGACTTCGACCGTTTCTGGGCCGAAGAGGATTCGCACCGATGTGTCGTCGCAGAGGCAGCGCGCCAGATTCTTTCCGAGAGATGGGCCTGGCAGAGGATTTGGACGGGGTCAGTTATATGGTTCATATCCACAGGGACAGCAGCCGTCGCCAGGATGTTTTGGGTGCGGGAGTCCGCCCCACCATATCAGAGACTGTCCGGTGAGACGACAGGGAGCGGCGACAGTTCCATATGTGACCCTACCACCCTCACCACCTCCTCCTCAGAGAGCCCTACTTCCTATCACTGGCGATGCTCCACGACAGTTCGATGCACCCAGAGGCCATGGACGTGGCGGTCCGATCCAGAGAGGAGGAGGAGGCCGAGGCCGAGGCCGAGGACAGCCAGTTATTGGTGGGGGTCAGGCCTGAGTTTTTTCTTTGACGCCGCAGGATGCGCAGGCATCCAACGCCGTTGTGACAGGTACCTTGCCAGTTTGCTCTTTCGACGCACGGGTATTATTCGACCTAGGTTCCATACATTCGTACGTATCTACAAACTTTGCACCGATATTGGGCCGTGAGTCGTCGTCGTTAGATCAGCCGCTTGTTGTTATTACCCCGGTAGGCGAGTCGTTTGTCGCTCGTTTTGTGTTTCGATTGTGTTCCGTTCGTATCGGGGAGAGGGATTCGTCGGTTGATTTGATTCTCCTCGATATGTTGGACTTTGATGTGCTTCTGGGCATGGATTGGCTAGCCACTTGTTATGTTTCTGTAGACTGCCGTGAGAAGGCAGTCAGATTTAGCTTTCCGGGAGAGCCAGTCCTTGTTATTCAGGGAGACCGCAGCGTCACCCTTCCCAGCTTGATTTCGTCTCTTCGCGCTGGTCAGCTCTTGCGGAAGGGATGTCAGGGATTCTTAGCGTATATTTTTGATACTCGAGCTACAGAGGTTCCGTTGGACCGGGTCCCGATTGTTTGTGAGTTCCCTGATGTTTTCCCTAAGGAGCTGCCTGGGCTGCCGCCTGAGCGCGATGTTGAGTTCTGCATCGATTTGATTCCCGGCTCGGGGCCTATTTCTATACCGCCTTATCGGATGGCCCCGGCAGAGATTAGAGAGCTGAAGGATCAGTTGCAGGATTTGTTAGATAAAGGGCTTATTCGACCGAGTGTTTCTCCGTGGGGTGCTCCGGTCCTGTTTGTCAAGAAGAAGGACGGAAGTTTGCGCTTATGTATCGACTACCGCCAGCTGAACAAGGTTACCGTGCGGAACAGATATCCGTTGCCACGCATTGATGATTTGTTCGACCAGCTTCAGGGTGCGGGGTATTTTTCGAGGATCGACTTGCGATCAGGGTACCATCAGCTGCGAGTTCGACAGGAGGATATACCGAAGACAGCTTTCCGTACGCGCTATGGCCACTATGAGTTTCTGGTGATGTCGTTCGGACTCACCAACGCCCCAGCTGCATTCATGGATTTGATGAACCGTACATTCAGGCCGTATCTTGACTTGTTCATCATCGTGTTTATCGACGATATCTTGGTGTACTCCCGAAGCAGAGAGGAGCACGAGCAGCACTTGCGGATTACGTTGCAGACTTTGAGGGAGCACCAGCTTTTCGCAAAATTTTCCAAGTGTGCATTCTGATTGGACAGCGTCGGATTCTTGGGTCACGTGATTACGAGAGATGGCATATGTGTGGACCCGAAGAAGATTGAGACTGTTCAGCAGTGGCCCAGACCGACATCAGTTACGGAGATCCGCGGTTTCCTAGGCCTAGCTGGCTACTACAGGCGATTCGTTCAGGATTTCTCCCGTATTGCTGCACCTTTGACCGAATTGACCCGGAAGGGAGTTCCTTTTGTTTGGACGGAGGAGTGGAGCACAGTTTTCAGCAGCTACGGACTTGTTTGACTACGGCGCCGGTTTTATCTTTGCCTTCAGGATCAGGCGGATTTGTGGTTTATTGTGACGCTTCACGAGTGGGGCTAGGGTGCGTATTGATGCAGCAGGACAGGGTGATCACGTATGCTTCGTGGCAGTTGAAGAAACATGAACAGAACTACCCCACTCATGATTTGGAGATGGCTGCAGTGGTCTTTGCACTTAAGATCTGGCGACATTACCTATACGGCGAGTCGTGTCAGATATTCACTGATCACAAGAGCTTAAAGTATATATTTCAGCAGCGAGACCTAAATCTCAGACAGCGCCGTTGGATGGAACTAGTAAAGGACTACGATTGCGAGATTTTGTATCACCCGGGCAAGGCTAATGTAGTGGCGGATGCTTTGAGCAGGAGGCCCGGGGGTAGTCTATCTTGTTTGCGCGCAGTATAGAGGCAGTCGTCGGCAGATTGGCAGATTTTATGCGACAGCCGGGTTGAGTTCGAGTTCACTCCGACAGGGGGACAGCTTGCGCATGTTCGTGCACGTCCGCAGTTACTTGATCGTATTCGAGAGGCATAGCCCAGCGATGACCGTCTTTCAGAGATCATGGAGCAGATTAGGCAGGGCAGAGATTCCGAGTTCGTGATCGATGATCAGGGAGTACTGCGATTTGGGACTCGACTTTGTGTACCAGATTCTGAGGGACTGCGGTATGATATTCTTGAGGAGGCGCATAGATCGACATACAGCGTTCATCCGGGTTCCACCAAGATGTACCACGATTTGCGAGATGTTTACTGGTGGGACGGGATGAAGAGGGATGTCACAGACTTCGTATCGAGATGCCTGACTTGTCAGCAAGTCAAGGCCGAGCACCAGAGGCCAGCAGGAGAGTTGCAGCCTTTGCCCATTCCGGAGTGGAAATGGGAGCAGATTTTGATGGACTTTGTGGTGGGTCTACCTAGGACCAGTCGAGGGTACGACTCTATTTGGGTGATCGTGGATCGATTGACGAAAGCGGCTCACTTCCTGCCAGTGAAGACTACTTTTGGTTTTGCTCAGTATGCCCAGATATACATCGACGAGATTGTACGACTGTATGGAGTCCCGACGTGTATCGTGTCCGACAGAGGCACCCAGTTTACCAGCCGACTATGGCAGAGACTTTAGGAGGCATTGGGCACCCGTTTGAGATTCAGCACAGCATTTCATCCGCAGACCGACGGCCAGTCAGAGCGGACTATTCAGACTCTCGAGGACATGCTCCGAGCGTGCGTTTTGAACTTTGGAGGTAGCTAAGATCTTCATTTACCATTAGTGGAGTTCTCCTACAACAACAGCTTCCAGGATACTATTCAGATGGCACCTTTCGAGGCATTGTATGGGAGGAGATGCAGATCGCCCGTCTGTTGGACAGAGCTCAGCGAGAGCAGTATTTTGGGGCCGCAGCTTGTGGAGGAGATGACTGCGAAGATACAGTTGATTCGAGACCGGATGAGAGCGGCTCAGAGCAGGCAGAAATTGTATGCAGACAGGCGCCGTCGCAAACTAGAGTTCACAGTTGGCGATCATGTTTTTCTGAGGGTCTCTCCGATGAAGGGCGTGATGCGATTTGGGCGAAAAGGAAAGCTTAGTCCCAGATTTGTGGGTCCCTTCGAGATTCTCGAGCGTATCGGCACAGTTGCGTATCGTTTGGCTCTTCCACCCAGCTTTCCCGATGTTCACCCCGTCTTCCATGTTTCGATGCTCCGCAAGTAATTTCACGACCTTTCGCATGCGATTCAGCACCCGACAGTCCAGCTAGAGCGCGACCTTTCTTTTGCAGAGCAGCCGATGGTCATCCTGGATCGGCAGATGAAGAAATTAAGATCGAAAGTTATACCAACCGTCAAGGTCCTTTGGCGTGGCCCGAGCAGCGAGGAGGCCACCTGGGAGACCGAGGACGAGATGAGGAAGAAATATCCCCATCTTTTTGAAGGTACGCATAGCTATATTTTTAAATTCGGGGATCGAATTTCTTTAAGGGGGAAGATTGTAACGCCTTGAAAAGTCGTTTTGGTGTTTTCCCGAAAATCGGTGAAAATTTGGTATTTTTCCGTAAATCGTCTTTTTTGTTATTTTGCAGTTTAGGCCTAATTATACCTAATTTGGATAGGTAATTGGTAGTTTTTAGTAGCTAATGAGTTGCTTATAAATTTCTGGTCATTTAAAAATTTTCCCTAATTTTTCAATTTTTAATATTATTTTAAGCCGATAAAAAAATACATTAAATTAGCGATAAATACAAATTTAAATGGGCTAATTTTTATCTTTAAAATCATGTTAATTAAAATCTAGTTGTAATATAAATTTTTGTTATTTTATTTCAAGTTTTAATGGGTTTTTATTATGGAAAACGAAAATATATTTATTTTGAACTAAAACTTGCAATTTTGGACTTGTGGGGTTTCTTTTTGCATAAAAATTTTTGTGCACTCTCTCACACACATCCCCACATCTGCCTTGGCCGGCCCAACTGCAGAAATTTCTCCCCCTCTCAAATCTTTTTCTTTAACTGATGTGTTAAGTGATGAATTGAGTTAAAAGTGTAGGTTTTAAAATATGTTAATTTTGGAGGTATGGTGTACTTGTTATGAGAGGGGTTTGACTTTGAAATTTCCCCAAAAATCACCCACACACCTCCCCATTCCTCTTCTGGCCGAGAGCAGCTCCCCCCCCCTCCATTATTTTTTTCCTTCTCTTTTCTCTCATTTTCATCAAGAAAATTCCATCAAAATTCAACAAAACCAACAATTTCCTTCACAATTTCAAAGCAAAACCTTATTCCCTCTCTTCTCTAACCTAAATTGGTTCAAATATTGGAGAAAGATGGCATCTTGGGAGGCTTTAGCAACATAGGGTTTGGGCTTGTGAGGTATAATTTCAATCTTTGGTTAATTTGTAGTTTAAAGTGTGCTAATTAGAACTTTGAAAATTGTTTTAGTGTTAATTTCTAATCTAGTTTTTTTTTAGTTCATAGCTTGACTTTTAATTAGGGTTTAGAAAACCATTAGTAAGTTAATTAAATTATATTTGCTATCTAGTTGTTTTTCAAACCTAAATATAAGAGGTTAACTTGCTTAATAGGCTTCAAATTAGTGTTAATTTAGTGTTTTCATGTATAGTTTGGATTGAAATTGCTAATTTTGAAAAATCAAGAAAAGGTTTGTGTATGGAAAGTGGGTTTTGATGCATGGTAAAGGGGTTAATTTAATTATAGTGGCTTTCTAATGGTTTAATTTGGATGTTTGTGTGATAATGTGTGCACTTTATCGCAAATCGGCGATGTTTGCACCGATTTTGGAATGTAAATGCTTACTAGTTTTTTTTTATGAAATTATGTGATGAATTATTTTGATAACTTGATTATATTTTTAGCATATCCTACGACATTTAGGATGTGTGAGTGCGGAATTTTGTGTGATCGGGTTTTAGTTTTGCCGGGCGTCCCAAAACGACGATTCTAGTTAGTTTTGCGATTTTTGTGTGTGTTCCGCGCACCTTGTGCACGTTGTGCCTAGCTTGTGAACGTGGATATTTTTCGTTTGGGATTTGCGTCGTTTCATGATATGTAACCTTATGTTTTGTATTGATGCAAATTCCTGGTTCAGTCGCGGAGACTTCGGACGCGGCACGAAAAGGGAAAGCGGTGATTGGACGTAGCTAGCTGAGGATTCCGGTGAGTAGATTTAACATCTACGGGGGACTATCGTTTGGATGGCGCAGGTCGTCCGATAGTTTAATTAGTTAAAGATTTCTGGTAATATTAGTAACTACATCCATACTTTATTTGACATACATATGCGAACCCATCCTATAAGACACCTGCACCATTGCCAGGGTTTTTATATGCAGCACGAGCACTATTCATGCGTACACACACGCCCTGTAATTGCCATGCCACCACACTAGATAACCTATAATTTGAAACCTTTTACTATAATTGATGCTTAAACCTGTGCTTTTGCCTTTAAATCCTTAAAATGAAATCGTAGGATTGCTATTCATGTGCATGTACCTCATCATATTATTTGTTCATGCCTAGTCTATTAATCATACATCGCAACTTGATTATTGATACCATATGCATTCATTATCATTGACATATGCACTTATGAGGATTTCTTGAGATTTATGATATTTCTGGATTTCGGGGGGAAAGCCGCAAAATTTCAAAAGTTATTACCTTTTTAAAATATGTAAATTGCGGTTTTCTAGTGATGTAAGTGTCGTCCACCATGAGTTTGTTGTGGTTTTCGAGACCCGTTTCGAGGAGTTGGATGAACCGTCTCGGGTACATGGTGGGCCCGGTAAGGTACCCCGGGGCAAGAAGGTCGTTTTGCTGACGTTGAGCCTGACAGGGGGTGGACTACCTACCGGTGACTTTTTGGTACGGCGGATATCCAGAGGATACCGACCGTGGCCGCGAGATGATGAGATATTGACATTTGAGATGGGTCAGCCGGACGGCTGAGACCAGAGATACTATGATATGGATACATGAGATTGAAACAGTTTTGAGGTATCGATGCTGGACACGGATTCTTGTTGATTCTTTTGGTATTGTGCTGATATTTTAAAAGAAAAGAGATTCCTAAAAGAAAAAAATATGACTTCTTGTACCTATATATTCAGATCACAAGTTGATTCATATTGCATTCATACCTGCTAGTACCTTCATATTGCATTCATACCTGCTAGTACTTTCATGTTGCATACATACCTGCTAGTATATCCTGCCATACCTGTATTATAGATGCTAGGATGCTTGTGTGCATGCTTGCGATAGCCTATATAGATGTTATTTATTACTCACGAGTTGGCAACTCACCCCCGTTGTACCACAGTCTTTTGTAGGTCCGCTCCGTCAGTACAGTAGCGGCGGGCGCACTTGCTACTTTTGCCTCTTTTGTCTGGACTCGAGGCTTTTGCTCGTAGGTGGGTTGTATTATTATTTTGTACCACCTTGTATATTCTTTGTATCTAGAGTACTCCATCTACTGTATCTACCAGTATTGTTGTATATTGACCTAGAGACGAGACTGTGAGATTTGTGGGCTTTTTTTTATGCTGTATTTTAGGGTCGAGCTCACTTGAGTCGACATGCTGTTTTACTTGTGCTTCTTATGTTTGTTTATGCACATTGCTGATTTACATTGCGTGGGATTTGTGACCGCCTTGTGGCGAAGAGCTAGCTCCCGCTTGGGGATGCCTTATTTGTTGTATTCATATATATTCTTGTTGTACCCATTTTGGGGGGCCAGTATTTACAAAGGAGACTCTGCCGAAATTTTCGGAAAAATTGATATTGTTTTTAAAAAGGCTTGATATGACTTATTTGATAAACTCGCTTTCAATTGATTGGTTTTCCTTCACTCTTCTGCTTTTTGGTTTTGATTTCTAGGCTTTGGCTTACTTATTTTACGGACGTCTTGAGATGTTTCATAACTTAAGTGCCAGTCACGTTCCGTACCCTACGGGTCGTAACAACTTTGGTCCTTAGCACGGGAGGGGCTGTAAGAAACCTACCAAGGACCTTTGGCCGGGGCAGGGTTACTGTCCGGTGGGTCTTGGCGAGGGCTTGTGTCCTGAAGGATAGCCGAGCGAGGGATCCTCGGGCTCGACTGCCTCTGGGAGGGCTTTCTGATCCCTGGCGTCGCGGTAGGGAAGCTACCCGCCAGGGATAGCCGAGCGAAGGATCCTCGGGCTCGACTGCCTCTGGGAGGGCTTTCTGATCCCTGGCGTTGCGGTAGGGAAGCTACCCGCCAGGGTAGCCGAGCGAAGGATCCTCGGGCTCGACTGCCTCTGGGAGGACTTTCTAATCCCTGGCGTCGCGGTAGGGAAGCTACCCTCCAGGGATAGCCGAGCGAGGGATCCTCAGGCTCGACTGCCTCTGGGAGGACTTTCTGATCCCTGGCGTTGCGGTAGGGAAGCTACCCGCCAGGGATAGCCGAGCGAGGGATCCTCGGGCTCGACTGCCTCTGGGGGGGCTTTCTGATCCCTGGCGTCGCGGTAGGTAAGCTACCCGCCAGGGATAGCCGAGCGAGGGTCAGGCTCGACTGCCTCTGGGAGGACTTTCTGATCCCTGGCGTTGCGGTAGGGAAGCTACCCGCCAGGGATAGCCGAGCGAGGGATTCTCGGGCTCGACTGCCTCTGGGAGGACTTTCTGATCCTTGGCATTGCGGTAGGGAAGCTACCCGCCTGGGATAGCCGAGCGAGAGATCCTCGGGCTCGACTGCCTCTGGGAGGACTTTTGATCCCTGGCGTTGCGAGTAGGGAAGCTACCGGCCAGGGATAGCCGAGCAGAGAAGCTGCTCGGCTGCCTCTACGGAGGACTTTGATCCCTGGCGTTGCGAGTAGGGAAGCTACCGGCCAGGGATAACCGAGCAGGGTAGCTGCTCGGCTGATTCTTCATGAGGTTTCTTCCGACCATCCATTTGCAGGTATGGAGAACAGGAACGGTCGCGGTGAACGTGCGCGTAGCACGCGCATCGATTGTGCAGGGGGGCGAAGCGCCAGGGCCGCGTCGTTTTGATTCCGCTGGAGGAGGCTCAATGATCGCCCAGCGGACGAGTATCGGCCCATGAGATCTGTAGCCATGGGACGTAGCCTGCCGGTGGTCAGCCGTGCCGACGAGGGCAGAGTCTTCTGGAGGCGGGGGAGCGGCGATCTAGGGCCCTGGCCTGGCCGTTTGGACTTTAGTCGGTCTATCGGCCGGCGAGAGCGTTGATGATGGTCGCCGGAGGAGATTCATCCGCGCCCCCGATGAGGGGGAGGCGGCGGTTGGTACCTGGATCTTCAGGATGATCGCGCGCCATGTGGACGGCGATCGGAAGGCCAACTTTTGTTTTTGTGGAGTTTCGTTTCCCACAGACGGCGCCAACTGATGGAGGTCCTTTTCGGGTCTCCGTTAGATGTTGTCTTCCGCTGATCTCCTGATGGACTTAGATGGTTACCTTCCGTTGCGTGTGGGTCTCAATGGGTTTTGGTGGAAGAGATGATATGAGGAGTTCGATGCCGAGTACCTGCAAAGAAGTCCCAGGATGGTTTGGTACCACCAAGGACCCTCCGACGATCAAGTTAGTGATGAGATCCGAGCAGAGTAACGGCTTAAAAGAGTAAAAAATGGCTTACTTGACCCCTCTGTGATAGGGGTTTATATAGTGGCGGCAGCACGCAGTAGAAGGCGTGAGAATCTCGCCGGCTGTTACGCTCCCGACGTCACGCCCGCGTAAAGAGCGGATCGCCCATTAATGGGGATCGTGATGGCGTGGAACGTGGGATATTGCTGGCGGAGAATCTGCGCATGGCGAGATTTGCGGAGCGGCGGTTACGCCTGTGAATGGTGGAGTTGGTCGGTCGGAGGGACCGAAGAAGATGGCCTCGGCGGGAGAGCTCAGGAACGAGCAAGAGGGCCGAGGTATCTTGGTCCTGCGGTAGCTCGGAGGCGAGCTGAGAGGCTGAGGAGGCCAATTTGCAGGGGCTCTGAGGTGAGCCAGCTTTGTGCTTGTAGGTCGGGTACAGGGGTGGCCTGATCGGCCCTTGTGGGTCCTCTCTTCTGAGTTCTGGGACACGTCATCTGCCACGTGTCCTGATCTGGAAGGTCGCCAATATAGAGTATCATCAAAATGGGTCGAAGCTAGACCTTTAGAGACCGTTAACCAGAGATCGGTCATTGAATTCATAAAAGAAAATATAATCCACAGGTTCGGCCTACCGGAAAGCGCAACAGCCGACAATGGAACTGTATTCACAGGACAGGAGGTGATAGAGTCTGCAAAAACCTACAGGGTTCTGGATCAATATAGGACTTCGAAGAGGACGAGCATAGGAGTCACCCCTTTCTCCTTGACTTTCGGTCACGATGTAGTCCTACCTATGGATGTCCGAGTGGCCTCCTATAGAATTATTCGACGACATAAGCTGGATTTTAACTTTGCCATGAACACAGAATTGGAAGATTTAGATGAAATACGTTGTGCGGCCTAAATCGACTCCAAGTCCTTGGATCCGACCCTCTATTAAGTGGGAATTCATTAACCCGACTCTTTGCACGTTCATCTTGTTGGCGGTTTTTCTTCTAGCATGCTTCTCTTCCTTGAGCCATCTGTCCATGTGCCCATTACTTCCTCCTCTCTAATATATTTCACGGCCTTCTCCTTGAGCTCGCTCAGGGTGTTTGCAGGGTGTTTAGGGAAGACAGAAAAGGCCTTTTCAGAAGGCTATTTGGAAGACAGTACTAGTTGTTAATGGATGTTTTCAAAGACAAATGAGATGACTTTGCGGTTTGCTCGATGCCGGATTGAAAATCTACCATGGAGTTGTTTCCCACATGCGGTGCCAACTGATGTTGCATGGAATTAATTTGACATATTTGTGAGCACCAATAAATTTGTATTTGTGGTAGACCGTGGTGTCGCGGACCTGCAAAACAGAAGAGGCTTGGAGATGGTATTCCGGCAACCTCCTGAGATGCATAAGTCAGGCACCGCTTTTAGAATAAGGGTTTTAGCTATGAAAGAGTGAGTACCATGATTTCGAAGGGCGTCTACCTTATATAGGTGGGTTTAGAGGGCAGCAGATTCATCATGGAGATTTGTGAAAATCGACAGCGTATCTTCGGGCTTTAGAAAAATCGTGTTCGAAAACCGCTTCTTAGATTTATTGCCATACACGGTATTTAGATTCTTTGTTATGGTACAGCAAACTCAGATATGGTCACACCAAATCTAATGTAATTCTCAAGCATCTTTTAAGAATCACTAACCAAAACACCAAACTTTCTTTTCAGAAATAGAGAATAACAGAAGACAAAGCCCATAAGAAGAAAACTCTCCTATAGTGCTAAGAAAAATCAAACCATCAAAGCTTTTTTCGACGGCCGGAATCGTCTATCTTGATCTTCATCTATCTTGATCTTCATCGTCCAAGATATGGTTACACCAAATCTAATGTACTTCTCACGCATTCTCACCTTGACTTGGTGATATAAAAATGATCTATTATTGAAAAACCGTTGATTTTGCACCCACTAAATTAATGTTGAAAAGGCATTAGAGTCGCATGTGATTTAGTGTATCAACATCTTATACAATGAAGATGAAAAAGGAGGATGTTCGTTCGTCGAGGAAAATGATGAAGGGTTGACTTTTAACTACCACCGTAAGAGGATTCACTCATAAGAACTTTGTCGTCTATTATTCTCCAAGAAGTATTATATAATTCTGTCGATTTGAATGAATCTCATGTACAAGACATCTATGGTGCAACACATACAGGGTTTGAAGTACACAAATGAAGTCTTATGAAAAAATATGCAAGTATGTATAGGCTACAAGCAGTCTTCAGTGCTGGGATCTCCCCATCTGACATTGTACTTAGCAGCAAGATAATGCTCGCCCACAGGTCCTCTGCTTCCATATGGGTAAAGCTCCGGCGCAATCTTATTCTCTTCCAATTCCTTCAGCACCGGCGTGAAGATAGCCCAAGCCGCATCGAGCTCGTCGCTTCTGATGAAAAGGCGGCGCTCTCCTTCAATTGCGTCCAATAGGAGCCTTTCATATGCGTCTGGTATCTCTGCTGGGTACCTGTAACAAGTTTAGTCAGGATAACTCCAGTTTGTAGAGTTTTTAAAGGAAAAATTGCTGGGAAACTCCTCACTTTTGGGCGTATAGCAAAAACCAACCCCTTCTTTTTAAAACCTGTACTTTGCCACCCCTCCGGGCTTAATGGTGCTATTATTTTTTAGGAATTGTTTCGTTAATGGTTCTTAATTAATTAACTTATTGTGGTATAGTTTGAGGATAAATATTTGACTTTAACAAGAAAAATTATGGCTGGTGAAATAGGCGGCAAATTGCAAGTTTGAAAAGATGGGTATTTCCTAATATTCAACCAAAATTTGGGGGGTGTTTCCTGCAAATTAGAAATTCTTATTAGCAGTACATGAATCTAGATAGAAATCGGACTCTTTCTAGGGTGGGGTATCGAGTTGAGATGACAAGATTTAGCTATCCGATCCCATTTATGTCAATTTAATTTATGTAGAAAGAAATGGAGCTAGGATAAATATACGGCAAACAATAATAATTGGAGTTATTTTTAAAGAGGAGGCAGAGATTGGCAAGCTATAGTTTGCATGACCTAGCCCGTCCTTGAAAAATAGCTATAGTTATCCTAACTCTAAAGCCAAACAAGGTCTTAACTTTCGCGGGCAATGTGGAAAGGTGGAGAAAGCCCACTCCATTTCATTAAGAGATAATAATGAAACAAAAGTATATGATAATAAGAGCTTTGTAGAAAGAAAACTCACTTAACATAAAGACGCATGTAGTCGACAAGAAAAGTTTGTCATTACCCCTCTACTATTTGGGACTGAGCACTACTCCTGCACTATAATAATAAGCACTTACACTTCCTATGCTTATTAGATATTTTCTTAATACTTATTTGACCCCTTTTTCTTCTCTTCTACTCTAAAAAACCCAATTTTTAATCCTAAAATACCAATATTTTAGCCCTAATTTAAAAGCTTGATGTTGTCTTTTCTTCCATTACACCTCCAAACTTTCTTCCATTATCTCAAAGGTGCTTAAGTTCTTAATCCTAATCTAAAAGCTTGATATTTAACATATTCTTTGCATTAATTTCAAGAAGAGGTAAAAAGAAATTCAAGATGAGTATTTTTCAATTTTATTTTATCATTATTTACTTTAGTTGATTTTACTAAGATTTTCTTTTCATTGGATATTAGGGTCTTCATACTTGAAGCGGAAGGGAAAAAGGATATGATGGGAATTGGAAGAAATTTTTTAAATCAGAGGGGTTAAAAGCCCTTATTATGATACTTCAGGGTATAAGTGCTGACCCCCATAGTACATGGGGTGTATCCGCAATTAACCCTTATTTTTATTCAGAATAATAAGGCTAATACCCTAATACTAATATTTGAAACCATTTTATTAGTACCGTTTTCTTTTTACTCGTGTATTCATGGCTTTTCGCAATTTTAGTCTTGAGATATGTTGTAATTTGTACAATTAACCAGCAACACGTCAAAGTAGGTGGCTTTTTCAGATAATTTAACAATCCATACCCCAACTTTGATCTCTTGTTTTTTATTATTCTTTTTGGGAAGATGACATATAATCTGATATGAACTCTATCGTAATGCAGCCAGTAAGTGCATTTTAGATAAGGTCCTGTATTATAATATTTCTTCATGTTGTCATGTTGTCTTGGGAATGGACTTCCTCGGCACTTTCCACGCTCACGTTGATATCATATTAAAGCATTCTTTCTGGAGAATCAAGAAAGTAATGGAAATTAACATATCAAGAATAGTCTCTTACTTTGATGAATAAAGGAGATTGAGATTACTACGGTCCAGTCTCATGGTAAGGCCGGGGATCTTATTGTTTATCTTCAGATATATCGCTTCGTCAGGTTGCACTCGGATCACAAGCTCATTGGTAGCTTTATCCAAATCACTCCCAAATTTTCCCTTATACAAGTTGCCAGGAACATGCCGGAACTGAACTCTAATCTCTGTTCTGAATTCTCAGAAACAATTACAACTTCATGTTAGTTCTATGAAAAATTATAACTTCACCAAGTATACACAAATGATTAATTCACTGAAATGCCCTTCACTATAACCTTTTTCACTAAACCGCCTACAAGTTTTTATACAAGTAAACTCCCTTAAACTGGTACATTTAAGAGTATCTTAGAGTATAAAAAAAAACTCCTTCAAAACCACAGTTTAAGGGTAATGAAAACTTTAAGGTATCGCAAGAAGTAAGATGGTTCGTGAAACCATGGGAATTGTGCCAAGGAGGTCACATGTTCAAGACATGCAACCAACATAGGAGGAGAGGATACAAAACACTATATATTAAATAGGGTAGCGGGTGAGCCCATATGGGTCACTCATTACTCAAAAATAAATAAATAAAACAAGAACTGTATGGTTGTTAAGGGTATGTAGCGAAAATGTAAAAGAAGCGGTCTAACCGTTTTGTGTGCAATGCCTTTCCTGCTTTCATAAGAAAAGGTACACCATCCCATCTTGCGTTGTCGATGAAAAGGGCTGCAGCTGCAAATGTTGGAGTAAGGCTGTTGTTTGGCACCGTAGGATCATCGGTATATGAAGGATAAGTTGTTCCGCCCTTTTTGTGGCCCTTGTATTGTCCCACAACGACATCTTCAAGTTGCAAAGTCCTCATTGACCTTAACACTTTAACCTAAACAAACAACACGCAAGTTGAGCAACAATATAAGCAATTTAATTTGAGCAACAATAAACACTAACTATTTCAATGCACACACGAACATGTGCACGTGTGTGCGCACACATGCAATGATGAATAAGACTACTATAGTTGAGTTTGGCTCTAATTTTGTTGGGGAAATGTTACAATTTAATTAAAAAGGTAAAAATTCTCAGCCCTCATCATAACTTCAGAGTTATGGTGTAGTGGCAGAAACTTTAAGTTGTATCCATAGAACTCAAGGTTAAAATCCCTCCGTCGACGCATTTAAAACAACGAGTAAAGTATATGCCTCAGCCGTCACCATAACTTTGGAGTTTTGGTGACTTTAAGAATTGGGCCATTAAAATTGAGAATAGATCTTTTAATCTGACTTCCTACTTCAAATGAAAATGAAAAACTAAAAACATGAAACTCAGAGCTATCTATATGTTGGGATTATAAAGTTGTAATTTGTAATCCATAAGGTACCCTCCAACAACAACTGAGCCTTTACCCCAACCATATGGGGTAGGCTACATGAACCAACATGAGGTACCCTCCATCTCTTCTAAATAAATAGGGCTGATTTCTATTCTCTTTGTATTATATGCATGAGTCAAACTAGTGATATCCTTCATCTTTTTAGCTATCAAAACCTCGAGTTTGTAAGTGATGAGGCAACAATTGTTTAATAACAGCCAACACTGTACTCACGAGGCTGACAATACAAGATGGCAAATATTTATTTCTGCGTTTATGGTGGAACTCAATCCGGGAATCTTTCTGACCATTGTGCTTATAAAAGGTAATGTTTTTACCCTAAAGCTTCAGTTTATATCAGTGATGGCTCAAATATTAATTGTTTCATATCACCCAGCACCTATGCATTGACCGGTTACAACTTTAACTGTTTGACACGCTGATCAGCTTTATGGTGAAATAACAAGTCACACTAAATCTAACATATATCGTGTTTCTATGAACTAACAAACCGGTCTCAACAAGACTTATATGAAAGCTGGTTCTGGCAAACCTTTTCGTTTCGAATGTCTTCGGCATCTAAACTGACAGGCGTCTCCATCGCAAATAACGCTAATATTTGGAGGAGATGATTCTGCATGATGTCTCGGATGATCCCATAACTATCAAAATAACTGCAGGTGAAAATACATAAAATGAGCCGATTACTTTGATGGTAGAAATTTTATCTCTGAGAAAGAAAGAAAAAGGTATGTTACAAACCCGCCTCGGCCCTCTGTTCCAAAATCTTCTGAAAAAATAAGTTGAACGTTTCTGATGTACTGTCGAGTCCATAATGGCTCAAAGACTAAATTGGAGAACCGAAGCACCGATAAATTCTCAACAAGCTCTTTCCCCAAGTAATGATCAATTCTACACAAGTTTATGGATAAAGGCTCGGTAACAATTCATATATTACAGAAAAAACAAATGGTTAATACCCCTTTACTTTTGGCCATGTAGCAGATAATATCCTTTTTTATAAATCCTAAACCTTTGCCCCCTTTTTAACGACATTTAAACTTTTCCATTAAAGTCCACATTTCATTCCCAAAATACCTCTTAGTAAGAATATTAATCATGATCCGTTATCGAAACAATTGCAGAAAATATTAGAAGTTTAGAGATATTATTGGAAAACAAAATTCTAATTTAAGGGAAATAATGACACCGTTAAACTAAGAGGGGTCAAAGTGTAGGTTTAAAGAGAGGAGTATTTATTGCAATACGGGTAAATTTGACGAGTGATTCCTACAATTTAGCCCAAAAGAAATGATAGCTAGATTTTGTAGAATGATTACCGAAAAATTTGATCCTCGGTTAAATATTGTTTCAAAGATTGAGTGAGCAATGCAGATGATTCGGCGTCACGGCCGAATGGCTTCTCAACAATGACCCGGGTCCATCCACTAGGAGAAGAAGCAGAACGGCTGGCACATCTCACCACATCGACGAAAATATTTGGAGGAATCGAGAGGTAAAATAACCTATTTGGTGATCTTCCGGCCTGAAAATTAAAATTAAATTTCAAAATGAAGAATGTTTCTGTTTGCGGAACTTATAGATACATGGAATCAGTGAACAAACAGTTCGGAACATTTGATGCTTTTTCATTAAGGTTGTTATCTAAGTTGAAGACTGATGAACTCGTCACCTCTTTTTCTTTAAGCTTCTTATTCAACTCAGAAAAATCTGCTTCTGAGCCATATTGCCCAGCATGGTAGAAGCATCTCTGCAAAAATTGTTCCATCTTGTCACCACAATTTTCCCTGTAAAAACATTGAAAATAGTTTATCAGATTGTAGTTTTATAAAATAAAGATAAACAAAAGGAAGATCGAAGAAAAGAAAACGAAACGATGAAATTTAGTATATCAAATTAGATTTGAACAAGTGTATAGACCCAGTGTGCTAAATTGTCTCGCAACTTGCAAAAAATATATAGGATCAACATAGCATGTCAGAAAACAAATTACAAAAACCGTACCTTTTATCAATTCTGCACGTCAGAGTTTGACTAATCATTATTCTCAGTTCCTCGTCTGTTAATTTACTACGTGCATATCCAAAAATTGTGAAATGCTGCAAAAATAGGTAAATCATAAGTCGTGGTATAGTAATCAAAGGGGCGCACGTGTGTGTGTGAAGAATAAAAGAAAAAGGACCTTAGGAAGAAAATCTTCATAAAATAGAGCAAAAAGAGCTGGGTAAATTTTCTTCTTGGCGAGATCCCCCGAAGCTCCAACAACTGTAATACTAACTGTAGTCTCATTTTGTTCCAGCCCAGATAAATAAATTGAGTGGGCTTTCGACAGCTTATCAACAGATTTCTCTGCAGCTAAGCCTACGCAAAGAATCCCATTATTCAGACAACTGGACTGGGAAAAAAAGCACAAATTAAAGCGGATAAGACGTATATAAGAAAAGGAAATTTATTTGATGATGGAGAACATAAAAACAAGTAAAGAAAGATAAGACACCTCCATTCCTACTCTTTTTCAACTTGTACTTAAGAATCAGATATTTTCCTCATTTCAGCTGTCTTGGATAGCCTACTATACTATCAAAAACCATCTTGACTGTAAGTCCTTTGACTTATCCTACATGAGCGGCATTCCTTGTTTCCGGACCTTCTTCAAATATCACATATTTGTGTATCGTGCTAATAGAATTCATATTCTCCCGTTTCATTTAAATTTCTGAATGGTGTTTAACAACCAAATGGAATCTCTAATTCACCATGTTATGCCAACATTGTTGGATTGATAAAGGATGTTTCCAACTTGATTTTATTGGAGAGGTCTGCTATTCCATCAATCCATCTTGTTCTACCGTGATATAAACATGGCAAATATCTGGAGATTGTTTCTCCTCCTGCATGCGTTCCAGTTACACCACAATTGCACACTTACGCTAATTCTGGACTTCTTTGACTGCATTTGGGAATACAACAAGCCTTCATCCCAAATTCTTTGGGTCAGCTTTGTGAATCCTTCTCTTCCATTCCGTTCTGGTCTCTTGGTCAAATTAACAATTAGCATATCGTTCTTAGTCACCTCTATCCATCTTCATTTGGGTTTACTGCTCCTTAGTTGCACAATGAACTATAATTTTGTTACTTTTTCTAACTGGGACATTGATTGGTTTCCATTGTACATGTCCAAACCATCTCAATCGGTTCTCTCACACTTATCCTTTATAAAAGCTACCTCTCATTTTTATCTTATCTTTTAGTATATTACCACTCATCCATCTTAATATTCTAATTTTAGACGCACTCATTTTTTAGGAATACATAATATGTAAACTTGGTTTCTCTGATGTACTCTTTTGCAAGTAAAAAGAAATGTGCACATAAAGTGTGATCCATCTTTCCCCAAATAAATATGGTTGAAAACTCCACCGCCCTTGTGTTGGTTGCTTCCCTTGAACTTGTAAAATGCCCTACAGCTCTTGTAAGACTATCATCATTATATGCCCTCTGTGTAATTACTTTTTCTTCGTGTCATTAGGGTGATGTGTTCTATTTATCTTTTGCTTAATCTTCCCCTTAGAATTGAAACTAATTCCCCAAAGCAAATCCCCCCCCACTTAGAATTCTCCTCAAGTTCAGGTTAATTAAAGGAGAGTATAAAGTGCACCATTCATTATCTAGGATTATGGGATGCCATTCTTATTTATATCTTCCTCATCGAGGAATTTCACAGCAACCAATAGATATTGGTATGAAGCGGTTGTAAAATTTAGAAGATTCCAAAACTCCAAAGCCATGATGAGAATTGAAAGATGTGTTTTAATATTCTAGCAAGCTCCTACTGGTCGGAGGACATTTGGGCTGAAACATGGACTTTTGGAGAGCAGTATTTTTATTTACCTTTATGTGCATTAAATTAACACTCATTGGGAACTTGGGTTGATTAGTTACCATCTTAAACAATCCATTCCACTACACCAAAACTCTGAAATTATGATGAAGGTTGAGGAATTTATTTATATTCTAACCGGAACCTTCTTCTTATACAACGGTGAGCATTCTTGTGCGATTGCATGTTTTCTAATCTCACAATATCAAGTCCACCAGTTAATGTCAGTTAATATTGATAGAAGTAAGAAAGATGGAGGATGTTAATCAAAGATAAATAGCACTTTTTTATAAAGATAATTCAAAATACTTTTATTTCAATAATATTTGTCACAACAAAATACAACTCATTCTTTCTTACTTCGGTGTTACTACACCTCTCTCAAACTCTCTCAAATTCCTCTCTACTTCTTTCCCTTCTCTTTATTTTCACTCTCTTGGCTTGATTCCTAACTCAAACTGTAGCCAATTTATATCCAAAATATATTACTATTTAACAAATAAAAATTATTTCTTCATAGCTAATATATTAGGCTGATAAGCATTGGTAGTAAAAGCAGCCCATAGGTTTCTTGCATGTGTAGAAATTTTCAACTTTAGTAGGTAAAGGATATAGTGCATGCATGTGAAATATTTTAATACTCCAACACTCCCCTTAAATTGTTTCGCCATGCATCGTTGTTTCTTCAATTACTTATGAGCTTCGGTCTTCAAAGCTTTGGTAAATATGTCTGTGACTTAAAACTCTGTTCGATAGTATACAAACTTCAGATTCTTTTCTTTTAGTGGGTGCCTGAGAAAATGATAACTCGTCTCAATGTGCTTGTTTCTTCCATACGCCATTAGATTCTTCACAAGCACTAATGATGACTTGTTGAAAGTGTTTATTTTCGTCGATCTGTCATGTTGATAATATAGTTCCTTCATCAGATTTCAAAGCCATATTGCATAACAAGCACACTATGCTGCTACATGTATTTTGCTTCACATGATAAAAGGGCGGCAACTAACTGCATCTTCGAGGGCCATGAAAATGTTGCCAACCCAATATTGAACACATACCCGGATGTGCTCATTCTTTTATCTAGATCACCACCGTAATCGTTGTCCGTGTAGCCTAGCAGTTTCATATATGTGCTCTGTGCATAAAGTAAACGATGATCATTACTTTCTTTGACACACCTTACAATTCTATTGGCCGTCGTGAAGTGTTCTTGTTTAGGTTTCTTCATATATTTGCTTACCGGTCCAACGGCATATATAACAACAGTCCTTGTGATAGTCAGGTAGCATAAACTCCCGATTAAGCTTTTATATAACATCGGATCGACTGGTTTATCGGGTGAGTCTCGCAAGATCTTACATGTTTCTGCCGGTGTTCTAACTCGCTTATAGTTTTTCATGTAGAACTTCATGAGAATCTGGTTTGCATACTTCTTTTGTGTGATGAAAACCCCGTTCTCGGATTGTAGCACCACCACGCCAAGTAAGACATCTCTCCAATGTCGGGGATTTAGAACACTTTGATCGTGGCCGTTTTTAAGTCATCGAATATTTTTGGATTGTTTTAGTTGAAGATAATATGATTTATGGACCATTATATCGTCATCATTCTTAGTGTACAGCGCATACTCTTATAGGCTTTTTTGAAAGGCATTCTCTTGGAAATACGTATCAATTCTCATATTTTATGCTCTAGACGCTTGCTTTATACCATATAGCATCTTCTTCAACTTGTACATTTCGTCTTCTTAGCCTTTGTGGTCGTCTCGACATCTTCGTGCACCAGCCTCTTGATTGTGAGCTTGCTTTGAAGAGCTTGCTCAAAATTCTCAATTTGATTTTTCCTGCTCATTCTCTGCTCATATGCTTGGAACGAGCCTTATAATTCATCAATAAAATTTATGAGAGCTATTTTGCCTCTTCGATAGCGGAGACTATATAATTAAATTTCGAAATTAATGATCTTAGAATTTTCTCCATAATTCTAATGGCATCGAGCTCCTCTCCATTTATTTACATTTGATGTGAAATGATTTGGACTTTATTTTGTCTCATCAGCTTCATCTCCAGAGTCTCCAACTCTGCTCTCAAAACTTGAACGTGTGCCTTTTTTGATTTATTAGTGTCTCGATAAGCCTTTTTGTAAAATATTAAGGGCTTATTTGTAGAATTTTGCATTTAACATGTGCTCGAATGTTAACTCCTCTACATCTTGATAAATTAAGAACGCCCTTTTGTCTTTCTTTCTTGACTGCTTCAATTCATTCTTCCAAGTATTGTTAAGCGTCATTTCTATGGTCGGAAACTCGATTTTCGCATAATTGTTTTCGATGAACTCCTATAACTCCTACGAGCTGAGCAATACTTTCATTTGTATACTTCAGATGTGGTAATTTCACTTTGTAAGTTTTGGAATTTCTCGTTGGATCATCTTCGCCATTTTGTAAAGGATCGAATTCGGTTGGTGTGGTTTGATCAAACGAGCTCTGATACTAATTCGATAGAAGTAGGGGGATACAGAATGCTTATTAAAAATAAATAGTATTTTTTATAAAGATAACTCAAAAAACTCTTATTTTAATAATATTTGTTATAACAAAATACAACTCACTCTTTCTTACTTCGGTGTTACTACACCTCTCTCAAATGAAAGTCTCATAAATCATGTGTCACATTTTTATTCTCGCATGACATGATCTCAAAGAAATCAAACCAAATCGTTGTTTTCGCTATAGTTTCTTAGTTAATTTAACAAAAACAACTAAAATGTAAAAATTGTTAGAAATGAGAGTGTTGGAGAATTTAGTGTTGTGGAAAAAAATGCAAGTGGGGGCTAATATAATATAGAGGAGATTAGGCACAATACTATGATTGATTTGAACTTTTTTTTGCTACAACAACAACCCACCCATACATGGGTTTATATAGTCAAGTAGATGGATGTTGAACTTACTCTATTAAATGGGTATATCCATTTCTCTTATCATTCTCTAAGTGCATTTATGCATTTAACTCTTACCATTTTCTAGATGCATTCATGCATTTGACTCTTACCATTCTCTAGACATATGCACAAATTGGAAATAATAATTTCCAGAAGACTTTGACTTAATTTATTTTTTTCTTAATTTCCAGCATGCCCCCTTAAGCCAAATTTTTCATGCCGGGTAGAGTCTTAAACTTGAAGAAGAGATCCGCCTTGAACGGTTTGGTGAAAATGTTTGCAACTTGATCGCCGGTCATGATGTGTATAAGCTCGATCTCCTTTTTCTTGACTTGGTCACTAATGAAGTGGAATCAAGTGTCAATGTGCTTGCTTCTTTCATGATGGACGGGATTTTTCGCCGATGCGATCGCCGATTTGTTGTCTACATGTAAATTTATAGAGTCTTGTTGAGGAAAGTGAATGTCATCAAGCAATCTCCTTAGCCAAATAGCATGGCGCGTGGAAGATGAAACTGCAACATACTCGGCTTCGCATGATGATAGTGTGACGATTGGTTGCTTCTTGGATACCCCTATGAATGCGGTGTCGCCAAAGTAGAAAATGAATCTCGTAGTGATTTTTCGATCATCAACATCTCCACACCAATCGATATCCGAATATCCATGCAATTGAGCGTTGTTTGAAGAAGTGTAGAGAAGTCCATCACGGATGGTATCTTTGATGTAGCGGAGAATTCTTTTGGCGGCCGTCATGTGAGTGGATTTTGGCTCTTTCATGTAGCGGCTGATGATACCAACACCATATAGAATGTCCGGCCTCATACACATCAAGCATCTCAAACATCCAACGAGGCTTTTGAAGTGAGTAAGATCCACCTTTTGTCCTTCATTGCGTTTTGACAATTTGGTGCCGCAATCGACCGGTGTGTCAGCGAGCTTGCATTTTTCCATCTTGAATCTTTTGAGAACCTTATTTATATAAGTTTCTTGGGAAATAAAGATGTCGCCTTCGGTTTGCTTCACTTCGATGCTAAGGAAATATGCCATAAGACATATGTCAGTCATTTCGAACTCCCTTTTCATAGTTTGCTTGAACTCTTCGAACATGTGTGGATTGTAGCCGGTGAAGATCAAATCATCAACATAAAGGCAAACAAACAAGACTTCTTCATTCTTCACTTTGGTGTAGAGCAAGGGCTCGTGCGGACATTGGATGTAGCCGTTGCCTTGAACTAGGAGTCAATTCGAGCATTCCAAGCTCTTGGAGATTTCTTTAGGCCGTATAGCGTCTTGTTGAGCTTCAAAACTGTCTTCTCGTCTTTTCTTCACATAACCTGGAGGTTGTTCAATATATACTTCTTCACAAAGTATCCATTGAGGAAGGCGGACTTCACGTCCATTTGATATAGCTTCCACTTGTGTTGCGCCGCAATAAAAATGATAAGACGGATAGTCTCCATGCGGATGACAGGAGCAAATACCTCGTCGTAGTCGATACCGGCCTTTTGCTTGTAACCCTTCGCCACTAGTCTTTCCTTGTACTTCTCGATCTTGCCTTTTGTGTTCTTCTTTTCTTTGTACACCCATTTGACTCCAATGGGTTGATGGCCTTCAGGAAGTGTAGTAAGCTCGATAGATTTGATCTTCTCGATAGATTTGATCTTCTCATCCATGTCGACTTTCCACTTCTTGTCTTGGATGGCTTCTTCAAATTGAATTGTTTCACTTTTGGCAAGGAGACAAATGAAATGAAGCTCCTCTATAGCTTTATAGATCTCGTTCAAGCTTCTCATCTTGTGTGGCCTTGGGCTTTTCTTCGGAGGAGGATGTCGTTGAAGTAAGAGATCTAGGCGCCGAAGTAGGTGGTGATAGCGCACTTGGTGTAGTAGGATGTTGCAACTCCATGTGAGTTTGCTCTTGGGCGTTTTGATGCCATGTATCTTCTTTATCAAAGAGGATATCCCTGCTAACATGAATCACACGTGCTAGGATCAAACAATTTATATGCTTTGGAGCGAACATCATACCTAATGAAAATGAATTTGTTGCTCTTGTCATCGAGCTTGGTCCTTCTTTATTGTGGTACTTGAGCGCACGCGATACTTCCATATACCTTTAGGTGGGCGACGTTCAGTTTTTGACCGCTCCATGCCTCGTATGGTATGATGTATCCAAGGCTTTCTGTGAGACATAGGTTGAGCAAGTAGACTGCACAGTGCACCGCATCGGCCCACAACTTTTTTGGTAAGTTCTTGCTCTTGAGCATGCTTCTAACCATCTCCATAATGGTTCTATTCTTCCACTCGGCGATATTATTTTGTTGTGAAGAGTAGGCCACCGTTAGTTGTCGCCATATGCCGTGATTTCGGCAAAAATCTTCAAACTCTTTAGAAATGAACTCTCCACCATGGTCGGTCTTCAAAACTTTGATGTTGTAGCCACTTTGCTTCTCGATGTAGATTTTGAAATTTTTGAAGATATCGTACACATTGGACTTCTCCTTCATGAAATGCATCCATGTTTTCTAGAAAAGTCATCAGTGAAGGTAATAAAATATTTGTAAGAGCTATAAAGAGTGATAGGACCACAAATATCGGAATGTATCAATTACAATGATTGTCTTGCATGATAAGTGGCCTCCTTCGGAAATGGGTTCCTTGCTTGCCGAAGATGCACCCTTCGCATACTTGATTAGGATGATCGATGTGTGAAAGCCCGTTCACCAGCTTTTTTGCGGACAGAAGTTTCAACCCATGAAAGTTGAGATGCCCGAATCTTAAGTGCCATAGTCATGAGGTATCTTTTATGCAACTATTCAAATACTTAGCAACTTCATACTTGATCTTCAAGATGAACATCCTGTTTTGAGTCATTTCAACTCTAGCAACAATCTTCTTGTTACGGTCTCTCATGATGAGAGTCTTGTCCTGCATCTCGAAATGGTAGCCTTTCTCGAGAAATTGGTCTATATTCAAAATGTTGTTCTTTATGGAAGGCACATAGTAGGCATTTGAAATGAATTGATGATCTCCATTTTTCAGACGGATGAGAATTTTACCTTTTCCTTCAACGGAAACTTTGGAGTGATCTCCAAATGAGACGGAGGTTTGCTTGGACTCATCTAGTTTCACGAACATGTCCTTCCCGCACATGTGATTGCTCGCGCCGGTGTTCAAGTACCATGTGTCGTCTCTTGCGAGCTCTTCATTGTTGTAAGCTTGCAACACATAACCTTGATTGTCTTCATTAAGAAAGTTGGCTCTCTCGTCTGCTTAAATGTTCTCATTGTATCAACACTCCGAAAAGTAATGGCCGTATTTCTTGCAAGTGAAGCATTGAATTTTGCTTTTATCATTCCTATAGCCTCTTCCGGGACCGCCTCTTCCGCATCCTTTTGTGTTGGCATGACTTCGGGCTTGAGTAGCTTCCTCCTTTTGTTGGGATTCTCCTCTTGCTTGTCCATGTATGCGGCCTTTTCCACAGCCACGATCACGGAATTGACCACGACCTCTTCCGCTTTTAGCATCTTCCTTCAAATTAAATTTGCTTGTAAGACTTCTTCCACCGGTTCTTATTCTTTGTGACGTGTTGCTCGTGCACTTCAAGTGAGCCTGTAAGTTCTTCTATAGTCATCGTGTCCAAGTCTTTGGACTTTTCGATCGCCACAGCGATACAGTCGAATTTAGAATCCAAGGAACGTAGGATCTTTTCGATGATGCGAACATCCTTCAGTGTCTCGCAGTTCCTCTTTAATTGGTTGACGATTGTGGAAACTCTTGTGAAGTAGTCGGAAACAGACTCTTTCTCGATCATCTTCAATGACTCAAACTCTCCTCAAAAAGTTTGTAAGCGCACCTTCACCTTCTCGGTTCCTTTGAAAATGTTTTTGATTTTCTTCTGCATCTCTTTAGAAGTAGCGGCGGTGATGACCTATTGTTTAGTGGAATCATCGATGTCCGAAAGAATGGTGGCTCGAGTGTAGCCATCCTTTCTTTCATTCTCCCTCAAAGTCATCCTCTCATTCGTCGTTAAAGTCGCTCCTTCTTGCGGTCGCGTGTAGACATCTTTGACGACGCTCCAAACGCCGTATGAGATAAGCACTGCCTCCATGTGGATCCACCATGTCTTGCAGTCCTTCTCGAGCTTTGGCGTCGGAAGGGTGAAGCTCATGGGGGTGGCCATCTTTCTTGAGCTCTGATACCAATTTGTTGGAAATAAGAGTGTTGGAGAATTTAGTGTTGAGGAGAAAAAAGATGCAAGTGGAGGTTAATATAACATACAGGAGATTGGGCACAACACTATGATTGATTCGTACTTTTTTTTTTGCTACATCAACAACTCATCCATACATGGGTTTATATAGCCAATTAGATGGTTATTGAACTTACTCTATTAGGTGCATTCATGCATTTGACGTTTGCCATTCTCTAGGTGCATTCATGCATTTGACTCTTACCATTCTCTAAACATTTAACAACATGCACACATTGGAAATAATAATTTCTATAAGACTTTGACTTAATTTATTTTTGGCTTAACTTCCAACAAAAATTAGCAATCCCATTGAAGCAAGGAAAAGGCAATGTTGCTAAAAAAATGGGTTAAATGGGTATCCAAGAAACTAACCATCCTGCAAGGAAGCAGCAACTAAAGGGTACCCATTTGAGGATTTCATGTGAAAACCCCTCCTTCGATGTGTGATCTCATTGTGGCGAGAGCTTGAAGGAAAAAGCTTCAACCTTTTCGAGAGACTTTCTTCAGTCTTGAGAGAGGGGTTTAAGAATGGGGCTGAGCTGCAGCCATTGGAGAAGCATGTTGCCATTTTTTGCAGAGAGAAATTGAGAGAGAGAGGGGGAGAGAGAGAGGTTTCTTTGAAGTCACACAAGCATAAAGGTATTTGCTATAGATACTTTGATAAATCCACGCTATTAGATGTGTGGCTCGAGGAGTTTGGGGGAAACTGAGGTCTGATCGGGTTTACATGCTTGGAGGGATGATATTTTTTGCCCCCTCAACGGCAAGACGCAGCTTCTTAAAGGACCAGGGAGGACACAGGGGTAAATAGTCAGACTAGGAATAAGATAAGAGTGAGTTGTATTTTGTTGCAATTTTAGCCTAAAACAAACACTGCAAAGGCAATGCTGGTACCACATTAGTGGGTACTTGCGGTTAAAAACCCAAATAAAAATATTTGCACATGAGTTGAGCCTAATCGGTTGAGACTATTAGCACATGAGTTGAAGCCTAATTGGTTGATTACTAGTATCTCATAAGTACGATGCACCTCTGGAGTAAAATAAATATTTGGTGTGGATATTATCATTGTCTTAACTAAACCGCATCCATCTTTAAGGCTTTTGAGACGGCTCCCGTTGAACTTTAAAAATACTATAAAACCGCATTAAAGGATATTTTCATAAAAAAATTGTAAGGTATTTTTGTCCAAAATATCATATTCCGTTCATTTTGAGTCTATTCAATCTATTTGTAAAACATTTTGGGGTTATTCGGTCCAATTGTGGTTTGCACGAGATAATCAAACTAATGATTTCATACAATATTGACAGTTCAGTGGGATTCTATAATATTTTTAAAGTTTAATGTGGTTGTCTCAAAAAACTCAAAAGGTGGATGGTGTTTAGTAAGATTTACCCAACATGTATTAATAAACTAAAAAACTAACAAATACTTATTTCATTATGTTGCTTTATTTTTATAACAGGCTTCCGGTGACCGGTTCTGCATTTATCAAATGAGCAACCCATTCAGCAACTATGTCTCCATAAATAATTGATTTTATTTTAGACGAAGGGGAGAACGATCTTCCTAAAAGGATTTGACCAACACTGTGCAGAAGAAATGGATAACAACAAGTGCAAAAATAGGCCTCAACCATGCCAGTCGGCCAGATTCATTTATCTTTCAATATTTCAATACAAACGATTGTGAGATAGATCCCCAAATCGGTCACAAGCGAGTCGATTGGGTTTCACAGTAACTTATCCTCTCTTTTACAAAACTGCTATTAAACACATTGAATCAACTCGATAACAGCGGATTGTTGCAATTACATGAGATATTTTCCAATCCAAAAGCAATCAGATAACATAATTTGCTTAGCTCTCGAAAAATTCATAACAAGCATGAAGTGGAGGCCGAATGCTCTTCTGCCTCATTGATCCAAGGGTATTCGACCTAAAAACCTACCAATGATCATTGAGCTACATCAATCATCATTTTCGGGGAACTGCTTCATCGACCGAACCAGTGCCTAAAGACCATACGCCTACCCAGGAATGGACATCTGATTCACAGGCGGTACGAGTCTTAAGCAACGATTCAATCCTCGGTCTTCGTGCTCAGCCTCACCGCAGGGGAGAAGACGAGCACGGGCTAATTTACCTCGTCCCAAGTTGGATCCTCCCAAGATCTATCTCATTGCAAGCGTAGGAGTGGACATCTGCATCGCTCATGGTGGTGGATCCACGACGGATCTGTTAGATATAGGTGCCCTGAAGGAAATTATTGTAATTGTACATGGACCTATATTGATAGAACATTCTTGTTCGACATGACAGTATGCTATATGATTTGTCTTTATCGTCGTGTGTATATGTTTTACTTATTATTGTGTATCGCTAATAAATGTTAATAAAGCTCTTAGGAACTTTGCTTGAATACAAGGATTATGATGGTGATCATACTAGTGAGGCTTGGATAGTCCATAAGCACATCCTTAAATATTTCTAGTCGTAAGAGTATCGAGACTGGGTATCGGTACTCCAGAGTAGACTAGTGTATACATTTCTTGACCCCGACCGGGGCGATGGCTGGTTCCACATCTATTAATGTTTGACACCAAAAATTATATACAGATGTTCATTGGAGAATGAGTTGTAAGTCCACGTTGCCCACCCCGGTACTTGCGGGGAGGCGGAAAACGGAATAAAAATCGAATTTTTATGAGCTTAGGCAACATGGACTACACTATGAAGGATCTTTGCTAAACAAAAACAAGTTAAAGCTAACTAGAAACTAGCTAAGTGCTAGAAAGGTTATACCTTGGACTTTATGTCCTTCTCTCCTTGCTCCTTGGAGTGGTGGAAGGAGGTCACCTTAGTCGTCTTCTCACGTCGAAAAAAGATCCACCCGAAAGCCTCGACCTTTGGCTTCAACTCCAAGCTAGAAGTAACTAGGGTGCAAGAAGTGCTAATACTTGAACCCTAGATGAGAGTAGAGATTATCAAGAAAGGGTTTTTCTCAAGCTCAAGTGTTTCTCAACACATGAGAGGGGAGAGCTTGAGGGAGAGGAAGAAAAAGAGAGAGAAAGTAAATCATAGAATGAGAATAAAATAAACCATTCTCACATATATGTGTGAATTATTGTAATTAGATAATTAGCTAGATAATTGTCATGGTTAATCAAGACATGACCATTATCATTTCATTTTTAATGCAAATTGCAAGGATCAAAGAGCATCTTCCAAATGAAATGATGATGGTCAAAGTGTCAACAAGGTCAACAATTCAAGATGGGTCAAATGGTCAACAACCATAACCATGCACAATTATTAAACTAACATCAATTAACCATAATACACACATAATCATTAGGGTTAATAAAATGACAATAGTCATTAACCCTAATCAAAGTCCTCTCCCTCTGTCTCAAGCAACTGTGCATACGCACTCGTATTCGTGATCCGAGGAACACGAATACAATGAGAAAAACCAATCCCAAATTATATACTAGGATCCGGCTTAAACCAAAGCCCGCTAGTATAAGCTGTCCGGACAGCAAGCGTGCACAAGTGCGCGGATGTGAACGAACCCTGTCGCAAAACCATGCGACCTCTACTCATTTTGCCTAAAGGCGAATAGCTCTCTGTGTGGGACTCTAAAGACTCGACACTACGCTGGCAGTGGGTTTAACCACAGACCGCAAGCGGCACTAGCTGTACGTAACGGTCCCCAGGTAGATGTCGATAAGAAGACTGACGAGGTGAACCCCATCTGAACTCCTACTGAGCCTGTATGTGACAATCTCCGTACAGTCCGGTCTGTTCGTCTGATACATCGCATGGCGGGCCTAGGGGGGCGGTGAACGTCAGTCCCCTAATAGCGGTACAAGTCGTGTCGGAGTGTAGCCCAAAACACCCTGAGATAATACTGGAAACCTACCAATATATCTCGCTTGCCCTGGCTAGGGACTACTCGTGTAATGGCTCTCCTGGACACAGCGCGATGTCAACCCCCAATACAGGGAAAGACGAATCCTGTCTAACCGTCACTGCCTCCAAGTGCTTCGGGACTGCACCCAAAAACTACCTGTTTGCATGACTCCTTTGAGCCGTGGTAGGGTAGCAATCAAAGTGCAGTGGGAACACACTCGAGGCAAAGTGACAGTGTCAAGTCAGCGGACTAAGCTGTACTCATGTCACCTGGGAACTGATAACTGACGATAGGTATAATACCAACCAACAGTTCCCGACGAGTCCTGTCCAGTGTACTCGTAACCTAACGAGCACCCGCATACTATCTTAAGTACGACGTACTGACGGCTGTGGGACAGACCGTCTCCCACGCTGGGATGAGAAGCGCATACGCTAGTCTACTCCGGAGTATCGATGCCCTGTCTCGATAGTCCAACGACTAGGGACCTGTATAAGGATGTGCTTATAGATCACCCAGCTCCCACGAGTGTGAGCGCCATCACAACGCTGGTAATCAAGAAAAGATCCTAAGGGCTCTACTAATATGTATATCAGCGATATACTAAAAGAAACACATGCACATATTAAAGCAGAGACAAACCAAGTAGCATACTACCATTTCGAGCAAGATTGTATATACAACTGTGAATATCCCAAGCTTCCATCAAGTAATATACAAACTAGTATGATACAGTAATGGCCTCTAGGGCATATACACTAACAATCTCCCACTTGCACTAAGGCCATGTACTGGCGTATCGAAGACCTATCATCTCGATCAGCCGCTCGAACTGAGTCTGGGGCAAGGCCTTGGTGAATGGATCTGCTGTGTTATCTTCTGAAGCAACCCTCCGAACCTCGATCTCCTGGCGATCCACGATCTCCCTGATCAGGTGATACCGCCTCAAGATGTGTCTGGATTTCTGATGGGACCTGGGTTCCTTCGCTAAAGCTATAGCCCCGTTGTTGTCGCAATACAGAGGTATTGGGTCAACAATGGACGGAACCACCTGAAGTTCTCTCAAGAACTTCCTCATCCAGACAGCTTCTTTTGCGGCATCAGATGCAGCGATGTATTCCGCTTCCATAGTCGAGTCAGCAACGGTTTCCTGTTTGGAGCTCTTCCAACACACCGCCCCTCCATTGAGGGTAAAGACAAAACCCGACATGGACTTGGAATCATCCTTGTCACTCTGGAAGCTGGAGTCAGCAAAGGCCTCAATCTGGAGGTCTTTTCCGCCATACACAAAGAACAACTCCTTAGTCCTTCTCAGGTACTTGAGAATGTTCTTTACTGCTATCCAATGTTTCTCCCCAGGGTTTGACTGATACCTGCTTACCACACTCAGTGCATAAGCCACATCCGGTCTGGTACACAACATCGCATACATTATAGAGCCTACCGCAGAAGCGTAGGGTATAATAGACATGCGATCCCTCTCCAAATCAGTCTTGGGAGACATCTCTTTGGAGAGGGTGATCCCGTAACTAGCCGGTAGATTACCGCGCTTGGAATCTTCCATACTGAATCTCTTCAGTATGGTGTCGATGTACCTGGACTGTGAAAGTCCTAATATCCTCTTGGATCTGTCACGGTAGATCCGGATACCCAGAATGTATAAGGCATCACCCAGGTCTTTCATGGAGAACCTGTGTGACAAGAACCCCTTGACAAATTGTAGCATAGGAATGTCATTTCCTATTAAGAGAATGTCATCCACATATAAAACGAGGAATACTACAGTTCTCGCTACAAATCTACAATAGATGCATGGTTCATCTGGATTTTTGATAAAGCCAAATTCCTTGACTGTCTCATCAAAACAGATGTTCCAACTCCGCGATGCCTGCTTTAGTCCATAAATGGACTTAAGCAACTTGCACACCTTTCCGCTGCTCCCACTCTGAATGAAACCCTCTGGCTGGTCCATATAGACACACTCCTCTAAATGTCCATTTAGAAAAGCTGTCTTTACGTACATCTGCCAAATCTCATAATCGTGGAAGGCAGCAATGGCAAGAAGGATCCGAATGGATTTCAGCATAGCTACTGGAGAAAAGGTTTCGTCATAGTCCAAACCAGGTCGCTGACGAAAACCCTTTGCTACCAGTCTAGCTTTATAGGTCTCAACCTGTCCATCTACACCAATCTTCCTTTTGAAGATCCACTTGCATCCTACGGGTTTTACCCCATCTGGAGCAATGTCCAACGTCCATACTTTGTTGGTGTACATGGACTCCATTTCGGTCCGCATTGCATCCAGCCATTTTACCGAGTCGACGCTCTGAATGGCTTGCTGGAAGCTAGTAGGCTCATCAAAGTCTATGATGCAATCCTCTCTATCCCCGTCAATGAGAAAACCGTAGTATCTCTCGGGCGGATGAGACTGCCTACTACTCCTGCGGAGTGGCATGGGAATGTCCTGATCTTTCGAACCCTCTGGTTCTACTAAGCTTTCAGTAATAGCTCGTGGTTCTGGAATTTCTTCCAGTTCTATTGCGCTCCCACTTAATTCTTTTTCTATGAACTAGTGTTCTAGAAAGTGGGCATGGCGAGAAACAAACACCTTTTGTTCCTCTTCGCAATAGAAGAAATATCCCTTGGAGTTCTTTGGATATCCCACAAACTTGCACTATACTGAGCGTGCCTCGAGCTTGTCCGCATGCTGCTTTTTTACAAAAGCTGGACATCCCCATGTCTTAATGTGATTAAGATAGGGTCTCTTCCCACACCACATCTGATATGGTGTAGTAGGCACAGTCTTAGTTGGAACTCAGTTCAAAAGGTATGCAGCTGATTCTAGCGCATATCCCCAGAACGATCGCGGTAACTCAGCGTTACTCATCATGGACCGTACCATATCCAATAGGGTTCGGTTCCGTCTCTCCGATACACCGTTATGTTGCGGAGTGTATGGAGGAGTAAGCTGAGAGAGAATTCCATTCTCTTTTAAGTAACCCAGGAACTCGGCACTCAAGTATTCACCACCTCGATCAGATCTCAGTGCCTTGATACTTTTGCCTGTTTGTTTTTCTACTTCATTCTTATATTCCTGGAATTTTTCAAAAGCCTCGGATTTATGTTTCATTAAGAAGACATAACCGTACCTTGAAAAGTCATCCGTAAAAGTAATGAAGTAAGAATAACCGCTTCGCGCATGTGTAGACATTGGACCGCACACGTCGCTGTGTACGAGTCCCAAGAGCTCGCTTGCTCTTACTCCGTGTCCAGTGAACGGAGTCTTTGTCATCTTTCCTTTGAGACAGGATTGACAAGTTGCATACGATTGATATTCGAACGGATCCAAATATCCTTCTGTATGTAACTTAGTCAACCTTCTCTCATTGATGTGACCCAGTCTACAATGCCATAAGAAAGTTTTATTGATTTTTGGAGACTTTCTTTTGTGTGTATTCTGGACATTGAAAATCTGTGGTTGGTTTAATACGTATATACCGTTGTTCAATGTACCTGACCCAATCAAAACTTGATTAAGGTGAATGTTCACTACATTACTTACAAATGCAAATTCATAACCTTCTTTAGATAATAAAGATACAGAAATGATATTACAGGTTGCATTTGGTACATAATAACAACTACGCAAAACCAAAAAGTGTCCATCCGACAATCCCAGGTGATAGTCCCCCACGGCCTCAGCATTCATGCTAGCACCGTTTGCAACTCTGAGAGTCATGTCACCTGCCTTCAAAACTCTATGCTTTCTCAACGCCTGCAAAGAATTACAGATATGAGATCCTGATCCGGTATCCAATACCCAGGATGTAGAGTTTATTGATAGACAGTTTTCAATAACATACACACCTGAAGCTGAAGCTGCAACTCGCTTCAAATCCTGTGTTCTGGCCTTCCAAGCCTTGCAATCCTGTTTCCAGTGACCACTTTTGTGACAATAGAAGCATTCTTCCTTCCCCACCAGCTTTCCCGCTATCTTTGTTGCTTTTCCTTTTCCCTTCGTATCCACTTTACCGACACCGCCTCTTGGTTTGGCGGGGGCTTTCTTCTTCTTGCCCTTGGCTTTCGCCCTGGACCTAGAAGAGGAAGATCCTCCTACAAACAAAGTGGATGTCTCCCTACCTTTCTGTAGGGTGCCCTCAGCACTCCTCAACATGTTCAGAAGTTCGGAAAGTTCAACCTCCTTTCCTTGCATGTTGAAGTTAAGAATAAACTGGGCGTAAGTGGAAGGAAGGGACTGGAGAATCAAATCAGTATAGAGTTCATTCTCCAACGTGGTCCCAAGGTCCGCGAGCTCCCCTATGTAGCCAATCATCTTAAGCACGTGTTCCGCTACCGATGATCCGACGGCCAACCTTGCCGAAAACAACTTCTTCGACACTTCGTATCTGACGATATGAGACTGCTCTCCATACAGTTCTTTTGTATGAAGAAATATGGACTCTAGGTCCATATTCTCGTGCCTCCTCTGATGTTCGTTGTCCATCGAGGCTAGTACGAGGCATCTGGCCTTCGCGCAATCTATTTCCCAGGTCTTGTAGATTTCCCTATCTACGACACTGGTTTTGGGACCTGGGACAGGGGGAGCTTTGGTGGTAAGGACATACCCCAACTTGTCGTAAGTGATTGCCATCTTGATATTCCTGAGCCAATCTTTGTAGTTCGGCCCTGTCAATATGTTTTTATCTAGTAATAACTTAAGTCCGGTCATGTTGAATGGTCGCTGCAATTAGGAGAGAGAAAAGAAACACTTTAGCATGATGCTCTTGCAAGTTTAGAGTGTTTTTAATTTGTCTAAACTGGATGGCTCCCACTGTCTCTCGAATCCCTTCTCAAACCGTAAAGAAAGGATTAGTCAGGATCAATCTCACCGTACAATACTTGCTTAACCGTTCAGCCAGGCCAGTGTCGGTACTTCGAGGGAGGTTTTCCAACGCTTTCGCGAAGTTCCTTAATTAAGTAACCTCTTTTCCCTGGGGGCGTAGCCCCGCTAACACCTTTCTAGACACCTACTAAGTTTATAGCATTGATCGTTAAGTGAGAATTTTTCCGAGGAGTAGCATATACTCACAGTAGGATCGGGATCCAAATATCATCGCGTGATAAAACCGAAGGAATCCTACCAGAATTATCACACTCCAAATGGTATGCAGCGCTAGCAAGTTTCAGTACTTATGAAACTCCCGATGTGGATTTCTGCCCCATGCTCTTATGACCTTGACTTTGGCCAAAATATCATAAGTCACATGTCAAGTTCTACCCGTCATTCTCCTGGTTAATTTGGACCCACCCGTACCTACCCTTGACTTTGGCCAAAATGGCAGCACGACTGTCCCAAATTAACGCATCTATCTATGCTGCACATGAATACCCAATAGCTACCAATCACTATGCCTTGACTTTGGCCAAAATACATAGCTTGAATACTTTTGACCATTCATGTGGAATGACGGAGGGCTACGAATGGTTTTGGCGAAACCGTGAACGTAGTGAACTTGATATAATCGATGGAACGAGATAGCTTTTAAAAGGAGCGGTTCAAGCTCCGCGTTTAAAAGTTTAGTTTTGAAAAGAACCGAGTGGTTTTCAAAGTGTTCCAATCGACTTTTACTTGGTTTATTTTCTTGCATTAGTTCTTTTAATGCGTCCCATCATTTAATCCTACCATTGCAGAAAATAACCAAAATATGACGTACGCTTATGCCATTCGCATTCGCCACGGGGCCCCGTCATCACCCGTTAGGTTACTTAACTAACGACAGAGCGGGGGCTGGGCTAGCGCGGCTGTAAAACATAAGCAACGCCTAAATAGTTATCATATATAAATATATAGCAATGATAGACATTACAGATCACAGATGAATACATTGGATATACTAGGAATCCGCAATCCGTTCGAGCCTGCAACGAAAAGCGGATTACACGGTCACGGTGAATAGCCAATACCCCATCCAAGACCCCTACGGGTGCGGCAAACTACCCGCCAAGTACCCGAAGCGAAGCAACCTCCCTCACCACCGTGAGTAGGCCACTCGGCACTTCGAGATACCCGGTAGTTTGTGCACCCCCTCCATGGGTCTATCCTAAGAGCAAAAATAGTAAAAAGAATTATACAATGACGGCTACAACCCTGACCCGGTTGTGCGGCCAAACAAATAATAATATTACATCAATTTACATGTTACAATGAATGAAAGAAAAAGCAACACTCATCTCACATCCACCCCGGCTATTCATCCGCGACAATCCAACCAATTCATATACACATACCATCATCAAACACAGATCACAGATATGTATAACCCCGACTAATCGACATATAGCGATTAGCCGACGTTCAATACATATAAACATCACAGATATAACCTTTTAGTCAAAGTGTATTGAAGTTCGGAAAAAAATACGGATTTATAGGCCCCCAAAAACAAATTTCTATTCTGGAAAATCTGGGCACATATAAACCATCTTAAAAATCCTAAAACCAAGCCAGAAATACACTGCACCAAACTCGACCCAGTGAAGAGCCAAGACGGCCGCGGTTGCGCGGCAATAGCTTGCTATTGCCGCGGAACCGCGGCTCTTTGGTCGAATCACTGGATCATTTTTGGTGGTTTTCTTTACAAAACCCTGAGATGATTTTTGGAGTATGACAAATTTTATTTTGAACAGAAAAAAAATTAACAGAAACTTAGAATTTTGAAAACTCGGTTTTTCGATTTTTTTGATTCGAACTTCGATACACTCTACTACCTAGCTAGTTAATGTTTAGTTAGGCTCTGATACCACTGTAAGTCCACGTTGCCCACCCCGGTACTTGCGGGGAGGCGGAAAACGGAATAAAAATCGAATTTTTATGAGCTTAGGCAACATGGACTACACTATGAAGGATCTTTGCTAAACAAAAACAAGCTAAAACTAACTAGAAACTAGCTAAGTGCTAGAAAGGTTATACCTTGGACTTTATGTCCTTCTCTCCTTGCTCCTTGGAGTGGTGGAAGGAGGTCACCTTAGTCGTCTTCTCACGTCGAAGAAAGATCCACCCGAAAGCCTCGACCTTTGGCTTCAACTCCAAGCTAGAAGTAACTAGGGTGCAAGAAGTGCTAATACTTGAACCCTAGATGAGAGTAGAGATTATCAAGAAAGGGTTTTTCTCAAGCTCAAGTGTTTCTCAACACATGAGAGGGGAGAGCTTGAGGGAGAGGAAGAACAAGAGAGAGAAAGTAAATTATAGAATGAGAATAAAATAAACCATTCTCACATATATGTGTGAATTATTGTAATTAGATAATTAGCTAGATAATTGTCATGGTTAATCAAGACATGACCATTATCATTTCATTTTTAATGCAAATTGCAAGGATCAAAGAGCATCTTCCAAATGAAATGATGATGGTCAAAGTGTCAACAAGGTCAACAATTCAAGATGGGTCAAATGGTCAACAACCATAACCATGCATAATTATTAAACTAACATAATTAACCATAATACACACATAATCATTAGGGTTAATAAAATGACAATAGTCATTAACCCTAATCAAAGTCCTCTCCCTCTGTCTCAAGCAATTGTGCATACGCACCCGTATTCGTGATCCGAGGAACACGAATACAATGAGAAAAACCAATCCCAAATCATATACTAGGATCCGGCTTAAACCAAAGCCCGCTAGTATAAGCTGTCCGGACAGCAAGCGTGCACAAGTGCGCGGATGTGAACGAACCCTGTCGCAAAACCATGCGACCTCTACTCATTTTGCCTAAAGGCGAATAGCTCTCTGTGTGGGACTCTAAAGACTCGACACTACGCTGGCAGTGGGTTTAACCACAGACCGCAAGCGGCACTAGCTGTACGTAACGGTCCCCAGGTAGATGTCGATAAGAAGACTGACGAGGTGAACCCCATCTGAACTCCTACTGAGCCTGTATGTGACAATCTCCGTACATTCCGGTCTGTTCGTCTGATACATCGCATGGCGGGCCTAAGGGGGCGGTGAACGTCAGTCCCCTAATAGCGGTACAAGTCATGTCGGAGTGTAGCCCAGAACACCCTGAGATAACACTGGAAACCTACCAGTATATCTCGCTTGCCCTGGCCAGGGACTACTCGTGTAATGGCTCTCCTGGACACAGCGCGATGTCAACCCCCAATACCGGGAGAGACGAATCCTGTCTAACCGTCACTACCTCCAAGTGCTTCGGGACTGCACCCAAAAACTACCTGTTTGCACGACTCCTTTGAGCCGTGGTAGGGTAGCAATCAAAGTGCAGTGGGAACACACTCGAGGCGAAGTGACAGTGTCAAGTCAGCGGACTAAGCTGTACTCATGTCACCTGGGAACTGCTAACTGACGATAGGTATAATACCAACCAACAGTTCCCGACGAGTCATGTCCAGTGTACTCGTAACCTAGCGAGCACCCGCATAGTATCTCAAGTACGACGTACTGACGGCTGTGGGACAGACCGTCTCCCACGCTGGGATGAGAAGCGCATACGCTAGTCTACTCCGGAGTATCGATGCCCTGTCTCGATAGTCCAACGACTAGGGACCTGTATAAGGATGTGCTTATAGATCACCCAGCTCCCACGAGTGTGAGCGCCATCACAACGCTGGTAATCAAGCAAAGATCCTAAGGGCTCTACTAATATGTATATCAGCGATATGCTAAAAGAAACACATGCACATATTAAAGCAGAGACAAACCATGTAGCATACTACCATTTCGAGCAAGATTGTATATACAACTGTGAATATCCCAAGCTTCCATCAAGTAATATACAAACTAGTATGATACAGTAATGGCCTCTAGGGCATATACACTAACATGAGTACACTGAACCGACTCGCCGAGAACTCCTAGATGGTATTATACCTATTGTCAGACAACAGTTCTCTGGTGACGATAGTACATGATAGTCGTTTGACCTAAGATCACCATAGTGTCTTGTGTGTGTTCCTACTGTAGTTTGATTACTACCCAACCATGGCTTTAAATAGCCATGCATACAAGTTTTAGTTAGGTAAAGTCCCGAAGCAAATAGAGGTAGTGAGCGGTTGAGGGGATTCATTTCTCCCGGTATAGGGAGTTGATGTCGTGTTATGCAGGACATGACTATAACCAGAAGTCCCTGGCCAGGGCGCTTGAGATAAACTGATAAGTGTTATCAATTGTATCTCGGATGGTTATGAGTTCGATGTCTGCATGACTTATTGGGTTATTGGGGGTCTGATAGTTTCCACCCCGAGACTTGGTATGCGATACTCTATGACGAAGAGATCGGACAGTATGGTAATTATCACTGATAGACTTTGTTGGGTTCGGATGAGTTTGCTTGTCGACCTACCTATTGATCAATATCTGGGTAGCCGTTACTTGCAGCTAGTACTGCTGACGTTCTTGTGGGTTAACCCGTGAGGGGATTGATCTGAAAGTGTTTCAGATTCAATCGGATATGATCATGTTTAACTTACTGCCAGCGTATTGTCAGGTCTTTAGAGTTCGACAACGAAAGTGACTGCCCATAAGAAATGATGATGTGGCATGTGTATGGGGATACATGCTGGAGTTCGATTAAATACGTGTATATGATACACATATATTAATCGGACATTTGATAATACCGGCCGGTTTATTTTGAAGCCGAAATATTAAGTCAAGTGTTGACTTAATATTCATATATGTGATATGGTAGCTAGTATTTTATATATGATACATACTCTCTCTATCTCTCATTAGCATATGATACTAATGTATTATTATATACATGATATATAATATGTGTGTGTATATGATACACACACACTCTCTCTATCTCTCTCACTCATTAGTATATAATACTATTGTATTACTATGCATATGATACATAATATGTTTATGTATATGATACATTTATTCTATCTCTTTATATAATAATAATAATAATAATAATAATAATAATAATAATAATAATAATAGAGAAAAGAGGCCATAGGAGGGAATTTCCTCCTATGGCGTCGAAAAAATATAACCTCCGCCATTTTTTCCGACGATCGGAAGATGTGCATACACCAAATTTCATGTGATTCCACAACTTTTTCACCGTTGAATTAGCAATGTAAAAAGTTCTATTGTCGGTAAACCGTTAATTTTGCACCAACTAAATCAATGGTGAAAAATGGTATAATCATATGAAATTTGGTGTATCCACATTTTAGATGATAAAGATGGAGATGATGTATGCCGATCATCGAAAAAAACATAGAAGATGCATTTTTCCGACGCCATAGGAGGAAATTCCCTCCTATGGCATCTTTCCTCCGTTAACTTCACACACACAAATATATAGGGGGAGAGAGGGAGGGGGAGAGAGAGAGGGGGGGAATAATGGAGGAAAGAGGCCATAGGAGGGGATTTCCTCCTGTGACGTGGAAAAAATACAATCTCCACCATTTTTTCTGACGATCGGCACCCATCATAATCATCGTTATCATCTAAGATGTGAGTTCACCAAATTTCATGTGATTCTACAACTTTTTCACCGTTGATTTAGTGGGTTCAAAATTAACGGTTTACCGATAATAGAACTTTTTACATTGCTAAATCAACGGTGAAAAGGTTGTAGAATCATATGAAATTTGGTGTATCCATATCTTAGATGATAATGATGAAGATGATGGGGGCCGATCGTTGAAAAAAATGAGAATTGTGGGGGCCGATCGTCGGAAAAAATGAGGAAGGGCATATTTTTTCCACGCCATAGGGAGAAAATTCCCTCCTATGGCCTCTTTCCTCCATTATTCTCATATATATACATACACACATACACACACACACACACCCATATATATATCATGGAGGAAAGAGGACATAGGAGGGAATTTCCTCCTATGGCGTCGAAAAAATACGTCCTCTCTCATTTTTTCCGACGATCAGCACCCACCATCTTCATCGTTATCATCTAAGATGTGGGTACACCAAATTTCATGTGATTCTCACCGTTGATTTAGTGGGTTTAAAATTAACGGTTTACCGACAATAGAACTTTTTACATTGCTAAATCAGCGGTGAAAAAGTTGTAGAATCACATGAAATTTGGTGTATCCACATCTTAGATGATAACGATGAAGATGATGGAATGATGAAGATGATGGGGGCTGATCGTTGGAAAAAATGAGGATTGTGGGGGCCGATCGTCGGAAAAAATGAGGAAGGGCGTATTTTTTCCACGCCATAGGAGGAAATTCCCTCTTATGGCCTCTTTCCTCCATTATTCTCATATATATATATATATATATATATATATATAAATAAGGTTAATGGAGGAAAGAGGCTATATAGGAGGGAATTTTCTCCTATGGTGTCGAAAAAATACGCCCTCCCTCATTTTTTCCGACGATCGGCATCCACCATCTTCATCGTTATCATCTAAGATGTGTGTACACCAAATTTCATATGATTCTACAACATTTTCACCGTTGATTTAGTGGGTTCAAAATTAACGGTTTACCGACAATAGAACTTTTTACATTGCTAAATCAACGGTGAAAAGGTTGTAGAATCACATGAAATTTGGTGTACCCATATATTAGATGATAACGATAAAGATGGTGGGTGCCGATCGGTGGAAAAAATAAGGAAGGATGTGTTTTTTCGACGCCATATATATAGAGAGAGAGAGAATAATGGAGGAAAAATGCCATAGGAAGGATTTTCCTCCTATGGCGTCGAAAAAACACATCCTTCCTTATTTTTTCCGCTGATCAGCATCCACCATCTTCATCGTTATCATCTAAGATGTGGGTACACCAGATTTCATGTGATTCTACAATATTTTCACCGTTGATTTAGTGGGTTTAAAATTAACGGTTTACCGAAAATAGAACTTTTTATATTGCTAAATCAACGGTGAAAAGGTTGTAGAATCACATGAAATTTGGTGTACCCACATCTTAGATGATAACGATGAAGATGGTGGGTGCTGATCAGCGGAAAAAATAAGGAATGATGCATTTTTTCGACACCATAGGAGGAAATTCCTTCCTATGGCATCTTTCCTCCATTATTCACTCTCTCTCTATATATGTATATGGCGTCGAAAAAACACATCATTCCTTATTTTTTCCGCCGATCGGCACCCACCAGCTTTATCGTTATCATCTAATATGTGGGTACACCAAATTTCATGTGATTCTACAACCTTTTCACCGTTGATTTAGCAATGTAAAAAGTTCTATTGTCGATAAACCGTTAATTTTAAACCCACTAAATCAACGGTGAAAATGTTGTAGAATCACATGAAATTTGGTGTACACACATCTTAGATGATAACGATGAAAATGGTGGATGCCGATCGTCGGAAAAAATGAGAGAGGGCGTATTTTTTCGACGCCATAGGAGGAAATTCCCTCCTATATAGCCTCTTTCCTCCATTAACCTTATATATATATATATATATATATATATATATATATATATGAGATTAATGGAGAAGAGAGGCCATAGGAGGGGATTTTCTCCTATGGCGTGGAAAAAATACAACCTCCACCATTTTTTCCGACGATCGGCACCCATAATCATCATCGTTAACATCTAAGATGTGCGTACACCAAATTTTATATGATTCCACAACTTTTTCACCGTTGATTTAGTGGGTTCAAAATTAACGGTTTACCGACAATAGAACTTTTTACATTGCTAAATCAACGGTGAAAAAGTTGTAGAATCACATGAAATTTGGTGTACCCACATCTTAGATGATAACGATGAAGATGATGGGGACCGATCGTCGAAAAAATTGGTGGAGGTTGTATTTTTTTCATGCCATAGGAGGAAATTTCCTCCTATGGCCTCTTTTCTCCATTATTCTCTCTCTCTCTCTCTATATATATATATTATTTATATATATAACAAATGGATGCCATGTGAAAGAGGTGGGGCCCACATCCACACCACCCTCTTTTATTTGACAAGTGGGAGAGAGAGAAAGGGGAGGGGGTAAATGAGATGAGAATATCTCATTCTCATTGACTTTAACATTTTCCTTTTAGATGGAAAAAGAAAAGAGATGAGAGTTATCTTCTTCTTCATCCTCCTCTTCTCTTAAGTTTTTCTAGAGAATGAAAAAGAGAAAAAGAAAAGAGAGAAATGAAAGAGCTCCTCACATCATCTCCTACCTCCTCATTTTAGAAAAATGTAAGAGGTAGTAGTTTTACATAGAAGTGTTCTAAGTAAAATGAGAGTTTGGGTTGGGTTCTTTCACCGTGGATCACATTCGGCGAGACGGTCGGCCACCAAATTCGTTCCGGACACTCAAAGAGCCTAATTTGGGTTTTCCACTAGAGAGTATACACGCTACAAAGGTTGTAGCCCCTTTAACCTTTCGCTTTGCTCTTTTATTTATTGCAATTGCTTGTAAATGGATGATTTTGGGTTTGGTGTTCGGTGTTAAGTATTAGAAATTTTTGTTCTATATTCAGTTGCGGTCCGCAAGTGTTGCGACTCTAGCACCGTGCACCTACAGAGTCCCTCTCAGGATCATCTCAGCCCTCTTAGCACCGGCATCGACAACTATGAAGGAGCTGCGCACTGGCGCCAGGGCCGAGGATCGTCCCATCTGGTGTTACAATGGCTAGATCGAGGACAAAGGAGGCATTACCTGCTGAGGAGGGCAGGTCTTCTCTATCTCAAACGCCGATGATGGCGATAATCGGTGGTCACCGATCAGCCACCTAACATTCCCGCGGCTGTAGGAGAGGCGGGGGGGATCTAGAACAAAAGCAGAGCTAGTTAATTTCTAGGGTTTTGAGGCTGATTTTTGGCCGTCTCTATCTCAGTGAATCTCGGTGCCTCTTTATAGACGTTACTTGGAGCTCAAGCTTTCCTTGATTGGTCCGAACTCTAAACATCTATTCGGCCCGCTTTCAAGCTGTTTCTTTACATCATCTTGGACTGGATCAGTTGTTTCTCCAATGGGCCATTGGGCCAACCGCTGACCTTTATTACTCTTGTTGATGTAACACCCAATAGATAGATGGATTTATTAGTTAACCTGTAAATTTAATAGTTAAAAGGTACTAATATCTTACACATACAATGCACGTTATATATTAAAAGTAATTAAAAAAAGATATGTATAGATTTAGTTATCGAGAGAAATGTGTGGAGTTAGTAATTAGAAGAGATGTATGGTTTTATTTGCGGTTACGAATTGAGTTTCGATTTTTATATTTTTTATAACGAATTTCACTTGCAAATTAGATAGCCAAACTTCCAAATTGAAGACCTGCCTTTTGCACTAAAATAGGAGAGATAAAGATATGTAGATATTAATAGTAAATGAATAGTAAATGTAGTAATTAAGTAGTATATGTAGTAGTTAACTGCTATATGCAGAAATTAGCTATAAGAGTGAAAAGAAAAGATGGACGTTGGCACACATGGGGCACATGGAGAGATAGAGAATGGCCTTATGGATATTTAATAAACTGTTTAAACAATTAAAATATTATACTGATCTAATACATGAAAAGTATGTATTATGAAGTTTTGGTCAATTTTTTAAGCTCAGGGAGCCACCTATAGATTGCTCCCAAGGGCTAGGCTCATTTTCCCTTGTTTTCTTTTTGAAGAAGAAGAGTTGGGCTTTTAGGCCTGTCTCCAAATGTACAAAATTGGGTCAGTACAAAGACCAAAGTTCAAATTTTAAAATTGAATGTTATGTAATACATGTTGGATATGTATGCCCTAGAGACCTTCATTATATAGAATGCTAGGGATATGTATGTACAGGACAATCTTGCTCAATATAATAGTATATTATTTGGTTTGCCTTTATCTTAACATGTGATATGTTTTACTTGTTATTTCAAATCGTTTATACATGTTAATAAAACCTTTAAGATCCTTGCTTGATTACCAGCGTTATGATGACAATCATACTTGTAGGAGCTGGGTAGTCGATAAACACATCCTTAAATGTCCCTAGTCGTGGGAGTACTGAGATTGGGCAACGATACTCCAGAGTAGACCAATGTATACATTTCTAGACCTTGACGAGGGGTGATGGTTGGTCCCGCAACCATTGGTATGATGCACCTAAGATTGTATACAGGTTCTCACTGGAGGTGAGTACACTGGACAGACTCGCCGAGAACTGGTTAGATGGTATTATACCTATAGTCAGATAGCAGTTCTCATGTGACATGAGTACAGATAGTCTGTGGACCTGAGGTCGTCATTTGACTCGTGTGAGTTCCCACCGTGCTTTGACTACTACCCTACTACGGCTCTACCGAATCATGCAAATAGGTTTTAGTTGGGTACAGTCCCTGCAGGGTTCCCTAGGGTCGCCGCTGGGTTTCGGGAGGTATCGTCCATTCCATTTTAAAAAAATTGGCGCGCTAAAGAACCCTAACCTAGAATCTTAACTAGAGAATTAGACAAAACTAGTGTGTAAACATTGTAACAACCTCAAATTTACTATACAAATTTTTACAATTTTTTTTTCAAAAATCCATAAAGGGGTATTTATTGCCTGAGCACAAGACTTAAGTAATTAATTAGCAATTTAATTACAAGAAGGAGCTTGTAGCATATTGGTAATATCTTGCACTGCTGAACCAAGTCACCAGAGTTCAAATCCACTGTCCCACATTATTTTTTAATATTTATTTTGTTTAAATTTTATAGAAGCCCAACAGTCCACCTAAGATAACTCCCAAACTTTGAACTGAACCTGAAAATTTGAATATACCAGTGCCTACCCCCGGCAACCCCCTACCTCCAAAGACCCCGACTAGGCCTGACTCGGTCGAGTCGGCCGACGGACCGGCCGACTTGGGCCGGCGCCGTCGGCCGGACTCGGCCGGACGGCCGAGTCGTCAACATGGGAAATGTGGCTCTTCCTCTTCTCATACCCCCTGCATACTTTAAATAGTGAGATCGGTTCCAGAGAGCCCATTAACACCCATTTACTCCATTTTTAATACTTTTTTCCTACATTTTTACCTTTTTTAAATTAAAACCCTTCACCTACCCTAACCCTAGCCTAACCCTATAAATACACCCCTACCCCCTACCCTCTCATCCCAAAATTCTGAGCCAACTCTCTCAAAATTTCCAATATACTTGTGTACTTTGAAAACGAGCACGAGGCGAAGCTCCGGCGATTTCCCGGCGGAACTTCCGGCGATCGTTCTAGGAACCCCGGCGACGAAGCAACACACCGGCGATTCCTCTACTTTCCTCTCACTCTTCTTGTTTTCTCAAACCCGTAAGTCCCATTTTCTATCTCTCTTTCTATTCTAAAATTACAAAATTACAAAATCCGACGGAATCGGCACAAATCCGATTTCCGATTCGGTTTTTCTTATAAACTTCACTTCTCGTTATTTCAATTATGTTTAAACACTCTCATGTTGACTATTAAACATTAATCAACTAGATTGATCAAGTTTCATTACATAAAATGATAGCTATTTCCATTCATCGTATTTTTCACTTAAATACCACATTGTTTCAATTATACATTTAACTTCATTAAACCTTACTATATCTTTAAGTAGATCACGAGGTAACGACCTACCTCCTCACACGCTCACATGTAAACATAGTACAACAATCTTGGGAATTTAGAATATGAGGAAACAAACATTTTCATTTAAATACCATTTACTTAATAAAATTATTTCTAAAAAAAATTAGTATTGATACATCTTTACAAATAAATACCATTTATTATGAAAATAGGATAAGGTTGTGGGCATCAGTCGTTTATCTAAACCTGACTTTGTGGTGTCTAGGCTAGATAAGTGAGAAAGGTAACTTTAAAAGGCCCGTCTCACGGTGATTCGTGAGCGGATCCCTCCTTTCTTCCCTTGTACTTACCTGACCACAATTGGCGGTGAAGAGACGATTTGAGGTATCTCATAACTTGTTGCCAGCTAGGAGCAGTCTAAAACATAGAATATGGGAAATCGACATCTTTGCAAATAAATACCATAACTCAATAAAACCGTTTTTCTTTAAAGATTAGTATTTAAACAAATCTTTGCAAAGCGCCGTTACAACCCATTTGGGGAACCCATTCGGGATGGTGCGGATTATCGCACATTCTCGGGCTTTGTAATGCGGGATTCAAACCTCCGCAAGGAGCATTCGGTCTTGAAAGATTTAAAATGCGACATCTTAAGAAAACGAGATTTCTAGAATATTATAGATATATACAAAAATTATTTTCATATAAATATATGTATATGTAACATAAACATATCTATTTTTGAAGTATTATAAATATTCCACATTTTCTACAATATCATAAGAATCAATTTTACACAAAAATACCATGAATTCCATACAAATCAATATTACAAATAAATATCTTTATTTCTGAAATTAGGATATTTTCACTAGAAATATCACAGTATAAAATCTACAATTATTACAACTTTAAAGATGATTAATAAATACTTGGGGTGTATTTTGAAAAGTATATAAAAGTATTTTTACATAAAATCCCCTCAAGTTCTATAAATTACCCTAAGGACCCTAGTAAAAATAGGTTTAAGCGGGACCAATCTCTTGAGCCTTAGGGAGCCGGAGAAGTGGGTGCTTGCCTATCTAAGGTAGATAATTAACAAACGGTGTTATCAACACGGTAATCGTCTTTGAAAAAGACACAAATCCTGCCGTCCATGCGCAGCGGTTACCGATAACATTAAAACAATCAGGACTTCAATCTACTTTTCTAATTGTCTGACTCAGTTTGAGTCTCATTATAATCTGACTTGAATATGATTCAAGTACAATCTACAATCTACAATATTACAATTCAACACGAATCCATGAATCCATTATTCCATATATTCAATCTATCAATCTATACAGCTTGACTGAACCGAACCATGGATATACATTCCATTTACATGATTATATAGTTACATCCATGATTCTACAGTTACATACATGATTCTCCAGTTACATCCGTTTACTGATATCATGGTTTCGGCAAGTCATCCAATTATACAATTCAATTTACAAGACATTACAATGCAATACAATACTATCAATACAATAACTACACAGGGTATTGGGGTAATTCATTCGTGAATCCAACATAATCTCAAGAGTCCCCCTAGATCATGAATCCATGTTTACTAACACAAGCAAGCAATCATGAGGGCCCGTGTTTCCATGCTCCTGGACTGTGGCCTGTTGAGTTTGGAATACTTCGACGATGGTCGAAGTCCCGCTACTAACATATCATTTGGGCCCGTGGTTCCCTACCTCTGGATTGTGGCCTGTTAGGTTTGAGAACACTCTTGAGATTAGTTAACATTCATCATTGAACTTATGATAATAACAGCATTAACATTATAACAATATAGTACAACTTTAAAAGCTACACTCTCTCTTTCTTCTCTTCTACTTCTCCCTTATCTTTGAGACTTACCGAGCGATTTGTTCGCTGACGACATTCTCCTTCTTTCTTCTTTGAATGTCGTCAGGTGTTTTGGACCTTCTGGAGACAGAGCCCAGCATCGAGGACTTGGACCAGATTATCGAAGACCCAGAGCTCTAGCTTCATTGTACACATTTCATTCCAGTACTTTTTCTTTTTATATGCTATTATTTAGGCATTGCTTTTTATATCAGATGTATTTACATTTCCATGCATTGTACAGAAAGAATGTGAATAAATAAAGTTGCTGTTTTATTATATCTTGTCTCTTGTGTATTTACTTTTATATTGCTTAGATACGCTTAGCGTATTTACTTTACGTAGCGGACCAGTCGCGTCCCCTTCCCCGTATACCGGGAAGCGGGGCGTGACAGGTTTTGTTGGCGGCCCATGCAGGTCAGAGCTGTATAGAACCCTACTATGCAGTTTTGTTCTGCGTGAACAACCTAAGCAATATAACACAAGAACCAGCAACTAAAACATTCTTTACAATTCATGTTCCTTGAATCTTACAATTTCATATTCCTTGAATCTTATCATTTCATGTACTTGAATCTGTCCTAACATAAATTTTTCTTCAAGGTTATGGATTCCCCAAACAACACCAGCACCAACTTCAACAACACTCCACCTACACTACCAATCACACCTGCCATTCCTGCTCCACCCACCGAGCAAACAGTTCTGCTTGAGGCGATCCGCAGCCTCTTAGAGGGACAACAACAACTCCTGAACCTTCCCGAGACTGACGCACCTGGGGTAAAGCAATTCAGGGCTTTACACCCAAACAGTTCTCAGGAAAGGGGAGCCCACTGGAAGCTGAGGAATGGGCTCAGAGCATAGAAGATGATCTGGCAGCGGCATAAGTGCCAAAAATAGCTTGGGTTCGTGTGGCAAAATTACAGCTCATGGACAATGCACGGAACTGGTGGAAGGCGGAAGAAAGCCGTCTTGATCAGCCCATTGAATGGAAGACTTTCCGCGATAAGTTCGACGCGAAGTACTTCCCTGTGTCTGCCAGGTTTGCCATGGAACAGCAGTTCATTCATCTATAACAAGGTTCTATGTGGGTCAAGTCAGTAGATGAGTATGACGCTGAGTTCACCATGCTCAGTCGGTAAGATATGTCACAGTATTTCAAATTTTTAATATCACATACCACACAGCTAACACAAGACCGTAACAGATTTGCAGCACACCTGATACTGACGGATGAGATCAGAGCCCGTCAATTTCAACAAGGTTTGGACACGGAAATCCAGGCTGCACTAGCCACAGGGAAATTTCCGACTCATGAAGATGCTTTGGAAGCTGCCCGCAGTTATGAGGCAGTGATAAAGGCGAGGGGCAAACCTCAGTCTACAGGAGTGAAGCGCCCTGCCAACCATATGGCAGGAGGAGCCGCATTAGGACCGTCATTTGTACCAAGGAGACCGGGAGTACCAATCAACAGGCCCAACCCAACCTTTTGTACCTACTGCAAGAGAGCTGGACATCTGATGGAGGTTTGTCGACGAGCAAATGGTCTTTGCCTGATATGTGGATCATCCTCACATACCATAGGAACTTGCCCACACAACCGAACTAATTCTAATTCCGCAGCTAGACCAGCTATCCAAGCTCCATCTACTCGGTTAACTTTTCCTGCACCACCTCCACGTGGACCACCTTTACCTCGACAATCAGCATTGTACCAGCATGCACGAAGAAACGTGCCGAGACGCTAGGCATACAATTTGGCGGCCGTAGAAGCTGAGACGGTTGGTTAGGATAACCCTAGTAATTCTCTTCAACCTTTTTCACACATTTGTATCACTTTGTTATTATTCATACACTATGACCAAACTTTCCTTGAATCTGTTACACTTTCCTTTTACAAATTTCGAGGATGAAATTTTTATAAGGAGGGTAGAATGTAACAACCCCAAATTTACTATACAAATTTTTACAATTTTTTTTTCAAAAATCCATAAAGGGGTATTTATTGCCTCAGCACAAGACTTAAGTAATTAATTAGCAATTTAATTACAAGAAGGAGCTTTTAGCTTATTGGTAATACCTTGCACTGCTGAACCAGGCCACCAGAGTTCAAATCCCCTGCCCCACATTATTTTTTAATATTTATTTTGTTTAAATTTTATAGAAGCCCAACAGTCCACCTAAGATAACTCCCAAACTTTGAACTGAACCTGAAAATCTGAATATACCAGTGCCTACCCTCGGCGACCCTCACCTCCCAAGACCCCGACTCGGCCTGACTCGGCCGAGTCGGCCGGCGGACCGGCCGACTCGTCAACATGGGAAATGTGGCTCTTCCTCTTCTCATACCCCATGCATACTTTAAATAGTGAGATCGGTTTCAGAGAGCCTATTAACACTCATTTACTCCATTTTTAATACTTTTTTCCTACATTTTTACATTTTTTAAATTAAAACCCTTCACCTACCCTAACCCTAACCTAACCTTATAAATACACCCCTACCCTCTGTCACGACCCGAAATTGGCACGTGACGGCCCTAATACTACGCAACGCCTAAAGACGTAACGCAGTAAAAGAAAGCCAAAACCCAGAAATCTAAACCATAAAAAGAAGATAAGAAAAGATGATAGCAGTTTTGAAATATTTGAAATCGCAACCCAAATTCTTTAAAAGCCCCACTTTCTATATTTAAAATTTTGGCAACACCCCTTTTTGTAAAAACTGGCCCAAAGGTGGAAAACAATCCACATCACAAATATACGACGCCGTAGCGAAGAAATAAAGACAATAGAGATAAGGCTGAATATAAGACAACAAAGCCACAAATAATGTACAATATCATCCTCACCAAGTCTCTAAGTTAACAACATAATAGTAGATGGAGAGTACAAGATACAACGAATGTACAATATGAAATACAGATAATCATCCAACCCACCTAAGCAAAAATAGTATACTGTGAGCCGATGCAGTATCTGTAGCAAAAGTGTAGGGTTCCTAGGCACACTAGTGAGGTCTCACAAGGCATCAACCATGCCAATTTTAAATTTTTCTAGGTGCCGAGAGACCCGACTACGGATCGTTGGCTAGATTTCTAGGCGAAAAGATAACTAGTTAACAATTAACTAATGGGAAAACGGAAATACAACCTTTGTAGATCCGGTGCTCCACCTCCATAGCTCCGCAATGAAGTTTCCTCGCTGTCCAAGACGGATTCCGGGCTCTAGCGTCGGCTTCATCGGAGAATGGGCAAGCTAGGTCGTCGATGTCCATGCCGAAGATGATCTACGTCGAGGCATCGCTAAATCAAGCTCCGACTTCACCAAGTCAAGAAACTTGTGAAGTAAACACACTTTACTACTTGGCAAGAGGTAGAGGATGAAGAAATAGGAAGTGGGTTCAATTTAGAATTGGATTTCTCACTCTTTTCATCAATCCACCATTGATGAAGAGAAGCTTTCTTCATTGAAGAAGATGAAGAAGAAGAAGCTAATTGTTATGATAAGTTTATTAAAATTAGAAAAGAAAATGAATACTTATCATATTAGAACCATGGTAAAGTGTAGAGAATTAACTTTAGTTAGGTGGAATGGTTAGGGTTAGAGAAGAAGACAAGAATGGTTGCTTTGGTCAAAGTAGCATGAAGCTTGAAGAAGCTTCTAAGAAAGCAACCATTTGTTTTTCTTTTCTCATTCTTTTCATCCAAAAAGAAATAGATAAAAGAATGAATAAATAAATAAAACCCTAACCATTTACTTAACCAAAGATTAATTCTTTACACTTAACCAAACAATCATGTATCATCAAACATGATACAAACAAGTGCACAAAAGTATATCGCATATACAATGCGCACATCCGAGTGAGAAAATCCATTTAAAGTGAACCGATACTAGTTAATGCAAAGTAATATATCAAATATATAATTATGCATTAAATCATTAAATCAACACTTGATTTAACGATCCTGTCATATCGCATATAACCGACTAATATCAACAGTAACAGCTTATCGAATCAACACTTGATCCGATAACCCGGCTATATCGCATATAACCGATCGATGTCACATATCGCGAGAATCAAATACAGTATCACATACTGGTATCATTCTTGGTCCCGCACATATCTCATATGCGCTCCTATTTCGTTTCGCTTGAGCCAGGAAACCTCTGTGTAGGACTCTAAAGACTCGTCAATACGCCGGCAGCAGGTGATGATCATATCAAACACCCACAAGCCGCAAGCGGTCTGCTAAACGTAACGGCCACCCGGGTATTGAGCGATCTGAAGATCGACGAGCAAGCCCGCTCACACTCCAGTGAATCCAACCAGCAACACTACCGTACAGTCCGGTCTGATCGTCTGATATGTCGCATATCTCGCCTAGGGGTGGTAAACGTCAGACCCCAATAGCTCGATAAGTCGTGTCGATATGAGGTCTATAACAATTCGAGAAACTACTGGTAACACTTACCAGTAAATCTCAGCAACCCTGGCCAGGGATTTCCTGTTATAGCCAATCGAACACAGCGCAACATCAACCCCCTATACCGGGAGAGACGAATCCCCTCCTATCGCTCATTGCCTCCATGTGACTCGGGACTGTACCCAAAAACCACCGTTTTGCACGCCCTCTTGGACGTGGTAAGATGGAAATCAAAGCACAGTGGGAACCACACAAGACTCTATGACGATCTCGGGTCAACAGACTACTCTGTACCAGTGTCACCAGAGAACTGCCATCTGACGTGAGGTATAATACCATCTGGGAGTTCTCGGCGAGTCCGTCCAGTGTACTCAGTCTCTACTGAGCACCCGTATATCATCTCTGATGTTAAACACCAATGGATATGGGATCATCCATCGCCCATCTGTATGGGTCGAGAAGGTATACGCTAGTCTACTCTGGTATATCGATGCCCCGTCTCGATACACCCACGACTAGGGACTTTGAAGGATGTACTTATGGACTACCATGTCCCCACTAGTATGATCCGCATCATAGTCTAGGTAGTCAAGTACAGATCCTAAGGGCTTTACCAACATGTAACAGGGAGACAATCAGTGTACACGTTAAGTTAAAGATCAACCAGATAGCATACTATCATGTCGAGCAAGAAAGTCCTCCCTATATATGTCCCAGCATCCACTACAATATACATCCTATGTATAGTAATGGCCTCTAGGGCATACATATAACTAACAATCTCCCACTTGCACTAGGGCCATCTGTAGCAGTGGTTGCAGTATCTCATACTCAACCATCCCATAAAAAAATCTCTCTTTGGGAACAGGCCTTTGTGAGTGGATCCGCTGTGTTGTCCTCAGAATCTACTCTCCTCACCTTGATCACCCTGGAGATCAACTATCTCCATGATCAGGTGATGCGGCCTCAGAATACGCCTGGGTCACTGATGGGACGAGTGTTCCTTGGCATAAGCCACAACTCCATTGTCTCACAATGGTAGGAACGAAGTTCATCTCATGAACTATTATACACCCAGACTGCCTCTATGGTAGCATCTTAAGTAGCGATGTATCCTGCCTTTATCTTCTAGTATGTCACGGTATCTAGCTTGGAACTCTTCCAACATACCGTCCCTTTACTGAGGGTAAAGACAATGCCTGTGACTGACATTCAGTCGTCTTTATCACCCTGGAACCCTTCCAGTGATTCTCCCTAGGATCGATTGATACCATCTCACTACAACTAGTGAGAATCCTAACATCCAATTAAATCTATCTCATAGATCCAAAATCCAGGATTTAGTAGGTATCACTTTGATCCTATATGGAGAATCCTAGTGATAAGCGGAGATTGACCGAGCGTAGCATAAGAAACTCTTTTCTTATCAAGAGTATGTCATCCACGTATTCTACGAGGATCACTACCATACTCCCTACTACCTTTTTGTTTATACAAGGTTCATCTACCATTTTGATGATGTCAAACTCTTTGACTAATTCATCAAAACAGATGTTCCAACTCCGCGATGCCTGCTTTATCAAATAAAGCATCTTGCACACGTTTCCGCTGCTCCCACTGTCTACGAAGCCCTCTGGCTGTGTACTTATAGACACACTCTTCTAAAACATCATTTAGAAAAGCTGTCATGACACCCAACCACCAAATATCGTAGTCATGGTATGTAGCCGTGGTAAGTAGGATCTGAATGGACTTAAGCATAGCCACTGGAAAAGGTTTCATCATTATCCAAGCCTGGTAGATGACGAAAACCTTTAACAAGTCTAGCTTTGAAAGTCTCAACTCTTCCATGTACACCAAGTAATCTTCTCAAGATATACTTGCTCCTGATGGGGATTTAACCCTTCAGATATAGCAACCAAAGTCCATACTTTGTTGGTGTATAAGGATTCCATCTCAGATCACTAAGCATCCAGCCATTCTTACAGAGTCTTACTCTCGATGGCCAGCTCGAAACTAGTTGGGTCATCATCTCATGATGCAATCCTCGCTCCCACTGTCATAGAGAAACAGAAGTATCTCTCAGGTGGGTGAGGAACCCTACTAGATCGGCGGAGAGGCTGAGGTTCGTTGGAATCTACTGAATCCTTTGGCTCTATCAAATCATCTGCTGTAGTTTGTATAGCTGGAACCTTTCCAGTTGTACATTACAGACCTTGCCTCGAGCTTGTCCGGATTTTGCTTTTAGACATAGGCCGGACAACCCCAAATCTTAACTAACTTAAGACATGGGTTCTTCCCATTCCATATCACATATGAAGCGGTAGGCAACTGATTTGATTAGAACCCTATTCAATAGGTATGCAGCTTCTCAAGTGCATAACACCCAAAAGGAAATAGGTAGCTCAGTATTACTCATCATAGAGCACACCTTATCACATAGGGTGTAATTGCTCCACCCCGATATACCATCGTGCTATGGTGTATGCGGAGGAGTAATGCTGAGAGAGAATCTCATTCTCCTTTAGAATAATCCAGGAATTCCGTGCTCAAGTATTCTCCTCCTTGATCTCATCAAAGGACATAATACTTATACCCGTATCGGTTCTCTACTTCTAACTTATATTCTGTGAATATCTCAAAAGGTTCGGACTTGTGTTTCAACAGGAACATATGTCTGAATCTTGAGAGATTATCAGAGAATATAATGAAGTATAAAGAACCGGTCTTGGCATGTGTAGACAGGAGACCTACATACATCAACATGTATCATCCCAAGAGTTCACTAACTCTTTCTCTGTTTCCAATAAACAGAGCTAGTGTCATTATATCTTTGTGACATGACTGGCAAGTTTCACAAGATGTAGATTCAAACTGATTTAAATATGCATCTACATGTAACTTCAGCTAGTCGGGTCACATTGATCTGACCTAGTCTACAATACCTTAAGAAGGATCCGTTCATTTCTGAACTCTTCCTCTTATGTGTGTGATCCGTATACTAAGAACTGTAGTTTGATTTAGAACATCAATGCTTTTAGATAACGTGCCTGAACCGATCAACTTTTGATATAGGAAATGTTCAAAACATTATCCAACAATACAAAATTTTATCATTTCTTTACTAATAAAGAGACTGATATGATTTTGTATATCAGGTTCGGTATCTAATAACATTTGTTCAGAATCAATGTATTGGTAATACAGGGTGACAGTGACCAACAGACTTGGCTGCAACTCTTGCCCCGTTTTCTGCCTCATGAAACTTATCACCCGTTCTCAGTTCTCTACCTTTCTGTAGCCCTATGTAACAAATTACATATCTGGGATCCTGATCTGGTATCACATACCCAGGACGTAAAGGATACTGAGAAACAGTTCTCTGTAATGAACACACCCGAAGATGATGCATCAGCAAGCACTCTCTTCGTTTGGGCGGCACGGGAATTCTGGTATTCCCCAATTTCCTGCTCTGTCTTATAACAATTATAAGTTGGAGCGGGACCAACGTTCCCCAGCCCAGTATAACAAGCGGGTTCGGTCAATATGCCGTATTATTATCTTGATTTAGGCGTGATATGGTCGCTACCTGTAGAGAGAGAGAAGAAAACACTCAGCGTGCGCTCTGTCAAGAATAGATTGGTTATTATTTTATCTAATCAGGATGGCTCCCACTGCTTTTTATCAAATCTTCCTTCAAACCCTAAAAGGAAAGACTAGCCGGGATTAATTACACACTACAAGTTCGCCAATCTTTCAGCCAGGCCAGTGTCGGTACTTTGAGGGAGGTCCCCCGTGCTTTCGCACGAACCTAATTAATGTAAACCTCGTTTTCCCAGAGGCGTAACCCCGTTGACACCTTTCTAGACACCTACTTGATCGGCTAATTGTAATGTATAAAACTCTCCCAGGAGTAACTCTTACTCGCAGCGGGTATCGGGATCCAACTATCTCATAGAAGGTATGCAATCTCATTGCAAATTTCAACACTTGAAATTCCCGATAATATTTTGCCCCTAACGTGCTATGACCTTGACGAAAGCCAACAAACCATAGCCCGCTAGTCAAGTTCAACCCGTACATTTCTTGATTGAATTAAACCCACCCGCACGACCCTTGACGAAAGCCAACAAAGCCGCACGACTACCCTAATCCAATCGCATCGTATGCTAGCAGATAAGCAGCATATAGCTACCGCACACTGCACCTTGACGAAAGCCAACAAATGCAGCACGAATACTATATACAACTTATCTGAAATGACGGAGGGCTACGACAGGTTTTTCTGAAAACCTATTGCGTAATGAACTTGATATCGTTGTAGAATCAAATGATTTTAAAATGGAGTGCTTTTGAGGCTTTTCTAGTTTTGCTAAAGGAGTCACTCCCGGTGAAGGGATCGTCGGTCCTTTCCTCATCGAATGAGGTGCGGGATATATCATATATATCACTGTGCAAAGCAAAAACACTTAAAAGCAATCAAAAGACAAACCGAGTGTGTAGCATCTGCCAGTTATTGCTAAAGGAGTCACTCCCGGTGAAGGGATCTTTGTCCTTTCCTTATCGAATAAGGTGCAGGATATATCACATATACCGCTGTGCAAAGCAAGAACTGTAGCTACCTGTTTTAATTTTGAAATTCGATTCTACAACATCTTAGGTTTCTTTTATTTCATTAATCACATTAATGAAGTCCCATCATTTAAGTACCTAAACATCACAGATAAATACGACGTACACTTATGCCATCCGCATTCGCCTCGATGTCCCCTCGTGCACCGTTAGGTTAGGTAACTAACGGCAGAGCGGGGCAGGGCTAGCGCAGGTGTAAAACATAAGTAACGCCTATATAATATATCATATATACTATATACTGTATCTATCACAGAACATCACATGATCACATCACAGATATCGCAGCAGAAGAAACATATGAAATATTGGATATACTAGGACGTCCGTGTTTTCAATACGAGCCAGTATAAAACACGGATTCCACGGTCGTGATGAATAGCCAAACCCACACCCCTAGACCCCTACGAGAGCGGCAAGCAACCCTACCAATTCTAGAGTTAGGAGACCCGGACTCGACTCCTCGAGTTGGTCTCCCACTGGACTCCAGAACCTGGTTACTTGTGCCCTCCTCCTTGGGTCTATCCTAGTGCGGAAAAGTAAATAATATACAACAACAGTGACAACTTCCGCAACCTGGAAGTGTCCCAATAAAAGAATATTACATACAAGTTTTTACATGAATGAAAATGAAAAACACTCATCTCACATAAAAAACCCCGGCTATTCAAACACGACGATCCAATATAACATATCCAGCAACACATAACATCACATGTCATCAACGTAAGTAAATATGTCCATCCCAATTGCCGTTGACATATAGCAACGAAACCGGCGATATCACATATTACACTTACGGTCACAGAAAAGAAAGTGTAAAACTACAACAGTTGGAATCCGCAATCTGCATAGACATCGCATGCCTAATCAAATGAATACCTTAGACATCGCATGCCTAACAATTATAAACCCCGCATTTTAGTCTCAAAATCGAAAACTCTTTTCAATATCAAGTCGGGCAATTCAACAAGATTCCCGACATCCTGATCGAATACTCGTCGCAAACTTCAGTAGGCGGCCGCACCCCCGATACCGTCGACGAAGTGCACCAAGGCGGAACACCGCTGCCGCGAGCACCCGAACGGATGCTTTCGGCGACGGGGTTCTCCTACAGTCACTTGGTCGGGGCTATGGAGTGAGGCTGTCTATTAAGTTTACCCGGCGAATATCCGCGTACGCTACGTGATTGCGACGGACTTTTGATCGCATCAAAATTCCGTGGCAACCGATCAAGTGAGACTAAATTGCTATGTTTATAACATTCATTCAGTTATCTCATAACTTCTTGTGAATTCCAATTATTGTATCCCATTCTAGATAATTAGAAAATGTTAAACTTTCCGATTGAACATTCGAACACCCAAGTTTTCCCGATACAGATCAACACATGAAATAAGTCTAACAACATTCAGTTCGTGCCTCAGTACCGACGGTCCAGCCGTAGAAGGGTCAAGCCAACGCCTCACATGTGGCACGCCGTACTGCCCCAAACCCGAAGGTTCAAAGGGCAGTTCAAGACGGTCACATAATCGAGTTAAGGTTTGTTGTCTTCTAGAGGGTCCATCGCGTTACTTGCACTACTTAGAACGTCGTTAAAGTACGGAAAAATCCAACACTTGGAAATTTCCCGACAGGGGAAAAGTTGGGTATTTATATCCGGTCGAACTTTTTAACATATTCTAAAAATTATCCGGAAAGCCACACAGACAAAATTTGATACTCCGATCGAAACACCGAATCCCCAAAACAATCCCAGATTATTCAACTCTTGAATAACTTTTAAAAATTCCCAGAAAACTCAGAAGAATTTATCAGGAATTACAATGCAAAAATATAGGGCTGACGTCATCAAGTGGCCGCTGATCCGCCGCAGAAGCCATGCTTCTGCCGCGGATCCGCCTCGAAATTTACTGTTCATGAAATAATTTTTGCATCGTAATTCTTATATTTCCCTGCTGAATTTTTTAGTAATTTTTAATTTGGAAAAATCCCTGTTTTCAGAAAAAGGACAGAGAGCAAGTTTGATTCGGGGTTTCGGGTTCGTTCGGACATCAAATTCCGTCTGGACTTCGCCTAAGGCTCTAGCTAGGCTCTGATACCACTGTAGGGTTCCTAGGCACACTAGTGAGGTCTCACAAGGCATCAACCATGCCAATTTTAAATTTTTCTAGGTGCCGAGAGACCCGACTACGGATCGTTGGCTAGATTTCTAGGCGAAAAGATAATTAGTTAACAATTAACTAATGGGAAAACGGAAATACAACCTTTGTAGATCCGGTGCTCCACCTCCATAGCTCCGCAATGAAGTTTCCTCGCTGTCCAAGACGGATTCCGGGCTCTAGCGTCGGCTTCATCGGAGAATGGGCAAGCTAGGTCGTCGATGTCCATGCCGAAGATGATCTACGTCGAGGCATCGCAAAATCAAGCTCCGACTTCACCAAGTCAAGAAACTTGTGAAGTAAACACACTCTACTACTTGGCAAGAGGTAGAGGATGAAGAAATAGGAAGTGGGTTCAATTTAGAATTGGATTTCTCACTCTTTTCATCAATCCACCATTGATGAAGAGAAGCTTTCTTCATTGAAGAAGATGAAGAAGAAGAAGCTAATTGTTATGATAAGTTTATTAAAATTAGAAAAGAAAATGAATACTTATCATATTAGAACCATGGTAAAGTGTAGAGAATTAACTTTAGTTAGGTGGAATGGTTAGGGTTAGAGAAGAAGACAAGAATGGTTGCTTTGGTCAAAGTAGCATGAAGCTTGAAGAAGCTTCTAAGAAAGCAACCATTTGTTTTTCTTTTCTCATTCTTTTCATCCAAAAAGAAATAGATAAAAGAATGAATAAATAAATAAAACCCTAACCATTTACTTAACCAAAGATTAATTCTTTACACTTAACCAAACAATCATGTATCATCAAACATGATACAAACAAGTGCACAAAAGTATATCGCATATACAATGCGCACATCCGAGTGAGAAAATCCATTTAAAGTGAACCGATACTAGTTAATGCAAAGTAATATATCAAATATATAATTATGCATTAAATCATTAAATCAACACTTGATTTAACGATCCGGTCATATCGCATATAACCGACTAATATCAACAGTAACAACTGATCGAATCAACACTTGATCCGATAACCCGGCTATATCGCATATAACCGATCGATGTCACATATCGCGAGAATCAAATACAGTATCACATACTGGTATCATTCTCGGTCCCGCACATATCTCATATGCGCTCCTATTTCGTTTGCTTGAGCCAGGAAACCTCTGTGTAGGACTCTAAAGACTCGTCAATACGCCGGCAGCAGGTGATGATCATATCAAACACCCACAAGCCGCAAGCGGTCTGCTAAACGTAACGGCCACCCGGGTATTGAGCGATCTGAAGATCAACGAGCAAGCCCGCTCACACTCCAGTGAATCCAACCAGCAACACTACCGTACAGTCCGGTCTGATCGTCTGATATGTCGCATATCTCGCCTAGGGGTGGTAAACGTCAGACCCCAATAGCTCGATAAGTCGTGTCGATATGAGGTCTATAACAATTCGAGAAACTACTGGTAACACTTACCAGTAAATCTCAGCAACCCTGGCCAGGGATTTCCTGTTATAGCCAATCGAACACAGCGCAATATCAACCCCCTATACCGGGAGAGACGAATCCCCTCCTATCGCTCATTGCCTCCATGTGACTCGGGACTGTACCCAAAAACCACCGTTTTGCACGCCCTCTTGGACGTGGTAAGATGGAAATCAAAGCACAGTGGGAACCATACAAGACTCTATGACGATCTCGGGTCAACAGACTACTCTGTACCAGTGTCACCAGAGAACTGCCATCTGACGTGAGGTATAATACCATCTGGGAGTTCTCGGCGAGTCCGTCCAGTGTACTCAGTCTCTACTGAGCACCCGTATATCATCTCTGATGTCAAACACCAATGGATATGGGATCATCCATCGCCCATCTGTATGGGTCGAGAAGGTATACGCTAGTCTACTCTGGTATATCGATGCCCCGTCTCGATACACCCACGACTAGGGACTTTGAAGGATGTACTTATGGACTACCATGTCCCCACTAGTATGATCCGCATCATAGTCCAGGTAGTCAAGTACAGATCCTAAGGGCTTTACCAACATGTAACAGGGAGACAATCAGTGTACACATTAAGGTAAAGATCAACCAGATAGCATACTATCATGTCGAGCAAGAAAGTCCTCCCTATATATGTCCCAGCATCCACTACAATATACATCCTATGTATAGTAATGGCCTCTAGGGCATACATATAACTAACAAAAAGATGATAGGTGAATAGCTGAATAGCTTGCCTCGACTACTCTGGGGAACACCCTGCAACACCTGTGGCACAATGGGGGTGAGTTGCCAACTCGTGAATAGGAGATAACATATGCAGGTAATCGCAGGAATGTACGTATAGCATGAATCTAAGATATACAATTGCAGTAATAACAGGTCATGTGAAATGCAGAATAAAGGAAAGTACACTAGCAGGTACAATCAATATGTGAAGCAATAATAACATGACAATAGTATGCAATAACCATGCAATAGGGATATGAGAATGTAGATATGTAGCAATCATAAGGGTACACTAACAGGTACTACCAATATATGAAACTGTGCATAAATAGATAAGTGTGAGGTATGGGGTGAAACATGTCATCCTACGGAATCCTGTCATCGTGGTAGGATCATAATCCATCAAGACACTCAAATCCCAATTCCTCAAGTCAGCCCCCAAGTTGGGCTCTCACATTATATAAGTTTCACATCTCCTCAATGTACAATATCGAGTAATCTCCTATATCCCGAATGTACAAATCAATAATCCCATATGTATGTCCAATATCCAATCTCAATGAATCACCTAATATTCCAAATCAAATCTCAAGTAGAATTCTAACATCCTAAAGGTATATATTTGCAGAAATAAATATGATGGGGTCAATACACATATATTAGCGTCCCATTCCACTAATATTGGTGTAAGGGTATATATAACAACGGCTAAATTTCCTGTTATATATACAAAGGTGTTTAAAGAAAATATCATGAAAACAATATGCCAAGCATCGACACAGAAATCCTGATAGGTACGTATCATACGATATCCCGAAAGCACAAGTGCCTGGCTCCGACCCTCGCCTTTCGATGTATGCATACGTGCATGACTCCCAACGGTATCTCCATGATCCCCGCCGAGTCATTGGTACTGTCACCGGTAGGTACTCGCCCGCCTCCAGGCTCAATCGGCGAAGTCCATCGATCATCTTGCCAAGGGGAACCATACCGGGCCCCACCATGTACCCTCATACGGCAACCACACCTCGTATGGAGTATATAATCAGAACCGATAAATCTCATGGTGGCTGCGCAAATATCATATCAAGGAAACCGGATTTTTCAATGTATGCATAATTTCATGAACTCCCGCGGTTCCAAAATCCAGAAGACATCATGTAAAATCCAAATAAACAATGCGCAAATCCAGGAATAAATATATGCGATATATCTGAAATGCAAGCACATAAATGAGAATATATAGCTGAAACCAGATGTATGCGAAACCAATAAGGTACAACTAAGTAACATCAGTAAAGATAAATATATAACTGCAACTGAATATGTGTGTAACATACAGGTGTAGCAATGTATAGGTATCTACCTATAAGAACTGATGAAGTATACCTCCTCCGGGTATGAGTGGAATATGTGAGTAAGGTATATCGGTAACTAAATGTCCAAAGTGATAAGTAATGTGAATCGATGTCGTAAAGTCCCTAACCAAGCAATATGATATCTATAATGGTTTGTGTGTGATATGGAAATTATTGACGGTGTGTGTGTAGCATACAATCCGTGCTCGTGCAAAATGAACCGTCAATAATATGTGCAGTGTCCTACGGCTGCTAGTCACAGTACCATTATATCTAATAAATAGGGTAAGGCGCAATTCTAACAATGACGTAGAATACGCAACAAGTATTAGAATCCTAGCCCAGACGCATAACGCCATGCGGGCGATTCCCCTGTAGATGTTAAATCTACTCACCTACGCTCCACGCTAGGTGAATCCTACCATCTGCTCCCTCCTGTAGCAGTGTCCGTAGTCCCCACCTGCAAACCTGCAATTTAGACATGGAAATCATATATAAGCCAAATATTCCGCAAAACACGATATCGAACCCAAACGAGAAACTCGCGTCGCGTACTAAACGCGCGTGTGCACGATACGCTAAAACATGTATATACACGTCTAAAACTACCGCGACACGCCGCGACACGCTGGATCGCAGAACCCACTCACGTATCGCGCGTATCGCACAAACACAACGGACATGCAATACGATATATTGTCCCAGATTTTCCTACAGGTCAAATCTTACGAAACTATACATGCCAAAACACTACAATACACTGCAGAGTACCCTACCCAAAACCCCAAGACCTAGCACCCCCTCATGGCCACAATTTGCGGCCAATATGATTAAATCTGCGGCCTCAAATAGGAGTTAGGGTCTCGTGTTTTGGTGGTGTAATCTAGACCTAGTGTGCATACTCCAGTCTTCTCAATTTTACCCTGAAGAGTCCGGGTCAATAGCAGATTACAAAATGCTAATATATCGCTTTAAAAACACCAATTTTGCACAAAACACAAACCCTATGGTATTTTAGTGTAATCTGGGTCAATTCTCAGTTAAAGTAACCCTAACAACACTAAAATAGGCTAGGTTAACTAATACAATCATCACTTATCCCAATTTCCACATAAACACCATAATTAGCACTAAACTCATAATTAAACACAAACCGAAGCTAATTATCACACAACTAAGCAAACTAGGAATTTGGGTTTCAGAATTATACCCTATGAGATCCTAGGAAGCAGGTGAAGAAGTGTATGGAGGAAGAAGAGAGCTTGCAAGTAGCTAGAGCTCTTGCTGCTGTTGCTGCCTGCTGCTGCTGCTGCTGATGGCTGCTGCTTCTGCTGCTGCTGCTGCTCTATTGCTGCTACTTCATCTTCTTCTTGTTGCTGGAGCTGATGCTGGGATTGGGGCTGCTGCTGTTGTTGCTTTCTTCTGCAGCTGCTGCTGATGCTGCCAGATGCTGTTGTTGTTGTTGTTGTCACTGTTGTTGCTGCTGCTACTGGTCTTCTGCTGAGGGTGTGTGTGTGTGTGTGTGTTTGAGAGTGAGAGAAATGAGAGTGAGAAGTTGAGAAATGAGTGCAAGGCAAAAGACCCCTCCCTCTCTCCTTCTCTCTCATCATTTAATGAGGCATGGCTTTGGCCATGAAGCCCCATGCCCTCTCCCTCTCACAAAGTCAACAATTCAAACCATTTTCAAATTCTTTTTAAATCCATTTTGTTTTTAAAACAACCATGCACACTATTAAACCTAAAAGCACCTAAACAAATTATAAACTAGATTAAGGCAAGTGGATTAATCCACCATGATTGCTAATCATGGTTTAACCCCACTTAACACCCTAGTTATCATGCACAAGTGTGTGCAAGCCTAGGAAAAAAACTAATAAAATATTCATTAAATATGATAAAATAATTGAAAACCAATTTGGTAAACTTTTTTTTATTAAAAACCATATATTAAAATATAATTAGCCACAAAACACATTCTAAGGTGTTACACCCTCTCATCCCAAAATTCTGAGCCAACTCTCTCAAAATTTCTAATAAACTTGTGTACTTTGAAAACGAGCACGAGGCGAAGCTCTGGCGATTTCCCGGCGGAACTTCCGGCGATCGTTCTAGGAACCCCGGCGACGAAGCAACACACCGGCGATTCCTCTACTTCCCTCTCACTCTTCTTGTTTTCTCAAACCCGTAAGTCCCATTTTCTATCTCTCTTTCTATTCTAAAATTACAAAATTACAAAACCCGACGGAATCGGCACAAATCCGATTTCCGATTCGGTTTTTCTTATAAACTTCACTTCTCGTTATTTCAGTTATGTTTAAACACTCTCATGTTGATTATTAAACACTAATCAACTAGATTGATCAAGTTTCATTACATAAAATGATAGCTATTTCCATTCATCGTATTTTTCATTTAAATACCACATTGTTTCAATTATACATTTAACTTCATTAAACCTTACTATATCTTTAAGTAGATCACGAGGTAACGACCTACCTCCTCACACACTCACATGTAAACATAGTACAATAATCTTGGGAATTTAGAATACGAGGAAACAAACATTTTCATTTAAATACCATTTACTTAATAAAACTATTTCTAAAAAAAATTTAGTATTGATACATCTTTACAAATAAATACCACTTATTAAGAAAATAGGATAAGGTTGTGGGCATCAGTCGTTTATCTAAACCTGACTTTGTGGTGTCTAGGCTAGACAAGTGAGAAAGGTAACTTTAAAAGGCCCGTCTCACGGTGATTCGTGAGCGGATCCCTCCTTTCTTCACTTGTACTTACCTGGCCACAATTGGCGGTGAAGAGACGATTTGAGGTATCTCACAACTTGTCTCCAGTTAGGAGCAGTCTAAAACATAGAATACGGGAATTCGACATCTTTGCAAATAAATACCATAACTCAATAAAACCGTTTTTCTTTAAAAATTAGTATTTAAACAAATCTTTGCAAAGCGCCGCTACAACCCATTTGGGGAATCCGTTCGGGATGGTGCGGATTATCGCACATTCTCGGGCTTAGTAGTGCGAGATTCAGACCTCCGCAAGAAGCATTCGGTCTCGAAAGATTTAAAATACGACATTTTAAGAAAACGAGATTTCTAGAATTTTATAGATATATACAAAAATTATTTTCATATAAATATATGTATATGTAACATAAACATATATATTTTTGAATTATTATAAATATTCCACTTTTTCTACAATATCATAAGAATCAATTTTACACTAAAATACCATGAATTCCATACAAATCAATATTACAAATAAATACCTTTATTTCTGAAATTAGGATATTTTCACTAGAAATATCACAGTATAAAATCTACAATTATTACAACTTTAAAGACGATTAATAAATACTTGGGGTGTATTTTTAAAAGTATATAAAAGTATTTTTACATAAAACCCTCTCAAGTTCTATAAATTACCCTAAGGACCCTAGTAAACATAGTTTTAAGCGGGACCAATCTCTTGAGCCTCAGGGAGCCGGAGAAGTGGGTGCTTGCCTATTTAAGGTTGACAATTAACAAACGGTGTTATCAATACGGTAATCGTCTTTGAAAAAGACACAAATCCTGCCGTCCATGTGCAGCGGTTACCGAGAATATCAAAACAATCAGGACTTCAATTTACTTTTCTAATTGTCTGACTCAGTTTAAGTCTCATTATAATCTGACTTGAATATGATTCAAGTACAATCTACAATCTACAATTTACAATCTACAATATTACAATTCAACACGAATCCATGAATCCATTATTCCATATATTCAATCTATCAATCTATACAACTTGACTGAACCGAACCATGGATATACATTCCATTTATATGATTATACAGCTACATCCATGATTCTACAGTTACATACATGATTCTACAGTTACATCCGTTTACTGATATCATGGTTTCGGCAAGTCATCCAATTATACAATTCAATTTACAAGACATTACAATGCAATACAATACTATCAATACAATAACTACACGGGGTATTGGGATAGTTCATTCGTGAATCCAACATAATCTCAAGAGTCCCCTTACATCATGAATCCATGTCTACTAACACAAGAAAGCAATCATGAGAGCCCGTGTTTCTATGCGCCTGGACTGTGGCCTATTGAGTTTGGAATACTTCGACGACGGTCGAAGTCCCGCTACTAACATATCATTTGGGCCCGTGGTTCCCTACCCCTGGACTGTGGCCTGTTGGGTTTGAGAACACTCTTGAGATTAGTTGACATTCACACTTGAACTTACGATAATAACAGCATTAACATTATAACAATATAATACAACTTTAAAAGCTACACTCTCTCTTTCTTCTCTTCTACTTCTCCCTTATCTTTGGGACTTACTGAGCGATTTGTTCGCCGACGACATTCTCTTTCTTTCTTCTTTGAATGTCATCAGGTGTTTCGGACCTTCTAGAGACAGAGCCCAGCATCGAGGACTTGGACCAGATTATCGAAGACCCAGAGCTCTAGCTTTATTGTACACATTTCATTCCAGTACTTTTTCTTTTTCTGTTATGCCATTGTTTAGGCATTGCTTTTTATATCAGATGTATTTACATTTCCATGCATTGTACAGAAAGAATGTGAATAAATAAAGTTGCTATTTTATTATATTTTGTCTTTTGTGCATTTACTTTTATATTGCTTAGATACGCTTAGCGTATTTACTTCACAGTAAATACGTAGCGGACCAGTCGCGTCCCCTTCCCCGTATACCGGGAAGCGGGGCGTGACAAACATCTTTACATCTAAGTGAACAAGGAATATAACCTTTGTAGACCAGTCCTTCACTTCAATAGCTCCATATAGTAGTCCCTTCGCTCCAAGTAGTGAACTCCCGGACTCTAGAAAAGCTCCACAAGATGAAAGGAATAAGTTTACTTGAAGTCTTCGAGGCCGAAGATGATCTACGTCGAGAAGACACTAACTCAAGCTACTTCTTCACTAATATGGAATTAGTGAAGCAAGCACCCTAAACTAAATGGCTAGTCTAGTATAGGATGATGAAGTAGGATTTTTGCTCACTTTAGAAATATTTTTCTCACTCATTTTCTTCACCTCCCAAAAAGCTAGAGAGCTTGAGGAAGGAGATGAAGAAAAGCAACTATGGAAAAGATCAAGTGTTGAATGTGAACCATGGGTGAGTTAATATCATATACTAACTCATGTAGAGACTAAACCATGGCTAATCATAATGGTTGGGTTAACAAATATCTTAAGTAAAACAAAATTGGTGGACTTAGTGAATGATTCTACAAGCTTCCACTAAGCATCAACCATGACTAATATCCACCCAATTTTGAATTACTTTAAATAAATAAAACCCTTGATTATGTTAAGCATGGTGTGAGTCACATACACCCATGTCACATGTATCATCTAACATGACACACAAAAATGTACATTAATATATATCACATATATATACTAAATGCACAAGTGAGAAAAAGAATTCTTAAGTGAGCTAATATTAGTTAATGTAAGTTAATATATCAAATATATAATTATACATTAAACTATTAAATCAACAATTGATTTAATAATCCGGCTATATCACATATAACCGACTAATATCATATGTATCAACTTATCGAATCAACACTTGATTCGACAGCTCGGCTATATCACATATAACCGACCGATATCACATATCGCGAGAATAGAATGCGGTATCACATACGTGCATTAATCTCGGTCCCGCACATATCACATATATGCTCCTACTTCGTTTCGCCTGAGCCAGGAAACCTCTGTGTAGTACTCTAAAGACTCGTCAATTGCCGGCAGTAGGTGGTGATCATATCAGTCACCTACAAGCCGTCAGTGGTCTGCCAAACGTAACGGCCATCCGGGTATTGAGCGACCAGAAGATCAACAAGCAAGCCTGCTCATACTCCTGCGAATCCAATAAGTAACACTACCGTACAGTCTGGTCTCTTCATCAGATATGTCGCATATCTCAGCCTGGGGGTGGTAAACGTGAGACCCCAATAGCTTGATAAGTCATGCCGATGTGAGACCCATAACGGTTCGAGAAACTACTGATAACACTTACCAGTAGATCTCAGCAACCCTGGCCAGGGATTTCCTGTTATGGCTAATCAAGCATAGCGCAACATCAACCTCCAATACCGGGAGAGACGAAATCCCCTCCTATCGCTCATTGCCTCCATGTGACTCGGGACTGTACCCAAAAACCACCGTTCTGCACGATCTCTTGAACATGGTAAGTTGGAAATCAAAGCACAGTGGGAATCATACAAGACTCTATGATGATCTTGGGTAGACAGACTAACCTGTACCAGTGTCACCAGAGAACTGCTATCTGACGATAGATATAATACCATCTAGGAGTTCTCGGCGAGTCCGTTTAGTGTACCCAGTCTCCACTGAGCACCCATATACCATCTCTGATGTCAAACACCAATGGATGTGTGATCATCCATCGCCCATCACATGGGTCGAGAAGCGTATACGCTAGTCTACTCTGGAATATCGATGCCCCGTCTCGATACTCTCACTACTAGGAACATTTGAAGGATGAACTTACCGACTACCTCTGCCCCACTAGTATGATCTGCATCATAATCCTGGTAGTCAAATACTCATCCTAAGAGCTTTATCAATATGTAATAGAAAGACAATAAGTGTACATGTTAAGATAAAGAGCAACCAGATAGCATACTATCATGTCAAGCAAGAAAGTCCTCAATATATATGTCCAAGCATCCACTATAATATACATCACATGTATAATAATGGCCTCTAGGGCATACATATAACAAACAATCTCCCACTTGCACTAAGGCCATTTGTTGTAGTATTTCATACTCAACGCCCCATAAAATTCTTTTTAGGGAAAGGCCTCTGTGAGTGGATCGTGAAGGGTTGCCTAGCACGGCAGCAAGATTTCGGGAGGCATCGTCCATACCAATTTCAAAAATTTGCCGTTCTAGCTAACCCTAACCCTAGAATCGTTACTAGAAAATCCGACGAATACAAATGTAAACAACTTTACATCTAAGTGAATGGGGAATACAACCTTTGTAAACCGGTCCTTCACTTCAATAGCTCCATATAGTAGTCCCCCTCACTGCAAGTAGTGAAATCCCGGACTCTAGAAAGGCTCCACAAGATGAACGGAACAAGCTTGCTCGAAGTCTTCGAGGCCGAAAATGATCTACGTCGAGGAGACTCAAGCTCATGCTACCTCTTCATTAATGGTGAGATTAGTGAAGCAAACACCCTAAACTAAATGGCTAATAGTAGAGGACGAGGAAGTAGGAATTTTGCTCACATTAGATTTTATTTTCTCACAATATTTTCATCATCTCCCAAAAGCTAGTGAGCTTGAGGAAGGAGATGAAGAAATGCAACCATGGAAAATTTCAAGTATGGAGTGTAAACCATGGGTGAGTTAATATTATATATTAACCCTTGTAGAGATTAAACCATGGCTAATGTAATGGTTGGGTTAATAAATATCTTAAGTATGACAAAATGAGTGGACTTGGTCAATGGTTCCACAAGCTTCTCCAAGCTTCAACCATTTAACCAATTTCCACTAATTTTGATTAACCCTAAATAAATAAAACCCTTTATTACATCAAGTATGATGTAAGTCACACACCCCCCTATGAAGCATGTATCATCAAGCATGACACAAAAACATGTACAATAATATATATCACATATATACACATGCACACAAGTGAGAAAAGAAATCATAAGTGAGCATGTATTAGTTAATGTAACTTAATATATCAAATATATAAATATACATTAAATTATTAAATCAACTCTTGATTTAATAATCCGGCTATATCTCATACAACCGACTAATATCATGTGTATCAACTTATCGAATCAACATTTGATTCGATAACCCGGCTATATCACATATAACTGACCGATAACATAAATCGCGAGAATAGAATACGGTATCACATATCGTATTAATCTCGATCCTGCACATATCACATATGTGCTCCTACTTCGTTTCGCATGAACCAGGAAACCTCTATGTAGGACTCTAAAGACTCGTCAATACGCCGGCAGTAGGTGATGATCATATCAAATACCGACAAGCCGTAAGTGGTATGCTAAACGTAACGGCCACCCGGGTATTGAGCGATCATAAGATCAACAAGCAAGTCATGCCGATGTGAGGCTCATAACGGGTTGAGAAACTACTGATAACACTTACCAGTAAATCTCAGAAACAGCCTTGGCCAGGGACTTACTGTTATAGCCAATCGAGCACAGCGCAACATCAACCCCCAATACCGGGAGAGACAAATCCCCTCCTATCGCTCATTGATTCCATGTGACTCGGGACTGTACCCAAAAACTACCTTTTTGCACGATCTCTTGACCGTGGTATGGTGGAAATCAAAGCACAGTGGGAATCATCCAAGACTCTATGACGATCTCGGGTCGACAGACTAACCTGCACCAGTGTCACCAGAGAACTGCCATCTGACGTGAGGTATTATACCATCTAGGAGTTCTTGGCGAGTCCGTCCAGTGTACCCAGTCTCCATTGAGCACCCGTATACCATCTCTGATGTCAAACACCAATGGATATGGGATCATCCATCGCCCATCTGTATGGGTCAAGAAGCTATACGCTAGTCTACTCTGGTGTATCGATGCCCCGTCTCGATACACCCACGACTAGGGACATTAAAAGATGTACTCATGGACTACCTTTGTCCCACTAGTATGATCCGCATCATAATCCAGGTAGTCAAGTACACATCCTAAGGGTTTTATCAACATGTAACAGAGAGACAATCAGTGTACATGTTAAGATAAAGAGTAACCAGATATCATACTATCATGTCGAGCAAGAAAGTCCTCCTTATGTATGTCCAAGCATCCACTATAATATACATCACATGTACAATAATGGCCTCTAGGGCATACATATAACTAACAATCTCCCACTTGCACTAGGGCCATCATATAGCAGTGATTGTAGTATCCCATACTCAACCATCCCATAAAAGTCTTTATTGGGAAAAGGCCTTTGTGAGTGGATCCTCCGTGTTGTCCTCTGAGTCTACTCTCCTAACCTCGATCTCCCTGGAGATCAACCATCTCCATGATCAGGTGATACTGCCTTAGAATATGTCTGGGTCACCAATGGGACGGGGGTTCCTAGGCATAAGCCACAACTCCATTGTCACACAATGGTAGGAACGAAGTTCATCTCATGAACTTATATACACCCATACTGCCTCTTTGGTAGTATCGTTGGTAGCGATGTATCGATCCTTTATCGTCTAGTTTGTCACGATATCTAGTTTGGAACTCTTCCAACATACCGTCCCTCCACTTAGGGTAAAGACAATACCTGTGACTGACTTTCAGTCATCCTTACCACCCTGGAAGCTATCCAGTGATTCTCCCCAGGATCCATTGATACCATCTCACTACACCTAGTGAGAATCCTAACATCCACTTAGATCTATCTCATAGATCCAAAACCTAGGATTTAGGAGGTATCACCTTGATCCTATATGGAGAATCCTTATGATAAGAGGAGATTGACCGAGCGTAGCATAGGAAACTCCTTCCCTATCAAGAGTACGTCATCCACGTACAATACGAGGAAGACCACCATACTCTCTACTTCCTTTTTGTATATACAAGGTTCATTTACCATTCTGATGAAGTCAAACACTTTGACTATCATCTCAAAAGAGTTTTTCCAACTCCAGATGCCTGCTTTAACCCGTAAAGCAACTTGCACATGTTTCCGCTGCTCCCACTGTCTACGAAGCCTTCTGGCTGTGTACTTATAGACGCCTTCTTCTAAATCAGTATTTAGAAAAGCAGTCATGACACCCAACTGCCAGATATCATAATCATGGTATGTAGCAATGGCAAGTAGGATCCGGATGGACTTAAGCATAGCTTCTGGAGAAAAGGTTTCATTATAAACCACAGCTGATCAATGACGAGAACCTTTTGCAACAAGTCTAGCTTTGAAAGTCTCAACTTTTCCATCTACACTAAGTAATCTTCTCAAGATATACTTGCTTCTGATGGGGATTTAACCCTTCAGATATAGCAACCAAAGTCCATACTTTGTTGTTGTATATGGATTCCATCTCAGATCACTTAGCATCCATCCATTCTTACAGAGTCCCCACTCCTGATGGTCTGCTCTAAACTAGTTGGCTCATCATCTCATGATGCAATCCTCGCTTCCACTGTCATTGAGAAAGCCGAAGTATCTCTCAGGCGGATGAGGAACCCTACCAGATCGGCGGAGAGGCTGAGGTTCGTCGGAAGCTATTGAATCCTCTGGTTCTACCAAATCATTAGCTGTAGTTTATATAGCTGGAACTCCTTCCAGTTCTACCTCATTACCACTAATTTCTTTTCTAAAAAGGTGGCATGCCGAGAAATAAAACACCTTTTGTTCCTCGGTGCAGTAGAAGATATTCCCTTGCGGGATATCCAATAAACTTCCACAGAACTGACCTTGCCTTGAGCTTGTCCGGATTTTGCTTTTAGACATAGGCCGGACAACCCCAAATCTTAACTTACTTAAGAGATGGGCTCTTTCTATACCATATCGCATATAGAGTGGTAGGTATTGATTTGGTTGAAACCCAATTCAATAGGTATGCAACTTCTCAAGTGCATAACTCCCAAAAGGAAATAGGCAACTCAGTAGTACTCATCATAGAGCGCACCATATCAAATAGGGCGCGGTTGCTCCGCCCCGATACACCGACGTACTGTGGTGTATACGGAGGATTAATGCTAAGAGAGAATCTCATTCTCCTTTAGAATAGTCTAGGATCTCCATGCTCAAGTATTCTCCTCCTTGATCACATCAAATGACATAATACTTATACCCATTTTGGTTCTCTACTTCTGATTTATATTCATTGAATTTCTCAAAAGCTTCAGACTTGTGTTTCAACAGAAACACCTGTTTGAATCTTGAGAGATCATCAGTGAATGTAATGAAGTGCGAAAAACCAATCCTGGCATGTGTAGACAGGGGACCACATACATCATCATGTATCAATCCCAAGAGTTCATTAACTCTTCCTCTGTTTCCAGTAACGGAGCTGTGGTCATTTTATCTTTGTGACATGACTGGCAAGTTTCACAAGATGTAAAATTCAAACTGATTTAAATATGCATCTTAATGTAACTTAGCTAGTCGGGTCGTATTGATATGACCTAGTCTACAATGCCTCAAGAAGGATTCGTTCATTTCTGAACTCTTCCTCTTGTGTGTGTTCTGTACGTTAAGAACTGTAGTTTGATTTAGAACGTATATGCTTTTAGATAACGTGCATGATCCGATCAACTCTTGATATAGGAAATGTTCAAAACATTTATCCAACAATACAAAATTATATCCTTCTTTACTAAATAAAGAGACTGATATGATGTTGTATATCAGGTTCGGTATCTAATAACATTCGTTCAGAATCATTGTATTTGATAATACAGGGTGATAACTGATTGAATGATTTCTCGGTGTGTATATAAGAAAAGTGTAAGAAATCACAACCAAAAATATTTTGACCGCAATCAATAACAGTGTCGATTTGTAGCGCGTTAGCGAGTGCGGATCGTCCACAGGGAAAGTGTAATCCGTTCGTAATTCGAATTAGATGAATTGAAAATTAAAGAAAAGAGAAAAGAAGAATTCAATTCAAGATTTGTAAAATGAATTCAAGAATCATCTAGATCTAATCTAAAATCAAGAAAACATTAAAATCTAGAATCAAGAATTGATGATTTCCAAATCCAATAATCAAGAATCGAAGTGAGGCTCGTAGGAATCGATCGAATCTATAGACGTGATGAAATCTAGTGATTACGTATTCTTATCCATTAATGAGTTGATACTAAATCGATGACGATTAATCGAGGTTTAAGGATCTTTTAAAGAAACTAGGGTTTCTTCATCTCATCCTTTGTTCTTTCGATGAATCTCATTCAAATTCTAGTCTCGAGTAAATTCAAGAATCGATCGTGGATCACTAATTAAGAGGGAACACAATCAAGAAAACATCGCTCGAAACTAGGTTGCCGATTCTTCAATTTACACGAGTTTACAAAACTTTTAGGAATTAAGAATCGTTTCAAGATTTGTCACATCATCGTCTATTGATCGTCTCGATTCCTCCACGAGCGGAGTTTTACTCAAACATCATAACAAGAAACACAATCACAAATTGAGATCGAATCATGATGCAAGAATGTAAAGAAAGCAAGATATAAAAATTTCACCTTTATTTATCAACTATTTTGTTACAATTCTCTCAAGCTCTACAAGAGGAAAGAACTCGATCGTTGATTTCGGCTTCGCTCGTCTCCTTGAGTCGCGGATCTCCTTGGATCACTTGCTCCGATGAAGTCCGGCGTCGCTTTCTAAAGGATCGAAGGCTTCATGCTTGATTTGGTACTTGGAGTTCTTGATTTTGGCTTTGGATTTTGAATTGGGGATTAGGGTTTACAAGTCGTGTCACTCAACTTGTATTGGGAAGATGGTGGAAGAATGAACAACCATTGAGAAGAAGCTCTAGGGTTCCTTTTATAGCATTCACTAGCTTTGGCTTCCTTTAGAAGCTAGGTTTAGTTTAGCTTCCCTTGTAAGCTAGGTAGTTAGGTAGAAGCTTCTAGAGGTAGTTAGTTAGGCTTAGCTTCTTTCATAAGCTTGGAGGTTAGGGAGAAGCTTCTAGGCTTAGTTTGTTAAGTAGCTTGCTTTGGAAGCTTGAACATGATTAGCTTGAACAAGGAGCTTGATGATCTGGCAGAAGACTCTGGAGATTTCTGAAAATTGCCATAGCTTGATGAGGTGTAGGCATTGAGAGAAGAGTAGTGGAGAAGATTTCTGCTGACATCACTGTCACGTGACTGCGGATCCGCGGCACATGCCTTGCTCCGGCCGTGGATCCGCGGCCGTTTGGCTGTCTTGGTGCATCAATTTTCCAGTGTGTCTTCCTGCTGACTTCATGGTATTTTGTTGATATGTTGAATCTTATAATTAGTCCTTGATCACTGACAGCTCTCAAGTCTTTGAGTTGGCGTATTTTTAACAACACTTTTAACTGATTTGGCTTTTCTCCTGGAATTTCCTGCACATATTCTCGAAACAAGTGTTGCGCTATACAAGGATGATGCGATGCCATGATAAACACTCAATTTCCCTCAAAATGTCGATTTTAAAGTATAACACAGGTAATTTGGTATTTTACGACTGTTTTGCTAATATGTGCTATATTAATACCGAACACCTATAGATGAGTGCAAATGGTAGGGAAATTGACGTGTTAAAAATGCAATATTTTCGACTGATCAAATTCCCCCAAACTTATTTTCGGTCGTCTCGAGCGAACTGTTTTATTAAAAAGAGAAGGAGAAAATAAAGAAAGAGAAAAACTAACTAGCACACTTTTGTAGGCAACACGATTGCACTGACCATGTGCAACAAGCCTTTAAACTTCTAGGTGTCCCTAGTAGGAGGAGTGTTGTCTCCTGAGGGTTTTCAGCGGATTGCACCCACAAAATCCAATAATAAAAGGAAGACTGTGAAAATTACAAATAAAGATAAGAATTGTAAAAGAAAGACTTTGAAAATTAGGGTTTCCAACTATGCTAGCTTTTCGGTTGTCATGAGCCCTATCTTAATAGTCATGAAAAGATGTCAGAAATCACATCATCCCTCAATAAAACATCGTCTTTATTCTTCATTCCTATCTTTCTTCCAAACATCGATCATATAACCCTACGTGTATGTAATATGCATCCCTACACCCGGAGAATTCAATTCAAGCTATCATACTCTTGTCCATCTGCCTCAGTACTTTTTAATTAATGAATATTTAGATTTGCTCACACATTTTCATGCGACCGTTAATACTTCTTGAGGTACTAACCGACCGATTACTCATGTGCTTGCTTATTTGGTGTATTTTCTCGTCTTGCACCACCTAAGGCTTAGCAGTGACTCCCAGACCAGTTGGTCTAAGGCACTAGGTGAAGAGGCACCCTCGCTATATTTTTTTATTGCTGCCTTGGCGATAACAAAACCAGTGTTCATTTTTTTTTACCATTTTATATTTTATTCATTTATTTTTATTTCTTTCATACTTTGGCTTTTAGACAAGAGCATTTCAAGGTATCCTCTACTATCCCGAGTTTCAAGACGTGTGTAAGTGCGAATAGTAGGGTATCAACGTTCAAATGTTTGGCTTCCAGAATAGGAACTATTTTTCAGACTTATTTTTATCCTCAGATTAATGACTTCCTTCATCTTACTAACCCTTGGGACAACGGCTCATAACTACTTATTACTAGTTCGTATAAGAAAACTTTTAATTTTCTTGGTTTTCTTAAATTTTTCTAATCTTATGGATGTAATTTTTCACTATCTAATCTTTTATTATCTTATTTATGTACAAAAATATTTTTATTATATTTTTTTTTTGAAATTTTTGAAATTTTTATAGGTTTTAAAAATGTTTTGTGCTTATGCAAAGTATGATGCAAATGATGCGAAAATAAGCACAAACCTCCCCCAAACTTATTTTCAACAGTGTCCTCACTGTTGCCATCCGCTATGTCTCGAAAAACCTGTAAGCCTAGGAGGAAATTTATTAATAGGGGCAAAATATTTAAGTGAAAATCCTCCCCCAAACTTATTTTTGGCTCATCATTTTGTGTAAAAATTTTCTTTTCAGGAGTCAGATTATACCCCCCCAAACTTGAATTAAGCCATGTTAATCTTTGAAAATCACATAAGGGGGTCAAGAATCATTGGTCGATGCCAAGTTTTGCAAAGACCGAAAATTAACACCAACCATTTAAATTTTTTATCAATGTAGTGCATCAGTTGGTGGAAGCAGAAGTGGGGAAAGGGTACGTGGTGGAATAGAATGTGTTTGCGTCTCGTTTTGGAGAGACGATGCAGTGATTGTGATGGATTACTCGCATTCTCTTTACAGTCCAGAAGAAGGGGTGGAGGTTCAATTTCATTGTTTTGATGTGGATTCATCTCAACGCCCATGTCATTCAAAAATGCGAGTTTATCAGCGAAGATTCCATCAATACCCTGAAGAATAATGTCATCACAAAGCGCGGGGTGATCTTCAGACTCCAAAAATGGTTCATATTCAGTGTTAGTTGTTGACCCGGACAACTCGGTGGAAGAGTCCGTATGTGTATGATATATAATTGGGTCAAACAACAATATATGAAAAGAGTCAAGATCAGTATCATGAGGATCATCAATTTCGCTGCTGTCGACATCCATTAATTCGACAGAACAGACCTAAGCAGTAGGTTCGGAGGGTGTACTTCCCAACTTGTAAATGTTCAGCTCAATTGACCTGTTCCCGAAAGATAGGGTCATAGAGCCATTACGACAGTTGATGATAGCATTGGAAGTGGCCAAAAAGGGGCGACCTAAAATCACCGGAATTTGATTCCGTGGGTTCGCTATAGGTTGTGTATCAAGTACAATAAAGTCCACAGGGAATACAAATTCCCCGACTTTTATCAACACATCCTCAAGTTCACCCCTAGGTTTGGCGATAGATCGGTCGGCTATCTGGAGAGTTACGTTCGAAGGCTTTAACACTCCGATACCTAGTTGCTCGTAAACCGAGTAAGGAAGCAAGTTAACACTAGCGCCGAGGTCAAGTAAAGCACGATTAATGTGTTTATCCCCAATAGAAATAGAAATAGTAGGACAACCAGGGTCCTTACGTTTCCTTTGTAATTGTTGGGAAAAATCCGTGTCTACAGTGCTTGACATGAACACTTTTTTCGGCACTTGAATCTTCCTCTTCCTAGTGCACAAGTTCTTAAGAATTTTCGCATAGGACGGAACTTGTTGGATAGCATCTAGGAGAGGGATGTTGATATTAACTTCCTTAAACATGTCCACAAGCTTCTCCCTTTGTGCATCATGTTTGTTGGGCCTCAACTTTCCAGGAAATGGAGCTCTATCAATAAGTGTCGGGTCCAACATTTGTGGAGAAGTTTGTGGGTGTGGAAAAGGTGAGGTGAGTGGAGGGTTCGAGCCTTTAGGAAAACGGAGAATAGGCTCGGAAGAAGGTGGTGGGGTAGACGAAATAGGAAAAGAGGTAGAAGTGGGAATGGAAGTGGAAGTGGAAGCCGGGGTGTTAATGATCAATTCATCACTATTAATTTGTTCACCCACATGATTGTCTAGCACTCTTCCAGATCTCAACGTTATAAAAGCATCCACATTAATGCAATGTGAAGGTCCAGGATCAGGTAGGGATTGAGATGGAAGATTCCCTTTTTCTCTAGCACTTATTTCGGCTGTTATTCGTTCAATTTGTGCTTCCATCGATTTAATATTCTCATTTTGATTGAGAATGATCCTCATCATATTATCGACGGAAGATTGAAAACTTGCCGACCCTTGGATGGATTGTTTCATAAAAGTAACCAAGGTTTGTACTAGTGCAGAGGTATTATCAGTACCAGCCAATTGCAAAGAGTTTTCATGAGGTGCAAAAGTGTTGGCCGGATTTTGGAAGTTTTGTGATTGGTGGGGGTGCTGACTCAATTGAAGTGGTTGCTGTTAGGGTGGAAGAGCCCTTTGGAAAGTATTCTGGTTAAGATCCATGTATTGAGGTTGGTGTTGGATCCAAGAAAAATCAGGGTGATTCCTCCAATCTTGATTATATGAGGAAGAAGAAGGATCGTTTCCAGGTCTTTGCTGAAATGCAGCAATAGTGTGACCTTGAAACGGTACATTCAAAGGACATTCTTCCGTCAAATGTGAAGGGTTTGAACAGCAGCCACACACGGTTTTGGGAAGTGTGTATTGGTTTAGGGAGGCTGAAGAGATTTTGTTTTCTATAGTGTCGAGTTTCCTTTGTATTGCGGCCATTTCGGCTTTCATTATGACGGAAACATCGAGCTGATTGACATCTTCCCTAGGCGGTGGTGGTCTAACACTTTCCCATTGTGCTGTGTTTTGAGCTAACTCTTCTAGGTATTTCCAAGCTTCACCATCATTTTTAGATAGGAATTGGCAATGACACATAGTTTCAAGTATCTGTCTAGTAGTGAGATCAACACCCTCATAAATAATTCGACACAAATCCCATCTGGAGATTTCGTGATGAGGACATTGGATAAGAAGATCCTTGAACCGTTCAAAGCATTTCCAAAATGGTTCATTGGGAAGTTGGGTAAATTTGAAGATTTCGCTCCGAACACGGCTGGTCTTGTGATTGGGATAAAATTTCTTAAGGAATGCTGCAACGAATTCGTCCCATGTTGAAATAGAATGTGCGGGTGTATTGTAAAGCCACTTCTCGGCTAAGTCGCACAAGGTGAATGGGAGAAGACGTAAATGCAGAGCATCCAAAGACAGTTGTGAATTTCCCATCAAAGCACATACGTTTTCGAATTTGGAAATAAACATGTATGCGTTTTCAGAATCAAGACTGTGAAATTTGGGTAACAGTTTGATGAATGGGGGTTGATTTCAAAATTTTCTCCGTTGGCAGGTGGTATAGAAAGACAGGTGGGAAGGGGAACACGTGTAGGATAGCATCTCTCTTGGAGAGAAATGCGTAGAGAATTCTGCGCACCTGCGGACGGTGGCAGAGTGGTGTTAAGGTTTGATGGAAATCCTTCCATCGCGGTCGTGGTGGGTGGTGGGGGAGAAGACGGAGAATTACCGACTCTAGGGTCGATAAAAGAAACACGGACAAGACGGGAAATGGAATCCCGTGTCCAGCCTAACATGTGCGAAATGGTTGTAGCACAAGTGGCAGCGTTGGTAATAATTAGGGGAAAGATTGGTTGGTGTTTGTTTTGAAAAAGATACGGATTTTTGAAAAAAAAATTGATGCAAATCACATCAAATGCACAAGCACAACACTAAGTCTAGTGGTCACCTAGGTCAAGTCTCTAGACCGCTCCTAACTGCCAAAAGACAAGTCACAGGATCAATCCTCCACTGCCTCTTTGTCTCTCCTGTGGCTAGGTAAGTGCCAGGTAAGTGGGAGGTTCTAGAGTGTCTAAGGAACTGTTTAAGTAGTGGGCCTAATTAAGTAACCACTTGCCTTAGACACACTTGCCTTAGACACACTTTTGTGGTGTTTAAGTAGTGGGCCTAATTAAGTAACCACTTGCCTTAGACACACTTGCCTTAGACACCACAAAAGAAACTGTTAGTTATATGTATGCCCTAGAGGCCATTACTGTACATTGGATGTATATTGTAGTGGATGATGGGACATATATAGGTAGGACTTTCTTGCTCGACATGATAGTACGCTATCTGGTTGCTCTTTATCTTAACATGTACACTTTCTGTCTCTCTGTTACATGTTGATAAAGCCCTTAGGATGTGTACTCGACTTCCAGGACTATGATGCAGATCATACTAGTGGGGCCTGGGTAGTCCATGAGTACATCCTTCAATGTTCCTAGTCGTGGGAATATCGAGACGGGGCATCGATATTCCAGAGTAGACTAGCGTATATCTTCTCGACCCATATGATGGGCGATGGATGATCCCATATCCATTGGTGTTTGACATCAGAGATGGTATGCGGGTGCTCAGTGGAGACTGGGTACACTGAACGGACTCGCCGAGAACTCCCAGATGGTATTATACCTCACGTCAGATGGCAGTTCTCTGGTGACACTAATACAGCTTAGTCTGTTGACCCGAGATCGTCATAGAGTCTTGTGTGTCTCCCATTGTGCTTTGATTTCCACCCTACCACGGCTCTACTGAGTCATGCAAACAGGTGGTTTTTGGGTACAGTCCCGATTCACATGGAGGCAATGAGCGATAGGAGGGGATCCGTCTCTCCCGGTATTGGGGGTTGATGTTGCGCTATGCTCGACTGGCCATAACAGGAAATCCCTGGCCAGGGTTGCAGTGATATACTGGTAAGAGTTATCAGTAGTTTCACGAATGTTATGGACCTCACGCTGGCATGACTTATCGAGCTATTGGGGTCTGACGTTTACCACCCCTAGGCGAGACATGCGACATATCAGACGAACAGACTGGACTGTACGGTAAGTGTTACTGGTTGGATTCACAGGAGTGTGAGCGGGCTTGCTCGTCGATCTTCTGATCGCTCAATACCCGGGTGGCCGTTACGTTTAGCAGACCGCTTGCGGCTTTTGGGTGTTTGATATGATCATCACCTGCTGCCGGCGTATTGACGAGTCTTTGGAGTCGTACACAGAGGTTTCCTGGCTCAAGCGAAACGAAATAGGAGCGCATATGAGATATGTGCGGGACCGAGAATAATACCAGTATGTGATACTGTATTCGATTCTCGCGATTTGTGACATTGATCGGTTATATGTGATATAGCCGGGTTATCGGATCAAGTGTTGATTCAATAAGTTGTTGCTATTGATATTAGTCGGTTATATGCGATATGACCGGATCGTTAAGTCAAGTGTTGATTTAATGATTTAATGTATAATTATATATTTGATATATTACTTTGCATTAACTAGTATTGGCTCACTCAAGATTGATTTTCTCACTTGATGTGCACATTGTATATGTGATATATTTTTGTGCACTTGTTTGTATCATGTTTGATGATACATGCAAACTTGGGTGTGTATGATTAAACCATGGTTATGTTAATGGTTAGGGTTTTGATTTACTTATCTATTTATTTTTGTTTATTCATTTATTTTGGAAAGAAATGAAATGGTTGCTTGTTTTGTCCTTTGTTGAAACTTCATGAAGCTTTGAAGCTTTAACCATTTTGTTTCTTAGCCTTAACCTAACCATTAAACCTAACCCTAGTTTATTCTCTACACTTAACCATGGTTGCTATATGATAAGAATCACTTCATTTTCTATTTTGAATAATACTTATCATATTCTTTTTATTCTTCTTCTTCTTCTTCTTCAACATGAAGAAAGCTTGCTACCATTAATGGCAACATGAGAAAAAGAGTGAGAAATCCAATTCTAAAGTGAACCCACTTCCTATTTCTTCATCCTCTACCACTTTCCAAGTAGTATAGGGTGTTTTCTTCACAAGTTTCATGACTTGGTGAAGTTGGAACTTGATCTTGAGTTGCCTCGACGTAGATCATTTTCGGCATCGAAGTCGACGACCTAGCCCAATCATTTCTCCGACGAAACCTTCGCTAGAGTCCGGATTCTGATAGGTACAGTGGAGGGACGTCATCACGGAGCTTAGGAAGTGGAGGACCGGATCTACAAAGGTTGTAGTCACTTTCCTTTAGCAATAAAGTTGTTTACTTGCTTGCATCACCTTATCATCTAGTTAACGATCCGTATTAGGGTTTGTAGGCACATGAAAAAATTTTAATTGGGCATGTTTGATCTGTTGTGAGACCTCATTAGTGTGCCTAGGATCCCTACAGTGGTATCAAAGCCTAGCTAGAGCCTTAGGTGATGCGTAGACGGAGTTAGAAGTCCGATCGAACCGAAACCCTAATCTCAAATTGCTCTCTGTACATTTTTTGAAATCAGGGATTTTTGAGAATTAAAAATATGCAGAAAAATCAGCAGGAGTTTCTAAGAATTACTGTGAAGCCCCTACTCCTGATTCCATTAAAGCGCGGCGGAACCGCGGCCACTTAGTCGCTTCTTCAATTGATTTTTGCACAGTAATTCCTATATTTTGGTGCTGTATTTTCTGGGAATTTTTAACTTCTACTCAAGAGTTGAGTTTTCTGGGTTGTATTGGGAGTTCGACATTTTGATCGGAATCTTTAACTTTGTCTATGTGTTTTTCCGGATAATTTTAGAATATGTTAAAAAGTTCGACCGGATGTAAATACCCACTTTTTCCCCTGCCGGGAAATTTCCAATTGTTGGATTTTTCTGTAGTTTAACGACGTTCTAAGTAGTGCAAGTAACACGATGGTCCCTTTAGAAGAAACCTTAACTCGATTATGTGACCATCTTGAACTGCCCTTTGAACCTTAGGGTTTGGGGCAGTACGGCGTGCCACATGTGAGGCGTTGGCTTGACCCTTCTACGGCTGGACCGTTGGTACTGAGGCATGAAGTGAATGTTTTTAAACTTATTTCATGTGTTGAGCTGTTTCGGGAAAACTTGGGTGTTCGATTGTTCGATCGGAAAGTTTAACATTTTCTATTTATCCGGAATATGATACAATATTTGGAATCCACAAATAGTTATGAGATAACTGAATGAATGTTATAAACATAGCACTTTAGTCTCACTTGATCGGTTGCCACGGAATTTTGATACGATCAAAAGTCCGTCGCAATCACGTAGCGTACGCGGATACTCGCCGGGTAAACTTAATAGACAGCCTCACCCCATAGCCCCGACCAAGTGACTATAGGAGAACCCCGTCGCCGAAAGCATCCGTTCGGGTGCTCGCGGCAGCGGTGTTCCGCCTTGGTGCACTTCGTCGACGGTATCAGGGGTGCGGCCGTCTACTGAAGTTTGCAACGAGCATTCGATCAGGATGTCGGGAATCTTGTTGAATTGCCCGACTTAATATTGAAAAGTGTTTTCGATAATGAGACTAAATTGCGGGGTTTATAATTGTTAGGCATGCGATGTCTAAGTATTTCATTTGATTAGGCATGCGATGTCTAAAGAGGTTGCGGATTCCAACTGTTGTAGTTTTACACTTTCTTTTCTGTGACCGTAAGTGTAATATGTGATATCGCCGGTTTCGTTGCTATATGTCAACGACAATTGGGATACGCATGTTTACTTACGTTGATGACATGTGATGTTATGTGTTGCTGGATATGTTATATTGGATCGTCGTGTTTGAATAGCCGGGTTTTTTTTATGTGAGATGAGTGTTTTTCCTTTTTCATTCATGTAAAAACCTGTATTTAATATTCTTTTATTGGGGCACTTCCAGGTTGCGGATGATGTCACCATTTGTATATTATTTACTTTTCCGCATTAGGATAGACCCAAGGAGGGAAGCACAAGTAACCGGGTTCTAGGGTCCAGTGGGAGACTATCTCGAGGAGTCGAGTCCGGGTCTCCTAACCCTAGAATTGGTAGGGTTGCTTGCCGCTCTCGTAGGGGTCTAGGGGTGTGGGATTGGCTATTCATCACGACCGTGGAATCCGTGTTTTATACTGGCTCGTATTAAAAACACGGATGTCCTAGTATATCCAATGTTTCATATGATTCTTCTGCTGTGTTATCTGTGATGTGATCATGTGATTTGTTCAGATAGATATTATATATAGCATATATGATATATTATATAGACGTTGCTTATGTTTTACACCCGCGCTAGCCCTGCCTCACTCTGGCGTTAGTTACCTAACCTAACGGTGCAGACGGGACATCGAGGCGAATGCGGATGGCATAAGCGTACGTTATATTTATCTGTGATGTTTAGGCGGACTTAATTGATGGGACATTCATTAATGAGATTAATGAAAGAAAATAAACCTAAAAGATGTTGTGGAATCGAATTTCAAAATAAAACAGGTAGCTATAGTTCTTGCTTTGCATCGCGGTGTTCTTTGTAGAACATCCTGCACCTTATTCGATAAGGAAAGACCGAGATCCCTTCACCGGGAGTGACTCCTTTAGCAATAACTGGCAGATGCTACACACTCGGTTTGTCTTTTGATTGCTTCTATAGTTTCTGCTTTTCACAGTGATATATATGATATATCCCGCACCTTATTCGATGAGGAAAGGGCCGACGATCCCTTCACCGGGAGTGACCCCTTTAGCAAAACTAGAAAAGCCTCAAAAACATTCCATTTAAAAACCATTTGATTCCGCAATGAGATCAAGTTCAAAGCGTTAAAGGTTTTCATAAAAACCATTCGCAACCTTCCGTCATTTTAGGAAGTAGAGTACTTAGTATTCGTGCTGTGTTTGTTGACCATAGTCAAGGCACAGTGTACGGTAGCTAAGTGATGTCTTCCTATACCGCATATGATGCGATTAGTTAGGACAGTTACGTGACTTTGTTGACCTTAGTTAAGGGTCATGTGGGTGGGTCTAATTAATCACGAAATGACGGGTAGAACTTGACTAGTGCTTATGATTTGTTGACTATAGTTAAGGTCATAAGTGCTAGGGGTAAAAACCTTTATCGGGAGTTTCAAGTGTTGAAATTTGCAATGAGATTGCATACCTTCTATATGATAGTTGGATCCCGATACCCACTGCGAGTAATTGTTACTCCTGGGAGAGTTTTGCACTTTACAATTAGCCGATCAAGTAGGTGTCTAGAAAGGTGTCAACGGGGTTACGCCTATGGGAAAACGAGGTTTACTGTAATCAGGTCCGTGCGAAAGCACGGGGAACCTCCCTCAAAGTACCGACACTGGCCTGGCTGAAAGATTGGCAGACTTGTAGAGTGTAATTAATCCCGGCTAGTCTTTCCTTTTAAGGTTTGAAGGAAGATTTGATAAAAACAGTGGGAGCCATCCTGATTAGATAAAATAAATAACCAATCTGATCTTGCAAGAGCGCACGCAGAGTGTTTTTTTATCTCTCTCTCCAGGTAGCGACCATATCACGCCTTAATCAAGATAATAATATGGATGTATTGACTTAACCCGCTTGTTATACTGAGCTGGGGAACGTTGGTCCCGCTCCAACTTATAATTGTTATAAGACCGAGAAGGAAATAGGGGAATACCAGAATTCCTATGCCGCCCAAACGAAGAAAGTGCATATGATGCATCTTCTTCGGGTGTGTTCGTTACACAGAACTGTTTCTCAGTATCCTCTGCATCCTGGGTATTTGATACCGGATCAGGATCCCAGATATGTAATCTGTTACATAGGGCTACATGAAGGCAGAGAAATGAGAACGGGCGATAAGTTTCATGAGACAGAAAACGGGGCAAGTGTTGCAGCCAAGTCTGTTGGTCACTGTCACCCTGTATTACCAGTACATTGATTCTGAATGAATGTTATTAGATACCGAACCTGATATACAAAATCATATCAGTCTCTTTATTAGTAAAGAAAGGATATAATTTTGTATTGTTGGATAATGTTTTTAACATTTCCTATATCAAAAGTTGATCGGTTCAGGCACGTTATCTAAAAGCATTGATGTTCTAAATCAAACTACAGTTCCTAGTATATAGAACACACACAAGAGGAATAGTTCAGAAATGAACGAATCCTTCTTGAGGCATTGTAGAGTAGGTCATATCAATGCAACCCGACTAGCTGAAGTTACATTTTAGATGCATATTTAAATCAGTTTAAATTTACATCTTATGAAACTTGCCAGTCATGTCACAAAGATGAAATGACCATAGCTCTGTTTATTGGAAACAGAGAAAGAGTTAATGAACTCTTAGGACTGATACATGATGATGTATGTAAGGTCTCCTGTCTACACATGTCAGGACCGGTTCTTTGTACTTCATTACATTCTCTGATAGTCTCTCAAGATTCAGCCATATGTTCCTGTTTGAACATAGGACCGAACCTTTTGAGATATTCACAGAATATAAGTTAGAAGTAGAGAACCAAAAACCGGGTATAAGTATTATATCCTATGATAAGATCAGGGAGGAGAATACTTGTGCATGGAATTCTTGGACTGTTTTAAAGGAGAATGAGATTCTCTCTCGGTGCTACTCCTCTGTATACACCAAAGCACAACGGTGTATCAGGGCGGAGCAATCGCACCGTATTAGATATGGTGTGCTCTATGATGAGTACTACTGAGTTACCTATTTCCTCTTGGGGTTGTGCACTTGAGAAGCTGCATACCCATTGAATTAGGTTCAAGTCAGATCACTGCCTACCACTCCATATAAGATATGGTATGGGAAGAGCCTATCTCTTAAGTAAATTAAGATTTGGGATTGTCCGGCCTATGTCAAAAGCAAAATCCAGACAAGATCGAGGAAAGGTCAGTTCTATAGAATTGGAAAGGTTCTAGCTATACAAAACTGCAACTGATGATTTGACAGAACCAAAGGATTCAATAGTCCTCGACGAACCTCAGCCTCTCCGCCGATCTGGTAGGGTTCCTCACCTACCTGAGAGATACTTCGGTTTCTCGATGACAGTGGGAGCGAGGATTGCATCATGAGATGATGACCCAACTAGATTCGAGCAGGTCATCGAGAGTAGGGACTCTGTAAGAATGGCTGGATGCTTAGCGATCTGAGATGGAATCCATATACACCAACAAAGTATGGACTTTGGTTGCGATATCTGAAGGGTTAAATCCCCATCAGGAGCAAGCATATCTTGAGAAGATTACTTGGTTTAGATGGAAAAGTTGAGATTTTCAAAGCTAGACTTGTTAAAGGTTTTCGTCATCGACCAAGCGTGGATAATGATGAAACCTTTTCCAGGGACTATGCTTAAGTCCATCCAGATCCTACTTACCATTGCTACATACCGTGACTACGATATCTGGTGGTTGGGTGCCATGACTACTTTTCTAAATAATGATTTAGAAGAGAACGTCTATAAGAACACAGCCAGAGGGCTTCGTAAACAGTGGGAGCAGTGGAAACGTGTGCAAGTTGCTTTACAGGATAAAGCAGGCATCGCGGAGTTGGAACATCTGTTTTGATGTGGTAGTCAAAGAGTTTGACTTCATCAAAATGGTAGATGAACCTTGTATATACAAAAAGGTAGTAGGGAGTATGGTTGTGATCCTCGTAGAGTACGTAGATGACATACTCTTGATAGGAAAAGAGTTTCCTATACTACGATCGATCGATCTCCTCTTATCACATGGATTCTCCAATAGGATAAAGGTGATACCTCCTAAATCCTGAGATTTGGGTCTATGAGATAGATCTAAATGGATGTTAGGATTCTCACTAGTTGTAGTGAGATGGTATCAGTTGATCCTGGGGAGAATCACTGGAAAGGTTCCAGGGTGATAAGGACGACTGAATGTCAGTCGCAGGCATTGTCTTTACCCTCAGTAAAGGGACAGTATGTTGGAAGAGTTCCAAGCTAGATACCGTGGCAAACTAGACGATAAAGGCTGGTAACATCGCTATTAAAGATACTACCAAAGAGGAAGTTTGGGTGTATATTGGTTCATGAGATGAACTAGGTTCCCACCATTGTGTAACAATGGAAGTGTGGTTTTGGCCAAGGAACCATGATCCCATCAGTGACCCAGACATATTCTGAGGCAGCATCACCTGATCATGGAGATAGTTGATCTCCAGGGTGATCGAGATTAGGAGAGTAGACTCAGAGGACAACACGGCTGATCCACTCACGAAGGCCTTTTCCCACAGAGAGACTTATATGGGATGGTTGAGTATTAGATACTACAACCACTGCTACAGATGGCCCTAGTGCAAGTGGGAGATTGTTAGTTATGTGTATGCCCTAGAGGCCATTACTGTACATTGGATGTATTTTGTAGTGGATGCTGGGACATATATAGGTAGGACTTTCTTGCTCGACATGATAGTACGCTATCTGGTTGCTCTTTATCTTAACATGTACACTTTCTGTCTCTCTGTTACATGTTGATAAAGCCCTTAGGATGTGTACTTGACTTCCAGGACTATGATGCAGATCATACTAGTGGGGCCTGGGTAGTCCATGAGTACATCCTTCAATGTTCCTAGTTGTGGGAATATCGAGACGGGGCATCGATATTCCAGAGTAGACTAGCGTATATCTTCTCGACCCATGTGATGGGCGATACATGATCCCATATCCATTGGTGTTTGACATCAGAGATGGTATGCGGGTGCTCAGTGGAGACTGGGTAGACTGAACGGACTCGCCGAGAACTCCCAGATGGTATTATACCTCACGTCAGATGGCAGTTCTCTGGTGACACTAATACAGCTTAGTCTGTTGACCCGAGATCGTCATAGAGTCTTGTGTGTCTCCCACTATGCTTTGATTTCCACCCTACCACGGCTCTACTGAGTCGTGCAAACAGGTGGTTTTTGGGTACAGTCCCGATTCACATGGAGGCAATGAGCGATAGGAGGTGATTCGTCTCTCCCGGTATTGGGGGTTGATGTTGCGCTATGCTCGACTGGCCATAACAGGAAATCCCTGGCCAGGGTTACAGTGATATACTGGTAAGAGTTATTAGTAGTTTCACGAATGTTATGGACCTCACGTCGGCATGACTTATCGAGCTATTGGGGTCTGACGTTTACCACCCCTAGGCGAGACATGCGACATATCAGACGAACAGACTGGACTGTACGGTAAGTGTTACTGGTTGGATTCACAGGAGTGTGAGCGGGCATGCTCGTCGATCTTCTGATCGCTCAATACCTGGGTGTCCGTTACGTTTAGCAGACCGCTTGCGGCTTGTGGGTGTTTGATATGATCATCACCTGCTGCCGGCGTATTGACGAGTCTTTAGAGTCCTACACAGAGGTTTCCTAGCTCAAGCGAAACGAAATAGGAGCGCATATGAGATATGTGCGGGACCGAGAATAATACCAGTATGTGATACTGTATTCGATTCTCGCGATTTGTGACATTGATCGGTTATATGTGATATAGCCGGGTTATCAGATCAAGTGTTGATTCGATAAGTTGTTGCTATTGATATTAGTCGGTTATATGCGATATGACCGGATCGTTAAGTCAAGTGTTGATTTAATGATTTAATGTATAATTATATATTTGATATATTATTTTGCATTAACTAGTATTGGTTCACTCAAGATTGATTTTCTCACTTGATGTGCACATTGTATATGTGATATATTTTTGTGCACTTGTTTGTATCATGTTTGATGATACATGCAAACTTGGGTGTGTATGATTAAACCATGGTTATGTTAATGGTTAGGGTTTTGATTTACTTATCTATTTATTTTTGTTTATTCATTTATTTTGGAAAGAAATGAAATGGTTGCTTGTTTTGTCTTTTGTTGAAACTTCATGAAGCTTTGAAGCTTTGACCATTTTGTTTCTTAGCCTTAACCTAACCATTAAACCTAACCCTAGTTTATTCTCTACACTTAACCATGGTTGCTATATGATAAGAATCACTTCATTTTCTATTTTGAATAATACTTATCATATTCTTTTTATTCTTCTTCTTCTTCTTCAACATGAAGAAAGCTTGCTACCATTAATGGCAACATGAGAAAAAGAGTGAGAAATCCAATTCTAAAGTGAACCCACTTTCTATTTCTTCATCCTCTACCACTTGCCAAGTAGTATAGGGTGTTTTCTTCACAAGTTTCATGACTTGGTGAAGTTGGAGCTTGATCTTGAGTTGCCTCGACGTAGATCATCTTCGGCATCGAAGTCGACGACCTAGCCCAATCATTTCTCCGACGAAACCTTCGCCAGAGTCCGGATTCCGATAGGTACAGCGGAGGGACGTCATCACGGAGCCTAGGAAGTGGAGGACCGGATCTACAAAGGTTGTAGTCACTTTCCTTTAGCAATAAAATTGTTTACTTGCTTGCATCGCCTTATCATCTAGTTAATGATCCGTATTAGGGTTTGTAGGCACATGAAAAAATTTGAATTGGGCATGTTTGATTTGTTGTGAGACCTCATTAGTGTGCCTAGGATCCTTACAGAAACGTGGATAAACAATGGATTATCCACGGCCTTCTTCTATCCTAACTGAGCGCGACGGTCCTTAGAGTCATGTCTAGATTTCTTTTAGTTAATGAGGGTAATGCGGATGCAAGTTTATGATTTTCGGGGTTTAGGAAGGGTAATGAACTCCCCACCTAATCTGAATTTGGCCGTGCCCCTTAAATTCCGTATTAATATGCAAACAACCAAGAATAAAAAACACGCACAATTTTTATTGCTTTTTGCGGCGCTGCGAATTATTTACAAAGAAACCTGCAGCAAATTTGTTATTGGAGCAGACAGAGAGAGATAAGAAAGTTAAGGAATCACCTGAGAAATTCCGTACAGTAACGCTACAGGAGCGCCGCGGTTCAGCAGCAATGAAGCCCTATTGCCGCGGTTCCGCGGTTTGATAGTCTGTTCCCTGCACCAAATTTCTTCAGGCTGCTACTATTCACCTTCTAGGCTCTTTGGAATATTCAGAATTTTTTTTCCCAAGCTCCACAGATTCCAGATTTCTTCGCAACAAATCACAACGAATCATTTAGTGTTTGCGCGAATTTAGATCTAAAAATATAGATGGAATAAACTTTTCAACTCAAATTTAAAAAACGAACGATTTAGCGCACTATCCCCGGTAACGGCGCCATTTGATTGAATGATTTCTCGGTGTGTATATAAGAAAAGTGTAAGAAATCACAACCAAAAATATTTTGACCGCAATCAATAACGGTGTCGATTTGTAGCGCGTTAGCAAGTGCGGATCGTCCATAGGGAAAGTGTAATCCGTTCGTAATTCGAATTAGATGAATTGAAAATTAAAGAAAAGAGAAAAGAAGACAATTCAATTCAAGATTTGTAAAATGAATTCAAGAATCATCTAGATCTAATCTAAAATCAAGAAAACATTAAAATCAAGAATCAAGAATTGATGATTTCCAAATCCAATAATCAAGAATCGAAATGAGGCTCGTAGGAATCGATCGAATCTATAGACGTGATGAAATCTAGTGATTACGTATTCTTATCCATTAATGAGTTGATACTAGATCGATGATGATTAATCGAGGTTTAAGGATCTTTTAAAAAAACTAGGGTTTCTTCATCTCATCCCTTGTCCTTTCGATGAATCTCATTCAAATTCTAGCCTCGAGTAAATTCATGAATCGATCGTGGATCACTAATTAAGAGCGAACACAATCATGAAAGCATCGCTCGAAACTAGGTTGCTGATTCTTCAATTTACACGAGTTTACAAAACTTATAGGAATTAAGAATCGTTTCAAGATTTGTCACATCATCGTCTATTGATCGTCTCGATTCCTCCACGAGCGGAGTTTTACTCAAACATCATAACAAGAAACACAATCACAAATTGAGATCGAATCATGATGCAAGAATGTAAAGAAAGCAAGATATAGAAATTTCACCTTTATTTATCAACTATTTTGTTACAATTCTCTCAAGATCTACAAGAGGAAAGAACTCGATCGTTGATTTCGGCTTCGCTCGTCTCCTTGAGTCGCGGATCTCCTTGGATCACTTGCTCCGATGAAGTCCGGCGTTGCTTTCTAAAGGATCGAAGGCTTCATGCTTGATTTGGTACTCGGAGTTCTTGATTTTGGCTTTGGATTTTGAATTGGGGATTAGGGTTTACAAGTCGTGTCACTCAACTTGTATTGGGGAGATGGTGGAAGAATGAACAACCTTTGAGAAGAAGCTCTAGGATTCCTTTTATAGCCTTCACTAGCTTTGGCTTCCTTTAGAAGCTAGGTTTAGTTTAGCTTCCCTTGTAAGATAGGTAGTTAGGTAGAAGCTTCTAGAGGTAGTTAGTTAGGCTTAGCTTCTTTCATAAGCTTGGAGGTTAGGGAGAAGTTTCTAGGCTTAGTTTGTTAAGTAGCTTGCTGTGGAAGCTTGAACATGATTAGCTTGAACAAGGAGCTTGCTGATCTGGCAGAAGACTCTGGAGATTTCTGGAAATTGCCATAGCTTGATGAGGTGTAGGCATTGAGAGAAGAGTAGTGGAGAAGATTTCAGATGACATCACTGTCACGTGACCGCGGATCTGCGGCACATGCCTTGCTCTGGCCGCGGATCCGCGGCCGTTTGGCTGCCTTGGTGCATCAATTTTCCAGTGTGTCTTCCTGCTGACTTCATGGTATTTTGCTGATATGTTGAATCTTATAATTAGTCCTTGATCACTGACAGCTCTCAAGTCTTTGAGTTGGCGTATTTTTAACAGCACTTTTAACTAATTTGGCTTTTCTCCTGGAATTTCCTGCACAGATTCTCGAAACAAGTGTTGCGCTATACAAGGATGATGCGATGCCATGATAAACACTCAATTTCCCTCAAAATGTCGGTTTTAAAGTATAACAGAGGTAATTTGGTATTTTACGACTGTTTTGCTAATATGTGCTATATTAATACCGAACACTTATAGATGAGTGTAAATGGTAGGGAAATTGACGTGTTAAAAATGCAATATTTTTGACTGATCAATAATCGCTAACACCTTGGCTGCAAAAATTGCATCGTTTCCAACTCTTGAAACTTTATCATCCATTCCCAGTTCTCTATCTATCCATAGCCTATGTAACAGATTACATATATGGGATCCTGATACGGTATCTCATACCCAGGACGTAGAGGATACTGAGAAACAGTTCTTTGTAACGAACACACCCGAAGAAGATCATTATCATGCACTTTCTTCGTTTGGGCGGCACGGGAATCCCGGTAATCCCCAATTTCCTGCTCGGTCTTATAACAATTATAAGTTGGAGCGGGACCAACATTCTCCAGCACAGTATAACAAGCGGGTTCGGTCAATTCATCCATATTATTATCTTGATTAAGGCGTGACATGGTTGCTACTTGGAGAGAGAGAGAGAGAAGAAAACACTCAGCGTATGCTTTTTCAAGATTAGATTGGTTATTATTTTATCTAATTAGGATAGCTCCCACTGTTTTTATCAAATCTTCCTTCAAACCCTAAAAGGAAAGACTAGCTGGGATTAATTACACTCTATTAATTCGCCAATCTTTCAGCCAGGCCAGTGCCGGTACTTTGAGGGAGGTTCCCCGTACTTTCGTACGGTCCTAATTAAAATAAACCTCATTTTTCCACGGGCGTAACCCCGTTGACACCTTTCTAGACACCTACTTGATCGGCTAATTGTAAAGTGCAAAACTCTCTCAGGAGTAACCATTACTCGCAGTGGGTATCAAGATCCAACTATCTCATAGAAGATATGCAATCTCATTGCAAATTTCAACACTTGAAATTTCCGATAATTTTGCCCCTAGCGTGGCTATGACCTTGACGCAGGCCAAACTACCCATAGTCCGCTAGTCAAGTTCAACCCGTATATTGCTGGATTGAATTAAACCCACCTGTACGACCCTTGACGCAGGCCAAACTACGCCGTACGAATACCCTAATCCAATCGCATCTCATGCAGCAGATAAGTACTAATTTAGCTACCGTGCACTACGCCTTGACGCAGGCCAAACTACCATAGCACGAATACTAAAATATCACTTATCTGAAATGTCGGAGGGCTACGACAGGTTTTTAAGAAATCCTTTTGCGTAATGAACTTGATATCGTCGTAGAATCAAATGATTTAAAATAGAGTGTTTTTGAGGCCTTTGCTAGTTTCGCTAAAGAGGTCACTTCCGGTGAAGGGATCTCGGCTTTTTCCTCGTCGAATGAGGTGCAGGATATTCACAATACCACTATGCAAAGCAAAAAACTAGAAAAGCAATCAAAAGACGAAACCGAGGGTTGTAGCATCTTCCAGTTATCGCTAAAGAGGTCACTCCCGGTAAAGGGATCTCGGCTCTTTCCTTATCGAATAAGGTGCATGATATTCTACAAGGAACACCGCTATGCAAAGCAACAACTAGAGCTACCTGTTTTTGAAAATTTGATTTCACAATATCTTTAGGTTTATTTTCTTTCATTAATCTCATTAATGAAGTCCCATCATTTAAGTTACCTAAGCATCACAGATAAATACAACGTACGCTTATGCCATCCGCATTCGCCACGAAGTCCCGTCATGCACCGTTAGGTTAGGTAACTAACGGCAGAGCGGGGCAGGGCTAGCGCGGGTGTAAAACATAAGCAACGTCTATAATATATCACATATATTATATACAGTATCTATCACATCATATAAAGTGATCGCATCACAGAATATAGCAGCAGAAAACAACATATGAAATATTGGATATACTAGGATTTCCGGATTTTAAATTAAGCCAGTATAAAATACGGATTCCACGGTCGTGATGAATAGCCAAACCCACATCCCTAGACCCCTACGAGAGCGGCAAGCAACCCTACCAATTCTAGAGTTAGGAGACCCGGACTCGACGCCTCGAGATGGTCTCCCACTGGACTCTAGAACCCGGTTACTTGTGCTCCCCTCCTTGGGTCTATCCTAATGCGGAAAAGTAAATAATATACATCATCGGTGACATCTTCCTCAACCCGGAAGTGCCCCAATAAAAGAATATTACATACAAGTTTTTACATGAATGAAAATGAAAAACTCTCATCTCACATAAAACCCCCGGCTATTCAAACACGACGATCCAATATAACATATCCCAGCAATACATAACATCACATGTCATCAACGTAAGTAAATATGCGTATCTCAATTGTCGTTGATGTATAGCAACGAAACCGGCGATACACCACATATTACACTTACGATCGCAGAAAAGAAAGTGAAAAACTACAACAATTGGAATCCGCAACCATCTTAGACATCATAAACCTAATGTATCACATACTTTGGATTTCATGCCCAACCACATGAATTCCTTAGACATCGCATGCCTAACAATTATAAACCCCGCATTTTAGTCTCGATATCGAAAACACTTTTCAATATCAAGTCAGGTAATTCAACAAGATTCCCAACATCCTGATCGAATGCTCGTCGGAAACTTTAGTAGACGGCCGCACCCCCGATACCGTCGACAAAGTGCACTTAGGCGGAACACCGCGGCCGTGGGCACCCAAACGGATGCTTTTGGCAATGGGGTTCTCCTACAGTCACTTGGTCGGGGCTATGGGGCATGGCTATCTAGTAAGGTTACCCGGCGAGTATCCACGTACGCTACGTGATTGCGATGGACTTTTGATCACATCAAAATCCCGTGGCAACCGATCAAATGAGACTAAATTGCTAGATTTACAAAATTCAAATTAGTTTTCTTGTGGATTCCAAGTATTGTATCCTATCACATGATATCCGGACGACGTTAAACTTTTCGATCGATTCATCAAAGTCCCATAATTCTCCGAGAGCTCAACACTTGAGAACAGTTTAATAATACCCAGAACATGCCATAGTACCTATGGACCAACCGTAGAAGGGCATACCCAAGCCTCATTAATGGCACCGCGGAATTGCTGTAAACCCTAAGGTTCGAAAGCGGTTCCATGGTCATTATGTCGAGTTAGGATTTCATTCTTCTAGAGGTTTCCCAAAATTACTTGCATGATTTTCCGAATACGTTAAACTTGGAAAAATAGGTTTTTGACATTCGTTCGAACATTTTAACTTCGCCTAGACAACATGCGAATTCCCGAAACAATGTTAAAACTACAAATACGAAACACTCCGAATTGCCTATACTGTAAGATCACATCACAGGCAAACTTAGCAAAAACAAATAACACCTGAAACACCAAAACCCAGAGACTGGAACACAGAAAATTTTTGAAGACAGAACACTTCAATGGGGCCGGCCTCCTCGGTTTTTGTGCCCATGTGCTCAGCCAAATTCCGAGCAAACCCCTTCAAAATTTCTCTGTGTTCATGTCATATCTCATAAAACATTCTGCAGTTGTGTAAAAAATTTTTAGAGCCCTTTTTAAATTCGACAGAAACTGGGTCGCAATGTTTAAAGTTTCGGAGTAGTTTCGATTTTGTAATCTAAAAAACATCATCTAATTTTTTAGCATGGCTCTGATACCACTGAAGGGTTGCCTAGCACGGCAGCAAGGTTTCGGGAGGTATCGTCCATGCCAATTTCAAAAATTTGCCGTTCTAGCTAACCCTAACCGTAGAATCATTACTAGAAAATCCGACGAATACAAATGTAAACAACTTTACATCTAAGTGAATGAGGAATACAACCTTTATAGACCGGTCCTTCACTTCAATAGCTCCGTGTAGTAGTCCCCTAGCTGCAAGTAGTGAAATCCCGAACTCTAGAAAGGCTCCACAAGATGAACGGAACAAGCTTGCTCGAAGTCTTCAAGGCTGAAGATGATCTACGTCGAGGAGACTCAAGCTCATGCTACCTCTTCACTAATGGTGATATTAGTGAAGCAAACACTCTAAACTAAATGGCTAATAGTAGAGGATGATGAAGTAGGAATTTTGCTCACATTAGATTTTTATTTTCTCACAATATTTTCATCATCTCCAAAAAGCTAGTGAGCTTGAGGAAGGAGATGAAGAAATGCAACCATGGAAAATTGCAAGTGTAGAATGTAAATCATGGGTGAGTTAATATCATATATTAACCCTTGTAGAGACTAAACCATGGCTAATGTAAATGTTGGGTTAATAAATATCTTAAGTATAACAAAATGAGTGGACTTGGTCAATGGTTCCACAAGCTTCTCCAAGCTTCAACCATTAAACCAATTTCCACTAATTTCGATTAACCTTAAATAAATAAAACCCTTTATTACATCAAGCATGGTGTAAGTCACACACACACCCATAAAGCATGTATCATCAAGCATGCCACAAAAACATGTACAATAATATATATCACATATATACACATGCACATAAGTGAGAAAAGAAATCATAAGTGAGCATGTATTAGTTAATGTAACTTAATATATCAAATATATAAATATACATTAAATTATTAAATCAACTCTTGATTTAATAATCCGGCTATATCTCATACAACCGAGTAATATCATGTGTATCAACTTATCGAATCAACACTTGATTTGATAACCCGGCTATATCACATATAACCGACCGATAACACAAATCGCGAGAATAGAATATAGTATCACATATCGGATTAATCTCGGTCCCGCACATATCACATATGTTCTCCTACTTCGTTTCGCATGAAACAGGAAACCTATGTGTAGGACTCTAAAGACTCGTCAATACGCCGGCAGTAGGTGATGATCATATCAAACACCGACAAGCCGCAAGTGGTCTGCTAAATGTAATGGCCACCTGGGTATTAAGAGATCATAAGATCAAAAAGCAAGCCTGCTCATACTCCTGCGAATCCAATCAGTAACACTACCGTACAGTCCGGTCTTTTCATCTGATATGTCGCATATCTCGCCTGGGGGTGGTAAATGTCAGACCCCAATAGCGTGATAAGTCATGCCGATATGAGGCTCATAACGGGTCGAGAAACTACTGATAACACATACCAGTAAATCTCAGAAACAGCCTTGGCCAGGGATTTCCTGTTATAGCCAATCGACCACAGCGCAACATCAACCCCCAATACCGGGAGAGACGAATCCCCTCCTATCGCTCATTGCCTCCATGTGACTCGGTACTGTACCCAAAAACCACCTTTTTGCACGATCTCTTGACCCTGGTATGGTGGAAATCAAAGCAAAGTGGGAATCACATAAGACTCTATAACGATATCGGGTCGACAGACTAACCTGCACCAGTGTCACAAGAAAACTGCCATCTGACGTGAGGTATAATACCATCTAGGAGTTCTCGGCGAGTCCGTACAGTGTACCCAGTCTCCATTGAGCACCCGTATACCATCTCTGATGTCAAACACCAATGGATATGGGATCATCCATCGCCCATCTGTATGGGTTGAGAAGCTATACGCTAGTCTACTCTGGTGTATCGATGCCCCGTCTCGATACACCCACGACTGGGGACATTAAAAGATGTACTCACGGACTACCTTTGTCCCACTAGTATGATCCGCATCATAATCCAGGTAGTCAAGTACACATCCTAAGGGCTTTATCAACATGTAACAGAGAGACAATCAGTGTACATGTTAAGATAATGAGTAACCAGATAGCATACTATCATGTCGAGCAAGAAAGTCCTCCCTATTTATGTCCAAGTATCCACTATAATATACATCACATGTACAATAATGGCCTCTTGGGCATACGTATAACTAACAGATCTGCCGTGTTATCCTTCGCGTCAACTCTCCTTACCTCGATCCCTTGGTGATCAACCATCTCCCTGATCAGGTGATACTGTCATCAGAATATGTCTGGATCGCTGATGGGACCGGCGTTCCTAGGACAAAGCCACAACTCCATTGTTGTCACAATAACAGTTATTGGACGCTCAATGGTAGGAACCATGTTAATCTCTTGAACAAGAATTATCCAGACATCCACTATGGTAGCATCGTTGGTAGCGATGTATTCAATCTTTATTGTCTAGTTTGCCACGGTATCTATCTTGGAACTTTTCCAACATACCGTCCCTCCACTGAGGGTAAAGACAAAGCCCGAGACTGACTTTCAGTCGACCTTATCACTCTCGGAGCTGGAATTGGTAAAGGACTCCCACTGGAGTTCACCGTTACCAAACCCTAAGAACATTTTTTTAGTGCTTCTCAAGTACTTAAGAACGTTCTTCACAGCTTTCCAGTGATTCTCCCAAGATCCGATTGATTCCTAATCACTACACCTAGTGAGTTAGCTACATCTGGTCTAGTACATAATATCGCATACATGATAGAGCCTACTTCCGAAACATAGGGTATCCCTTGCACGCGAGCTCTCTCCTAATCAGTCTCGGAAGGCATCTTTTTAGAGAGAGTGATTCCTGAGTAAGTGGGCGAACCACCACGCTTAGAATCTTCCATACTAAACCCCTTTAGTATGGTGTTAATGTACCTGGATTTGGGACACTCCCAACATCCACTTAGATCTATCCCCATAGATCATAATCCACAAGATGTAGTAGGTATCATCCAGATCTTCCATGGAGAATCCTCGTGTTAAGAGGAGCTTGACCGAGTGTAGCATATGAAACCATTTCCTATCAAGAGTAAGTCATCTACGTACAATACGTAGAAGACAACCTTGCTCTCTACAAACTTCTTGTATATACAAGATGTTAGTGTTTATGCCCTAGAAGGCCATTACTGTATCATACTAGTTTGTATATTACTTAATGGAAGCTTGGGATATTCACATGTATATTACAGTCTTGCTAAACATAGTAGTATGCTACTTGGTTTTTCTATCTTAATATGTGAGTATACATATTGATAGAGCTCTTAGGATCTTGCTTGACTACCAGCGTTGTGATGGTAGTCACACTCGTAGGGGCTGGGTAGTCTACAAGCACATCCTTATTCAGGTCCCTAGTCGTAGGATTATCGAGACAGGGCATCGATACTCCGGAGTAGACTAGTGTGTACGCTTCTCATCCCAGTTGGGGAGATGGTCTGTCCCACAGCCGTCAGTACGTCGTACTGGAGATATATACAGGTGCTCGTTGGGTTACGGGTACACCGGACAGGACTCGCAGGGAACTGTTGAGGTCACTCTACTTGCCGAGGAGGAAATGTCAATTCTTGCTTGGTTTTATACCAGTCGTCAGTGAATAGTTCCCAGGTGACATGAGTACAACATAGTCCGCAGACTTGACACTGCTACTTCGCCTCGAGTGTGTCCCACTGTTCTTAGATTGCTACCCTACCACGGCTCAAAGGAGTCGTGCAAACAGGTAGCATTTAGGAGCATTCCGAGTACTTGGAGGCAGTGGCGGTTAGACATGATTCTTCTCTCCCGGTATTGGGGTTGATATCGCGCTGTGTCAGAGAGCCATTACGCAAAGTCCCTGGCCAGGGCAAACGAGATTTGCTGGTAGGTTCCAGTAGTTTCTCAGGGTGTAATGGGCTTCGCTCCGACACGACTTATACCGCTATTAGGGGACTGACGCTTGCCGCCCCTAGGCCCGATATGCGATAGTCTTAGACGAACGGACCGGACTGTATGGAGATTGTCACATCAGACTCAGTAGGAGTTCGGATGGGTTTCTTCATCGGCCTTCTTATCGACATCTACCTGGGGACCGTTATGTACAGCTAGTGCCGCTTGCGGTCTGTGGTTAAACCCACTGCCAGCGTAGTAGTCGAGTCTCTAGAGTCCCACACAGAGAGTTTCCCTACTCCAGGCGAAACGATATAGAGGTCGTATGGTTTTACGACAAGGGTTCGGACGCATACGTGTGTTTACGCACGTACGACTTTCGGACAGTTTTTACTAGTCGGCTTTGGTTTAAGCCAGTTACTAGTATCCGGTTATTGGATTTATACAGTCTAAAGTTTTTCCGTGTTTTCACGGATAGGAGGGGCGTTCTCGTAATTGCGCGAGAAGCTTCTAGAAGATGGTGACTAAGGGGGTTAAGGTGGCATATACATTGAATGAGATTAGTGAGTCACATATGGTTCATCCATGTCATTAAAGCATCATAAATGCTTAATGACTCATGGAGATGAATCACCATTAGATATTTATCAAGCATGGTTGTAAATCATTTTATTTTCTTTTCTTGAAAAACAATAATGCTTGATATATATTATGATAGCTCATTTTCTCATTTCATTGATTATTCTCACCTTCTCTCTCCTCAAGCTTCCTCTCTTCAAACCCGAATCCTCCCCTCTCATGTGTTGAGTACAAAGATTAGTTAGACTACTTAATCCATAACCCTCACTCTATATCATCTAGGTACTTTGATTAGCACTTAAAGAAACTTAGTTGCCTCAAGTTTAGAGGCAAAGCTTGGAGTAAAGCTCTCGTGGTGGATCGTCTACTACTTGGAGAAGGCCGATGAGGAGGTGGAGTTCGTAAAGACGAAAGACACGGATCTTTAGGTATAATCACTTCACATAGTAGTTTAGAACTTCTATGATAGTTGTTAGTTATCGTTTAGCTTCGATTCATGCGGTTAGTCGATGTTTAAGCAAAGAACAAGATCGTTTTTCATATTTCCGCCTCCCCGCAAGTCGTGGGGTGTTGTACATCGACTTACAGTGGTATCAGAGCCTCGCTAAACAATAAATAACTCATTAGCAAAGTCGTAAGAATTTCGAACGCAAAAAAGAACCGGAAACATCGTCGATTATCACACTTGCTGTCGAATTTTAAACTGGCTCTAAAAATTTTTCAGGGTGCTTCAGAATAACAAGCAGGAAAAACTAGGGCTACTGAAGAAATTTGGACTCCTAACTCGGCCATCTCACCGTGGAACCGCGGCGGATCCATGCGATCCAAGGCGGATCCGCGACCGAGTTGAGGCCGAGTCGGCCCAAATTTATTCAGTAACTCCTAGGTGTTAACAGTGATGTTTCTGGGATGTTTTATTTTCTGCTAAGATCTCAGGTTCACAGAGAAGTATTGGAGTAGAATCTAAAAGCGTTTGTTCGATCGAAATTTTATGAAGTTTGCTAATATGATTATATCTGTGTTTGTATAATGTGTTCATAAACCTCCCCTAACTGCTAGTATGTCGGTTGGCAGGGGGTTGCACATTTCTGTAATGGATTTTATCTGTTTGTGTATATGAACTGTGTTAGACTGTTGTGATGTATAGCCGGGGTTTTGTGATGGGTGATTATTTAATTCATTCAATGTAAATGTAATTTGTTGTAATATTATTTTTTCGGGGCACATCCAGGTTGCGGTTGTAGCCACCGTTGTATTATTTCATTTTACTGTTTTTGCTCCTAGGCCAGACCTAAGGTGGGGTGCACAAACTACCGGGCGGGTAGTTTGCCGTACCCGTAGGGGTCTTGGGTGGGGTAATGGCTATTCATCACAACTGTGTAATCCGTTTTTCATTGCAGGCTCAAAAGAAATACGGATTTCTTGCAAATCCAATAAAGTTCATCTGTGATCTGGAATGAATATTATTGTGTCTGACGAATGTAAAATATCTATATATATGATAGCTATTTAGACGTCACTTATGTTTTACACCCGAGCTAGCCCAGCCCCCGCTCTGTCGTTAGTTAAGTAACCTAACGGGTGATGACGGGACCCAGTGGCGAATGCGGATGGCATAAGAGGACGTTGTATTTTCGTTGTTTTCTGCAATGATAGGTTAAATGATGGGACGCATTATTTATAATGCAAAGAAAATAAACCAAAAGTTTAATCGTTGGAACAATTTAAAAGAAACCACTCGGTTAATTTTAAAACAGATATTTTTAAATGCGGAGCTTTAACCACTCCTTTTAAAAGCTATCAGGTTCCTTCGATTATATCAAGTTCACTACGTTCACGGTTTCGCCAAAACCAGTCGTAGCCCTCCGTCATTTCTTATGAATGGTCAGCAGTATTCAAGCTATATTTGTTTGGCCCTTAGTCAAGACATAGTGATTGGTAGCTGCTGGGGTATTCATTTATTGCATAGATAGATGAGTTGGTTTGGGACAGTCGTATTACTTTGTTTGGCCCTTAGTCAAGAGTATATACGGATGGGTTCAAATCAACAAGATAATGATGGGCAGAACTTGACATGTGACTTATGATTTGTTGGCCCTTAGTCAAGGTCATAAGAACATGGGGCAAAAATCAATATTGGGAATTTCTAAAGAAACTGAAATTTGCAAAGAGATGCATACCATTTGGAGTTTGATGAATGTTGGTAGGATTCCTTCAACATTATCATACGATGATATTTGGATCCCGATCCTACTGTGAGTATATGCTACTTATCAGGAGATTCGTCACTTAACGATCAATGCTATAAACCAAGTAGGTGCCGAGAAAGGTGTCAGCGGGGCTACGCTCCTAGAGAAAAGAGGTTATTTAATTAAGGAACTTCGTGAAAGCGTTGGAAAACCTCCCTCGAAGTACCGACACTAGCCTGGCTGAATGGTTAAGCAAGTATTGTACAGTGAGAATAGTCCTGGCTAATTCTTCTTTTATGGTTTGAGGAAGGATTCGAAAAACAGTGGGAGCCATCCAGTTTAGATAAATTAAAAACCAATCTAAACTTGCAAGAGCATCATGCTAAAGTGTTTTCTTCTCTCTCTTTCATTGCAGCGACCTTGTGACCATGACTAGGTTACATCTAGATAAGAAGTTGACTGAATCTAACTTTTATGACTGGCAAAGGTCTGTCCAGATGACCATTGCCTATGACAAGATGGACCACCCTATTACTACTCAAGATCCCGCCGTCCCAGGTCCAGTTTCCACCGTCGCAGATATGGATATCCGTCAGACAAAGGAAAAGGATAAAACGAAAGCCAAGTTCCTCGTGTTAATTTCAGTTGATGGTATATACCAGAAGCAGCACGAGAAGATGGACTCTGTTTCCATCTTTCTCCATAACAAAGATTTATATGGAGAGCAATCTCATATCACAAGATATGAGGCCTCGAACGAATTAATTCAAGCGAGGTCGGCTGACGGGTCATCTGTAAGGGACGACGTGCTTACGATGACTAGCTATATTGATGAGCTCAAGGACCTGGAGACCACGTTGGGAAACAGGTTATATGCTGACTTATTTCCACAGTCCCTACCCTCTACTTATACCCTGAAAGAAACCAGGGAGACACAAGCTCTGCTTAATGGGGGACCTTCTTCTTCTACATCCAGGGCGAAAGCAAAGGATGAAAAGAAGAAGACCTCTACAAAGCCGATATACAGTGTCAGTAAAGTAGGAGGAAAGGGAAGAGCAAAAGTTTCGGGACTTGGTGTAGGCAAGGAGGGATGTTCCTATTGTTATGGGAACGGACATTGGCAGAAGGATTGCAGGGCTTTGGAAGCCAGTAGCCAGGATACGAAGCATGTTGTGGCTTCAGCCTCAAGTGTGTTTGTAATTGAGAACTGTTTGTCAATTAACTCTATTTCCTGGGTACTAGATACCGGAGCAGGATCTCATATCTGTAATTCGTTACATGCTTTGAGAAACCGTAGAGTTATAAGGGTAGGTGATTTGTCTCTCAGAGTTTCAAACGGAATGAGCGTGGACGCTGAATCCGTGGGAGAATATCGCCTAGGTTTGACAAGTGGGCGGATATTGATTCTACGTAACTGTCTGTATGTACCTAGTTTGACTTGTAATATCATATCAGTATCCTCACTTTCGAGAGAGGGATATGACTTTACATTCGTAAGCGATGTGGTTCACATCCACCTAAATCAAGTTCTGATTGGGTCCGGTACATTAGATGACGGTATATACGTATTGAATCAAGCTCAGGTTTTCAATGTCCAGAACACACTTAAAAGAAAGTCTTCAGAAATAAATCAGGCTTTCTTATGGCATTGTAGACTAGGTCACATCAATGAAACACGATTAACAAAGTTACATAGAGAAGGATATTTGAATCCGTTCGAATATCAATCTTATGCCACTTGTGAATCTTGTCTCATGGGAAAGATGACAAAGACTCCGTTTACTGGACACGGAGTAAGAGCGAGCGAGCTCTTAGGACTCATACACAGTGACGTGTGCGGTCCAATGTCTACACATGCGCGAGGTGGTTATTCCTACTTTATTACTTTTACGGATGATTTCTCTAGGTATGGATATATCTTCTTAATGAAGCATAAATCCGAGGCTTTTGAGAAATTCCAAGAATACAAGAATGAAGTGGAAAAACAGACAGGCAAGAGTATAAAGACACTGAGATCTGATCGAGGTGGTGAATACTTAAGTGCCGAATTCCTGGGTTACTTAAAAGAGAATGGAATTCTCTCTCAGCTTACCCCTCCATACACACCACAACACAATGGTGTATCGGAAAGGAGGAATCGAACCCTATTGGATATGTTTCGTTCCATGATGAGTAAGGCTGAGTTACCGCGATCTTTCTGGGATTATGCACTAGAATCAGCTGCATATCTTTTGAACCAGGTTCCAACCAAAACTGTGCCTACCACACCATATCAGATGTGGAGTGGGAAGAAACCCTGTCTAAAACATTTTAGGACATGGGGGTGTCCAGCTTTTGTAAAAAAGCAGCATTCGGACAAGCTCGAGGCACGCTCAGTACAGTGTAAGCTTGTGGGATATCCAAAGAACTCCAAGGGATATTATTTCTATTACGCAGAGGAACAAAAGGTTTTTGTTTCTCGTCATGCCCACTTCTTAGAAACTGAATTTTTAGAAAATCAGAAGAGTGGGAGCGCAGTAGAACTGGAAGAAATTCCAGAACCACAAGCTGTTACTGAAAGTTTGGTAGAATAATAAGTTTTAGAAGAAAGGGAAATACCAGCGCCTATCCGCAGAAGTAGTAGGCAGTCTCATCCGCCCGAGAGACACTACGGTTTTCTCATAGACGGGGATAGAGAAGATTGCATCATTGATAATGACGACCCTACTAGCTTCCAGCAAGCCATTCAGAGCGGCGACTCGGTAAAATGGCTGGATGCAATGCAGACCGAAATGGAGTCCATGTACACTAACAAAGTATGGACTTTGGACACTGCTCCAGATGGGGTAAAACCCGTAGGATGCAAATGGATCTTCAGAAAGAAGATTGGTGTAGATGGACAGGTTGAAACCTATAAGGCTAGACTTGTTGCAAAGGGTTTCCGTCAAAGACCTGGTTTGGACTATGACGAAACCTTTTCTCCAGTGGCTATGCTGAAATCCATTCGGGTCCTTCTTGCTATTGCTGCCTTCCACGATTATGAGATCTGGCAGATGGACGTAAAGACGGCCTTTCTAAATGGAAATTTGGAAGAGAGCGTCTATATGGATCAGCCAGAGGGATTCATTCTGAGTGGGAGCAGCGGTAAAGTATGCAAGCTGCTTAAGTCCATTTATGGACTAAAGCAGGCATCGCGGAGTTGGAACATCTGTTTTGATGATACTGTCAAAGAATTCGACTTTATAAAAAATCCAGATGAACCATGCATATACAGTAAGATTGTAGGGAGAGTTGTTGTATTCCTCGTCTTGTACGTGGATGACATTCTCCTAATAGAAAATGATATTCCTATGCTACAGTCAGTCAAAAGATTCTTGTCACAGAAATTCTCCATGAAGGACCTGGGTGATGCCACCTACATTCTGGGGATCCAGATCTATCGTGATAGATCAAAGAGGATGTTGGGACTTTCACAGTCCAGGTACATAGACACCATATTGAAAAGATTCAGTATGGAAGATTCTAAGCGCGGTAACCTACCGGCTTGTCACGGAATCACCCTCTCCAAAGAGATGTCTCCCAAGACTGATTTGGAAAGGGAACGCATGTCGATTATACCCTACGCTTCTGCGGTAGGCTCTATAATATATACGATGTTATGTACCAGACCAGATGTAGCATACGCATTGAGCGTTGTAAGCCGGTATCAGGCAAACCCAGGGGAGAATCACTGGATAGCAGTAAAGAACATTCTCAAGTACCTGAGGAGGACTAAGGAGATGTTCTTGGTTTACGGCGGAAAAGACCTCAGGATGGAGGCCTATGCTGATTCCGGCTTCCAGAGTGACAAGGATGACTCCAAGTCCATATCGGGTTATGTCTTTATCCTCAATGGAGGGGCGGTCTGTTGGAAGAGTTTCAAACAGGACACCGTTGCTGACTCAACGATGGAAGCGGAGTACATAGCTGCTTGCGATACCGCAAAGGAAGCTGTCTGGATGAAGAAGTTCCTCACAGAACTTCAGGTGGTTCCTACCAGTGTTGGTCCAATACCTCTATATTGCGACAACAACGGCGCTATAGCTTTAGCGAAGAAACCCAGGTCCCATCAGAAGTCCAGACACATCTTAAGGCGGTATCACCTGATCAGGGAGATCGTAGATCGCCGGGAGATCGAGATAAAGAGAGTAAATACAGATATTAACATTGCTGATCCATTCACTAAGGCCCTACCTCAGATTCAGTTCGAGAGGCTACTCGAGATCATCTGTCTTCGATACGCCAGTACATGGCCCTAGTGCAAGTGGGAGATTGTTAGTGTTTATGCCGTAGAAGGCCATTACTGTATCATACTAGTTTGTATATTACTTAATGGAAGCTTGGGATATTCACATGTATATTACAGTCTTGCTAAATATAGTAGTATGCTACTTGGTTTTTCTATCTTAATATGTGAGTATACATATTGATAGAGCTCTTAGGATCTTGCTTGACTACCAGCGTTGTGATGGCAGTCACACTCGTGGGGGCTGGGTAGTCTACAAGCACATCCTTATTCAGGTCCCTAGTCGTAGGATTATCGAGACAGGGCATCGATACTCTGGAGTAGACTAGTGTGTACACTTCTCATCCCAGTTGGGGAGATGGTCTGTCCCACAGCCGTCAGTACGTCGTACTGGAGATAGTATACAGGTGATCATTGGTTTACGGGTACACCGGACAGGACTCACAGGGAACTGTTGGTTGGTTTTATACCAGTCGTCAGTGAACAGTTCCCAGGTGACATGAGTACAGCATAGTCCGCAGACTTGACACTGCTACTTCGCCTTGAGTGTGTCCCACTGTTCTTAGATTGCTACCCTACCACGGCTCAAAGGAGTCGTGCAAACAGGTAGCAGTTGGGAGCAGTCCCGAGCACTTGGAGGCAATGGCGGTTAGACAAGATTCATCTCTCCCGGTATTGGGGTTGATATCGCGCTGTATCAGAAAGCCATTACGCAAAGTCTCTGGCCAGGGCAAGCGAGATTTGCTGGTAGGTTCCAGTAGTTTCTTAGGGTGTAATGGGCTTCGCTCCGACACGACTTATACCGCTATTAGAGGACTGACGCTTGCCGCCCCCCTAGGCCCGATATGCGATAGTCTTAGAAGAATGGACATGACTGTATGGAGATTGTCACATCAGACTCAGTAGGAGTTCGGATGGGTTTCTTCATCGGCCTTCTTATCGACATCTACCTGGGGACCGTTACGTACAGCTAGTGCCGCTTGCGGTCTGTGGTTAAATCCACTGCCAGCGTAGTAGTCGAGTCTCTAGAGTCCCACACAGAGAGTTTCCCTACTCCAGGCGAAACGATATAGAGGTCGTATGGTTTTACGACAAGGGTTCGGACGCATACGTGTGTTTACGCACGTACGACTTTCGGACAGTTTTTACTAGTCGGCTTTGGTTTAAGCCAGTTACTAGTATCCGGTTATTGGATTTATACAGTCTAAAGTTTTTCCGTGTTTTCACGGATAGGAGGGGCGTTCTCGTAATTGCGCGAGAAGCTTCTAGAAGATGGTGACTAAGGGGGTTAAGCTGGCATATACATTGAATGAGATTAGTGAGTCACATGGATGATTCATCCATGTCATTAAAGCATCATAAATGCTTAATGACTCATGGAGATGAATCACCATTAGATATTTATCAAGCATGGTTGTAAATCATTTTATTTTCTTTTCTTGAAAAACAATAATGCTTGATATATATTATGATAGCTCATTTTCTCATTTCATTGATTATTCTCACCTTCTCTCTCCTCAAGCTTCCTCTCTTCAAACCCTAATCTCCCCCTCTCATGTGTTGAGTACAAGGATTAGTTAGACTACTTAATCCATAACCCCCACTCTATATCATCTAGGTACTTTGATTAGCACTTAAAGAAACCTAGTTGCCTCAAGTTTAGAGGCAAAGCTTGGAGTAAAGCTCTCGTGGTGGATCGTCTACTACTTGGAGAAGGCCGAGGAGGAGGTGGAGTTCGTAAAGACGAAGGACGCGGATCTTTAGGTATAATCACTTCACATAGTAGTTTAGAACTTCTATGATAGTTGTTAGTTATCGTTTAGCTTCGATTCATGCGGTTAGTCGATGTTTAAGCAAAGAACAAGATCGTTTTTCATATTTCCGCCTCCCCGCAAGTCGTGGGGTGTTGTACATCGACTTACACAAGATTCATCTACCTTTTTGATGAAGTCAAACTCTTTGATTGCCACATCAAAACAGATGTTCCAACTCCGCGATGCGTGCTTTAATCCTGATGGACTTAAGCATAGCTTTGAAAGTCTCAACTTTTCCATCTATACCAAGAATCTTCTCAAGATTCATTTGCTTCCAATGAGTTTTACCCCTTCAGGTGCAACATTCAAAGTCATACTTTGTTGGTGTACATGGATTCCATCTTTGATCGCATAGCATCCAGCCATTTCAAAGAGTCCCTACTCGTGATGGCCTGCCTTAACCTGGTTGGGTCATCATCTACCATGATGCAATCCTCGCTCCCACCGTCACTTAGGAAACCATAGTATCTTTTAGGTGGGTTAGGAACCCTACTAGATTTGCGGAGAGGCTGAGGTTCGTTGGAAACTATTGAATCCTTTGGTTTCACCAAATCATCAGCTGTTAGTTTGTCCAGCTGGAACTCCTTCCAGTTCTACCTCATGACCACTAATTCTTCATAAGAAAATCCTTTTCTAAAAAGGTGGCATGCTGAGAAAAAACACCTTTTGCTCCTCAGTGTGGTAGAAGATATACCCTCGCAAATGTTTAGGATATCCAACAAACTTATACAGAACTGACCCTGCCTCGAGCTTGTTCGGTTTTTGCTTTTCAACATAGGGCGGACAACCCCATATCTTAACTCGTTTAAGACATGGTCTCTTTCCATTCCATATTTCATTTGTAGTGGTAGGCATTGATTTGGATGGAACCCCATTCAATAGGTATGCAGCTTTTCAAGTGCATAACTCCCAAAAGGAAACAGGTAACTCAACAGTACTCATCATAGAGCGCGTCATATCTCATAGGGCGCGATACCTCCGCCCCGATACACCGTTGTGCTGTGGTGTATACGAAAGAGTAAGCTGAGAGAGAATCCCATTCTCCTTTTAGAAACTCCAGGAACTCCATGTGCAAGTATTCTCCTCCTCGATCACATCGAAGGACTTAATACTTCTACCCGTTTGGTTCTTAACTTCAAGCTTATATTCCATGAATTTCTCAAAAGTTTCAGACTCGTGTTTCAACAGGAACACATGTCCGAATCTCGAGAGATCGTCGATGAATGTAATGAAGTACAAAGAACCAACCCTGGTGATTGATCATTCTTTTTTGTGTAGTAAGCTATTCTTCATATTGTAGTTTCGTCAATGTGAACGGATCGTCCATTGAGATGTGTGTTTTAATCGATTTTGTTTTAGATGAATTGAAATGAAAATAGTAAAGAAAATGATTCAAGATTTATGAGATTTGACTTTAAGAAACATAAAGAAAATAGATCAAGAATCAAGAATCAAGAAATGTCCCAATCACTTTAGTTATCAAGATTATGAAGAATAGCTTGTAGGAATCGATCGAATTGGTAGCAATGATGAATCTAATAATGACTAATCTTATCTATGGATAATTTGTAGCTAGATCGATGATGATGAATGAAGATTAGGGATCTATTGAAGAAACTAGGATTTCTCCTTCTCTATCCCTTGTCTTTTTATTGATCATCATTCGGATCTAGCCTCAAGCAAAGAGATTCATCAATCATTTTGATCCCTAATTTGCAACGAAGTAATCAAGTATGTGATCTCGATCCAAATTAGGTCATTGATGATCCTTTTTCCTAAATTTCACAAATCTCATAAGACTTAAGATTAGTATTAGGATTTTATCATCACTAGATCTACCAAATCTCTCGATTCCTTCACAAGCGGAGATTTACTCAAGCATCATGAAAATAAAAGATTCAAGATCTAGAAATTTCATAGTGCAAGAATATAAAGAAAGCAAGAATTAACTAATTATCACCTTTATTAAATCGACGACTAATTACACATTCCCTCAATTCGAGGTTACAAGATATTGCTCTCGATCGCTCCTTTTGAAGTGGTAACTAGATCCATCGAAGTTCACTCCGCTCGATCTCCTTAAGACTTGGATCGTCGTGGATCCCGCGCTCTTGATGAAGAGTGGCTTCGCGAATAAAGGATCGATAATGGCTCGCTTGAAAATGATCTTGATTTGGCTTTGGAAAATGGATTTGGGCTAGGGTTTTGTTATCAAGTTGTGTCACTCAACTTGAATTTGAATTTTGGCTCCAATTATCTAACTAACTATTCAACCCTTAACAGCCCCAAAATTGTAGATCTAGATCCCTTTTTATAATTTCAAATTGAATCTCCCCTCCAAAGCTTGGTAGTTATGCAGAGCCTTCTAGAAGATGCTACGTGGAAATGGAGCGTCCTGAGGAAGCTAGGCCGTTACAAGGAAGGCTCTGGAAAAGTCTCGAGCGTAGATGAGTCAACTCGGCCGCGGAACCGCGGCGACTCGGCCTGGATCGGCCGTGGATCCGCGGCCATTTAAGGAGATCTCTTGGTCATTTTTCTGGGGATGTTTGGTTTTGTCTTTTGGGTGTTCTTTTGATGTCTGGAATATTATAATACTTTCTTGGTTGCTGCCAGATTTCAAGTCCTTGACTTGCTGCGCTTTATCGGCACTTTTGCGATTCCAGTTCGTTTACCTGAAGAATTTCCTGCACACAATCTTGATGAAAGTGTTGAGATATACAAAATCATGCATGTAGTAATAAACACACAATTTCCCTCATAATGCCGGTTATAATGTATAACACATGTTATTTGATATTTTGCAGACGAATTGCTAATATGTGCTATATTTACACCAAACACCTTTAGATGATTAGAAAGAGTAAGGAAATTGATATGTTAAGAATGCAATATTTTCGACTGATCACCTGGCATTTGTAGACATAGGACCAAATACATCATCATGTATCCGTCCCAAGAGTTCAGTAACTCTTTCTTTGTTTCCAGTAAACGGAGTATTGGTCATTTTACCTTTGTGACAAGACTTTTAAGTATTATAAAATGAAAATCCGAACGGATTCAAATATTCATCCTTATATAACTTAGCTGGTCATGTCGCATTGATATGACCTAGTCTATAATGCTACAAGAAGGATTCGTTCATTTTTGAACTACTCCTCTTGTGTGTATTCTATATACTTTGAACTATGGTTTGATTTAGAACGTATATGCTATTTCATAACGTGCCTGATGCAATCAACTCTTAATTCAGGAAAATGTTCACAACATTATACTCCAATACAAAATTATATCCTTCTTTAACTGAATAAAGAAACTGATGTAATGTTGTATATCAGGTTCGGCATGTAATAACATCTGTTCAGAATCAATGTATTTACCATTTGATAATACAAGGTGATATTTGCCAACTGATTTGGCTGCAACAATTGCACAATTCTCTAACACTTAGAGACATATCACCCAATCCCAGTTCTCTACCTTACTGTAGCCCATGTAATAGATTACATATGTAGGATCCTGATCCGGTATCTCATACCTAGGACGTAGAGGGTACTGAGAAACAGTTCTCGGTAACGAACACACCCGAAGAATATACATCAACATGCTCATTCCTCGATTGGGTCGCGTAGGAATCCGGATATTCCCCTATTTCCTGCTCGGACTTATAACAATTATAAGATGGAGAAGAACCAACGTTCCCCAGCTCAGTATAATAAGTAGGTTTGGTCAATACATTCATATTATTATCTTGATTAAGGTATGTTACGGTCGCTACCAGGAGAGAGAGAGAGAGAAGAAAACACTCAGCGTAAGCTCTTACAAGATCAGATTGGTTATTATTTTATCTAATCAGGATGGCTCCCACTGTTTTTATCAAATCTTCCTTCAAACCCTAAAAGGTAAGACTAGCCGAGATTAATTACACCTTACAAGTTCGCCAATCTTTCGGCCAGGCCAGTGTCGGTACTTTGAGGGAGGTTCCCCGTGCTTTCGCACGTACCTAATTAAAATAAACCTCGTTTTCCCAGGGGCGTAACCCCGTTAACACCTTTCTAGACACCTACTTTGATCGGCTAATTGTAATGTGTAAAACTCTCTCAGGAGTAACACTTACTCATAGTGGGTATCGGGATCCAACTATCTCATAGAAGGTATGCAATCTTATTGCAAATTTCAACACTTGAAATTCCCGATAATATTTTGCCCCAAGCGATCTATGACCTTGACAAGGTCAACAAACTATAAATCGCAAGTCAAGTTTAACCCGTACATTTCATGATTGAATTAAACCCACCCGCACGACCCTTGGCAAGGTCAACAAGGCCGCACGATTACCCTAATCCAATCGCATCTCATACTTTGCAGATAAGCACTAATCAGCTACCGTACACTACGCCTTGACAAGGTCAACAAACGCAGCACGGATACTAAATATTCCTTATCTGAAATGACGGAGGGCTACGACATGTTTTTAAGAAAACCCTTTGCGTAATGAACTTGATATCGTTGTAGAATCGAGTGATTTTTAAAATGAGTGTTTTTGAGGCTTTTACTAATTTTGCTAAAGAGATCACTCCCGGTGAAGGGATCTCGGCTCTTTCCTCATCGAATGAGGTGCTGGATATTTCACAAATACCTCTATGCAAAGCACGAACTAAAAAATCAACCAAAAGACAAAACCGAGTGGGTTGTAAAATCTGCCAGTTTCGCTAAAAAGGCCACTCCCAGTGAAGAGATCTCAGATCTTTCCTTATCGAATAAGGCGCTGGATATTCTACAAGGAATACCACTATGCAAAGCAAGAACTAGAGCTACCAGTTTTTAAAACAAGATTCTGCAACATTTTTAGGTTTCTTTTATTTCATTAATCTCATTAATGAAGTCCCATCAATTATGCTTCCTAAGCATCATAGAAGAAACGAAAATATAACGTACGCTTATGCCATCCGCATTCGCCACAGTATCCCGTTATGCACCGTTAGGTTACTTAACTAACGGCATAGCGGGGCGGGACTAGCGCGGGTGTAAAACATAAGCAACGTTTATTATATATTATATATATAATAACAACATTCGTCTCATCATATAAAGTGATCATATCACAGAATATCAGCAGCAGAAGAATACATATGAAATATTGGATATACTAGGAATTCCGTGTTTTAAATTAAGCCAGTAAAAAACGAGGATTCCACGGTCGTGATGAATAGCCAAACCCACATCCCTAGACCCTTATGAGAGCAGCAAGCAACCCTACCAATTCTAGAGTTAGGACACCCATTCTCGACTCCTCGAGATGGTCTCCCACTGGACTCCAGAACCCAGTTACTTGTGCTCCCCACCTTGGGTCTATCCTAATGCGGAAAAGTAAATAATATACATCAATGGTGACATCATCCTCAACCCGGAAGTGCCCCAATAAAAGAACATTACATACAAGTTTTTACATGAATGAAAATGAAAAACTCTCATCTCACATAAAAATCCCCGGCTATTCAAAACACGACGATCCAATATAACATATCACAGCAACACATAACATCACATGTCATCAACGTAAGTAAATATGTGTATCCCAATTGTCGTTGACATATAGCAACGAAACCAGCGATACACCACATATTACACTTACGGTCGCAGAAAAGAAAGTGAAAAACTACAACAATTGGAATCCGCAACCATTTTAGACATCATAAACCCAATGTATCACATACTTTGGATTTCATGCCTAACCAAATGAATTTCTTAGACATCGCATGCCTAACAATTATAAACCCCGCATTTTAGTCTCGATATTGAAAACACTTTTCAATAACCAGTCGGGTAATTCAACAAGATTCCCGACAACCTGATCGAATGCTCGTCGGAAACCTTAGTAGATGGCCGCACCCCCGATGCCGTCGACGAAGTGTACTTAGGCGGAACACCGCGGCCGCGAGCACCCGAACGGATGCTTTTGGCGACGGGGTTCTCCTACAGTCACTTGGTCTGGGCTATGGGGCGTGGCTATCTAGTAAGGTTACCTTGCGAGTATCTGCGTACGCTACGCGATTAAGACGGACTTTTGATCCATATCAAAATCCCATGGCAACCGACCAAATGAGACTGAATTGCTAGATTTATAAAATTCAAATTAGTTTTCACAAAACTAAATATTATGGATTCCAAGTATTGTATTCGATCGAATCAACAAACACCCTAAACTTCCTAAAGATCTTAACACTTGAGCACAGTTTAAAAAACACCCAGAACATGCCACAACACATATGGACCAACCGTAGAAGGGTCAACCCTTGTCTCACCTATGGCGCCGCGGAACTACCATAAACCCTAGGGTTTTGTGGCGGTTCCGACGGTCACAGAATCTAGTTAGGGTTTCGTTCTTCTAGAGGGTCCATAGAAAACACCTGCATGATTTTCTGAAGATTTTAAACTTGGAAAAATCCAACTCTTAGAAAATTTCCAGCGAGGTAGAAAATGGGTTATTGATATCCGTTCGAACTTTTTAACATCGTCTAAATTACCCGAAACGATGCTAGAATTACGACTATGAAACACTCTGAATTGCCTTTACAGAAATATAACATCACATGCAATATCAGTAAAAACAAGCAACACCTAAAACACCAAAACCCAGAGACTGGAACACCATAAAAATTTGAAGCCAAAATACCACTAAAAAACAGGCCACCTCGGATTTTTAAGATATGTCGCTGGCCAAAATAAGGCGAGGGGGGCTCAAATTTCTGTGGCGTTCATGTTACATCTCATATAACATACTGCAACTGCTTAAAAATTTTTAGACACCTTAAAAAATTCGACAGAAACTTGGTTTTTATTTCGAGTGTTTCGGAGTTGTTTCGGTTTCGTAATTCTACAAATATCGTATAATTCTCTAGCATGGCCCTGATGCCACTGCAGGGTTCCCTAGGATCGCCGCTGGGTTTCAGGAGGTATCTTCCATGCCATTTTAAAAAAATTGGCGCGCTAAAGAACCCTAACTTAGAATCTTAACTAGAGAATTAGACGAAACTAGAATGTAAACATCTTTACATCTAAGTGAACAAGGAATACAACCTTTGTAGACCGGTCCTTCACTTTAATAGCTCCATGTAGTAGTCCTTTCGCTCCAAGTAGTGATCTCTTGGACTCTAGAAAGGCTCCACGAGATGAAAGGAACAAGCATGCTTAAAGTCTTCGAGGTTGAAGATGATTTACGTCGAGGAGACACCAACTCAAGCCACCTCTTCACTAATACGGAATTAGTGAAGCAAACACCTTGAACTAAATGGCTAGTCTAGTAGAAGATGATGAAGTAGGATTTTTTCTCACTTTAGAAATATTTTTCTCACTCATTTTCTTCACCTCCCAAAAAACTAGAGAGCTTGAGAAAGGAGATGAAGAAAAGCAACTATGGAAAAGATCAAGTGTTGAATGGGAACCATGGGTGAGTTAATATAATATACTAACTCATGTAGAGACTAAACATGGCTAATCATAATGGTTGGGTTAATAAATATCTTAAGTAAAACAAAATTGGTGGACTTAGTCAATGATTCTACAAGCTTCCATTAAGCACCAACCATGACTAATATCCACCCAATTTTGAATTACTTTAAATAAATAAAACCTTTGATTATGTTAAGCATGGTGTGAGTCACATACACCCATGTCATATGTATCATCTAGCATGACACACAAAAATGTACATTAATATATATCACATATATATACTAAATGCACAAGTGAGAAAAAGAATTCTTAAGTGAGCTAATATTAGTTAATGTAAGTTAATATATCAAATATATAATTATACATTAAACTATTAAATCAACACTTGATTTAATAATCCGGCTATATCACATATAACCGACTAATATTATATGTATCAACTTATCGAATCAACACTTGATTCGACAGCTCGGCTATATCGCATATAATCGACCGATATCACATATCACGAGAATAGAATGCGGTATCACATACGCTCATTAATCTCGGTCCCGCACGCTCGTACTTCGTTTCGCCTGAGCCAGGAAACCTCTGTGTAGGACTCTAAAGACTCGTCAATACACCGGCAGTAGGTAGTGATCATATCAGTCACCTACAAGCCGTCTGCGGTCTGCCAGACGTAACGGCCACCCGGGTATTAAGCGATCAGAAGATCAACAAGCAAGCCTGCTCATACTCCTGCGAATCCAATAAGTAACACTACCGTACAGTTCGGTCTCTTCGTCATATATGTCGCATATCTCAGCCTGGGGGTGGTAAACGTTAGACCCCAATAGCCTGATAAGTCATGCCGATGTGAGGCCCATAACGGTTCGAGAAACTACTGATAACACTTACCAGTAGATCTCAGCAACCCTGGCCAGGGATTTCCTGTTATGGCCAATCAAGCATAGCGCAACATCAACCCCCAATACCGGGAGAGACGAAATCCTCTCCTATCGCTCATTGCCTCCTTGTGACTCGGGACTGTACCCAAAAACCACCGTTTTGCACGATCTCTTGAACGTGGTAAGGTGGAAATCAAAGCACATTGGGAATCACACAAGACTTTATGACGATCTCGGGTCGACAGACTAACCTGTACCAGTGTCACCAGAGAACTTCTATCTGACGATAGGTATAATACCATCTAGGAGTTCTCGGTGAGTCCGTTCAGTGTACCCAGTCTCCACTGAGCACTCGTATACCATCTCTGATGTCAAACACCAATGGATGTGGGATCATCTATCGCCCATCACATGGGTTGAGAAGCGTATACACTAGTCTACTCTGGAATATCGATGCCCTGTCTCGATACTCCTACGACCAGGAACATTTGAAGGATGTACTTACCGACTACCTCTGCCCACTAGTATGATCTGCATCATAATCCTGGTAGTCAAGTACTCATCCTAAGGGCTTTATCAACATGTAATAGAGAGACAATAAGTGTACATGTTAAGATAAAGAGCAACCAGATAGCATACTATCATGTCGAGCAAGAAAGTCCTCCATATATCTATGTCCAAGCATCCACCATAATATACATCACATGTATAATAATGGCCTCTAGGGCATACATATAAAAAAACAGTCCCGAACTATATGGAGGCAGCGAGCGATTGTTGGGGATTCGTCTCTCCCGGTATATGGAGTCGATATCGCGCTGTGTTCGGTTGACCAACACCATAAATCCCTAGCCAGGGCGGATTGAGAATTACTAATAGTTAGATCAGTAAATTCTCGGATGGTCTTGAGCCACATCAGCATGACTTGTCAGGTTATTAGGGGTCTGACGTTTTCCACCCCCTAGACCCGGCATGCGATACTCTCAGACGAACAGACCGGACTGTACGGAGATTGTCACGGACAGGCTCAGTAGGAGTTCGGACGAGTTTGCTCGTCGGCCTTCTTTTCGACAGACACCTGGGTAGTCATTACGTACAGCTAGTGCCACTGACGTGCTCGTGGTTAAACCTACTACCAGCGTACTGTTGAGTCTTTAGAGTCCCACACAGAGGGTTTCCCTGGTTCAGGCAAAACGATGTAGAGGCCGTATGGCTTTACGTACAGGGTTTCGATCATATGCGTGTACTAGATGCACATATTTTTGATCGGACGGATAATACTAGCGGGCTTAGGATGAAACCGCATTCTAGTATTATAATATCGAATTATTTTCATCTCTTGGTATTCGTAGTTTGAATACGGGTATGCATATACGGTGAGGGGTATTCTTGTGATTTCATAATAGTGCTTCTAGAAGAAGACACCTCATTTGTGATTAATCCATTTATTCAAATGGATAATGAGGTGGAGAAATGAGGTGTTATTAGAGCATGATTGAAGCATGGCTACTGTGATGACTCAGTCACTTTGGATGACCAATGAAGTATGGTTGTATTATTGTTATTATTATTCAAAAGATATGGTTCATAGTCATCAACACTTAACCATTCTTCATACCATTCTCACCACAACACTCTCTTTCCTCATTTGCTCTCTTCTTCTTCCTCAAACCCTAAACACTCTCTTGAGTTGAGAAACCTAGGGTTATTGAGACAAATTAATGTAATAAACAATCTTTACATCTCCTAAGCTACCTAGATTAGCAAACTATGTACTTTAGTTACCTCATTCTAGAGATTAAAGCTTGAACCATAGACTCTCGGATAGATCTTCTTCGACACGAGGAGTCCGATAATCAAGCTCGATCCATACAAACGAGGAGCTTAATAAAAGGATAAGAAGTCCCGAAGGACTTGAACATAAAGGTATAAATCACTTCATATTAGATTAGAACCTTTGTTAGTATTGCTAGTTAGGGCTTATGGTCGATTGTGGAAGTCTAGTCGATATTGCTTGCTATAAAATTATTGTTTGTTAATTCCGCCTCTTTAAAAACCCTATAGAGTGTGCGGCATCGACTTACAATACATACAATAAAAATAAGGGTAAATTGTTTAAAAGCCCCCGGCTTACGAAAAAGGGGTCAAAAAGTCCCCGGTATTTTGTACATAGGGAGAAAGGGCCTCCAATTCAAAAAACTTGGTCTAAACACCCTTGGCCCAAGGCCTGGGTATTATATTTTTGTGCAGGGACGAAAATACCCCCCATTCAAAATTTTCTCTCTCTCTCTCTGTGTCAATCGAACACACTGTCGCTCGAGCTCTTCAGAGAATCCACGCCTCTCGTCACCGTTGTCTCCCTCGTCGCAACCTCACCTTCCCAAGTCAACACCAAAACTCCTCGCTCCAAATCGTCTCTCATCATTGAAAACCCTAACTCTATAGCCCCCGCTCGTCCTCTCATCGTCCCCAAGTCGACACCAAAACTCTAGACCTTCGCCGCCTTCTCGTCGGTCTTCTAGACTGATGACTTATGGATTTCGATAATCCAATTATTTGGTTTTGATGATAGTTTAAACATGAATAGTTCGTTTAGTGCTACATGCTTATCTTTCTTATCCTATCGACACTAAACTTGCATACACTTGATGTTTAACTTGCATATCCAATATCTTGTGTATACCGAGTAATATATCAATATCTCATGCTATACTTGTGTTATATTCTAGATATCGATATATTGCTCTCATTCATTATTTTGGTAATTCAAAATATGAATACACACACACACGTGTGTGTGTTCTATAGCTTACTTGTCATATATCATGATATATATATATATATATAGTATATCAATATCTCATACTTTGCATTTGATTGATATATTGATATTGATATACTATTCTTGTTTGTGATACCAAAACAATGATTGTTCATATACTTGTGTTTATTAATTTGCTTATATTTCATAACATTGTATATGATATGCTTGGTTATGTTGAGATTGAATTTCAGGATATCGGATATCTCACGGCACAAGCGTATAAAGGAGGATGGAGCAAATCGAGTTTAAACGATATATCTAATGGAGGTTAAAGGATTCGGACGAGTGCTACTCTAATTGTACATTCAAGCTATGGATACCTAAGAAGCCGAAGTCCAAGACTAAAGCATCAAAAGTCGAAGTTCAAGATTTGTGCAAGCGTATATCGACTTGAAGATGTTCGTGAGTGCACGTTCGAGTTTGAAGCGTCAAGTGTTGAAGCAAATTGAAGATCAATCGACCAACGCAAAATTCAAGCCAAGCGAAACGCCAAGGTTTAAGAGCTAGAGACAATAATGATTCAAGAATTTGAAGATTTGCTAAACCGATATAGGAATCCTTGTAAGTACTTTAAAGATTATGGTTATATCATTTAGAGCTCTTGAATACTCACATACGATTGCACAAACATTTTACATTGCATAAAACTTTGGGTTTTTGAGTTTAAAACTTTCGTATTTATTAAAACCCAGATTTCAGCTTTTTGTGCTTAGCCAGACGCCTGCCTCGTTGAAGTTCAGACATTTATACACCGTTGATATCTGATATTTCAGATATGTTTTTCAAAATTGAAATGAGACAGACGTCTGAAGGTCAATGGATCAGACGTCTGATGAAGGGTTTTAAATGGCATTTTTTAAACTTCAGACGTCTGCCCATTTGATCTTCAGACGTCTGGTTTTAGCTCTGTGCTTTTCAGTAAGGAACACAGACGTTTGCAGCTCAATGGGCCGAACGTCTGATGTTATGTTTTTACCAAAACTTTTTCTGCTTCAGACGTTTGCCTATTTGAAATTAAGATGTCTGCAGTTTAGATTTTTTGAAAAATAAAACTGTTGGGTTACTTTTTTCTAAAAGGATAAACGTCTGCCCCGATATTATTCAGACGTCTGCCGTGAGCGTTTTTTGCTGACTTTGACCCATAATGGCTATTTTTCTTTGGGGGCTATAAAAAAAGTTTTGTGTTGGTATTTTGAGCCCTAATCATTTAGAGATTTCAGTTTCCTATATTCTAAAGTAATCTTCAAAAAAAATATTTCATCTATTATGAAAGTTTAAAAGAGTTTTCAATTTGCTATCTAAATTCACTCTCACACACAAAATTAAGAGTTTTCATTTGATTATCCATACTTGTAAGAGTATTAGAGACAGAGCTTTGAGAGAAACTCCTTTGAGAGTATTGTGCTTCATTGTAAACCCTCTTATTATCTTTGTGTGAGGATCCTTAAGTGCAATGGTGCCTTTGTAATTGAGAAGAGTGAGAGATTTGTATTTCTTTCTTTTGTGTGAGGACCGAGACGTTATTGCTGCCTTTGTAAGAGAGGAGTGCAAGTGCTTGTAGAGAGAAGAGCCACTCATGTGTCGAGTGACGTGTTTGGTTGCGGATGCGCAACATGAGAGTCTCGGTGGAGACGCGTTTAGTGGAACGGGCTCGTACGCCGAAAGAAAGTGGACCAGGGGATCTCCTGAACCTCTCTAAAATCAACTCGTGTTTGCGTTTGCAATTTCTCTTATGCTTTATATTTCAATTTCTTAGAAATTGCATGCTATGTTTATATTCTGGATTATATGCTCATTGCTTAGACTTGATTACTATCTCCATTCTTGCTTGCTGTTATTTATGTTTGCAATTGTAGTTAGCTTAACTACTTATCCCTATTGGTATATCTTTTGTTAAGCAATTCAATTATGTTATCTTTGCAAGTGTAGTTGATAGAATTTTTAATTTGGGCATATAGTGTTGGATATGTATGCTCTAGAGGCCTTCATTGTATAGGATGCTAGGGATATGTATGCACATGACAATTTTGCTCAATATGATAGTATGCTATTTGGTTTGCCTTTATCTTAACATGTGTATATGTTTTAATTGTTATTCATATTGCTTGTACATGTAGATAAAGCCCGCATGATCATTGCTTGACTACCAGCGTTATGATGGCAATCATATTTATGGGAGTTGGGTAGTCGATAAGCACATCCTTAAATGTCCCTAGTCGTGGGAGTATCGAGACTGGGCATTGATACTCCAGAGTAGACTAGCGTATACATTTCTAGACCCTGACGAGGGGTGATGGTTGGTCCCGCAGCCATTGGTGTGTTGCACCTAAGATTGTATACATGTGCTCACTAGGGATGAGTACACTGGACAGACTCGTCGAGAACTAGCTAGATGGTATTATACCTATCGTCAGATAGCAGTTCTCTGGTGACATGAGTGCAGATAGTCTGTCGACCTGAGGTCGTCATTTGTCTCATGTGAGTTCCTACCGTGCTTTGATTACTACCCTACCACGACTCTACTGAGTCATGCAAACAGGTTTTAGTTGGGTACAGTCCCGAGCCACATGGAGGTATTGAGCGATTGTTGGCGATTCGTCTCTTCCGGTATAGGGAGTTGATGTCGCGCTATGTTCGGTTGGCCAACACAATAAGTCCCTGGCCAGGGCGGATTGAAAATTACTGATAGTTAGATCAGTAGATTCTCGGATGGTCTTGAGCCACATCGGCACGACTTGTCATCTTATTAGAGGTCTGACGTTTTCCAACCCCTAGACCTGGCATGCGATACTCTCAGACGAACAGACTGGATTGTACGGATATTGTCACGGACTGGCTCAGTAGGATTTCGAATGAGTTTGCTCGTCGGCCTTTTTTTCGACAGGTACCTGGATAGCCGTTATGTACAGCTAGTGCCACTGACGGGCTTGTGGTTAAACCCACTGTTAGCGTACTGTCGAGTCTTTAGAGTCCCACACAAAGGGTTTCTCTGGTTCAAGCGAAATGATGTAGAGACCGTATGGTTTTTACGTGCAGGGTTCCGAACATATACGTGTACTAGCTACACGGATTTTGTTCGGACGAATAATACTAGTGGGCTTAGGATTAAGCCGCATTCTAGTATTATATTATTGGATTATTTTTATCTCTTGGTATTCGTATTTTTTGCAGTACGAATATGGGTATGTATATACGGTGAGGGCATTCTTGTAATTTCATAAGAAGTGCTTCTAGAAGGAGACACCTCATTTTTGATATATCTATTTATTGAAAATAGAAAATGAGGTGGAGGGATGAGTTTTTTCAAAGCATGGTATGAAGGATGGCTATTTCTTTTCTTTATTCGTTTATCATCACTATTCAAGCATGATTACTATATTTTATGAAAAAATAAAATGCTTGATAGTTTAGAGCTTAGCCATTCCTCATTCATTCTACACTTGACATTCTCTCACCTTCTTTGCTCTCTTCTTCTTCCTCAAACCCCAACCCTCACAAGAGTTATGAAATGTAGGGTATTTTAGATAAAATAGTCCAATTAACTCTCTATATTTTCTAAGCTACCAAGATTAGCAAACTAGGTACTTTAGTTATCTCATTCTTGAGGTCAGAGCTTGAACCAAAGACTCTCGGGTGGATCGTCTTCGACAGGAGGAGGGTAATGACAAAGCTCAATCCGTACCAACGAGGAGCTCAAGAAGAGGACTGTAAGACCCGAAGGAATTGTATCATAAAGGTATAAATCACTATCATAGTAGATTAGAACCTTTGTGAGTTTTGTTAGCTAGGGCTTATGGTATATCTTGGAAGTTTTGTCGATGTTGCTTGCTATAAAATTGTTTTTTTTGTAAATTCCGCCTCTCCAAAAACCTTGTGGAGTGTGCGACATCGACTTACATGGTATCAGAGCCACTCCATAAGCCTTAGATAGCTCATAGAAACGTTTAAAATCTGCTGTTTTTGTCGCGCACGAACCGCCGACAAAAACAGTACCTAAAAATGTTGTTTTAAGATGTTTGCACACTCCACGGGGTCACGGATTGAATCGAGAAGCTGCGGGATGAAGCATGAGCACCTCGGGGATACCTCAGGGGGACCCAAGGCCGGGCCTACCACCAAGACCACCATAAGGCGGCCTTGGGAGGTGGTGACCCGAGAGCACACCAAAAGGGTGCTCTCGGGTCTGCCTCCCTTTGGGGGCCATCTCGTGGTGGCCATCAGGGGTGGGTACCTCTCTGAGGCCCCCGGATCGCCAGTTAATTTTTTACCCCTCGCCTTCATGAATATTCGGACGGGTTTCGAGTTCGTTTCGACTCCCGGATTGGCTTAAAACGATTTTTTGGGGACTTTAGTAAACTAAATTTTCATGTCTTGTAAAATTGGTGTTGTTTGCTAATTGTACGCGGATTTTATATTGTCATGGTTTTCTTTACATGCTTTATGATGTGTATATGTATTCTTAAACGTCTTCTAATCACTATACGTCGATTAGAAGGGGTTGCACATATCTTGTGATGTTCTGATGCGAATGGTTTCATGGATCGTCGTGTGAATGGCCCGATGTGAATCTGGATGTGAGATGTGAGTGGATTTTTTGTAATTCATGTAATAATTCTTGTATATTCTTTTATTAGGTCACATCCGGGTTGAGGATTTAGTCACCGGCTGTATATTACTTTTCATTTCCGCATCTAGGATTGACCCACGGAGGAGTGCACAAGCTACCGGGTTCTAGGATTCAGTGGGTGGACATCTAGAGGAGTCGAGACCTAGGTCACTCAATTCTAGGATTTACGGATAGCTTGCCGCACTCGTAGGGGTCTAGGATGATTCACACTTGGCTATTCACACGACCGTGGAGGACTATGTTTCATAGGTGGCTCATTCAAATGCAAATATTCCTAGTAGATCCATTTTTCCATTCTCTGCGATGATTATATTTGCCTGTGTTGCTTATCATGCCCATGATGGATATATATATATATATATATATGTATGTATGTATGTATAAATAAATGTTGTATATGTTTTGCATCCGCGCTAGTCCAACCCCCGCTCTGCCATTAGTTAAGTAACCTAACGGTGCATGACGGGGCCCCATGGCGAATGCGGGTGGTATATACATACATTCTATTTTCATTCTTTTTGTTGTGTGATAAGGTTAATTGATGGGACCACATTAATCTCACTTAATGCAAAGTAATAAACCTAAAATCTGACGTCGTTGGAATAATTGCAAAACCACTCGGTTTTCTTCAAAAACAACTTTTAAAAGCGGAGCTTAAACTACTCCTTTTCAAAAGCTATTCGGTTCCTTCGACTATATCAAGTTCATTACGTTAACGGTTTTCGCCAAAACCAGCCATAGCCCTCCGTCATTTCAGATAGGTATCTACTAGTATTCATGCTATGTGTTTTGACCTTCGCCAAGGCATAGTATTTGGTAGCTAGTGGGTGCTAATCTGTAGAATAGATAAATGCATTAATTTAGGACAGGCGTAGACCTGTTTTGACCTTCATCAAGGGCTTGTACAAATGGGTCTAGATTAATCTGGACGATGACGGGTTGAACTTGACTTGCGACTTATAATATTTTGACCTTCATTAAGGTTATAAGCGCTCGGGGCAAAAACCACATCGGGAGTTTCAAACATACAGGAAACTTGATAGTGTTACATGTAAGTCCATATTGCGACCCCCGGTGCTTACGGGGAGGCGGAAACGGTATAAAAAACAAATTTTTATCGCAAGAGGCAACATGGACTAAAACAATGTCGGGATCGTGTCTAAACTAAACTAGCAAACTTGCTAAAGAAAGTTAGCTACTATGGAAGATGGTTATACCTAAACTTGAACTCCTTCTTCTTTAAACTTTTGTAGAGGTTGATGGTTCTCTTCTTGTCGCCTTCTTCCGTTGAAGATGGATCCACCTCGAAGGTTCGACCTTTGGGCTCTTCCTCGATCTTTGAGTGAACTAGGGTTTCCGGCTTGCTAAACCTTGAACCTAGAATGAGTAGAGAGTGACTAGGGGTTGCTTTTCTTTTTAAAGAGAAGGATTCTCAACACATGAGAAGGGTTCTCTTTTGCTAGAGGAAGAAGAAGATGAAGTGAGGAGAGAGAAGCTAAATGAGATAATGAGCTATCTTTTTCTTTCTTGCAACCATAATGCCAAAAGAAAAAGAATTATCTAAATAATAATAATTCAAAATAAGAATAGTTGATGGTAATTTGGAATGACCACTATCATGCTTCATTAAATGAAATGTAAGCATGAATCAAGGAGGATCTTTACAAAGCATGATGGTGGTCAACATTCAACCATGGTCAACAAGTCAACCATGGTCAACAAGTCAACAAAATCAACCATAACATAATTCTTATTTAATTACTATTATTAATAGATAATGTATAAATCCATTAGGGTTTGGAAAATGATGACTGTCAACTGTGCATACGCACCCGTTCCGAAACCCTAATGAAAAACCTCATCCTCCGCCTCAAGCAACTGTGCATACACACCTGCATTCTCATTCCGAGGAACAAGAATACCGAGATATAAAAGCAACCCCAAAACATATACCAGTATCTGGCTCAAACCAGAGCCTGCCAGTATAATCCGTCCGGACTCCAAACGTGCACAAGTGCGCGGATGAGAACGAACCCTGTCGCAAAACCATGCGACCTCTACTCTGTTTTGCCCAGAGGCGAATACCCTCTGTGTGGGACTCTAAAGACTCGACACTACGCTGGCAGTGGGTTTAACCACAGACCGCAAGCGGCACTAGCTGTGCGTAACGGTCCCCAGGTAGATGCCGACAAGAAGGCTGACGAGGTGAAACCCCATCTGAACTCCTACTGAGTCTGAATGTGACATTCTCCGTACAGTCCGGTCTGTTCGTCTGATACATCGCATGTCGGGCCTAGGGGGCGGTAAAACGTCAGTCCCCCAAAAGCGGTACAAGTCGTGTCGGAGTGAAGCCCAAGACACCCTGAGATAACACTGGAAACCTACCAGTATATCTCGCTTGCCCTGGCCAGGGACTACTTGTGTAATGGCTCTCCTAGACACAGCGCGATGTCAACCCCAAATACCGGGAGAGACGAATCCTGTCTAACCGGCACTGCCTCCAAGTGCTTCGGGACTGCACCCAACCACTATCTGTTTGCACGACTCCTTTGAGCCGTGGTAGGGTAGTGATCAAAGTGTAGTGGGAACACACTCGAGGCGAAGTGCCAGTGTCAAGTCAGCGGACTAAGCTGTACTCATGTCACCTGGGAACTGATAACTGACGATAGGTATAATACCAACCTTTCAGTTCCCGACGAGTCCTGTCCAGTGTACCCGTAACCTAACGAGCACCCGTATACTATCTCCAGTACGACGTACTGATGGCTGTGGGACAGACCATCTCCCATACTGGGATGAGAAGCGCATACGCTAGTCTACTCCGGAGTATCGATGCCCTGTCTCGATAGTCCTGCGACTAGGGACCTGTATAAGGATGTGCTTATAGATTACCCAGCCCCTACTAGTGTGACTGCCATCACAACGCTGGTAATCAAGCAAAGATCCTAAGGGCTCCACTAATGCGTATAGGTGATATCGCAAAATAAACACATGTACACATTGAAGTAGAAACAAACCAAGTAGCATACTACTATATTTAGCAAGATTGTTTATACAAGGTGAATATCCCAAGCTTCCATTAAGTAATATACAAACTAGTATGATACAGTAATGGCCTCTAGGGCATATACACTAACAATCTCCCACTTGCACTAAGGCCATGTACTGGCGTATCGAAGACCTATCATCTCGATCAGCCGCTCGAACTGAGTCTGGGGTAGGGCCTTGGTGAATGGATCTGCAGTGTTTTCTTCTGAAGCAACCCTCCGAACCTCGATCTCCTTTCGATCCACGATCTCCCTGATCAGGTGATACCTCCTCAAGATGTGCCTGGATCTCTGATGGGACCTGGGTTCCTTTGCTAAAGCTATAGCCCCGTTGTTGTCGCAATACAGAGGTACTGGGTCAACAATGGACGGAACCACCTGAAGTTCTTTTAAGAACTTCCTTATCCAGACAGCTTCTTTTGCGGCATCAGATGCAGCGATGTATTCCGCTTCCATAGTCGAGTCTGCAACGGTTTCCTGTTTGGAACTCTTCCAACACACCGTCCCTCCATTGAGGGTAAAGACAAAACCCGATATGGACTTGGAATCATCCTTGTCACTCTGGAAGCTGGAGTCAGCAAAGGCCTCAATCTGGAGGTCTTTTCCGCCATACACCAAGAACAACTCCTTAGTCCTTCTCAGGTACTTGAGAATGTTCTTTACTGCTATCCAATGTTTCTCCCCAGGGTTTGACTGATACCGGCTTACTACACTCAGTGCATAAGCTACATCCGGTCTGGTACACAACATCGCATACATTATAGAGCCTACCGCAGAAGCGTAGGGTATAATAGACATGCGATCCCTCTCCAAATCAGTCTTGGGAGACATCTCTTTAGAGAGGGTGATCCCGTGACAAGCCGGTAGGTTACCGCGTTTGGAATCTTCCATACTGAATCTTTTCAGTACGGTGTCGATGTACCTGGACTGTGAAAGTCCTAATATCCTCTTGGATCTATCACGATGGATCCGGATCCCCAGGATGTAAGAGGCATCACCCAGGTCTTTCATGGAGAAGCTGTGTGACAAGAAACCTTTGACAGATTGTAGCATAGGAATGTCATTTCCTATTAAGAGAATGTCATCCACGTATAAAACAAGGAATACTACAGTTCTCGCTACAAATCTACTATAGATGCATGGTTCATCTGGATTTTTGATAAAGTCAAATTCCTTGACCGTCTCATCAAAACAGATGTTCCAACTCCGCAATGCCTGCTTTAGTCCATAGATGGACTTAAGCAACTTGCACACCTTTCCGCTGCTCCCACTCTGAATGAAACCCTCTGGCTGATCCATATAGACACACTCCTCTAAATTTCCATTTAGAAAAGCGGTTTTTACGTCCATCTGCCAAATCTCATAATCGTGGAAGGCAGCAATGGCAAGAAGGATCCGAATGGATTTCAGCATAGCCACTGGAGAAAAGGTTTCGTCATAGTCCAAGCCAGGTCTTTGACGGAAACCCTTTGCTACAAGTCTAGCTTTATAGGTCTCAACCTGTCCATCTACACCAATCTTCCTTTTGAAGATCCACTTGCATCCTACGGGTTTTACCCCGTCTGGAGCAATGTCCAACGTCCATACTTTGTTGGTGTACATGGACTCCATTTCGGTCCGCATTGCATCCAGCCATTTTACCGAGTCAACGCTCTGAACGGCCTGTTGGAAGCTAGTAGGCTCGTCATAATCTATGACGCAATCCTCTCTATCCCCGTCTATGAGAAAACCGTAGTATCTCTCGGGCGGATGAGACTGCCTACTACTTCTGCGGAGCGGCGTAGGAATGTCCTGTTCATTTGAACCCTCTGGTTCTACTAAGCTTTCAGTAATAGCTCGTGGTTCTGGAATTTCTTCCAGTTCTACTGTGCTCCCACTTATCTGGTTTTCCAAAAACTCAGTTTCCAAGAAGTAGGCATGACGAGAAACAAGAACTTTTTGTTCCTCTTCACAGTAGAAGAAATATCCCTTAGAGTTCTTTGGATATCCCACGAACTTACACTGTACTGAGCGTGCCTCGAGCTTGTCCACATGCTGCTTTTTAACAAAAGCTGGACATCCCTAAGTCTTGATGTGACTGAGATGGGGCCTCTTCCCACACCACATCTCATATGGTGTAGTAGGCACAGTCTTAGTAGGAACTCGGTTCAATAGGTACGCAGCTGATTCTAGTGCATACCCCCAGAATGATCGCGGTAACTCAGCGTTACTCATCATGGACCGTACCATATCCAATAGGGTCCGGTTCCGTCTCTCCGATACACCGTTATGTTGCGGAGTGTATGGAGGAGTAAGCTGAGAGAGAATCCCATTCTCTTTTAAGTAATTCAGGAACTCGGCACTTAAGTATTCTCCACCTCGATCCGATCTTAGAATCTTGATACTTTTGCCGGTTTGTTTTTCTACTTCATTCTTAAATTCCTGGAATTTTTCAAAAGATTCTGACTTATGTTTCATTAAGAAGACATAACCGTATCTTGAAAAATCATCCGTAAAAGTAATGAAGTAAGAATAACCGCTTCGCGTATGTGTAGACATTGGACCGCACACGTCGCTGTGTACGAGTCCCAAGAGCTCGCTCGCTCTTACTCCGTGTCCAGTGAACGGAGTCTTTGTCATCTTTCCTTTGAGACAGGATTGACAAGTGGCATACGATTGATATTCGAACGGATCCAAATATCCTTCTGTATGTAACTTAGTCAACCTTCTCTCATTGATGTGACCTAGTCTACAATGCCATAAGAAAGTCTGATTGATATCTGGAGACTTTCTTTTGTGTGTATTCTGGACATTGAAAATCTGTGGTTGGTTTAATACGTATATACCATTGCTCAGTGTACCTGACCCAATCAGAACTTGATTAAGGTGAATGTTTACAACATTACTTACAAACGCAAATTCATAACCTTCTTTAGAAACCAAAGATACAGAAATGATATTACAAGTTGCGTTGGGTACAAAAAAACAATTACGCAAAACCAAAACATGCCCATCTGACATTCCCAGGTGATAGTCCCCCACGGCTTTAGCATCCATGCTAGCTCCGTTCGCAACTCTGAGGGTCATGTCACCTTCCTTCAAAAACCTACGGTTTCTCAACGCCTGCAAAGAATTACAGATATGAGATCCTGATCCGGTATCCAATACCCAGGAAGTAGAGTTTATAGAAAGACAGTTTTCAATAACATACACACCTGAAGCTGAAGCCGCAACCTGCTTCAGTTCCTGTGTCCTGGCTTTCCAAGCCCTGCAATCTTTCTTCCAGTGTCCACTCTTATGACAATAGAAGCATTCTTCCTTTCCAACAAGCTTCCCCGCAATCTTTGTTGCCTTTTCCTTTCCCTTCGTACCCACTTTACTAACACCGCCTCTTGGTTTGGCGGGGGCTTTCTTCCTCTTTCCTTTGGCTTTCGCCTTGGACCTAGAGGAAGAAGATCCTCCTACAAACAAAGCGGGTGTTTCCCTACCCTTCTGTAGGGTGCCCTCTGCGCTCCTCAGCAGGTTGAGGAGTTCTGAAAGTTCAACTTCCTTTTCTTGCAAGTTGAAATTCAGTATGAACTGGGCGTAAGTGGATGGAAGGGACTGGAGAATTAAATCTGTATAAAGTTCACTATCCAACGTGGTCCCAAGTTCCGCGAGCTCCTCAGTGTAGCCAATCATCTTAAGCACGTGGTCCGCTACCGATGATCCGACGGCCAACTTAGTCGAAAATAACTTCTTCGACACTTCGTATCTTGCGATACAAGACTGCTCTCCATACAGTTCTTTTGTATGGAGAAATATGGACTCGAGGTCCATATTCTCATGCCTCCTCTGATGTTCGTTGTCCATAGAGGCAAGCACGAGGCACCTGGCCTTCGCGCAATCAATCTCCCAAGTCTTACGGATTTCCTTATCCGCGACGCTGGAGGTGGGACCTGGGACGGGGGGAGCTTTGGTGGTAAGAAGATACCCCAGCTTGTCGTAAGCGATTGCCAATTTGACATTCCTGAGCCAATCTTTGTAGTTTGGCCCTGTCAGTATGTTTTTATCTAGAAGTAACTTAAGTCCAGTCATTTCGATTTGGTCGCTGCAGGGGGAGAGAAGAAACACTTTAGCACGATGCTCTTGCAAGTTTAGAATGGTTTTTAATTTTTCTAAACAGGATGGCTCCCACTGTCTCTCGAATCCCTCCTCAAACCACAAAGGAAGAATTAGCCGGGATCAATCCCACCGTACAATACTTGCTTAACCGTTCAGCCAGGCCAGTGTCGGTACTTCGAGGGAGGTTTTCCAACGCTTTCGCGAAGTTCCTTAATTTAAGAACCTCTTTTTCCTGGGGGCGTAGCCCCGCTAACACCTTTCTAGGCACCTACTAGGTTTATAGCATTGATCGTTTAGTGAGAAATTTCCCGAGGAGTAGCATATACTCACAGTAGGATCGGGATCCAAATATCATTGCGTGACGAAAATGAAGGAATCCTACCATAATCATCACACTCCAAATGGTATGCAAATCTAGCAAGTTTCAGTACTTGTGAAACTCCCGATGTGGATTTTTGCCCCATGCTCTTATGATCTTGACTTTGGCCAACAAATCATAAGTCACATGTCAAGTTCTTCCCGTCGTTCTCCAGGTTAATTTGAATCCACCCGTACATACCCTTGACTTTGGCCAACAAGGCAGTACGACTGTTCCAAATCAACGCATCTATCTATGCTGCACATGAATATCCAATAGCTACCAATCACTATGCCTTGACTTTGGCCAACAAACACAGCTTGAATACTATTGACTATTTATGTGAAACGACGGAGGGCTACGAATGGTTTTGGTAAAACCGTGAACGTAGTGAACTTGATATAATCGATGGAACGAGATAGCTTTTAGAAGGAGTGGCTCAAGCTCCGCATTTAAAAGTTAGTTTTGAAAAGAACCGAGTGGTTTTTCGAAAGTGTTCCAACGACTATAACTTGGTTTATTATCTTGCATTAGTTCTTTTAATGCGTGATATTCTTGCATTAGTTCTTTTAATGCGTCCCATCATTTAATCCTACCATTGCAGAAAACAACCAAAATATGACGTACGCTTATGCCATTCGCATTCGCCACGGGGTCCCGTCATCACTCGTTAGGTTACTTAACTAACGACAGAGCGGGGGCTGGGCTAGCACGGCTGTAAAACATAAGCAACGCCTAAATAGAAAGCAATGATAGACATTACAGATCACAGATGAATATATTGGATATACTAGCAATCCGCAATCCTTTCGAGCCTGCAATGAAAAGCGGATTACACGGTCGCGGTGAATAGCCAAATACCCCACCCAAGACCCCTACGGGTGCGGCAAACTACCCGCCAAGTACTCGGCAGTTTGTGCACCCCTCCATGGGTCTATCCTAGGAGCAAAAACAGTAAAAAGAATTATACAATGACGGCTACAACCCCGACCCGGTTGTGCGGCCAAACAAATAATATTATTACATCAATTTACATTTACAATGAATGAAAGAAAAACAAAAGCTCATCTCACATCCACCCCGGCTATTCACCCGCGACAGTCCAACACATTCATATACACAATCCAATATCAAACACAGATCATGTATAACCCCGACTAATCGACTTATAGCGATTAGCCGACGTTCAATACATGCAAACATCACAGATATAACCAACATAGCCAAAGTGCAGTGAAGTTCGGAAAAAATACGGAATTATAGGACCCCAAAAGTGAATTTCTGTTCTGGAAAATCTGGGTACATATAATATATTTTAAAAATCCCAAAACCAACACAGACACACACTGCACGAAAAACGATGCAGAGAAGACGACAAACGGCGGTGGTTCCGCGGCACTTGCCTACCTCGTGCCGCGGAAGCGCGGCGGTTTGAACGAAACACTGGATCGTTTTTCATGGGTGTTCACACAAAACCCTGAGCCGAATTTTCAAGTATAAAGTTTTTCATTTAGAGCAGAAAAAAAAACAACAGAAACTTAGGGTTTTGGTTTTTCCGGTTTTGCGATTTTTCGGTTTCGAACTTCCATACACTTCGCTACCAAGCTAGTTTAAGTTTAGTTAGGCTCTGATACCACTGTAAGTCCATATTGCGACCCCCGGTGCTTACGGGGAGGCGGAAACGGTATAAAAAACAAATTTTTATCGCAAGAGGCAACATGGACTAAAACAATGTCGGGATCGTGTCTAAACTAAACTAGCAAACTTGCTAAAGAAAGTTAGCTACTATGGAAGATGGTTATACCTAAACTTGAACTCCTTCTTCTTTAAACTTTTGTAGAGGTTGATGGTTCTCTTCTTGTCGCCTTCTTCCGTCGAAGATGGATCCACCTCAAAGGTTCGACCTTTGGGCTCTTCCTCGATCTTTGAGTGAACTAGGGTTTCCGGCTTGCTAAACCTTGAACCTAGAATGAGTAGAGAGTGACTAGGGGTTGCTTTTCTTTTTAAAGAGAAGGATTCTCAACACATAAGAAGGGTTCTCTTTTGCTAGAGGAAGAAGAAGATGAAGTGAGGAGAGAGAAGCCAAATGAGATAATGAGCTATCTTTTTCTTTCTTGCAACCATAATGCCAAAAGAAAAAGAATTATCTAAATAATAATAATTCAAAATAAGAATAGTTGATGGTAATTTGGAATGACCACTATCATGCTTCATTAAATGAAATGTAAGCATGAATCAAGGAGGATCTTTACAAAGCATGATGGTGGTCAACATTCAACCATGGTCAACAAGTCAACCATGGTCAACAAGTCAACAAAATCAACCATAACATAATTCTTATTTAATTACTATTATTAATAGATAATGTATAAATCCATTAGGGTTTGGAAAATGATGACTGTCAACTGTGCATACGCACCCGTTCCGAAACCCTAATGAAAAACCTCATCCTCCGCCTCAAGCAACTGTGCATACACACCTGCATTCTCGTTCCGAGGAACAAGAATACCGAGATATAAAAGCAACCCCAAAACATATACCAGTATCTGGCTCAAACCAGAGCCTGCCAGTATAATCCGTCCGGACTCCAAACGTGCACAAGTGCGCGGATGAGAACGAACCCTGTCGCAAAACCATGCGACCTCTACTCTGTTTTTCCCAGAGGCGAATACCCTCTGTGTGGGACTCTAAAGACTCGACACTACGCTGGCAGTGGGTTTAACCACAGACCGCAAGCGGCACTAGCTGTGCGTAACGGTCCCCAGGTAGATGCCGACAAGAAGGCTGACGAGGTGAAACCCCATCTGAACTCCTACTGAGTCTGAATGTGACATTCTCCGTACAGTCCTGTCTGTTCGTCTGATACATCGCATGTCGGGCCTAGGGGGCGGTAAAACGTCAGTCCCCTAAAAGCGGTACATGTCGTGTCGGAGTGAAGCCCAAAACACCCTGAGATAACACTGGAAACCTACCAGTATATCTCGCTTGCCCTGGCCAGGGACTACTTGTGTAATGGCTCTCCTAGACACAGCGCGATGTCAACCCCAAATACCGGGAGAGACGAATCCTGTCTAACCGGCACTGCCTCCAAGTGCTTCGGGACTGCACCCAACCACTATCTGTTTGCACGACTCCTTTGAGCCGTGGTAGGGTAGTGATCAAAGTGTAGTGGGAACACACTCGAGGCGAAGTGCCAGTGTCAAGTCAGCGGACTAAGCTGTACTCATGTCACCTGGGAACTGATAACTGACGATAGGTATAATACCAACCTTTCAGTTCCCGACGAGTCCTGTCCAGTGTACCCGTAACCTAACGAGCACCCGTATACTATCTCCAGTACGACGTACTGATGGCTGTGGGACAGACCATCTCCCATACTGGGATGAGAAGCGCATACGCTAGTCTACTCCGGAGTATCGATGCCCTGTCTCGATAGTCCTGCGACTAGGGACCTGTATAAGGATGTGCTTATAGATTACCCAGCCCCCACTAGTGTGACTGCCATCACAACGCTGGTAATCAAGCAAAGATCCTAAGGGCTCCACTAATGCGTATAGGTGATATCGCAAAATAAACACATGTACACATTGAAGTAGAAACAAACCAAGTAGCATACTACTATATTTAGCAAGATTGTTTATACAAGGTGAATATCCCAAGCTTCCATTAAGTAATATACAAACTAGTATGATACAGTAATGGCCTCTAGGGCATATACACTAACATTACGTGCTTTCTGGAGTGTAGTAGTTTGGTAGGCTTCCTTCAAAATTATCACACAATGATAGTTGGGTCCCGATCCTATTGTGAGTATCCGCTACTCTTCGGGAGAATTTTTCACTTTGCAATTAGCTAATCAAGTAGGTGTCTAGAAAGGTGTTAACGGGGCTATGCCTATGGGAAAACAAGGTTATTTAATTAGGTCCATGCGAAAGTACGGGGCACCTCCCTCCGAAGTAACAACACTGGTCTGGCCGAAAGATAAGCGAACTTGTAGGGTGCGATTAATCTTGACTAATTATTCTTTTAGGGTTTGAAGGAGAATTCGAGGAACGGTGGGAGACATCCTGTTTAGATAAACTAATAACCAATCTAAACTTGCAAGAGCAAATACCGAGTGTTTCTTTTCTCTCTCTCCTAATCGCGGCGACCATAACGAGACTTAAGCTAATATTAAATAAAAACAAACTCGCTGGGGTGAATTATAAAGACTGGCTAAGGAACATCCATTTGGCCCTTACTTATAATAAGGTTGCATACGTCCTCATGGGTAAAGCCCCCATGTTCCAGGTCCAGAATCCTCGGCCGCGGACATTGAGGTTCGTAAGACTTAGGATCTTGATTATGCGAAACCCAAGTGTCTCGTGCTGGCCTCCATGGATAATGAACATCAGAGGCGGCACGAGAAAATGGACATTGCTTCCATGTTCCTCCATACCAAAGACTTATATAGAGAGCAATTTCGTATTGCAAGATACAAGACCACGAAGAAATTGTTTCAAGCGAGGTTGGCTGTTGGATCATCTGTTGGGGACTGTTCCCCTCCGAAAGACGCGTAAGACAGACTGTCTTGCCTGAGATTCGGGGCAGATGCTAATTGGTGCTATCCGTCCACTTCTCCGAAGATGCCAAGTTGATTTATGGCTCCATGTATCGAAGGTTTAAACGGATGCGGCCGATGTAGCAGACTTCGTCAGATTCCCCCTCGTTTGAGGGGTTTTTGATTGTGGGGACGCTCTTCCCTGCAGGCGCAAGCCCCTGCAGTTAATTACGCTACCGCATCGCGGTAACAACTTTCTCCTTCTCCAGATGGTCACTTCGTGTCGTAGGTGTTTGTTTTGTTTGTGGTTGCCCATGGATTGTATACGGAGACTAATTTATGTTGTCGCCCGTAGGACGTGGATTAGTCCAAATCCGTATTTTCTTAGATTTGGGTTTGGGGTTGGGTTTAAGGATACGTTAGTCTCATTTGAGACTAAGATCAACTTAAACGTTTGTTAAGGATACGTTAGTCTAATTTTTGAGTAAGATCAACTTAACGGGATCATTTAGATCCAACAAAAGAGCATTTGGACTCAATTGTTTAATTTAGAGACATTGCGGTCGATTACCAGTTTAAGGACATGGTGGTCCAATACCAGTTTAAGGACATGTGGTCCAATACCAGTTTAAGGACATAGTGGTCCAATACCAGTTTAAGGACATAGTGGTCCATAAAATGTATGGCTGTCGGACCCATCACCTCTCTGAAGACGTTGAAGGATTACAACAACAAATATCAGAGGAGTTCAGAGATGTACCCTTGAACCAAGGAGTTGGTTGAAAGAGCAGATGTGCTCAGTTCAAGATGATGTGAGGACTTATGGCCAGTTTGGGCTAAGTCCAATTATGTTAAAAATATTGGCCTTTTGGGCCATTAGACATTTGTCTGGTTTCAGCCCCTCATCATTCAGCAGTGCTAAACAGAGGTTTGGAGGCTCTGACAACAATTTGTTTTTGATTTCCTTAATTTTGAGATTCATTTGGAGGAGGGACTTTTGCCTCTGGAAAATTATCTAATTTGGCTAAAAGTAGTGTTAAACACTAGAGAACAACAGTGTTAAACACTGGAGGTAGAACTCTCAAATTAGTGTTAAACACTAAAAGACAATCAGTGTTAAACACTGGAAATATAATCCCCAAATTAGTGTTAAACACTAAAGAAAGAGGGGTCACGTGTGGACACGTGAGAGCGCCCTAAAGTGGGACCAGATCCCTTTTCTTCGTTCTGCAATTAAGTGTTAAACACTTTTTCATCTTTTGAGCATCACGTATTGACACGTGATGGAGATCTATGCACTGCTCATTAAAGTACTTTCTAAGGGGTCACGTGGGGGCACATGAGAGCGCCCAAAGCTCATATTTCCTTTGCCTTTTCTTTCTGTGTTTTGTAGGTCACGTGGGAGCACGTGAGGCATTGCCTCAAAGCTTTCCTCCTTTTCATTTCTGGGGATCTCTTCAGGGGTCACGTGGAGCCACGTGACCTTAGTTCTTTGCATGCATGGAGATCTTTTAAGTCTCTTTATTTTTTTAAGAATTAAATTCTCTGTAGGGTTAAACCTTAATTATGATTTTAGAGGAATTAAATTCCTATTGTGCAAGAATTAAATTCTTAAGTAGGGTTAAACCCCAATTGTTTTTTAGGGGAATTAAATTTCCATACATGTAAAAGAATTAAATTCTTAATTTGGGTTAAACCCTAGTTCTGTCCATCTTGAAGGAATTAAATTCCTGTGAGTTTGGGAGAATTAAATTCTCATATAGGGTTAAACCCTAACTTTGTTTTGGGAGAATTAAATTCTCTAAACTCAATTCCTCTTCTAAGTTTTGGATCTGCATGGCAGGATCTCAACCCGATGAGAATTAAATTCTCAACTTATGGGGATATGTGCTCTTTGCAGATCTTCAACCAGAGGAAGAACTAAGTTCTTTTGTGTTGAAGAGTTAAACTCTTAAATTTGAGAATTAAATTCTCTGTTTTAAGTTTTGATTCCCTTCCTTTTCTCACCTAGGGTTTTCTTTGTTGAGAATTAAATTCTCATCTCCTTTCTCTCTTGAGAATTAAATTCTCCTCTCTTTTTTTCTCTTGAGAATTAAATTCTCCTCTCTCTGTTCTTCTCTCAAAAAAGTAGATCCCTCTTTTCTTTTCTAGGCTCCTATTTATAGGAGAAGGAAGAGAATCAATTTGTTTAGCAAATCTCTCATTGAAAGATTTGATTTGTTTTCATATTTAATATGAGCCTTTAGATCATTCAGTGAATTTTAGTCACCGTTGGATTTTAAATCCAAAAGATATTCTGTTTGTTATTTTCGGTGAGATTTAGGGAAATCTTTCCTTGTCTAAGATTTTCCCATAAATTGGTGATTTTTAATCACCCTTGGATCTTTAATCCAACGGTCCCCATAATCCTTTTCCATTTGGAAAGATTTAGAATCTTTTAGAATTTAATTCTATTAAACTGTAAGGCTTTCGAAGCCAGTCACGTGCTGACACGTGACCTTTAGTCACGTGTGAGCACGTGACCCCCAATTGAGTCCTTTTCTCAGCGTTTATTTATGCTTCAATTTTAACCATCACGTGTCAACACATGACCATTGGTCACGTGTGAGCACGTGATACCTTATTGAGGTATTTCCTTCAGCCATTTGTTTTTATTTCTGTTTTAACTATCACGTGTCAACACGTGACCATTGGTCACGTGTGAGCACGTGACCCCCAATTGGGTCCTTCTTCAGCCGTTTGTTTTTATTCCTGTTTTAACTATCATGTGTCAACACGTGACCATTGATCACGTGTGAGCACGTGATACCTCATTGAGGTAATTCCTGATTTTTAATTAGGGAACAGTGCATAGCATATTTGCTCATAACTTTTGATCCCGGATGATTTATGAAGCCCATAATAAATCAAATCGAAGGGTTTTCCGAGATGCTTCCAATATCATCAGAAATTAGCTGTTTCTCCTTCGGGAGTTTATCAAAATACAGGTCGGAAGATACTGGTTCGCATTTTCTTAAGCGTATCACTGCCATTTGATACCTTGGACTCTTTTGCGCAGAAATTTGGCGGGAACAGAGACCACGTCCTGAAGATGATTACTCTCATTGAAGAGTTCGCTGACCTGGGAACTACATTGGAGAATGAGTTGTATATCGACTTAATTCTATAGTCCCTTCCCTCCACCTATGCCCAATTCATATTAAATTTCAATATGCAAAAACTGGAAGTTACATTTCCTGAGCTCCTCAACATGCTAAGGGTGGCAGAGGGCACCTTGAAGAAATCCAAGGAAACACCCGCTTTGTTTATTGGGGAATCTTCTTTCGCTAAATCCAAGAGGAAGAAGAAGAAGGCCCCCACTAAACTGAGAGGAGGTGTGCAGAAGGTGCAGGGCAAGGGAAAAGATTAAAACAGGGGGCAGCCACAAAAGAAGAATGCTTCTACTGTCGGAAAAAGGGACATTGGAAGAAGTATTGCCGGGTTTTAAAAGCCAAGAATCAGGACACGAAGCAAGTTGTGGGTTTGGCTTCAGGTGTGTTCGTGATTGAAAACTATTTCTTTATAAACTTTACTTCCTGTGTATTGGATACCGGATCAGGATCTCACATTTGTAATTCTTTGTAGGCGCTGAGAGGTCGTAGAGTTTTGAGGAAAGGTGATATGACCCTCAGGATTGGCAACGGAACCAGTGTAGATGCTGTTGCAGTGGAAGAATATCACCTAGGATTGACGAGTTAACATATTTTGTTATTGCATAACTGCTTTTGTGTACCCAGTATGATGTGTAATATTATATCTGTATTTTTGTTATCTAAAGAAGGATATAATTTTGCACTTGAAAGTAATGTCATAAACATTCACTTAAATCATGGAATGATTGGGTCGGGTACACTTAATAATGGAATATACGTTCTCAATCAACATCAAGTTTTCAATATCCAAAACACGCTAAAAAGAAAGACTCCAGAATCAAATCAAGTTTTCTTATGGCATTGTAGACTTGGTCATATCAATGAAACACGATTGACTAAGTTACATAAAGATGGATATTTAGATCCGTTTGAGTATCAATCATATAAAACTTGTCAATCATGTATCAAAGGAAAGATGACAAAAACTCCGTTCACTGGACACGAAGAAAGAGCTATTGAGCTCCTGAGACTCATACACAGCAATGTGTGTTTGCCAATGTCTACACATGCAAAAAGTGGCTATTCCTACTTCATTAGTTTTATCGATGATTTCTCAAGATATGGACATGTATTCTTGATGAAATATAAATCCGAGGCCTTTGAGAAATTCCAGGAGTATAAGAAAGAAGCGGAAAAGCAAACCGGCAAAAATATCAAGATGCTCCGATTTGATCGGGGTGGTGAATACTTAAGTGCCGAGTTCCTGGAATATCTAAAAGAGAATGGAATTCTCTCTAAGCTTACTCCTCCATACACACCACAACACAATGGTGTATCAGAAAGACAGAATCACACCTTACTTGATATGGTGCATTCCATGACGAGTAATGCCGAGTTGTCGCCATCTTTCCGAGGTTATGCACTAGAATCTTCTGCATACTTATTGAATACGGTTCCAACTAAGTCTGTGCCTACCACTCCATATGAAATGTGGAGTTGGAAGAAACCCTGTGTTCACCGACGAAAGACCGGACCGAGACGTTGGGACATCTGGACTGAATTTGGGGGTAGATGCTATTTGGACATATCCATCCATCTCTCCAAAGATACCAAGTTGATTTATGGTACCGTATATCGGAGCTTTAGATAGATGCGACCGTTATAGCAGACTTTATCAGATTCCCCCTCATTTGTGAGGGGTTTTTGATTGTGGGGACGCTCTTCCCTGCAGGCGCAAGCCCCTGCAGTTAATTACGTTATCGTATCGCGATAACCACTTTCTCCTGCTCCAGCAGTTCACTTCGTGTCGTGTGTATTTTTGTTTTATTTTGGGTTTCCCTTAGATTTATATGGAGACTAATTTATGTCGTCGCCCGTAGGGCGCGGATTAGTCCAAATCCGTATATTTGAGATTTGGGTTTGGGTCAAGGATTTGCTTGACGGGGTTCACATTGGTAGCTTGGTTTGCTAACGGGAATGAACTTAGGATGCATTTCTCACATTTGTGAGGTCCATCCGTTCATAAGATATTTGAGTTTGATCTAAGGATCATTAATCATATTTGAGACTAAAATCAACTTAGAAACAAGTGAGCATATGAGCTCAATTATATCAGTTTAAGGACATCACGGTCCAATATCTCCATGTTTAGAACGAATATTAGTTTAAGGACGTTTTGGTCCATTATTGCCGTGTTTGGGGCGAATATTAGTTTAAGGACGTTTTGGTCCAACATTCCCAATTCGGGGATGAGTATTAGTTTAAGGACATTTCGGTCCAACATTCCCGTTTTGGGGACGAATGTTAGTTTAAGGACATTTCGGTCCAACATTCATCTTGCGCACACGTGTATTTGTTATGTGGCAAAGTGAACGATGGTGACATGGGATACACTCAATTTGGGGTGCGACCCAATTTGAGATGTGCACGTCAATTTAGAAGTGCATCAATGTGGAATGTATCATTCCCTGTCTTGATGAAATTTTATATCAAGTTGGGACAGGAAAGGAGTTGTTGGTTGTCGGGACCCACCTCATCTCTGAAGACGTTGAGAAATTACAATGACATATATCAGAGGTGTGAAAAGATGTACCATTGAAGCAAATCCCATGTTTGAGGGAAAGATCATGGTGGATCATCTAAAAATCATTAGCCTTATTTGAGACTAAGATTACCTTAGGAGATATGGGATGAATATCATCAATGAGAGATCATTAGTCATGTTTGAGACTAAGATCGGTTTGGAAATCACGAGCATATCGGCTCGCTTGAAGAATTAAAGAGGTTTAACCTCAGGAAACTTAGCCCATTTGGGCTAAGACTGGGTTTCGGTACTACCTAGCAGTGCTAAGCACTCAGTTGTGTATAACGCTCACATGTATTTCACGTGAGGTACTATAATAGTCCTAAGCACTAGTTTTTGGTGGCACTCATGCGTGTTTCCCGTGAGGCGCTGAGGTTTTGGTTTCATTTGGGCGCTTACGTGTTTTTCGCGTGAGGCGTTGAGTTTTGGCGTTGCACTAGTGCTAAGCACTAACTTTTTCAGGCGCTCACCTGTGTTTCACATGAGGCGCTATATAACTTGGCCTTGGGTGCTTACGTGCTTTTCACGTGAAGCGCTGAGTTCTTTTTGGAGATTTAATCTCTGTTGATATTTTTAGAGAACTTAAATCTCTATTGATGGTATTTTGACCATTAACGATCACCAAGATCACGATTTTGAGGATCTGAGATCATGTTCTTAAAGAACGAAGTTCTTGATTTGAATGAACTAAGTTCCTGGAGTATTATGGACTCCATATTCTCCATGTTCTTTTATCCATATTTTTTTGTTCATGTTTTCAGAGAGGTTAAACCTATGTTAATAGTATTTTGACCATTAACAATAATCAATATCGCTATTTTGAGGATCTTGGATCGGGTTTTTAAAGAATTAAGTTTTTGATTTGAAGGAACTAAGTTCCTGGAGTATTATGGACTCCATCTTCTTTCTGTTTAAATTTGTTCTTCCATGAATATTTGATTATCAAGAACAAGATCTTCCCGATGAGAATTAAATTCTTAACTTGTGGGAGACTTGTCTTGTGGATCTCAGATCCAGAGAAAGAACCAAGTTCTTTTAAAAGGGTTAAACCCTTAGATGTGATATGATAAGTAAAGGAGATATTTTGATCTCTTCTTTTTTCTTTACCTAGGGTTTTGAGGAGGAAGATCTTTTTCTTTGAAAATTAAATTCTTTGTTCTTTTTTTTATTGAAGCTTTTGGAGAGCCTTCTGTATTTCTTACAGAAGCTTATGGGGGGTCTCTTTTTTTTTAAGATTTAATCTCCTTACTCCTATTTATAGGAGAAGAGAAAAAAACAATTTGTTAAGAAAAACTCTCATTGAGAGATTATGATTGATTTCATAATCAATCAAAAATGAACTTTTAAATCAATTGGTGAATTTTATTCACCGTTGGATTTTTAATCCAAAAGCTCTTTTGTTTAACAGAGAAGATTTCTTGTTTGTTTAACAATATTAGGAAATATTTTCCTAAGATAGAATTTTATTCTATCATATGAATATCTTGTTAGTTTAACAAGATTAGAATTTCATTCTGTCATATGAATATTTTGTTAGTTTAATAAGATTAGAATGATATTTTCTTAACATAAAATTTTATTCTGTTTAACAGAGAAAATCTTTCTTATTTTATAAAGATCAGGAAAATATTTCCCACATAGAATTTAATTCTACTACATGGTTTAATTGGTGATATTTTATCACAATTGGATTTTAAATCCAAGATTCTCTGTTAAAAAAAGATCTTTCCATATTAGAAAGATCAGGGAAAATATTCCTAAAAATAGATTTTAATTCTATATAGAATTAAATTCTATTTTTAAGTATGTGAGCGCTGCCAAAAGAATGCGGCAAGAGAACTCACATGTTTAACACGCGACCTCTAGTGTGGGTTTTTAGCCTGTTTATATTCAGCGGTCATATGCTTTGTATATGAGCGCTCACGTGTTTAATAAGTGAGGCATGTTTGGCCTTTGGTTATTTATGTTCAACGTTCATATGTTTTGCATATGAGCGCTCACATATTTAACACGTAAGGCCTGTTTGGCCTTTTTGAGATTTGCTTTCAGTGCTTATATGCAGCGTTCACGTGTTTAACACGTGATACCAAACTGTGTGAATTCTTTTTCTCTTTTTTCTTTCCCTTTTTTATAAGAGAACAAATAGCTCTTAACCAAAAAATTTTGGCGGGATCAAATGCCCCCCATTACTTTGCCCACGTAAGTATGTATGTGGGTGAAGTAGTACAGAGTTATGCATGGCCATAGAATTGATAGTTTAGGAGACAAGTTTAAGATCCTTGTAGCTTAAGGCTTTTTTCTGCTTCATAAGCCGTAAGGGTCTGAAGAAGGTTTTTCTCCGTATGAGTCATGAGGATCTCATAGGTGCGTATTCTCCCTAGAAATCGTGAAGATTTCTAAGTGTTCATCACCTTCGTGAGTCGTAAGGATTTCGCTCGGGTATTTTCTCCTTACGAGTCGTGAGGACCCATAAGTACATTTTTACTTTATTGGCGAATGTGGCCCGTGATAGTATACAAGAATCAGTTTGGACCTCCTTGTACGGCATCGATGGCTTAGGAAACTGGTTTAGATCTGTCGTCTAAGGCTTTTCAATTATATGAGTCGTGAGGGTCTCATAAAGATGTTTCTCCCTGTGAGTCGACAGGATCTCGTAGGTGTATTTTCTCCTTAGAAGTCGTAAGGACTCCTAAGTGCTTTTTCTCTTGAGAACCGTAAAGATCTCACAAGGGAATTTTCCCCTTACGAGTCAAGAGGATTCGTAAGTGGTTTTTCCTCCTTATCGGTATGCGACTTTAGAGAATGTGGCCCTTGAATAGTATACAAGAGTCAGTTTGGACCTACTTGTAGGGCCACAGTACTAAGGAAACAGGTTGATATTCCCGTCACCTAAGGTTTTTCACCTTTATGAGCCATGAGGGTTTCATAAAGATGTTTTCCCCTACGAGTCGAGATGAGTCAAGAGTATCTCGCAGGTGTATCCTAACGTGAAATATAGATAACCCCCTTTTTTGATAGGGGTCCGTTAGGTTTGTGGTACAAGGGTTTTAGTCCGTGGTACCGTCGCGTTGGCTGATATATTCCTCGATATGCAGTCTTTAAGCCGATGTTCGAGTAGCTCCGCGACTGTCGTGTCTTTGGTCCCTTCGGGGGCTGGACAAAACGTCTTCAAGTAATCTCCTTAGGTCATATTACCGTCGGAAGAGCAAGCGTTAGGAATTTGCCATGTCGATTTTTACCTGAGGTTAGGCTCAATTTGGTGACCCGATGAGCCATAACCGCACCCTTATGGGGTGGGATGATCTCCAATGGTCTTGTAGGTTTTATATGAGTTGCCGTCAAGACCTGAAGCTGGGAATATACCGTCACTTTGCTTTTTTTCTTTTGTTTTAACGATGTCATGCCAATTCTTTGCTGAAATAGGGTAGACATCTGTAGGACCTCTATGCTGCGTGTATTGCAGTTGAAGTCCGAAGCTAGGAATATGCCATTGCTCCAATTTCATTTGATAGCTGCGTTCGCATCCTGCTGAAATGAGGAGGAAGCCGGGATAGTCTCTAGGTTGTATATGTACCGTCAAGACTTGGAGCTAGGATTTTTCCATGGCTCTATTTTTGCTTTGACCCTTGGATTTTTTGTTGACGTTGCGTCTGCATCTTGCTGGAACGAGAAGAACGTCAGGATGATCTCTAGGCTCTAGATGTTGCCATTAAGATATGAAGTTTGGATTTTGCCGTCACTTCACTTTTATTTGATTACCGTGTCTGCCCCTGTTAGAATGAGGAGGGAGGAGACACAGAGATAGTCTCTAGACTGTATACGTAGCGTTAAGACATGGAGCTAGGATTTTGCCATGGCTTTATTTTTTCTTTGACCTTTGGGTCTTTCTTTTTTGATGATGACTGATTTATAGAGATTTTATATCAAAAATATATGTAACCGCAATCAAGAACGGCATCGCTTTGCAGCAAGCCGATGAGTACGGGTCGGTCCACAGGGATGTTGTGAATTTCCTAATCGCTCAAACGAGTTAATTCCGATGGGAGTCGGATTGATTTATTAAATCTAAAAACTAAATCTATCTATACTAAGATTATCTAGATCTAAATCTTGCTAGGGTTAGGTTTAGGAATGGTTTGGAAATGTAAATAAATCTCAACGCTTTCTATACCCAAATTAGGATCTAAGAGGAGTTATGGTAATTATCAATAAAGGGGATTAGATCCATTCGGGAAGGTGTTCCTTCCTCTAGGTTCTTGTCCTTCCTTTAGAGATCCTCACCCTAACCTCCATGGAAAACGCGCGCAACCGGGCCTTTATACTACGGTATCACTGCTACCTCGAGAGATAGGGTGCCGTAGGGCGCGGTGTGTGCTTATATGCATGAAGTCCTATTGATTATATGTGATGGGTAAGAAAGGGATGAGAGATCTCATCTCTCAAAAAGCCTTCCCCAAAGCTAACTCTAAACAATTATCTAGGGCAAGGAATTAAATCTACCTAGGGCAAAGAATGAAAAATTACCTACTTAACAGATGGCTCTCTCCAAACATCAACACAGGGTTGTCAGATCTGAATTCATGAAATGAAAAGAGGCACCGATGCTCTCCAAAAGAATTCTGAAATTTATTAATGAAGGGAGGCATAGCCAATACAATGATTTAGAGTTCCTATTTATAGAGGATAGGAAACCCTAGGTTACAATTGATCCGCATGTCTACATTTACCAAAATAGCCCTAGGTTGACTTAGTCAGCGCCGCAACAAATTATGGAAAAATATTTTTCTCTTTCTGCTCAATATTGCAGCGGAACCGCGGCCCGAGGCATGGTTTGGCCACGGTTCCACGGCCAAACAGTAGGATTAGTTCATCTGCTTTCTTGTGCTGGCTCTGGTCATTTTTGTATTCCTAATTCTCTGGTTCTTTCTTTAAAATAGCTTCTGGTTCTCTTCCAGATTTTCCAGTGAATAATTGTGGTGAACTTTAACCGTTCACTTTGTGTCAACGTCTTGAACCTTGCTTTGTGAACTGATCTTTATGTAGGCTTGATCAAGAGTCTTCTGTTTATTGGTCAAAGTCTCACTTTTGTATCGTCTTCTATCTTTTTCACTGTTTTCTCTCCAAGAACCTGTAACCTGTAATATGTAGCAGACATGCGTCAAAAGCACCTGTTTATTTATAAAACGAATAAGAATGGGGAATATAATAATGCAATATTATGGTATGAACAAATACCCCCAAACTTATCTTTTGCTCGTCCTCGAGCAAACTTATTTTTTATTCTCTACAAAAACCTAACCGCACTTTCGCAGGGAAACGCGATTGCACTGAGCACGTGCAACAAGCCGTTAAACCTCTAGGTGTCCCTAGTAGGAGGAGTGTTGTCTCCTGAGGGTTTTCAGCGGATACTACCCACAAAATCCTATCAATTCGGCTTTTCGACTTTTGTTCTCCAATTAGGGTTTCTAACAAGGAACTCTATTATCTTCGACTTGCAAATTATCCACCCATATTCTTCACACTTCCTCATCATCTAACTTAAGATTATATATGTTCTATAGACTTACTTAGCTTTCGGCATCTCTTAAGTTTTCCTTCTAGGGTTCCATCTCCACTTAGGAATTTTCATCAACTCTATTAAAGATACAAGTTCTATTCTTCACTCCTTTCTCTCGTCTAAACTCCAATCACATATCCCTACGTGTGTGTATAAATCACTCCTACACTTGGAAATTCAAATCAAGCAATCATACCCTTGTCAGTTGTCCAAAGCACTTCTTAATAGGTGAATTTAAATGAATTTTGCTTACACATCCTTCATGCGACCGTTAATACTTCTTGAGGTACCAACAACCGATTACAAGAGGTGTTTGCACAATAAAACGTAATTCCTAGTCTTGCAACACCCAAGGCTTTTTAGCAGTGACTCCCAAACCAGTTGGTCTAAGGCACTAGGTGATGAAGCACCCTCGCTAAATATTTTTTCATTAATGAAGCCTTAAGTAATCACAAAAACCAATGTTCATTTTTTTTTTTATTGTTTATTCACACATGTATTTTTTTATTTCATTTTCTTCGTATTAAGGACTTCAGACAAGAGCATTTCAAGGTCTCCTCTACTATTCCAAGTTTCAAGGTGCGTGATTGTGCAAATTGTAGGGTATACATTTTCAGAATCTAGACTTAAGCTAGGAATTATTTTTCAAACTTATACTCTAATAAAAGTATCAATACTTTTCCTTTGTTTTGACTTAGCCCAAGAAGTGAACTCAAAATTTGCCTATTTCTAAATAAACTACAAAGACATATACTTTCTACCGTTAAACTTTAAGGAAGGTTATTTTTAGGGTTTTTAATTTACTAAGTCTAAGATCTAGTTGTTCCTAGCTAGTTAACCTATTTGTCAAACTCAAATCAAATATGGCCAAAATTGAATACATTAATTTTTATAATTTTTGAAAATTTTCAATTTTTATGGGTTTTCAAATAAGTATGCAAATGCAAAAATATACATATGAATGCGAAGGAAGAAGACGTACCGAGCATACCCCAAAACTTAAACTTGACAGTGTCCTCACTGTCATGCTGCACCAAGAGGGTCAAAATGCCGGCACTCCCCCGATTGTTTATTTATAAATTATATATATATTTTTTAATGTTTTGAATTTTTTATATTTTTTATAGAAAAAGAAAACAAAAATATATATACATATATACATATATACAACAAGGTTCCCCCCAAACTTAAGCTTGGCCTTACACAAGCCAAAGGTTAGCACCAACCATTCAAAAATCTTATCGTGGTAATGGTAGAGTTGGTGAAAGGAGGGAGTGGAAAGAAAAGAAATGAGAAACACACGAGACCGTATGGGAAGAAGGGTAGAATATGGTCTCGGTGGAGGAGAAGAATGGCGGAAAGGAGAAAGAAGTGGAGTACGATCTTGAGGGTGTAAATCGAGTGAATAAATTAGCGCAATTTGTGATGACCGATGTGTTAAAAGCGATTGCGCTAACCTATCAACCCGTCGAGAAATGGGGTCAAATCCCTCAAGATTCACAAGAAGGCATGGGTACGCCGAACTTGGTATTGGAGATGAAGGCGTAACAGTCTCTTGCACGGTCGGAACGATAGGAAGGACGAAAGGGAGTGAATTAGGGATAGTCTCATTGTCACCGTAGGAAACTGTCTCGAACTTGAAAAATTCCATCAATGGTTCGAAACAACTGTAAGCAACCGAGTCTGATGGTTCAACTAACTCATCTGAAAATTCAAAGGACTCACACTCGGGCGGTGAGTCATCAACATCGTCCGAAAAAGTGAAACACTCATAAGTGTTATCGGCTGTGAGAACTGTGTCAGATTCAAAGGAAAATTTTTCAAGCTCACAGTCTTCAAGCGCGATATTAGGCGTGGTCGGAACGATGGAAAGGAGGGAGGGTGATTTAGTTAAAGACTCAAGAAGATGAATTGGAAAATCCGACATATCAAACAAAAATGGTTCAACCTCAATATTATCCTCAATACTCTCCTCAATACTATCCTCATAATTCTCCTCAATATTTATCTCATCCATGCCATTATCATCAAAATCGAGACGCATATGAAGTTCGGGAGAAACATTTAATGACTCGGGATGATGAATTGGACATAAAATATCAATCAAATCTACTGGTTCATCATCCAAAATATTTCCGGCGTCTAAATACTCAATCAAGTGAAAATCAATTTTTTTGACACCTCATCAAAAGCATGGATATTTATCAATTCAGGTCCTAGATTGGAGGTGTAAAGGTCAAACGGATTAGGTGCGGTTTCACTCGGAAGGGGTTCTTCATGCTCTGGCAAATCAAGCACTACAAAGTCACACAACTCGTTATTTTGGACACAAGTTTGAAAATTGGAGTTGTTGGATTCAATTGGGTATGGGTAGGTTTGATTTGGAAATCCTCTCACATTCTCATTCTGTCCAACCGCCTCCTCATATATTGGAAAATTTGGAGCTAGTTGGAAACTAGCTACCGGTTCACTCGGTTGCATAAGGGCGGCCATGGACGCTTCCACATTCCTAGTCATTTTGTTTGTTGCTGCAATATAAGCTGCCAACGACTGTTCTAAACTAGACATAGGTGGTGAAGGGGTTTCGGTAAAAGATTCGAAATTGTTTGGATACGTGAAACTCCCAAAAGGCTGTGTAGAAACAGGGTCTAGTGAAGGTGGGAAAGTCGGGTAGGACTGGTAGGAAGTGGATGGTAGGACATGATTAGGATCGACATGTGGATAAAAAGGTGGATGGACTTGTTGATTCCTAGAACTAGATGAGGGGAGAGGGGTGAAAGATCGGCTACGAGATTGAGCAATATGCTCAGCAATGGACATCGGTTTAGGAGTCACAGCAGGACTTAGAAAAGTGGTATCAACGTACGAAGGTAGTGAAGGTTGACATGGTTGACACAAAGTGGGTTGTGAAGTCAAACAGTTTCTCCTAAACGCTTCTATTTGATCTTTCAAAGAAATTTTGGGCATGGAGGGATCTTCCTTAAATCGACCGAAACAATTGACGTACGAGGAAAAGTTAGGTTCGGGATACCAAAGTTCGGCAAGAGATTTATGAGGTGGGGTACCCATGATGTCAGAAGGAGAAGAGAAAGAAGGTAGGTGTAAGTGGGGTGCAAGGATTTCTTAGCGACAAAATTCTTGCAAGTTTTATAAAATTTTCCCCCTTTTTCCTTTTTCTCTTTATTTGAAACTGTTTGCAAAAAAATTTACGATAAAGGGTGTAGGGTTACTAGGCACATACAAGAGGTTCCACAAGGTATCAACCATGCCAAATTCAAATTTTCCGGTGCCGAGAAACCCTAAACTAGATCGTTAACTAGAGATTAGGCGAAAGAACATGCAAGCAAACTACTTTGCTACTAAGTGAATGGAAATACAACCTTTGTAGATCCGGTCCTCCACTTCTAAAGCTCCGTGTTGATGTCCTTCCGCTGCGATCATCGGATCCCGGACTCTAAAGATGGTTTCGTCGGAGAAATGATCGGGCTAAGTCATTGACTTCGAGGCCGAAGATGATCTACATCGGGGAGACTCAGACTCAAGCTATTCCTTCACTTGGTCAAAAACTTTGTGAAGAGAACACCCTATACTACATGGCAAGTAGTAGAGGATGAATAAATAGGAAGTGGGTTCACTTTAGAATTGGATTTCTCACTCTTTTTCTCATGGCACCATTGGAGCTAGCAAGCTTTCTTGAAGCTTGATGAAGATGAAGAAGAAGAAAGAATTAAAAGAATAATATGAAACTTATCCTTTTAATCATGGCACCATAGTTGAGTTAAGACCTCATTCTTAACTCATGTAGAGAATTAACCAAAGCATTAGGTTAAGGGTTGGGTTAGCTAATATCTTAAACAAATGACAAAAAGAGTTGACTTTGTCAATGTTCATCAAGCTTCATGAAGCTTGATAACTTTGACCAAAGTCACACTCTTTTGTTATATGCTTAGGAAATTAGTAAACCCTAATCTAACCTTGATTTGGTTCAAGTCTCATACACACAACTTGTTTGTATCATCAAGCATGATACAAATATGTACACTTGCATATATCACATATAAACAATGTGCACATCCAAGTGAGAAAATCAATCTTAAATGAACCAATACTACTTAATGTAAAGTAATATATCAAATATATAATTATACATTAAATCATTAAATCAACACTTGATTTAACGATCCGGTCATATCGAATATAATCGACTAATATCAATAGTAACAACTTATCGAATCAACACTTGATCCGATAACCCGGCTATATCGCATATAACCGATCAATGTCACAAATCGAGAGAATATAATACAGTATCACATACTGGTATTATTCTCGGTCCCGCACATATCTCATATGCGCTCCTATTTCGTTTCGCTTGAGCCAGGAAACCCCTGTGTAGGACTCTAAAGACTCGTCAATACGCCGGCAGTAGGTGATGATCATATCAAACACGCACAAGCCGCAAGCGGTATGCTAAACGTAACGGCCACCCGGGTATTGAGCGATCAGAAGATCAACGAGTAAGCCCGCTCACACTCCTGTGAATCCAATCAGTAACACTACCGTACAGTCCGGTCTGTTCGTCTGATATGTCGCATATCTCGTCTAGGGGTGGTAAACGTCAGACCCCAATAACTCGATAAGTCGTGTCGATATGAGGCTCATAACGGGTCGAGAAACTACTGGTAACACTTACCAGTAAATCCCTAAAACAGCCTTGGCCAAGGACTTCCTGTTATAGCCAATCGAGCACTGCGCAACATCAACTCCCTATACCGGGAGAGACGAAACCCCTCCTATCGCTCATTACCTCCATGTGACTCGGGACTGTACCCAAAAACCACCTTTTTGCACGCCCTCTTGGATGTGGTATGATGGAAATCAAAGCACAGTGGGAATCACAAAAGACTCTATGACAATCTCGGGTCTACAGACTAACCTGTACCAGTGTCACCAGAGAACTGCCATTTTACGTAAGGTATAATACCATCTGGGAGTTCTCGGCGAGTCCGTCCAGTGTACCCAGTCTCCACTGAGAACCCGTATATCATCTCTGATGTTAAACACCAATGGATATGGGATCATCCATCGCCCATCTATATGGGTCGAGAAGCTACATGCTAGTCTACTCTGGTATATCGATGCCCCGTCTCGATACACCTACGACTAGGGACTATGAAGGATGTACTTATGGACCGCCACGTCCCCACTAGTATGATCCGTATCATAATCCAGGTAGTCAAGTACACATCCTAAGGGCTTTACCAACATATAACAGAGAGACAATCAGTGTACACGTTAAGGTAAAGAGTAACCAGATAGCATACTATCATATCGAGCAAGAAAGTCATCCCTATATATGTCCAAGCATCCACTGTTAGTTATATGTATGCCCTAGAGGCCATTACTATACATAGGATGTATATTGTAGTGGATGCTGGGACATATATAGTGAGGACTTTCTTGCTCGACATGATAATATGCTATCTGGTTGCCCTTTACCTTAACGTGTACACTGATTGTCTCTCTGTTACATGTTGGTAAAGCCCTTAGGATGTGTGCTTGACTACCTGGACTATGATGCGGATCATACTAGTGGGGACATGGTAGTCCATAAGTACATCCTTCAAAGTCCCTAGTCGTGGGTGTATCGAGACGGGGCATCGATATACCAGAGTAGACTAGCGTGTACCTTCTCGACCCATACAGATGGGCGATGGATGATCCCATATCCATTGGTGTTTAACATCGGAGATGATATACGGGTGCTCAGTGGAGACTGGGTACACTGGACGGACTCGCCGAGAACTCCCAGATGGTATTATACCTCACGTCAGATGGCAGTTCTCTGGTGACACTGGTACAGAGTAGTCTGTTGACCCGAGATCGTCATAGAGTCTTGTGTGGTTCCCACTGTGCTTTGATTTCCATCTTACCACATCCAAGAGGGCGTGCAAAACGGTGGTTTTTGGGTACAGTCCCGAGTCACATGGAGGCAATGAGCGATAGGAGGGGATTCGTCTCTCCCGGTATAGGGGGTTGATGTTGCGCTGTGTTCGATTGGCTATAACAGGAAATCCCTGGCCAGGGTTGCTGAGATTTACTGGTAAGTGTTACCAGTAGTTTCTCGAATTGTTATAGACCTCATATCGACACGACTTATCGAGCTATTGGGGTCTGACGTTTACCACCCCTAGGCGAGATATGCGACATATCAGACGATCAGACCGGACTGTACGGTAGTGTTACTGGTTGGATTCACTGGAGTATGAGCGGGCTTGCTCATCGATCTTCTGATCGCTCAATACCCGGGTGGCCGTTACGTTTAGCAGACCGCTTGCGGCTTGTGGGTGTTTGATATGATCATCATCTGCTGCCGGCGTATTGACGAGTCTTTAGAGTCCTACACAGAGGTTTCCTGGCTCAAGCGAAACGAAATAGGAGCGCATATGAGATATGTGCGGGACCGAGAATAATACCAGTATGTGATACTGCATTCGATTCTCGCGATGTGACATTGATCGGTTATATGCGATATAGCCGGGTTATCGGATCAAGTGTTGATTCGATAAGTTGTTACTATTGATACCAGTCGGTTATGTGCGACATGACCGGATCATTGAATCAAGTGTTGATTTAATGATTTAATGTATAATTATATATTTGATATATTACTTTGCATTAACTAGTATCAGTTCACTTTGAATGGATTTTCTCACTCGGATGTGCGCATTATATATGTGATATGATTTTGTGCACTTGCTTGTATCATGTTTGATGATGCATGCTTTTTGGTTAAGTGTAAAGTATTAAACCTTGGTTAATGAAATGGTTAGGGTTTATTATTTGTTATTCATTTATCTTATTTAATTATCCATTTATTTTTGATAAATGAATAAAAGAAAATGAAATGAAAATGGTTGCTAATTTTGGATTCTAGTTGAAGCTTCTTGAACTTTTGACTATGTGACCATTTTTGTCTCATGCTTAACCCTAACCACTTCATTTAACCTTAGTTTAGTCTCTACACTTTACCATGGTTGATTATGATAAGTATTCTATTATTTTCTATTTTCTAAATTAACTTATCATAACAATTTCTATCTTCTTCTTCCTTTCTTCACTTGAAGAAAGGAAGCCTCATCAATGGTGGATTGATGAAACAAGTGAGAAATCAAATTCTAAAGTCTACCCACTTCCTATTTCTTCATCCTCTACCTCTTGCCAAGTAGTAGAGTGTGTTTTCTTCACAAGTTTCTTGACTTGGTGAAGTCGGAGCTTGATTTAGCGATGCCTCGACGTAGATCATCTTCGGCTTGGACATCGATGACCTAGCCCGTCCATTCTCCGATGAAGCCGACGCTAGAGCCCGGGACTTGTTATGGACAGCGAGGAGACTTCATTGCGGAGCTATGGAGGTGGAGAACCGGATCTACAAAGGTTGTATTTCCGTATCTTGTAGTTAAGTGTTAACTAGTTTTCTTTTTCGCCTAGTTTTCTAGCCAACGATCCGTACACTAGGGTTTCTCGGCACCATAATATTTGAAATTGGCATGGTTGATGCCTTGTGAGACCTCTTGAGAGTGCCTAAGAATCCTACAGTGGTATCAGAGCCTAGCTAGAGCCTTAGGCGAAGTCTAGACGGATTTTGAAGTCCGATCGACCCGAAACCCCAACCCTAAATTGCTCTCTGTACAATTTCTGAAATCTGGTCTTTTTCAAAATTAAAAATATGCAGAGAACACATCACAAACATCTAAGACTTACTGTGAAATTCGACAGTCAAATTCCACTAAGGAGCCGCGGATCCGCGGGATGAGCAATGCTCATGCGGCGGTTCCGCGGCCGTACGGCCGCATTATTTAAAGTTGTTTGCACAGTAACTCTTAGTTTCTAGTGGTGATTTTTCTGGTATTTTTAATATTTTTTCTAGAGTTGAATTTTCTGTGATTGATTTGGGGATTCGGTGTTTCGATCGGAGTATCAAATTTTGTCTATGTGTCTTTCCGGATAAATTTTAGAATATGTTAAAAAGTTCGACCGGATATAAATACCCAATTTTTCCCCTGTCGGGAAATTTCCAAGTGTTGGATTTTTCCGTAGTTTAACGACGTTCTAAGTAGTGCAAGTAACGCGATGGACCCTCTAGAAGACAACAAACCTTAACTCGATTATGTGACCGTCTTGAACTGCCCTTTAAACCTTCGGGTTTGGGGCAGTACGGCGTGCCACATGTGAGGCGTTGGCTTGACCCTTCTACGGCTGGACCGTTGGTACTGAGGCACGAACTGAATGTTTTTAGACTTATGTTTCATGTGTTGAGCTGTATCGGGAAAACTTGGGTGTTCGATTGTTCGATCGGAAAGTTTGACATTTTCTATTTATCCGGAATGGGATACAACAATTGGAATTCACAATATTTTATGAGATAACTGAATGAATGTTATAAACATAGCAGTTTAGTCTCACTTGATCGGTTGCCACGGAATTTTGATGTGATCAAAAGTCCGTCGCAATCACGTAGCGTACGCGGATACTCGCCGGGTAAACTTAATAGACAGCTTCACTCCATAGCCTCGACCAAGTGACTGTAGGAGAACCCCGTCCCCGAAACCATCCGTTCGGGTGCTCGCGGCAGCGGTGTTCCGCCTTGGTGCACTTCGTCGACGGTATCGGGGGTGCAGCCGTCTACTGAAGTTTGCGACGAGCATTCGATCAGGATGTCGGGAATCTTGTTGAATTGCCCGACTTGATATTGAAAAGTGTTTTCGATAATGAGACTAAAATGCGGGGTTTATAATTGTTAGGCATGCGATGTCTAAGTAATTCATTTGGTCAGGCATGCGATGTCTGAGGTGGTTGCGGATTCCAACTGTTGTAGTTTTACACTTTCTTTTCTGTGACCGTAAGTGTAATATGTGATATCGCCGGTTTCGTTGCTATATGTCAACGACAATTGGGATGCGCATATTTACTTACGTTGATGACATGTGATGTTATGTGTTGCTGGATATGTTATATTGGATCGTCGTGTTTGAATAGCCGGGGGTTTTTATGTGAGATGAGTGTTTTTCATTTTCATTCATGTAAAAACTTGTATGTAATATTCTTTTATTGGGGCGCTTCCAGGTTGCGGAAGTTGTCACCGTTTGTATATTATTTACTTTTCCGCACTAGGATAGACCCAAGGAGGAGGGCACAAGTAACCGGGTTCTGGAGTCCAGTGGGAGACCAACTCGAGGAGTCGGGTCCGGGTCTCCTAACTCTAGAATTGGTAGGGTTGCTTGCCGCTCTCGTAGGGGTCTAGGGGTGTGGGTTTGGCTATTCATCACGACCGTGGAATCCGTGTTTTATACTGGCTCGTATTAAAAACACGGACGTCCTAGTATATCCAATATTTCATATGTTTCTTCTGCTGCGATATCTGTGATGTGATCATGTGATGTTCTGTGATAGATACTGTATATAGTATATATGATATATTATATAGACGTTACTTATGTTTTACACCCGCGCTAGCCCTGCCCCGCTCTGCCGTTAGTTACCTAACCTAACGGTGCACGAGGGGACATCGAGGCGAATGCGGATGGCATAAGTGTACGTCGTATTTATCTGTGATGTTTAGGTACTTAAATGATGGGACTTCATTAATGTGATTAATGAAATAAAAGAAACCTAAGATGTTGTAGAATCGAATTTCAAAATAAAACAGGTAGCTACAGTTCTTGCTTTGCACAGAGGTATATGTGATATATCCTGCACCTTATTCGATGAGGAAAGGACCGAGATCCCTTCACCGGGAGTGACTCCTTTAGCAATAACTGGCAGATGCTACACACTCGGTTTGTCTTTTGATTGCTTTTAAGAGTTTTTGCTTTGCACAGTGATATATATGATATATCCCGCACCTCATTCGACGAGGAAAGGACCGACGATCCCTTCACCGGGAGTGACTCCTTTAGCAAAACTAGAAAAGCCTCAAAAACACTCAATTTCAAAATTCATTCGATCCTACAACGATATCAAGTTCATTACGCAATAGGTTTTCAGAAAAACCTGTCGTAGCCCTCCGTCATTTCAGATAAGTACTAGTTAGTATTCGTGCTACGTTTGTTGACTATGTTAAGGCGCAGTGTGCGGTAGCTAATTAGTGCTTATCTGCATAAGCATATGATGTGATTGGATTAGGGTAGTCGTGCGACTTTGTTGACTATGTTAAGGGTCGTGCGGGTGGGTTTAATTCAATCGGGAAATGACGGGTTGAACTTGACTAGCACTTATGATTTGTTGACTATGTTAAGGTCATATAGCTGCTAGGGGTAAAATATTATCGGGAATTTCAAGTGTTGAAATTTGCAATGAGATTGCATACCTTCTATGAGATAGTTGGATCCCGATACCCGCTGCGAGTAAGAGTTACTCCTGGGAGAGTTTTATACATTACAATTAGCCGATCAAGTAGGTGTCTAGAAAGGTGTCAACGAGGTTACGCCTCTGGGAAAACGAGGTTTACATTAATTAGGTTCGTGCGAAAGCACGGGGGACCTCCCTCAAAGTACCGACACTGGCCTGGCTGAAAGATTGGCGAACTTGTGGTGTGTAATTAATCCGGGATAGTCTTTCCTTTTAGGGTTTGAAGGAAGATTTGATAAAAAGCAGTGGGAGCCATCCTGATTAGATAAAATCATAATCAATCTATTCTTGCAAGAGCGCAAGCTGAGTGTTTTCTTTTCTCTCTCTCCTGGTAGCGACCATATCACGCCTTAATCAAGATAATAATACGGATTATTGACCGAACCCGCTTGTTATACTGAGCTGGGGAACGTTGGTCCCGCTCCAACTTATAATTGTTATAAGACAGAGCAGGAAATTGGGGATTACCAGAATTCCCGTGCCACCCAAACAAAGAGAGTGCATGCTGATGCATCATCTTCGGGTGTGTTCATTACAGAGAACTGTTTCTCAGTATCCTTTACGTCCTGGGTATGTGATACCAGATCAGGATCCGAGATATGTAATCTGTTACATAGGGCTACAGAAAGGTAGAGAACTGAGAACGGGTGATAAGTTTCATGAGGCAGAAAACGGTGCAAGTGTTGCAGCCAAGTCTGTTGGTCACTGTCACCCTGTATTACAAATACATTGATTCTGAACGAATGTTATTAGATACCGAACCTGTTATGCAAAATCATATCTGTCTCTTTATTAGTAAAGAAACGATAAAATTTTGTATTGTTGGATAATGTTTTGAACATTTCCTATATCAAAAGTTGATCGGTTCAGGCACGTTATCTAAAAGCATTGATGTTCTAAATCAAACTACAGTTCTTAGTATACGGAACACACAAAAGTGGAAGAGTTCAGAAATGAACAAATCCTTCTTGAGGTATTGTAGACTAGGTCATATCAATGCAACCTGACTAGCTGAAGTTACATTTAGATGCATATTTAAATCTGTTTGAATTTGCATCTTATGAAACTTGCCAGTCATGTCACAGAGATACGATGACCATAGCTCTGTTTATTGGAAACAGAGAAAGAGTTAGTAAACTCTTGGGATTGATACATGTTGATGTATGTAAGGTCCCCTCTCTACACATGCCAGGACCGGTTCTTTATACTTCATTACGTTATCTGATAATCTCTCAAGATTCAGACATATGTTCCTGTTGAAACACAAGTCTGAACCTTTTGAGATATTCACAGAATATAAGTTAGAAGTAGAGAACCGATAAGGGTATAAGTATTATGTCCTATGATGAGATCAAGGAGGAGAATACTTGAGCATGGAAATCCTGGACTATTCTAAAGGAGAATGAGATTCTCTCTCAGCATTACTCCTCCGCATACACCATTGCACGATGGTATGTCGGGGCGGAGCAATCACACCCTATATGATATGGTGTGCTCTATGATGAGTACTACTGAGTTACCTATTTCCTTTTGGGAGTTATGCGCTTGAGAAGATGCATACCTATTGAATACGGTTCGAATCAAATCAGTTGCCTACCACTCCATATGAGATATGGTATGGGAAGAGCCCATGTCTTAAGCCAGTTAAGATTTGGGGTTGTCCGGCCTATGTCGAAAAGCAAAATCCGGACAAGCTCGAGACAAGGTCTGTTATGTAGAACTGGAAGTGTTCCAGCTATACAAACTACAGTAGATGATTTGGTACAACCAGAGGATTCAGTAGAAACCAACGAACCTCAGCCTCTCCGCCGATCTAGTAGGGTTCCTCACCCATCTGAGAGATACTTCGGTTTCTCTATGACAGTGGGAGCGAGGATTACATCATGAGATGATGACCCAACTAGTTTCGAGCTGGCCATCAGGAGTGAGACTCTGTAAGAATGGCTGGATGTTTATCGATCTGAGATGGAATCCTTATACACCAACAAAGTATGGACTTTGGTTGCTATATCTGAAGGGTTAAATCCCCATCAGGAGCAAGTATATCTTGAGAAGATTACTTGGTGTACATGGAAAAGTTGAGACTTTCAAAGCTAGACTTGTTAAAGGTTTTCGTCATCAACCAGGCGTGGATAATGATGAAACCTTTTTCAAGTAGCTATGCTTAAGTCCATCCAGATCCTACTTGCCACGGCTACATACCATGACTACGATATCTGGTGGTTGGGTGTCATGACTGCTTTTCTAAATGAAGTTTTAGAAGAGTGCGTCTATAAGTACACAGCCAGAGGGCTTCGTAGACAGTGGGAGCAGCGGAAACGTGTGCAAGATGCTTTATAGGATAAAGCAGACATCGCGGAGTTGGAACATCTGTTTTGATGAATTAGTCAAAGAAGTTGACATCATCAGAATGGTAGATGAACCTTGTATATACAAGAAGGTAGTAGGGAGTATGGTGACGATCCTCGTAGAGTACGCGGATGACATACTCTTGATAGGGAAGGAGTTTCATATGCTACGCTCGATCAATCTCCGCTTATCACAATGATTCTCCATATAGGATCAAAGTGATACCTCCTAAATCCTGGGTTTTGGATCTATGAGATAGATCTAATTGGATGTTAGGATTCTCACTAGTTGTAGTGAGATGGTATCAATCGACCCTGGGGAGAATCACTGGAATAGTTCCAGGGTGATAAAGACGACTGAATGTCAGTCGCAGGCATTGTCTTTACCCTCAGTAAAGGGACGGTATGTTGGAAGAGTTCCAAGCTAGATACCGTGGCATACTAGACGATAAAGGCTGGATACATCGCTACTTAAGAAGCTACCAAAGTGGCTGTCTGGGTGTATATTGGTTCATGAGATGAACTTAGTTCCTCCCATTGTGTGACAATGGAGTTGTGGCTTATGCCAAGGAACGTCCGTCCCATCAGTGATCCAGACATATTCTAAGGCAGTATCACCTGATCATGGAGATGGTTGATCTCCAGGGACATCGAGGTTAGGAGAGTAGACTCAGAGGACAACACAGCGGATCCACTCACAAAGGCCTGTTCCCAGAGAGAGACTTTTATGGGATGGTTGAGTATGAGATACTTCAAACCACTGCTACAGATGGCCCTAGTGCAAGTGGGAGATTGTTAGTTATATGTATGCCCTAGAGGCCATTACTATACATAGGATGTATATTGTAGTGGATGCTGGGACATATATAGTGAGGACTTTCTTGCTCGATATGATAGTATGCTATCTGGTTGCCCTTTACCTTAACGTGTACACTGATTGTCTCTCTGTTACATGTTGGTAAAGCCCTTAGGATGTGTGCTTGACTACCTGGACTATGATGCGGATCATACTAGTGGGGACATGGTAGTCCATAAGTACATCCTTCAAAGTCCCTAGTCGTGGGTGTATCGAGACGGGGCATCGATATACCAGAGTAGACTAGCGTGTACCTTCTCGACCCATACAGATGGGCGATGGATGATCCCATATCCATTGGTGTTTGACATCGGAGATGATATACGGGTGCTCAGTGGAGAATGGGTACACTGGACGGACTCGCCGAGAACTCCCAGATGGTATTATACCTCACGTCAGATGGCAGTTCTCTGGTGACACTGGTACAGAGTAGTCTGTTGACCCGAGATCGTCATAGAGTCTTGTGTGGTTCCCACTGTGCTTTGATTTCCATCTTACCACGTCCAAGAGGGCGTGCAAAACGGTGGTTTTTGGGTACAGTCCCGAGTCACATGGAGGCAATGAGCGATAGGAGGGGATTCGTCTCTCCCGGTATAGGGGGTTGATGTTGCGCTGTGTTCGATTGGCTATAACAGGAAATCCCTGGCCAGGGTTGCTGAGATTTACTGGTAAGTGTTACCAGTAGTTTCTCGAATTGTTATAGACCTCATATCGACACGACTTATCGAGCTATTGGGGTCTGACGTTTACCACCCCTAGGCGAGATATGCGACATATCAGACGATCAGACCGGACTGTACGGTAGTGTTACTGGTTGGATTCACTGGAGTGTGAGCGGGCTTGCTCGTCGATCTTCTGATCGCTCAATACCCGGGTGGCCGTTACGTTTAGCAGACCGCTTGCGGCTTGTGGGTGTTTGATATGATCATCATCTGCTGCCGGCGTATTGACGAGTCTTTAGAGTCCTACACAGAGGTTTCCTGGTTCAAGCGAAACGAAATAGGAGCGCATATGAGATATGTGCGGGACCGAGAATAATACCAGTATGTGATACTGCATTCGATTCTCGCGATGTGACATTGATCGGTTATATGCGATATAGCCGGGTTATCGGATCAAGTGTTGATTCGATAAGTTGTTACTATTGATACCAGTCGGTTATGTGCGACATGACCGGATCATTGAATCAAGTGTTGATTTAATGATTTAATGTATAATTATATATTTGATATATTACTTTGCATTAACTAGTATCGGTTCACTTTGAATGGATTTTCTCACTCGGATGTGCGCATTATATATGTGATATGATTTTGTGCACTTGCTTGTATCATGTTTGATGATGCATGCTTTTTGGTTAAGTGTAAAGTATTAAACCTTGGTTAATGAAATGGTTAGGGTTTATTATTTGTTATTCATTTATCTTATTTAATTATCCATTTATTTTTGATAAATGAATAAAAGAAAATGAAATGAAAATGGTTGCTAATTTTGGATTCTAGTTGAAGCTTCTTGAACTTTTGACTATGTGACCATTTTTGTCTCATGCTTAACCCTAACCACTTCATTTAACCTTAGTTTAGTCTCTACACTTTACCATGGTTGATTATGATAAGTATTCTATTATTTTCTATTTTCTAAATTAACTTATCATAACAATTTCTATCTTCTTCTTCCTTTCTTCACTTGAAGAAAGCAAGCCTCATCAATGGTGGATTGATGAAACAAGTGAGAAATCCAATTCTAAAGTCTACCCACTTCCTATTTCTTCATCCTCTACCTCTTGCCAAGTAGTAGAGTGTGTTTTCTTCACAAGTTTCTTGACTTGGTGAAGTCGGAGCTTGATTTAGCGATGCCTCGACGTAGATCATCTTCGGCATGGACATCGATGACCTAGCCCGTCCATTCTCCGATGAAGACGACGCTAGAGCCCGGGACTTGTTATGGACAGCGAGGAGACTTCATTGCGGAGCTATGGAGGTGGAGAACCGGATCTACAAAGGTTGTATTTGCGTATCTTGTAGTTAAGTGTTAACTAGTTTTCTTTTTCGCCTAGTTTTCTAGCCAACGATCCGTACACTAGGGTTTCTCGGCACCATAATATTTGAAATTGGCATGGTTGATGCCTTGTGAGACCTCTTGAGAGTGCCTAGGAATCCTACATCCACTACAATATACATCCTATGTATAGTAATGGCCTCTAGGGCATACATATAACTAACAATCTCCCACTTGCACTAGGGCCATCTGATAGCAGTGGTTGTAGTATCTCATACTCAACCATCCCATAAAATTCTCTCTCTGGGAAAAGGCCTTTGTGAGTGGATCCGCCGTGTTGTCCTCTGAGTCTACTCTCTTAACCTCGATCCCCTGGAGATTAACCATCTCCTCGATCAGGTGATACTGCCTAAGAATATGTCTGGATCACTGATGAGACGGGCGTTCCTTGGCATAAACCACAACTCCATTGTCTCACAATGGAAGGAATGAAGTTCATCTTATGAACTAATATACATCCAGACTGCCTCTTTGGTAGCATCTTATGTAGCGATGTATTCAGCCTTTATCGTCTAGTATGCCACGGTATCTAGCTTGGAACTCTTCCAACATACCGTCCCTTTACTGAGGGTAAAGACAATGCCTGTGACTGACATTCAGTCGTCCTTATCACCCTGGAACCTTTCCAGTGATTCTCCCCAGGATCAATTGACACTTTCTCACTACAACTAGTGAGTATCCTAACATCCAATTAGATCTATCTCATAGATCCAAAATCCAGGATTCAGGAGGTATCATTATGATCCTATATGGAGAATCCTTGTGATAAGCGGAGATTGACCGAGCGTAGCATAGGAAACTCCTTCCCTATCAAGAGTATGTCATCCACATACTCTACGAGGATCACCACCACACTCCTTACTACCTTTTTGTTTATACAAGGTTCATCTACCATTTTGATGATGTCAAACTCTTTGACTAACACATCAAAACAGACGTTCCAACTCCGCGATGCCTGCTTTATCACATAAAACATCTTGCTCGCTTTTCTGCTGCTCCCACTGTCTACGAGGCCCTCTGGCTGTGTACTTATAGACGCACTCTTCTAAAATATCACTTAGAAAAGCAGTCATGGCACCCAATCGCCAGATATCGTAGTCATGGTATGTAGCCGTGGCAAGTAGGATCTGGATGGACTTAAGCATAGGTACTTAGAAAGGGTTTCATCATAATCCATACCTGGTTAATGATGCAAACTTTTAACAAGTCTAGCTTTGAAAGTCTCAACTTTTCTATGTACGCCAAGTAATCTTCTCAAGATATACTTGCTCCTGATGGGGATTTAACCCTTCACATAAAGCAACCAAAGTCCATACTTTGTTGGTGTATAAGAATTCCATCTCAGATTGATAAGCATCCAGCCATTCTTACAGAGTCCTACTCCTGATGGCCAGCCCGAAACTAGTTGGGTCATCATCTCATGATGCAATCCTTGCTCCCACTGTCATAGAGAAACTGAAGTATCTCTCAGGTGGGTGAGGAACCCTACTAGATCGGTGGAGAGGCTGAGGTTTGTTGGTTATTATTGAATCCTTTGGTTCTACCAAATCATCAGCTGCAGTTTGTATAACTGGAACTGTTTCCAGTTCTACCTCATAACCAATAATTTCTTCACAAGAAATTCCCTTTCACAAAGGTGGCATGCTGAGAAACAAAACATTTTTGTTCCTCGGTTAGGTAGAAGATATTCTCTTGCATATGCTTGGGATATCCAACAAACTTCCACAGATCTGACTTTGCCTCGAGCTTGTCCGGATTATGCTTTTAGACATAGGTCGGACAACCCCAAATCTTAACTGACTTAAGAGATGGGCTCTTCCCTTTCCATATCTCATATGAAATGGTAGACATCTGATTTGATCGGAACCCTATTCAATAGGTATGCAACTTCATAAGTGCATAACTCGCTAAAAGGAAATAGGAAACTCAGTAGTACTCATCATAGAGCACACCATATCACATAGGGTGCTATTGCTCTGCCCCGATATACCATCGTGCTATGGTGTATACGGAGGAGTAATGCTGAGAGAGAATCTCATTCTCCTTTAGAATAATCCAGGAATTCCGTGCTCAAGTATTCTCCTCCTTTATCACATCAAAGGACATAATACTTATACCCATTTTTGGTTCTCTACTTCTAACTTATATTTTGTGAATATCTCAAAAGGTTCGGACTTGTGTTTCAACAGGAACATATGTCTGAATCTCGAGAGATCATCAGGGAAGGTAATGAAGTACAAAGAACCGGTCTTGGCATGTGTAGACAGGGGACCTTCATACATCAGCATGTATCAATCCCAAGAGTTCACTAACTCTTTCTCTGTTTCCAATAAACAGAGTTATGGTCATCTTATCTCTGTGACATGACTGGAAAGTTTCACAAGATGTAAATTCAAACTAATTTAAATATGCATCTTAATGTAACTTCAGCTAGTCGGGTCGTATTGATATGACCTAGTCTACAATGCCTCAAGAAGGATTTGTTCATTTCTGAACTCTTCCTCTTTTGTGTGTTCTATATACTAAGAACTGTAGTTTGATTTAGAACGTTAATGCTTTTAGATAACGTGCCTGAACCGATCAACTCTTGATTTAGAAAATGTTCAAAACATTATCCAACAATACAAAATTATATCCTTCTTTATCTAAATAAAGAGACTGATATGATTTTGTATATCAGGTTCAGTATCTAATAACATTTGTTCAGAATCAATGTATTATGGTAATACAGGGTGACAGTGACCAACAGATCTGGCTGCAACACTTGCACCGTTTTCTGTCTCATGAAACTTATCACCCGTTCTCAGTTCTCTACCTTTCTGTAGCCCATGTAACATGTAACATATTACATATGCGGGATCCTGATCCGGTATCTCATACCCAGGACGTAAAGGACACTGAGAAACAGTTCTCTGTAATGAACACACCCGAAGATGATGCATCGGTATGCACTTTCTTCGTTTGGGCGGCACGGGAATTCTGGTAATCCCTAATTTCCTGCTCTGTCTTATAACAATTATAAGTTTGGAGCGGGACCAACGTTCCCCAGCTCAGTATAACAAGCGGGTTCGGTCAATATATCCGTTTTATTATCTTGATTAAGGCGTGACATGGTCTCTACCTGGAGAGTGAGAGAAGAAAACACTCTGCGTGCGCTCTTGCAAGATCAGATTGGTTATTATTTTATCTAATCAGGATGGCTCCCACTGTTTTTATCAAATCTTCCTTCAAACCCTAAAAGGAAAGACTAGCCGGGATTAATTACACGCTACAAGTTCGCCAATCTTTCAGCCAGGCCAGTGTCGGTACTTTGAGGGAGGTTCCCCGTGCTTTCGCACGGACCTAATTACAGTAAACCTCGTTTTCCCAGAGGCGTAACCCCGTTGACACCTTTCTAGACACCTACTTGATCGGCTAATTGTAATATGTAAAACTCTCTCAGGAGTAACAATTACTCGCAGTGGGTATCGGGATCTAACTATCTCATAGAAGGTATGCAATCTAATTGCAAATTTCAACACTTGAAATTCCCGATAATATTTTGCCCCTAGCAGCTATATGACCTTAACATAGTCAACAAATCATAAGTGCTAGTCAAGTTCAACCCGTCATTTTCCGATTGAATTAAACCCACCCGCACGACCCTTAACATAGTCAACAAAGTCGCACGACTACCCTAATCCAATCGCACCATATGCTTATACAGATAAGCACTAATCAGCTACCGCACACTACGCCTTAACATAGTCAACAAACATAGCACGAATACTAACTAGTACTTATCTGAAATGACGGAGGGCTACGACAGGTTTTTCTGAAAACCTATTGCGTAATGAACTTGATATCGTTGTAGAATCAAATGATTTTGAAATGGGGTGTTTTTGAAGCTTTTCTAGTTTTGCTAAAGGGGTCACTCCCGGTGAAGGGATCGTCGGCCCTTTCCTCATCGAATAAGGTGCAGGATATATCACATATACCGCTGTGCAAAGCAAGAACTATAGGAGCAATCAAAAGACAAACTGAGGGTTGTAGCATCTGCTAGTCATTGCTAAAGGGGTCGCTCCCGGTGAAGGGATCTCGGCCCTTTCCTTATTGAATAAGGTGCAGGATGTTCTACAAGGAACACCGTGATGCAAAGCAAGAACCGTAGCTACCTATTTTTGAAAATTCGATTCCACAACATCATTAGATTTCTTTTATTTCATTAATCTCATTAATGAAGTCCCATCATTTAATTCACCTAAACATCACAGATAAATACGACGTACACTTATGCCATCCGCATTCGCCTCGATGTCCCCTCGTGCACCGTTAGGTTAGGTAACTAACGACAGAGCGGGGCAGAGCTAGCGCGAGTGCAAAACATAAGTAATGTCTATATAATATATCATATATACTATATACAGTATTTATCACAGAACATCAAATGATCACATCACAGATATCGCAGCAGAAGGATCATATGAAATATTGGATATACTAGGACGTCCGTGTTTTCAATATGAGCCTGTATAAAACACGGATTCCACGGTCGCGATGAATAGCCAAAACCACACCCCTAGACCCCTACGAGAGCGGCAAGCAACCCTACCAATTCTAGAGTTAGGAGACCCGGACTCGACTCCTCGAGTTGGTCTCCCACTGGACTCCAGAACCCGGTTACTTGTGCTCTCCTCCTTGGGTCTATCCTAGTGCGGAAAAGTAAATAATATACAAATGGTGACATCTTCCGCAACCTGGAAGTGCCCCAATAAAAGAATATTACATACAAGTTTTTACATGAATGAAAATGAAAAACACTCATCTCACATAAAAACCCCCGGCTATTCAAAACGTGACGATCCAATATAACATATCCAGCAACACATAACATCACATGTCATCAACGTAAGTAAATATGCACATCCCAATTGTCGTTGACATATAGCAACGAAACCGGCGATATCACATATTACACTTACGGTCATAGAAAAGAAAGTGTAAAACTACAACAGTTGGAATCCGCAAACTCTTTAGACATCGCATGCCTAACCATCTGAATTCCTTAGACATCACATGCCTAACAATTATAAACCCCGCATTTTAGTCTCATTATCGAAAACACTTTTCAATATCGAGTCGGGAAATTCAACAAGATTCCCGAAATGCTGATCGGATGCTCGTCGCAAACTTTAGTAGACCGCCGCACCCCCGATACAGTCGACGAAGTGCAATAAGGCGGAACACCGCTGCCGCGAGCACCCGAACGGATGCTTTCGGCGTTGGGGTTCTCCTACAGTCACTTGGTCGGGGCTATGGGGTGTAGCCCCGTAGCTCTGATACCACTGTAGGGTTACTAGGCACACACAAGAGGTTCCACAAGGCATCAACCATGCCAAATTCAAATTTTCCGGTGCCGAGAAACCCTAAACTAGATCGTTAACTAGAGATTAGGCGAAAGAACATGCAAGCAAACTACTTTGCTACTAAGTGAATGGAAATACAACCTTTGTAGATCCGGTCCTCCACTTCTAAAGCTCCGTGTTGACGTCCCTCCGCTGCGATCATCGGATCCCGGACTCTAAAGATGGTTTCGTCGGAGAAATGATCGGGCTAGGTCATTGACTTCGAGGCCGAAGATGATCTACATCGGGGAGACTCAGACTCAAGCTATTCCTTCACTTGGTCAAAAACTTTGTGAAGAGAACACCCTATACTACATGGCAAGTAGTAGAGGATGAAGAAATAGGAAGTGGGTTCACTTTAGAATTGGATTTCTCACTCTTTTTCTCATGGCACCATTGGAGCTAGCAAGCTTTCTTGAAGCTTGATGAAGATGAAGAAGAAGAAAGAATTAAAAGAATAATATGAAACTTATCCTTTTAATCATGGCACCATGGTTGAGTTAAGACCTCATGCTTAACTCATGTAGAGAATTAACCAAAGCATTAGGTTAAGGGTTGGGTTAGCTAATATCTTAAACAAATGACAAAAAGAGTTGACTTTGTCAATGTTCATCAAGCTTTATGAAGCTTGATAACTTTGACCAAAGTCACACTCTTTTGTTATATGCTTAGGAAATTAGTAAACCCTAATCTAACCTTGATTTGGTTCAAGTCTCATACACACAACTTGTTTGTATCATCAAGCATGATACAAACATGTACACTTGCATATATCACATATAAACAATGTGCACATCCAAGTGAGAAAATCAATCTTAAATGAACCAATACTAGTTAATGTAAAGTAATATATCAAATATATAATTATACATTAAATCATTAAATCAACACTTGATTTAACGATCCGGTCATATCGCATATAACCGACTAATATCAATAGTAATAACTTATCGAATCAACACTTGATCCGATAACCCGGCTATATCGCATATAACCGATCAATGTCACAAATCACGAGAATAGAATGCAGTATCACATACTGGTATTATTCTCGGTCCCGCACATATCTTATATGCGCTCCTATTTCGTTTTGCTTGAGCCAAGAAACCCCTGTGTAGGACTCTAAAGACTCGTCAATACGCCGGCAGTAGGTGATGATCATATCAAACACCCACAAGCCGCAAGCGGTCTACTAAACGTAACGGCCACCCGGGTATTGAGCGATCAGAAGATCAACGAGCAAGCCCGCTCACACTCCTGTGAATCCAATCAGTAACACTACCGTACAGTCCGGTCTGTTCGTCTGATATGTCGCATATCTCGTCTAAGGGTGGTAAACGTCAGAGCCCAATAACTCGATAAGCCGTGTCGATATGAGGCTCATAACGGGTCGAGAAACTACTGGTAACACTTACCAGTAAATCCCTAAAACAGCCTTGGCCAAGGACTTCCTGTTATAGCCAATCGAGCACTGCGCAACATCAACTCCCTATACCGGGAGAGACGAAACCCCTCCTATCGCTCATTGCCTCCATGTGACTCGGGACTGTTCCCAAAAACCACCTTTTTGCACGCCCTCTTGGACGTGGTATGATGGAAATCAAAGCACAGTGGGAATCACACAAGTCTCTATGACGATCTCGGGTCTACAGACTAACCTGTACCAGTGTCACCAGAGAACTGCCATCTGACGTAAGGTATAATACCATCTGGGAGTTCTCGGCGAGTCCGTCCAGTGTATCCAGTCTCCACTGAGCACCCGTATATCATCTCTGATGTCAAACACCAATGGATATGGGATCATCCATCGCCCATCTATATGGGTCGAGAAGCTACACGCTAGTCTACTCTGGTATATCGATGCCCCGTCTCGATACACCCACGACTAGGGACTATGAAGGATGTACTTATGGACTACCACGTCCTCACTAGTATGATCCGCATCATAATCCAGGTAGTCAAGTACACATCCTAAGGGCTTTACTAACATGTAACAGAGAGACAATCAGTGTACACGTTAAGGTAAAGAGTAACCAGATAGCATACTATCATATCGAGCAAGAAAGTCATCCTTATATATGTCCAAGCATCCACTACAATATACATTCTATGTATAGTAATGGCCTCTAGGGCATACATATAACTAACAAAGGGCTTAGATACAAATGCAATCAACCAGAAATGCACAATCAGACCTAGATCTAGGGTCACCTTGGTCAGCTAGACAGCTCCTAACTGTTCCAAAGAGCTAGAAATAGGACCTCAAACCGCCTCTTCACCGCCAATTGTGGCCAGGTAAGTGCCAGGTAAGTGGGAGGCTCCCCGCTACAAGTAGCGGTCCTAATTAAGTAACCACTTGCCTTGACATACTTGCCTAGACACCGCAAAGTCAGGTTAGGATAAACGGTCGATGCCTATAACTAGTCCTCTGTCCTATTGTGCTCGAAGTCCTTAGGGCTAAGTCTAGTATTTTTTAATTAAGAATGATCAATGCAAATGCCTTATGTGATTTCTGGGGTCCTGGAAAGGGTGATGAAATCCCCACCCAATCTGAATTGGTCAAAAGCCCCTTAAGATCCGATTAAAGATATGCAAAACAGTAAATCACTTGCAATCAAAGATTTTTTTGTTATTGCAATTTGAGAAAAGATATGCAAAACAGAAAAGATTTCTTGCAATCAATTTTTATTTTGAACACGCGCAAAGAATCCTGCACAAGATTTCTTATTTGGAAGGGGGAAGATTTTTAAGCGCAAAGAAATCCTGCAGGCAAATTTACAGAAGATATATCAAGATTTACAGAGAAGAAACAGAGGGGCTTACAGTGCAAATTTAGACAGGTGTCGCCACCAAACCGTAGCCTTTCCGCGGCCAAAGGGGGGGTCCCACCACGGTTCAGCGGTCAGGTAGTTGGCACGGGTCCCAAGAATTTTTCTGACCTTTTGATTTGACTAGAAGGCCGCGATTCCGCGGTATGAGGTAGGTTATCGCGGCGGAAACGCGGTGCGGTGGGTGGTTCAGATCTCCAGAATTTTTCAGTTCCTCTGTTGTTGCACTCTTCTGTTGATAGGATCGTTTATTTGCTGTTTCGCTTTCTGTAGATTTCCAGATCCGAATATAGATCCTGCAAAATTCAAACAACAAAGTACCCTTTCCAAAAATAACAGATGATATATTTTTATACTTTTTTTTTGATTTTTCAGTTTTTATGATTTTCTAATTTTGATTAACCCGAAATTGCAAAAAGGAAATAATACGCCATCTCCGGCAACGGCGCTATTTGATTTATAGAGATTTTATATCAAAAATATATGTAACCGCAATCAAGAACGGCGTCGCTTTGCAGCTAGCCGGTGAGTACTGGTCGGTCTACAGGGATGTTGTGAATTTCCTAATCACTCAAACGAGTTAATTCTGATGGGAGTCGGATTGATTTATTAAATCTAAAAACTAAATCTATCTATACTAAGATTATCTAGATCTAAATCTTGCTAGGGTTAGGTTTAGGAATGGTTTGAAAATATAAATAAATCTCAACGCCTTCTATACCCAAATTAGGATCTAAGAGGGGTTATGGTAATTATCAATAAAGGGGATTAGATCCATTCGGGAAGGTGTTCCTTCCTCTAGTTTCTTGTCCTTCCTTTAGAGATCCTCATCCTAACCTCCATGGAAAACGCGCACAACCGGGCCTTTATACTACGGTATCACTGCTACCTCGAGGGATAGGGTGCCGTAGGGCGCGGTGTGTGCGTGTATGCATGAAGTTCTATTGATTATATGTGATGGGTAAGAAAGGGATGAGAGATCTCATCTCTCAAAAAGCCTTCCCCAAAGCTAACTCTAAACAATTATCTAGGGCAAGGAATTAAATCTACCTAGGGCAAAGAATGAAAAATTACCTACTTAACAGATGGCTCTCTCCAAACATCAACACAGGGTTGTCAGATCTGAATTCATGAAATGAAAAGAGGCACCGATGCTCTCCAAAAGAATTCTGAAATTTATTAATGAAGGGAGGCATAACCAATACAATGATTTAGAGTTCCTATTTATAGAGGATAGGAAACCCTAGGTTACAATTGATCCGCATGTCTACATTTACCAAAATAGCCCTAGGTTGACTTAGTCAGCGCCGCAACAAATTATGGAAAAATATTTTTCTCTTTCTGCTCAATATTGCCGCAGAACCGCGGCCCGAGGCATGGTTTGGCCGCGGTTCCACGGCCAAACAGTAGGATTAGGTCATCTTCTTTCTTGTGCTGGGTCTGGTCATTTTTGTATTCCTAATTCTCTGGTTCTTTCTTTAAAATAGCTTCTGGTTCTCTTCCAGATTTTCCAATGAATAATTGTGGTGAACTTTAACCGTTCGCTTTGTATCAACGTCTTGAACCTTGCTTTGTGAACTGATCTTTATGTACCCTTGACCAAGAGTCTTCTGTTTATTGGTCAAAGTCTCACTTTTGCATCGTCTTCTATCTTTTTCACTGTTTTCTCTCCAAGAACCTGTAACCTGTAATATGTAGCAGACATGCGTCAAAAGCACCTGTTTATTTATAAAACGAATAAGAATGGGGAATATAATAATGCAATATTATGGTATGAACAATGACGTTGCGTCTGCATCCTGCTGGCATGAGAAGCACGTCGAGCTGGAGTTAGGATTTTGCCATTACTCCACTTTGCTTTGACCTTTGGGTCTTTTTTATATGACGTTGCGTCTGCATCTTGCTGGAATGAGAAGAACGTCGAAGTGATCTCTAGGCTGTAGATACTGCCATTAAGATCCGGAGCTAGGATTTTGCCATCACTCCACTTTAATTGACCCTTGGGTCCTTGTTGACGTTGCGTCTGCATCCTGCCGGCATGAGAAGCACGTCGAGCTGGAGTTAGGATTTTGCCATCACTCCACTTTTTGATTTGGCTTCTTGGAGCCTTTTCCGGCGTCGCATCTACATCCTGTCAGAACGAGAAGAACGTCAGAATGACCTCTAGGTTGTAGATGTTTTCATTAAGATCTGGCTCTCCCTTTGACGGAGCCTGGTGGGAAAATATGCTTCCCTTTCTTTCATTTATGCCCATGGATTGTATACAGGGGTCGGTGTGGACCTACCTGCAGGGCAAAAAAGTTTCATTTTCTTTTTTTTCTTTCTGCGATACTCTATCTTTTCAACCTTTATATCGCGAAAGTCGCGATTGCCAAATCATTTCGGCTATTTATCGCGATGCCCAATCATTTCGGCTATATCGTTTTTTTACTCGTTATTTTTTTATTGCGAGTTGCCTAAACATTTTGGCTGTTTCATATGCATATATTTTTTGCTCGCTAATTTTTATTGCGAGCTGCCCCATCATTTCGACTATTTCATATGCATTTTTTTTGCTCGCTGATTTTGTTGCGAGTCGGGGACTTGGGTCCTGATACCAATTTTGGCATCAGTATCGCTATGACTGGAATATTGCCGGGAGCGAATTATTATTTGCCGTGAGAAGACTTGAAGTTTGATACCTTTTTAGGCATCAGCATCGCTTTGACTGGAGCGACTCATCATTTTCCTTTGTTGATTTGAACAAAGGTGGGTTAGCAAACAGGGTTAGGATCCTGTCGACTAAGGCTTTTTGAGTTTATGAGCTGTAAGGGTCTCATAGAGGTATTTCTCCCTACGAGTCGAGAGGATCTTGTAGGTGTGTTTTCTCCTAGGAATCGTAAGGATCTTACAAGAGTATTTTCTCCTTGTAAGTCGAGAGGACCTACAAGTGTTATTCACCATACGAGAACATTTCTTGCTATTGGTGAAACTTGGTGGGGGATATATTTATTTATGCCCGTGGATTGTATACAAGAGTCAATATAGGAACGCCTGTAGGGCAAGTTGGGGGATATGATGGCTTAAGAACATGTTTAGTGTTAGTTATATGTATACCCTAGAGGCCATTATTGTACATATGATGTATATTATAGTGGATGCTTGGACATATATATAGAGGACTTTCTTGCTCGACATGATAGTATGCTATCTGGTTGCTCTTTGTCTTAAAATGTAGACTTGTATTGTGATACTGTTTTGCTCTCACATGTTGATAATGCCCTTAGGATGTGTACTTGACTACCTGGACTATGATGGAGATCATACTAGTGGGGTCAGGGTAGTCCACAAGTACATCCTTTAATTGTTCCTAATCGAGGGTGTATCGAGACAGGGCATCGATATTCCAGAGTAGACTAGCGTATATGCTTCTTGACCCATATGATGGGTGATGGATGATCCCACATCCATTGGTGTTTAACATCAAAGATGGTATATGTGTGCTCAGTGGAGACTGGGTATACTGAACGGACTCGCTGGGAACTCCTAGTTGGTATTATACCTATCGTTAGATAGCAGTTCACTGGTGACACTGGTACAGGTTAGTCTGTAGATCCGAGATCGTCATAAAGTCTTGTGTGATTCCCACCGTGCGTTGATTTCCACCTTACCATGTTCAAGAGAACGTGCAAAACGGTGGTTTTTAGGTTCAGTCCCGAGTCACATGGAGGCAATGAGCGATAGGAGGGGATTCGTCTCTTCCGGTATTGGGGGTTGATGTTGCGCTGTGCTCAATTGGCCATAACAGGAAGTCCCTGGCCAGGGCTGATACGTAGATCTACTGGTAAGTGTTATCAGTAGTTTCTCGATCCGTTATGAGCCTCAGATCGGCACGACTTATCGGTTACTGGGGTCTGACGTTTACCACCCCTAGACTAGATATGCGACATATCAGACGAAGAGACCGGACTGTACGGTAGTGTTACAGACAGGCTTTACGGGAGTTTAGATAAGCTTACTTGTTGATCTTCTGATTGCTCAATACCCGGATAGCCGTTACGTCCAGCTAGTACCGCCGACGGCTTGTGGGTGACTGATATGATCATCACCTATTGCCGGCGTATTGACAAGTCTTTAGAGTCCTATACAGAGGTTTCTTGGCTCAGGCGAAACGAAGCAGGAGCACATGTGTGATATGTGTGGGACTGAGATTAATACGAGTATGTGATACCGTATTCTATTCTCGCGATATTGGTATCAGTCAGTTATATGTGATATAGCCGGATTATCGAATCAAGTGTTGATTCGATAAATTGATATATATGATATTAGTCGGTTATATATGATATATCTGGATTATTAAATCAAGTGTTGATTTGATAATTTAATGTATAATTGTATATTTGATATACTAATTTACATTAACTAATATTAACTCACTTATGCATTTCTTTTTCTTACTATTGCAGACTTAATATTGCTGGGGTTCCCTAGTATTGCCGCTGGGTTTCGGGAGGCATCGACCATGTCGTTTTCAAAAAAATGGCGCGGTAAAGAACCCTAACGCTAGAATCTAAACTAGAGAATTAGACGAACAAGCATGTAAACATCTTTACATCTAAGTGAATAAGGAATACAACCTTTGTAGACGGTCATTCACTTCAATAGCTCCGCGTAGTAGTCTCTTCGCTGGTGATTTCCCGGACTCTAGTGAGGCTCCACAAGGTGAAATGAACAAGCTTGCTTGAAGTCTTCGAGGCCGAAGATGATCTTGGTCGAGGAGACACTAACTCAAGCTACCTCTTCACTAAGTGATGAACTAGTGAAGTAACAACCCAATCTAAATGGCTAGTAGAGAAGAGGTTGATGAAGTAGGAATTTTGCTCACTTTAGAAATAATTTTCTCACTAATTTTCTTCATCTCTTATTAAGCTAGAAAGCTTAAGGAAGGAGATGAAGAAAGCTCTCATGCAATGAAGCAAGTGAAGAATGAATCAAGTGGTGAGAATAGCAACCATGGGTGAGTTAATATCATATACTAACTCATGTAGAGACTAAACCATAGCTAAACAATAATGGTTGGGTTAATAAATATCTTCAAGTAAAACAAAATTAGTGGACTTGGTCAATGGTTCCACAAGCTTCTACAATGTTCAACCATGTGACAATTTCCAACTAATTTGATTTACTTTAAATAAACAAAACCTTACATTATTATAAGCAAGGTGTGAGTCTCATACATCCATGTAGCATGTGGCATCAAGCATGACACAAAAGATGTACATTAATATATATCACATATATACTAAATGCACACAAGTGAGAAAAAGAAATATTAAGTGAGCTAATATTAGTTAATGTAAGATAATATATCAAATATATAATTATACATTAAATTATTAAATCAACACTTGCTTTAATAATCCGGCTATATCACATACAACCGACTAATATCAAATGTATCAACTTGTCGAATCAACACTTGATTCGACAGCCCGGTTATATCACATATATCCGACCGATATCACATATCGCGAGAATAGAATATGGTATCACACACGTATTAATCTCGGTCCCACACATATCACATATGTGCTCCTACTTCGTTTCGCTTGAGCCAGGAAACCTCTGTATAGGACTCTAAAGACTCGTCAATACGTAGGCAGTAGATGGTGATCATATCAGTCACCTACAACCCGCAAGCGGTCTGCTAAATGTAACGGCCACCCAGGTATTGAGCGATCAGAAGATCAACAAGCAAGCCTTCTCATACTCCTGCGAATCCAATCAGTAACACTACCGTACAGTCCGGTCTCTTCGTCTGATATGTCGTATATCACAGCCTGGGGGTGGTATAACGTCAGACCCCAATAGCCTGATAAGTCATGCCGATGTGAGGCTCATAATGGTTCGAGAAACTACTGATAACACTTACCAGTAGATCTCAGCAACCCTGGGTAGGGATTTCCTGTTATGGCCAATCAAGCATAGCGCAACATCAACCCCCAATACCGGGAGAGACGAAATCCCCTCCTATCGCTCATTGCCTCCATGTGACTCGGAACTGTACCCAAAAACCACCGTTTTAAACGATCTCTTGAAAGTGGTAAGGTGGAAATCAAAGCACAGTGGGAATCATACAAGATTCTATGACGATCTCGGGTCGACAGACTAACCTGTACCAGTGTCACCAGAGAACTGCTATCTGACGATAGGTATAATACCATCTAGGAGTTTTCGGCGAGTCCATCCAGTGTACCCAGTCTCCACCGAGCACCCGTATACCATCTCTGATGTCAAACACCAATGGATATGGGATCATCCATCGCCCATCATATGGGTCGAGAAGCGTATACGCTAGTCTACTCTGGAATATTGATGCCCCGTCTCAATACTCCCACGACTAGGAACAATTGAAGGATGTAATTGCCGACTACCCTTGCCCCACTTGTATGATCTTGTAACACCTTAGATTATGATTAGTGGCTAATTATACTTTAATGTGGGGGTTTTTTTTAGTAAAAAGTTTACCAAAACGGTTTTCAAATATTTTATCTGGATTTATGAATATTTTATTAGAATTTAATTTGGACTGCACACACTTGTGCATGTTAACTAGGGTTAAGTTTGAGGTTAAACCATGTTTAGTAACCATGGTGGATTAACCCATTTAATTAGGTTAATAGGAGGTTAATTAAAAGTGTTAGCTAATATTGTTTTTTTTAAAAAGAAAAATAGAATTAGTGTTAGGGGTTGACTTGAGTAGGTGAGAGAGAGGGATCATGATGGCTTGAGCATGCTTGGCAATTAATGAAGAGAGAGAGGCGGGGTTGACTCTCATTTCTTTCCTTGTTTCAAACCAATTATTTTCACCCATTTCCCTCTCTCATATCACTCTCTCCCTCTCACTTACACACACAAAGCAGCAGCAAAAGTGGCAGCAGCAGCAACAACAACAACAACATAACAGCAGCAGCAGCAGCAGCAGCTGAAGCAACAATAGCATCAGCATTAGCACCAGAAGAAAGCAGCAGCAACAACAACAGCAAGCAGTAACAGCAGCTGCAGCAAGAGCTCACCCCCATCTCCTTCTCCTTCTTCTTCTTCTTCTTCTTGCACCTAGGATCAAGTGAGGTATAATTTCTTAAACTTAACTTCTTTCTTTGCTAGAATATGGTTATTTAAGCTAAAATTAGTGTTTAATGTGATTTTAGTGCTAGTTATGGTGATTTAAATGGAGTTTTGGCCAAGTGATGATTTTTATGGTTAATGTAGTTTAACTAAGTGTTTATAAGGCCATTTAAACTAAGTTTTGCCCAGATTTCACTAAATACCATAAGGTTTCAATTTAGTGTAAATTAGCGTTTTAATGAAGATTTTTAGCCATTTTAAGATCTTCTGTTGACCCGTGTACTTCAGATAAAATCTGAGTTAACTGGAGCATAATCTTTTGACCTTGATCACACACACAGAACACGAGACACCCTACCCACTGTTTGGCCGCCGTTTTATTCATTCTGGCCGCAATTTGCGGCCAGATGATGGTATTTTGTGTTGGGGTTTGGGCTGTGGGAGTTTGCTGTATATTTGAGGGTTTTGGTATATGCAACTTTTTATATTTTCACTCGAGTCAAAATCTGGAACTTAAAAACCTTTTTCGATACTTTTTAACTCCTGCGACACGTGTGTGTTCTGTGTTGGGTATGTGGTGCACTGCGCGAGACAGCGAGTCAGGGTGGTTTCTGGTAAGGTTACGCACGTTTTGACGTATCGAGTGCACGCGCGTTTAGTTTCCAACGCGAGTTTTTCCTTGATCGTGATATCGCATTTTTGCAGGGTTTTTGCCTTACGTGTGTTACTTTGTGAAAATTCTAGGTTCGTAAGCAGGGACTTCGAGCGCCACGAAGAAAGGAAAGCAGGTGGTCGGATACATCTAGCGCGAGATCAGGGGTGAGTAGATGTAATATCTACGGGGCACAATCGTTTGGATGGCGCAAGACGCCCGATAGTTTGAGTAATTTAAAAGATTCCTAGTGGTATTAGTAATTATGAGTATAATGCTTGCCTGAACATCTTGCTACATTCATGATCTATATATTTACATACATGTGTGAACTCATTTCATAGGACAGCTGCACCATTGCCAGGGTTTTTATGCAGCACGAGCACTATTCATGCGGATACACACGCCTTGGTAATTGCTATGCCACAACACTAGATAACTTGCAATTTAGAACCATTTCACCATATATGATTCTTAAACCTGTGCTAATGCATTTAATTTCTCAAGATGAACATGTAGGATTGCTATTCATATGCATGTACCTCATTAAATCATTCATTCATGCCTAGTCTATTAATCATACATTGCAGCTTGATTTGTTGATACCATAGGCATTCATTATCATTAACCTGTTCACTTATGATGATTTTCTTGAGATTTATGAGATTTCTGGATTTTGGGGGAAAACCGCAAGGAATTATAAACTTATTACCCTTTTAAAAATATGCAAGTTGCGGTTTTCTAGTGATGAATGTGTCGTCCACCATGAGTTTTTTTGTTGGTTTTCGAGACCTGTTTCGAGGAGTTGGATGAACCGTCTCGGGTATATGGTGGGCCCGGTAAGGTACCCCCGGGCAAGAAGATCGAGTTGTAGACGATGAGCCTGGCAGGGACATACTACCTACCGGTGATTGTTGACACGGCGGATACCCAAAGGGTACCGACCGTGGCCGTGAGATGTTGAGATATTGATACTTTAAGATGGGTTAGCCGGACGGCTGAGGCCAGAGATACTGTGATATGGATACATGCGATTTGAGATAGTTATTGAGGTGTCGATGCTAGACACGGATTTCTGTTGATTTTATTGATATTATACTGATATTTCAAAAGAGATTTCTAAGAAGAAAATAATGATTTCTTATACCTACATATTCAGATCACGAGTGATTCCTGTTGTATACATACCTGCTAGCACATCATGCCAGATTAGTATTGTACAGTGATTCCTGTTGTATACATACCTGCTAGCACATCATGCCAGATTAGTATTGTACAGTGATTCCTGTTGTATACATACCTGCTAGCACATTATGCCAGATTAGTATTGTACAGTGATTCCTGTTGTATACATACCTGCTAGTATATCATGCCATATCTGTACTGTTGACGTTATGACACTTGCGTGCATGCTTGCGATAGCTTCTATAGATGTTATTATTACTCACGAGTTGGCAACTCACCCCCGTTGTGCCACAGCCTTTTTGCAGGTCCGCTCCGTCAGCACAGTAGCGGCGGACGCACTTGCTCCTTTTGCCTCTTTTGCCTGGACTCGAGGTTTTTGCTCGTAGGTGGGTTGTGATATTATTTTGTACCACCTTATATATTCTTGGCATCTAGAGTACTCCATCTACTATATCTTCGGTACCTGTTATTGTATTGATGTATATTGACCTAGAGACGAGACAGTGAAATTTGTGGACTCGTATGTTGTATTTTGGGGTCGAGCTCACTTGAGCCGACATGATGTTATTACTTATGCCTTTTTACTGATTTTGCAAATTGCTGATTTACATTGCGTGGGATTTGAGTCTGCTTCAGCGAAGAGCTAGCCCCCGCTTGGGGATGCCTTATTTCATGATATTCATATATATTCCTGTTTTTTACCTGTTTGGGGGCCAATTTTTACAAAGGAGGCTCTGCCGAAATTTTTGGAAAAATGTGATGTTGTTCTTTAAAAGATTTGATGCGACGTATATGGTTTTTCTTTCACTCTATTGTTTTATGGGTTTTGATTTCTGGGATTTGGCTTGCTTATTTTACGTACGCCTTGAGACGTTTCATAACTTAAGTGCCAGTCACATTCCGTACCCTTCGGGTCGTGAAAAAGTCGGTATCAGAGCGATAGGTTTTACCTTTCTGAGTGTAGAATGACCCTTGGTAGATGGAGTAAGTGACTTAAGCAGGGTAACGTAGCGTGCGTATGTCCGCGGCATACTTGCGATACGGTACTCCGCCTAGGTGACTTTAGGATATACTTGCTTGGAAATTCCTTCTTCAATTTCGTGTATCCTATGATTCTATTGCACTGTTCTTATTATCATGTTTCCTGTACCAGCCACTATGCCGCCGAAGGCTACGAAAGCGCAGAGGGCTGCCGCCCGAGATGAGATCCGAGCAGGCTCGTCCGAGACGAGGACCGAGTAGGGTGACATACCTACTCCCCAGGGACATACTGATCCGCCTTCCCCAAACCACATGGATAGGCTAGAGTCTGGTATGGAGGAGCTACGACAGATGATGGGAGGTATGCAGGAGTTACGACAGTTGTTGGGATCCTTAGTAGTCTCTAGTCGTGCACCGAGATCGGAGGACGTACCTACCACCGCACAGACTACGATAGTACCTGCTGTCCAGAAAGTTGCTCCTACTATTACAGTGGCTATTCCTGTATCACTACAGGACTTCATGAGACTGAGGCCCCCAGTCTTCACCGGCACCGATACAGCGAAGGATCCGCAGACATTCCTTGACAATTTAGCTTGAGTTTGCCGTTCGCTCAGATGTTCCGACGACAGATGGGTGGAGCTTACGAGTTTCCGTTTAGAGGGCCTTGCGTAGACATGGTGTGAGTCGGTCTGGAGAGGTCGAGCTGCAGGTCTACCTCCTATGACTTGGGCCGAGTTCACAGCAGTAGTTTTAGCCCGTTTCCTTCCAGAGAGCGTTCATGATGCTAGGGCTCGTAGTTTTGAGGCTTTCCGCAAGACTCCATGAATGACTGTGTTCGAGTATGATGTTCAGTTTAAGCAGTTGTCCAGATACGCTACGTACTTGGTTGATACCGAAGAGAAGAGGGTGAAGAGGTTTATGCAGGGACTTGACACCCAGTTATTTCTTTCCATCGGCGCCCAGCATTTCGATACTTATGCAGCTGTTATGGACACGGCCTTACAGATGAAGGCACGCATTTCAGAGACTTCGGCCGTTTCTGGGCCGAAGAGGATTCGTACCGATATGCCAGCTCAGAGGCATCGTGCTAGATTCTTTCCGAGAGTTGGTGGCGACAGAGGAGTTGGACGAGGTCAGCTATTTGGTTCTTATCCGCAAAGACAGCAGGCGTCGCCAGGATGTTTTGGGTGCGGGAGTCCGCACCATCGTATCAGAGATTGTCCGGTGAGACGACAGGGAGCGGCGACAGTTCCACACGTGACTTTACCACCTTCACCACCTCCTCAGAGAGCTCTACTTCCTACCCCCGGTGGTGCTCCACGTCAGTTAGATGCCCCCAGAGGCCATGGACGCGGCGGTCCTGTTCAGAGAGGACGAGGAGGCAGAGGCCGAGGCAGAGGTCAGCCAGCTATTGGTGGGGGATGGCCCGAGTTTTCGCTTTGACACCGCAGGATGCGCAGGCATCCAATGCCGTTGTGACAGGTACCTTGCCAGCATGTTCTTTCGACGCGCGAGTATTATTCGACCCAGGTTCCACACATTTGTATGTATATATACACTTTGCACCGATGTTGGGCCGTGAGTCGTCGTCGTTAGATCAGCCGCTTGTTGTTATTACTCTGGCCGGCAAGTCGTTTGTCGCTCGTTTTGTGTTTCGTTTGTGTTCCGTTCGTATCGGGGAGAGGGATTCATCGGTTGATTTGATTCTTCTCGATATGTTGGACTTTGATGTGCTTCTGGGCATGGACTGGCTAGCCACTTGTTATGCATCTGTGGACTGCCGTAAGAAGGCAGTCAGATTTAGCTTTCTGGGAGAGCCAGTCCTTGTTATTCAGGGAGACCGCAGTGTCACCCTTCCCAGCTTGATTTCATCTCTTCGTGCCGGTCAGCTATTACGAAAGGGATGTCAGGGATTTTTAGCGTCTGTTTGTGTTACTCGAGCTGCAGAGGTTCCGTTGGACCAGGTTCCGATTGTGTGTGTGAGTTCCCTGACATTTTCCCTGACGAGCTGCCTGGGTTACCGCCTGAGCGCGATATTGCTTTCTGCATTGACTTGATTCCCGGCTCAGGGCCTATTTCCATACCGCCTTATCGGATTGCCCCGGCAGAGCTTAGAGAGCTGAAGGATTAGTTGAAGGATTTGTTAGATAGAGGGCTTGTTCGACCTAGTGTTTCTCCGTGGGGTGCTCCTATCTTGTTCGTCAAGAAGAAAGACGGCAGTTTGCGCTTGTGCATTGATTACCGCCAGCTGAACAGGGTTACTGTACGGAAAAAATATCCCTTACCACGTATCGATGATTTGTTCGACCAGCTTCAGGGTGCGGGATACTTTTCGAGGATTGACTTGCGATCGGGTTACCATTAGTTGAGGGTGCGGCAGGAGGATATTCCGAGGACGGCTTTTCGCATATGTTACGGGCACTATGAGTTTTTGGTGATGTCGTTCGGACTCACCAATGCACTAGCCGCGTTTATGGATTTGATGAACCACATATTCAGGCCGTATCTAGATCTGTTCATCATTGTGTTTATAGATGACATTTTGGTGTATTACCGGAGCCGAGAGGAGCACGAGCAGCATTTGCGGATCACGTTGCAGACCTTGAGGGAGCACCGGCTGTTCGCGAAATTTTCCAAGTGCGCGTTTTGGCTTGACAGCGTTGATTTCTTGGGTCACGTGATTACGAGAGATGGCATATGTGTGGTCTCGAGGAAGATCGAGGCCGTTCAGCATTGGTCCAGACCGACATCAGTTACGGAGATCCGCAGTTTCCTAGGCCTGACTGGCTACCACCGACGATTCTTTCAGGACTTCTCCCATATTGCTACACCGTTGACCGAATTGACCCGGAAGGGAGTTCCTTTTGATTGGACCGAGGCGTGCGAGCATAGTTTCCAGCAGTTGAAGACTCGTCTGACTACTGCACCAGTGTTGTCATTGCATTCGGGATCGGGCGGATTCGTGGTTTATTGCGACGCTTCGCGAGTGGGACTAGATTGCGTATTGATGCAGCACGACAGAGTTATTGTTTATATTTCTCGACAGCTGAAGACGCATGAACAGAACTATCCTACGCACGATTTAGAGATGGCTGCAGTGGTGTTTGTACTCAAGATCTGGAGACATTACCTATATGGAGAGTTGTGCCAGATATTCACGGACCACAAGAGCTTGAAGTACATATTTCAGTAGCGAGACTTGAACTAGAGACAACGCCGTTGGATGGAGCTGGTGAAAGACTATGATTGCGAGATCCTCTACCATCCAGGCAAGGCGAACGTGGTGGCAGATGCTTTGAGTAGGAGGCCCGAAAGTAGTCTATCTTATTTGAGCGCCGTACAGAGGCATTCGTCAGCAGATTAGCAGATTTTTTGCGACAGCCGAGTTGAGTTCGAGTTCACTCTGACAGGGGGACAGCTTGAGCATATTCATGCACGTCCGCAGTTGCTTGACCGTATTCTTGAGGCACAGCCCGGTGATGACCGTCTTTCAGAGATCATGGAGCAGATTAGGCAGGGCAGAGATTCCGAGTTCGTGATCGATGGTCAGGGAGTACTGCGATTTGGGGCTCGATTGTGCGTGCCAGATTCTGAGGGACTGCGGCATGAGATTCTTGAGGAGGCGCATATATTTATATATAGCGTTCATTCGGGTTCCACCAAGATGTACCGCGATCTGAGAGATGTTTATTGGTGGGACGGAATGAAGAGGGACGTCACAGACTTCGTGTCGAGATGCCTGACTTGTCAGCAAGTCAAGGCCGAGCACCAGAGGCCAGCAGGAGAGTTGCAGCCTTTGCCCATTCCGGGATGGAAATGGGAGTAGATTTATATGGACTTCGTTGTGGGTCTACCTAGGACTAGTCGAGGGTACGACTCCATTTGGGTGATCGTGGATCGATTGACGAAAGCGGCTCACTTCCTCCAAGTGAAGACCACTTTCATTTTTGCTCAGTATGTGATCGCACGCTTTTGGCGTGTCGGATGTTCAAAGAATTTAAGTGTAACCGCGATCAGGACGGTGTCGCTATGCAGCTAGCCGGTGAGCACGGGTCGGTCCACAGGGAGATGGTGTTATCTTACCTTCTTGCTTTAGACGAGTCAATAAAGAATCTTGTATGTTTGTTTGTTCTAACCTATGTGTTTATCTGCAAGTATAAAGTTGTTAAGAAAATACGACATTATAAGCTAAGAAATCCGTACTCAAAAACCTTTGAGCCGAGTCTTGACCAATTGAAGCTAAGCAATCGGCAACAACGTGGATTAGGGGATTTAAGCGCGGTATTCGTGGAATACGGCTTATTTACCCTTGTCCTTCCGTTCTTGTCTCTTGCCTTTGCCTCCGGCCAAACCGAACGCAACCGGTCGTGGTTAGGAATCACCGTTACCTTGTCAGGGTACGGTGCCTAACGGAGCGCTTGCGTATGGTTTGGGCGAAGTTCAAATGGAAAATAACGGGAAAAGGAATTGGCAAGGAATGTTAACTTATAAAACCGTATTAATTCTTATCAACAACAATAATTACAACATTTACAAAATGAACAAAAGAGAACAAAAAGAAAAGAACAAAGAAAAGAAAAGATACAAGTAATAAAGAGCATGAATAAAATTGCATGAAATAGAATGCAAGTAATAAAAAGCGAGTAATAAAAAGAACAAGAAAAGAACACGGAAGTAGAACCCAAGCCAAGCATGTGCTCGATAGCCAACCCTTAAACTTGCAAGCTCAATGAAGAGGTTGCAAGATCAAGGGAAGGGTAGAAAACGCATGTGAAGTGAAGAACTAGTCCCGGGAGAAAATACGACCTTTGAGATCAATAACTAACCCTTACCCATTCAAGCTCAATAAAGAGGTTGAATGAGCAAGAGAAAGCAAGAATCTCAAGGGGAAGAAGAAACACAAAAGAATGATACAAAACCCTCATCTTTATTCATATCCACAAAAAGCTCTCACTACAATTCATGGAAGAGGAATGAAGAAGAAGAAGAAAAAGAACTAAAACTACAAAAGAAAGAGGAACAAAAGAATGCAAAGAATGACCCCCTTGACTAAGCTCAGTTCTGCTGTATTTATAGGCAGGGAGTTGAAGTTCTAGGGCAACCAGCAGACCCCATGCAAGATTACCAAAAAGCCCCTGAAACACGACAGAGAGTGGGCCCCACCTTGCCGCGCAAGCGCGGCCAATACCCCATATTGGCCGCGCATGCGCGGCCGTAAAGTTGAATTGGGAAGTGTGCTTTTTTGTGGGTTCCTGGTTCTCTGTCCCCTTTATTCTGGTATACATATTTTCTGAAAATACTTTTACATTTCTTCCAGAATTTCTGTTGAGGAAAGGTGGACTTTTGTGGATGCTTTTGTCATGATTGCCTCGAGCTCCGCGTAGATCTCTTGGATTTTGTGCTACCATTGAGCCTTGTGCATGAGGATGACATTGATTTGACATTTTGTCTTCCTAAACTGGTATCTGGCAGCATACAGATGAAGAGCGGAGACCGTGTTTTATCAGTGGTTGGCAGGAACCCGGATATTGTCGTGTTTTCCATGAATTTCACCGTTTTAGGACCGAGAACCTGTATTCTGCAAATATGTGATAAACACGGATAAAAAGCACCTACCTATAAACACACGAGCGTAAGAATGGGCGGTATAAAATGCAGTATTCTGTTATGAACAGTATGCCCAGATTTACATCGACGAGATCGTACGGTTGCATGGCGTCCCGACTTGTATCGTGTCAGACCGAGGCACCCAGTTTACCAGCCGACTTTGGCAGAGACTTCAGGAGGCATTGGGCACCCATTTGAGTTTCAGCACGGCATTTCATCCGCAGACCGACGGCCAGTTAGAGCGGATTATTTGGACTCTCGAGGACATGCTCCGAGCGTGCGTTTTAGATTTCGGTGGTAGCTGGGATCATCATTTACCCTTAATGGAGTTCTCCTACAACAACAGCTTCTAGGATACTATTCAGATGGCACCTTTCGAGGCCTTGTATGGGAGGAGATGTAGATCGCCCGTCTGTTGGACTGAGCTTAGCGAGAGCAGTATATTGGGGCCATAGATCATGTAGGAGACGACCGAGAAAGTACTGTTGATTCGAGATCGGATGAGAGCGGCTCAGAGTAGGCAGAAATCGTATGCAGACAGACGCCGTCGCAGACTAGAGTTCGCAGTTGGCGAGCACGTTTTTACGAGGGTCTCTCCGATGAAGGGCGTGATGAGATTTGGGCGAAAAGGAATGCTTAGTCCCAAATTTGTGGGTCCCTTCGAGATCCTTGAGCGTGTAGGCGCGGTTGCATATCGTTTGGCTCTTCCATCCAGCTTTCCGGATGTTCACCCCGTCTTCCACGTGTCGATGCTTCGCAGATATCTTCATGACCCTTCTCATATGATTCAGCATCAGACCGTTCAGCTTGAGCGCGATCTTTCGTTCACCGAGCAGCCAGTAGTGATATTGGATCGGCAGGTGAAGAAACTTCGATCAAAGGTCTTGCCAACTGTGAAGGTTCTTTGGCGCAGCCCGAATGGTGATGAGATCACTTGGGAGGCCGAGGGCGAGATGCGGAAGAAATTCCCTCATCTCTTTGAAGGTACACGTAGCTATATTTTAAATTCGGGGACGAATTTTCTTTAAGAAGGGAAGATTGTAACACCTTAGATTGTGATCAGTGGCTAATTATAGTTTAATGTGGGGGGTATTTTAGTAAAAATTTTACCAAAACGGTTTTCAAATATTTTATCTGGATTTATGAATATTTTATTAGAATTTAATTTGGACTGCACACACTTGTGCATGTTAAGTAGGGTTAAGTTTGGGGTTAAACCATGTTTAGTAACCATGGTGGACTAACCCATTTAACTATGTTAATAGGATGTTAATTAAAAGTGTTAGCTAATTTTGTTTTTTTTTAAAAAGAAAAATAGAATTAGTGTTAGGGGTTGACTTGAGTAGGTGAGAGAGAGGGAGCATGATGGCTTGAGCATGCTTGGCAATTAATGAAGAGAGAGAGAGGGGTCGACTCTCATTTCTTTCCTTGTTTCAAACCAATTATTTTCACTCATTTCCCTCTCTCATATCACTCTCTCCCTCTCACTTACACACACACAGCAGCAGCAGAAGTTGTAGCTGCAGCAGCAACAACAACATAACAGCAGCAGCTGAAGCAACAACAGCATTAGCATCAGCACCAGAAGCAAATAGCAGCAACAGCAACAACAAGCAGTAACAGCAGCTGCAGCAAGTGCTCACCCCCATCTCCTTCTCCTTCTTCTTCTTCTTGCACCTAGAATCAAGTGAGGTATAATTTCTTAAACTTAACTTCTTTCTTTGCTAGAATACGGTTATTTAAGCTAAAATGAGTGTTTAATGTGATTTTAGTGCTAGTTATGGTGATTTAAATGGAGTTTTGGCCAAGTGATGATTTTTATGGTTAGTGTAGCTTAACTAAGTGTTTATAAGGCCATTTAAACTAAGTTTTGCCCAGATTTCACTAAAATACCATAGGGTTTCAATTTAGTGTAAATTATCATTTTAATGAAGATTTTTAGCCATTTTAAGATCTGCTGTTGACTCGTGTACTTCAGATAAAATCTGAGTTAACTGGAGCATAATCTTTTGACCTTGATCACACACACAGAACACGAGACCCCCTACCCACTGTTTGGCCGCCGTTTTATTCATTCTGGCCGCAATTTGTAGCCAGATGATGGTATTTTGTGTTGGGGTTTGGGCTATGGGAGTCTGCTGTATATTTGAGGGTTTTGGTATATGCAACTTTTTATATTTTCACTCGAGTCAAAATCTGGAACTTAAAACCCTTTTTCGATACTTTTTAACTCGTGCGACACGTGTGTGTTCTGTGTTGGGTCTGTGGTGCACTGCGCGACACAGTGAGTTAGGGTGGTTTCTGGTAAGGTTACGCACGTTTTGACGTATCGAGAGCACGCGCGTTGAGTTTCCAACGCGAGTTTTTCCTTGATCGTGATATCGCATTTTTGCAGGGTTTTTACCTTACGTGTGTTACTTTGTGAAAATTCTAGGTTCGCAGGCGTGGACTTCGAGCGCCGCGGAGAAAGGAAAGCAGGTGGTCTGATACACCTAGCACGAGATCACGGGTGAGTAGATGTAACATCTACGGGGGACAATCGTTTGGATGGCACAAGATGCCCGATAGTTTGAGTAATTTAAAAGATTCCTAGTGGTATCAGTAATTATGAGTATAATGCTTGCCTGAACATCTTGCTACATTCATGATCTATATATTTACATATATATGCGAACTCATTTCATAGGACACCTGCACCATTGCCAGGGTTTTTATGCAGCACGAGCACTATTCATGTGGGCACACACGCTTTAGTAATTGCTATGCCACAACACTAGATAACTTGCAATCTAGAACCATCTCACCATATATGATGCTTAAACCTGTGCTAATGCATTTAATTCCTCAAGATGAATATGTAGGATTGCTATTCATATGCATGTACCTCATTACATCATTCGTTCATGCTTAGTCTATTAATCATACATTGCAGCTTGATTTGTTGATACCATAGGCATTCATTATCATTGACCTGTACACTTATGATGATTTTCTTGAGATTTATGAGATTTATGGATTTTGGGGGAAAACCGCAAGGAATTATAAACTTATTACCTTTTTAAAAATATGCAAGTTGTGATTTTCTAGTGAAGAATGTGTCGTCCACCATGAGTTTTTCTGTTGGTTTTCGAGGCCCATTTCGAGGAGTTGGATGAACCGTCTCGGGTACATGGTGGGCCCGGTAAGGTACCCCGGGGCAAGAAGATCGAGTTATAGACGATGAGCCTGGCAGGGGAATACTACCTACCGGTGATTGTTGACACGGCGGATACCCAGAGGGGACCGACCGTGGCCGTAAGATGTTGAGATATTGATACTTTGAGATGGGTTAGCCGGACGGCTGGGGCCAGAGATACTGTGATATAGATACATGAGATTTGAGATAGTTATTGAGGTGTCGATGCTAGACACGGATTTCTGTTGATTTTATTGATATTATACTGACATTTCAAAAGAGATTTCTAAGAAGAAAATAATGATTTCTTATACCTACATATTCAGATCACGAGTGATTCCTGTTGTATACATACCTGCTAGCACATCATGCCAGATTAGTATTGTACAGTGATTCCTGTTGTATACATACCTGCTAGCACATCATGCCAGATTAGTATTGTACAGTGATTCCTGTTGTATACATACCTGCTAGCACATCATGCCAGATTAGTATTATATAGTGATTCCTGTTGTATACATACCTGCTAGTATATCATGCCATATCTGTACTGTTGACGTTATGACACTTGCGTGCATGCTTGCGATAGCTTCTATAGATGTTATTATTACTCACGAGTTGGCAACTTACCCCCGTTGTGCCACAGCCTTTTTGCAGGTCCGCTCCGTCAGCACAGTAGCGGCGGACGCACTTGCTCCTTTTGCCTCTTTTGCCTGGACTCGAGGTTTTTGCTCGTAGGTGGGTTGTGATATTATTTTGTACCGCCTTATATATTCTTGGCATCTAGAGTACTCCATCTACTATATCTTCGGTACCTGTTATTGTATTGATGTATATTGACCTAGAGACGAGACAGTGAAATTTGTGGACTCGTATGTTGTATTTTGGGGTCGAGCTCACTTGAACCGACATGATGTTATTACTTATGCCTTTTTACTGATTTTGCAAATTGCTGATTTACATTGCGTGGGATTTGAGTCCGCTTCAGCGAAGAGCTAGCCCCTGCTTGGGGATGCCTTATTTCATGATATTCATATATATTCTTGTTTTTTACCTGTTTGGGGGCCAATTTTTACAAAGGAGGCTCTGCTGAAATTTTTGGAAAAATGTGATGTTGTTCTTTAAAAGATTTGATGCGACGTATACGGTTTTTCTTTCACTCTATTGTTTTATGGGTTTTGATTTCTGCGATTTGGCTTGCTTATTTTACGTACGCCTTGAGACGTTTCGTAACTTAAGTGCCAGTCACGTTCCGTACCCTTCTGGTCGTGACAGATCTGCATCATAATCCTGGTAGTCTAGTACTCGTCCTAACGGCTTTATCAACATGCAATAGAGAGACAATAAGTGTACATGTTAAGATAAAAAGCAACCAGATAGCATACTATCATGTCGAGCAAGAAAGTCCTCCCTATATATGTCCAAGCATCCACTATAATATACATCACATGTATAATAATGGCCTCTAGGGCATACCTATAACTAACAATCTCCTACTTGCACTAAGGCCATTTGTTGTAGTATCTCATAACCAACGTTCCATAAAAGTCTCTCTAGGGAAAGGCCTCTATGAGTGGATCCGCCGTGTTATCCTTCGCGTCAACTCTCCTTACCTCGATCACTTGGAGATCAACCCTCTCCCTGATCAGGTGATACTGTCCTCAGAATATGTCTGGATCGCTGATGGGACCAGTTTTCATAGGCCAAAGCCACAACTCCATTGTTGTCCTGTGACTGATTTTCAGTAGACCTTATCACTCTGGAAGTTGGAATTGGTAAAGGACTCCTACTGGAGTACACCGTTACCAAAACTCCAAGAACATTTCTTTAGTGCTTCTCAAGTACTTAAGAATGTCCTACGCAGCTGTCCAGTGATTCTCCCAAGATTCGATTGATTCCTGGTCACTACACCTTATGAGTTAGCTACATCTTGTCTGGTACATAACATCGCACACATGATAGAGCCTACTGCCGAAGAATAGGGTATCCTTTGCACGCGAGCTCTCTCCAAATCAGTCTTGGAAGATATCTTTTTGGAGAGAGTGATTCCTGAGTAAGTGGGCGAACCACCACGCTTAGAATCTTCCATACTAAACCCCTTTAGTATGGTGTTAATGTACCTGGATTTGGGACACTCCCAACATCCACTTAGATCTATCACCATAGATCATAATCCACAAGATGTAGTAGGTATCAACCAGATCTTCTTTGGAGAATCCTCGTGATAAGAGGAGCTTGACCGAGTGTAGCATAGGAAACCATTTCCTATCAAGAGTATGTCATCTACGTACAATACGTGGAAGACAACCTTACTCTCTATGACCTTCTTGTATATACAAGGTGTTAGTTATGTATATGCTTATTGTACATATGATGTATATTATAGTGGATGCTTGGATATATATAGAGAGGACTTTCTTGCTCGACATGATAGTATGCTATCTGGTTGCACTTTGTCTTAACATGTAGATTTGTATTGTGATACTGTCTTGCTCTCACAAGTTGATAAATCCCTTAGGATGTGTACTTGACTACTAGGACTATGATGGAGATCATACTAGTGGGGCCAGGGTAGTCCACAAGTACATCCTATAATTGTTCTTAGTCGAGGGTGTATCGAGACAGGGCATCAATACTCCAGAGTAGACTAGCGTATACGCTTCTCGACCCATATGATGGGCGATGGATGATCCCATATCCATTGGTGTTTGACATCAAAGATGGTATACGGGTGCTCAGTGGAGACTGGGTACACTGAACGGACTCCCCGAGAACTCCTAGTTGGTATTATACCTATCGTCAGATAGCCTGGTGACACTGGTACAGGTTAGTCTGTAGACCCGAGATCGTCATAGAGTCTTGTGTGATTCCCACTGTGCTTTGATTTTCACCTTACCATGTTCAAGAGAACGTGCAAAACGGTGGCTTTTGGGTATAGTCCCGAATCACATGGTGGCAATGAGCGATAGGAGGGGTTTCGTCTCTCCCGGTATTGGGGGTTGATGTTGCTCTGTGCTCGATTGGCTATAACAGGAAGTCCCTGGCCAGGGCTGATATGGAGATCTACTGGTGGCTGTTATCAGTAGTTTCTCGCCCCGTTATGAGCCTCACATCGGCACGACTTATCGGTTGCTCGGGTCTGACGATTACCACCCCTAGACTGGATATGCGACATATCAGACGAAGAGACCGGACTGTACGGTAGTGTTACCGACAGGCTTTACAGGAGTTAGAGCGGGCTTGCTTGTTGATCTTCTGATCGCTCAATACTCGGGTAGCTGTTACATCCATCTAGTACCGCTGACGGCTTGTGGGTGATTGATATGATCATCACCTACTGCCGGCATATTGACGAGTCTTTAGAGTCCTACATAGAGGTTTACTGGCTCAGGCAAAACGAAGTAGGAGCACATATGTGATATGTGCAGGACCGAGATTAATATGTGTATGTGATACCGTATTCTATTCTCGCGATATGTGATATCGGCCGGTTATATGTGATATAGCCGGGTTATCGGATCAAGTGTTGATTCGATGAAATGATACATATTATATTAGTCGGTTGTATGTGATATAGCCGGATTATTAAATCAAGTGTTGATTTAATAATTTAATGTTTAATTATATATTTGATATATTAAATTACATTAACTAATATATGCTCACTTAAGTATTTCTTTTTCTCACTTTTGATACATTTAACATATATGTGATATATGTTTATTGTATTGTTTTCTTTTGTTACATAAATAATATATATGTGATATATATTATTGTGACATGCTAGGTTATACATGCACATGGGTGTATGAGACTTACACCATGGTTGTGATAATGTGTTGGTTTTTATTTATATAAGTAATTCAAAATTGCTTGGATATTTGTCATGGTTGAGCTTGGATGAAGCTTGTAGAACCATTGACTTAGTCCACCAATTTTGTTTTACCTAAGATATTTATTAACCTAACCCTTATCACTTAGCCATGGTCAATTCTCTACATGGGTTAGTGCATGACATAAACTCACAATGGTTACATTTCTAACCTCACTCTCATTCACTTCATCTTCTTCATTCATCTTCTTCAAGCTCTCTCTTGCTTTTGAGGAGATAAAGAAAAATAGTGAGAAAATAAATTCTAAAGTGAGCAAAATTCCTACTTTATCATCCTCTACTAGATTAGCCATTTAGTTTAGGGTGTTATCTTCACTAATCCCTAATTAGTGAAGAGGTAGCTTGAGTTGGTGTCTCCTCGACGTAGATCATCTTTGGCTTTGAAGACTTCAAGCAAGTTTGCATCTTTTACCTTTTAGAGCGTTTCAAGAGTTCGGGAGATCATTACTCGCAGCGAAGGGACTTCTACACGGAGCATTTGAAGTGAAGGACCGGTCTACAATGGTTGTATTCCGCATTCACTTAGTTGTAAAGCAGTTTACATATCGTTTATTCTAAATCTTTAGTTAAGATTCTAGGGTTAGGGTTAAGTAGCATGGCAAAAATTTGAAAATGGCATGGACGATGCCTCCCGAAACCTTGCTGTCGTGCTAAGTAACCCTACACAAGGTTCATCTACTTTTTTGATGAAGTCAAACTCTTTGATTACCACATCAAAACAGATGTTCCAACTCCACGATGCGAGCTTTAATCCTGATGGACTTAAGCATAGGCACTGGAGAAAAGCCTTCATCATAAACCACACCTGGTTGCATGACGAGAACCTTTTACTACAAGTCTAGCTTTGAAAGTCTCAACTTTTCTATCTACACCAAGAATCTTCTCAAGATCCATTTGTTCCCGTTGGGTTTTACCCCTTCAGCAACATTCAAAATCATACTTTGTTGGTGTACATGGATTCCATCTATGATTGCATAGCATCGAGCCATTTCATAGAGTCCCCACTCATGATGGCCTGTCTTAACCTGGTTGGGTCATCATCTACCATGATGCAATCCTCGCTCCCACAATCACCGAGGAAACCGTAGTATCTCTTAGGTGGATGAGGAACCCTACTAGATTCGCGGAGAAGCTGAGGTTCGTTGGAGACTATTGAATCCTTTGATTTCACCAAATCATCAGCTGTTAGTTTGTCCAGCTGGAACTCCTTCCAGTTCTACCTCACGACCACTAATTTCTTCATAAGAAATTCCTTTTCTAAAAAGGTGGCATGCTGAGAAACAAAACACATTTTGCTCCTCAGAGTGGTAGAAGATATTCCCTCGCAAATGTTTGGGATATCCAACAAACTTACACAGAACTGACCTTGCCTCGAGTTTGTCCGGATTTTGTTTTCCACATAGGCCGGACAACCCCATCTTAACTCGTTTAAGACATGATCTCTTCCCATTCCATATCTCATATGTAGTGGTAGGCATTGATTTGGATGGAACCCCATTCAATAAGTATGCAACTTCTCAAGTGCATAACTCCAAAAGGAAACAAGTAACTCAACAATACTCATCATAGAGCACACCATATCTCATAGGGTGCGATACCTCCGTCCCGACAGACCGTTGTGCTGTGGTGTATACGAAGGAGTAAGCTGAGAGAGAATCCCATTCTCCTTTTAGAAACTCCAGGAACTCCACGCAAGTATTTGCCTCCTCGATCACATCGAAGGACTTAATACTTCTACCCATCTGGTTCTTAACTTCAAGCTTATATTCCTTGAATTTCTCAAAAGTTTCAGATTTGTGTTTCAACAGGAACACATGTCCGAATCTTGAGAGATCGTCGATGAATGTAATGAAGTACAAAGAACCAACCCTGGCATTTGTAGACATAGGATCGTACATCATGTATCCGTCCCAAGAGTTCAGTAACTCTTTCTCTGTTCCCAGTAAACGGAGTATTGGTCATTTTACCTTTGAGACAAGACTGGCAAGTATCATAAAATGAAAATTCGAACAGATTCTCATATTCATCCTTATGTAACTTAGCTGGTCGTGTCGCATTGATATGACCTAGTCTACAATGCCATAAGAAGAATTCATTCATTTCTGAACTACTCCTCTTGTGTGTGTTCTATATACTTTGAACTGTGGTTTGATTTAGAACGTATATGCCATTTCATAACGTGCCTGATCCAATCAACTCTTGATTCATGAAAATGTTCACAACATTATCTTGCAATACAAAATTATATCTTTCTTTAACTTAATAAAGAAACTGATTTAATGTTGTATATCAGGTTCAGTATCTAATAACATTTGTTCAGAATCAATGTATTTACCATTTGGTAATACAAGGTGATATTTGCCAACTGATTTGGCTGCAACAATTACACCATTCTCTAACACTTAGAGACATATCATCCAATCCCAGTTCTCTACCTTTATGTAGCCCATGTAACAGATTATATTTGTGGGATCCTAATTCGGTATCTCATACCTAGGACGTAGAGGATACTGAGAAACAGTTCTTGGTAATCGAACACACCCGAAGAATATGCGTCAGCATGCTCATTTCTCGAATAGGTGGCATAGGAATCTGGATATTCCCCTATTCCTTGCTCGGACTTATAACAATTATAAGATAGAGCGGAACTAACGTTTCCTAGCTCAGTATAATAAGTAGGTTCGGTCAATACATCCATATTATTATCTTGATTAAGGCGTGACATGGTCGCTACCAGGAGAGAGAGAGAGATAAGAAAACACTCAGCGTATGCTCTTACAAGATCAGATTGGTTATTATTTTATCTAATCAGAATGGCTCCCACTATTTTTATCAAATCTTCCTTCAAATCCTAAAAGATAAGACTAGCCGGGATTAATTACACCCTACAAGTTCGCCAATCTTTCGGCCAGGCAGGTGTCGGTACTTTGAGGGAGGTTCCCCGCGCTTTCGCACGGACCTAATTAAAATAAACCTCATTTTCTCAGGGGCGTAACCCCGTTAACACCTTTCTAAACACCTACTTGATCGGCTAATTGTAATGTGCAAAACTCTCCCAGGAGTAACATGTTGGATATAGTGCCCTCAAAGTCAATTATTAGATCGCAGGTACGTGATTGCAATGATTGAGGCAGGACCTATACCGATATGACAGTCTTGCTCGAGATGATAGTATGCTATCTGGTTTGTCTTTATCATCGTATACATGCTTTAGTTCTCTAGTGCATGTTGATAGAGCCCATAGGATTCTTGCTTGACTGCCAGCAGTATGATGGCGATCATATACATGGGAGCTGGGGTCTGTAAGCACATCCTTAAAGTGTCCGTAGTCGTGGGAGTTTCGAGACAGGGCATCGATACTCTAGAGTAGACTAGTGTATACAGTCGAGACCTCGACGAGGGCGGTGGCCGGTCTCATAAGCCATTGGTATCAGTTGGTTCACCTAAGATGTATACAGGTGCTCATTGGGTTATGAGTACACCGGACAGGACTCGCCGGGAACCTGCTAGTTGGTATTATACCTAGCGTCAGATAGCAGTTCCCTGGTGACATGTGTACAGGTTAGTTCATCGACCTGAGGTCGTTATTTGTCTCGTGTGAGTTCCCACTGTGTTTTGATTTCTACCCTACCACGGCTCAAAGGATTTGTGCAAACAGATCTTTTTTGGGTACAGTCCCAAGCCACATAGAGGAAAGTGAGCGGATCGGCAGGGTATTCATCTTTCCCGGTATTGGGGGTGAGATCACGCTGTGTCTAGGAGAGCCATTACACAAAGCCCTCGGCCGAGGCAGGAGATTTACTGGTAGGTACTCCAGTAGTATCTCAAGGTGTTCTGGGCTACTCTCTGACACGACTTATACCGCTATTGGGGGTCTGACGTTACCAGCCCCCTAGGCCGATATGCGATACTCTTAGACGAATGGACCGGACTGTACGGATATTGTCACTGTCAGGCTCAGTAGGGTTTCTGGATGAGTTCGCTCGTCATCTTCTCTTCCAATCAATACATCGGCAACCGTCACGTACAGCTAGTACCTCTGACATGCTAGTGGTTATACCCAGTGCCAGTGTGTTGATGAGTCATTAGAGTCCCCCACAGACAGTTTCCCAAGTTCGGGCGAAACGTTGTAGAGGCCGTATGGTTTTATGACAGGGTTCGGAAAATGCACGTGCGTTTACACACGTGTCATATTTCGGGCAGATAATACCGGTGGGCTTTGGTTTAAGCCGGATCCGAGTATTATACTGTGTAGATATAATATATTTGTCTCAGTTGCATTTGTATTCGGTCGTAATACAAATGCGGGTATGTTTATACCATTACGGGGTTATCCTGAAATTCGTTTCAGGATCGCTTTTGGAAATTGCCAGTTTTCAGTTTTCTATCACCCGTATTAAACATTAGGTTAAATGCAGATTTATCTTTTCTGGAGAGTGAGTCATGAGTGTGGATGGTTCTAGTTTTGGTGACTAGGATTGTGAGTCACCATTTTGCATTAATGGTTGGTGACTAGGATTAGTGTGTCACCATTTGCATTAATTGTTTTGGGTGAGGTGTTAGATGACTCATTGATTCCATTAATGTTGTGATAAGCTTTGCTTATGGTTACCCTCCCTTGCTCCTACCCTCACCCCCTCCTCTATATGTGGCCGGCCCTTCCCTCCTCTTCTCACACTCTCACTTGGTTAAAAAAGATGATAGATTTTGGTTCATGAAAATTTGTATGCTCATTTCTCATTTACCCGATTCCAAAAGGCAACTTTATTAACCATTCGTCCATGGCTTTAGACGAAACGAGACAAAGTGTTCTACTCATTCTCTACATCAATCTTGGTCATCTCTTTTAGCAAACTTGATGACCGAGTTGCCTCGGGTCAGAGGCGGGAGCCCGTTTAAAGATCCGTCGACGTGGTGCCACCTAGACGAGAAGACTGGAGATTCAGGAGATCAGAGCAGCCGCAACAAAGCATGGGATGATGGTTGAAGACCAAAGGACTCGGATCGTTCGGTATAACATTTCTACCCACTTTGTAGTTTGTTAGTTTAGCTTTAATGGAAGATCCGGGTGATAGTACACGATAGCGCCAGTTGTAAAAGTTTTTATTCCGCATTTGGCGTCTGCTAGACGGCCGGGGTGCTACCGTGGACTTACAGTGGTATCAGAGCCTCGCCATTAAGCTTTACTAAATTTTGCTAACGCGTTTAAAAGATCGATCGAACGGAATTTCCGAAACTACAATTTTCTGCACTAAAGTTTCTGTCGATTTTTAATGGGGTCTAAAAATTATTTTGCATATCACAGAAATTTAAGCAGGCTTTTTGAAGCATTCTGGTGAAATTTGGGCACGTGATCCCACAGTACTGCCGCGGATCCGCGGTCAATGATAGGTTTTGACCGCGGAACCGCGGCCAGTATGTGGGAACAGTGATCCAAATTTTTCCAGAGAGTTTACCATGGAAATTATGGTTTTTGGTATATTTCTTTTGGGCCCAGATTTTATTACTATACACCAGATGTACGTGGGGCCCACTTCGGGAAGTTTTGTTGATCGAAATTTTAAACTTGTTAGTATGCAGTATTTACATTATATCTCCGACCGTGAATGTCATTCGAGCGGTAAATTGCGTCTAATTGCTATAGTCCTTTTAGACGGATTTGCGAACGTGACATTCGCGTTGATGTTCTGTGTTGTGCTGTGATGTTGCGGATATGTCGTGGTGGATAGAAGTGTGCAATGGTAGTGCTGTTTGGATTTATTTGTACATTTGATATTGCGGGGCGAGTGTCCAACATGTAGACTGCCGTCACTGCCTGTTTGTATAATATTCTTTTTGGGGCACGACCGGGCTGAGGTCGATGTACCCGTTGTACAAATTTTTATTTCTGTACTAGGTTTACCCCACGACGGAGTGCACGGATAGCCGGGTTCTGGAGGGCAACGGGTCCGTATCTCATGACTTTGAGAGGCAGAGGGGCCTCACTCTAGAATTGGCAGACTATTCGCCGCACTCGTAGGGGTACAGGTTGACCCAAGGAGGGGTGCTCAAGTTACCGGATTCCGTGAAGTGCCGGGTGGTCCATTCACTTTGCTGTAGGGTGCTGCCTCGCTTCAAGTTTTGGCGGGTAACTTGCCGCACCCGTAGGGGTCTAGGTTTCATTGCACAGGCTATCCACACGACCAGGGGAACGTCGGGTTTCAGTAGCGGCTCTGTAAAACCCGGGGATCTCAGATTATCTGTATTGTTCTGTGATGCTTATTACTTTTCTGTAATGTTGCATATTATCACGCCTGGAGCGATTATTGTATATTGGTATATATACTATTAAATGTTGTATATGTTTTACACCCGTGCTAGTCCAGTCCCCGCTCTGTCGTTAGTTAAGTAACCTAACGGGTGATGACGGGACCCAGAGGCGAATGCGGATGGCATATACGTACATTATATTTTCGTTCTTTTCTGGTGTGTTTAATTGATGGGAGTGCATTGATTCTTATCAATGCAAGGATAAAACAAACCTATATTTGATGTTGTTAGAACAATTTTAAAAAGTGTTATTACAAAGACGTTTCTTTTTGTTTTCCATAGTGATATTCGGTTGGAATATCCTGCACCTCATTCGATGAGGCAAGGGCTGATATCCCTTCACCGGGAGAGACCCCTTGGGCAGAAGTTTGCGTTAGGGTAATAACTTCATTATAGCCGATTACAAGTTGCTTTGCATAGCGGTATTCAGTTGGAATATCCTGCACCTCATTCCACGAGGAAAGAGCCGAGATCCCTTCACCGGGAGTGACCTCTTTAGCAAAAGGTTTTCGCCACTATATTTTTAAAAAGCTATCAGGTTCCTTCAACGAGATCAAGTTCATTACATTAAAGGTTTTTCGCCAAAAACCAGCCGTAGCCCTCCGTCATGTCTTATGGATGGTCAGTAGTATTCAAGCTATGTTTGTTGGCCTTCGTCAAGGCATAGTGTTTGGTAGCTGTTGGGGTATTCATTTGTTGCATAGATAGATGTGTTGGTTTGGGACAGTCGTATAGCCTTGTTAGCCTTCGTCAAGGGCTTGTACGGGTGGGTTCAAATTGACTTGGACTATGACGGGTAGAACTTGACACGTGACTTATGATTTGTTGGCCTTCGTCAAGGTCATAAGAGCATGGGGTAAAAATCACATCGGGAGTTTCTAAAGAAATTGAAACTTGCCAGGCATGCGCATACCTTCTGGAGTGTGATAACGTGAGTGGATTCCATCACGTTATCATGCGGTGAGAGTTGGATCCCGATTCCCACTGATGAGTTGGTTTACTCTTCGGGTGATCCCGATTGATTCTTCTTTTAGGTTTGGAGGAGAATTTGACGGTACAGTGGGAGGTTTCCTGATTAGATAAAGTGATAACCATTCTGATCTAGGTTAGAGTGCACGCAGAGTGTTTCTTTTCTCTCTCTCTTTGGCAGCGACCTTTGACCGAACCTAGACTATGACTCAGTAACCAAGTTGACCGAACCTTCTTAAGATACTGGCCTTTGGATTGTCTTAGTTGCATAAGTCATTTGCCGCTCCTTCTTTTACCCTTTGCATTTCTCAGAACACCCCGTATTACTACGGACATACACTTCCATTGGATAGATCCATCGTATGGTTATATACGAACTCGAAGGGACATCTTCGAGGATGGATCCAGGTTCATGAGAAATAGAATTGGTTTATTCAGTTGTCTTTTATTATCACCTTTTCTCAGGTTGCGAGGGCTCCTTGGTTTAGGAGAGTACACCTATTACGCTTATTGGATAGTCTTATTCCAGACCATTGGCAGGTGTCGAAAGTAGGGAATGAAGAAAACCAATTAGCCTAAGTAGGGTGTGCAGAAGGTAATATGTAAAGACAAGATAAAGGGATTAGAAAAGGGGCAAAGTAAATTGCGACTGTTATCATTCATGACCAAACCGCGTACTTCATCGCCACTCCTATTTCACCTTTGCTTTTTTCCCCAGTTCGGGAGAAATAGAATAAAGTATTATTCAGTTGTCTTTTGTCATCACCTTCTCTCAAGTTGCGAGTACTCCTTGGTTTAGGAGGGTACACCTATTATGCTTACTGGATAGTCTTCTTCCAAACTATAGGCTGGTGCCGAACGGTAGGGAAGGAAGAAAACCATTTAGCCTAACGATGGTGTACAGAAGGTAATGAATAAAGACAAATAAAGGGATTTGGAGAGATGGCAAGGAAAAATACGGTTAAAGTCATGAATTGGATTATGGAAGAGGCATTACTAAGAATACCAGGATACCCCTACGAAACATTTTCATGTTTTAGTGCATTGTTAAAGGAAAACTGATTTCCCGATTAGATACTTACTCCAAGGTATGTATTTACCAGGTATGATTCTCACATCTGTATGCTTTTATAGATGATGAGTGGGAGTAGGTTATTAGGAATTAGATGATCATCCTCATTATATCGGAATTCGTTGTAATTGGTGATATTTGAGGAAATCGCCTGGGTACAGTTTTCAACCTACGACGCACAGGTTTTGAGTTATTCAACTTAGCGGACTTATACAGAGTATTGTATGTTGTCCAGTGTCCATCAGGACAAAGGGGTTAGTCCTCGTACTCTGTTCTGTTTACTTGTAACTTCTCTAGTTATTAGACAAGTGTTTCGTAAAAATACAATGTCTAAGTTTTGAGAAGTTATGTGTATAAGAATAAAGTAGAGAACCAGGTATCGCAAGTATCGGGATTCTTCAAAGAAATTGAAGATGTAGATTCTTGTGATTGGCATTCAGTTGATAGTAATGGTTTTGAGAAACTTGTTTCTCTTTCAGGTTACTCATAATTGGATGGATTCCTAAGTTGAGTAATGCTGATTAGCCTCTCTCCATTAAGTTGATATGCACTGGAGACAGCTGCATGGTTTGAATCTGGTTCCAATTAAATTAGTGCCTCTATTTCTATATTGTATATAGAATGGTTCATATCTTAACGATGTTAAGATACGGGGAGTTGTCCGGCTTATGCTTAAAACCAGACTCTGGATAACTCAAGGCACGTTTCTGTAATGGCAGTTTGTGGGTTGACCCGGGCTATGTCGAGGGTTGATTTTCTACCATCTGAAAGATCAATAGTGATATTGTTCTTGACTCGCCACAGTTTTAGTAAAATGGATTTTTTCAGAAAACAGTAGTAGGAGTATGGTAGAACTGGAAGAGATTCCAGAACCGTAAACGATTACGGAAAATTTAATAGGACCTATATATTCAATCAGGTTTGACATTCCAATAGCCACTCCGCAGACATGGTGGGTAACTTCAGACACCCAAGAGGTACTCCGGTACCCTCAAGGACGGTGACAGGGAGGTTCTTGTTTACCCAGACTTGACACTACGGTTGTTCCAGACTATGAGACCCGGCAGGAGGATATGTTTAGTGACATTCTAAACTAGCTTTAGAAGTGCACGTATATATATTATTCTACCAGAGGGTTGTTGTGGTCAGTGGGAGCAGCGGAAGTATAGTGGGCAAGTAGCTTATGTCTACTTATAGGCTTGAGCAAATATAGCGGAGATAAGATCATCTAATTTTGATGTAACAGTCATGGTTTTGACTTCATCAGAATAGGGGATGGATCTGTTAAGAAGGTGGTAGGGTGTAATGTCCTGGTATTTGGATGACATACACAGAGTAGGAAGTAAAATTCCTATACTACGATCGGTTATATTGTGGTCGTCACACAGTTGTTTCTCCACAAAAGATATGGATATAATATCAGACATTCTGGTTACTAGATCTATGGTTTTAGATCTAGAATTGGGTAGTTTCCCAATCTGGGTACTTTGACAGTATTCTAATAGTATTTTAGAATAGATGACTCTGGTATGGTGGTGTACCTGCAGGTGATGGAGTCACCCTCTCTAAAGGTGTCTTACAGACTAAAAAGGAGAGGAACGTGCATGATTGGCAGATCACTTGCTTAGGCAATTGAGTCAATCGTGAGATGTCAGGTACCACACCAGATGTTGTTTTTGCACTAGATGCGATAAGTTTATATTAATCCAATCCTGGAGAAACATAGGGAAGCAGTTTTAGAACATAAGTGAATGTTCTACGGATTTGATAACGGCAGCCTCCTTCGGGAGACGGTTATCATTCCAGACTTCAAAGGTGACATGAATGACAGAGTGATTGTCAGAGTTATAGTTTTCCCTCTGACGAGGGACAGTATTATGGACAGTTGGTCCAAGAGGATATTGTGGGAGGCATGGTGCTGGATACTGATTAGGTTCAGTTATCGATACAGTCTAAGAAGATTGGATTTGGAGTTCATTTATGAACTAGGTCTCATCAGATATCCAGACATATTCTAAGACACCAATTACTCAATTCGGGAGATGGAATTCTCCGCGAACTTGAGATCAAGAGAGACAAAGAAAGAAACATCAGGGCGGATCCACTCACTAAGGCTATTTCTCGAACACAATAGTTTTACAAACGGGATTTGTGAAACTGATTAGTAGAGGAGTTGGATGTTCGGTATCACACAAGCTGTGAGTATGCGACATCGCAATAATTAGCCTTAAGTGCAAGTGGGAGATTGTTGGATATAGTGCCCTCCCTTGCTCTTACCCTCACCCCCTCCTCTATATGTGGCCGGCCCTCCTCTCCTCTTCTCACACTCTCACTTGGTTAAAAAAGATGATAGATTTTGGTTCATGAAAATTTGTATGCTCATTTCTTATTTACCCGATTCCAAAAGGCAACTTCATTAACCGTTCGTCCATGACTTTGGACGAAACGAGACAAAGTGTTCTACTCATTCTCTACATCAATCTTGGTCATCTCTTTTAGCAGACTTGATGACCGAGTTGCCTCGGGTCAGAGGCGGGAGCCCGTTTAAAGATCCGTCGACGTGGTGCCACCTGGACGAGAAGACTAGAGATTCAGGAGATCGGAGCAGCCGCAACAAAGCATGGGATGATGGTTGAAGACCGAAGGACTCGGATCGTTCGGTATAATATTTCTACCCACTTTGTAGTTTGTTAGTTTAGCTTTAATGGAAGATCCGGGTGATAGTACACGATAGCGCCAGTTGTAAAAGTTTTTGTTCCGCATTTGGCGTCTGTTAGACGGCCGGGGCGCTACCGTGGACTTACATAACACTTACTCACAGTGGGTATCGGGATCCAACTATCTCATAGAAGGTTTGCAATCTCATTGCAAATTTCAACACTTGAAATTCCCAATAATATTTTACCTCTAGCTTCCTATGACCTTGACGAAGGCCAAAAAACCATAGGCTGCTAGTCAAGTTCAACCCGTACATTTCATGATTGAATTAAACCCACCCGTACGACCCTTGACGAAGACCAACAAAATCACATGACGACCCTAATCCAATCGCATCCCATGCTTTAGCAGATAAGCACTAGTTAGCTACCGCACACAACGCCTTGACGAAGTCCAACAAACGTAGCACGAATACTAAGCAGCACTCATCTGAAATGACGTACGACTACGACAGGTTTTTAAGAAAAACTTTTACGTAATGAACTTGATCTCATTGTAGAATCGAGTGAATTTTAAAAGGAGTGTTTTTGAGGCTTTTACTAGTTTAGCTAAAGAGGTCACTCCCGGTGAAGGGATCTCGACTCTTTCCTCATCGAATGAGGTGCTGAATATTTCACAAATACCACTATGCAAAGCATGAACTAAAAAAGCAATCAAAAACAAAACCGAGTGGGTTGTAGCATCTGCTAGTTTCACTAAAGAGGTCACTCTCGGTGAAAGGATCTCGGCTTTTTCCTTATCGAATAAGTTGCCGGATATTCTACAAGGAATACTGCTATGTAAATCAAGAACTAGAGCTACCAGTTTTTAAAACAATATTCTACAACATCATTAGGTTTCTTTAATTTCATTAATCTCATTAATGAAGTCCCATCAATTATGCTTCCTAAGCATCACAGAAGAAACGAAAGAAACAATATTTATTATATATCATATATATAATATAAGCATTCTTCTCAGAATATCAAGTGATCACATCACAGAATATCAGCAGCAGAAGAACACATATGAAATATTGGATATACTAAGAATTCCTTGTTTTAATTAAGCCAATAAAAAACTCGGATTCTACGGTCGCGATGAATAGTCAAACCCACATCCCTAGACCCCTACGAGAGCGGCAAGCAACCCTACCAATTCTAAAATTAGGAGACCCGGTCTCGACTCCTCGAGATGGTCTCCCACTGGATCCTAGAACCCGGTTACTTGTGCTCTCCTCCTTAGCTCTATCCTAATGCGGAAAAGTAAATAATATACATCAATGGTGACATCATCCTCAACCCGGAAGTGCCCCAATAAAAAATATTACATACAAGCTTTTATATGAATGAAAATGAAAAACTCTCATCTCACATAAAAACCCCCGGTTATTCAAAACACGACGATTCAATATAACATAGCACAGCAACACATAACATCACATGTCATCAACCTAAGTAAATATGCGTATCCCAATTGTCGTTGACATATAGCAACGAAACCGGTGATACACCACATATTACACTTACGGTCGCAGAAAAGAAAGTGAAAAACTACAACAATTGGAATCCGCAACCACCTTAGACATCATAAACCTAATGTATCACATACTTTGGATTTCATGCCTAACTATATGAATTCCTTAGACATCACATGCCTAACAATTATAAACCCCGCATTTTAGTCTCGATATTGAAAACACTTTTCAATAACCAGTCGGGTAATTCAATAAGATTCCCGGCAACTTGATCGAATGCTCGTCGGAAACTTTAGTAGACAGCCGCACCCCCGATGCCGTCGACAAAGTGCACTTAGGCGGAACACAGCGGTCGCGAGCACCCGAACGGATGCTTTTGGCGACGGGGTTCTCCTATAGTCACTTGGTTCGGGCTATGGGGCGTGGCTATCTAGTAAGGTTACCCGGCGAGTATCCGTGTACGCTACGTGATTGCTACGGAATTTTGATCCACATCAAAATCCCGTAGCAACCGATAACATGAGACTAACTTACTAGATTTATAAAATTCAAATTAGTTTTCACAAAACTAAATTTGTGGATTCCAAGTATTGTTTCACAATTCACAGATAGCTAGACGATGTTAAACTTTTCGATCGAATCAACAAACATCCAAAATTTCCCAAAGAGCTCAACACTTGAGCGGAGTTTAAAAAGTACCCTGAACATGCCACAGCACCTATAGACCAACCGTAGAAGGGTCAACCCTTGCCTCACCTGTGGCGCCGCGGAACTACCACAAACCCTAAGGTTTGGTGGCGGTTCCGACGGTCACAGAATCGAGTTAGGGTTTCGTTCATCTAGAGGGTCCGTAGAAAACACCTGCATGATTTTCTGAAGATTTTAAACCTGGAAAAATCCAACTCTTGGAAAATTTCCAGCGAGGAAAAAATGGGTTATTGATATCCGTTCGAACTTTTTAACGTCGTCTAAATAACCCAAAAAGATAGAATTACTACTACGAAACACTCCGAATTGCCTTTACTTAAAGATAACATCACATGAACTTTCTATAAAAATAAGCAACACCTGAAACACCAAAACCCAGAGACTGGAACACCATAAAAAATTCAACCCAAAACTCAGTTAAAAAATCGAGCAGGCCGGTTTTAAGCTTCATGTGGCCGGTCAAAATCTGGAGAGGGGGGGCTAAGTTTTCTGTGGTGTTCATGTTACATCTTATATAACATTCTGCAATTGCTTAAAAAAATTTTAGACACCTTAAAAATTTCGACAGAAATCGTGTTTTTGTATCGGGTGTTTCGGAGTTGTTTCGGTTTCGTAATTCTAAAAATATCGTCTAATTCTCTTGCATGGCTCTGATACCACTGCTGGGGTTTCCTAGTGTAGCTGCTGGGTTTCGGGAGGCATCAACCATGCCGTTTTCAAAAAATTGGCGCGCTAAAGAACCCTAATGCTAGAATCTAAACTAGAGAATTAGACGAACAAGCATGTAAACATCTTTACATCTAAGTGAACAAGGAATACAACCTTTGTAGACCGGTCCTTCACTTCAATAGCTCCGTGTAGTAGTCCCTTCGCTGCAAGTAGTGATCTCCCGGACTCTAGTGAGGCTCCACAAGGTGAAATGAACAAGCTTGCTTGAAGTCTTTGAGGCCGAAGATGATCTACGTCGAGGAGACACTAACTCAAGCTACCTCTTCACTAAGTGATGAACTAGTGAAGAAACAACCCAATCTAAATGACTAGTAGAGAAGAGGCTGATGAAGTAGGAATTTTTCTCACTTTAGAAATAATTTTCTCACTAATTTTCTTCACCTCTCATGAAGCTAGAAAGCTTGAAGAAGGAGATGAAGAAAGCTCTCATGGAATGAAGCAAGTGAAGAATGAATCAAGTGGTGAGAATAGCAACCATGGGTGAGTTAATATCATATACTAACTCATGTAGAGACTAAACCATGGCTAAACAATAATGGTTGGGTTAATAAATAACTTCAAGTAAAACAAAATTAGTGGACTTGGTCAATGGTTCCACAAGCTTCTACAAAGTTCAACCATGTGACAATTTCTAACTAATTTGATTTGCTTTAAATAAACAAAACCTTACATTATTATAAGCATGGTGTGAGTCTCATACACCCATGTAGCATGTGGTATCAAGCATGACACTAAAGATGTACATTAATATATATCACATATATACTAAATGCACACAAGGGAGAAAAAGAAATATTAAGTGAGCTAATATTAGTTAATGTAAGATAATATATCAAATATATACTTATACATTAAATTATTAAATCAACACTTGATTTAATAATCAGTCTATACCAAATACAACCGATTAATATCCTATGTATCAACTTATCGAATCAACGCTTGATTCGACAGCCCGGCTATATCACATATAACCGACCGATATCACATATCGCGAGAATAGAATGCGGTATCACATACGCGCATTAATCTCGGTCCCGCACATATTACATATGTGCTCCTAGTTCATTTCACTTGAGCCAGGAAACCTCTATGCATGACTCTAAAGACTCGTCAATACGCCGGCAGTAGGTGGTGATCATATCAGTCACCCACAAGCGGTCTGCTAAACTTAACGGCCACCCGGGTATTGAGCGATCAGAAGATCAACAAGCAAGCCTGCTCATACTTCTGCGAATCCAATCAGTAACACTACCGTACAGTCCGGTCTCTTCGTCTGATATGTCGTATATCACAGCCTGGGGGTGGTATAACGTCAGAACCGAATATCCTGATAAGTCATGCCGATGTGAGGCTCATAACGGTTAGAGAAACTACTGATAACACTTACCAATAGATCTCAGCAACCCTAGCCATGGATTTCCTGTTATGGCTAATCAAGCATAGCGCAACATCAACCCCCAATACTGGTAGAGACGAAATCCCCTCCTATCGCTAATTGCCTCCATGTGACTCGGGACTGTACCCAAAAACTACCATTTTGCACGATCTCTTGAACGTGGTAAGGTGGAAATCAAAGCACAGTGGGAATAACACAAGACTCTATGACGATCTTGGGTCGACAGACTAACCTGTACCAGTGTCACCAGAGAACTTCTATCTGACGATAGGTATAATACAATCTAGGAGTTCTCGGCGAGTCCGTCCAGTGTACCCAGTCTCCACTGAGCACCCGTTTACCATTTCTAATGTCAAACACCAATAGATATGGGATCATCCATCGCCCATCATATGGGTCGAGAAGCGTATACGCTAGTCTACTCTGGAATATCGATGCCCCGTCTCGATACTCCCACGACTAGGAACAATTGAAGGATGTACTTACCGACTACCCTTGCCCCACTAGTATGATCTGCATCATAATCCTGGTAGTCAAGTACTCATCCTAAGGGCTTTATCAACATGTAATAGAGAGACAATAAGTGTACATGTTAAGATAAAGAGCAACCAGATAACATACTATCATGTCGAGTAAGAAAGTCCTTCCTATATATGTCCAAGCATCCACTATAATATACATCACATATATAATAATGGCCTCTAGGGTATACATATAACTAACAAATATATATGCGATATATAGTATTATTGTGTCATGCTAGTTGATACATGCTACATGGGTATATGAGACTCACACCATGCTCATGATAATATGGGGTTTATTTATTTAAAATAAATCACAAATTGGTTGGAAATTAGTCATGGTTGATGCTTAGTGGAAGCTTGTAGAACCCATTGACTTGGTCTACTAATTTTGTCTTACATTAGATATTTATTAACCTAACCATTGTCATTACCCATGGTAACGTCTCTACAAGAGTTAATATATGATATTTTCTCACCTATGGTTGTTGCTATTCTCACTCATTCTATTTTTCCTCTTCATCTTCTTCTTCATCAAGAGAGAGCTCTCTAGGTTTTGGAGAGGTGAAGAAAATTAGTGAGAAAATTAATTCTAAAGTGAGCAAAAATCCTACTTCATCATCCTCTACTAGATTAGCCATTTAGTTTAGGGTGTTAGCTTCACTAATCCCTAATTAGTGAAGAGGTAGCTTGGGTTGGTGTCTCATCGACGTAGATCATTTTCGGCCTCGAAGACTTCATGCAAGCTTGTTCCTTTCATCTTGTGAAGCCATTCTAGAGTCTGGAAGATCCCTACTTGGAGCGAAGGGACTACTACACGGAGCTATTGAAGTGAAGGACCGGTCTACAAAGGTTTTATTACTTAGATGTAAAGTTGTTTACATGATTGTATTGTCTAATTCTCTACTTAAGATTCTAGGGTTAGGGTTGTTTAGCATGGCAAATTTTTAAAATTGGCATGGATGATGCCTCCCAAAACCTTGCTGTTGTGCTAGGCATTCCTACAGTTGTATTAGAGCCAAGCTAGAGAATTAGACGATATTGTAAAATTACGAAACCGAAACAACTCCGAAACATTGAAATTAAAAATCTAGTTTCTGTCGAATTTTAAAAGTCCTATAATTTTTTTAAGCAACTGCAGAATGTTACATGAGATGTAATATGAACACCAAACGAATACGAACTCCATCCGCCGGGTTTGACCCGGCGACATGCCTTAAAATTCCGGCCTTGCCGGCCCAATGAAGTCTTCTCGGGTTCATTTTGGTTTGGTGTTCTGGTCCCTAGGTTTTGGTGTTTTAGGCGTTGCTTGATTTTGCTAAGATTGCATATGATGTTATCTTTCTGTAAAGGCAATCGGAGTGTTCCGTAGTCTTAATTCTAACATCGTTTCGGGTATTTTAGACGGCGTTAAAAAGTTCGAACGGATATCAATAACCCATTCTCCCTCGCTGGAAATTTTCCAAAAGTTGTATTTTTCCAAAGTTGAAAATATTCAAAAATCATGCAAGTAATTCTATGGATCCGCTAGAAGAATGAAACCCTAACTCGATTCTATGACCGTCGGAACCGCCATCAAACCCTAGGGTTTGCGATAGTTCTACGGCACCATAGGTGATGCAAGGGTTGGCCCTTCTACGGTTGGTCTATAGGCACTGTGGCATGTTCTGAGTATTTTTAAACTGTGCTAAAGTGTTGAGCTCTTTGGGAAATTTTGGGTGTTTGTTGATTCGATCGAAATGTTTAACATCGTCTAGCTATCTTTGGAATGTGATACAATATTTGGAATCTACACTAATTAGTTTTTTGAAAATTGATTAGTTGCTTGTAAATTTAACATTTCGGTCTCGGTGGGAATCGGAAATCTTGTTGAATTACCCGATTTCTTTTGAAAAGGTGTTTTCATGAGTGGGACCCAAATGTAAGATTTATAATGTTAGGCATGAAATCCGAAATATGTGATATTCAGGGTTTATGATGTCTAAGGGCTGTGTCGATTCCAAATGTTGTAGTTTGACATTTTATTTTCTGCGACCGTAAGTGTAATATGTGGTGTATCGCCGGTTTCGTTGCTATATGTCAACGACAATTAGGATACGCATATTTACTTACGTTGATGACATGTGATGTTATGTGTTGCTGGGATATGTTATATTGGATTGTCGTGTTTTGAATAGCCGAGGTTTTTTATTTGAGATGAGAGTTTTTCATTTTCATTAATGTAAAAACTTGTATGTAATATTCTTTTATGGGGCACTTCTGGGTTGAGGATGATGTCACCCTTGTTGTATATTATTTACTTTTCCGCATTAGGATAGACCCAAGGCGGGGAGCACAAGTAACCGGGTTCTAGAGTCCAGTGGGAGACCATCTTGAGGAGTCGAGACCGGGTCACCTAACTCTAGAATTGGTAGGGTTGCTTGCCGCTCTCGTAGGGGTCTAGGGATGTGGGTTTGGCTATTTATCGCGACCGTGGAATCCGTGTTTTTTACAGGCTTAATATAAAACACAGACCTCCTAGTATATCCAATATTTCATATGTTGTCTTCTGCTGCCGATATTCTGTGATGTGATCACTTTATATGTTTGAGACGAATGCTTTATTATTATATATATGATATATAATAAACGTTGCTTATGTTTTGCACTCGCGCTAGTCCCGTGCCCCTATGCCGTTACTTAAGTAACCTAACGGTGCATAACGGGACACTGTGGCGAATGCGGATGGCATAAGCGTACGTTGCATTTTCGTTTCTTCTGTGATGCTTAGGAAGCATAATTGATGGGACTTCATTAATGAGATTAATGAAAAAGAAAGAAACCTATAAGATGGTGTGGAATCAAATTTTCAAAAAGGATGGCTCTAGTTTTTGCTTTGCATAGCGGTATTCCTTGTGGAATATCCAGCACCTCATTCGATGAGGAAAGAGCCGAGATCCCTTCACCGGGAGTGACCTCTTTAGCGAAACTAGCAGATGCTGCACCCACTCGGTTTTGCTTTTTGATTGCTTTTTTAGTTCTTGCTTTGCATAGCGGTATTCCTTGCAGAATATCCAACACCTCATTCGATGAGGAAAGAGCCGAGATCTCTTCACCGGGAGTGACCTCTTTAGCAAAACTAGCAAAAGCCTAAAAAACACTCATTTTCAAAATCACTCGATTCTGCAACGATATCAAGTTCAATACGCAAAAGGTTTTTCTAAAAACTTGACGTAGCCCTCCGTCATTTCAGATAAGTCCTACTTAGTATTCGTGCTACGTTTGTTGACCTTGTTAAGGCGTAGTGTGCGGTAGCTAATTAGTGCTTATCTGCTTAAGCATGTGATGCGATTGGATTAGTGTAGTCGTACGACTTTGTTGACCTTGTTAAGGGTCGTACGGGTGGGTTAATTCAATCAGGAAATGACAGGTTGAACTTGACTAGCGCTTATGATTTGTTGACCTTGTTAAGGTCATAAGACGCTAGGGGCAAAATATTATTGGGAATTTCAAGTGTTGAAATTTACAATGAGATTGCATACCTTCTATGCGATAGTTGGATCCCGATACCTACTGCGAGTAAGAGTTACTCCTGGGAGACTTTTACACATCACAATTAGCCGATCAAGTAGGTGTCTAGAAAGGTGTTAACGGGGTTACACCCATGGGAAAATGAGGTTTATTTTAATTAGGTCCGTGCTAAAGCACGGGGAACCTCCCTCAAAGTACCGATACTGGTCTGGCTGAAAGATTGGCAAACTTGTAGGGTGTAATTAATCCCGGCTAGTCTTACCTTTTAGGGTTTGAAGGAAGATTTTATAAAAACAGTGGGAGCCATCATGATTAGATAAGATAATAACCAATCTAATCTTGCAAGAGCATACGCTAAGTGTTTTCTTCTCTCTCTCCAGGTAGCGACCATGTCAGGCCTTAATCAAGTTAATTATATGGATGTATTTACCGAACCCCCTTGTTATACTGAGCAGAGGAACGTTGGTTCCGTTCTTTCTTATAATTGTTATAAGAATGAGCAGGAAATAGGGGAATATCTAGATTCCCACGCCACCCAAACGAAGAATAAGCATGTTGATGCATCTTCTTTGGGTGTGTTAGTTACCGAGAACTGTTTCTCAGTACACTCTATGTCCTGGGTATTAGATACCGGATCGGGATCCCATATATGTAATATGTTGCATGGGCTAAGGAAAGGTAGAGAACTGGGAATGTGTGATCATTCTGTAAGAGTAGGGAATGGTGCAAATGTTGCAGCCAAAGCAGTTGTTGAATATCACCTTGTATTACCAAATGGTAATACATTGATTCTGAACGAATGCTATTACATACCAAACCTGATATGTAATCTTATATCAGCTTCTTTATTATGTAAAGAAGGATATAGTTTTGTAGTACAGGATAATGTTATGAACATTTTTCTGAATCAAAAGTTGATTGGATCAGGCTCGTTAAATAATGGCATCTACGTTCTAAATCAAGCCATAGTTCTTAACATATAAAACACACACAAGAGGAAGAGTTCAGAAATGAACGAATCCTTCTTATGGCATTGTAGACTAGGTCATATCAATGTGACACGACTAGCTAAGTTACATAAGGATGGATATTTGAATCCGTTCGAATTATCATCTTATGAAACTTGCCAGTCATATCTCAAAGGAAAGATGACCAAAACTCCGTTTATTGGACATGGAGAGAGAGAGAGTTACAGAACTCTTGGGACTAATACATAGTGATGTATGCGGTCCCATGTCTATACATTCCAGGAATGGTTCCTCGTACTTCATTATATTCACTGACGATCTCTCAAGATACGGACATGTGTTCTTGTTGAAACGCAAGCCTGAAGCTTTTGAGAAATTCAAAGAATATAAGCATAATGTCGAGAACCAGACGGGTAAAAGTATTAAAATCCTTCAATCCGATCGGGGAAGAGAATACTTGAGCAATGAGTTCCTGGACTATTTAATAGAGAATGGGATTCTCTCTCAGCTTACTCCTCCCACAGCACAATGGTGTATCGGAGCGGAGGAATCACACCCTATTAGATTTGGTGTACGCTATGATGAGAACCACTGAGTTACCTATTTTCTTTTCGGGTTATGCGCTTGAGACAACAGCATTCCTATTGAATCAAGTTCCATCTAAATCTGTGCCCACTACACTATATGAGATTTGGAGTGGAAAGTGACCATGTCTTAAACGAGTTAAGATATGGGGTTGTCCGGTGATTGATGATGTAAAGTGTGTGTAGTAACCGCAATCAATAATGGTGTCACGTGTAGCTAGACCGAGATGAGTACGGGTCGTCCTCAGGGAAACGTTGAATCTTTTAATCTTACTTTAGGCGTATTGATTATGAAAGGAGGAAGAATAATGAATAGTGAAGAATGGTTGTAGATTCTAGATCTACGTCAATCACGGATGTAGGATATAGATCTAGATTAACTACGGATGTAGGTTTTATATTAGAAGGGGGCTTGTAGGGTTCGTTAAGATTTAGTAGTCATGGATGATTAATTAAAGATTACTCATTTTATTCTTTAATAGATTTAAAACTAGATCGACAGTGATGCATGTAGATTAGGGTTTCTGGAGGGAACAGGGTTCCCACTCTTAACCCCTATCTTGACATGGATCTCCGTTCATGTCCAGGCTTTACCAAAACAATTGTTAATCTAATCTCTAATCATGGTCGTGAATATCAATGAATTGATAGCGCGCCCGATTAGGATGTTAACGATTCTTTTGGTAAAGTTTATAAACTTTATAGAACGTAAAAGGAGTTAAAGGATTTTAATCATCCATTGATCTACCCTAATCTTACAAACCCTAACAAGCGGAGAATTACTCGTGCATAATGGAGATAGAAGAACGGATAGAGATCATGAAGAAAATAAAATGCAACAAGAATAAAACAACTACCTTTATTAATCAACTTGATCAATTACACTTTGTTCTTTTAGAAAGTGATTACAAAACCCTAGTTTGCTTCTCGATCTCTTCTTAAGGAGGTAGATGAACAGCTGATGATCAACCTGGATTCTTGAGCCGTCTTGGACTTCGTGATCTCGTCGGTTTGATAAGTTTTCAAGTGAGGCTCTCGGTTCTATTTATAGTCATAGAAGTTGAAATCCATAGATCCCCAGAATTAGGGTTACCTGTAGCAAATCCAACCTGAAAAACTCAAATCCCAACTCCTTCTTTAGGCCGCGGATCCGCCGCATTTTTGGTGTTTTGGCCGCGGTTGCCCCTCGTCTTGGTATGATCTTTGATTCAAAATTCTGGAGCTTCATCTAGTTGACATGTGGTGATCTTTTGAATATCTGGATTTTGGAAATCTTCTTTAAGTCTCTGCCAGAATTGATTTCTTCGATTTACTTGAATATTTCGGCAGATTTGATCTCAATAACTCTGATTTCCTTGATTCCAGTCCTGATGTAATTTTTGCACAATATCTTAACAAATAATGTTAGTAATATTTGGGATTATTGAGATATTATCCTAACCATTTAATATGATATTATAGTTTAAGAGAATTGGTTAAGAATATTTGATATGGTATGCATATTTAAATGGACTAAATATTATATAGATATTATATACTTATATTTTCCTTCATAATGTTAATTATAATATATAAACATATGAAAATAGTATTTTTACAGATAAACCCTCTTATGTGTCATATTTATAATAAACACCTTTTATTATTTAAAAATAGTAAGGAAAATATCATATCAAATGCACGATATTTTCGACTGAACATCCGGCCTATGTCCAAAGGCAAAATCCGGACAAACTCGAGACACGATCAGATCTTTGCAAGTTTGTGGGATATCCTAAGAATTCATATGGATATCTTTTCTACCACGGTGAGGAACAAAAGGTGGTTGTTTCTCAATATGCCACCTTTTTAGAAAAAGAATTTCTTGTAAAAGAAATTAGTGGCGAAGAGGTAGGGCTGGAAGAAGTTCTAGCAGTACAAACTATAACTGATGATTTATTGGAACCAGAGGATTCGATAGTCCCCAACGAACCTCAGCCTCTCCGCCGATCTAGTAGGGTTCCTCATCCACCTGAGAGATACTACGGTTTTCTCATTGATGGTGGGAGCGAGAATTACATCATGGAAGATAATGACCCAACTAGCTTCGAGCAGGCCATCACGAGTGAGGACTCTGTGAAATGGCTGGATGCAATGCGATCTGAAATGGAATCCATGTACACCAACATAATATGGACTTTGGAAGCTGCTCCCGAAGGGGTAAAACCCATTGGGAGCAAATGGATCTTTAAGAAGAAACTTGGTGTAGATGGAAAAGTTGAGACTTTCAAAGCTAGACTTGTTGCAAAAGGTTTTCGTCAACGTCCAGGTGTGGATTATGATGAAACATTTTCTTCTGTGGCTATGCTTAAGTCCATCCGGATCCTACTTGCCATCGTTGCATACCATGACTACGAAATCTGGCAAATGGATGGTAAGACCGTCTTTCTAAATGGTGATTTAGAAGAGAGCGTGTACATGACTCAGCCAGAGGGCTTCGTGGACAGTGGGAGCAGCAGAAAGATATGCAAGCTACTTAAATCAATCTACGGGTTGAAGCAGGCATCGCGGAGTTGGAACATCTGTTTTGATGTGGTAGTCAAAGAGTTTGACTTCATAAAAAACGTAGATGAATCTTGTATATACAAGAAGGTGGCAGAGAGTAAGGTTGTCTTCCTCGTATTGTACGTGGATGACATACTCTTGATAGGAAATGATATTCCTATGCTGCACTCGGTCAAGCTCTTCTTAACATAAAGATTCTCAATGAAAGATCTAGGTGATGCCTCCTACATCTTGCGGATTATGATATATAGAGATAGATCTAAACGGATACTGGGATTGTCCCAATCCAGGTACATTGACACCATACTAAAGAGGTTTAGTATGGAAGATTCCAAGCGTGGGAATTTACCCACGATCTCAGGACTCACTCTCTCCAAAGAGATGTCTCCCAAGACTGATTTGGAGAGAGCTCGCATGCAAGGGATACCCTTTGCTTCGGCAGTATGCTCTATCATGTACGCGATGTTATGTACCAGACCCGATGTAGCATACTCACTAAGTGTGGTGAGTAGGTATCAAGCAGATCCAGGAGTGAATCACTAGACAGCTGTGAAGAACATTCTCAAGTACTTGAGAAGGACTAAAGAGATGTTCTTGGTGTATGGTAACGGTGAACTCCAAGTGGAGTCCTTTACCGATTCGAGCTTTCAGAGTGATAAGGACGACTCTAAGTCGGTCTCGGGATTTTTCTTTACCCTCAATGGAGGGGCGGTTAATTGGAAGAGTTCCAAGCAGGAAACTGTGGCAGACTCGACGATGGAGGCTGAATACATCGCTGCCAACGATGCTGCCAAAGAGGCTGTCTGGATGAAGAAGTTCATAAACGAACTTGGTGTGGTTCCGTACATCGAGCATCCAATACCTTTGTATTGTGATAAAAATAGAGCAGTGGCTTTGGCCAAGGAACCCAGGTCCCATCAGCGATCCAGACATATTCTGAGGCGGTATCACCAGATCCGGGAGATAGTTGATCGCCGGGAGATCGAGGTCAGGAGAGTTGACACGAAGAACAACACAGCGGATCCACTCACGAAGGCCATACCCCAGATATAATTTGAGAGACTCTTCGGGATGTTGGGTATGAGATACTACAACAACTGGCCTTAGTGCAAGTGGGAGATTGTTAGTTATATGTATGCCCTAGAGGCCATTATTGTACATATGATGTATATTATAGTGGATGCTTGGACATATATAGAGAGGACTTTCTTGCTAGACATGATAGTATGCTATCTGGTTGCTCTTTGTCTTAATATGTAGACTTGTATTGTGATACCGTCTTTCTCTCACATGTTGATAAAGCCCTTAGGATGTGTACTTGACTACCTGGACTATGATGGAGATCATACTAGTGGGGCCAGGGTAGTCCACAAGTACATCCTTTAATTGTTCCTAGTCGAGGGTGTATCGAGACAGGGCATCGATATTCCAGAGTAGACTAGCGTATACGCTTCTTGACCCATATGATGGGCGATGGATGATCCTACATCCATTGGTGTTTGACATCAAAGATGGTATACGGGTGCTCAGTGGGGACTGGGTACACTGAACGGACTCGCCGGGAACTCCTAGTTGGTATTATACCTATCGTCAGATAGCAGTTCTTGGGTGACATTGGTACAAGTTAGTATGTAGACCCGAGATCGTCATAGAGTCTTGTGTGATTCACACTGTGTTTTGATTTCCACCTTACCACGTTCAAGAGAACGTGCAAAACGGTGGTTTTTGGGTACAGTCCCGAGTCACATGGAGGCAATGAGCGATAGGAAGGGATTCGTCTCTCCCGGTATTGGGGGTTGATGTTGCGCTGTGCTCGATTGGCCATAACAGGAAGTCCCTGACCTGGGCTGATACGGAGATCTACTGGTAAGTGTTATCAGTAGTTTCTCGACCCGTTATGAGCCTCAGATCGGAAGGAATTATCGGTTACTGGGGTCTGGCATTTACCACCCCTAGATTAGATATTTGACATATCAGACGAAGAGACCGGACTATACGGTAGTGTTACTGACAGGCTTTGCGGGAGTTTAGACAAGCTTGCTTGATCTTCTGATCGCTCCATACCCGGGTAGCGGTTACGTCCAGCTAGTACCGCTGACGGCTTGTGGGTGACTGATATGATCATCACCTACTGCCGGCGTATTGACAAGTCTTTAGAGTCCTACACAGAGGTTTCCTGACTTAGGCGAAACGAAGTAGGAGCATGTATGTGATATGTGCAGGACCGAGATTAATACGAGTATGTGATACCATATTCTATTCTCACGATATTGGTATCGTTCGGTTATATGTGATATAGCCGGGTTATCGAATCAAGTGTTGATTTGATAAGTTGATATATATGATATTAGTCGGTTATATGTGATATAGCCGGATTATTAAATCAAGTGTTGATTTGATAATTTAATGTATAATTGTATATTTGATATACTAATTTACATTAACTAATATTAGCTCACTTATGCATTTCTTTTTCTCACTATTGCACACTTAATATATATGTGATATATATTATTATTGTGTCATGCTAGTTGATACATGCTACATGGGTGTATGAGACTCACACCAAATAAATCACAAATTGGTTGGAAATTAGTCATGGTTGATGCTTAGTGGAAGCTTGTAGAACCCATTGACTTGGTCCAATAATTTTGTCTTACATTAGATATTTATTAACCTAACCATTGTCATTACCCATGGTTAAGTCTCTACAAGAGTTAGTATATGATATTTTCTCACCCATAGTTGCTATTCTCACTCATTCTATTTTTCCTCTTCATCTTCTTCTTCATCAAGAGAGAGCTCTCTAGGTTTTGGAGAGGTGAAGAAAATTAGTGAGAAAATTAATTCTAAAGTGAGAAAAAATCCTACTTCATCATCCTCTACTAGATTAGCCATTTAGTTTAGGGTGTTAGCTTCACTAATACCTAATTAGTGAAGAGGTAGCTTGGGTTGGTGTCTCCTCGACGTAGATCATCTTCGGCCTCGAAGACTTCGTGCAAGCTTGTTCCTTTTATCTTGTGGAGCCATTCTAGAGTCCGGAAGATCACTACTTGGAGCGAAGGGACTACTACACGGAGCTATTGAACTGAAGGACCGGTCTACAAAGGTTGTATTCCATGTTCACTTAGATGTAAAGTTGTTTACATGATTGTATTGTCTAATTCTCTAGTTAAGATTATAGGGTTAGGGTTGTTTAGCATGGCAAATTTTTAAAAATGGCATGGATGATGCCTCCCGAAATCTTGCTGTCCTGCTAGGAATTCCTACATTTAGATCCTTATAGCTTAAGGCTTTTGAATCCTACGAGCCATGAGGGTCGCATAGGGCGAATTCTCCTTACGAGTCGTGAGTATTTCATATGTGTAATTTCTCCATAGGAATCGTGGGGATTTCTAAGTGTGTTGCTCCTTTGTGAGTCGTAAGGATCTCACGCAGGTATTTTCTCCTTATAAGGTCGAGAGGACCTTGCAAGTGCACATGAATTTTTTTATTTTACGAGTTCGTGCCCTTTTTGGGTTTCCACGAACTCGCCGACAGTCCTGCTGTTTTTTCTCACGGCGCCCTTTCGGGTTTTCATCCGTACCCATTTTGCATGTGGACATACCATTTTTTAACGAGATTGCGCCCTTTCGGGTTTTCACAAACTCGCTGGCAGTCCTGCTGTTTTTACTCACGGCACCCTTTCGGGTTTTCATCTGTGCCCATTTCGCTTGTGGACAAACCTTTTTTTTCCTTCTTCTTTTCTTCTTCTTTTTTTTAACGCGGTGAAACTCTCGAAAATAGTTCCGTCATAGGTGACCCATCTGTTTGTCGGCGGGACTTGTGGGTGGCTTCATTGCTGGAGTAGTTGTGTAACCGGTAGGATTTGAGTTGCAACCTTCTCCGTTGAGACTTCGATTTCAATATAGATCTCAAGGGAGGATATCACTGTATTTGGGGTGATGCGCTATATTTAAGGTGACGCACTAGTTTAGGGACGTTTCGATCCGTTTTTACTATTTGGTCGGAGAGTTACATAACTCATCCCTTCCAATGCTTATTGGCCGAGACGCTGCTGCATGTCCTTTGTATGCATGGACGCTTCACTCTTTAGGCTATTTTCACCCTCTTGGACTGCTTATTTTCCCATCACAGCAATCGGGTTGTTTTGTGGGAAATACCGGGTATTTTACACGGCACCTGCCCCCTGCTCATCAATACCTCTTTTTGATACTGATGGAGTATCTTCTTCATATACGATGGACCGAGATATCATGTCATTCTTTCTTCCACGTATTCCTCTTTCTTGGAAGAATGAACTTGACTTAGGGATTTTCCCCCTCATCGTCTGATTCGGAGTGAGACATGGATTTCACATCTCTCCCATGGTTTTTTTGTTTAAGAGGGATAGTCCACTTGATTGTAGGACCCGTTTGTTGGTCCTTTAATATCCTTCTTGTTTTTTGAAAAAGGGACCATCTGGTATAGAGATTATTCCGCCAATAAGTAATATGCCCCTTGCATATATCCCGGGGGAGCGAGTATTTGTGCCCCAATCTTTTGAAGGGCAGAACCCGTGCTGTCGCTGTTTTGGCAACAGGTTGCTTCGAAGCCGCTTGTTCTTTGTTGAGCGATGGCAAAAAACGCCACCTTGCCTTTGCTTTTCATACATCTTCATTGGATGAGGAAGTGTCTTGACCCATCCGATCCAATCGAGCCATTTTATCCATGAGTTCTTGGAAGGTCGTCGGCTTGAAGAGGGCCATATATGAGAACACCTTTGAATTTGGGTCAAGGGTGGCTATGAACATTCCCACGGCTGTAGCTTCGTCGATGCGTTGCTCGCATTTTGACCAGAGATTTTGCTATTGGGTAACATATTGAACCAAGGTCTCATTCGGTCCAACCCTTTCGTTGACCAACGCCGCCATGGTAGTGTGTTTATTCACACTAGCGAATCTCTGACAGAAGAGCATATCACTCTCGTTGAAGGTTTTTATGGAATCATTTGGGAGTCCCGCGTACCATTTGAAGGCGATACCCGCCAGACTGTTGACGAACTGTCGGAGGAGCAGTATATCATTTCCTCCAGTGTTGCCGCACATAGATTTAAAATGCGCAATGTGCTGGCGAGGAATCCCGGTTCCTTTGTATATGTGGAATTTCGGAAGCATGTATTCTGGCAGGTATTGCACTTGATCGTAACACGCCGGATACCGTCGACCAGTCTTGATCGATCTCTTTGCGACTTCATTGGCATAATGAGCTTTGGTTTGCTGAGTGATATATGCGTCCAGGTTTGCCTTTAAGATCATTTCCTCCTCAGCCATTGATGAGACTTGTAGAGGATTTGAAATGTCACCCTTGTCTTTAAGAGTGACTACCGGCGGTTCATCTGCCAGTGGTTCCGAATGGACTATCATTCCAGCCATGTTCTGGATCAGAAGGGCCATCTAGTTCATTTTAGCGGACATTTCTGCCGCTTCTTCATCTCTCTTTTTGAGAACGCGCTATAGGAAGTCAGCATCCGACTCCTGTCCTGTTCTTTCACCAGGTGCATCTTCGAGATTTGCCTTAGACGATAGATTAGTGAGTATTGCCGCCTAAGCAAGCATCTCCTGCAGCTTTTCACATTGCAGTTAAGCCTTTGTCAGGGACCGAGTATGCGGTCTGTGACTAGTATAAGTGTGACCTTCGTCTTTGGAGTTTATCATGTAGACCGTGTGAACTATTATGCCACCAGGCTTGGGGCATTTGGAGCTTTGACCCTCGGAGTTTTTCTCGGGCACTTGGGCTTTATCAGGCCTCATTTTTTTCTGAGAAGCTGCTTTAGGAGGAACTATTGTATCAAGAACCGTCTTGGTATGAGTCCCCTTGTATTTGAAAGGGGAATTGTCAGAATTTGGCTGACGTTTAGGGGAAGAGCAGTGGTTGATGACTGAGTCCTTCACCTGCTTCCACACCTTATATATAGATGAGGAAAGTTCTTTTAGGGAGCGAACTGGTTTATGCTCTCGTGGGATCTCCATGGGCTGCGGAGATTTCTTCAATATTGCGGTGGGAGAATTTTGTCTGACCCTTCGCAACAGTTCGAAACTGTTCCCAGTTGGAACAACAACATTCACCTTTGGAGTTGAAGTGGGTGGAGTCAACGCAGACGGAGAACTGCCCCCCGCTCATTTTGTATAATGCCGATATCGACGACAATCAGGTCTTTCGACCGGAGTTTCTTCATGTTAGTGATATATGCCCTAGAGGCCATTATTGTATCATACTGGATTGTATATTACTTAATGGGAGCTTGGGATATACACGGATATAGTAACAGTCTTACTCAAAATGGTAGTATGCTACCTGGTTTATTTCTACCTCAATATGTGCATGTATTTTCTTAGCATATCGCTTATACATATTGGTAGATCCCTTAGGATCTTTGCTTGATTACAAGCGCTGTGATGGCAGTCACACTAGTGGAGGCTGGGTAGTCTATAAGCACATCCTATACAGGTCCCTAGTCGTAGGATTATCGAGACGGGGCATCGATACTCCAAAGTAGACTAGTGTATACGCTTCTCATCCCAGCAGGGAAGATGGTCTGTCCCACAGCCATCAGTACGTCATACTGGAGATAGTATGCATGTGCTCATTAGGTTGTGAGTACACTGGACAGGACACGCTGGGAACTGTTGGTAGGTATTATACCTATCGTCGGGTAGCAGTTCCTAGGTGACATGAGTACAGCTTAGTCCGTCGACTTGACACTGCTACTTCGCCTCGAGTGTGTTCCCACTGTACTTTGATGACTACCCTACCATGTCTCAAAGGAGTCGTGCAAACATGTAGTAGTTGGGTGCAGTCCCGAAGCACTTGGAGGCAGTGACGGTTAGATAGGATTCATCTCTCCCGGTATTGGGGGTTGATATCGCGCTGTGTTCGGAAGCCCATTACACAAAGTCCTTGGCTAAGGCTAGAGAGTTTTACTGGTAGGTACTCCAGTAGTTTCTCAGGGTGTTTTGGGCTACTCTCCGACATGACTTATTGCACTATTAGGGGTCTGACGATTACCGCCCCCTAGGCCCGATATGCGATACTCTTAGACGAACAGACTGGACTGTACAGAGATTGTCACATATAGGCTCAGTAGGAGTTCAGATGAGTTAGCTCATCGACCATCTTATCGATATCTACCTGGGGACCGTTACGCACAGCTAGTACCACTGGCGCCCTGTGGTTAAACCCACTGCAAGCGTAGTGTCGAGTCTTTAGAGTCCCACATAGAGAGTTTCCTTCCACCCGGCAAAAGGTGTAGAGGCCGTATGGTTTTACGGTAGGGCTTCGATCACTTACGTGTATTTGTGCACGTATGATGATCGGGCGGATAATACTAGTGGGATATGGTTTAAGCCGGATCCTAGTATTATATTAATGGATTGTTTCGTCTCTTTGTATTCGTGTTCTTCGGAATGCGGATGTGGGTATGTATATATGGATGATAGGCATTCTCGTAATTCCTCGGGATTGGCTTCTAGAAGGGGGACACCTATTAGGGTTTTATTCTTTTTTGGATTAAACTAAATAGGTGGAGGAAATGAGGTGGATTTGAGCATTGAACCTAGCATGGCTACTTGGTGACTCATGGTCATGAGTCACCACAAGATATTTGTGAGGGTTTGTTGATATTTTATTATGATATTTATCTCATAAAATATCTCATATTCTTCATATCATCTCAAGAGGACAACCAAGGTTTTCTCAAGCTCATTCTTCACTAGCTTTTCCTCAAGTGAGCTTCTTCTTCCTCTAACCCTAAAAGCTCTCATGTGTTGAGAATCCTAGGGTTCCAAGAGACAAAGTAACTCATCTTCACTCTCTACACCATCTACGACTTCTAGTTTAGCGAACTAGAAGCCGTAGTTATCTCAGATTTGAGGTAGGAGCTCGGACTATAGACTCTCGGTGGATCGTCTTTGACTCGAGGAGGCCGTCGAGGTTGCGTCAATCCGTTCCGATCCTTAGAGCCTACGAAGACGAGGATGACAGAGATGAAGAGCTGAAGGACATGTATCGTGAGGTATAACTTCGTATCCGAGTAGTTAAACCTCAAGTAGTTTGCTAGCTATGGTTTATGTTCGATCCTTGGTTTTTGTCGGTGTTGCGAAGCCCGTAAAAATCATTTTTTGCAATTTCCGCCTCCCCGCGAACACATGGGGTACGTGACATCGACTTACAGTGGTATCAAAGCCTATTATTGCGTGAGACGAATGTATATATCTATATATGATATCTAGTCGACGTTTATTATGTTTTGCATCCGCGCTAGTCCAGCCTCCGCTCTGTCGTTAGTTAAGTAACCTAACGGGTGATGACGGGGCCCAGTGGCGAATGCGGATGGCATAAGTGGACATCATATTTTCGTCTTTTTCTATGATGATAGGTGTAAATGATGGGACTGCATTACATTAATGCAAAGCAAACAAACCAAAACTGAATCGTTGGAAATTTTTTTAAAACCACTCGGTTATTTTAAAACAAGAGACTTTTAAATGTGGAGCTTAAACCACCCCTTTTAAAAGCTATCAGGTTCTTTCGATTATATCAAGTTCACTACGTTCACGGTTTTGCCAAAACCATTCGTAGCCCTCCGTCATTTCAGTTGAATATTCAGTAGTATTCAAGCTATGTATTTTGACCTTCGCCAAGGCATAGTGTTTGGTAGCTGCTGGATATTCATCTGTAGCACAGATCGATGCGTTGGTTTGGGACAGTCATACTACTATTTTGGCCTTCGTCAAGGGTATGTACGGGTGGGTTCAAATTAACCTAGACAATGACGGGTAGAACTTGACATGTGACTTATGATATGTTGGCCTTCGTCAAGGTCATAAGAGCATGGGGAAAAAATCCACATCGGGAGTTTCTAAGGAAACTGAAACTTGCTAGTGCTGCATACCATTTGGAGTGTGATAATGTTGGTAGGATTCCTTCAGGATTATCACACAATGATATTTGGATCCCGATCCTACTGTGAGTATCCGCTACTCCTCAGGAGATTCTTCACTTAACGATCAATGCTATAAACCAAGTAGGTGTCTAGAACAGTGTTAGCGGGGCTACGCCTCCAGGGAAAAGAGTTTTTTTAATTAAGGAACTTCGCGAAAGCGTTGGAAAATCTCCCTCGAAGTACCAACACTAGCCTGGACGAACGGTTAAGAAAGTATTGTACGGTGAGATCAATCCTGACTAATTCTTCTTTTATGGTTTGAGAAAGGATTCGAGAAATAGTGGGAGCCATCCTGTTTAGATAAATTAAAAACCAATCTAAACTTACAAGAGCATCATGCTGAGTGTTTTCTTCTCTCTCTCCTAATTGCAGCGACCAGGTGACCAGATTAGGTTACAGATAGATAATAAAATGACTGAGTTATACTATATTGACTGGAAAAGGTTTGTCCAGATGTCCATTACTTATGACAAGCTGGACCACTCATTACTACTCAAGACTCCGCCGTTCCAGGTCCAGTTTCCACCGTCGTGGATGTTGATATCCGTAAGACAAGGGAATAAGACTGTGCGAATGTCAAGTGCATTGTGTTGGCCTCAGTTGATGGTGTATACCATAGGCAGCACAAGAAGATGGACGTAGTTTCTATCTTCCTCCATAACAAAGTTTTATATGGAGAGCAATCTCATATCGCAAGATATGAGACCTCGAAGGAATTGCTTCAAGCGAGGTTGGCAGTTGGGTCATCTGTAGGGGACCACGTCCCTACAATGATTAGCTATATTAAAAGGCTCACGGACCTGGAAACCACGTTGGAGAACGAGTCATATGCTGACTTGATTCTATAGTCCCTACCTCCTACTTAAGCCCAGGGGAAAAAAGTAATACTTCCAGTTGAGGGCATCCTGAAGGAAACCAGGGTGACACCCGCTCTGCTTATTGGGGAATCTTCCTCTTCTGGATCTAAGGTGGATGCCAAGGGTGAGAAGAAGAAGACCTCCACAAAGCCGATATGCGGTGTCAGTAAGGTAAATGGAAAGGGTAGGGCAAAAGTTTCGGGGTTAACAGTAAGGAAGGAGGGATGCTCCTATTGTTTCGGGAAATGGCATTGGCAGAAAGGATGCAGGGCTTGGAAAGGCAGAATCCAGGATCCGAAGCATGTTGTGGCTTCGACTTCGGGTGTGTTTGTGATTGAAAACAGTCTGTCAATTAACTCTACTTCCTGAGTACAAGATACAGGATCAGGATCTCATATCGGTAATTCATTACAGGCTTTGAGAAACTGTAGGGTTATCAGGGCAGGTGATATGAATCTCAAGGTTGCTAACGGAATGGGCGTGGATGCTGTATCCGTAGGGTATATCACCTAAAATTGACAAGTGTGCAGATATGGATTCTACGTAACTATTTGTTTATACCCAGTCTAGTTTGTAAACGATGTGGTCCACATCCACCTAAATCAAAGTTTGATTAGGTCAGGTACACTAGAGGACAGTATATACGTGTTAAATCAAGCTCAGGTTTTCAACGTCCAAAACACACTTAAAAGAAAGTCTCCATAATCAAATAGGACTTTCTTATGGCATTATAGACAGGGTCACATCAATGAAACACGGTTGACGAAATTACATAGAGAGGGATATTTGGATCCATTCAAATATCAATCTTATACAACTTGTCAATCATGTCTCAAAGGAAAGATGACAAAGACTCCGTTCACTGGACACGGAGTAAGAGCGAGCGAGCTCTTGGGACTCATACACAGCGACGTGTGTAGTCCAATATCTACAGATGCACTTAGTGGTTATTCCTATTTCATTACTTTTACAGATAAATTCTCTAGGTTAGGACATGTCTTCTTGATGAAGCATAAATCCAAGACCTTTAAGAAATTCCGAGAATATAAGAATGAAGTGGAAAAAAAAATAGGCAAAAGTATCAAGACACTGGGATCTGATCGACGTGGTGAATACTTAAATTTTCGAGTTCCCGGATTACCTAGAAGAGAATGGAATTCTTTCTCAGCTTACTCTTCCATACACACCACAACACAACGGTGTATAGGAAAAGCGGAACAGAACCCTATTGGATATTGTTCGTTCCATAATGAGTAATGCCGAGTTGCCGCGATCCTTCTGAAGTTATGCACTAGAATCAGCTGCATATCTTTTGAATAAGGTTCCTACCAAGACTGTGCCTACCACACCATATCAGATGTGGAGTAGGAAGAAACCTTATCTTCAGTATCTGAACATATAGGGATGTCCAGCTTTTGTTGAAAAGCAGTATGCGGACAGGCTCGAGGCACGCTCAGTACTGTATAGGTTTGTGGGATACCCAAAGAACTCCAGGGGGTATCTTTCCTATTACGCAGAGGAACAAAAGGTTTTTGTTCCTTGTCATGCCCATTTTTTAGAAAATCAATTTTTTGTAAAAGGAAATAGTGGGAGCGCAATAGAACTAGAAGAAATTCCAGAACCACAAACTATTACTGAAAGTATGGTAGAACCAGAGGTTTCAAAAGAACCGGACATCCCTACGCTAATCTGCAGGACTAGTAGGCAGTCTCATCCGCCCGAGAGATACTATGGTTTTCTTATAGACAGGGATCGAGAGGATTGCATCATTGATAATGATGAGCCAACTAGCTTCCAGTAAGCCATTCAGAGCGGATACTCGGTAAAATGGATGGATGCAATGCGGACCGAAATGGAGTCCATGTACACCAACAAAGTATGCACTTTGAACATTGCTCCAGAAGGGGTAAAACCCGTAGGCCGCAAATGGATCTTTAGAAAGAAGATTGGTGTAGATGGATAGGTTGAAACCTATAAGGTTAGACTTGTAGCAAAAGTTTTTCATCAAAGACCTAGTTTGGACCATGATGAAACCTTTTCTCCAGTGCCTATACTCAAATCCATTCGGATCCTTCTTGCTATTGCTGCCTTTCAAGATTTTGAGATCCGGCAGATGGACGTAGAGACGGCTTTTCTAAATGGTGATTTGGAAGAGTGCGTCTATATGGATCAGCCAGAGGGTTTCAATCAGAGTGGGAGCAGCGGGACAGTGTGCAAGTTGCTTAAGTCCATTTATGGACTAAAGCAGGCATCGCGGAGTTGGAACATATGTTTTTATTGAGACAGTCAAAGAATTCGACTTTATCAAAAATCCAGATGAACCATGCATTTATAGTAAGATTGTTGCAAGAACTGTGGAATTCCTCGTTGAGTACATGGATGACATTCTCTTGATAGGAAATGACATTCCTATGCTACAATCAGTCAAAGGATTGTTGCCACAGAGGTTCTCCATGAAAGACCTGGGTGATACCAACTATATTCTGGGGATCCAGATCTATCGTGATAGATCAAAGAGGATAGTGGAACTTTTAAAGTCAAGGTACATCAACACCATACTAAAAATATTTAGTATGGAAGATTCAAAGCGTGGTAGTCGACCGACTTGTCACTGAATTACCCTCTCCAAAGAGATGTCTACCAAGACTGATTTGGAAAGGGCTCGCATCATATCTATACCCTACGCTTCTGCGGTAGGCTCTATAATGTATGTGACATTGTGTACCAGGCCAGATGTTGCTTACACACTTAGCGTGGTAAGCCGGTATCAGTCAAACCAAGGGGAGAAACACTGGATAGCAGTATAGAACATTCTCAAGTACCTGAGAAGGACTAAGGGGATGTTCTTGGTGTATGGCGGAAAATACCTCCAGATCAAGGCCTTTGCTGACTCCAGCTTCCAGAGTAATAAGAATGACTCCAAGTCCATATTGGGTTATGGCTTTACCCTTAGTACAGGGGCGGTCTGTTGGAAGAGCTCCAAGCAGGACACCGTTGCAGACTCGACGATGGAAACGGAGTAGTTCGCTGCATGAGATACCGCAAAATTGGCAGTCTGGATGAGGAAGTTCTTAATTGAACTTTAGGTGGTTTCTTCCATTTGTTGGTCCAATACTTTAGTATTGTGACAACATATGGTGCTATAGCTTTAGGGAAGGAACCCAGATCACATCAGAGATCCAGACATATCTTGAGGCGGTACCACCTGATCAGGGAGATCGTTGATCCCCAGGAGATCGAGGTGAGGTGAGTAGATACGGAGAACAACACTTTAGATCCACTCACAGAGGCCATCCCTCAGAAAGTGTTCGAGAGGCTATTCGAGATCTTCGGTCTGTGATATGCCAGTATATGGCCTCAGTGCAAGTGAGAGATTGTTAGTGATATATGCCCTAGAGGCTATTATTGTATCATATTGGATTGTATATTACTTAATGGGAGCTTGGGATATACACGGATATAGTTACAGTCTTGCTCAAAATGGTAGTATGCTATCTGGTTTGTTTCTACCTCAATATGTGCACGTGTTTTCTTAGCATATCGCTTATACATATTGGTAGAGCCCTTAGGATCTTTGCTTGATTACCAGCGTTGTGATGGAATTCACACAAGTGGGGTCTGGGTAGTCTATAAGCACATCCTATACAGGTCCCTAGTCATAGGATTATCGAGATGGGGCATCGATACTCCAAATTAGACTAGTGTATACGCTTCTCATACCAGCAGGGGAGATGGTCTGTCCCACAGCCATCAGTACGTCGTACTGGAGATAGTATGCGGGTGCTCATTAGGTTATGAGTACACTGGACATGACTCGTCGGGAACTGTTGGTGGGTATTATACCTATCGTCAGGCAGCAGTTCCCATGTGACATGAGTACAGCTTAGTCCGTCGACTTGACATTGCTACTTCGCCTCGAGTGTCTTCCCACTTTACTTTGATTACTACCCTATCATGGCTCAAAGGAGTCGTGCAAACAGGTAGTAGTTGGGTTCAGTCCCGAAGCACTTGGTGGCAGTGGCGGTTAGATAGGATTCGTTTCTCTCGGTATTGGGGGTTGATATCGTGCTGTGTTCGGAAGGCCATTACACAAAGTCCTTGGCCAAGGCAAGCGAGATTTACTGGTAGGTACTCCAGTAGTTTCACAGGGTATTTTGGGCTACTCTCCAACATGATTTATTCCGCTATTAGGGGTCTGACGATTACCGCCCCCCTTGGCCCGATATGCGATACTCTTTAGACGAACAGACCGGACTGTACAGAGATTGTCACATACAGGCTCAGTAGGAGTTCGGATGAGTTAGATCATCGGCCTTCTTATCGACATCTACCTGGGAACCGTTTCATGCAGCTAGTATCGCTTGCGGCCTATGGTTAAACCCACTGCCAGCGTAGTGTCGAGTCCTTAGAGTCCCACATAGAGAGTTTCCCTGCACCGGGCAAAAGGTGTAGAGGTCGTATGGTTTTACAGCAATGCTTCGATCACTTACGTGTATTTGTGCACGTATGATGATCGGGGGGATAATACTAGTGGGCTTTGGTTTAAGCCGGATCCTAGTATTATATTGATGGATTGTTTCGTCTCTTTGTATTCGTGTTCTTCGGAATGCGGATGCGGGTATGTATATACGGATGATGGGTATTCTCGTAATTCCTCGGGATTGGCTTCTAGAAGGCGGACACCTATTAGGGTTTTATTCTTTTTTGGATTAAACTAAATAGGTGGAGGAAATGAGGTGGATTTGAGCATTGAACCTAGCATGGCTACTTGGTGACTCATGGTCATGAGTCACCACAAGATATTCGTAATGGTTTGTTGATATTTTATTATGATATTTATCTCATAAAATATCTCATATTCTTCATATCATCGCAAGATGACAGCCAAGGTTTTCTCAAGCTCATTCTTCACTAGCTTTTCCTCAAGTGACCTTATTCTTCCTCTAACCCTAAAAGCTCTCATGTGTTGAGAATCCTAAGGTTCCAAGAGACAAAGTAACTCATCTTCACTCTCTACACCATCTAGGACTTCTAGTTTAGCGAACTAGAAGTCGTAGTTACCTCGGATTTGAGGTAGGAGCTCGGACTATAGGCTCTTGGGTGGATCGTCTTTGACTCGAGGAGGCCGTCGAGGTTGCGTCGATCCGTTCCGATCCTTAGAGCCTATGAAGATGAGGAGGACAACGATGAAGACCCGAAGGACATGTATCATGAGGTAAAACTTTGTATCCGAGTAGTTAAACCTCAAGTAGTTTGCTAGCTATAGTTTATGTTCGATCCTTGGTTTTAGTCGGTGTTGCGAAGCCCGTAAAAATCATTATTTGCAATTCCCGCCTCCCCGCGAACACGTGGGGTGCGCGACATCGACTTACACTTCAGTCTCAGGAGCTTGCTGAGCTTGCCCCCTGTTTTCTTCAAGAGCATGACTATTCTGCCCCTGTGTCGACCTTGGTCTTTGGCAGGTACCAGTTGTTTAGGGACTGATTCTGTTGGCGAAGCTAAAGTTTGAGGAGCCAGCCTGAGGGAGACAGACTTCTTCTGGGCTTCCTCCTTCGGTGTTGAGGCACCGAGGGTAGGAGATGGGAGCATAGACCCAAAGAAAATCCTATTGATTTCTTGAAGAGCTGGATTGCAGGGATTTGAGACTGCAAGTGGCCCATATTTGACTCTACCAGATGTGACAGAGCCTGAGTTGCTGTGAGTGGAAGCAAACGCCATTCTAGAAAAAGGCAAAACGCCAGCTTCAGTATCTCATCATCCAAGGGAAACTACATACCGCGGTTATTTGATCGCGGAAAAACACGACACACGAAGTGTGGAGTGGAAAGAGAAAAAAGTCCCATCGGGCGTGATAGAAATTCTCTTAGCACTAGTTCTGCGCCTCATGTGAAACACACGTGGACGCCATAAAAAGCTAGTGCTTAGCACTAGTGCAGTGCCTCATGTGAAATGCACGTGGGCATAAAAAAAAAACTAGTGCTTAGCACTATTTCAGCGCCTTACGTGAAACACACGTGAATGCTATATAACTGAGTTCTTAGCACTGCTGGGTGATACAGAAACCCAATCTTAGCCCAAATTGGCTAAGCTTATGATCGTGATATCCAAACTAATATCCAAACCGATTTTAGTCTCAAACATGACTAATGATCTCTCATTGATGATATCTAAAAGGATATTCATCCCATATCTCTTAAGGTAATCTTAGTCTGAAATAAGGCTAATGATTCTTAGATGATCCATCATCTTTCCCTCAAATACGGAATTTGGTTCAAGGGTACATCTCTTCACACCTCTGATATATGTCGTTGTAATTTCTCAGTGCCTTTAGAGAGGCGGCGGGTCCCGACAACCAACAACTCCTTTCATCCCACATTGATGCACTTCCAAATTGACGTGCACACCTCAAATCAGATCGCACCCCAAATTGGGCGCATTCCATGTAACCATTGTTCACTCCGCTACGTAACAAATACATGTGCGCGCAAGATGGATAATGGACCGAAATGTCCTTAAATTAACATTCGTCCCTAAAACGGAAATGTTGGACCAAAATGTCCTTAAATTAACATTCGTCCCCAAAACGGGAATGTTGGACCGAAACATTCTTAAACTAATATTCGCCCCCAAACACGGCGATAATGGACCGAAACGTCCTTAAACTAATATTCGCTCCAAACATGGTGATGTTGGACCGTGATGTCCTTAAACTAAGATAATTGAGCTCATATGCTCACTTGTTTCTAAGTTGATTTTAGTCTTAAATATGACTAACGATCTTTAGATCAAACTCAAATATCTTATGAACGGATGTACCTCATAAATGTAAGAAATGCGTCCTAAGTTCATTCTTGTTGGAAAACCAAGCTACCAACATGGACCCCGTCTAGCAAATCCTTGACCCAAACCCAAATATCAAATATACGGATTTGGACTAATCTGCTCCCTGCGGGCGACGACATAAATTAGTCTCGGTATACAATCCACGGGCAACCCAAAATAAAACAAACACAACACGACACGAAGTGAACCACTGGAGCAGGAGAAAGTGGTTATCGCAACACGATAACGTAATTAACTGCAGGGGCTTATGCCTGCAGGGAAGTGAGTCCCCACAATCAAAAACCCATCACAAATGAGGATGAATCTGATAAAGTCTGCTACAACTGTCGCGTCTGTCCAAACCTCCGATATATGGTGTCATAAATCAACTTGGTATCTTCGGAGAGGTGGATGGATATGTCTAAATATCATCTTCCCCCAAATTCGGGCCAGACGTCCGATGTCTTGGTCTCGGTCTTTTGATGGTGAACAGATTCTGGCTTCGATTGAAGATGTGTGAAAAGCAAAGGCTAAGCATTAGCCAGAATTTGTTCACCGCCGAAAGACCGGACTAAGACGTTGGGACGTCTGGCCTAAATTCGGGGGCAAATGCTATTTGGACATATCCATCCATTTCTCTGAAGATACTAAGTTGATTTATGGCACTGTATATCGGAAGTTTGGATAGATGCGACCGTTGTAGCAGACTTTATCAGATTCCCCCTCATTTGTGAGGGGTTTTTGATTGTGAGGATGCTCTTCCCTGCAGATGCAATCCCCTGCAATTAATTACGTTATCGCATTACGATAACCACTTTCTCCTGCTCCAGTAGTACACTTCATGTCGTGTGCATTTTTGTTTTATTTTGGGTTGCCCGTGGATTGTATACGGAGACTAATTTATGTCTTCGCCTGTAGGGCATGGATTAGTCCAAATCCGTATATTTGAGATTTGGGTTTGGGTCAAGGATTTGCTTGACGGGGTCCACGTTGGTAGCTTGGTTTGCCAACGGGAATAAACTTAAGACGCATTTCTCACATTTGTGAGGTCCATCCGTTCATAAGATATTTGAGTTTGATCTAAGAATCGTTAGTCATATTTAAGAATAAGATCAACTTAGAAAAAAATGAGCATATGGGCTCAATTATTTTAGTTTAAGGACATAACGGTCCAACATTCCCTGTTTGGGATGAATGTTAGTTTAAGAATGTTTCGGCCCATTATCGCCATGTTTAAGACGAATATTAGTTTAGGGATATTTCGGTCCAACATTCGTCTTGCGCGCACATGTATTTGTTACGTGGCAAAGCGAACGATGGTGACAAGGTATGCGTCCAATTTGGTGTGCGGTCTGATTTGAGGTGTGCACGTCAATTTGGAAGTGCATCAATATGGGATGTATTATTCCCTGTCTTGAAGAAATTTTACGTCATGTTGGGACGAGAAAGGAGTTGTTGGTTTTTGGGACCCGCCACCTCTCTGAAGACGTTGATGAATTACGACGACAAATATCAGAGGTGTGAAGAGATGTACCCTTGAACCAAATCCCATATTTGAGGGAAAGATCGCAATGGATCATCTAAGAATCATTAGCCTTATTTAAGACTAAGATTACCTTAGGAGATATGGGATGAATATCATTTTGGATATCATCAATAAAAGATCATTAGTCATGTTTGAGACTAGGATCAGTTTGGAAATCACGAGCATATGGGCTCGCTTGAAGAATCAAAGAGGTTTAACCTTAGGAAACTTAGCCAATTTGGGCTAAGACTGGTTTTCTGTACTACCCAGCAGTGCTAAGCGCTCATTTATACAACACTCACGTGTGTTTCATGTGAGGCACTGAAATAGTGCTAAGCACTTGTTTTTTGTGGCGCCCGCATGTGTTTCATATGAGGCGCTGCACTAGTGCTAAGCACTAGCTTTTTGTGGCGCCTACGTGTGTTTCACGTGAGGTGCTGCACTAGTGCTAGGCACTAACTTTTTCAGGCGCTCATCCGCATTTCATGTGAGGCGCTATGTAACTTGGCCTTGAGCGCTCACGTGCTATTCATGTGAGACATTGAGTTCTTTTGGAGATTTAATTTTTGTTGACGTTTTTAGAGAACTGAAATCTCTGTTAATGGTATTTTGACCATTAACGATCACCAAGATCATTATTTTGAGGATCTGGGATCATGTTCTTTAAGAACTAAGTTCTTGATTTGAAGGAACTAAGTTCCTAGAGTATTATGAACTCCATATGTTCCATGTTTATATTTTTAGAGAGCTTAAACCCCTTTTAATGATGTTTTTACCATTAAGGATCACCAAGATCACTATTTTGAGGATCTTGGATCGGGTTCTTTAAAGAACTAAGTTCTTGATTTGAAGAAACTAAGTTCCTGAAGTATTATGGACTCCACCTTCTTTCTGTTTAAATTTGTTCTTCCCTGAATGTTTGATTCTCAAGAACAAGATCTTCCCGATGAGAATTAAATTCTCAACTTGTGGAGACTTGTCTTATGGATCTCAGATCCAGAGAAAGAACTAAGTTCTTTTAAAAGGGTAAAACCCTTATATAGGTAAAGGAGATGTTTTGATCTCGATGTTTTCTTTACCTAGGGTTTTGAGGAAGAAGATCTTCCTTGAGAATAAAATTCTCTGTTGTTTTGTGGGAGCTTTTGGAGAGCCTTCTGTATTATTTTTTACAGAAGCTTATGGGCGGTTGTTCCCCTCCGAAAGACGGCGCGACGTGACGTCTCGCCTGAGATTCGGGGCAGATGCTAATTGGTGCTATCCTGTTGGAGATAGTGCCATCAGAGTCAATTATTGGATCACAGGCACGTGATTGCAATGATTGAAGGAGGACCTATCCCGGTCGGACAGTCTTACTCAAGATGATAGTATGCTATCTGGTTTGCCTTTATCATCGTGTACTGCTTCAGGTGACCTGATAAGTCGCTATTACACGTTGATAGAGCCCCTAGGATTCTTGCTTGACTGCCAGCAGTATGAGGGCAATCATATAAGTGAGAGCTGGAGTCTATAAGCACATCCTTAAATGGTCCCTAGTCGTAGGAGTTTCGAGACAGGGCATCGATTCTCCAAAGTAGACTAGTGTATACAGTCGAGACCCCGACAAGGGGCGGTGGCCGGTCTCACAAGCCACTGGTGTCAGTTGGTTCACCTAAGATGTATACAGGTGCTCATTGGGTTATGAGTACACCGGACAGGACTCGCCGGGAACATGCTAGTTGGTCATATACCAGACGTCAGATGGCAGTTCCCTGGTGACATGTGTGCAGGTTAGTTCATCGACCTGGGGATCGTCATTTGTCTCGTGTGAGTTCCCACTGTACTTTGATTACTACCCTACCATGGCTCAAAGGAGTCGTGCAAACAGGTTTTAGTTGGGTACAGTCCCGAGCCACATGGAGGCAGTGAGCGTATCTTCAGGGGTTCGTCTCTCCCGGTATTGGGGGTGAGGTCGTGCTGTGTCTAGGAGAGCCATTACACGAAGTCCTTGGCCAAGGCAAGGAGATTTACTGGTAGGTATTCCAGTAGTATCTCAGGGTGTTCTGGGCTACACTCCGACACGACTTGTACCGCTTTTGGGGGTCTGACTTTTACCAACCCCTTAGGCCCGCCATGCGATGCTCATAGACGAACGGACCGGACTGTACGGATATTGTCACTGACAGGCTCAGTAGGGTTGTCAGGCTGAGTTCACTCACAGACATCCCTTTTAGTCAATACCTGGTAGCCCGTTATGTATTGGCTTATACCTCTAACGTGCTAGTGGTTAAATCCACAACTAAGGTGTTGACGAGTCTTTAGAGTCCCCCACATTCAGTTACTCAGCTTTCGGGCGAAACGCTGTAGAGGCCGTATGGAGATATGGCAGGGTTCGATCAGATACGTGCGGTATTGCACGGATCATGATCGGGCGGTTTTTACTAGCCGGCTTTGGCTTAAGCCGGATCCTAGTATTTGATAGTGTAGTTTTGTCTCTTTGCATTTGTATCCGGACGGAATACAGATGCGGGTGTGTATGCACAGTATCGGGGTTTTCCTGTAATTTATTACGGGACCAGTTTTCTGGAGTTGCCAGTTTGCATTCCGTTCCGGCCGGTTTTCCTTTGTTCTTTCCCGGCCGGACTTTTCCGATGGAGGGGGTTATTTGCAAGTTTGCAAATAACACTTTGTAGAGGATATATTTGCATAAGGATTGATATGATAAGCATCTTTGCTTTTCATGCATTTATTGTGACAAGAATGGATTTGATTTTGCATTAATGAGATTTGAGTGGGCATGGGTGTGATGGCATTTGGAAATGGGCCGGCCACTGTTGGAATGATGGAGATGAGTGGATTAATTTATATTGATTGCATTGAGCTCATTTATAGGGGTGCTGGAATTGTTTTGAGGAATTAATTTATATTTATATGATGGCATTGTGTTAAAATATAAAATTGCTGGAGTGAAACATAAGGGAGTGTGCAGGGAATTTTTCCTTTCATAAATTTCGTGGGTCCCCCCCCCTCCCTTGAGTGTGCAGGAAAATATGTGTGCTTTGGGGAATATGAGTTGTTGGATTAATTGCTGGAGGTTGAAGTTTGGTAAAGGATTTTTCTTGAGGTGGGAATAAATATCTTGGTGGATGTATAATTAATGCACACTTCACTCTTTAGTTTTCTAGAGAGCTCAATGTGCTGGCTTCATTCCAATTTTCCAGTGAGCAAAAATGAGGTGCTGGCTTCATTTTCATTTTTCCAGAGAGCCTTTTCTCTTGGTTGGCCGAGCTCATTTTGCTAGTGATGCTCCATTCTTCATCAAGTTTTCATCCATGATTATTCTTGCAAAAATTCCTCCATACATGGCAACCCCTTAAACCCCAAAGAGACAAGTTTCTACATTATTCTGCAGCAAATCTTGGACGCGTCGGCTAGCCAACTTCGCGCCCGAGTTGCCTCGGTATAGAGGCGGGAGCCCGTAAAAGAATCCGGCCACGTGGTGCCCTTCCGGCGAGATGGCGACCACCGAAGTTTCCGCGGGAGATCGGGACGACGGAGAGAAGACCGGAGGACTCGGATCTGTCGGTATATCTCTCTTCCCCTTCTCTTTGTAGTTAGCTAGATTTAGTTTAATGGCCCGATCCGGGTTTAGTGCGCGGTGGTGCCGGTTTGCTAAGTTCGCAAAATTAAAGTTTATCACCGCTTCCGCATTCCGGCGTCGGTTTGACGGCCGGAGCGCCGCCGTGCACTTACAGTGGTATCAGAGCCTCGCCATTAACTTAGTCTAGCTTGGTGTAGTGTGTTTTTCAGTTCCGATCGATCGAAATGTCCAAAAACCCGTATTTTGTCACGACAGTTTTCTGTTGAAATTTTTATGGTCTCTAAAAATTTTTCAGGTTGTATAAAAGTACTGTACAGGATGACATAAGACTTCTGGGAAAATTCGAGCCGTTGACTTTTCGGTCAGAGCGCGGAACCGCGGCCAATACCCACCTGGCGCCGCGGTTCCGCCGCAGAATGAAAGGTTCAATGGGTCGGATTTTTCCAGTGGGCCTCTGGGCTTAAATTTGGGGTTTTGGAATATTAACATTGGGCCCAGAATTTCTTTAACTGCTACAGTATTGCTTGGAGGCCCACTTGTTATAATTTGATTGATCGGATATTTTAAACACATTTTTCACAGTATTTACATTATATCTGCGACCGTGAATGTCACTCGATCGGTAAATCCGGTCTAACTGCTATATCCCGGTTAGACGGATTTGCGAACGTGACTTTCACGTTGATGTTCTATTTTTGCTGTGATGTTGCAGACCGGTCGTGGGGGATAGCCTGGATGCAATGCTAGTACAGTTGTGGTTGTATTATGTACATTTGATATTGCGGGGCGAGCGTCCGACATGTGGACTGCCGTCACTGCCTGATTGTATTATTATTTTTGGGCACGGCCAGGTTGCGGTCGTTGTACCCGGTGTATGTATATTTTACTTTCTGTACTAGGATTACCCCGCGGAGGGGTGCACGGATAGCCGGGTTCTAGAAGGCAACAAGCCCGCATCTCATGGCATTGAGACGGAGGGGGCTTCACTCTGGGATTGGCGGGCTATTCGCCGCACTCGTAGGGGGTACAGGTTGACCCAGGAGGGGTGCCCAAGTTGCCGGATTCCGTGGAGTGCTGGGTGGTCCATTCACGGAGCTGAAGGGGGCTGCCTCGCTTCAGGTTTTGGCGGGTGACTTGCCGCGCCCGTAGGGGTCTAGGATTTCATTGCACAGGCTATCCACACGACCAGGGGAACGTCGGGTTTCAGTAGTGGCTCTGTGAAACCCGGGGATCCCAGATATCTGTATTGTTCTGTGATGCTGTACATTTCTGTGATGTTGCATTTCTTTTCACGCCTTGAGCGAAATATAATATATTGGTATATATATTAGTAGATGTTGTATATGTTTTGCATCCGCGCTAGTCCAGTCCCCGCTCTGTCGTTAGTAAGCTAACCTAACGGGTAATGACGGGACCCAGTGGCGAATGCGGATGGCATATACGTACATCAGTATATTTTCGTTTTTTTTTTGGTGTGATCAATTGATGGGACCGCATTGATTCGGATCAATGCAAGTTAAAAACAAACCTAATCTGATGTTGTTGGAACACTTTTCAAAAAGCTGTTATTGCAAGGACGTTCACTTTTGTTTTACATCGTGATATTCAGTTGGAATATCCTGCTCCTCAGTCGACGAGGCAAGGGCCGAGATCCCTTCACCGGGAGTGACCCCTTGGACAGAAGTTTGCGTCAGGGCATTAACTTCACTATAGCCGATTACTTTTGCTTTGCACCATGGTATTCAGTTGGAATATCCTGCACCCCATTCTACGGGGAAAGAGCCGAGATCCCTTCACCGGGAGTGACCTCTTTAGCGAAGGTTTTCGTCACTATATATTTAAAAGCTATCAGTTCCTTCAACGATATTAAGTTCATTACGTTAAAGGTTTTCGCCAGAAACCATTCGTAGCCCTCCGTCATTTCAGTTAAATATTCGGTAGTATTCAAGCTATGTATTTTGACCTCACGCCAAGGCATAGTGATTGGTAGCTGCCGGGTATTTATCTGTTGCATAGATAGATGCGTTGGTTTGGGACAGTCGTACTACTATTTTGGCGTACGTCAAGGGTATGTACGGGTGGGTTCAGATTAACCTGGATAATGACGGGCAGAACTTGACATGTGACTTATGATATTTTGACCTCACGCCAAGGTCATAAGAGCATGGGGTAAAAATCACATCGGGAGTTTCAAAAGAACTGAAACTTGCCAGATATGCGCATACCTTCTGGAGTGTGATACCGTGAGCGGATTCCGTCACGTTATCATGCGATGATGGTTGGATCCCGATTCCCACTGATGAGTTAGTTTACTCCTCGGGTGACCCCGACTAATTCTTCTTTCAGGTTTGGAGGAGAATTTGAGGTACAGTGGGAGGTTTCCAGATTAGATAAATTGGTAACCATTCTGATCTAGGTTAGAGTGCACGCTGAGTGTTTCTTTTCTCTCTCTCTTTGGCAGCGACCATTGACCCGACCCTAAGACTTTGACTCAGTGACCAAGTTGACCGAACCTTCTTAACACCGGCTTTTGGATTGTCAGAGTTGCTAACCTCATTGCCGCTCCTACTTTTACCCTTTTCTCCAGGACACCCCGTATTACTACGAACGTCCACTTCCATTGGACAAAACCATCGTATGGTTAGATACGAACTCGAAAGATTTATTCGAGGATGGTTTCCGGTTCTGGAGAAAACGGATAGGATTATTCAGTTGTCTTTTCCTTTTACCCTCTCTCAGGTTACGAGTACTCCTTGGTTTAGGGGTAGTACACCTATTACGCAAATTAGATTGTCTTCTTCCAAACCTTAGGCTGGTGCCGACCGGTAGGGAATGAAGAAAACCAATTAGCATAACGATGGTGTACAGAAGGTATTAAGTTCAGACAAAGCAAGGGATTAGTAAGAGGGCAAAGTAAATTGCAACAGATATTCACGACCAAACCAAATATTTCGTTACCACTCCCACATCACCTTTGTATTTCTCCAGGACACTCCGTATCACTACGAAGATCCACAGTTTATTTGGATACTCCATCGTATGGTTATATACGAACTCGAATGGAACTTGTTCCAGTTCGGGGATGGATTCTGGTCCAGGGGAAATAGGAAGGTTTATTCGGTTGTCTTTTATCTTCACCCTCTCTCATTGCGAGTGTTCCTAGGATTGGGACAGTACACCCATTATGCTTATTGGATAGTCTTCTTCCAAACCATAGGCTGGTGCCGAACGGTAGGGAAGGAAGAAAACCATTTGGCCTATAGGGTGTGCAGAAGGTAACGACTAAAGACATATGAAGGGACTTGGAGAGGTGGCAAAGAAATATACGGTTACAGTTGTGAATCTGGATAATGGAAGAGGCATTACTAGGAATACCAGGATACCCCATCGAAACATTTTTAATGTTTCAGTTTCACTGTGTAATGTTAAAGGAAAACTGATTTCCCAGTTAGACACTTGCTCCAGGGCATGTATTTACCAAGTATGATTCTCACATCTGTATGGTTTTACAGATGATGGGTGGGAGTAAGTTATTGGGAATTGGGTGATCATCCTCATTGTATCGGGATTCGTTGTAATCGGTGATATTTGAGGAAGTCACCTGGGTTGTTTGCCGGTCGGCAAATATTTGGTTTTGAATATCCGCTGTTATGCACCAATTTCAAATCGATATATCTGTACGTCTATTTTCATAGAGTGAGATATACTTTTTGAAATTATGTCTACGACATTTACCTATATCAGTGGATGGTTAGGTAAGGAGTATTAAACAGCGGTGTAGTTCTTCTTAACCATAAGTACAGTTTTCAACCTACGACACACAGTGAATGAGTTATCAGACTCAGGGGACTCATACAGAGTATTGTATGTTGTCCAGGGTCTATCAGGACAGAGGGGTTGGTCCTCGTACTATATTCGGTTTACTTATGACTTCTCTAGTTTTTAGACAGGTGTTTCGTGGAAACACAGGGTCCGAATTTTGAGAAGTTATAGGTATTTGAATAGAGTAGAGAACCAGGTGTAGCAAGTATCGGGATTCTTCAAAGAGATCGAAGATGTAGATACTTGTGTATGGTATTTAGTTGGTAGTAGTGACTAAGAGAACTTGCTTCTCTTTCAGGTTACTCATAATTGGAAGCATTCCTAAGTTGAGTAACGCTGATCGGCCTCCTTCCATTTAGTTGACATGCACTGGAGACAGTTGCATGATTTGAATCTGATTTGATATTCCATTGGCCACTTCGCAGATACGGTGGGTAACTTCAGGTACCCGAGAGGTACTCCGGTAGCCTCAAGGACGGTGACAGGGAAGTTCGCGTTTACCCACAATTACTATTGCTGTTGTTCCAGGCTGCGAGACCCGGCGGGAGGATGAGTATAGCGTCGTTCTAAAACTAGTTTTAGAAGTGTACGTCTATATGACTCTGCCAGAGGGTTGTCGTAGTCAGTGGGAGCAGCGGAAGCATTGGTGGACAGGGAGCTTATGTCTATTTATAGACTAAAGCAGATGTAGCGGAGATAGATCATCTATTTCTGACGTGACAGTCATGAGTTTGACTTCATCAGAATAGGGGATGGATCTGTTGAGAAGGTAGTAGGGTGTGATGTCATGGTATTTGGATGACATACACAGAGTAGGAAAAGAAACTCCTACACTACGATCGGTTATACTTTGGTCGTCACACAGTTGTTTCTCCACAAAGGAAATGGATTCTATATCAGACATACTGGTTACTAGATCTATGGTTTTATATCTAGATTTGGGTGGTTTCCCAATCAGGGTACTTGACAGCATTCTAAGAGTATTTAGGATGGACGACTCCTGGCACGGTAGTGTACCTGCAGGTAATGGAGTCACCCTCTCCAAAGGTGTCTTACAGACTAAAGGGGAGAGGGACGGGCATGATTGGCAGATCACTTGCTCAGGCAATTGAGTCAACCATGAGATGTCAAGTACCACACCAGATGTTGTTCTTGCACTAGATGCAATAAGTTGACATTTGATCCAATCCTGGAGAAACAGTCGGAAGCATTTTTAGAACAGGGATATGATAACGACAGCCTTATTCGGGAGACAGTTATCATTCCAGGCTTCCAAGGTGACATGGACGACAAGGAGGTTGTCAGAGTTATAGTTTTCCCTCTGTCGAGGGGCAGTATTTTGGACAGGTGGTCCAAGGCAATACTGAGGAAGGCATGGCGCAGGATACTGATTAAGTTCAGTTGACGATACAGTCTAAGAAGTTTGGATTTGGAGTTCATTTATGAGCTAGGTCCCATCAGACATCCAGACATTCTAAGACAAGTATTGCTCATTTCGGGAGATGGTTTTCTCCGCGAACTTGAGATTTAGAGAGACATAGAAAGAAACATTAAGGCGGATCCACTCACTGAGGCTATTCCTCGAACGCAAGAGTTTCGCAAACAGGCTTTGTGAGACTGACTAGTAGAGGAGTTGGGTGTTCGGTATCACACGGGCTGTGAGTATGCGACATCGCAATAATTAGCCTTGAGTGCAAGTGGGAGATTGTTGGAGATAGTGCCCTCAGAGTCAATTATTGGATCACAGGCACGTGATTGCAATGATTGAGGGAGGACCTATCCCGGTAGGACAGTCTTACTCAAGATGATAGTATGCTATCTGGTTTGCCTTTATCATCGTGTACTGCTTCAGGTGACCTGATAAGTCGCTATTACACGTTGATAGAGCCCCTAGGATTCTTGCTTGACTGCCAGCAGTATGAGGGTGATCATATAAGTGAGAGCTGGAGTCTATAAGCACATCCTTAAATGGTCCCTAGTCGTAGGAGTTTCGAGACAGGGCATCGATTCTCCAAAGTAGACTAGTGTATACAGTCGAGACCCCGACAAGGGGCGGTGGCCGGTCTCACAAGCCACTGGTGTCAGTTGGTTCACCTAAGATGTATACAGGTGCTCATTGGGTTATGAGTACACCGGACAGGACTCGCCGGGAACATGCTAGTTGGTCATATACCAGACGTCAGATGGCAGTTCCCTGGTGACATGTGTGCAGGTTAGTTCATCGACCTGGAGATCGTCATTTGTCTCGTGTGAGTTCCCACTGTACTTTGATTACTACCCTACCACGGCTCAAAGGAGTCGTGCAAACAGGTTTTAGTTGGGTACAGTCCCGAGCCACATGGAGGCAGTGAGCGTATCTTCAGGGGTTCGTCTCTCCCGGTATTGGGGGTGAGGTCGTGCTGTGTCTAGGAGAGCCATTACACGAAGTCCTTGGCCAAGGTAAGGAGATTTACTGGTAGGTATTCCAGTAGTATCTCAGGGTGTTCTGGGCTACACTCCGACACGACTTGTACCGCTTTTGGGGGTCTGACTTTTACCAACCCCTTAGGCCCGCCATGCGATGCTCATAGACGAACGGACCGGACTGTACGGATATTGTCACTGACAGGCTCAGTAGGGTTGTCAGGCTGAGTTCACTCACAGACATCCCTTTTAGTCAATACCTGGTAGCCCGTTATGTATTGGCTTATACCTCTAACGTGCTAGTGGTTAAATCCACAACTAAGGTGTTGACGAGTCTTTAGAGTCCCCCACATTCAGTTACTCAGCTTTCGGGCGAAACGCTGTAGAGGCCGTATGGAGATATGGCAGGGTTCGATCAGATACGTGCGGTATTGCACGGATCATGATCGGGCGGTTTTTACTAGCCGGCTTTGGCTTAAGCCGGATCCTAGTATTTGATAGTGTAGTTTTGTCTCTTTGCATTTGTATCCGGACGGAATACAGATGCGGGTGTGTATGCACAGTATCGGGGTTTTCCTGTAATTTATTACGGGACCAGTTTTCTGGAGTTGCCAGTTTGCATTCCGTTCCGGCCGGTTTTCCTTTGTTCTTTCCCGGCCGGACTTTTCCGATGGAGGGGGTTATTTGCAAGTTTGCAAATAACACTTTGTAGAGGATATATTTGCATAAGGATTGATATGATAAGCATCTTTGCTTTTCATGCATTTATTGTGACAAGAATGAATTTGATTTTGCATTAATGAGATTTGAGTGGGCATGGGTGTGATGGCATTTGGAAATGGGCCGGCCACTGTTGGAATGATGGAGATGAGTGGATTAATTTATATTGATTGCATTGAGCTCATTTATAGGGGTGCTGGAATTGTTTTGAGGAATTAATTTATATTTATATGATGGCATTGTGTTAAAATATAAAATTGCTGGAGTGAAACATAAGGGAGTGTGCAGGGAATTTTTCCTTTCATAAATTTCGTGGGTCCCCCCCCTCCCTTGAGTGTGCAGGAAAATATGTGTGCTTTGGGGAATATGAGTTGTTGGATTAATTGCTGGAGGTTGAAGTTTGGTAAAGGATTTTTTCTTGAGGTGGGAATAAATATCTTGGTGGATGAATAATTAATGCACACTTCACTCTTTAGTTTTCTAGAGAGCTCAATGTGCTGGCTTCATTCCAATTTTCCAGTGAGCAAAAATGAGGTGCTGGCTTCATTTTCATTTTTCCAGAGAGCCTTTTCTCTTGGTTGGCCGAGCTCATTTTGCTAGTGATGCTCCATTCTTCATCAAGTTTTCATCCATGATTATTCTTGCAAAAATTCCTCCATACATGGCAACCCCTTAAACCCCAAAGAGACAAGTTTCTACATTATTCTGCAGCAAATCTTGGGCGCGTCGGCTAGCCAACTTCGCGCCCGAGTTGCCTCGGTATAGAGGCGGGAGCCCGTAAAAGAATCCGGCCACGTGGTGCCCTTCCGGCGAGATGGCGACCACCGAAGTTTCCGCGGGAGATCGGGACGACGGAGAGAAGACCGGAGGACTCAGATCTGTCGGTATATCTCTCTTCCCCTTCTCTTTGTAGTTAGCTAGATTTAGTTTAATGGCCCGATCCGGGTTTAGTGCGCGGTGGTGCCGGTTTTCTAAGTTCGCAAAATTAAAGTTTATCACCGCTTCCGCATTCCGGCGTCGGTTTGACGGCCGGAGCGCCGCCGTGCACTTACATATCCGTCCACCTCTCCGAAGATGCCAAGTTGATTTATGGCACCGTATATCGAAGGTTTAGACGGATGCGTCCGATGTAGCAGACTTCGTCAGATTCCCCCTCGTTTGAGGGGTTTTTGATTGTGGGGACGCTCTTCCCTGCAGGCGCAAGCCCCTGCAGTTAATTACGCTACCGCATTGCGGTAACAACTTTCTCCTTCTCCAGATGGTCACTTCGTGTCGTGGGTGTTTGTTTTGTTGCCCGTGGATTGTTTACGGAGACCGAGTTATGTCGTCGCCCGTAGGGCGTGGACTAGTCCAAATCCGTATTATCTTAGATTTGGGTTTGGGGGTTTGGTTTGAGGATACGTCAGCCGTACTCGAGGCTGAGATCGACTCAAACGTTTGTTAAGGATACGTTAGTCTAACTTTGTGACTAAGATCAACTTAACGGGATCGTTTAGATCCGGCAAAGGAGCGTTTGGGCTCTATTGTTCCAGTTTAGGGACATAGTGGTCCATCGTATGTATGGCCGTCGGGACCCATCACCTCTCTGACGACGTTGAAGGATTACAACGACGGATGTCAGAGGAGCTCAGAGATGTACCCTCGAGCCAGAGTTAATTGGGGGGATTCATAGTCCAGTCTGTTTGAAGGTTTAAGGATACGTTAGCCATCTTTGAGGCTAAGATCAACTTAAACGGGACCGTTTAGATCCGACAAAAGAGCATACGGGGCTCTATTGTTCTAGTTTAAAGACATTGCGGTCCATGGGTAGTTTAAGGACGTTGCGGTCCATGGGTAGTTTAAGGACATTGCGGTCCATTGTTAGTTTTAAGACATCTCGGTCAAGGTTAAGGACGTCGTAGTCCATGGGTTTAAGGACCCCACAGTCCATTGTTAGTTTTAAGACATCTCGGTCAAGGTTAAGGACGTCGTAGTCCATGGGTTTAAGGACCCCACAGTCCGGTATGTGCTCTGGATGCTTCACACGGTTCACTGCCGTGCTCTGCGAGGACCAGGCTCCACTCTGGACGTTTTCCACGGGGTCAAAGAGTGACATTATCCGCGTTCCACGTAACTAGGAATTTTGCATTAAACACGGGTTTAAGGACCCCACAGTCCGTATCAATGTGTGGTCGTCGGGACCCGTCACCTCTTTGAAGACATTGAGGGATTACAATGCCAAGTATCAAAGGAGTGAAGAGATGTACCCTAGAACCGGAGTGGATTAAATAGTCCTTGGCCCAATTTGGGATCAAGACGAATTAATTATGTTATGAGTCCATTGGCCCAGTTAATCACAAATTGAGGACTTATGGCCATCTTGGGCTAAGTCCAATCAGGAGAGGCTTTGCCTCTATCCATTTAGGCCAATTGGGCCAAAGCCTAGTGTTAAACACTACAGAGCGGTCAGTGTTGAACACTGGGAATGAGGTTGACAAGTTAGTGTTTAACACTAAGAGATAATTGGTGTTTAACACCAGCAACAAGGCTTTTCAAATTAGTGTTAAACACTAAAACAGATCAGTGTTGAACACTGCAAATAAAGCTTTTTAATTAGTGTTGAACACTAAGGCCCAACAGTGTTTTAACACTGGGTTCGAGAGTTTCAATTTAGTGTTAAACACTAAGGCAAGAGGGGTCACGTGGCAGCACGTGAGAGCGCCCTCCCTTCATTTATTCTGCTGAGATTATCGCGTCTTTCAGAGCATCACGTGTCATCACGTGATGGGCATTCAAATGCCTATGTATTAGAGCTTCTGCCAAGGGTCACGTGGGTCACGTGGGGTGCTGCCTCAAAGGGGCTTTCTGCAGATCTCTTGGGGGGGTCACGTGGTGACACGTGACCCTGCCTCTATGTCTGTTGTTTTTAGAGGATCTGTTAATCTTTTCCAGGAATTAAATTCCTCGTAGGGTTAAACCCTGACAGTGATTTCAGAGGAATTAAATTCCTACTTTCTCTTAAAGGTTTACATTCTGAATAGAGTTGGACTCTGAATTTTCTGCAGGAATTAAATTCCTTGTTCATGTGAAGAATCAAATAGGGTTAAACCCTAACAAAAGGTTTTTTAGGAATTTGAACTTCGGGCATGCCAGAATCCTCTGTTAAATTATGATTAAAGGGATTAAATTCCCGTTGTTTCAACAGAACTATGTTCTTAATTAGGGTTAAACCCTGTTTCTTTTTGTTCTGAAGGAATTAAATTCCCATGATACAGGGTCAAGCCCTAATTTTATTTTAAAGGAATTAAATTCCTATAGTTCTGTGAGAATTAAATTCTCATGCTTGCATTCCCTCTCTATGTTTTGGATCTGCATGGCAGGATCTCAACCCATTGAGAATTAAATTCTCAATCTCAAGGGAGATGTGCACTTTGCAGATCCTCTATCAAAGCGAGAAGAAATATGTTCTTCTGTTTTATGTATCAGAGTTAAACTCTGTTGAGAATTAAATTCTCTTTTTCTTTCAAGGAGCTTTTCCTTTCTTACCTAGGGTTTTTGCAGAAGATCCAAGTTTCTCCAAGTATCGAAGCTTTCTTCCTTTTCTTTTTCTCTCCCTGTCTCTGTATATATATCTCTTTTTGTGTCTCTTGGCTCCTATTTATAGGAGAGGCAGCCGAGTCAATTAGTTTTTTACGAATCTTCATTGAGAGATTTGATTTGCATCCATCATTCGTTTTGGACCTTTGGATTATTAGGTGAATTTTATTCACCATTGGATTTCAAGTCCCGGGATTCTCCTTTGTTGTTTCGGTTAGATTTAAAGGGGAAATCTTTCCAAACCCGAGATTTTCCCATAGATAGATGATATTTCATCACCTCTGAATCTTTAATTCGATCTGCTCCATATAATTACTTTCCTTTGGAAAGATTTGATTCTCCTTCAGAATTTAATTCTGTTGACAAAATGGGCTTTGAAAGCCGGTCACGTGTGACCACGTGACCCATGGTCACGTGTGGGCACGTGACCCCCTTGGAACGAGCCTTCCTCTTTCTTTTGCGCTCTGTCTTCTGATTGTTGCTTAAACGTCACGTGCCACCACGTGACCCCTGGTCACGTGTGAGCACATGACCCTTGTTTGAACTCTTTTTCCTTAGTTCATCTGGAGAACGAGTCTGCTGCTTTGAACGTCACGTGCCAACACGTGACCCTGGTCACGTGGGAGCACGTGACCTCTTCTGAAGCCTTTTCCTTGACTTGATCAGGGAACCGGTGTGCCTTTGACGTTTGCATTTAAATGTCACGTGCCGACACGTGACCCTTTCTGAAGCCCTTTCTTTGATGTAGTTGGAAAACTGGACCTGACCTGATGATGCTTTTAGGTGTCACGTGCCAACACGTGACCGCTAGTCACGTGTAAGCACGTGACCCTCTTCTGAAGCTTTTCCCAGAAGCTTTCCTGATTTTAAATCAGGAAACAAATGCCCCCACAGCGTTGTTCTCACGTGTCTGCACGTGAGTGCAACGCTGTCACCTCTTGTGACCGTTGGATTCCTCTAGGGATCTGGGGAGATGAAACGTTTTCATTGTCTTCTATAAATACCTCTATCTCTTCATAGGAGCCTTCACTTTGTTCATCTTCTTCTTCTGAGAACTTCTTCCTTGAGAATTTAATTCTCGCTTCCAGTGCTTAGTTCTCTGTCTTGAAACAGTCTGCAGAGTTTAACTCTGTTCGAAAAGAATCCTTTTCTTCAGGTAATGTTTTTGGACAACGATGGACCTTCACATTCCTCTGGATTTTAAATCCAAAACAAGGGTTTTTACCCTTTTTTCTTCATATTTTTCCATAAGAACATGAAACCGCTTAACCTTCAAACTGTAGATCTTTTAGGGTTTAGATGATCCTTGGGGAGATGATGATGGCGTTTCAACTCCATGGAATTTAATTCCATCAAAAATGTTTCTGGGAATTTAATTCCCTTTTCTCAATAAGGAATTTAATTCCAATGAAGAACTCAGTTTTCTTCACACAGAGGCTTCCTGGGGTCTCTTGGCCCGAGGCTGTTCTTCTGCAATTAATGCGATGGGGTTTTTGTAATGATGTCTTCTGTGGGAATTTAATTCCTCTGATTTTGTTGGGTTCATTGTAGAGCCTTAGACAGATCTTGTTGAGGGGAATGTGCATGGTCATCATTTTTTATTAAATGAGGATATTCCTTTTGTTTTATTGTAACTGTTTGGTCTCAATATTAATGAGCCGTCATCCGGATTCTGTGGGGCCCATATGTTTTGTGGCCAATGGTCACAGAAAACTCTGCTGTAGCTTTCTTTAACTAGTCTTCATGTTTATGCATGAATATATATCGCTGACTTTCCTTTTAACGGTCTCCCTTTATTGGATTTCAGGTGCGATGGCTTCTGTTCCACGCTTTCCCTTTTCTCGCTCGGAGGCGGCTTTTCCTCAGTCACCATCTGATGAGGAGGCGATGGCGATGATTCGGGCCCATGACCCGAACTGCACCAACCTTCTTCAATGGGGATCTTGGTATAGTCAGATTATTCAGGGTCGTCGCAGTTTTCTCTGCGCGGTGCCAACGGAGCCCACTTTCCCCTTTTTACCGATGGATCCTCCAAGGACAACTTTTGCTGTGGAAATGCCCAACTGGACTCCAACGGGGAGGCTTGAGCCTTCGACGACCGGTATTCCGAACCATCCGATTCCGGCCATAGACATCTTGGGGCGGCGTATCTGCCAGGGTGAGGCCCACCCGTGGGGGCAAATTTATAAGATAGGGCTCACTCCCCGGCATCCTACGGGCTATCTTCTCTGGGCTCGCTACATCCTTTCTGCCCATCGTGCGCGGTTGCAGAAAGTCGGGCTTTATCAGGCCATATACGCGTCACTATTCCATTATAAGTCCCCGCATGCCTGGTGGGTTAAGGCGTTTTTGAACCAATGGAATCTTCCCACCAACACTTTCATTCTAGGAGATCGTGAGGTCTCGATCTCTCTTGCAGAATTTTATGAAATCTCGGGATTACCAATCAGGGGCGCACTGTATGATGAGTTGTTGCCTCCTGACGAGTATGTCTTCGAGCCCGAGTCTGCACCGGTTGACGGCCTGTCCGCTGAGAATGCTGTTCGCCATAAGCACCCCAGTTTAATTAAGGCCCTAGGCATCTTCGACCGATTATTCACCGAGTCCGAGGAGCAGGGTGTCACTTTCAAGAGCTTCATTGCTTGTTTCCTTCGTGAGGACGCCTTATCGAAAACAGCCCCGAAGTTTGCCAACATTTGGGACCCCTTTGGGTTCGGTCCGAAGAGGTTGCCGACCAACGAGTCAGACCTACCTCAATATTACATCCCTATTATATCGCCGATATCTTTTGAATCCATTGCTGTCCCGGGCATGGACGAGGAGACGTTCTTTGTGGGGTTTGTTAGTGTCTGGCTTAGTTGGTTCGTTATCCCCATGCATCGCCGCTTCATGAGAGCCTCGGTCATCTACCCGGCTCATCGTATTGCTGAGGGGATGCGGTTGGCCATCGGCATCCCGGCCTTGGCGCACCTCTATAATGGATTGGGCACCGCAGCTAATACCTCTACTCCTGGCGTGGACGTAGTGAACTTTTCGCTTCATTATTTCACGTCGTGGATCGAAATGCATGTGCTGGGGTCTTTTGCTATGCATCAGAGGCCCGCCTTTTACGACGCCTATCCCTTCCCGCGACTTATGCGACTGGTGGGTGCTTCTGCTGCCGACCCGACTCAATTTGGGGCCATTCGGGTGCTAATTTCTCCTCATGCCACTGCTGGCGGGTTGGTTTTTTACTGATCGGGTCTTGTCTACTCCTTCGGGTCCCGTCCAACAACTCTAGGACCAGTCGAAAGACAACGCGCCTTCTCTGAAGCCCCGGGAGGCCACGCATTTGTATGCAATTAGACCGGGTTACTTGGTGTTTCGCCAGGACAGTGCGGCTCTTTTCATGCGGTACAATCCGCATCGATTTGCCCGACAGCTCGGATACGACCAGGGCGTTCCTTTCGAGGCTTTTATAGTTGCCCCGATCCCTTCGCTCGATGCTGTTCGCGATGCCGCTCATCATTTCATGAGGCTGAATACTGGCTCTCATTTCATGGTCCCTGAAGCCGAGTACATGCCCCGATGTGTGGGCGCGTTTACGGGTTGGTATCTTCATTGGGTCAGCCCAATCATTCTTGAGGAAAGGAGGGTGCTTCTCGGCCATGATACCCTTCCTCTGGTTCCTGGGGCTAAGCTACGACCGAGGGTTCCAGTCCGCTTTCCTTTGAGGGAGATTGGCACCGCGCTCATTCCGGGGGAGTCCGGGGTAGACCTTACTCCAATAGCTGGTATGCCCTTGGGTTCTCGATCGCGAGGTAAACGGGCCCCAGTAGTAGCACCCTTGCCGGTGGCGACACCGCCCCCCGTGGCGTCAACAATGGCGATGTCGTCCTCGGTTGTGACACCGAGCGAGAGTAACAGGGATGAGGGCGCTAAGGGCGATGTGGGCCAGCGCCGCCCTAAGGCTTCGCGAGGGAGGAAGCGGTCATCCTCAGCGACCGGCTCTGGGTCTAAACGGCGGAGGAAAGCGGCTACTGCCCCGCTTGATTCTGTGGTGGAGTCTGAGCCTATCCTTGAAGACGAACCATTGGCCCTGCAAGGGTCAGACGCTGGACTTCTCTTCCCGAGTTCAGCTAATGAGGAGGCTGCACAGTTGGCCGAGGCCATACGGCGCTCAAAAGACGCGTCTCATAACGCCAAGGTTCCGAAGAAGTCTTATCCCGCTGTAATTTTCTACGAAGACCCTTCGTGGATTCGGCGGCGATTTATCGGCCCTTTGGAGGAATGGGGGGAAAGGGCTTTGAAGCAGGCCGCTTCAGAAGACGCAGCTGATGCACTCTCTTTATGGACCGGCGGTCATGAGTCTACCCTTGAACCCCGGCGAGCCCACCTCCTTGAGAAGGAGCAGCGGCTTGAAGAAGCCATATTGAGGGCTTCTTTGCGTATAGGTACGTTGTGCTTCCTTTGTAGTCTTTCCGATTATTTATGCCTGTGCATATGTATCATTATTCTTATTTGAATCGTGCAGAATCTTCGACGCTGGGGGAGCTCCCTACGGGCCCATTAAAGCTAAAGCCCGCCAAAATTCTCAATGAGGCCTTGCGGGATATGGAGGGGGCTGACGAGGCTGCTCCTCTCATGGTGGAACTTCCAGCGGCGGTTCTTGATCAGGGAGTGCTTGCCCCTTTGGAGGAGGCTCCTTTGGAGGCCGCCGCCCCAATGACTCCTACTGCGAGCGGCCCAAAGGCTGGGAGCGAGGTAGTCGGGACTACTCTTCCTTTGTTGGGGCCTGAGGTCATGGCGGAGACCGTTGAAGCTGCTATCCCCCCGGCTTAGAATGGGAGGACTGTTGAAGGTATTCCTCCGTGTTTTAATTTAGCAACCCCTTCATAGTCTGAACTTTTTTATCTTTCCCAGAATTGCGCGGTTTGGCGACCATGATCGCGGATCTGTCGCCTCGACAGTCATTTCAGCGTTTATTGGAGATGGCAGTTCCGCAGGCGATCTCCCCTCAACGCATTGTCCTCTCGTCTGGGCAAGGTTGGTGTCGTCCATCCCTTCTCATAGCATCGTCGTTATTTTGCGTACTGACATTGATGTTTTCTACAGTTCTGGAAGCCGATGATGAGGTCGAGGTTCTCGAAGGGCCAGGGGAGCCTTCAGCTCCTACTTGCACGACTGTAGGTGAGTGACATCTCATTGCACTCTCACTCGTTCTTTGATTAAGAATTTTGCTGACGTCTTCCAAATTTGAACAGCTCTGCCAGTCTCCACGGCGTTGGAGTCGCGCATCGTGATGCCACCTGGCCCTTATGCCTTGCGGGCTTCAGAACGCTTGGCCCAATTAAGCCTCGTCTCCTTGTCGTCTCTGATCGAGGAGCTTCATGCTGGCAGCACGACCACGGCTGAAGCATTCGCTGCCGAGGCTAACGGTTCTCTTCCTTTTCTTGCCACCTACCACAGCGAAGAGGTGGTGTGAGTTTGGGTGGAGTTCTGCCGGCGAGTGGAGGCTTGCCTGCACGCCCTTGAATGTTCTTACCTTTCCTCGGAGGCCGTGGCTGCAAAGGCGGAGTTACGGGGGCTGATAGCACGGTGCGCGGCAAACATGACGTCATGTGAGAAGAGGCTCGGTCGCAAGTTCTCGGAAAGGGAGCTAGCCTCCAAGGCGCTGGGCGAGCTCCAAGCCAATCTCACAGTCAAAGCCAACAAAGCGTATGAACTCTGGCGGGTGCTTCAGGAGTCCATCAAAGAGGTGGTGGCTCTCGATAAAGCTGCCACGTTCACTCGTGAGAGGGTCAAGGCTCATAAGGCCACTGAGAAAGAGCTTGAAGCCCGGCTCGCTTCATATCAGGCCCAACAAGCTCAGGCGGAGGCTCGTCTTTTGGAGATCTTGCGTCATGAAGCCGTGGTCCAGCAAAAGCAGGATGAGCTGACCAAGCTGCTGAATCGCCTGCCGGCTTGAAACATTTGTATCTTTTCCTTCCTTTTTGTACGTACTCATGGATAAGAGTATTTTCTTTTTGTTTCTTTCATGAATTGTACTTTGTACCCATTTTGGTTTATGAATAAAAGATACATTTTTCTTCTCGATGGTGTATCCCCCTTTTTATTGAATGTATTCTGCGGATATTCTATCTCGATCTTCTTGCAGGACAGCAATGGCTTAGGATTCAGGGTTAAGATCTGCTTCCTAAGACTTTTGCATTTTACGAGCCACGGGGGTCTCATAAAGAGTTTTTCTCCTTACAGGTCGAGAGGATCCCATAGGTGTAAGTTCTTCTTAAAGATCGTGAGGATCCTTAAGCGGGTCTTCCCTTGAGAGTCGTAAGGATCTCGCAAGAGAGTTTTTCTTCCTTACAGGTCGTGAGGGCCTGCAGGTGCCGGATGTGATCACCCTTATCCGTGTTTCACGGAGTCAGGGGTCTATTAAGGTATCGTAGTTTAAAGACATCACGGTCAAGGTTAAGGACCTCATAGTCCGTGGATTTAAGGACTCCACAGTCCGCTGTTAGTTTTAAGACATCACGGTCAAGGTTAAGGACCTCATAGTCCGTGGGTTTAGGGACTCCACAGTCCGGTGTTTGGTTGCAGGGACCCGTCACCTCTTTGAAGACGTTGAGGAATTACAACGCCGGGCATCAAAGGAGTGAAGAGATGTACCCTTAGGCCAAGGCAGAATCCATAGGGAATCGGGGTGGTTGATCGTTAGTTTTAAGACATCACGGTCGAGGTTAAGGACATCATAGTCCGTGGATTTTAAGGACTCCACAGTCCGGTATTTGCTCTGGATGCTTCACACGGGTTCACTGCCGTGCTTGGCGAGGACCAGGCTCCGCTCTGGACGTTTTTCACGGGGTCAAAGAGTGACATTATCTGCGTTCCACGTAACCAGGAATTTTGCACTAGATGCTTCACACGGGCTCACTGCCGTGCTCGGCGAGGACTAGGCTCCGCTCTGGATGCTTCGCACGGGTTCACTGCCATGCTATGCGAGGACCAGGATCCGCTCTGGACGTTTTCCACGGGGTCAAAGAGTGACATTATCCGCGTTCCACGTGACCAGGAATTTTGCACTAGATGCTTCACACGGGTTCACTGTCGCGTTAGGCGAGGACCAGGCTCCGCTCTGAACGTTTTCCACGGGATCAAAGAGTGACATTATCCGCGTTCCACGTGACCAGGAATTTTGCACTAGATGCTTCACACGGGTTCACTGCCGTGCTCGGCGAGGACTAGGCTCCGCTCTGGACGTTTTCCACGGGGTCAAAGAGTGACATTATCCGCGTTCCACGTGACCAGGAATTTTGCACTAGATGCTTCACACGGGTTCACTGCCGCGTTCGGCGAGGACTAGGCTCCGCTCTGGACGTTTTCCACGGGGTCAAAGAGTGACATTATCCGCGTTCCATGTGACCAGGAATTTTGCACTAGATGCTTCACACGGGTTCACTGCCGTGCTCAGCGAGGACTAGGCTCCGCTCTGGATGCTTCGCACGGGTTCACTGCCATGCTCTGCGAGGACCAGGATCCGCTCTGGACGTTTTCCACGGGGTCAAAGAGTGACGTTATCCGCATTCCACGTGACCAAGAATTTTGCACTAGATGCTTCACACGGGTTCACTGCCGCGTTAGGCGAGGACTAGGCTCCGCTCTGGACGTTTTCCACGGGGTCAAAGAGTGACATTATCCGCGTTCCACGTGACCAGGAATTTTGCACTAGATGCTTCACACGGGTTCATTGCCGTGCTCGGCGAGGACTAGGCTCCACTCTGGATGCTTCGCACGGGTTCACTGCCATGCTCTGCGAGGACCAGGATCCGCTCTGGACGTTTTCCACGGGGTCAAAGAGTGACATTATCCGCGTTCCACGTGACCAGGAATTTTGCACTAGATGCTTCACACGGGTTCACTGCCGCGTTAGGCGAGGACTAGGCTCCGCTCTGGATGCTTCGCACGGGTTCACTGCCATGCTCTGCGAGGACCAGGATCCGCTCTGGACGTTTTCCACGGGGTCAAAGAGTGACATTATCCGCGTTCCACGTGACCAGGAATTTTGCTGAATATATCCGCATTTCACGGGATGAAGGTTTGACTGTTGGCGATATGTATACCACCGAGCCATGGAACTGGGAGTTGCCGCTGTTCCGCTTAGCTTGAAGTTGTGTCCGTTGTTACAAGACGAGTGTTGGGATGATCTCTAGGTCGCTTGTGGCCCGTCGAGATTTAGCTTCGTTCTTTGGTGAAACCTGGGGGAGGGAGGTACGTTCCCTTTTTGTTTATGCCATTGGATTGTATACAGGGTGTGATGGAACATCGTCTGTAAGGCATACATTTTATTTTTATTTTATTTCTTTTTCCGCGATGCTCTATCGTTTCAGCTTTTATATCGCGAAGGTTGCGATTGCCCCATCATTTCGGCTATTTTTCGCGGTGCCCAATCATTTCGGCTATTTATTTATTTTCTACTCGCTGCTTTTTATTGCGAGTTGCCCCATCATTTCGGCTATTTTTTATGCCTTCATCTTACTTGCTGCTTTTTATTGCAAGTTGCCCCATCATTTCGGTTATTTTGTAGGCATGTGTGGCTTGCTAGCTTTTTCGCCGCAAGCTCGGATTTTGGACACCGATGTTGGCATCAGCATCGCTGCAACTGGGATGTTGCCAGGAGCGAATCATCATTTGCCATGAAAGAACTTGGGATTTGATACCGGTTTAGGCATCAGCATCGCTGCAACTGGAATATTGCCAGGAGCGAATCATCATTTGCCTCTGTCGATGTTGAACAAAGGTGGCTTAGCAAATAGGGTTAAGGTCCTGTCGACTAAGGCTTTTGACTTCATGAGCCGTAAGGGTCTCACAAAGGTATTTCTCCCTACAAGTCGTGAGGATCTTGCAGGTGTATTTTCTCCTTAGGGATCGTGAGGATTCCTAAGTGTATGTTCCTCTGTAAGTCGTAAGGATCCTACAAGAGGGTTTTCTCCTTATGGGTCGAGAGGACCTACAAGGGTTGCTCATCATATGGGCATATCCCTAGTCACGGGTGGGACTTTGCTGGGGAAATGTTTATTCGCGCCCGTGGATTGTATACAAGGGTCAGTATTGAGCCTCTTGTAGGGCAATATCGAAGGTTGTGGAGGATTTGCTTAAGAACAGGTTCAGGCTTCTGTAACTTAAGACTTTCAAATCTCATGAGCCGTGAGGGTCCCATAAGAGAATTCTCCTTACGAGTCGTGAGGATCTCGTAAGTGTATTTTCTCCTTAGGAATCGTGAGGATCCCTAAGTGTGTTGCTCCTTTGTGAGTCGTAAGGATCTCACGCAGGTGGTTTCTCCTTACAAGGTCGAGAGGACCTTACAAGTGTCTTTTAACGAGGTTGCGCCCTTTCGGGTTTTCACAAACACTCGCCGGTAGTCCTGCTGTTTTTACTCACGGAGCCCTTTTGGGTTTTCATCCGTGCCCATTTTGCTTATGGACATACCGTTTTTTTTATTCTTTTTCACTTTTTTTTTTACAAGGTCGCGCCCTTTCGGGTTTTCACGAACACTTGCCGGCAGCCCTGCTGTTTTTACTCACGGAGCCCTTTCGGGTTTTCATCCGTGCCCATTTTGCTTATGGACATACCGTTTTTTTTTATTCTTTTTCATATATTTTTTTTTTATTTCTTCTTTCTCTTTCCCTTTTTTTTTATCTCGTCAGCCTAAAGATGCTGCAGTAGTAGTTTTAGGGACGTTTCGGTCCGTCGTTAGTTTAAGGACGTTTCGGTCCGCCGATAGTTTAAGGACGTTTCGGTCCGCCGTTAGTTTAAGGACGCTTCGGTCCGTCGTTAGTTTAAGGACGTTTCGGTCCGTCGATATGGGAAGGCTGGCTGCTGCTTGTAAAGTCTGAGCCTAGGAAGATAGTGAGCGGACATAGTCGTCGTCATCTATCATTGACCCAGGCTGTGGCTTATTAAGCATAGTATTTCTTTAAGAAGCGGCCGTTTATTGGCCTGAAAGGCCTTTCACCGTGCATGTCCATGAGTAGGTAGGCTCCACCCTGGTAGACCTTGTCTATGGTGTACGGGCCTTCATAGTTTGGCTCAAATTTTCCTCGCTTGGCACGATTGGGGATCATAGGTCTTTTGACCACTAGTACGAGTTCGCCTTGGCAGAATGTCCTCGGCCCGGTCAATCTTTCGTACGAGCGTGTCATCTTTGCTTTGTAGGCCTCTAGATGTTGTTGCGCTATGAGCCGGGTTTCATCGAGGGCATCAAGCTCCTCAAGCCGAAGGTGAGCATTTTCTTCGTTCGTCAGCTCGTGGTGGACTGCTACTCGTAGAGAGGGTAACTCTATCTCGAGGGGGAGCACTGCTTCCGTCCCAAATACCAACGCGTACGGCGTTGTGTTCGTGGCCGTCTTGAATGTAGTTCGGTAAGCCCAAAGGGCTTCTTGCAGCCTTTCGTGCCAGTCTCTCTTATTCCTAGAAACGGTCTTTTTTATGATCTTCATCAAGGTCTTATTGAAGGCCTCGGCCAGACCGTTAGCTCGTGGATTGTAAACCGAAGAATATCTCCAGTCTATATTGTGCTGCTGTGCGAAGCGGCTAATCTTATGGCTTCGGTAGGCCGGCCCATTATCGGAGATAATCCGCCGTGGAGTTCCGAACCGATAGATGACGTGCGTCTTGAAGAAATGGAGGATATTCTCCGTCTTCACTTCCTTCAGTGGTACTGCTTCTGCCCATTTGGAGAAGTAATCAGTTGTCGCCAGGATAAAACGGTGACCCCGGGATGATGCTGGCTCAATGGGGCCGACTATGTCAGTCCCCCACATTTCGAATGGCCAACTAGCCAGCGTTGGGTGCAGTGGATTCGGATGTTGGTGGATGAAGTCTCCATGAATCTGGCATGAGTGGCATTGTTTCGCATACTCGAGGCAGTCCTGGATCATCGTGGGCCAGTAATAACCCATCCGTTTGATTTTTAACTTCATCTTTGGGCCTGCTTGGTGAGAACCGCAAAGTCCGTCATGAACTTCCTGAATGACTCTTTCTGCTTCGTCAGGTCCTAAGCATCTCAGCCATAGAGAATCAAACGATCTCTTGTATAGAATATCGTTGACGAAAGCGAAAGATAAAGCTCGTTTCATGAGCTGATGTCTTGAGGACGCTTCTTCGGGCATTCGGTGGGACTTAAAGTAGTCTATGAAGACTTCCCTCCAGTCTTCGGCCTTCTCATGGTCTTTTATTTGTAGGGTCGTCTGCTCAGTCGTTCCCTTTTCTTTGCATGACTCCGGAGATATTTCGGCCGGGGCGAGCACTCGACGGCTTTGTACCACGATTCTGACGTCATCAAGGTTCTCGTCAGCCAGTTCTTTAGCAAGTTTAGCCAACGCGTCTGCTTTGCTGTTTTCCGCGCGGTATGTTCTCCAAAGTATAGGAGGGAATTTGGGTCAATAGGTGTCGCACCCTTTCGCCGTACTTCACCAACTCTGGCTTGCACGTTTGGTAGTCACCATTTACTTGACTAACGACCAGCTGAGAATCCCCGTATATAAGGAGGTCTTCAATTCCCATGTCGATGGCGATCTCGAGGCCTGCTATCAGAGCTTCGTATTCAGCTTCATTGTTTGTCCTCGGCTCTGTTAAGGAGAAGGCGAAGCGCATTATCCCTCCTTGTGGAGTTGCAAAGATGAGGCCTATCCCTGATTTGATCATTGGGATACCTCGTTTCTGTTTCTTTATGGAGGACGCTCCATCGAAATAGAGTTCCCATCGGGCGCTTCCGCCGCTAATCGCATCAAATGCATGCTCGTCCGGCAAATCACAGTTCAGAGGAGAATCGGCCGGTATCGGGTGCTCGGCGAGGAAGTCGGCAATGGCCTGGCCTTTCACTGCCTTGAGAGGTTGATACGTTATCGAGAACTCCATCAAGAGCAGGGCCCACTTAGCGAGTCGTCCCGTCAATATGGCTTTCGACATCAAGTACTTAAGGGGATCCACCTTTGAAATGAGACGGACTTCATGCGCCAGCGCATAGTGCCTGAGCTTTGTTATCGCGAAGATTAACGCCAAGCAATGTTTTTCAATGGGAGAGTAGTTGCTTTCTGCCCCCAGTAGAACTCGACTTAAGTAGTAGAGTGCTCTCTCTTTCCCTTGATCGTTCTCTTGTGCCCATAATGCGCCCAAGGAACCTTCGAGGGCGGTTGTATAAAGAATGAGGGGTTTTCCCTTGACCGGCGCGGCCAACACCGGAGGGTTCTGCAGGTACTGCTTGATCTCGTCTAGTGCACCTTGGCATTTGTGATCCCAAACGAATGGAGTTCCCTTTTTCATCAGGTGGCTGTAAGGACGGCATTTGCCCGAAAGATTAGCGATAAACCGCCGGATGTACGCGAGCTTCCCTTGGAGAGACCGCAACTGCTTGAGGGTTCTTGGCGGAGGCATTTCCATGATCGCTTTAATCTTTGACGGATCTATTTCAATACCTCAGTGTCGAACGATGAATCCCAGGAATTTGCCCGAGGAGACTCCAAACGCGCATTTGAGGGGATTCATTTTCAAATTATATTGCCGAAGGCGTCGAAATACAGTCTCCAGATGCTTTAAATGCTCTTCGTATGACATGCTCTTTACTACGAGGTCATCGATATAGCACTCGACGATGTCATGTATGAGGTCGTCGAAGATCTTTGTCATGGCCCTTTGATAGGTAGCGCCAGCGTTCTTTAGACCAAAGGGCATAACCCTGTAGCAGAATATACCTAAAGGGGTCCGGAAAGCGGTGTGCTTCTGGTCTTCGGGATGCATCTTTATCTGATTGTATCCTGATGAACCGTCCATAAAGGAGAAAACCTCGTGAGTGGACGTGTTATCTATCATTAGCTCGGTTACCGGCACCGGGAAATCGTCCTTTGGACATGCTTTATTGAGATCCCTGAAATCCACGCATATGCGTACCGTCCCATTCTTCTTCATTACCGGGACGATATTGGCGATCCAGTCGGGATATTGGACTTCTTGGATAAATCCAGAATCGATCAGCTTCTTGACTTCGGCGTTGATGCTCATCTCAAGCTCGAGTCGCATCCTCCTTGGCGCCTGCTTGACTGGCTTGATATCTGGGGATATTGCTAATTTATGCACAGCAATCTCCGGATCTAATCCTGGCATCTCGGAGTAGTTCCACGCGAAGCAATCTTTATGCCGTAGAAGCACGTTCTTTAACGCAGCCACCCTTTCTTCAGATAGTAGCTCGCTGACAAATGTCGGTCGCGGGTTGTCCGCCGATCCCAACTCAATCTTCTTGAGGTTATCTGCAGTAGTATGTATACCATCTTCCAGTTCTTTCGGAGCGGGCGGAAATTCTGAGATCACCTCATCATCGCTAATCTCAAAGCACCGGGGAGGGTCATCTACGTTCTCGGGCTCTTCTCCTAATATCGTAATCGTATAGCAAGTGCGAACTCGCTCCCCGGCCTGAGGTGGACCCGGTTCTGCTCTTGCGGCCTTGGGCTCATGCTTTTGCGGCGGCGTTACCTTCCAGCCGTCGGATAAAGCGAATCTACCCCGTCGGTACTGGTCCTCGACCCAGTTCTTGAAGGTGAAGCAGTCTTCGGTAGGATGTCCTATGGCTTGGTGATAAGAGCAATAACTCGGATGAGAGGCCTTGCTAGCTTGCTCAGGATGTCTAGACTCTGGAAGCGTGATCATTTGATGTTTTATAGCGAGGTTGAGTAACCTCTCCGTCTTGTCTCGGGGGAAGGAGTACGCTCGACTCATCTTCTTCATGAGGGACAAACCCGAGCCGCTTCTTGATTTATTTCCGTCTCTGTGTCGGGCCTTTCGTACAGCGGATTGACGAGGATAAGCGTCTTTGTCTTTTGCAGCACGTTGAAATAGACGTTGCGTCCTGGCCTTCTCGTAGATGGCCATTTCACGGTTGTAGTCTTCTCGAGCTTTCTGACCCACTTTCCTGATAGGCTTGCCCATTCGTTCTTCAAACGACGGATTCGGCGTTTCAATCGCGGGGTCTAGTTTTGGTGAGGGGTTAGCGTCTCCTGACAGGGCGTCCTCCTCTTCATCAAAGGTATATATAGCGTAGCTGCTGTGAGCCCTTTCCCGTTTTCCGGCTCTTGCGTATCCAAGCCCGAGTGTTTCCATCTTCCCATTGGGCAATTTGCGTTGAGTCCCGGGGACATCCCAAATCCTGTTGTAGAACCGCGCCTGCCGAACGGTCTGTTCTAAAGGTACTCCTTGGCGCTTCAATTGCTTCTTTAATCCATTTGTATAGTATCTGGGCAGACGGATGGGTTGGAGCCTGTCAAGTGTAGCATCCGCGCCATGCCAGATCTCTTTCTCTATTTTCGACTCTGAGGATCGGTAGAATAGGATCACCTTCTCACCCCTTCGCCTGGGAGGGACGTAAAATGTTTGCAAGTCCTGCACATTGTGAGCCTGAAGCGTGTCGAGATCCTTGTAGTGTTCTCGCGGTACCATGGTGATTTGCAAACTATGGTCATCGCCAGGGGGTGCTTGTATTGACAGCCGATTAGAGAACACAGCATTAACTTCATCTTCTGAATCACTTCCGAAGGCCAACACGGGGGCGGGCGTCCCCAGGTTGTTGCGTTGAGATGGCCCTGCGTAAACTATCTCTTCCTCTTCTTCGGTGTCGCTTCCGAAAACGGGGATGGTGGCGACGGTTTTGTTCTCCGGGTTGCGACACATTTCTGTATCCTCGAAATCTGGCAAAAAGTATTTCGCATCTTCGTATTTGCGGACTTCGTTCACGGAAAATGGGTTTAACTCACCTGTTACGGTATACTCGAAACCATCCTTAAAGTACTTCATACACTGATGTTGTGTAGAAGGGATGATGTTGTATTCGTGTAACCAAGGACGACCGAGCAAGGCGTTGTAGCAGGTCTTGGCGTCAATGACATGGAATTTGATGTCTGTGACGAGAAGTCCAAAGCGTAATGTTAGTATCACAGATCCGAGAGTCCGTGACGATTGTGAATCGAAACCGGAGATAGTAATCTTGTCACGAGCGAGGTGTTGCACGCTCATGCAGATTTCCTTCAATACCCGAACATTAAGGAGATTGACGGAGGATCCATTATCCACCAGAATCTTTCCTATCTTGATATCATGGCAGTATCCGGAGACATATAGGGGACGGTTGTGGTCGCACGTCCCGAGAAGGAGGTCTTCATCACCGAAAGTGATGTCGGCTGTATGCACTTCCTCCAGTTCATCCTTCATCTTTTCAGTGGCGAGGAAGGCTTGGAATTGCTCAGGTTCTTGTAACGCCTTAATTAGTGAGTCTCGCGCTTCTTTTGATAACAGGAGGGCATCGAGAATGCTAAGCTGAGAAGGTAGCTTCCTTAGGTGCGCGAGGATGTTATAGTCCACTTTACTCTTCCTAAGAGGGTCTTTGACAGCCAGCTCTCTCATGACTTGGTCATCTAAAGTGATATCTTCAGTGACCTTTTCTTTTCCCTTATCCTTTCTATTCCCGGGCCCGAGATTCTTATCTGGGAGTGTGCGATTGCGCAGCTGAATGTTCTCGCAGATCTCCGATTCCTCCTCTTTCCCCAACACGGATTCTTTGAAGAGAGGGCCCAGAGCGATTTCTTCATCAGAGTCGCTCCCAAAGGTGAGAACTTGTGACTCCCTGGCGTTTACCATGTAACAGTTGCCAGTAGCTCTGTCGTGCCCATCGATAGTACTTCTTCGCTCCCGACGGCTCTTGCGTTTCATGCGCTTAACATGTTGTCGACGAGTGACATATCCTTGCCACCATATCTTAAAGGCGTCGCACTCCTCCGTGGGGTGTGAGACTTTCCGGTGATATGCGCAATAGTCGGGGTGCCTCTCCACCCCATCGTGTGTGTTTCCTTCCGAGGGTGGTAGGTTCATTCCCATTGACATGGTTTTGGCAAACCTTTTCCTCGTCTTGAATATCTTCTTGTCTACTTCGGATGCCTTTCGCTCTGGCAGGGGTAGTTCAACTCTTTCGTTCAGTTGCCCGCATTTGGCTCCTTCCGACGTGGTCATCTCACGCTCCTGGTCCGCTTTACATTTTAGACGAATCTCGTCTAGAAAAGCGTCGATCATTTCGTTTGTTGGCCATGCACGCTCTGGTACAGGCTCTGCCTCCAACTTTTTAGTGCCAGGAGTTTTCCCATCATCGGTAAGCGAGTGGGAGATTACGTTACAACTCGCCACATATCCTTCGGATTCATTCGACGAGCTTTCTCCATCATCTTCCTCTTGAAAGATGTGGTTGAGGAACTCTTGCAGTGTGACAGGAGTTCGCGCCTTTTGATTGTACTCTTCCAACGCGTCGATTTGCTTCTGCAAGTTCGTGTGTTCGTTTCCAAGCTTCACGGGCTTCTTGGATTTCTTCTTCTTTTTCTTCGAAGATTTTGACGGTTGGGCGTGAGTATTTGGGCCCTTATCGCGAATCTTCGTAATTGGGCGGGGCTTCAACATTCCTTCGATAATTTGAGGTTCAAGAGGGTCCTTCCATTCGATCGCAGGGCACGCATGAAGGTCTCTCAGCATTCTTTTGGTTTTAGTTGATAATACGACCTCCCATGGAGCTTCTTCAATAAAGGAGCAGGTTGCCCCTGGTGTTTCTGCTTTCTTAGGAGTATGCGGTTGTGGTGGGTTCACCTTCCACTTTTTGGACAGTACAAACTTCCCCTGGAGGTACTGGTCTTCAATCCATCCTTTGAAGACGAAGCAATCTTCAATCGGATGGCCTACCGTTTGATGGTAAGGGCAATAGTTAGGGTTATTCGCCTCGGTGGGTTGCGGCGGTCGCCTTGGATTTGGTAGGCTTATAAGTCTGTTGCGTATTGCCAGCTCGAATAGCCGTTTCGTCTTGTCTCGTGGGAACGAGTAGGGACGCTTCATCTTCTCATTATAATACCGACGCCTTTCCTCCAGTTGATCTGCCGGTTTCGGGGCGTTAGGTTGCTGTTGGGCATTCGCAACAAAGGTTGCTCTTCCTTTACCCTTGTCATTCCGAGGTTCCGACTTCGGGGGAGGTGGTCTATGACCCATCTGGTCCATCTGAGCCAACTTGTCGATCAAAGCCTGGAATGTGGTTGGCTTAAAGAACATCATAAACTGGGAGATAGTTGCGTGGGGGTCTAGGGTTCCCACGAACATGCCCACTGCAGATGCTTCCTCAATGCGTTGCTCACATCTCGACCACAAATTCCGCCAGCGTATAGCATACTGGACCCAGGTTTCGCCTGGTTTTACCCTGGCGTTAATCAATGCAGTTATTGGAGTGCGTTCGCTGGCACTTGCGAATCGCTGAGTGAATAACAACTCCATTTCAGCGAACGTTTTGATAGAATCGTTTGGGAGTTCCGAATACCATTCGAACGCTGTTTCTGATAAGCTGCCCACGAACTGGCGGAGCAACAGTTTATCATCACCGCCGGTGTTACCGCAGAGGGCCCGGAACTGGGCGACATGTTGATGGGGGTTGCCGGTCCCCTTGTACACGTGGAATTTTGGTATCGTATAGCCCTGCGGGTATTTGATTTGGTCGTACCAGCTCGGATACGGCCGCCCCGTTTTCACGACTTGACCAGCTGCCTCAGTCGCGTGATGAACCCGGATTTGCTGGGCTATGTAGTCAGCCAAGTCAGCCTTAGAGATTGCCTCCTCCTTGGCCGTTGAGAGGGCTTGTGGTGGATTTGACGTTTCTCCTCGGTCGTCTTCAAGAACGATTGGGGGATCCTCGGCGGGTAAGTCCTGCTGGATCAGCATTCCTATCATATCTTAGAAGAGAAAGCCCATCTGTTGTATGTTGGCTGCTTGTTCAGCAGCCTCTTTGTCCTTTTTCTCCAGTGTCCGGCGAAGGAATTCAGCGTCGGTTTCTTCCTCCCGGCGTGCGTCTGAGGACGTTTCTGGGTTTTCTTTTGGCCCGGTGAGCGCGGCCATAGCATTCATCATTTCTTGAAGCTTTTGTTGCTGCTCCTGGGCCTTCGTCACGGATCGGGTTAGCGGTCGGTGGCCCGTAGAAGTGCGGCTTTCCTCTTTTCCAGAGGCCATGTAAACAGTGTGCACCACCATGCCCCCAGACTTAGGGCGTCTGGGCTCAGTGCTTTTAGCCGTCGTTGCATGCTGTGGGGTCTTCTCTGGCCTCCTTCTTTTATGAGTCAGTTGATCAACAGCCTTTTGGGGTTTAGCCTGGTGACCAGCTTCCGGTTGGATTTTCAATTTCTTGTGCTGGCGGGAGAAGTTTGGATCGATGATCGAGTCTCGGGCCTGCTGCCAAACTTTATAGATTTTGGAAGACAACCGCTGAGGAGGTCGGGGCTGTTCGGGTTTTATTTCCACAACCTTTGTTAATGGGGGAGGAGACCTCTTCAGCACTGCAGTAGCAGAATTCCTTCGCACCTTATTTAGTATTTCGAAGCTGTTCCCAGTTGGAACAGCAGCATTAACTTCTGCCACCGGGGCCGATGGAGTCAACCCAGAGGGGGAGTTGCCCCCAGCCTTCCTTACTCGGCGCCAATGGCGACGTCGAGCGTGTCGAGCGGACGGCGTAGGGTCAGCAGTAAGAATGGTTTCGTCTTGCCCCCTGTGTAGGTGGGGGGTCGCTGTTGGTGTTAGCCTGTCAAAGACCGACGTCCTTTGGGCAGCAGGAGCGGGAGCTAGAGCCGTCAATCTTGTAAAGACCGACCTTTTGGCCGGAGAAGCCGCCTTGACGATTTCGGGAGCAGGAGCAGCCACTTTCTTAGAAGCAGCCTTCTCTGAGATTGTAGGCCCCGTGATGGGTTTGCAGGATTTCTGGCCCAATCTAGAGAAGACCGAGGCGTTGACGTTGGGCGACTCGTTGAGAGGAGCCGCGACAGGGGTGAGACGATCAAAGACCGACTTCTTGAGAGCTTCCGTTGTCAGCACCGGAGCGGTGAAGTTTGTCGGCGGGAGCATGGTCCCGAAGAACAATCCTGTGGTGGCGCGAGTGACCTGTTCCACGGGCATTGTAAATAGCGAAGCAGCTTGGGGTCCGTAGGCTATACCTCCTGGCGAGGCAGAGCGTTGGTTGCAATTGCAGTCTGAGCAGTTGGAGGATTTCACGGAAGCAGAAGCCATCGATCCTTTGCTTTCTGCAATAAGCGAGACGCCAATTCTTAGTATCTTGAAACCCAAGGGCAACCCTTAGCGAACCGCGATTGGTTCGCGAGTCACGACACACGAAGTGTGGAGTGGAAAGAGGAAAAGGTCCCACCGGGCGTGCCAGAATCTGTTCCCCTCCGAAAGACGGCGCGACGTGACGTCTCGCCTGAGATTCGGGGCAGATGCTAATTGGTGCTATCCGTCCACCTCTCCGAAGATGCCAAGTTGATTTATGGCACCGTATATCGAAGGTTTAGACGGATGCGTCCGATGTAGCAGACTTCGTCAGATTCCCCCTCGTTTGAGGGGTTTTTGATTGTGGGGACGCTCTTCCCTGCAGGCGCAAGCCCCTGCAGTTAATTACGCTACCGCATTGCGGTAACAACTTTCTCCTTCTCCAGATGGTCACTTCGTGTCGTGGGTGTTTGTTTTGTTGCCCGTGGATTGTTTACGGAGACTGAGTTATGTCGTCGCCCGTAGGGCGTGGACTAGTCCAAATCCGTATTATCTTAGATTTGGGTTTGGTGGTTTGGTTTGAGGATACGTCAGCCGTACTCGAGGCTGAGATCGACTCAAACGTTTCTTAAGGATACGTTAGTCTAACTTTGTGACTAAGATCAACTTAACGGGATCGTTTAGATCCGGCAAAGGAGCGTTTGGGCTCTATTGTTCCAGTTTAGGGACATAGTGGTCCATCGTATGTATGGCCGTCGGGACCCATCACCTCTCTGACGACGTTGAAGGATTACAACGACGGATGTCAGAGGAGCTCAGAGATGTACCCTCGAGCCAGAGTTAATTGGGGGGATTCATAGTCCAGTCTGTTTGATGGTTTAAGGATACGTTAGCCATCTTTGAGGCTAAGATCAACTTAAACGGGACCGTTTAGATCCGACAAAAGAGCATACGGGGCTCTATTGTTCTAGTTTAAAGACATTGCGGTCCATGGGTAGTTTAAGGACGTTGCGGTCCATGGGTAGTTTAAGGACATTGCGGTCCATTGTTAGTTTTAAGACATCTCGGTCAAGGTTAAGGACGTCGTAGTCCATGGGTTTAAGGACCCCACCGTCCATTGTTAGTTTTAAGACATCTCGGTCAAGGTTAAGGATGTCGTAGTCCATGGGTTTAAGGACCCCACAGTCCGGTATGTGCTCTGGATGCTTCACACGGGTTCACTGCCGTGCTCTGCGAGGACCAGGCTCCACTCTGGACGTTTTCCACGGGGTCAAAGAGTGACATTATCCGCGTTCCACGTAACCAGGAATTTTGCATTAAACACGGGTTTAAGGACCCCACAGTCCGTATCAATGTGTGGTCGTCGGGACCCGTCACCTCTTTGAAGACATTGAGGGATTACAATGCCAAGTATCAAAGGAGTGAAGAGATGTACCCTAGAACCGGAGTGGATTAAATAGTCCTTGGCCCAATTTGGGATCAAGACGAATTAATTATGTTATGAGTCCATTGGCCCAGTTAATCACAAATTGAGGACTTATGGCCATCTTGGGCTAAGTCCAATCAGGAGAGGCTTTTCCTCTATCCATTTAGGCCAATTGGGCCAAAGCCTAGTGTTAAACACTACAGAGCGGTCAGTGTTGAACACTGGGAATGAGGTTGACAAGTTAGTGTTTAACACTAAGAGATAATTGGTGTTTAACACCAGCAACAAGGCTTTTCAAATTAGTGTTAAACACTAAAACAGATCAGTGTTGAACACTGCAAATAAAGCTTTTTAATTAGTGTTGAACACTAAGGCCCAACAGTGTTTTAACACTGGGTTCGAGAGTTTCAATTTAGTGTTAAACACTAAGGCAAGAGGGGTCACGTGGCAGCACGTGAGAGCGCCCTCCCTTCATTTATTCTGCTGAGATTATCGCGTCTTTCAGAGCATCACGTGTCATCACGTGATGGGCATTCAAATGCCTATGTATTAGAGCTTCTGCCAAGGGTCACGTGGGTCACGTGGGGTGCTGCCTCAAAGGGGCTTTCTGCAGATCTCTTGGGGGGGTCACGTGGTGACACGTGACCCTGCCTCTATGTCTGTTGTTTTTAGAGGATCTGTTAATCTTTTCCAGGAATTAAATTCCTCATAGGGTTAAACCCTGACAGTGATTTCAGAGGAATTAAATTCCTACTTTCTCTTAAAGGTTTACATTCTGAATAGAGTTGGACTCTGAATTTTCTGCAGGAATTAAATTCCTTGTTCATGTGAAGAATCAAATAGGGTTAAACCCTAACAAAAGCTTTTTTAGGGAATTTGAACTTCGGGCGTGCCAGAATCCTCTGTTAAATTATGATTAAAGGGATTAAATTCCCGTTGTTTCAACAGAACTATGTTCTTAATTAGGGTTAAACCCTGTTTCTTTTTGTTCTGAAGGAATTAAATTCCCATGATACAGGGTCAAGCCCTAATTTTATTTTAAAGGAATTAAATTCCTATAGTTCTGTGAGAATTAAATTCTCGTGCTTGCATTCCCTCTCTATGTTTTGGATCTGCATGGCAGGATCTCAACCCATTGAGAATTAAATTCTCAACCTCAAGGGGAGATGTGCACTTTGCAGATCCTCTATCAAAGAGAGAAGAAATATGTTCTTCTGTTTTATGTATCAGAGTTAAACTCTGTTGAGAATTAAATTCTCTTTTTCTTTCAAGGAGCTTTTCCCTTTCTTACCTAGGGTTTTTGCAGAAGATCCAAGTTTCTCCAAGTATCGAAGCTTTCTTCCTTTTCTTTTTCTCTCCCTGTCTCTGTATATATATCTCTTTTTGTGTCTCTTGGGTCCTATTTATAGGAGAGGCAGCCGAGTCAATTAGTTTTTGACGAATCTTCATTGAGAGATTTGATTTGCATCCATCATTCGTTTTGGACCTTTGGATTATTAGGTGAATTTTATTCACCATTGGATTTCAAGTCCCGGGATTCTCCTTTGTTGTTTCGGTTAGATTTAAAGGGGAAATCTTTCCAAACCCGAGATTTTTCCATAGATAGATGATATTTCATCACCTCTGAATCTTTAATTCGATCTGCTCCATATAATTACTTTCCTTTGGAAAGATTTGATTCTCCTTCAGAATTTAATTCTGTTGACAAAATGGGCTTTGAAAGCCGGTCACGTGTGACCACGTGACCCATGGTCACGTGTGGGCACGTGACCCCCTTGGAACGAGCCTTCCTCTTTCTTTTGCGCTCTGTCTTCTGATTGTTGCTTAAACGTCACGTGCCACCACGTGACCCCTGGTCACGTGTGAGCACGTGACCCTTGTTTGAACTCTTTTTCCTTGGTTCATCTGGAGAACGAGTCTGCTGCTTTGAACGTCACGTGCCAACACGTGACCCTGGTCACGTGGGAGCACGTGACCTCTTCTGAATCCTTTTCCTTGACTTGATCAGGGAACCGGTGTGCCTTTGACGTTTGCATTTAAATGTCACGTGCCGACACGTGACCCTTTCTGAAGCCCTTTCTTTGATGTAGTTGGAAAACTGGACCTGACCTGATGATGCTTTTAGGTGTCACGTGCCAACACGTGACCGCTAGTCACGTGTAAGCACGTGACCCTCTTCTGAAGCTTTTCCCAGAAGCTTTCCTGATTTTAAATCAGGAAACAGCGGTCCCACCGGCGTGCCAGAATCTGTTCACTGCCGAAAGACCGGACAGAGACGTTGGGACGTCTGGCCGGAATTTGGGGGCAGATGCTATTTGGACATATCAATCCATCTCTTCTAAGATACCAAGTTGATTTATGGCCCCGTATATCGGAGGTTTGGATAGATGCGACCGTTGTATCAGATTTCCCCTCATTTCTGAGGTGTTTTTGATTGTGGGGACTCTCTTCCCTGTAGGCGCAAGCCCCTGCAGTTAATTACGTTATCGTATTGCGATAACCACTTTCTCATACTCCAGCAGTTCACTTTGTGTCGTGTGTATTTTTGTTTTATTTTGGGTTGCCCGTGGATTGTATACGGAGACTAATTTATGTCATCGCCAATATGGCGCGGATTAGTCCAAATCCGTATATTTGAGATTTTGGTTTGGATCAAGGATTGCTTGACGGGGTCCACGTTGGTAGCTTGGTTTGCTAACGGGAATGAACTTAGGACGCATTTCTCACATTTGTGAGGTCCATCCGTTCATAAGATATTTGAGTTTGATCTATGAATCGTTAGTCATATTTGAGACTAAAATCAACTTAGAAACAAGTGAGCATATGAGCTCAATTATATTAGTTTAAGGACATCACGGTCCAACATCGCCATGTTTGGAGCGAATATTAGTTTAAGGACGTTTCGGTCCATTATCACCGTGTTTGGGACGAAAATTAGTTTAAGAACGTTTCGGTCCAACATTCCTAATTTGGGGATGAGTATTAGTTTGAGGACATTTCGGTCCAACATTCCCGTTTTGGGGACGAATGTTAGTTTAAGGACATTTTCGATCCAACATTCCTGTTTTGGGGACGAATGTTAATTTAAGGATATTTCCCGTCCAAACATTCATCTTGCATGCACGTGTATTTGTTACGTGGCAAAGTGAACGATAGTGACATGGGATGCGCTTAATTTGGGGTGCGACCCAATTTGAGGTGTGCACGTCAATTTGGAAGTGCATCAATGTACAATGTTTCATTTCCCTGTCTTGATGAAATTTTATATCAAGTTAGGATGGGAAATGAGTTGTTGGTTGTCGGGACTCGCTACTTCTCTGAAGACGTTGAGGAATTACAACGACATATATCAAAGGGTGTGAAGAGATGTACCCTTGAACCAAATCCCATGTTTGAGGGAAAGATCATGGTGGATATCTAAGAATCATTAGCCTTATTTGAGACTAAGATTACCTTAGAAGATATGGGATGGATATCATTTTGGATATCATCAATGAGAGATAATTAGTCATGTTTGAGACTAAGATCAGTTTGGATATCACGAGCATATGGACTCGCTTGAAGAATCAAAGAGGTTTAACCTCAGGAAAACTTAGCCCATTTAGGGTAAGACCGAGTTTCTGTACTAACCTAGCAGTGCTAAGCACTCGGTTGCATATAGCGCTCACATGTGTTTTCACGTGAGGTGCTATAATAGTGCTAAGCACTAGCCTTTTGTGGCATTCATGCGTGTTTCACGTGAGGCGCTGAGGTTTTTGGCTTCTTTTGGGCGCTCACCGTGTAGTTCACGTAAGGTGCTGAGTTTTGGCGCTGCACTATTTCTAAGCACTAACTTTTTCAGGCGCTCATGTGTGTTTCACGTGAGGCGCTATAATAACTTGGCCTTGGATGCTCATGTGCTTTTCACGTGAGACGCTGAGTTATTTTTGGAGATTTAATCTCTGTTGATATTTTTAGAGAAATTAAATTTCTGTTGATGGTATTTTTGACCATTAATGATCGCTATTTTTTAGGATATAGGATCATGTTCTTAAAGAACTAAGTTTCTTGATTTGAAGGAAACTAAGTTCCTGGAGTATTATGGACTCCATATTCTCCATGTACTTTTATCCATATTTTTCTGTTCATACTTTTAGAGAGGTTAAATCTCTGTTAATGGTATTTTTGACCATTAACGATCATCAAGATCACTATTTTGAGGATCTGAGATCGGGTTTTTTAAGAACTAAGTTCTTGATTTGAAGGAACTAAGGTTCCTGGAGTATTATGGACTCCATCTTCTTTCTGTTTAAATTTGTTTTTCTCTGAATGTTTGATTCTCAAGAAACAAGATCTTCCCCGATGAGAATTAAATTCTCAACTTGTGAGAGGACTTGTCTTGTGGATCTCAGATCCAGAGAAAGTAGTAAGTTCTTTTAAAAGGGTTAAACCCTTATATGTGATATGATAGGTAAAGGAGATATTTTTGATATCTTCTTTTTTTCTTTACTTAGGGGTTTTGAGGAGGAAGATCTTCTTATTTGAGAATTAAATTCTCTGTTCTTTTTTTTTGTGGAAGTTGTTGGAGAGCCTTCTGTATTTTTTACAGAAGCTTATGAGGGGTCTCTCATTTTTTAGATTTAATCTTCTTGCTCCTATTTATAGGAGAAGAGAAAAACAATTTTGTAAGAAAAACCTCTCATTGAGAGATCATGATTGATTTCATAATCAATTAAAAAATGATCTTTTAGATCAATTGGTGAATTTTATTCACCGTTGGATTTTTAATCCAAAAGCTCTTTGTTTAACAGAGATGATTTTCTTGTTTTGTTTAACAAAATTAGGAAATATTTTCCTAAGATAGAATTTTGTTCTATCATAGGAATATCTTGTTAGTTTAACAAGATTAGAATTTTATTTCTAGCATTTGAATATCTTGTTAGTTTAACAAGATTATAATTTTATTCTGTCATATGAATATTTTGTTAGTTTAATAAGATTAGAAAAGATATTTTCCTAACATAGAATTTTATTTTGTTTAATAGAGAAAATCTTTCCTTATTTTTAGAAAGATCAGGGAAATATTTTCCCACATAGAATTTAATTCTACTAGATGGTTTTCATTGGTGATATTTTATCACAATTGGATTTTAAATTCCCAGATTCTCTGTTAGAGAAAGATCTTTCCATATTAGAAAAAATCAGAGAAAAATATTTTCCAAAAATAGAATTTAATTCTATATAGAATTCAATTCAATTTTTAAATAGCGGCACACACATGCTTTGCATTTGAGCGCTGCCAAAAGAATGCAGCAAGAGAACTCACATGTTTAACCACGCGACCTCTAGTGTGGGTTTTTTAGTCTGTTTATTTTTCAGCTCTAATATGCTTTGCATATGAGCGCTCACATGTTTAACACGTGAGGCATGTTTGGCCTTTGGTTATTTATCTTCAGTGCTCATATTCTTTGCATATGAGCGCTCACACGTGTTTAACATATGAGGCCTATTTGGCCTTTTTTGAGATTTGCTTTCAGCGCTTATATGCTGTGCTCACGTGTTTAACACGTGATGCCAAACTATGAGAATTCTATTTCTCTTTCTTCTCTCTTTTTTTTAAAAGAGAACAAATAGCTCTTAGCCAAAAAAATTTGGCGGGGAAACACCCTGTCTTAAGTGTTGGGATTCCTTAGGCACCTCTACTGGGTTTTCAAGACATAATACATACCAATTTCAAAAAATTCTAAGGTGCTAATGAAACCCTAACCCTAGGATCTAGCTAGAGTAAATAGACGAAATGAAACATGTAATCAACCCATTACACTAAGTGAATGAGAAATACAACCTTTGTAGACATGTCCTTCACCTCCTAAAGCTCCGTGTAGTAGTCCCTTCGCAGCGAGTATCGATCTCCCCGAACTCTAGTATGGGTTTCTCCCGGAGAAATGAACAAGCTTGCTCGAAGTCTTCGAGGCTGAAGATGATCTACGTCGAGGAGACTCAAGCTCATGCTACCTTTTTCACTAATTGTGAAATTAGTGAAGCAAACACCCTAAAACTAAATGGAAAGTAGTAGAGGATGATGAAGTAGGAAGTGGGCTCTCTTTAGATTTATTTTTTTTCACAATATTTTCTCACCTTGAGAAAAGCTAGTGGCTTTTCTCATAAGGAAGAAGAAGCTCAAGTGAAGAGATGCGAGAATGAACTCATAAATGAGAATAGAAAACCATGGGTGAGTTAGTGTCATACCACAAACCCATGTAGAGAATAAAACCATGGTTAGTTAATAATGGTTAGGTTAATAAATATCTACAAGTAAAAACAAACTTAGTGGACTTGGTCGATGGTTCCACAAGCTTCTACAAGCTTCAACCATGTGACTTAATCCCACTAATTTTGATTAACTTAGATAAATATAAAACCCATCACATTATTAAGCATGGTGCAAGTCTCATACACCCATGTCACATGTGCCATCTAGCATGACACAAAAGTTGTACATTAATATATATCACATATACACTAATGCACACAAGTGAGAAAAGAAATCATAAGTGAGCTAATATTAGTTAATGTAATCTAGTATATCTAATATACAATTATATATTAAATTATTAAATCAACACTTGATTTAATAATCCGGCTATATCATATATAACCGACTAATATCAAATGCAATAAACTTATCGAATCAACACTTGATCCGATAAATCCGGCTATATCTCATATAATCGACCGATGTCACAAAATCGCGAGAATAGAATGCGGTATCACATACGCGCATCAATCTCGGTCCCCGCACATATCACATATGTGCCCCTACCTACTCCGTTTTCATATGAACCAAGAAACCACTGTGTAGGACCTCTAAAGACTCGTCAATAAGCCGGCAGTAGGTGATGATCATATCAAAACATCCACAAGCCGCAAGCGGTCTGCTAAATGTAACGGCCACCCGGGTATTGAGCGATCAGAAGATCAACAAGCAAGCCTACTCATACTCCCTGCGAATCCAATCAGTAACACTACCGTACAGTCCGGTCTCTTCATCTGATATGTCACATATTTTCGTCTAGGGGTGGTAAACGTCAGACTCTAGTAACTCGATAAGTCGTGCCGATATGAGGGTCATAACGGGTCAAGAAAACTACTGGTACCACTTACCAGTAAATCTCTGAATCAGTCCTGGCCAGGGACTTCCTGTTATAGCCCAATCGAGCACAGCGCAACATCAACCCCCAACACCGGGAGAGACGAATCCCTTCCTATCGCTCATTTGCTTCCCATGTGACTCGGGACTGTACCCCAAAAAACCACCATTTTTGCACGTTCTCATGAACGTGGTAAGGTGAAAATCAAAGTACAGTGGGAATCACACAAGACTCTATGACGATCTCGGGTCGGACAGACTAATCTGTACTAGTGTCACCAGAGAACTGCCATCTGACGTGAGGTATAATACCATCTGAGAGTGCTCGGCGAGTCCGTCCAGTATACCCAGTCTCCACTGAGCACCCGTATATCATCTCTGATGTCAACACCAATGGATATGGGGATCATCCATCGCCCATCTACATGGGTCGAGAAGCTATACGCTAGTCCTACTCTGGTATATCGATGCCCCTTCTCGATACACCCACGACTAGGGACATTAAATGATGTACTTACCGACTACCTTTTTCCCACTAGTATGATCCACATCATAATCCAGGTAGTCAAGTACACATCCTAAGAGCTTTATCAACACGTAACAGAGAGACAATCAGTGCACATGTTAAGATATGGTGCAACCAGATTGCATACTATCATGCTGAGCAAGAAAGTTCTCTCTATATATATCCAAGCATCCACTACAATATACATCTCATGTACAGTAATGGCCTCTAGGGCATACATATAACTAACAATCTCCCACTTGCACTAGGGCCATCATATAGCAGTGGTTGTAGTATCTCATACTCAACCAATCCCATAAAAGTCTCTCTCTGGGAAAAGGCCTTTGTGAGTGGATCCACCGTGTTGTCCCTCTGAGTCTACTCTCCTAATCTCGATCTCCCTGGAGATCAAACCATCTCCATGATCAGGTGATACTTGCCTTAGAAATATGTTTTGGGTCACTGATGGGACGGGGGTTCCTAGGCATGAGCCACAACTCCCATTGTCACACAATGGTAGGAAACGAAGTTCATATCATGATCTTATATGCACCCAGACTGCCTCTTTGGTAGTATCGTTGGTAGTGATGTATCGAGCCTTTATCGTCTAGTTTGCCACGGTATCTAGCTTGGAACTCTTCCAACATACCGTCCCTCCACTGAGGGTAAAGACAATGCCTGTGACTGGCATTCAGTCGACCTTACCACCTTGGAAGCTATCCAGTGATTCTCCCCAAGATCGATTGATACCATCTCACTACACCTAGTGAGAACCTTAACATCCACATAGATCTATCTTATAGATCAAAAACCCAGGATTTAGGAGGTATCACCTCGATCCTATATGAAGAATCAATGTGATAAATGGAGATTGACCGAGTGTAGCATAGGAAACACCTTTCCTATCAAAAGTATGTCATCCACGTACCATACGAGGAAGACCACCTTACTCTCTACAGGCCCCTTTTGTATATACAAGGTTCATCTACCATTTGATGAAGTCAAACACTTTGACTACCACATCAAAAACAGATATTCCAACTCCGCGATGCCCTGCTTTAACCTGTAAAGCAACTTGCATAACATTTCCGCTGCTCCCACTGTCTACGAAGCCCTCTGGCTGTGTACTTATAGACGCTCTCTTTCTAAATCATTATTTAGAAAAGTAGTCATGACACCCAACCGTCAGATATCGTAGTCATGGTATATAGCAATGGCAAGTAGGGATCCGGATGGACTTAAGCATAGTTACTGCAGAAAAGGTTTCATCATAAACCACAACCTGGTCCAATGACGATAATCTTTTACAACAAGTCTAGCTTTGAAAGTCTCAACTTTTCTATCTACACCAAGTAATCTTCAAGATATACTTGCTCCTGATGGGTATTTAACCCTTTAGATATAGCAACCAAAGGTCCCATACTTTGTTGGTGTATATAGATTCCATCTCAGATCACATAGTATCCAGCCATTCTTACAGAGTCTCCACTCTTGATGGCCTGCTCGAAACTAGTTGGGTCATCATCTCATGATGCAATCCTCGCTCCCACTGGTCATAGAGAAAACTAAAGTATCTCTCAGGCGGATGAGGAAACCCTACTAGATCGGCGGATAGGCTGAGGTTCGTTCGGAGCTATTGAATCTTGCAGTTTTAACCAAATCATCAGCTGTAGTTTGTATAGCTAGAACTCCTTCCAGTTCTACCTCATGACCACAAATTTGTTTCCAAAATAAATTCCTTTTCTAAAAAAGGTGGCATGCCGAGAAATAAAACACCTTTTGTTTCCTCAGCGTGGTAGAAGATATTTCCCTTGCGAATGCATAGGATATCCAACAAAACTTTCACAGGAAACTGACCTTGGCCTCGAGCTTGTCCGGATTTTTCCTTTTGACATAGGCCGGACAACCCCAAAAAACTTAACTTACTTAAGACATGGGGCTATTCCCATACCATATCTCATATGGAGTGGGTAGGCACCTGATTTGGTTGGAACGCTATTCAATAGGTATGCAGCTTTCACAAGTGCATAACCCCCAAAAGGAAATAGGAAACTCAGTAGTACTCCATCATAGAGTGCACCATATCTAATAGGGTGCGATTGCTCCACCCCGATACACCGTTGTGCTGTGGTGTATTCGGAGGAGTAATGCTGAGAAGAGAATCTCATTCTCCTTTAGAATAGTCCAGGATCTCCCGTGCTCAAGTAATTCTCCTCCCTGATCTTATCATAAGACATAATACTTATACCCGTTTTTGGTTTTCTACTTCTAACTTGTATTCTTTGAATTTCTCAAAATTTCAGGACTTGTGTTTCAACAGGAACACATGTGCGAATCTTGAGAGATCATCAGTGAATGTAATGAAGTACAAAGAACCAGTCCAGGCATGTGTAGACATTGGACCTACATACATCATCATGTATCAATCCCAAGAGTTCACTAAACTCTTTCTTCTGTTTCCAGTAAATGGAGCTATGGTCCATTTTTATCTTTGTGACATGACTGGCAAGTTTCACAAGATGTAAATTCAAACTGATTTAAATATGCATCTTAATGTAACTTAGCTAGTCGGGTCGCATTGATATGACCTGGTCTACAATGCCCCCAAGAAGGATTCATTCATTTCTGAACTCTTCCTCTTGTGTGTATTCTGTACGTTGAGAACTGTAGTTTAATTTAGAACCTATATGCTTTTAGATAACGTGCCTGAACCGATCAACTCTTGATATAGGAAATATTCAAAATATTATCCAACAATACAAAATTATATCCTTCTTTACTTAATAAAGAGACTGATATGATGTTTGTATATCAGGTTTTGGTATCTAATAATAAACAATACAAAATTATATCCTTCTTTACTTAATAAAGAGACTGATATGATGTTGTATATCAGGTTTGGTATCTAATAATATTTGTTCAGAATCAATGTATTTGGTAATACAGGGTGATAACTGCCAATAACTTGGCTGCAACAATTGCACCGTTTCTAACTCTTGAAACTTATCACCCATTCTCAGTTCTCTACCTATCTGTAGCCCATGTAACAGATTACATATGTGGGATCCTGATCCGGTATCTCATACCCAGGACTTAGAGTATATTGAGAAACTGTTCCCTGTAATGAACACACCCAAAGAAGATGCATCAGCATGCACTTTCTTCGTCTGGGTGTCACGGGAATCCTGGTAATCCCTTATTTCCTGCTCGGTCTTATAACAATTATGAGTTGGAGCGGGACCAACGTTCCCCAGCACAGTATAACAAGCGGGTTCGGTCAATACATCCATATTATTATCTTGATTAAGGTGTGACATGGTCGCTACCTGGAGAGAGAGAGAAGAAAACACTCAGCGTATGCTCTTGCAAGATTAGATTGGTTATAATTTTATCTAATCAGGATGGCTCCCACTGTTTTTATCAAATCTTCCTTCAAACCCTAAAAGGAAAGACTAGCCGGGATTAATTACACTCTACAAGTTCGCCAATCTTTCAGCCAAGCTAGTGTCGGTACTTTGAGGGAGGTTCCCCGTGCTTTTGCACGGGACCAAATTAAAATAAATCTCATTTTCCCAGAGGCATAACCCCGTAAACACCTTTCTAGACACCTACTTGATCGGCTAATTGTAAAGTGCAAGATTTTCCCAGGAGTAACACTTACTCGCAGTGGGTAGCGGATCCAACTATCTCATAGAAGGTATGCAATCTCATTGCAAATTTTAACACTTGAAATTCCCGATAATTTTGCCCCTAGCATCTTATGACCTTGACGGAGGTCAACAAACCATAGGCCACTAGTCAAGTTCAACTTGTACATTTCATGATTGAATTAAGCCTACCCGCACGACACTTGACGGAGGTCAACAAGGCCGCACGACTACCCTAACTCAATCACATCATATGATTTTGCAGATAAGCATAAATAGCTACCGCACACTACGCCTTGACGGAGGTCAACAAACGTAGCACGAATACTATGAAGTACTTATCTGAAATGGCGGAGGGCTACGACAGGTTTTTAAGAAAACCTTTTGCGTAATGAACTTGATATCGTTGTAGAATTGAGTGATTTTGAAAGGGAGTGTTTTTAGGTTTTTGCTAGTTTTGCTAAAGAGGTCACTCCCGGTGAAGGGATCTCGGCTCTTTCCTCGTCGAATGAGGTGCAGGATATTCACAATACCACTATGCAAAGCAAGAACTAGAAAAGCAATCAAAAGACAAAACCGAGGGTTGTAGCATTTGCCAGTTATTGCTAAAGAGGTCACTCCCGATGAAGGGATCTCGGCTCTTTCCTTATCGAATAAAGTGGTGGATATTCTACAAGGAATACCGCTATGTAAAGCAAGAACTAGAGCTACCTGTTTTTGAAAATTCGATTCCACAACATCTTTAAGTTTATTTTCTTTCATTAATCTCATTAATGAAGTCCCATCATTTTAAGTTACCTAAGCATCACAGATAAATACAACGTACGCTTATGCCATCCGCATTCGCCTCGATGTCCCGTCATGCACCGTTAGGTTAGGTAACTAACGGCAGAGCGGAGCAGGGCTAGCGCGGGTGTAAAACATAAGAAGCGTCTATATAATATATCACATATACTACATATAGTATCTATCTCAACATATCAAATGATCACATCACAGATATTGCAGCAGAAAACAATATATGAAATATTGGATATACTAGGATTTCCGGGTTTTATATTAAGCCTGTATAAAACACGGATTCCACAGTCGTGATGAATAGCCAAACCCATATCCCTAGACCCCTACGAGAGCAGCAAGCAACCCTACCAATTCTAGAGTTAGGAGACCCGGTCTCGACGCCTCGAGATGGTCTCCCACTGGACTCTAGAACCCGGTTACTTGTGCTCCCCTCCTTGGGTCTATCCTAATGCGGAAAAGTAAATAATATACAACAATGGTGATATCATCCTCAACCCGGAAGAGCCCCAATAAAAGAATATTACATACAATTAATTTTACATGAATGAAAATAAAAACTCCCATCTCACATAAAACCCCCGGCTATTCAAACACGACGATCCAATATAACATAACCCAGCAACACATAACATCACATGTCATCAACGTAAGTAAATAAGCGTATCCCAATTGTCGTTGACGTATAGCAACAAAACCGGCAATACACCACATACTACACTTACGGTCGCAGAAAAGAAAATGAAAAACTACAACAATTGGAATCGTAACTGCCCTTAGACATCATAAACCCGTGATATCACATATCCAAGATTTCATGCCTAACAATGTAAAGCTCGCATTTAGGTCTCACCCATGAAAACACCTTTTCAAAATAAGCCGGACAATTCAACAAGATTTCCGATTCCACCCGAGACCGAAATGTTAGATTTACACGCAACAAATATATTTGTGGATTCCAATTATTGTATCTCATTACAGAAAGCTAGACGACGTTAAATAATTCGATAGAATACACGAATTCCCAATATTCTTAGAGAGCTCAACTCTTAAGCACTATTAAAAATTCCCAGAAGTATGCTCCAGTACTAATGGACCAACCGTTGAAGTGTCGTCCCTTGCCTCCTTAGTGGCGCCGCAGAACCGCCACCAAAACCAAGTTTTGGCCTCGGTTTCGCGGTCACTAAAGCGAGTTAGGGACTCGTTCTTTAAGAGGGTCCATAGAATTACCTGCATGATTTTCTGAATATTTTTAATATGAAAAATTTCAACTTTTGAAAAAATTTCCAGAAAGTGGGAAAATATGGTTATTCGGAGTTCGTTCGGACTTTTAATTTCGCCTACGCAACGCCTAATGCTCTAGCTATGCTCTGATACCATGAAAGTCAGCCAACCATCCCATCCAATGGGGTCGCCGTGGCACCTACAGGTCCCTCAGCAGCTACTTTTTACGCATGCCCCCTCTCGAGGACTACAACCCGTCGGAACACCTTCCGATCTCGGGACACCCTGGGGGTAAGGGCCTATGCTTCGCCACACTGTCATACAGTGAGAACCGTCCATAGGTCGACATCCAATGCCTAGCAGCTCTGATACCACTGTTGGGATTCCTTAGCACCCTACTGGGTTTTCAAGACAACATACATGCCAATTTCAAAAATTCTAAGGTGCTAATGAACCCTAACCTAGGATCTATCTAGAGTAAATAGATGAAATGAACATGTAATCAACCATTACACTAAGTGAATAAGGAATATTGTTGGCCATAGTGCCCTCAAGGCAATTATCATAGTCGCGGACTTGTGATTATGATGATTGAGTGAGGACCTATACCGATAAAACAGTCTTACTCAAGATGATAGTTTGCTATCTGGTTTGTCTTTATCATCTTGTTGTTAGTTGTATGTATGCCCTAGAGGCCAGTATTGTACAGATGTTGTATATTATATTGGATGCTTGGACATATATAGAGATGACTTTCTTGCTCGATATGATAGTATGCTATCTGGTTACTCTTTATCTTAACATGTACACTAGTCTCTTTATACTGTCTTGTAGTTACATGTTGGTAAAGCCCTTAGGATGTGTACTTGACTACCTGGACTTTGATGCAGATCATACTAGTGGGGACATGGTAGTCCATAAGTACATCCTTCAAGGTCCCTAGTCGTGGGTGTATCGAGACGGGGCATCGATATACCAGAGTAGACTAGCGTATATGCTTCTCGACCCATGTGATGGGCGATGGATGATCCCATATCCATTGGTGTTTGACATCAGAGATGGTATACGGGTGCTCAGTGGAGACTGGGTACACTGGACGGACTCGCCGAGAACTCCCAGATGGTATTATACCTCACGTCAGATGGCAGTTCTCAGGTGACACTTGTGCAGGTTAGTCTGTAGACCCGAGATCATCATAGAGACTTGTGTGATTCCCACTGTGCTTTGATCTCCACCTTACCACGTCCATGAGGGCGTGCAAAACGGTGGTCTTTGGGTACAGTCCCGAGTCACATGGAGGCAATGAGCGATAGGAGGGGTTTCGTCTCTCCCGGTATTGGGGGTTGATGTTGCGCTGTGCTCGATTGGCCGTAACAGGGAAGTCCCTGGCCAGGGCTGATCAGAGATTTGCTGGTAAGTGTTACCAGTAGTTTCTCGACCCGTTATGAGCCTTACATCGGCACGACTTATCAGTTATTGGGGTCTGACGTATACCACCCCTAAACTTGATATGCGACATATCAGACGAAGAGACCGGACTGTACGGTAAGTGTTACTGGTCGGATTCGCAGGAGTGTGAGCGGGCTAGCTCGTCGATCTTCTGATCGCTCAATACCCGGGTGGCCGTTACGTTTAGCAGACCGCTTGCGGCTTGTGGGTGTTTGATATGATCATCATCTGCTACCCGGCGTATTGACGAGTCTTTAGAGTCCTACACAGAGGTTTCCTGGTTCAAGCGAAACGAAATAGGAGCGCATATGAGATATGTGCGGGACCGAGAATAATGCATGTATGTGATACCGTATTTCATTCTCGCGATAAATGTTTCGATTGGTTATATTCGATATGACCTAGTTATCGAATCATTGATTCGATAAATCGATACATTAGATACTAGTCGGTTGTATGCGATATAACCGGATCGTTAAATCAAGTGTTGATTTAATGATTTAATGTATAATTATATATTTGATATATTACTTTGCATTAACTAGTATTGGTTCACTTTAAATGGATTTTCTCACTTGATGTGCAAAAGGTATATGTGATATACTTTTGTGCACATTTTTTTTGTATCATGTTTGATGATACTTGATAATGTGGTTAAGTGTAAAGGTTTAAACCATGGTTAAGTGATGATTAGGGTTTTTGGTTTTTCATTTATTTATTTGTTTATTTATTTGGAAAGGATTAAGTTAAGAATGGTGGCTTATTTGGAGCTATGTTGAAGCTTCTTGAAGCTTTGACAAAGTCCACCATCCTTATCTCATCCTTAACTCTAACCACTCCAACTAACCTTGGTTTAATCTCTACACTTGACCATGGTCAAGATATGATAAGTATTCATATTAGTTTTATTTTAAAATTAGAACACTTATCATTCTTTCTTGATCTTCTTCTTCTTCCTCAAAGAGAAAGCTTGATGCCATCAATGGCAACTTGATTTCTAAAGTGAGAAATCCAATTCAAAAGTGAACCCACCTCCTATTTCTTCATCCTCTACCTCTTGCCAAGTTGTTTTGGGTGTTTTCTTCACAAGTTTCACAACTTTGTGAAGTCGGAGCTTGAGCTTGTGCAACCTCGACGTAGATCGTCTTTGACACGAAGCCGACGACCTATTCCGCACGTTTCTCCAATGAAGCCGTCACGAGAGTCCAAGGTTCAAGATGGACAGCGAGAGGACGCCCTCGTGGAGCTAAGGAAGTGGGTATCCGGATCTACAAAGGTTGTAGCATCCTAACTTTTAGTTAATTTGTTAACTAGATTATCTTTTCGCCTAAACATCTAGTCTAAGATCCGTAGTATAGGGTTTCTCGGCACCATTTTTTTAAATTGGCATGTTCGATGCCTTGTGAGACCTCACTAGAGTGCCTAGAAACCTTTCACTGGTATCAGAGCCTAGCTAGAGCCTTAGGCGAAGTCTAGACGGAATTTGAACTCCGATCGAACCGAAACCGAACCCCAAAAATTGCTCTCTGTACTTTTTCTAAAATCGTGGATTTTTCAAAATTAAAAATATGAAGAAAAACTCAGCAGGGAATTCTAAGAATTACGACGCAAATTTTATTCCATGAACAGTGACAAGCGCGGCGGAACCGCGGCCTAAGCCAGCTTAGGCGGCGGTTCCGCGGCGGCTTGATGACGTCATCCATATATTTGTGCACAGTAACTCTTATTTAACAGTGCTGAGTTCTCTGGTTGTTTTTAATATATTTCATGAGTTGCACTTTCTGGGGTTGCTTTGGAGCTTCTATAGTTCGATCGGATTATCAAATTTCGTCTTTGTGTATTTCCGGATAATTTATAGAATATGTTAAAAAGTTCGACCGGATATAAATACCCAATTTTTCCCCTGTCGGGAAATTTCCAAGTGTTGGATTTTTCCGTAGTTTAACGACGTTCTAAGTAGTGCAAGTAACGCGATGGACCCTCTAGAAGACAACAAACCTTAACTCGATTATGTGACCGTCTTGAACTGCCCTTTGAACCTTCGGGTTTGGGGCAGTACGGCGTGCCACATGTGAGGCGTTGGCTTGACCCTTCTACGGCTGGACCGTTGGTACTGAGGCACGAACTGAATGTTGCTAGACTTATTTCATGTGTTGGACTGTATCGGGAAAACTTGGGTATTCGACTGTTCGATCGGGAAGTTTAACATTTTCTGTTTATCTGGAATGTGATACAATAATTGGAATTCACAAACAGTTATGTGATAACTGAATGAATGTTATAAATCTAGCGGTTTAGTTTCACTTTATATTGAAAAGAGTTTTCGATAATGAGACTAAAATGCGGGATTTATATCTGTTAGGCATGTGATGTCTAAGTATTTCATCTGATTAGGCATGTGATGTCTAAAGAAGTTGCGGATTCCAATTGTTGTAGTTTTACACTTTCTTTTCTGTGACCGTAAGTGTAGTATGTTCATATCGCCGGTTTCGTTGCTATACGTCAACGACAATTGGGGTTTGCATACTTACTTACGTTGATGACATGTGATGTTATGTGTTACTGGATATGTTATATTGGATCGTCGTGTTCGAATAGCCGGGGGTTTTTATGTGAGATGAGTGTTTTTCATTTTCATTCATTTAAAAACTTGTATGTAATATTCCTTTATTTGGGGCACTTCCAGGTAGCGGAAGTTGTCACATTTTGTATATTATTTACTTTTTCGCATTAGGATAGACCCAAGGAGGGGAGCACAAGTAACCGGGTTCTGGGGTCCAGTGGGAGACCAACTCGAGGAGTCGAGTCCGGGTCTCCTAACCCTAGAATTGGCAGGGTTACTCGCCGCTCTCGTAGTGGTCTAGGGGTGTGGGATTGGCTATTTATCACGACCGTGGAATCCGTGTTTTATACTGGCTCGTATTGAAAACACGGACGTCCTAGTATATCCAATATTTCATATGTTTATTCTGCTGCGATATCTGTGTTGTGACTCTGTGATGGATATAGTATATAGTATATATGATATATTATATAGACGTTACTTATGTTTTACACCCGCGCTAGCCCTGCCCTGCTCTGTCGTTAGTTACCTAACCTAACGGTGCACGAGGGGACATCCAGGCGAATGCGGATGGCATAAGTGTACGTCATATCTATCTGTGATGTTTAGGTATTTAAATGATGGGACTTCATTAATGTGATTAATGAAAGATAAGAAAACTAAGATGTTGTGGAATCGAATTTTAAAATAAAACAGGTAGCTACAGTTCTTGCTTTGCACAGCGGTATATATGATATACCCTGCACCTTATTCGATGAGGAAAGGACCGAGATCCTTTCACCGGGAGTGACTCCTTTAGCAATAACTGGCAGATGCTACACACTCGGTTTGCTTTTGACTGCTTTTGGGTTTTTGCTTTGCACAGTGATATATATGATGTATCCCGCACCTCATTCGATGAGGAAAGGGCCGACGATCCCTTCACCGGGAGTGACCCCTTTAGCAAAACTGAAAAAGCCTCAAAATCACTCCATTTTAAAACTTCATTTGATTCTACAACGATATCAAGTTCATTACGCTCATGGTTTTCAGAAAAACCTGGCGTAGCCCTCCGTCATTTCAGATAAATCCTACTTAGTATTCGTGCTACGTTTGTTGACCTCCGTCAAGGCGTAGTGTGCGGTAGCTAACTAGTATTTGTCTGCTTATGCATATGATGCAGATTGGATTAGGGTAGTCGTACGACCTTGTTGACCTCCGTCAAGGGTCGTGCGGGTGGGTTTGATTCAATCAAGAAATGACGGGTTGAACTTGACTTGCACCCTTTGGTTTGTTGACCTCCGTCAAGGTCATAGGATGCTTGGGGCAAAATATTATCGGGAATTTCAAGTGTTGAAATTTGCAATGAGATTGCATACCTTCTATGAGATAGTTGGATCCCGATACCCACTGCGAGTAAGAGTTACTCCTGGGAGAGTTTTACACATTGCAATTAGCTGATCAAGTAGGTGTCTAGAAAGGTGTCAACGGGGTTACGCCTCTGGGAAAACGAGGTTTACCTTAATTAGGTTCGTGCGAAAGCACGGGGGACCTCCCTCAAAGTACCGACACTGGCCTGGCTGAAAGATTGGTGAACTTGTAGTGTGTAATTAATCCCGGCTAGTCTTTCCTTTTAGGGTTTGGAGGAAGATTTGATAAAAAGCAGTGGGAGCCATCCTGATTAGATAAGATAATAACCAATCTGATCTTGCACGAGCTTACGCTAAAGTGTTTTCTTCTCTCTCTCTCCAGGTAGCGACCAGTTCATGCCTTAATCAAGATAATAATATGGATGTATTGACCGAACCCGCATGTTATACTGTGCTGGGGAACGTTGGTTCCGTTCTTTCCTATAAGAGTTATAGGAATGAACAGGATATAGGGGAATACCAGGATTCCCATGCCACCCGAATGAAGAAAGTACATGTTGATGCATTTTCTTCGGGTGTGTTCGTTACTGAGAACTGTTTCTCTATTTGCTCTACGTCCTGGGTATTGGATACCGGGTCAGGATCCCATATATGTAATCAGTTACATGGGCTCAGGAAAGGTAGAGAACTTGGAGAAGGTGATAAAGACATTAGAGTTGGAAATGGTGCAATTGTTGCAGCTAAGACTGTCGGGGAATATCACCTTGTATTACCAACTGGTGATACATTGGTTCTGAACGAATGCTATTACATGCCGAACCTGATATGCAACATTATATCGGTTTCTTTATTGAGTAAAGAGGGATATAATTTTGTATTGCAGGACAATGTTATGAACATTTTCCGTGACCAAAAGTTGGTTGGATCAGGCACGTTATGCAATGGCATTTATGTTCTAAATCAATCAACGGTTCTGAGCATAACAAACACACACAAGAGGAAGAGTTCAGAACTGAACGAATCCTTCTTGTGGCATTGTAGACTGGGTCACATCAATGCGACACGACTAGCTAAGTTGCATAAAGATGGATATTTAAATCCGTTTGAATTTTCATCTTATGACACTTGCCAGTCATGTCTCAAAGGCAAGATGACCAAAACTCCGTTTACGGGACACGGAGAAAGAGTTACCGAACTCTTGGGACTGATACATAGCGATGTATGCGGTCCCATGTCTACACATGCCAGGGATGGTTCTTCGTACTTCATTACATTCACTGACGATCTCTCTAGATTCGGATATGTGTTCCTGATGAAACACAAATCAGAAGCTTTTGAGAAATTTAGAGAATATAAACAAGAAGTCGAGAACCAAACCGGAAAAAGTATTAAAATCCTTCGATCAGATCGAGGAGGTGAATACTTGAGCAATGAATTCCTGGACTTCCTAAAAGAGAATGGGATTCTCTCTCAGCTAACTCCTCCATATACACCACAGCACAACGGTGTATCGGAGCGGAGAAACCGCACCCTATTAGATATGGTGCACTCTATGATGAGTGTAGCTGAGTTACCTGTTTCCTTCTGGGGATATGCACTGGAAACAGCAGCATACCTACTGAACAGGGTTCCCACCAAATCTGTGCCTACCACACCATATGAGATATGGGAAGGGAAGAGACCATATCTTAATTTTATAAAGATATGGGGTTGCCCGGCCTATGTCAAAAGACAAAAACCGGACAAACTCGAGGCAAGATCTGTTTTGTGTAAGTTTGTTGGATATCCCAAACATTCGCGAGGGTATATCTTCTACCACAGTGAGGAACAAAGAGTATTTGTTGCTCAACATGCCACCTTTTTAGAAAAGGAATTTCTTGCAAAAGAGATTAGTGGCTCTGAGGTAGAACTGGAAGAGGTTCCAGCTGAACAAAACACAACAGAAGATTTAGTGGAACCAGAGGATTCAGTAGCTCCCGATGAACCCCAGCCTCTCCGCCGATCTAGTAGGGTTTCTCGTCCACCTGAGAGATACTACGGTTTTCTCATTGATGGTGGAAGCGAGGATTGCATCATGGATGATGATGACCCAACTAGCTTCGAGCAGGCCATCACGAGTAGGGACTCAGTGAAATGGCTGGATGCTATGCGGTCCGAGATGGAATCCATGTACACCAACAAAGTATGGACTTTGGAAGTTGCTCCTGAAGGGGTAAAACCCATTGGGAGCAAGTGGATCTTCAAGAAGAAACTTGGTATAGATGGGAAAGTGGAGACTTTCAAAGCTGGACTTGTAGCAAAGGGTTTTAGTCAAAGACCAGGTGTGGACTATGACGAAACCTTTTCTCCAGTGGCTATGCTTAAATCCATCCGGATCATGCTTGCCATTGCTGCCTTTCATGACTACGAAATCTGGCAAATGGATGTTAAGACCGCCTTTCTAAATGGTGATTTAGAAGAGTGCGTGTACATGACTCAGCCAGAGGGCTTCGTAGACAGTGGGAGCAGCGGGAAGGTGTGCAAGCTCCTTAAATCCATTTATGGATTAAAGCAAGTATCACGGAGTTGGAACATCTGCTTTGATGTCGTTATCAAAGAGTTTGATTTCGTCAAAAATCCAGATGAACCTTGTATCTACAAGAAGGTGGCAGAGAGTAAGGTTGTCTTCCTCGTATTGTACGTGGACGACATACTCTTGATAGGAAATGATATTCCTATGCTGCAAGCGGTCAAGCTCTTCTTATCACAAAGATTCTCAATGAAAGATCTTGGTGATGCCTCCTGCATATTGGGAATTAGGATCTATAGAGATAGATCCAAACGGATTTTGGGATTGTCCCAATCCAGGTACATTGACACCATACTAAAGAGGTTTAGTATGGAAGAGTCCAAGCGTGGGAACTTGCCCACGATCTCTGGAGTCACTCTCTCTAAAGAGATGTCTCCCAAGACTGATTTGGAGAGAGCTCGCTTGTAAGGGATACCCTATGCTTCGGCAGTAGGCTCTATCATGTATGCGATGCTATGTACCAGACCCGATGTGGCATACTCACTAAGTGTAGTGAGCAGGTATCAAGCTGATCCTGGAGAGAGTCACTGGACAGCTGTGAAGAGCATTCTCAAGTACTTGCGAAGGACTAGAGATATGTTCTTGGTGTATGGTAACGGAGAGCTCCAAGTGGAGTCCTTTACTGATTCGAGCTTCCAGAGTGATAAGGACGACTCTAAGTCGCAGTCGGGTTTTTTCTTTACCCTTTACAGAGGGGTGGTTAGCTGGAAGAGTTCCAAGCAGGAAACCGTGGCAGACTCGACGATGGAGGCTGAATACATCGCTGCCAACGATGCTGCCAAAGAGGCTGTCTGGATCAAGAAGTTCATTACTGAACTTGGAGTGGTTCCATCCATTGAGCGTCCAATACCTTTGTATTGCGATAACAATGGAGCGGTGGCTTTGGCCAAGGAACCCAGGTCCCATCAGCGGTCCAGGCATATTCTGAGGCGGTATCACCTGATCTGGGAGATAGTTGATCGCCGGGAGATCGAGGTCAGGAGAGTTGACACGAAGAACAACACGGCGGATCCACTCACGAAGGCCATTCCCCAGACACAGTTTGAGAGACTCTTCGGGATGCTCGGTATGCGATACTACAGCAGCTGGCCCTAGTGCAAGTGGGAGATTGTTAGTTGTATGTATGCCCTAGAGGCCAGTATTGTACAGATGTTGTATATTATATTGGATGCTTGGACATATATAGAGATGACTTTCTTGCTCGATATGATAGTATGCTATCTGGTTACTCTTTATCTTAACATGTACACTAGTCTCTTTATACTGTCTTGTAGTTACATGTTGGTAAAGCCCTTAGGATGTGTACTTGACTACCTGGACTTTGATGCAGATCATACTAGTGGGGACATGGTAGTCCATAAGTACATCCTTCAAGGTCCCTAGTCGTGGGTGTATCGAGACGGGGCATCGATATACCAGAGTAGACTAGCGTATATGCTTCTCGACCCATGTGATGGGCGATGGATGATCCCATATCCATTGGTGTTTGACATCAGAGATGGTATACGGGTGCTCAGTGGAGACTGGGTACACTGGACGGACTCGCCGAGAACTCCCAGATGGTATTATACCTCACGTCAGATGGCAGTTCTCAGGTGACACTTGTGCAGGTTAGTCTGTAGACCCGAGATCGTCATAGAGTCTTGTGTGATTCCCACTGTGCTTTGATCTCCACCTTACCACGTCCATGAGGGCGTGCAAAACGGTGGTCTTTGGGTACAGTCCCGAGTCACATGGAGGCAATGAGCGATAGGAGGGGTTTCGTCTCTCCCGGTATTGGGGGTTGATGTTGCGCTGTGCTCGATTGGCCGTAACAGGGAAGTCCCTGGCCAGGGCTGATCAGAGATTTGCTGGTAAGTGTTACCAGTAGTTTCTCGACCCGTTATGAGCCTTACATCGGCACGACTTATCGGTTATTGGGGTCTGACGTATACCACCCCTAGACTTGATATGCGACATATCAGACGAAGAGACCGGACTGTACGGTAAGTGTTACTGGTCGGATTCGCAGGAGTGTGAGCGGGCTAGCTCGTCGATCTTCTGATCGCTCAATACCCGGGTGGCCGTTACGTTTAGCAGACCGCTTGCGGCTTGTGGGTGTTTGATATGATCATCATCTGCTACCGGCGTATTGACGAGTCTTTAGAGTCCTACACAGAGGTTTCCTGGTTCAAGCGAAACGAAATAGGAGCGCATATGAGATATGTGCGGGACCGAGAATAATGCGTGTATGTGATACCGTATTTCATTCTCGCGATAAATGTTTCGATTGGTTATATTCGATATGACCTAGTTATCGAATCATTGATTCGATAAATCGATACATTAGATACTAGTCGGTTGTATGCGATATAACCGGATCGTTAAATCAAGTGTTGATTTAATGATTTAATGTATAATTATATATTGGATATATTACTTTGCATTAACTAGTATTGGTTCACTTTAAATGGATTTTCTCACTTGATGTGCAAAAGGTATATGTGATATACTTTTGTGCACATTTTTTTTGTATCATGTTTGATGATACTTGATAATGTGGTTAAGTGTAAAGGTTTAAACCATGGTTAAGTGATGATTAGGGTTTTTGGTTTTTCATTTATTTATTTGTTTATTTATTTGGAAAGGATTAAGTTAAGAATGGTGGCTTATTTTGGAGCTATGTTGAAGCTTCTTGAAGCTTTGACAAAGTCCACCATCCTTATCTCATCCTTAACCCTAACCACTCCAACTAACCTTGGTTTAATCTCTACACTTGACCATGGTCAAGATATGATAAGTATTCATATTAGTTTTATTTTAAAATTAGAACACTTATCATTCTTTCTTGATCTTCTTCTTCTTCCTCAAAGAGAAAGCTTGATGCCATCAATGGCAACTTGATTTCTAAAATGAGAAATCCAATTCAAAAGTGAACCCACCTCCTATTTCTTCATCCTCTACCTCTTGCCAAGTTGTTTTGGGTGTTTTCTTCACAAGTTTCACAACTTTGTGAAGTCGGAGCTTGAGCTTGTGCAACCTCGACGTAGATCGTCTTTGACACGAAGCCGACGACCTATTCCGCACGTTTCTCCAATGAAGTCGTCACGAGAGTCCAAGGTTCAAGATGGACAGCGAGAGGACGCCCTCGTGGAGCTAAGGAAGTGGGTATCCGGATCTACAAAGGTTGTAGCATCCTAACTTTTAGTTAATTTGTTAACTAGATTATCTTTTCGCCTAAACATCTAGTCTAAGATCCGTAGTCTAGGGTTTCTCGGCACCATTTTTTTTAAATTGGCATGTTCGATGCCTTGTGAGACCTCACTAGAGTGCCTAGGAACCTTTCACTTGTACATGTTGAAAGAGCCAATAGGATTCTTGCTTGACTGCCAGCATTATGATGGTGATCATATATGTGGGAGCTGGAGTCTATAAGCACATCCTTAAATGTCCCTAGTCATAGGAGTATCGAGACCGGGCATCGATACTCCAGTATAGGGCGGTGTCCAGGTCTCACAAGCCATTGGTGTTAGTTTGTTCACCTAAGATAGTATACAGGTGCTCATTGGGTTATGAGTACACCGGACGGACTCGCCGGGAACCTGCTAGTTGGTATTATACCTATTGTCAAATAGTAGTTCCTAGGTGACATGTGTACAGGTTAGTCTGTCGACCTGTGATCATCATTTGTCTCGTGTGAGTTCCCACTGTGCTTTGATTACTACCCTACCACGGCTCAAAGGAGTCGTGCAAACAGGTTTTAGTTGGGTACAGTCCCGAGCCACATGGAGGCAGTGATCGGATCGTCGGGGATTCGTCTCTCCCGGTATTGGGTGTTGATGTCGCGTTGTGTACGGATGTCCATCACCATAAATCCGTGGCCACGGTGGATGAGAATTATCGATCCAGGATCGATAGTTTCTCAGGTGGTGATGAGGTTTCATACCGACACTAAATGTCGCGTTGTTAGGGGTCTGACTTTATCCACCCCCTTAGACTTGATATGCGATACTCTTAGACGAACAGACCGGACTGTACGGATATTATCACTGTCAGGCTCAGTAGGGGTTCAGGATGAGTTTGCTCGTCGGCTTCCCTTTCGCTCAATACCTGGGTAGCCGTTACGTACAGCTAGTGCCGCTGACGTGCTTGTAGTTAATCCCACTGCCAGCATATTGACGAGTCCTTAGAGTCCCACACAGAGGATTTTCACGGCCCAGGCCATATGGTGTACATGAGGTATGTTGATACATACAGGTGTCCGATTAAATATGTGCACATGCTACGCAGACTTTAATCGGACGGTTGATAATACTAGCGGCTTAGGATTAAACCGGATTATTAAATCGGATTTTGATTTAATAATTTACATATGTATTTATATATATGTATTCTGGTATTATTGTTCACTATTCGTTTTCTCTCTTGGCTATTCGTATTTTTATACGAATACGCGCATATGTATTTTGGTACATGTACCGGGAAGTATTCCGTATTTTCTACGGAATAGCTTCTAGAAGGTGCCGCAACATTTGTATGAATTTCCATTTTTGGAAATTCATTTGACTCACAAATGAGGTGGATGTGTGAGGTGGCATTTGCATAGTGTTGGGCATGGTTCAAAGTATGGTTTCATTTGTTTATTGTAATTTGACATTAGAAAAGAAAATGACATTTTTTTGTGTGGAGGAGATAGGGGGGGCCGACCACTTTTGGTGGAGGGTTCATTTTCATTTGATTTTATTCCATTTGTGAGATTATGCTTGCTACACTCCACTCTCTCATTCACACAAAAATACTTAGCCAATTCTTTGCTCATGCCAAAAGCTTCATCACCTCCTTCTTCATCTTTCTTGAGTTTCTTCTTGAGCTCAAGGGTAGAGAGAAAAACATAGTGACACACTACTACACCTCGACTCTCCATCAGCGAATTTGGAGCGTCGGTTACCTCGTTCGTCGAGGTTGGAGCTTGCGCCGTTTCCCTCGGGTGGATCATCGGAGATGGAGGAAGACTGGCAAGCAAACATCGTCAAAGAACCGCTAGGAGCTTGGAATGAAGACCGAAGAACACGGATCAACTCGGTATAACAATTCTAACTCTTAGTTTAGATTGCTAGTTTAGGGTTTAAGGTCGATCCGTAAATCAGGTAACGGTAGCGCCGGTTTTAGAAATTTTTGTTCCGCATTTTGGCCGCGTTTCGATGGCCGGGGCGCTGCCGGGACACAACATGGTATCAGAGCCACCCTTTAAACCCCTTACTAGCTTGTTTAAACGTACTTAAAAGATCGATCGACAGAATTTACCGAAATCACGATTTCATTTTTGGGTTTGCTGTCGATTTTCAAATGTGTTCAAAAAATATTTTCCAGTGGCTTAAAAATCCTTGCAGGCGATTTTATGGGTACAGAAAAAATTTGAGCTTCTGATCCCTCTAAAGTGCCGCGGAACCGCCGCACTTACCCCCTATTGGAGGCGGATCTGCGGCCATTTAGTGGCGAAGGGCTTCGAATTTTTCCTATAGCCCCCTGACTTGGAATTGTGATTTTTGTAATATCCTGTTTTGGCCCAGGTTTCTGTGAAGTGTTGGTTTTGCTATTGGGACCAATTTGGAACTTAGTCGATCGATATTTTAAGTGTGCGTTTAACAGTACATACATTTCTATCTGTGACCATGAATGTCATTTGATCGGTAAACCTGTCTAACTGCTATATGTTCTTTTAGACGAGTTTGCGAACGTGACATTCATGTTGATGTTCTGTGTTGTGCTGTGATGTTGGTTGGATAGTCGTGGTGGATATCCAGTGGTGCAATGATAGTACAGTTTTATTTCATTTGTACATTTGATATTGTGGGGCGAGCGTCCGACATGTGGACTGCCGTCACTGCCAGTTTGTATATTATTCTTTTGGGGCACGACCGGGCTGAGGTCGATGTCACCCTTGTATATTATTTTCTTTTCTGTACTAGGATTACCCTGCGGTGGGGTGCATGAATAGCCGGATTCTAGAGGGCAACAGGTCCGCATCTCATGGCGTTGGGACGGAGGGGACCTTACTCTAGATTTGGCAGGCTATTCGCCGCACTCATAGGGGGTATAGGTTTCATTGCACATGCTATCCACACGACAGGGAACGTCGGGTCGCACTTGCGGCTCAAGTGAAACCCGGGGCTCCAGACTATCCACCATTCTGTGTTGTTTCTGTGATGTTTCTGTGATGTTTCTTTATATCATGCCTGGGACGAATGTTATATATATTTATATATACTAGTAGATGTTGTATATATTTTGCACCCGCGCTAGCCCAGTCCCCGCTCTATCGTTAGTTAAGTAACCTAACGGGTGATGACGGGCCCCAGTGGTGTGATTAATTGATGGGACTGCATTGATTCTTATCAATGCAAGGATAAAACAAACTTATATATGATGTTGTTGGAACCAAGTTTTTAAAAACTGATATTACAGACGTTTTCTTTTGCTTTGCATCGTGGTATTCATTTGGAATATCCTGCACCTCATTCGACGAGGCAAGGGCCGAGATCCCTTCATCGGGAGTGACCCCTTGGGTAAAAGTTTGCGTCAATGTAATAACTTCACTATAGTCGTTTCCTTTTTCTTTGCATCGTGGTATTCGGTTTGGGATATCCTGCACCCCATTCGACGGGGAAAGAGCCGAGATCCCTTCACCGGGAGTGACCTCTTTAGCAAAAGTTTTCGCCACTATATATTTGAAAAACCACTTGGATTCCTTCAACGAGATCAAGTTCATTACGTTAAAGGTTTTTCGCCAAAAACCAGCCGTAGCCCTCCGTCATTTCTTAGAAGTATTGCTTAGTATTCGTGTTGCGTTTGTTGACTGTGTCAAGGCATAGTGTGCGGTAGCTAAGTAGTGCTTGTTTGTGGCATATTAATGCGATTTGTTAGGATAGTCGTGCGGCCTTGTTGACTGTGTCAAGGGCTCGTACGGGTGGGTTTAATGCAATCCTGGATAATGACGGGTTGAACTTGACTAGGACTCTTTGATTTGTTGACTGTGTCAAGGTCATTTGGGTCCTAGGGGTAAAAAATCACATCGGGAGTTTCAAACATACAGGAAACTTGCCAGGCTTGCGCATACCTTCTGGAGTGTGGTGACTTGAGTGGCTTCCATAAAGTTATCATGCGATGATAGTTGGATCCCGATTCCCACTGATGAGTAAGATTACTCCTCGGTTGATTCCGACTAATTCTCCTTTTGGGTTTGGAGGAGAATTTGAGAAAACAGCAGGAGCTATCCAGATTAGATAAAATGATTAACTATTCTGATCTAGGTTAGGGTGCACGCTGAGTGTTTTCTTTTCTTTCTCTCTCTCTAGCTGCGAATTTGACCCGACCTTTGACTAAAACTCATGAAACCCAATTAACCGAACCTTCTTAAAATATTTTGGTTTTTGGAATGTCACGGTGTCGTATATATCATTGCCACTTCTATATCACCTTTGCATTTCTCCAGAACACCTCGTATCACTACGAACGTCCACTTCCATTGGATAAATCCATCGTATGGTTATATACGAACTCGAAGGATCTTTTTCGAGGATGGATTCTGGTTCAGGAGAAAAAGAATAGGAATATTAAGATGTCTTTTTCTTTTTACCTTCTCTCAGGTTGCGAGGGCTCCTAGGATTAGGAGAGTACACCTATTACGCTTATTGGATAGTCTTCTTCCAAACCTTAGGCTGGTGCCAAAAGGTAGGGAATGAAGAAAACCAATTAGCCTAAAGAAGGTGTACAGAAGATAATAAATAAAGACATAATAAAGGGATTGGAGTGAGGGCAGGTAAGTATATGGTTACTGTCATGATTCAGGATAATGGAAGAGGCATTACTAGGAATACCAGTTAACCTTTTTGAAACATTTTATATTTCAGTTTCACTGCGCAATGTTAATTGAAAACTGTTTTCTTAATTGGATTCTAACTCCAGGGTATGTATTTACCAGATCAGTTTCTCACATCTGCATGTTATTACGGATGGTGAGTGGGAGTAAGATATTGGGAATTGGGTGATTGGATCCTCATTATATCGGAATTCGTTCTAATTGGTGATATTTGAGGAAATCATCTGGATTTTGCCGGACGACAAATATTTGGTTTTGAATATACGTTGTTATGCACCAATTTCAAACTGATATATCTATACGTTTATTTTATAAAGTGAGATATAACTTTTTGATATTGTGTCTGTGACATTTACCTATATCAGATGGTGATTAGGTAAGGTGCATTCAACAGCGGTGTAATTCTTCTTAACCATAGCACAGTTTTTCAACCTACGACGCACAGCGTTTGAGTTAATGAACTCAGGGGACTTATACAAAGTATTGCATGCTGTCCAGTGTCCATTAGGACAATGGGGTTGGTACTCGTACTATATTCTGTTTACTTATGACTTCTCCAGTTCTGGACAAGTATTTCGTTGAAATGCAAAGTCCAGATATTGAGAAGTTATAGGTATAAGAATAAAGTAGAGAACCATTTGTTGGAAGTATCAGGATTCTTCGAGGTAGTCGAAGATGTAAATACTTGTGTTTGGTATTCCGTTGATAGTAATGGTTTTGAGAACTTGCTTCTCTTTCGGGTTACTCATATATGGATGCACTCCTAGATGAGTAATGCTGATTGTCCTCTTTCCATTTGGTTGATATGCACTGGAGACAGCTGCATGATTTTGAATCTGGTTCCAATTAAATTAGTGTTTTTGTTTCTATATTAGATATATATAGAATCAATTTATATCTTAACTAAGTTAAGGTATAGGGAGTTTTCCGGCTGATGCTCAAAACCAGAATCCGGATAAACTCAAGGCACGTTTTAGTAATGGCTGTTCGTGGGTTATCCCGGGCTTTGACGAGGGATAACTTTCTACCATCAGGAAGATCAATATTTATATTGTTCTTGACTCGCCACAGTTTTAATAAAATGGATATTTTCAGAAAACAGAAGTGTGAGTATGGTAGAACTGGAAGTTATTCCAGAACCACAAACGATTACTGGAAATTTAATAAAACCTAAGGATTCAATTGGATTTGATGTTCCATTCGCCACTCCGCAGATTTGGTGGGTAACCTCAGGCACCAGAGAGGTACTTCGGTCTTCTCAGAGACGGTGACAGGGAGGTTCTTGTTTACCCAGACTTGCTATTGCTGCTATTCTAGACTATAAGACCCGGCAGGAGGATCGTTCTAAACTAGCTTTAGAAGTGCACGTGTATATGACTCTGCCAGAGAGTTATTGTAGTTAGTGGGAGCAGCGGAAGCATAGTAGGCAAGCAGCTTATGTCTATTTATGGACTAAATCAGGTATAGCGGAAATAGATCATCTATTTTTGATGTGACAATCATAGGTCTTGACCTCATCAGAATAGGAAATGGATCTAGTAAGAAGGTAGTAGAGAGTGATGTCCAGGTATTGGGATGACATGCACTTGATAGGAAGAGATATTCCTATACTACGATCGGTTGTACTATGGTTGTCACAAAGTTGTTTCTCCACACAGGATATGGATGTAATATCAGGGTTTCTGGTTACTAGATCTATGGTTTTAGATCTAGATTTGGGAAGTATCCTAATCTGGGTACTTTGACATTAAATGGACGACTCCTGGCATGGTGGTGAACCTGTAGGTGATGGAGTCAACCTCTCTAAAGGTGTCTTACAGACTAAAGGGGAGAAGGATCTACATGATTAACATATCACTTGATTAGGCAATTGAGTTAATCATGAAATTTCAAGTACCACACCAGATGTTGTTTTTGCACTAGCTGCAATAAACATATCCAAGCTTGGAGAAACATTGGGAAGCACTTTATGAACATAAGTGAATGTTCTTGGGATATGGTAACGGCAGCCTCCTTCAGGAGACGGTTATCATTTCAGGCTTCCAAGGTGAACTAGATGACAGAGTGACTGTCAGAATTATAGTTTTCCCTCTTCTGAGGGACGGTATGTTGGATAGGTGGTCCAAGCGGATACTGAGGAAGGCATAGCGCATGTTACTGATTAAATTCAGTGGATGATACAGTCTCGGAGGTTTGCTGGATTTGGAGTTCGTTTGTGATCTGGGTCCCATCAGATATCCAGACAAATTCTAAGACAGGTATTGCTCATTTTGGGAGATAGTTTTCTCCTCGAAGTTGAGATATAGAGAGATACAAAAAGAAACATTGGAGCGGATCCACTCACTGAGGCTATTTCTCGAACGCAATCATTTTCGCAAACGGGATTTGCGAAACTGATTAGTAGAGAAGTTAAGTGCTCGGTATCACATGGGCTGTGAGTATGCGACATCGCAAAAATGGGCCTTAAGTGCAAGTGGTAGATTGTTGGCCATAGTGCCCTCAAGGCAATTATCATAGTCGCGGACTTGTGATTATGATGATTGAGTGAGGACCTATACCGATAAAACAGTCTTACTCAAGATGATAGTATGCTATCTGGTTTGTCTTTATCATCATGTACATGTTGATAGAGCCCATAGGATTCTTGCTTGACTGCCAGTATTATGATGGCGATCATATATGTGGGAGCTGGAGTCTATAAGCACATCCTTAAATGTCCCTAGTCATAGGAGTATCGAGACCGGGCATCGATACTCCAATGTAGACTAGTGTATACTGATCGAGACCCCGACGAGGGGCGGTGGCTAGGTCTCACAAGCCATTGGTGTTAGTTTGTTCACCTAAGATAATATACAGGTGCTCATTGGGTTATGAGTACACCAGACGGACTCGCCGGGAACCTGCTAGTTGGTATTATACTTATTGTCAGATAGCAGTTCCCAGGTGACATGTGTACAGGTTAGTCTGTCGACCTGAGATCGTCACTTGTCTCGTGTGAGTTCCCACTGTTCTTTGATTACTACCCTACCACGGCTCAAAAGAGTCGTGCAAACAGGTTTTAGTTGGGTACAGTCCCGAGCCACATAGAGGCAGTGATCGGATCGTCGGGGATTCGTCTCTCCCGGTATTGGGGGTTGATGTTGCGTTGTGTACGGATGGCCATCACCATAAATCCGTGGCCACGGTGGACGAGAATTATCGATCCAGAATCGATAGTTTCTTAGGTGGTGATGGGGTTTCATACCGACACTAAATGTCGCGTTGTTAGGGGTCTGACTTTATTCACCCCCTTAGACTCGATATGCGATACTCTTAGACGAACAAACCGGACTGTATGGATATTGTCACTGTCAGGCTCAGTAGGGGTTCAGGATGAGTTTGCTCGTCGGCTTCCCTTTCGCTTAATACCTGGGTAGCCGTTACGTACAGCTAGTGCCGCTGACGTGCTTGTGGTTAAACCCACTGCCAGCGTATGGACGTGTCTTTAGAGTCCCACATAAAGGGTTTTCACGATCCAGGCGATATGGTGTACATGAGGTATGTTGATACATACAGGTGTCCGATTAAATATGTGCACATGCTGCGCAGACTTTAATCGGACGGTTAATAATACTAGCAGCTTAGGATTAAGCCGGATTATTAAATCGGATTTTGATTTAATAATTTACATATGTATTTATATATATATATATTCTAGTATTATTGTTCACTATTCGTTTTCTCTCTTGGCTATTCGTATTTTTGTACGAATATGCGTATATGTATTTCGGTACATGTACCGGGAAGTATTCCGTATTTTCTACGGAATAGCTTCTAGAAGGTGCCACATCATTTGTATGAATTTCCATTTTTGGAAATTCATTTGACTCACAAATGAGGTGGAGGTGTGAGGTGGTATTTGCATAGTGTTGGGCATGGTTCAAAGTATGGTTTCATTTGTTTATTGTAATTTGACATTGGAAAAGAAAATGACATTTTTTTGTATGGAGGAGAGAGGGGGGCCGGCCACTTTTGGTGGAGGGTTCATTTTCATTTGATTTTATTCCATTTGTGAGATTATGCTTGCTACACTCCACTCTCTCATTCACACAAAAATACTTAGCCAATTCTTTGCTCATGCCAAAAGCTTCATCACCTCCTTATTCATCTTTCTTGAGTTTCTTCTTGAGCTCAAGGATAGAGAGAAAAACATAGTGACACACTACTACACCTCGACCCTCCATCGCTAGCGACTTTGGAGCATCAGTTACCTCGTTTGTCGAGGTTGGAGCTTGCGCCGTTTCCCTCGAATGGATCATCGGAGATGGAGGAAGACCGGCAACCAAATATCGTCAAAGAACCGCTAGGAGCTTGGAATGAAGACCAAAGGAAACGGATCAACTCGGTATAAAAATTCTAACTCTTAGTTTAGATTGCTAGTTTAGGGTTTAAGGTCGATCCGTAAATCGGGTAACGGTAGCGCCGGTTTTAGAAATTTTTGTTCCGCATTTTGGCCGCGTTTCGGTGGCCGGGGCACTGCCGGGACCCAACAAATACAACCTTTGTAGACCGGTCCTTCACTTCTAAAGCTCCGTGTAGTAGTCCCTTCGCTGCGAGTATCGATCTTCCGAACTCTAGTATGGGTTCTCCCGGAGAAATGAACAAGCTTGCTCGAAGTCTTCGAGGCCAAAGACGATCTACGTCGAGGAGACTCAAGCTCATGCTATCTCTTCACAAATTGTGAAATTAGTGAAGCAAACACCCTAAACTAAATGGCAAGTAGTAGAGGATGATGAAGTAGGAAGTGGGCTCTCTTTAGATTTATTTTTCTTACAATATTTTCTCACCTTGAGAAAAGCTAGTGAGCTTTTCTCATGAGGAAGAAGAAGCTCAAGTGAAGAGATGTGAGAATGAACTCATGAGGTGAGAATAGCAATCATGGGTGAGTTAGTGTCATACACTAACCCATGTAGAGAATAAACCATGGCTAGTTAATAATGGTTAGGTTAATAAATATCTACAAGTAAAACAAACTTAGTGGACTTGGTCAATTGTTCGACAAGCTTCTACAAGCTTCAACCATGTGACTTAATCCCACTAATTTTGTTTAACTTAGATAAATATAAACCCATCACATTATTAAGCATGGTGCAAGTCTCATACACCCATGTCACATGTGGCATCTAGCATGACACAAAAGTTGTACAATAATATATATCACATATACACTAATGCACACAAGTGAGAAAAGAAATAATAAGTGAGCTAATATTAGTTAATGTAATCCAGTATATCTAATATAAAATTATACATTAAATTATTAAATCAACACTTGATTTAATAATCCGGCTATATTACATATAACCGACTAATATCAAATGCAACAACTTATCGAATCAATACTTGATCCGATAATCCGGCTATATCTCATATAATCGACCGATGTCACAAATCACGAGAATAGAATGCGGTATCATATACGCGCATCAATCTTGGTCCCGCACATATCACATATGTACTCCTACTCCGTTTCGCATGAACCAGGAAACCTCTTTGTAGGACTCTGAAGACTCGTCAATATGCCGGCAGTAGGTGATGATCATATCAAACACCCACAAGCCGCAAGCGGTCTGCAAAACGTAACGGCCACCCGGGTATTGAGCGATCAGAAGATCAACAAGCAAGCTTTCTCATACTCCTGCTAATCCAATCAGTAACACTACCATATAGTCCGGTCTCTTCATCTGATATGCCGCATATCTCGTCTAGGGGTGGTAAACGTCAGACCCCAGTAACTCGATAAGTCGTGCCGATATGAGGCTCATAACGGGTCGAGAAACTACTGGTAACACTTACCAGTAAATCTCTGAATTAGCCCTGGCCAAGGACTTCCTGTTATAGCCAATCGAGCACAGTGCAACATCAACCCCCAACACCGGGAGAGACGAATCCCCTCCTATCGCTCATTGCCTCCATGTGACTCGGGACTGTACCCAAAAACCACCGTTTTGCACGTTCTCATGAACGTGGTAAAGTGGAAATCAAAGCATAATGGGAATCACACAAGACTCTATGACGATCTCGTGTCGACAGACTAACCTGTACTAGTGTCACCAGAGAACTGCCATATGACGTGAGGTATAATACCATCTGGGAGTTCTCGGCGAGTCCGTCCAGTGTACCCTGTCTCCACTGAGCACCCGTATATCTTCTCTGATGTCAAACACCAATGGATATGGGATCATCCATCGCCCATCTACATGGGTCGAGAAGCTATACGCTAGTCTACTCTGGTATATCGATGCCCCGTCTCGATGCACCCACGACTAGGGACATTAAAGTTTGTACTTACAGAATACCTTTGTCCCACTAGTATGGTCCACATCATAATCCAGGTAGTCAAGTACACATCCTAAGGGCTTTATCAACATGTAACAGAGAGACAATCAGTGTACATGTTAAGATAAAGTGCAACCAGATAGCATATTATCATGTTGAGCAAGAAAGTCCTCCCTATATATGTCCAAGCATCCACTACAATATACATCTCATGTACAGTAATGGCCTCTAGGGCATACATATAACTAACATTAAGTATCTTAAGATATATGGTTGTCTTGTTTTTGTTAAAAAGGTTTATCTGCACAAGCTCGAGGCACGTTCAGTATTGTCTAAGTTTGTGGGATATCCCAAGAACACTAGGGGTATTATTTCTATTACGCTGAGGAACAAAAGGTCTTTGTTTCTCATCGTGCTCGCTTTATGGAAACTCAATTTCTTGAAAAAGAATTTAGTGGGAGCGCAATAGAGCTGGAAGAAATTCCAGAACCATAAAGTATTACTGAAGACTTAGTAGAACCTGAGATTTCAATGGAACCGGATGTACCTACGCCACTCCACAGATCTAGCAGGCATCTCATCCACCCGAGAGATACTACGGTTTTATCATAGAAGGGGATTGAGAGGATTGCATCATCGATGATGATGAGCCGACTAGTTTTTAGCAAGCCATCATGAGTAGAGACTCGGTGAAGTGGCTGGATGCTATGAGATCCGAGATGGAATCCATGTACACCAATAAATTTTGGACTTTGGATGTTGCTCCTCTTGGGATAAACCAGTAGGATGAAAATGGATCTTCAAAAAGAAGATTGGTGTAGATGGACAGGTAGAAATATACAAAGCTAGGCTTGTTGCTAAATGTTTTCGTCAAAGACCATGATTGGACTATGACGAAACCTTTTCACCAGTGGCTATGCTTAAATCCATTCGGATCCTACTTACCATTATTGCCTTCCATGACTATGACATCTGGCAGATAGATGTTAAAACCGCTTTCCTAAATTGATGTTTAGAAGAGTGTGTTTACATGGATCAAGCAGAGGGTTTCAAAGACAGTGGGAGAAGCGGAAAGGTGTGCAAGTTGCTTAAATCCATTTATGGATTAAAGCAGGCATCGCGGAGTTGGAACATCTGCTTTGATGAGACGGTCAAGGAATTTGACTTTATAAAAAATATAGCTGAACCTTATATTTATAAAAAGATTGTAAAGAGAACTGTGGTATTCCTCGTTTTATACGTTGCTGACATTCTCCTGATAGGAAATGATATTCCTATGCTACAATCGGCCAATCTGTTCTTGTCACAGAAGTTTTCTATGAAAGACCTGGGTGATGCCTCGTACATTCTGGAGATTAAAATATACCGTGACAGATCTAAAAAAATGTTGGGACTTTCACAGTCAAGGTACATAGACACCGTACAAAAGAGGTTTATTATGGAAGATTCCAAACGCGGTAATTTACCCACTTATCACGAAATCACTCTCTCTAAAGAGATATCTCCCAAGACTGATGAGAAGAGGGCTCGCATGAGCATAGTACCCTATGCTTCGTTGGCAAGGTCGATAATATATCCAATATTATGTACCTGACTAGATGTAGCTTACGCACTCAGTGTCGTAATCAGGTATCAGTCTAACCCATGTGAGAAACATTGGATAGCAGTAAAGAACATTCTTAAGTACCTGAGAAGGACTAAGGAGATGTTTTTGGTGTACGGTGATGGGGACCTCCAGATCGAGACTTTTACTGACTCTGGCTTCCAAAGTGACAAGGATGACTCTAAATTCGTCTTGGGTTATGTGTTTACCCTCAATGGAGGGGCGGTCTGTTAGAAGAGCTCCAAATAGGACACCGTAGCAGACTCGACGATGGAGGCTGAGTACATCGCTGCTAATGATGCCGCAAAAGAAGCGGTCTGGATGAGGAAGTTAATTTCTGAACTTCAGGTAGTTCCATCCATTGTTGATCCAATTCCTTTGTATTATGATAACAATGGAGCCATGGCTTTGGCAAAGGAACCACGGTCTCATAAAAAATCTAGACATATCTTTAGGCGGTATCACCTGATCAGGGAGATCGCGGATCGCCAGGAGATCGAGGTGCGGAGAGTAGATACAAAGGACAACACAGCAAATCCATTCACCAAGGCCATCCCTCAAGTCCAGTTCGAGAGACTGTTCGAGATGTTGGGTATGCGGTACACCAACAACTGGCTCTAGTGCAGACATTGGGTACTTAATACTCTAATTACAGGCCTTAGTGCAAGTGGGAGATTGTTGGATATGTATGCCCTAGAGGCCTTCATTGTATAGGATACTAGGGATATGTATGTATATGACAATCTTGCTCAATATGATAGTATGCTATTTGGTTTGCCTTTATCTTAACATGTGTATATATTTTACTTGTTATTTCATATCGCTTGTCATGTAGATAAAGCCCGTAGGATCATTGCTTGACTACCAGCGTTATGATGAAAATCATATTTGTGGGAGCTGGGTAGTCGATAAGCACATCCTTAAATGTCCCTAGTCATGGGAGTATCGAGAATGGGCATTGATACTCCAGAGTAGACCGGTATATACATTTCTAGACCCTGACGAGGGGAGATGGTTGGTCTCGCAGCCATTGGTGTGTTGCACCTAAGATTGTATACAGGTGCTCACTGGGGGTGAGTACACTGAACGGACTCACCGAGAACTGGCTAGATGGTATTATGCCTATCATCAGATAACAGTTTTCTGGAGACGTGTGTTGGTGAGTTGTGCTCACTCTACATCGAAGTAGAGAGGCGGAATGCACAAAAAATAAATTTTAAAGCAAGCACAACCAACTTAACTCAAGTGATCAAACTATAACCCTAAACTAGCAACTACTAGGAGTTTTATCTACTATGAGAGAAGGTTATACCAGAAGATCCGTGTCCTTCGGGCCTTCATTAAGTGTGTCCTAGCACCACCATAAGGTTTTATCCGACATCAAGCATGCAATTTTAAAAATTTTGGGGTGCTAAGCTACACTAACCTAGAATCTAACTAGAATATTAGGGTTTTAGCATGATATATAAAAACTTTACACTAAGTGAAAGAATATACAACCTTTGTAGATCGTGTCCTTCACTTCTATAGCTCCGGGTAGTGGTCCCTACTGTTAGGAATATGCATGCCCTAGAGGCCATTATTATACATTGATGTATATTATAGTGGATGCTTGGACATATATATAGAGGACTTTCTTACTCGACATGATAGTATGCTATCTAGTTACTCTTTATCTCAACATGTACACCTAGTATTATTATACTGCCACTTTGATACATGTTGATAAATCCCTTAGGGTGTAGGCTTGACTACAAGGCTATGATGCGAATCATTCTACTGGGATCTGGGTAGTCCATAAGCACATCCTTCAATTGTTCCTAGTCGAGAGAATATCGAGACAGGGCATCGATATTCCAGAGTAGATTAGTGTGTACATTCCTTGAATCTGTATGGGGCGATGGTTGATTTCATATCCATTGGTGTTTGACATCAAAGATTGTACACATGTGCTCATTAGAGAATGGGTACACTTAACAGGACTCGCCGAGAACTCCTAGATGGTACTATACCTATCGTCAGATAGCAGTTCTCTGGTGACATTGGTACAGGTTAGTCTGTAGACCCGAGATCGTCATAGAGTCTTATGTGGTTCTCACTGTGCTTTGATTTCCTCCCTACCACAGCTCAAAGGAGTCGTGCAAACAGGTGGATTTTGGTTACAGTCCCGAGTTACATGGAGGCAATGAGCGATAGGAGGGGTTTCGTCTCTCCCGGTATAAGGAGTTGATGTTGCGCTATGCTCGATTGGCTATAACAGGAAGTCCCTGGCCAGGGCTGTTGATGAGATTTACTGGTAAGTGTTATCGGTAGTTTCTCGTACCGTTATAGGCCACACATCGGCATGACTTATCAAGTTATTAGGGTCTGATGATTCCACCCCCAGAATCGATATGCGACATATCAGACGAAGAGACCGGACTGTACGGTAAGTGTTACCTATAGGCTTCATGGGAGTTTGGACAAGCTTGCTTGTTGATCTTCTATTCGGTTAATACCTGGGTAGTTGTTACGTCCAGCTAGTACCGCTAACGGCTTATGGGTGATCATCACCTACTGCTGGCGTATTGACGAGTCTTTAGAGTCCCACATAGAAGTTTTCTGGTTCAAGCGAAACGAAGTAGGGCACATATGCTGATATGTGCGGAGGCCTGATTAAATACGTGTGTGAGATACCATATTCTAATCTGGCGGTGATCTGTTATCGGTCAGGTTATATGTGATATAGCTGGATTATCGAATCAAGTGTTGATTTGATAATGTGGTATACAGATAAATGATATTAGTAGGTTATATGTTATATAACCGGATTATTGAATCAAGTGTTGATTTAATATTATTAGCTCACTAATTATTCTTCATAATATATATATATATATATATATATATATATTATATGAAGCATGGAATGGATTTTCTATTTTTAGAAAATAGAAAATGAGGTGGAAAATGGGGAGACTTTTTTGTGGCATGGAGCATAGCATGGCTTATTCTTTTTTATATTCATTTGCTTGCACTTTTGAAGCATGGCTACAATTTTTAATTGTTGAAAATTGTATGCTTCAATAATGGGTGAGCTAATGAAGAGCCATTCTACACTTCATTCTACCATTGAGTTATTTTCTTCACTTGAGCTTCTTGCTCTATAGCTCTCTCCATTTTCTTCACCTCATCCTCCAAGCTCAATCCCTCAGATGAGTTGTGAAACCTTGAGCTTGTGAGAACCCTAGTGAGAAAACAACACCCCTACTTCACTATACTACACTAGATTAGCGCTTTGGTGTGGTGTGTTTCCTTCACTAAAGAGTTTAGTGAAGATGTAGCTTGAATTAGCGGACTTCGGATAGATCATCTTCGGCACGAAGGTCATTGAAGCAAGTTCGTTAGACCTTCAAGTAGAGCCTAGTGGAGTCATGTGGACTACTACACGGAGATTGAGAAGAGTAGGACACGGTCAAAAAAGGTTGTAGCCACCTTTCTCTTAGCTAGTTTTTATGATATCATAGTTAAACCCTAATCATCTAGTTTACGATCTTGATTAGTGTTAATTAGCACCCAAATTTTTTTTAAAATGGCATGCATGATGCAAGTAAAAGCCAGTGGTGGTGTTAACAAACACTTCCATGGTATCAGAGCCAAAGCAAGAAGATTAGACGATGTTAGTAGAAACACGAAAACGAAACAACTCCGAAAACCGAAACCTTGAAACCAAGTTTCTGTCGATTTCAAAATGATCTCTGAAATATTTTTAAAGAACTGCAGAATGTTGCATATGATGTAACATGAATACCAGTGAAATTCGAGGCCTAAATTCCTTAAAAGACCCGGTGAGATCCTCATTTTACCCGGCCTCGCTGGCCCTTTATTCCCATTTTGGTCTCGAATTTTTTGTGTGTTCTGTTTGCTTTATTTTGGGGTTTCAGGTCATGTTTGATTGGCCAGATTTGCATGTGATGTTAACTTTTTCATTAAGGGCCATTCAGAGTGTTTCGTAGTCGTGTTCTAACGTCGTTTTGGCTTTAAGTTTGATATGTGATACAGTAGTTGGAATCCACATTAAATTTGTTTTGTGAAAACTAGTTCATTTGTAAATCTAGCATGTTAGTCTCTATTGATCGATTGCCACGAAGTTTTGATTCGGATCGAAACTCCGTTGCAATCGTGTATCATACGCGAATACTCACCAGATAACTTTACTAGGTAGCCACACCCTAAAGCCCCGACCAAGTGACTTTAGGAGAATCCTGTTGCCAAAAGCATCCACTCGGGTGCTCGTGGTCACGGTGTTCCGCCTAAGTGGACTTGGTCGACGGCATCGGGGGTGCGGCCATCTACTAAAGTTCCCGATGAGGGCCATAGGAATCTGCAGTTACTGGAGCGAGAAAATAGAGATTCAGAGACTTTTAACGAGGGCCAGAGGAGAATTAGAGGGCACCGAAGAAAAATTAGCAGACGAACGCACCATAGTGTGGCAGAACTGCGGCATAAGTAAGCACTTTGCGGCGGAAGTGCGGCGGCTTGGTGGAGTTGTGTCGCCAAACTTCTCTGGTATCTTTCTCTGATCTTTCTCTCTCCTCTAAAATCCAATATTCTGATTTTTCTTGCAGGATTCTTTGCAAATATCGCCGCTCAAAAATCTTTTTGCATGTTTTGATATTTGTTTATTTGTGCATATCTTAACCAGAAATTAAGGGGAAATAACCCAAATTCAGATTAGGTGGGGATTTCATCACCCTTCCTAGGCCCCCAAATCACCAAACGAGCTTATTTTCACCCTACATTAATGAAAAAATATATAGACCAAGCCTCTAAGGACTATCACGCTCAATTAGGACAGTGGAGGGTCGTGGGTAATCTATCGCTTATCCGCATCTCTCTTGTGGTGTCTAGGCAAGTGTGACTAAAGAAAGTGGTTACATAATCAGGCTCTCTATTTTCGGTGATTCGTATAGCGGATACCTCCCACTTATTTGGCATTTACCTTGCCACAAGAGCGATAAAGACGTGGTAGAGGATTGATCCTATGACTTTTCCTTTGGAACTCTAAGAGAGGTCTAGTGACTTGACCTAGGTGACTCTAGTTCTAGGGTTTGATTGTGCACTTTTGTGATTTGTTGAGTCAAGCCTCACGTCCGACACTTTTTCAAAACAAACATTTTCTAAAAATCGTTCTCACACATGCTGCCACGTGCGCTAAACCCGCTCAGCGCATGATCGGCTGGACACGGGATTCTAGTGCCCGTCTTGTCCGCATCTTTGCTATCGACTCCGAAGTCGGTACTTCTTCATTTTCTATTTCCCCTGCACCCAACACATCTCGCGAAATGGACAGATCTCCATCGGGATTTCATGATACCACCCTGCCACCATCTGTAGGTGCGCAGAATCCACCGCGCATCTCTCTTCAAGAAAGATGCTACCCTGTGTGTGTACCCCTTCCTACTTGTCTGTCTCTTCCACCGGTCAATGGGGATAATTTTGAAATTAAACTCCACTTCATCAACTTTTTGCTTGAATTTTACAAGCTTGAATCCGAAAACGCATACGTTTTTATCACCAAATTCGAAAACGTATACGCAATGATGGGCACAACCCAATTTTCAGGGGATGCTATGCGATTATGTCTTCTCACTTTTACCTTGTACGACCTAGCAGAAAAATGGTTTTATAGCACTGCCGCACATTCTATCGCCAAATGGGACAAATTCGTTTTAGCATTCCTTAAGAAATTTTATCCCAATCACAAAACCGCCTGTGTTCGAAGAGAGATGAACCGGTTTACCCAACTTCCTAACGAACCATTCTGGAAATGGTTTAAGCAATTTAAAGATCTTCTTCTACAATGCCCTCATCACAGAATTGATAGATGGAAACTCTGCTGAATTATATATGAGGGGGTAAATCCTGCCACGAAATAGATGCTTGAAACCATTTGTCAATGCCATTTCATATCAAAAGACGATAGCGAAGCTTGGCAATTCCTGGAAGATCTCGCCGAACAAATCTTACAGTGGGAAAGTGGTAGACCAACTTCATCTAGGGCAGGTATTTATCAGCTCGATGTTTCCATCGCAGTGAAAGCCGAAATGGCCGCGATGCAAAAGAAACTCGAAGCTATGGAAAACAAATTCTCATCAACCTCCCTAAACCAAGTTACGCTCCCAAAAACTGTGTGTGGTTGCTGTTCTGACCCATCACACTTAACATAAGAATGTCCTTTGAATTCTCCGTTTCAAGGTCAAGAACAAACTACTACTTCTTTTCAGCAATGACCTAGAAACGATCCTTATTCTTCAACATACAATCAGGGATGGAGGAATCATCCTAATTTTTCTTGAAACCAAAACCAAACTCAAAACCAGTTCTCAAGCAACTATCAAAGGCCTCCCCTATAGCATCAACAGCCACCATAATAAAATCAGCTCCCCTTTCAACCGCAATCTTTTCAAAACCCGGCCAACAACTTTGATCCTTATAATAATATTTCAATGGCCGGTACCGATAAAACCTCTTCGCTCGAACGTAACTTAGAAACGTTCATAAGACAATCCACACAAATGACGTCTAATTTAACTTCTTCTATCCAAACGTTAGTGCAACACACCACTTCCCACAGTGAAAGCATAAAATCGATAGAAGCACAACTTGCACAGTTAAATTCCGCGACGAGTGAGAAGGAGAAAGGGAAACTCCCATCTCAACCTCTACCGAATCCTGGCCACTTAAAAAGTCATAATGTGAGTACCGTAACCACGTTGAGATCTGGAAGAGTGCTGAACAATCAAGTCGGTGGACAGGTTGGTGATGTTGAATCAGATAAAACCCCAGCTTCTTCTTCTAACCCTAATTCGTCTAGCCCACCATCTTCTTTGAGCCTATTTTCCGTTTTCCACTAGGCTCAAACCCTCCGCCCACTCCCTCGAGTCAACCTAAAACGATTCCAACTCCAATTCTGGGATTCATTCCATCCCGACAAACTTCTCCTCAAAAGTTGGACCCAACCCTTATTGATAAAGCTCCTTTTCCATATAGGTTGAGGGCCAACAAACCAAGTCCCCAAATGGAGAAGATTGTGGACATTTTAAAGCAAATTAACATAAATATCCCTTTCCTAGATGCTATCAAACAAGTTCCGTCCTATGCGAAAATTTTAAAGGGCTTGTGCACTAGGAAGAGAAAAACTCTAGTACCTAAAAAGGTTTTCTTAGCGAGTAATATGAGCAATTCTCTTACCCAATTGGTGCCCACGAAACGTAAGAACCTCGGTTGTCCTACAATATCAATAACTATTGAGGGTAAAAATATTAATCGTGCTCTACTCGATTTAGGTGCTAGTGTTAACTTTCTTCCATATTCTGTTTATGAGCAATTAGGGATATGAGAGTTGAAACCTACGCATTGCACTCTCCAGATGGCCGATCGATCTATCACCCAACCTCAGGGTGAGCTAGAGGACGTGTTAATCAAAGTCGGGGAATTTATATTCCCTGTGGACTTTATAGTTATATGTACACAGCCTGTAGCGAAGCCACGGAACCAAATTCCGGTGATTCTAGGTCGACCTTTCCTACCAACTTCAAATGCGATAATCAATTGTCATAACGGTTCAATAAACCTGTCCTTGGGGAAGATGACAATTGAGCTTAACATCTACAAGCTAGGAAGTCAACCATCAGAACCCTGTGCTCATGTTTGTTTTGTCGAAAAGATAGCTTCTGACAGTTGCGAATTTGAGGAGCTTCATAATTCTGATCTCGACGCTACTAGTGCGTTAGGGTTTGATCCTACTGTTTATTATACACGTGAAGACCCTTCTGTCGGCAAGTCCACACCTAAGCTAGAACCCTTTGACTTGTCAAATGATTTAGTCGAGCTATCCGAGTTTCATAACCCCCTTTCCGATGAGATCATCATTTGGAATCTTGATGAACCCTTTGACTTGTCGAATGATTTAGTCGAGCTATCCGAGTTTCATAACCCCCTTTCCGATGAGATCATCATTTGGAATCTTGATGAAAGTTTTGAAGATATTTTTGCTGAAGAACTCGCATTCCTAGAAGACATGGGAGTTGTGATGAATCAACCCCCACCCAAAGAAGTTGAACTGCCACCCCTTCTTCTTATCGAGAACAAGAATGCGAGTAGTGCACCATCACCGTTTCCTCTCTACCAACCGAGACATAAACCCGATCGATTCCGCCTCCTATCTCCCCACTTCTTCACATCTATAATCTTCCACCAACCATGGTGTTTCATTGATAAAATATTCGAATAGTTGGTGTTGACTTTTGGTCTTTGTAAAGTTTTGCATAGACCAATAACCTTACCCCCTTCTTATAATTTTAAATGCATAATACTGTTTTTCTCAAGTTTGGGGGAGGGGCAGAAAAAATATTTTGGCTCTTGAAAGAAAAACAAATTTTTATAAAATTGTGAGCGAAAAATAAGTTTGGTGGAGGTTTTCACTGTCATTAATTCTTGTCCCCTTTACTTACTTTTCCTCCCAAGTCTACAGGTTTTAAACTTAACAGATGACATCAATGAGGACACTGCTGCAAATAGCTTTGGGGAAGGTTTGTGCTTATTCACGCATCATATTTTTTTGCATTATACTAAATAATGGCACAAATTTTTTTTGATAATGAAAGTTAGAAAGTGAAAAATACATACAAAAGATAGGAAGAGGTTTAAGAAAAGCAAGAAAATTAGATATTTTTAAAACGAAACTAGTAATAAGTAGTCATGAGCTGTTGTCCCGAGGGTTAGTAAAATGAAGGGAATCACTAATCTGATAATAGAATTGAGTCTGAAAAATAGTCCCCATTCTTGAATCCAGACGTCTGAACATTGATACCCTACTATATGCACTTACACACATCTTGAAACTTGGGTTAGTAGAGGATACCTTGAAATGCTCTTGTCTAAAAGCTTTTGTATGAAGATCAATGAAAAAAAGTGAAACATAAAAAAAAGGGGTGAAGAAAAATAAACACTGGTTTTGTAATTGCTTAAGGTAGCATAAAAAAATATAGCGAGGTTGCTTTATTACCCAGTGACTTAGACCAACTGGTTTGAGAGCCACTGTTAAGCCTTAGGTGTTGTAAAATGAGGATATTGCTAATTACGCCTAAATGAGTGAGCACATTTGGTAATCGGACGGTTAGTACCTTAAGAAGTATTAACGGTCGTATAAAGAATGTGTGAGCAATTCCATCTAAAGTATTCACCGACTTAAAATTATTAAGGAAGATAGATAAGGGCATGATAGCTTGAATTGAATTCTCTAAGTGTAGGGATGTCTTTTACACACACGTAGGGGTATATGATCGATGTTTGGAAGAAAGATAGGGAGGAAGACTAAAGGTGACGTTTTATTGAGGGATGATATGATTTCTGACATCTTTTCATGACTATTAAGATAGGGCTCATGGCAACTAAAAAGCTAGTGTAGTTTGAAACTCTTCTTTTCAAGTTCTTTCTTTTATATGTTCTTATTTTTGTATGTAACTTTCATCTTCTTTCTTTCAGTATGGGATTTTGTGGGTGTAATCCGCTGAAAACCCTTAGGAGACAACATTCCTCCTACTAGGGACACCTAGAGATTTAAAGGCTTGTTGCACGTACTAAGTGCAATTGTGTTGTCTACGAAAGTGTGCTAGGTTTTTCTTTTCCTTTTTTCTCTCTCTCTTGAATAACTAGTTTGCTCGGGACGATCAAAGTTAAGTTTGGGGGTATTTGTTCAGTCGAAAATATTGCACATTTGATGGAACATTTTCCTTACTTTTGTTAAGTACTTAAAGGTGTTTATTGTAATTATGGAACATATGTGGGTTTATCTGCAAAATACTCTCTATCATATGTTTATATATTATAATTAACGTTATGAAGGAAAATATATGCATATAATATTTATATGATATTTTGATAATTTAAATATGTATATCATATCAAATAATCCTAATCAATATTCTTAAAATATCATATCATACTAATGGTTAGGATAATATCTCAAAACAAATAACAAATATTACTAATACTATGAATTGAGATATTGTGCAGATATGAGCTCATGTCTGGAGATCGAGATATCCGAGATGTTGGGAATAAAATCTGCCGATAAAGTTGAATCAAATCTTAAAATCAATAATGGCGGAGACTCAGATCAAAATTTTAAAGAATCCAAACATCACAACAATCTCCACGTGTCAACACCTAGAAGCCCAAGAATTTTCAAACCCTGATCTCACCATGCCGCCGCCCAACCGCAGCCAAATATGCATATCTGCGGCGGATCCGCGACAATATCATGGCCGTAGGATCTGAGATTTTCTCAGTGTGATCGCAACAGTAAATAATCACACATAGGCACTAGGGTTTCTGCTTCCAGGGCTATTTAAAGGACCGAGAGTTTCATATGAAAAATCATCACCTTTTACATCACCAAAATCACCGACAAGATCAAGAGATCTAAGACAGGTCTACGAATTGACGTGATAAATTGACGTGATCAATCGACTGAACATCTACTTCCTACGAGATAAAGATCGAGAGCAACACGAGTATTCTTTGTATTCTAATTTCAAAGGATTTGTACATGTTAAAGTTGATTAATAAAGATAGATCTTTAGTTTAGTTCTTTGCATTTTACTTTCTGCAGTTAATTTCTGCATCTTACATTATGATCTCATTCTTCATCCTTTCTTCTCCAACCATGCATGAGTAATTCCTAGTTTGCTTGGGTTTGTAGGCTAGGGTAGATCAATGGATGATAAAATCATTTAACTCCTTTTATACATTTAAAAGTCTATAAACTTTAGCAAAATAAATGTTAACATCCTTATCGGGTGCGCTACCAATTTATTGCTAGTCTCGACCATGATTTGAGATTAGGTTAACACTTGTTTTGTTAGGGGCTAGACATGAATAGAGATCAATTCAAGGACAAGGGTTCAGAGTGGGGAAACCCTAGTTTCTTCCAAAAGAACCCTAATCTACATTCATCACTATCAATCTAGTTTTAAACTATTAAAAGATAAAAAGAGTCATTTTTAATTATTCATCCATTACTACTAAGTCCTATGAACCCTACAAGCCTCTTCTTCATAAATTCTACATTCTTAGTATATCCGTAACGACAACCAATCAACCCATCTTTCAATCAACTCGTCTAAAGAAAGAAAAAGGTTCACGTTTCCCTGCGAACGACCCGTACTCATCGCGGCAAGCTACTAGCAACACCGTCCTGATTGCGGTAACTTTACTTTACAAAACACTTTTCAAAAGATCAATCAGTAGGGAAGAAAGAAAATCAATTTACCTAAGTGCAATGTGCAGAATGTAAGATGTAGAGACATATAAAGGACTGAAGTGAGGGCAAAGGAAATTGCGACTAATGTTATGAATCTGGATAATGGAAAAGGCATTACTAGGAATACCTGCCCACCCCTATGAAACATTTTCATATTTCAGATCTTCTGTATACTTGTAAAAGAGAATTGTTTTCCTAATTAAATCTGACTCCAGGGTATGTATTTACTAGATTTGGATCTCACATCTGTACGGTGTTACAGATGATGAGTAGAAGTAGAATATTGGGAAATGGGCAATTTGATCCTCAATATCGGAAATCGTTGCAATTGGTGATATTGGATTAAATCGCCTGGCTTTTGCCTAACGGCAAATATTTGGTATCAAATAACCGTTGTTATGCACCAAATTTAAAATGAAATATCTGTACCTTTATTTTATAAAGTGAGATATACATTTTGAAAATTATGTTATAAACATTTATCTTTATCAGTTGAGGATAAGGTAAGGTGCATTGAATAACGATGTAAGACATTCTTAATCAAGATACAGTTTTCAATTTACAAAAAACAAAATTTGAGCTGGTATGCTCTTGGGAATTATACATGGAAATGTATGTTGTCCAGTGTCATTCAGGATAAAGGGCTGGTACTCTTACTTCATTCAGGTTTACCCATAAGTTCTCTAGTTTTAGACACGCATTCGTAGTAATGCAAGGTGAAAGATTTTGAGAAGTTTGTAGGTATAAGACTAAAGTAGAGAACCATACGTTGGAAGTATTGGGATTCTTCGAGGTGATCGAAGATGTAGATACTTATGCTATGTATTCCATCATAGTAATATTGAGAACTTGATTCTCTCACAGGTTACTCATCCGTGAATGCGCTCCATGATAAGTAATGTTGTATTGGCCCTTTTCTATTAAGTGATATGCACTGGAAACAGCTGCATGACATTTGAATTTGGTTCCATCTAAATTAGTGCCTTGATTCTATATGGATATAGAATGGTTGCATATCTTAAGGTTGTTAAGATGTGGAGTTATCCAGTTTCTGTTTAAAAGTAGAATCCGGACAAACTCGAGGCATGCTTCGGTAATGGCTATTTGTGGATTATCCCAAGCGTTCGCTAGGATTTTTTTTCCTACCATTTTTAAGATCAATAATTATATTGCTCTTGACTCACCACCTTTTTATAAAAGGAATCTTTTTGCAAAATAAACTAATGGGAGTATGGTAGAATTGGATGTGATTTCAGAACCACAAACAGTTACCGAAAATTTAGTAGAACCTAAGGATTCAATTGGACTTGACAAACCATTAGCCACTCCGCAGATTTTAGTAGGTGACCTCAGACACCCGAGACATACTTCGGTTTTCTCGTAGACAGTGACAGGGAGGTCGGCATCATGGTGATGATGACCCTACTAGTTATCAGCAGGTCATAGGAAGTGGTAACTTCTAGGTGACCAGATACTTCATATCGAAGATGAACTCCACGCACTTCAGCAAATTATGGATTTTGGACTTTGCTGGGTGCTTCTAAAGGGGTAAGACCCATCAAGAGCAAGTAGATCTTTTCGAGATCTATGCAGGTGGAAATGTACTAACTTAATAAGGCTGGACTTATTATAAAGAGTTTCCATCAAATACCCGTTGTGGATTGTGATGAGACTTTTACTTCAGTGTCTATGCTAAAGTCCATCCATCAAATACCCGTTGTAGATTGTGATGAGACTTTTACTTCAGTGTCTATGCTAAAGTCCATTGGATATGACTTGATACTGCTATTCTCCCTACTTGTTATCAGCAGGTCGTAGGAAGTGGGTGCTTCCAGGTGACCGGATGCTTCATATCCAAGATGGACTCCACGCACTTCAGCAAATTATCGATTTTAGACTTTGCTGGGTGATCCTGAAGGGGTAAAGCCCATTAGGAGCAAGTAGATCTTTCGAGATCTGTGCAGGTGGAAAGGTACTAACCTAATAAGGTTAAACTTGTTGTAAAGAGTTTTCATCAAATACCCGTTGTGGATTATGATGTGACTTTTACTTCAGCGTTTACGCTGAAGTCCATATGGATATGATTTGGCGCTGATGTATTTCATGGCTATGATATTTGGCAAGTGGGTGACTGTAACCTCTTTCCAAATGGGAATTTGAAAGTGCACGTGTATATGACTCTGCTAGAGGGTTATCGTAGTCAGTGGGAGCAGCGGAAGGTGTGCAAGTTTCTTATGTCTATTCACAGACCAAAGCATGGATAGCGGAGATGGATCATATGTTTTGTTATAACAGTCAAGGTGATTGACTTCATCAAAAAAAGATGAACCTAGTAAGAAGGATGTAGGGAGTACTGTCTGGGATTTGGATGATGTACTCCAGGTTGGAAGTGATGTTCCTATACTACCACCGGTCAAACTTTGGTTGTCACATAGTGTTTTCTCCATGTTTAATATGGATTGTAAGTCGATGTACAACACCCCACGAGTTGCGGGGAGGCGGAAATATGAAAAACAATCTTGTTCTTTGGATTAACATCGACTAACCGAAGAATCTTTGCTAAACTATAACTAACATATACATAGGAGTTGTTAACTGCTATGAGAAGAGATTATACCTCGTAAACCTTGTCCTTCGTCTTTTCGTTCTCCACCTCCTCTTCGGCCTCCTCTATGTAATAGACGATCCACCCGAGAGCTTCTACTTCAAGCTTCAGCTCTAATCTTGAGGTAACTAGGTTTTCTTTAGTTGCTAATTAAAGGTACCTAGGTGATATAGAGAATGGTTATGGATTAATTAGTCTATCTAATTCTTGATCTCAACACATGAGGGGTAGGATTAGGGTTTGAAGAGAGAGTGAGCTTGAGGAGAGAGAAGGTGAGCATGAGAATGATAATGAGATAATGATCTCTCTTGAATATATGAAGCATAATGATTTATCAAATAAATAAATAAAATGATTAATCATCATGCTTCATTAATTCAATATGTGTGATTCACTACATGAGTCATTAACCATTTAATGATGCATTAATAACATGGATGAATCACACAAATGAGTCACTAAAGCAATAAATGCTTATGCCACCTAAACCCTCAAGTCACCATACTTCTAGAAGCTTCCCGCCAAATTATGAGAATGCCTCTCTTATCCGTGAAAACACGGAAAAACTTTAGATTGTATAAATCCAATAATCCGATACTAGAATCTGGCTTAAACCAAAGCCGGCTAGTAAAAATTGTCCGAACGTCGTACGTGCGTTTAAACACGTATGCGTCCGAACCCTTGTCGTAAAACTATACGACCTCTATATCGTTTCGCCTGGAGCAGGGAAACTCTCTGTGTGGGACTCTAAATACTCGATTACTATGCTGACAGTGGGTTTAACCACAGACCGCAAGCGGCACTAGCTGTACGTAACGGTCCCCAGGTAGATGTTGATAAGAAGGCCGATGAGGAAACCTATCCGAACTCCTACTGAGCCTGATGTGACAATCTCCGTACAGTCCGGTCTGTTCGTCTAGGACTATCGCATATCGGGCCTAGGGGCGGCAAGCGTCAGTCCCCTAAAAGCGGTATAAGTCATGTCGGAGCGAAGCCCATTACACCTTGAGAAACTACTGGAACCTACCAGTAAATCTCGCTTGCCCTGGCCAGGGACTTTGCATAATGGCTCTCTGACACAGCGCGATATCAACTCCCAATACCGGGAGAGACGAATCCTGTCTAACCGCCACTGCCTCCAAGTGCTCGGGACTGCACCCAACTGCTACCTGTTTGCACGACTCCTTTGAGCCGTGGTAGGGTAGCACTCTAAGAACAATAGGATACACTCGAGGCGAAGAAGCAGTGTTAAGTCTGTGGACTATGCTGTACTCATGTCACCTGGGAACTGTTAACTGACGACGGGTATAATACCAACCAACAGTTCCCCGCGAGTCCTGACCGGTGTACTCGTAACCCAACGAGCACTTGTATACTATCTCCAGTACGACGTACTGATGGCTGTGGGACAGACCATCTCCCCAACTGGGATGAGAATCGTACACACTAGTCTACTCCGGAGTATCGATGCCCTGTCTCGATAATCCTACGACTAGGGACCTGAAAAAGGATGTGCTTGTAGACTACCCAGCCCTCACTAGTGTGACAGCCATCACAATGCCGGTAGTCAAGCAAGATCCTAAGGGCTCTATCAATACGTACACACATATTAAGATAGATAAAACCAAGTAGAATACTACCATGTTTAGCAAGAATGTTATATAACTGTGAATATCCCAAACTTCCATTAAGTAATATACAAGCTAGTATGATACAATAATGGCCCATAGGGCATATACACTAACATGGATAATATATCAGGAATTCTGGTGACTAGATCTAAATTTGGGATGTTTCCAAAATCGGGTACTTGGACAGCATTCTAAAAGTATTTTAGAACGGACGATTCCTGGCATAGTAGTGTACCCGCAGGCGATGGAGTCACCTTCTCTAAAGAGATGTCTTCTAGACTGATGAAGAGAGAGACTGGTATGAATGACATATCATTTGTTTAGGCAATTGAGTCAATCATGCAATGTCTTGTACAAAACCAGATGGATAATGTATCAGGGATTCAAGTTTTAGATCTAGATTTAGGAAGTTTCCCAATCGGGTACTTGGACAGCATTCTAAAAGTGTTTTAGAATGGATGACCCCTGGCGTGGTGGTGTACTTGTAGGTGATGGAGTCACCATCTCTAAAAGGGATGTCTTCTAAACTGATGAGGAGAAGGACTGGCATGAATGACATATCATTTGATTAGGCAGTTGAGTCAATCATGCAATGTCTTGTACAACACCAGATATTGCTTTTGCACTAGCTGCAATAAGTATGTATTAATCCAATTCTCGAGAAACAAAGGGAAGCTATCATGAACATAAGAGGATGTTCTTGGTATAAGATAACGGCAGCCTCCTGTGGGAGGCGGTTCTCGGCTCAGGCTTCCAAGGTGACCTGGATGATAGAGATGCTGTCAGGGTTTTGAGTTTAGCGTTTTCCGAGGATCAATATATTGGATAGTGTTCCAATAGGGATACTAAGGTAATCATGGTGTAGGATGCTAGTTATAACTTAATAAAGGATACATCCTAAGAAGTTTGTTAGATGGAGTAGTTCATTTATGAACTTGGTCCCATCAAGTATCTAGATAAATTCTTGAGGCGAGGTATTACTCAGTTTTGTTAGTTATATGTATGCCCTAGAGGCCATTATTATACATGTGATGTATATTATAGTGGGTGCTTGGACATATATAAGGAGGACTTTCTTGCTCGACATGATACTATACTATCTGGTTGCTCTTTATCTTAACATGTACTCTTATTGTCTCTCTATTACATGTTGATAAAGCCCTTAGGATGAGTACTTGACTACCAGGATTATGATGTAGATCATACGAGTGGGGCAGAGGTAGTCGGTAAGTACATCCTTCAATTGTTCCTAGTCGTGGGAGTATCGAGACGGGGCATCGATATTCTAGAGTAGACTAGCGTATACGCTTCTCGACCCATATGATGGGCAATGGATGATCCTATATCCATTGGTATTTGACATCAGAGATGGTATACAGGTGCTCAGTAGAGACTGGGTACACTGAACGGACTCGCCGAGAACTCCTAGATGGTATTATACCTATCGTCAGATAGCAGTTCTCTGGTGACACTAGTACAGGTTAGTCTGTCGACCCGAGATCGTCATAGAGTCTTGTGTGATTCCCACTGTACTTTGATTTCCACCTTACCACGTTCAAGAGATCATGCAAAACGGTGATTTTTGGGTATAGTCCCGAGTCACATGGAGGCAATGAGCGATAGGAGGGGATTTCGTCTCTCCCGGTATTGGGGGTTGATGTTGCGCTATGCTCGATTGGCCATAACAGGAAATCCCTGGCCAGAGTTGCTGAGATCTACTGGTAAGTGTTATCAGTAGTTTCTCGAACCGTTATAAGCCTCACAACGGCATGACTTATCAGGCTATTTGGGTCTGACGTTAACCAACCCCAGGCTGTGATAAGCGACATATCCGACGAAGAGACCGGACTGTACGGTAGTGTTACTTTTTTTTCCGCAGGAGTATGAGCAGGCTTACTTGTTGATCTTTTGATCGCTCAATACCCGGGTGGCTGTTACGTTTAGTAGACCGCTTGCGGCTTGTGGGTGACTGATATGATCATCACCTACTGCCGGCGTATTGACGAGTCTTTAGAGTCCTGCACAGAGGTTTCCTGGCTCAAGCGAAATGAAGTAGGAGCACATATGTGATATGTGTGAGACATATATTAATACACGTATATGATACCGTATTCTATTCTCACGATATGTGATATTGGTCGGTTATATGTGATATAACCGGGCTGTCGAATCAAGTGTTGATTCGACAAGTTGATACATTTGATATTAGGCGGTTGTATGTGATATATCCGGATTATTAAATCAAGTGTTTATTTAATAATTTAATATATAATTATATATTTTATATATTATCTTACATTAACAAATATTAGCTCACTTAAGTATTCTTTTTCTCACTAGTGTACACTTAGTATATATGTGATATATATTAATGTACATCTTTTGTGTCATGCTTGATGCCATATGCTACATGGGTGTATGAGACTCACACCATGTTTATAGTAATGTAAGGTTTTGTTTATTTAAAGTAAATCAATTTTTTTGGAAATTGTCACATGGTTGAAGCTTGTAGAAGATTGTGGAACCATTGACCAAGTCCACTAATTTTGTTTTACTTGAAGATATTTATTAACTCAACCATTATTGTTTAGCCATGGTTTAGTCTCTACATGAGTTAGTATATGATATTAACTCACCCATGGTTTCTATTCTCACCACTTGATTCATTCTTCACTTGCTTCATTCCATGGTTTCTTTCTTCATCTCCTTCTTCAAGATTTCTAGCTTCATGTGAGGTGAAGAAAATAGTGAGAAAATAATTTCTAAAGTGAGCAAAATTCCTACTTCATCAACCTCTTCTCTACTAGCCATTTAGATTGGGTTATTTCTTCACTAGCTCATCATTTTAGTGAAGAGCTAGCTTGAGTTAGTGTCTCCTCGACGTAGATCATCTTCGGCCTCGAAGACTTCAAGCAAGCTTGTTCATTTCACCTTGTGGAGCCTTACTAGAGTGTGGGAGATCACTACTTGGAGCGAAGGGATTACAACACGGAGCAATTGAAGTGAAAGACCGGTCTACAAAGGTTGTATTCCTTATTCACTTTGTATGTAAATTTGTTTGCATGCTAGTATTATCTAATTCTCTAATTAAGATTCTAGGTTAGGGTTCTTTAGCGCGCCAATTTTTTTTTAAAATGGCATGGTCGATGCCTCCTAAAACCCAGCGACGACCTAGGGAACCCAGCAAGTTTGGGAGATTGTTGATCTCCGTAAAGTTGAGATATAGAGAGATGAAATTGGAACATTGTAACGGATCCACACACTGAGGTTATTTCTCGAACAAATTAAGTTTCACAAACATTGTTTGCGAAACTGATTAGTAGAGAAGTTGGGTATTCGGTAGCACACAAACTGTGGGTACGCGATACTGCAATAATTGGCCTTAAGTGTAAGTGGGAGATTGTTAGATATAGTGCCCTCAATGCAATTATTGTGTTCGCAAGCTGGTAATTATGATAATTGAGAGAGGACCTATACAGGTATTACAGTCTTACTCGAGATGATAATATGCTATCCGGTTTGTCTTCATCATTGATGAAGCCCATAGGATTGTTGCTTGAAAACCAGCATTATGATGGTGATCATATATGTGGGAGCCGGGTTTTCCATAAGCACATCCTTAAATGTCCCTAGTCGTGGGAGTATCGAGACTGGGTATTGATATTCCGGAGTAGACTAGAGTATACGCTTTTAGACCCCGACGAGGGGTGGTGGCCGGTCTCACAAGCTAATAGTGTTGTGTCACCTAAAATAGTATACAGGTGCTCACTGGAGGTGAGTACACTGGACGGACTCACCGAAAACTTCTAGATGGTATTATATTTATCGTCAGATAGAAGTTCTCAGGTGGCATGAGTACAGGTTAGTCCTTTGACCTGAAGTTGTCATTTGTATCGTGTGAGTTCCCACTTTACTTTGATTACTCCCTACCACGGCTCAAAGGAGTCGTGCAAACAGGTTTTACTTGGGTACAGTCCCAAGCCACATGGGGGCAGTGCTCGACTGTCGAGGATTCGTCTCTCCTGGTATTAGGAGTCGATGTCGCGCTGTGTTTAGTTGGCTATGACCAGAAATCTGTGGCCACGTGAATGAGATTTACTGATAGTTGATCAGTAGTATCTCTGTTGGTGATGTGCTTGACTCAGACATGACTTATCGAGTTAGTAGGGATCCGACGTTACCCACCCCTAGACCCGATATACGATACGCTTTGATGAAGAGGCCGTACTCTACTCTTTGACGAATGCGTGTCTAAAACCGGAGAACTCATATGTAATCCTGAATGAAGTAAGAGTACCATCCCTTTGTCCCGAAGGACACTCGACAACATACATTTTCATGTATAAGTCGCAAGAGTACACTAACTCAAATTCTGTGTTTTGTAAATTTAAAACTGTATCTTGGTTAAGAATGTTTTACACCGTTATTCAATGCACCTTACCTTATCCCCAACTGATAAAGGTAAATGTTTAAAACACAATTTTCAAAATTTATATCTCACTTTATAAAAATAAAGGTACAGATATTTCATTTTAAAATTTGGTGCATAACAACGGTCATTTGAAACTAAATATTTGCCGTCAGGCAAAAGCCAAATGATTTAATCCAATATCACCAATTGCAACGAATTCCGATATTGAGGGTCAAATCGCCTATCTCTTAATATTCTACTCCTACTCATCATCCGTAATACCGTATAGATGTGAGATCGAAATCTGGTAAATACATACCCTAGAGTCAGAATTAATTGGGAAAATAGTTCTCTTTTACATGTATACAGAAAAACTGAAACATGAAAATGTTTCATAGGGAATGGTCATGTATTCCTACTAATGCCTTTTCCATTATTCAGATTCATGACAGTACTCGCAATTTCCTTTTCCCTCACTTCAGTTCATTTATATGTCTCTACTTTTACTTTCTGAACACCGTCCCTGCGCTAACTGGTTTTATTCCTTCCCTACCGTTCGACATCAGCATAAGGTTTGGAAGAAGACTATCCAGTAAGCGTAATAGGGGTACTCTCCTAATACAAGGAGCTCTCGCAACCTGAGAGAAGGTAAAGGGAAGAGACAACTGAATAATCCTATTCAATTTCTCTAGAACCTGTGGACATCCTCGACTGAAGTAACTTCTTCGAGTTCGTATGTAACTATACGATGGCCGTTCCAAGCAATATGGATCATCGTAGTGATACGATGTGTTCTGAAGAAATGCAAAGAGTAGAGTAGAAGTGGCAGGGATATATGAGACTTTGTCGCGAATCAAGACAAGCCAAAGCCAAGGGTGTAAAAAGGTTCGGTCAAAGTTGTTCATGAGTTTTTAAGGTAAGTCATGGGTCGATGTACTAGAGAGAGAGAGAGAGAGAGAGAGAGAAAAGAAACACTCAGCGTGCACTCTATAAATATTAGATTGGTTTTTACTTTATCTAATCAGGATGGCTCCTACTGTATCCTCGAATACTCCTTCAAATCTTTAAAGGAAAACTAGTCGGGATCATTTACACTTTACAAGTTTGCTAACCGTTCAGCCAGGCCAGTGTTGGTACTCTGAGGGAGGTCCCCCGTGCTTTCGCACGGACCTAATTAATAACCTCATTTCCGCAGAGGAGTAACCTAGTTAACACTTTCTATACACCTAATAGGTTAGCTAATTGTGAAGTGAAAAATCTCCCGAGGAGTAATACATATTCATCAGTGGGAATCAGGACCCAACTATCATCATGTGATAACTTGACGGAATCCACACCACACTCCAGAAGGTATGCGCATGCCTGGCAAGTTTCCCGTATGTTTGAAACTCCCGATATGGTTTTTGCCCCTAGGACCCAAGTGACCTTGACACAGTCAACATATCAAAGGGTCTTAGTCAAGTTCAATCCGTCATTATCTTGATTGCATTAAACCTACCTGCATAATACCCTTGACACTGTCAAAATGGTTACACGGCTATCCTAACTAATCCATATATCCATACGACAGAAAAGCATTACAGAGCTACCGTACACTACGCCTTGACACAGTCAACATACATAGCATGAATACTAAATAATACTAATCTGAAATGACGGAGGGCTACGGCTGGTTTTTGGCGAAAAACCTTTAACGTAATGAACTTGATATCATTGAAGGAACTTGAGTGGCTTTGAAATGGAATGTCTTAAGCTTCGCTTTTTTAAACAGGTAACATAAACTTTTGCTTAAGAGTGAACTCCCAATGAAGGGATCAAGGCTCTTCCTTCATAGAATGAGGTGCGAGATATTCCTAACCGATCACCTCTATGCAAAGCAAAAGAATACGACCATGAGTTTTGAAGAAAACCGAGTAGTTTTAAAATTGGTTCCGATAACAACATTTAGGTTTATTTTCCTTGCATTATATCGATAATGGGTTCCTATCATTTTATGTTTCCAAGCCACAAAAGAAACAACCAAAATAACATGCTTTTTATATGTCATCCGCATTCGCCACGGGGCCCCGTCATGCACCGTTAGGTTACTTAACTAACGGCAGAGCTGGGGCAGGCCTAGCGTGGATGCAAAATATATAATATATATATCAACATCGCAGGCAGATAACAATCATCACAGGCTGATAAAAATCATCACAAGTATGCGAACAACAATATGGAATAGCGGATAATCTAGGAGCCCTGCGTTTCATTTGAGCCATAAATGAGACGCGACATTCCCCAGTCGTGTGGATAGCCAGTGCAATGAAGATCCTATACCCCTACGAGTGCGGTAAGTTACCCGCTAATCCTGGAAGTGAGGCAACCCCAGTCAACAAAGTGAATGGGCCACCCAGCACTTCACGAAATCTGGTAACTTAAGCACCCCTCCATGGATCAACCTATACCCCTTATGAGTGCGGCGAATAGCTCGCCAATTCTAGAGTAAGGCCCCCCCGGTCTCAATGCCATGAGATGCGGGCCCGTTGCCCTCTAGAACCCGGCTATTCGAGAACTCCTCCCCGGGGTAATCCTAGTACAGAAAAAAAAAATATATACAACGGTGACATCGATCTCAACCCGGTCGTGCTCCAATAAAAGAATATACAAACTGGCAGAAACGGCAGTTCACATGTCGGACGCTCGCCCCGCAATAATGAATATACAAATGAATCTGAACTATACATCTAACATTGCACACAAGGCTATCCATCACGACAATCCATCCATAACATCAGTGCATCACAAAACATCAACGTGAATATCATGTTCGTAAACCCGTTTGATTATACATATAGCAACCGGTGGGATTGTACCGCGCAATGATATTCACGGTCGCAGAAACTAACAAATGCACTGAAAACCACAAATTCAAAATTTCGATCGATTAAAACTTTCCGCATTGGCCCCAAGCACAAACCAGTACTCAAACAAATCTGGGCCAAAATCAAATATCCTAAAAATCACATTTCCATAACCTAAAGCACAAGAAATTTTTTTAGGCACAACGGCCCAAATAAGACCGCGGAACCTCAGCCAATAGGCATTCTAGGCGGCGGTTCCGGGCCAATATTTGGAATCATAGTCCCAAATTTCTTTCTGGCCTCTATAATTGCCTGCAAATAATTTTAATACAACCTGAACAATTTTTTGAACAACTTTAAAATTCGAACAGCGGGCATGAAAAATGAAAATGCGATTCGGAAAAATTCGCCAATCGAAATTCTAAATAAGTGTAAACTAGCTAGTTAAGGTTTATGGAGTGGCTCTGATACCATGTTGGGTTTCAGTTCCCGCGCTGCGGAAACTGCGGTCGAGGCGGAAGGGAAAACAAAAATTTTAGCGAGCACCGAACACCCGTAAAACCCAGGCTATGGTTCAATAACCTAAACTAGCTAACTAAAAGTCAAGGGTTGAAGAACTGCAACCTTTTTCGCATGTTCACCTAATTATGGAAGACCCCTCCAAGCTTGTAGCTGCCGGGATCATGCTTGAAGACCGACCACCCTTGCCGAAGACGATCCACCCGAAGGAAACCGGAGGAGGCTCTAACCAATGATTTATACTTGCTAGGTGTGGATGGTCGGTGATGTAGAAATACTTCACTAAAAATTTCTCTCATGAACTATGGTCAAAAAAAGAGAGAAAGAAGAAGAAGAAGGAGAAGACATAAGGATGAAAACCATGAAGCATGAAGATTATGTGAAGAAAAACTCAAGTGAAGAAAAAAATGAGAATTGCTTGCATTTTTCAACCATGCATCAATAGGGCACACAACTGATTTTATCATTTAAAAAACCCCAAGCCATACCTCTCTACATGTTTGCACCCATGCCTCATGCCACCTCCTTTCCACCTCATTACCATTTAATTTTCTAAATAGAAAATCAAATATGATGTGTTCTTCTTTTAGAAGCATTCCCGTATAAATACAGAATACTTCACCCGGTATACGTATCACTACATATACGTGTATTTGTATACAAATACGGATAGTACCAAAGAGAGAAAATAAATAGTGAACAATAATACTAAAATATATGTATCAAAATACATGCACAAATTATTAAATCAAAACCTGATTTAATAATCCGGCTTAATCCTAAGCCGGCTAGTATTATCAGCCGTCCGATTAAAGTCTGTGTATCCCGTACATGTATTTAGTCGGACCCCTGTACGTACCAACGTACGGCTCCTACATCTGTCGCCTGAACCGGGAAAACCCTTTGTGTGGGACTCTAAAGAATCGACAATATGCCGGCAGTGAGTTTAACGACAAGCATGTCAGCGGCACTAGCTGTACGTAACGGCTACCTAGGTACTTGTCGAAAGGAGGGTAGACAATCAAGTACGTCCTTACCCTACTGAACCCGAATATGACAATCTCCGTACAGTTCGGTCTCTTCATCAAAGAGTATCGCATATCGGGTCTAGAGGGTGGATAACGTCAGAACCCTACTAACCCGATAAGTCGTGTCTGGGTCAAGATCATTACCAATAGAGATACTACTGATCAACTATCAGTAAATCTTATCCACCGTGGCCACGGATTTCTGGTGATAGCCAACTGAATATAGCGCGACATCGACTCCTAATACCAGGAGAGACGAATCCCTAACAGTCGACCACTGCCTCCATGTGGTTCGGGACTGTACCCAACTAAAACCTTTTTGCACGACTCTTTTGAGCCACGGTAGGGTTGTAATCAAAGTACAGTGGGAACTCACACGGGATAAATGATGACTTCGGGTCAAAGGACTAACCTGTACTCATGCCACCTAAGAACTTTCATCTGACGATAGATATAATATCATCTAAAAGTTCTCGGCGAGTCCGTCCAGTGTACTCACCTCCAGTGAGCACCTATATACTATCTTAGGTGACACAACACCAATGGCTTGTGAGACCGGCCACCGCCCCTCGTCGGGGTATAGAAGCATATACATTAGTCTACTCCGGAATATCGATGCCCAGTCTCGATACTCACACGACTAGGGACATTTAAGGATGTGCTTATGGACAGCCTAGCTCTCACATATATGATCGCCATCATAATGCTGGTTGTCAAGAAACAATCCTACGGGCTTCATCAAAGATGTTGACAAACTAGATAGCACACAATCATCTTAAGTAAGACTGTTATACCTGTATAGATCCTCCTTCAATCATCATAATCACCTACTTGAGATCACAATAATTGCCTTGAGGGCACTATATCCAACAATAACCTGGCTATCTTTCAAACCGGCAAGTATTAACAAACTGTCCAATTAAAAGTACATGCTTTAATCGAACCAAGTACGTATCGAAATACGTACACCACATCGTTTCGCCCGAGTTGGGAAAACCTTATGTGTGGGACTCTAAAGACTCGACAATACGCTGGTAGTGGGTTTAACCACAAGTACGTTTGCGGCACTAGCTGTACGTAACGGATATCCAGATATTGAACGAAAGGAAGGACGACAAGAAAACTTGTTCGTATCCTTTATGAGCCTGAAAGTGACAGTCTCCGTACAGTCTGGTCTGTTCGTCTAAGAGTATTGTATATCGGGTTTAGAGGGATGGCTAAAGTCAGACCCCTAATAACACAAAAAGTAGTGTCGGTGTATAGCCTATCACCCACTGAGAAACTACTGATCTGCAATCAGTAATTCTCATCCACCTTGGCCAAGGATTTCTGGTGATGGCCATCCGGACACAGTGCGACATCTACCCCCTATACCGGGAGAGACGAATCCTCGACGGTCCACTCAATGCCTCCATATAGCTCGGGACTGTATCCAACTAAAACCAGTTTGCACGACTCGGTAGAGCCGTGGTAGGGTACTAATCAAAGCACGGTGGGAACTCACACAAGAAAAATGACGATCTCAGGTCGACAGACTAACTTGTACTCATATCACCTAAGAACTGTTATCTGACAATAGGTATAATACCATCGAGCATGTTCTTGGCAAGTCCGTCCAGTGTTACTCATAACCTAATGAGCACCTGTATACTATCTTTGGTAACTAACTAACACCAGTGGCTATGAGACCGGCCATCTCCCTTCGTCAAGGTCAAGACGCGTATACACTAGTCTACTCTGGAATATCGATGCCTAGTCTCGATATTCCCACGACTGGGGATATTTAAAGATTTGCTTATAGACTACCCAGTTCTCATAAGTGTGATCTTTACAATAACCCTGATAGTCAAGCAAGAATCCTATGGGCTCTATCAACATGTAATAGTGATCTATAATAACACATAATACATGTACAAGATGATATAGATGAACCAGATATTATACTATCAACTCGAGTAAGACTGTTCTACCCGTATAGATCCTCCCCCAATCATCATAATTGCTTTCCTGCGATTATAATAATTTTCTTGAGGGCACTATATCCAACAGCGTGTATCATAACGTTTGGTAAAACGTCGTCTAATTGCTATATGTATCAATTAGATAGAGTTACGGAATTGATACTCGCAAGTTTGCATGTTCTGTAATGGATATTGCTATGTTGTTATGGTTGTGTTGGTTTGTCGTGATGGATAGCCCGGAGTATGTAGTATTAGATGTAATTCTCTGTGATGTAATGTTTATTTATATTGCGTGACGAGCGTCCGACATGTGGACTGCCGTCATCGCGGCTTGTATTATTCTTTGGGGCACGTCCTGGTTATGGACGTAGTCACCATTGTATATTCAGGTTTTCATTACATGCACTAGGATTACCCCGCGGTGGAGTGCTCGAGTAGCCAGGTTCTAGAGAGCAACGAGCCTCTATCTCATGGCATTGAGACCAGGGTGCCTTACTCTAGAATTGGTGGGCTATTCGTCGCACTCGTAGGGGGTATAGGATTGACCCGTAGAGGGGTGCCTAAGTCACCGAATCTTGGAAGTGTTGGGTAGCTCATTCACTTCGTTGATTGGGGTTACCTTGCTTTTGGGATTGGCAGGTGGCTTGCCGCACTCTTAGGTGTCTAGGATCCGATACTACGGGCTATCCACACGACCGGGAAAATCGCATTTCATATTTGGTTCCATTGAAATGTAATTTTCCTAGATTATCCACATTTCCATACTGTGTTTGCTTCTGCTATGATGCTTCTGTGATGTTACATGATATCATGCGTGAGACAAATGTTCATATATATTATATATATCTAGTAGACTCTATATATGTTTTGAATCCGTGCTAGTCCTATCCCCACCCTACCGTAAGTTAAGTAACCTTACGGTGAAGACCCGTGACCCTATGGTGAATGCGGATGGCATATATGTGCGTGCATATTTTCATTTCTTTCCAGCATGATATGTTTAATTGATGGGACTGCATTAATTCTGATTAATGCAAGGAAAAAAACCTAAATGATGTTGTTGGAACCAAGTTTTTAAAACTGACATTACAGGCGTATCCTTTTGCTTTGCATCGTAGAATTCCATTATGAATATCCTGTACCTCATCTGACGAGGCAAGAGCCTAGATCCCTTCACGGGGAGTAACCTCTTAGGAAAAAGTTTGCGTCACTGTAATAACTTCACTATAGTCGATTCTTTTGCTTTACATCGTGGTATTTGATTAAGAATATCCTGCACCTCATTCAATGAGGAAAGTGACTAGATCCCTTCATATGGAGTGACCTCTTTGGCAAAAGTTTGCGCTACAATATATTTGTAAAACCACTCGGTTCCTTCAACGAGATCAAGTTCATTACGTTAATGGTTTTTCACCAAAAACCAGTTATAGCCTTCCTTCATTTCAGATAAGTAGCTCATAGTATTTGTGCAATGTACGTTGGTCTCTATCAAGGCATTGTGTATGGTATCATGGATATGCGATTATCTAGGACAGCTGCATAGTCACATTGGTCTCTTTTAAGAGCTTGTGCGGGTGAGTCTAAATCAATTTTGGATAATGACAGGTTGAACTTGACTACCGACATATGGCATGTAGGTCTCTATCAAGGCCATGAAGTCATTAGGGGTAAAAACCATATCGAGAGTTTCAAATATAAAGGAAACTTGCCAAGTATGCATATACCTTCTGGAGTGTGGTGATTTTGGTCGACTTCTGTCAAGGTTATCATACAATGATAGTGTTAGTTATATGTATTACTTAGAGGCTATTATTATACATGTGATGTATATTATAGTAGATGCTTGGAAATATATATGGAGGAGTTTCTTGCTCGACATGATAGTATGTTATCTGGTTGCTCTTTATCTTAACATGTACACTTATTGTCTCTCTATTACATGTTGATAAAGCCCTTAAGATGAGTACTTGACTACCAGGATTATGATGCAGATCATACTAGTGGGGCAGAGGTAGTCGGTAAGTATATCCTTTAATAGTTCCTAGTCGTGGGAGTATCGAGACGGGGCATCGATATTCTAGAGTAGACTAGTGTATACGCTTCTCGACCCATATGATGGGCGATGGATGATCCCATATCCATTGTTGTTTGACATCAGAGATGGTATACGGGTGCTCAGTGGAGACTGGGTACACTGGACAGACTCGTCGAGAACTCCTAGATGGTATTATACCTATCGTCAGATAGCAGTTCTCTGGTGACACTGGTACATGTTAGTCTGTCGACCCGAGATCGTTATAGAGTCTTGTGTGATTCCCACTGTGCTTTGATTTCCACCTAACCACACTCAAGAGATCGTGCAAAACGATGGTTTTTAGGTACAGTCCCGAGTCACATGGAGGCAATGAGCGATAGGAGGGGATTTCGTCTCTCCTGGTATTGAGGGTTGATGTTGCGCTATGCTTGATTGGCCATAACAGGAAATCCCTGGCCACGGTTGCTGAGATCTACTGGTAAGTGTTATCAGTAGTTTCTTGAACCGTTATGAGCCTCGGCATGACTTATCAGGCTATTGGGGTCTGACGTTTTACCACCCTTAGGCTGTGATATGCGACATATCACACGAAAAGACCGGACTGTACGGTAGTGTTACTGATTGGATTCACAAGAGTATGAGCAGGATTGCTTGTCGATCTTCTGATCGCTCAATAGCCTGGTGGCCGTTACGTTTAGCAGATCGCTTGCGGCTTTTGGGTGACTGATATGATCACCACCTACTACCGTCGTATTGACGAGTCTTTAGAGTCCTACACAGAAGTTTCCTGGCTCAGGCGAAACAAAGTAGGAGCACATATGTTATATGTATGGTACCGAGATTAATATGAGTATGTGATACCGTATTCTATTCTCGCGATGTGTGATATCGGTCGGTTATATATGATATAGTTGGCTTATTGGATCAAGTGTTAATTCGATAAGTTGATACGATTGATATTAGTCGGCTGTATGTGATATAGCCGAATTATTAAATTAAGTGTTGATTTAATAATTTAATGTATAATTATATATTTGATATATTAGTCGGTTGTATGTGATATATCTCACTTAAGATTTCTTTTTCTCACTTGTGTGCATATAGTATATATGTGATATATATTAATGTACATTTTTGTGTGTCATGCTAGATGATACATGCGACATGGGTGTATGAGACTCACACCATGCTTAACATAATGAGGGGTTTTATTTATTTAAAGTGAATTAAAATTGGATGGAAATTACTCTCATGGTTGAAGCTTGTGGAAGCTTGTGGATTCATTGACTAAGTCCGCCAATTTTGTTTTATTTAAGATATTTATTAACCCAACCATTAGATTAGCCATGGTTTAGTCTCTACATGAGTTAGTATATGATATTAACTCACCCATGGTTCCCATTCTACACTTGATCTTTTTCCATGGTTGTTTTTCTTCATCTCCTTCCTCTAGCTCTTTTGCAATTGGGGAGGTGAAGAAAATGAGTGAGAAAAATATTTCTAAAGTGAGCAAAATTCCTACTTCATCATCCTCTACTAGGTTAGCCATTTAGTTTAGAGTGTTTGCTTCACTAATTCCATATTAGTGAAGAGATAGTTTGAGTTGGTGTCTCCTCAACGTAGATCATCTTCGGCCTCGAAGACTTCAAGCAAGCTTATTCCGTTCATCTTGTGGAGCCTTTCTAGAGTCCAGGAGTTCAATACTTGGAGCGAAGGGACTACTACACGGAGCTATTGAAGTGGAGGACCGGTCTACAAAGGTTGTATTCCTTGTTCACTTAGATGTAGAGATGTTTGCATTCTAGCTTTCGTCTAATTCTCTAGGTTAGGGTTCTTTAGCGGCCAAATTTTTTAAAATGGCATGGACGATGCCTCCCGAAACCCAGCGGCGACCTAGGGAACCCAGCAGATAGTTGGGTCCCGATTCCCACTGATGAGTAGGTGTTACTCCTTGGGTGATTTTCAGATGATCCTGACTAATTCTCCTTTTAGGGTTTGAAGGAGAATTTGAGGAAACAGTAGGAGCTATCCTGATTAGATAAAGTGATTAACCAATCTAATCTAGGTTAGAATGCACGCTGAGTGTTTCTTTTCTCTCTTTAGTTTTCAACCATGACCTACCTTAACAAGTTGACCAAATCTTCTTACATACTCTGGTTTTGGATTGTCATGATTCACGACAAAGTCGCATTATCCCTACTACTCTTACTTTCCCTTTACTTTTCTCCAAAACACTCCGTATCACTACGAAGATCCATATTGTTTGGAAAGGCCATCTCGTATAGTTACATACGAACTCGAATAAACTTGTTTCAGTTCGAGGATGGCCATGGGTTCTGTAGAAATTGAATAGGATTATTCGGTTGTTTTTTATCTTTACCTTTTCTCAGGTTGTGAGGGCTCCTAGTATTAGGAGAGTACACCTATTACGCTTCTTGGATAGTCTTCTTCCAAACCTTAGGCTGGTGTCGAATGGTAGGGAAAGAAGAAAACAAATTAGCCTAAGTGTGGTGTATAGAAGGTAAGAAGTAAAGACATATAAAGGGATTGCAGTGAGGGCAAGGGAATTTGCGACTACTATCATGAATATGGATAGTGGAAGAGGCATTACTAGGAATACCCAGCCACCCCTCGAAACATTTTCATGTTTCAGTTTTCCTGCGCGATGTTAATTGAAAACTGCTTTCCCAATTCGATTCTGACTCTAAGGTATGTATTTACCAGACTTGGATCTCACATCTGTAGGACATTACAGATTCTGAGTGGGTGTAGAATTTTGGGAAATTGGATGATTATATTCTCAATATCAAAATTCTTTGTAATTGGTGATATTTGAGGAAATCACCTGGGTTTTGCCTTACAACAAATATTTGGTTTTGAATAACCGTTGTTATGCACCAATTTTTAAAATTGAATATGTGTATCTTTATTTTATAAAGTGAGCTATAAATTTTGAAACTTGTGTTCTAAACATTTACCTTTATCAGTTGAGGATAAGGTAATGCGCATTGATTAACGGTATAGACATTCTTAACCAAAATACAGCTTTTAACTTACAACACACGGAATTTAAATTAGTATACTTTAGGGACTTATAGATGGAAATGTATGTTTTCCTGTGTCCTTTAGGACAAGGGGATGGTAATCATACTTCATTCAGTTTACTTATGGGTTCTCAGATTTTAGACATGCATTTTTTGTAATGCAAAATCCAAAGATTTTGAGAACATTATAAGTATAATAATAAAGTAGAGAATCATACGTTAAAAGTATCAGGGTGTTCGAAAATATAGATATTTATGCTAGGAATTCCATCATAGTAATTTTGAGAACATGATTCTCTCACAGGTTACTCATCTGTGGGTGTGCTCCTTGATGAATAATGTTGTATGGCCTTTTTCTATATGGGATATGCACTGGACACAGTTACATAACAATTGAATATGGATCCATCTAAATTAGTGCCTTAGATTCTATGTGGACATAGAATGGTTGCATATCTTAAGGATGTTAAGATTTGGAGTTATCCAGTTTCTGTTTAAACGATGAATCCGGACAAACTCAAGACACATTTCTGGAATGGCAGTTTGTGGGTTATTCCAGGCTTTTTAGTAAGGGTCTGACATTCTACCATTTGCAAGATCAAAGGTTATTTTTCTCTTGACTCGCCACCTTTTTACAAAAGGAATCTTTTTCCAAAAGAAACAAGTGGGAGTATGGTAGAACCGGAAGTGATTCCAGAACCGCAAACGGTTACTGAAAATTTAGTAGAACCTGGAGATTCAATTGGATTCGACAATCCATTAGCCACTCTGCAGTTTTTAGTGGGTAACCTCAGCCACCCGAGAGGTACTTCGGTTTCCTCAAAGACGATGATAGGGAGGTTTTGATAACCTAAGCTTGTCACTGTTGCTGTCCTTGACTATGGGATCTGGCAGGTGGAAGACTATAACGTCATTCTAGATTGAATTTAGAAGTGCACGTATATATGACTCTGCCAGAGGGTTGTTGTAGTCAGTGGGAGCAGCGGAAGCGTGGTGGGCAAGTTGCTTATGTCTATTTATAGACTAAAACAAGGAGAGCAGAATTGGTCATCTAGTTTGATGTGAAAGTCAAAGATTTTGACTTCATCAGAACAACAGAAGGACCTTATAAGAAGGCAATAGGGAGTGATGTCCTAGTATTTGGATGACAAGCTCCTGATAGGAAGTGATGCTCCTATATTACGATCGGTCAAACTTTGGTTGTCACAAGGTGTTTCTCCACATAGGATTTGGAAAATATATCACAGATTCTGGGGACTAGATTTATGGTTTTAGATCTAGATTTAGGAAGTGTTCCGATTCGGATACTTAGACACTATTCTATAGTGTTTTAGAATGGACGACTCCTGACGTGGTAGTCTACCTGCAGGTGATGGAGTCTCCCTCTCCAAAAGTGATGTCTTCTAGATGAAAGGGACTTGGATGAATTTCATATCACTTATTTAGGCAATTGATTCAATCATGCGATGTCATGTTCAAGATCAGATGTTGCTTTTTGCACTTGCTGTAGTAAGCGGATATTAATCCAATCCTGAAGAAATAAAAAAAAGCAGAAAAGAACATAAGCGGATGTTCTTAGTGTATGGTAATGGAAGCCTCCTGCAGGAGGCGGTTACCGGTTCAGGCTTCCAAGATGGCCTGGATGACAAAGTGGTTGTCAGAGTTAATATTTTTCTCTCTTTTGAGATGCAATATGTTGGATAGGTTTCCAAGAGAGGTACTGAGATGGTCATAGCGATGGGTGTTAATTACATCAGCAATGGATATAGTCTAAGAAACTTGTTGGATTTGGTGTTCATGTTATGAACAAGGTCCCATCAGATATCCGACAAGTTCTAAGACAGGTATCGCTCATTTCGGGAGATAGTCGTTCTCCGTGAAGTTGAGATATGGAGAGATAAAGATAGAAACATTGGAGTGGATCCACTCACTGAGGCTATTTCTCGAACACTTAAGTTTCTCAAAACGAGTTTTTAAAAACTGACTAGTAGAGAAGTTGGGTATTTGGTAGCACACGAGCTGTAAGTATGCGATACCGCAATAATTAGTCTTAAGTGAAAGTAGGAGATTGTTGGATAAAGTGCCCTCAAGGCAATTATTGTAATTGCAAGTAGGAGATTATGATAATTGAACGAGGACCTATACAAGTAGAATTGTCTCACTCGAGATGATAGTATGCTATCTGGTTTGTATTTATCATTATGTATATACGTTTTGATAAAGACCGTAGGATTATTGCTTGACTACCAGCATTATGATAGTGTATTAGTTATATGTATGCCCTAGAGGCCATTATTGTACATAATTGTATATTATAGTGGATGCTTGGACATATATAGAAATGACTTTTTTGCTCGACATGATAGTATGCTATCTGGTTGCTCTTTATCATAACATGTAACACTTGTATTATTATACTGTCTCTCCGTTACTATTGGAGATAGTGCCCTCATAGTCAATTATTGGATCACAGGCACGTGATTGCAATGATTGAGGGAGGACCTATCCCGGTAGGATAATCTTACTAAAGATGATAGTATGCTGTCTGGTTTATCTTTATCATGGTGTACTGCTTTAGGTGACCTGACAGGTCGCTATTACACATTGATAGAGCCCCTAGGATTCTTGCTTGACTGCCAGCAGTATGAGGGCGATCATATACGTGGGAGCTGGTAGTCTATAAGCACATCCTTAAAAGGTCCCTAGTCGTGGGAGTTTCGAGACAGGGCATCGATACTCCAGAGTACACTAGTGTATACAGTCAGACCCCGACGAGGGGCGGTGGCCGGTCTCACAAGCCACTGGTGTCCGTTGGTTCACCTAAGATGTATACAGTGCTCATTGGGTTATGAGTACACCGGACAGGACTCGCCCGGAACATGCTAGTTGGTCTTATACCTGACGTCAGATGGCAGTTCCCTGGTGACATGTGAACAGGTTAGTTCATCGACCTGAGGATCGTCATTTTTCTCGTGTGAGTTCCCACTGTACTTTGATTACTACCCTACCACGCTCAAAGGAGACGTGCAAACAGGTTTTAGTTGGGTACAGTCCCGAGCCACATGAAGGCAGTGAGCGGATCTTCAAGGGTTCGTCTCTTCCGGTATTGGGGGTGAGGTCGCGCTGTGTCTAGGAGAGCCCTTACACGAAGTCCTTGGCCAAGGCAGGAGATTTACTGGTAGGTATTCCAGTAGTATCTCAGGGTGTTCTGGGCTACACTCCGACACGACTTGTACCGCTTTTGGGGGTCTGACTTTTACCAACCCCCTAGGCCCGCCATGCGATGCTCATAGACGAACGGACCGGACTGTACGGATATTGTCACTGACAGGCTCAGTAGGGTGTCAGGATGAGTTCGCTCATCGACGTCCCTTTTGGTCAATAGCTGGTAGCCCGTTACGTATGGCTAATACCTCTGACGTGCTAGTGGTTAAGTCCACAGCCATAGTATTGACGAGTCTTTAGAGTCCCCCACAGACAGTTGCTCAAGTTTCGGGCGAAACGCTGTAGAGGCTATATGGAGATATGGCAGGGTTCGATCAGATACGTGCGGTATTGCACGGATCATGATCGGACGATTAATACTAGCGGGCTTTGGTTTAAGCCGGATCCTAGTATAGTACAGTGTAGATTTTGTCTCATTGCATTTGTATTCGGTCGGAATACAAATGCGGGTATGTATATACAGTAGCGGGGTTTTCCTGTAATTTATTACGGGATCAGTTTTCTGGAATTGCCAGTTTGCTTTCCGTTTCGGCCATTTTCATTTGTATCTTTCCTTGGCCGGAAATTGGTGGAGGAGGGCTTATTTGCAAGAATGCAAATTTGGTTAGTGGAGGGTGTTATTTGCATATTGTTGTATCATGATAATTCTACCACCATTTGACTTCTTCTTTTCATCATGGCTTGACTTTTGGAGTAATCATAGTTGTTGATGATTAGGTTGTTGGAGTGTTGGTTTTGGGGTGATCATTGTTTCTCATCATCACCTTTTCTCTCTCTTGTATTATGTGAGGACTCACTCTTTTTTATATGCATTCTCTCCTCTCATTTTTCCTCTCTCCCCATTCTTTAGTTGTAGCCGGCCAAATGAGATGGGGGGCTGTCCAAATTGTTAGTGGTGGGATTTTGGTTCTCTTCATGTTTGTAAAATCCCATAAGTTCCGTCTCCATAAGCTCAGTTCATTTCCTCCACCATATGGCAACTCCTTTAAACCCTAAAGAGACATAGAGTTCTACAGTTAACCTACAGCAATCCTTGGGCACGTCGGCTCGCCAACTTCGTGCCCGAGTTGCCTCGGTCCAGAGGTGGGAGCCCGTAAAAGAAGCCGGCAACGTGGTGCCCTTCCGTGAGGAGGTGAAGACCGGAGATTCCGCGGGGAGATTGGGACGACGACGAGAAGGCCGAAGGACACGGATCGCTCGGTATATCTCTCTACCCGTTCTTTTGTTAGCTAGAATTAGATTAATGGCCCGATCCGGGATTTTTGTGCGCGGTGATGCCGGTTATAAAGTTTAAAGTAAATCACCGTTTCCGCATTTTGGTCTCAGATTGACGGCCGGGGTGCCGCCGTGCACTTACAGTTACATATTGATAAAGCCCTTAGGATGTGTACTTGACTACCAAGACTATGATGTAGATCATACTAGTGGGGCCAGGGTAGTCCACAAGTACATCATTTAATTGTTCCTAGTCGAGAGAGTATCGAGACAGGGCATCGATATTCCAGAGTAGACTAGTGTGTACATTTCTTGACCCTGTATGGGGCGATGGATGATCCCACATCCATTGGTGTTTGACATTAAAGATTGTACACAGGTGCTCATTGGAGAATGGGTACACCGAACAGGACTCGCCGAGAACTCCTAGATGGTATTATACCTATCGTAAGATAGCAGTTCTCTGGTGACACTGGTACATGTTAGTCTGTAGACCCGAGATCGTCATAGAGTCTTGTGTGGTTCCTACTGTTCTTTGATTTCCTCCCTACCACGGCTCAAAGGAGTCGTGATAACAGGTGGATTTTGGGTACAGTCCCGAGTTACATCGAGGCAATGAGCGATAGGAGGGGTTTCGTCTCTCCCGGTATTGGGAGTTGATGTTGCGCTATGCTCAATTGGCTATAACAGGAAGTCCCTGGCCATGGCTGATCATGAGACTTACTGGCAAGTGTTATAAGTAGTTTCTCGACCCGTTATGAGCCTCACATCGGCATGACTTATCAAGTTATTGGGGTCTGACGTTTACCACCCCCATACTCGATATGCAACATATCAGACGAAGAGACCGGACTGTACTGTAGTGTTATTTACTGGATTCACGGGAGTTTGGACAAGATTGCTTGTTGATCTTCTGATCGCTCAATACCTGGGTAGCCGTTACGTCCAGCTAGTACCGCTGACGACTTATGGGTGACTGATGTGATCATCACCTACTGCTGGCGTATTGACAAGTCTTTAGAATCCTACACAGAGGTTTCCTAGCTCAAACGGAATGAAGTAGGGCACATATGTGATATGTGTGGGACCGAGATTAACACGTGCATATGATACAGTATTCAAATCTCACGATATAGGTTATATGTGATATAACTTATCGAATCAAGTGTTGATTCAATAATTTGTTATATGTATGTTTGATATACATATAAATGATATTTGTCAGTTATATATGATATAGCCAGATTATTAAATCAAATGTTGATTTAATAATTTGATATATAATTATATATTTGATATATTAATATATATATATATATATATATATATATATAAACTAATATTAGCTCACATAAAAATTTCTTTTCTACAAATACATTTAAATATATATGAGATATATATTAATGTATTTACTATTGTGTCATGCTAGATGATACATTGGACATGGGTGTATGAGACTCACACCAAACTAAAGATAATTTGGGTGATTTAATTATTAAGGTATAAACCAAAATTAGGTGGAAAATTCCATGGCTTAAAATACTTGTGGAAGCATGTAGAAGCCTTGCCTTAGTCCACTAATTTTGTTTTACTCTAGATATTTATTAACCCAACCATTATCTTTAGCCATGGTTAACTCTCTACTAATATCTCTTGAGATATTTTCTCACCCATGGTTCACATTAAAATCTTCATCATCTCCTTCTTTGCTCTCTAGTTTTGAGTGAAGTGAGAAAAGAAAAAGAGAAAAATAATTCTAAAGTTAGCAAAATTCCTACTTCATCAGTCTATACCAAACTAGCCATTTAGTATAGGTTTTTTACTTCACTAATTCCTCAATTAGTGAAGAGATAGCTTGAGTTAGAGATTCCTTAAGGTAGATCATCTTCGGACTCGAAGATCCTTAAGCAAGCTTATTCTTTTCACCAAGTGGAGCCTGAGAAGTGTTCGGAGGACCACTACTTGGAGCTAAGGGACTACTACTTGGAGCCTTAGAAGTGAAAGACCGGTCTACAAAGGTTGTATTCCTATTCATTTAGTGTAAAGTTTGTTTACATGCAATGAAACCTTAATTCTCTAGTTCGATTCTAGGACAACATGTAATAGCATACTAGATTTTTTAAAATTGTATACTTGATGCTTCTAAAAACCTAGTAGCGGTGCTAAGGCATACTTTCATGGTATCAGAGCCAAGGTAGAGCATTAGGAGTGATCTAGACGAAGTTAAAAGTGTTCGATCGACTTTTCTAAACCCAAGTTTCATAGTTTCTGGAAAATTTTCGAAAAGTTGGAATTTTTAAGATTAAAAATTCTCAAAAAATCATGCAGGTTATTTGATGGAGTCTTAAGAAATTCGAGGCCTCAACTCCCTCATGCTGCCGTGGAACCGCCGCCAAACGCATGGTTTGGCCGCGGTTCCGTTGCAGTATTGAGGAGTTGTTGGCTCTTTTTTCTTGTGCTGCTCAATCTTGTTATAGACAACTCTCTGGGAATTTTTAGTGAGTCTCATGTGTTGAGGTCTCTGTAATTTGTGTGTGTTTGAGATATCGATCAAAATGTTTGTCTAGATATATTTGATATGTGATACAATATTTGGAATCCACAATAATTAATTTTGTGAAAACTAGTAAGTGTTTTTTAAATCTTGCAATTTAGTCTCTTTTGAGAGATTGCTACGGTATTTCGATTCAGATCAAAACTCCGTCGCAATCTTATATAGTACGTGAACACTCGCCGGGTAACACTACTAGATAGCCACGCCCCATAGCCCTGACCAAGTGACTATAGGAGAACCCCGTTGCCAAAAGCATCCGTAAGGGTGCTCGCGGCCGCTGTGTTCCGCCTAAGTGCGCTTCGTCGACAGCATCGGGGGTGCGGCCGTCTACTAATGTTTCTGACGAGCATTCGATCATTTGTTGGGAATTATGTTGAATTGCCCGACTGGTTATTTAAAAGTGTTTTCAATTTGAGACTAAAATGCCGGGTTTATAGTGTTAGGCATGAAATCTGGAGTCTGCGATATTCCAGGTTTATGATGTCTAAGGTGGTTGCGGATTCTAATTATTGTAGTTTTCATTTCTTTTCTGCGACTATAAGTGCAATTTGTGGTGTATCGCCGGTTTCGTTGCTATATATCAACGACAATTAGGATATGCATATTTACTTATGTTGATGACATGCGATGTTATGTGTTGCTGTGATATGATATATTGGATCGTTGTGTTTGAATAGCCGAGGGTTTTTGCGTGAGATGGGAGTTTTTCATTTTCATTCATGTAAAAACTTGTATGTAATATTCTTTTATTTGGACACTTCCGGGTTGAGGATGATGTCACCATTGATGAATATTATTTACTTTTCCACATTAGGATAGACCCAAGGAGGGGAGCACAAGTAACCGGGTTCTAGAGTCAAGTGGGAGACCATCCTAAGGAGTCGAGACCGGGTCTCCTAACTCTAGAATTGGCAGAGTTGCTTGCCGCTCTCGTAGGGGTCTAGGGATGTGGGTTTGGCTATTCATCACGACCCTGGAATATGTATTTTTTACTGGCTTGATTTAAAACACAGACCTCCTAGTAAATCCTATATTTCATATGTTGACTTCTGCTGCAATGTTCTGTGATGAGATCATATAACTGCGTGAGACGAAAGCTTTATATTATATATATGATATATAATAAACGTTGCTTATATTTTGCATCCGCGCTAGTCCTTCCCCCGCTCTGCCGTTAGTTAAGTAACCTGACGGTGCATGACGGGACCCCATGGCGAATGCGGATGGCATAAGCGTATATTCTATTTTCGTTTCTTCTGTGATGTTTAGAAAACATAAATGATGGGACTTCATTAATGAGGTTAATGAAAAGGATAGAAACCTAAAGATGTTGTAGAATCAAATTTTCAAAAAGGTAGCTCTAGTTGTTGTTTTGCATAGCGGTATTCTTTATGAATATCCAGCACCTCATTCGATGAGGAAAGTGCCGAGATCCCTTCACCGGGAATGACCTGTTTAGAAAAAGCTAGCAAATACTACAACCCACTCGGTTTGTTTTGAAAACTATTCGATTTGAGCTTAAACCACTCCTTTTCAAATCACTCGATTCTACGACAATATCAAGTTCATTACGCAAAAGGTTTTCTTAAAAACCTGTCGTAGCCTTCCGTCATTTCAGATAAGTGCTATTTAGTATTCGTGCTACGTTTATTGACCATTGCCAAGACGTAGTGTGCGGTAGCTAATTAGTACTTATCTGCAACCATATGATGCGATTGGATTAGGGTAGTCGTACAGCTTTGTTGACCATAGCCAAGGTTCGTACGGGTGGGTTTAATTCAATCAGGAAATGATGGGTTGAATTTGGCTAGCGCTTATGATTTGTTGACTATAGCCAAGGTCATAAGTTGCTAGGGGCAAAAACATTATTGGGAATTTCATGTGTTGAAATTTGCAATGAGATTGCATTCCTTCTATGAGATAGTTGGATCCCGATACCCGCTGCGAGTAAGAGTTACTCCTGGGAGAGTTTTGCACTTTACAATTAGCTGATCCAGTAGGTGCCTAAGAAAGGTGTTAACGGGGTTATGCCCCTGCGGAAACGAGGTTATTTAATTAGTTCCATGCGAAAGCACGGGGAGACTCCCTCGGAGTACTAATACATGCCTGGCTGAACGATTGGCGAACTTGTAAGGTGTAATTAATCCCGGCAGGTCTTACCTTTTAGGGTTTGAAGGAATATTTGATAAAAACAGTGGGAGACATCCCGATTAGATAAAATAATAACCAATCTAATCTTACAAGAGCATACGCTAAAGTATTTTCTTCTCTCTTTCTCCAGATAGCGACCATGACACGCCTTAATCAAGATAATAATATGGATGTATTGATCGAACCTGCTTATTATACTAAGCTAGGAAACATTGGTTCCGCTCTACCTTATAATTGTTATAAGTCTGAGCAGGAAATAGGGGAATACCCGGATTCCCATTCGACCCGAACAAGGAATGAGCATGTTGATGCATCTTCTTCGGGTATGTTCGTTACTGAGAATTGTTTCTCAGTTTGTTCTACGTCCGGGATATTAGATACTGTATTAGGGTCCCACATTTGTAATATGTTACATGGGCTAAAGAAAGGTAGAGAACCGGGAATAGACGATGATTCTCTTAGAGTAGGGAATGGTGCAATGGTTGTAGCCAAAGCAGTTGGCGAATATCATCTAGTATTACCTAATGGTAATACATTGATTCTAAACGACTATTATTACGTACCAGAAATGAGGTGCAATGTTATATCGGTATCTACATTACATAAAGATGGATATAATTTTGTATTGCAGGATAATGTTATGAACATTTTCCTAAATCAAGTGTTGATTGGTTTTGGCACGCTATGTATCGGTATATACGTTTTGAATCAAAATACAGTTCTTAACATATAGAACACACACAAGAGGAAAAGTTCAGAAATGAACGAAGCCTTCTTGTGGTATTGTAGACTAGGTCATATCAATGCGACACGACTATCTAAGTTACATAAAGATGGATATTTGAATCCGTTCGAATTTACATCTTATGAAACTTGCCAGTCATGTATCATAAGCAAAATGACCAAAACTCCGTTTACTGGACACGGAGAAAGAGCTACTGAACTCTTGGGCCTGATACATATTGATGTATATGGTCCCATGTCTACACAAGCCAGAAATGGTTCGGCGTACTTTATTACATTCACCGATGATCCCTCAAGATACGGACATGTGTTCCTGTTGAAACATAAGTTTGAAGCTTTTGAGAAATTCAAGAAATATAAGTGCGAAGTAGAGAACCAAACGGGTTAAAGTATTAAAATCCTTCGATCTGATCTGGGAGGAGAATACTTGAGCATGGAATTTCGTGACTATTTAAAAGAGAATGGGATTCTCTCTCAGCTTACTCCTCCGTATACACCACAACACAACGGTGTATCGGAGCGGAGAAACCGCACCCTATTAGATATAGTGCGCTTTATGATGAGTAGTGCTGAATTGCCTATTTCCTTTTGGGGTTATGCGCTTGAGACAGCCGCATATCTATTGAATAGATTTCCAACCAAATCAGTGCCTACCACTCCATATGAGATATGGAATGGGAAAAGACCATCTCTTAAACGAGTTAAGATATGGGGTTCTCCAGACTATGTTAAAAAGCAAAATCCGGACAAGATCAATGCAAGGTCTATTTTGTGCAAGTTTATGGGATATCCAAAGAATTCATATGGATATTTATTCTACCACAGTGAGGAACAAAAGGTGTTTGTTGCTCAACATGCCACCTTTTTAGAAAAGGAATTTCTTGTAAAAGAAATTAGTGGCAAAGAGGTAGAGTTGGAAGAAATTCCAGCTACACAAACTACGACTGATGATTTGGTAGAACCGGAGGATTCAGTAGTCCCTAACAAACCTCAGTCTCTCCACAGATCTAGTAGGATTTCTCATCCACCTGAGAGATACTACGGTTTTCTCATTGACGGTGGGAGTGAGGATTGCATCATGAAAGATGATGACCCATCTAGTTTCGAGCAGGCCATCATAAGTGGCGACTCTGAGAAATGGCTGGATGCAATGCGATCTGAGATGGAATCCATGTACACCAACAAAGTATGGACTTTGTAAGTTGCTCCTGAAAGGGTAAAACCCATCGGGAGCAAGTGGATCTTTAAGAAGAAATTAGGTGTAGATGGAAAAGTTGAGACTTTCAAAGCTAGACTTGTAGCAAAAGGTTTTCGTTAACGACCTGGTGTCGATTATGATGAAACATTTTCTCCAGTGGCTATGCTTAAGTCCATCCGGATCCTACTTTCCATCGATGCATACCATGATTACGAAATCTGGCAAATGGACGTCAAGACCACCTTTCTAAATGGTGATTTAGAAAAGAGCATGTACGTGACACAACCACAGGGCTTCGTAGACAGTGGGAGCAGCGGAAAGATGTGCAAGCTGCTTAAATCAATCTACCGATTAAGACATGCATCACGGAGTTGGAACATCTGTTTTGATGTGGCAGTCAAAGAGTTTGACTTCATCAAAAACGTAGATGAACCTTGTATATACAAGATGGTTGTAGAGAGTAAGGTTGTATTCCTCGTATTGTACGTGGATGACATACTCTTGATAGGAAACAGTGTTCTTATGCTACACTCGGTCAAGCTCTTTTTATCACAACGCTTCTCCATGAATGATCTAGGTGATGCCTCCTACATCCTGGGGATTAAGATCTATAGAGATATATCTAAGCGGATGTATCATACTCACTAGTTGTAGTGAGTAGGTGTCAATTAGATCCTAGGGAAAAGCACTGGACAGCTGTGAAGAACATTCTTAAGTACTTGAGAAGGACTAAACAATTGTTCTTGATGTATGGTCACGATGAACTCCATGTCGAGTCCTTTACCGATTCGAGCTTCCAGAGTGATAAGGATGACTGTAAGTCAATCTCGGGTTTTTTCTTTACCCTCAGCCGAGGGATGGTATGTTGGAAGAGTTCCAAGCTAGATACCATAGAACACTCGACGATGAAGGCTGAATACATCGCCACCAACGATGCTGCCAAATAGGCTGTCTGGATGAACGAGTTCATAACTGAACTTGGTGTGGTTCCATCCATTGAGTATCCAATACCTTTGTATTGTGATAACAATGGAGCTGTGGTTTTGGCCAAGGAACCCCGGTCCCATCAGCGATCTAGACATATTCTTAGGCTGTATCACCTGATCCAGGAGATAGTTGATCGCCGGGAGATCGAGGTCAGCAGAGTTGTCACGAAGAATAACACGGCGAATCCACTCATGAAGGCTCTCCTCGAGATACAATTTGAGAGACTTTTTGGGATGTTGGGTATGAGATACTACAACAACTGGCCTTAGTACAAGTGGAAGATTGTTAGTTATATGTATGCCTTAGAGGCCCTTATTGTACATGATTGTATATTATAGTGGATGCTTGGACATATATAGAGAGGACTTTCTTCTTCGACATGATAGTATGCTATCTGGTTGCTCTTTATCTTAACATGTACACTTGTATCATTATACCGTCTCTCCATTATATGTTGATAAATCCATTAGGATGTTTATTTGACTACCAGGACTATGATGCAGATCATACTAGTAGGGCCAGGGTAGTCTACAAGTACATCCTTTAATTGTTCTTGGTCGAGGGAGTATCGGGACAGGGCATCGATATTTCAGAGTAGACTAGTGTGTACGTTTCTTGACCCTGTATAGGGCGATGGATGATCCCACATCCATTGGTGTTTGACATCAAAGATTGTACACCGGTGCTATTTGGTGGTACACCGAACATGACTCGCTGAGAACTCCTAAATGGTATTATACCTATCGTCAGATAGCAGTTCTCTGGTGACACCGGTACAGGTTAGTCTGTAGACCCGAGTGTAAGTCTATGTTACTCACCTCGCTAGTTAACGGGGAGGCGGAATAGGTAAAAATTGAATTTTTCTTTGCAAGGTAACATAGACTACCCAAAAGGATTATACCTTAAGCTACAAGTCCTTCTTCTCCTCTTTGATGTGAGCTCCTTGAAGTGATGATGGATGCGCCTCCTCATCGGTTTCTTGAAGTCGAAGAAGATCCACCCGAAAGTTCCAACCTTAAGCTAAACCTCCAAGATGAGGCAACTAGATCACTTGAGGTGCTAGACTAAGTGACCTAGAATGAGTAGGGTGTGATTATGAGTTGCTTATCTCAATAAACCCTTGATTCTAAACTCATGAGACACTTGGGTTAGGGAGGAAGAAGAAGAGAGCAAGCTTAGGAGAGAGAATGTGTTTTTGATAATGATAATAAAATATTGTAATAGCTAACTTATATATGACCATTTGTCATGGCAAGAAAATATCTCATGAAAATATCTAGGCCAAAAATATCTCACCAAAATATCTAAAGTCAACAAGTCAAGCCAAGTCAAATGGTCAACCAAGTAGCCATGACAAAAAAAGATTATCATTTATCAAAATAACAAATACTTTTCCTTTTTATCATATTTTCTTTGACCAAGTCAATTGTCAAAACCCTAATGAGATGTCTCCTTCTTCACCCTATCTCATCCGTATATACATACCCGCATCCGTGATCCAAGAAACGCGAATATAATGAGACGAAGCTAATCTAATAATCAAATACTAGGATCCGGCTTAAACCAAAGCCCACTAGTATTGTCCGCTCGAACACCACACGCGCACAAGTATACGTATGTGATCGAACCCTATCGTAAAACCATACGACCTCTACTCATTTCGCCCGAATCTGGGAAACTCTCTGTGTGGGACTCTAAAGACTCGACACTACGCTGGCAGTGGGTTTAACCACAGGCCGCAAGCGGTACTAGATGTACGTAACGGTCCACAGGTAGATGTCGATAAGAAGGCCGATGAGGAAACCCATCCGAACTCCTGTTGAGCCTGAATGTGACAATCTCCGTACAGTCCGGTCTGTTCGTCTAAGAGTGTCTCATATTGGGCCTAGGGGGCGGCAAGCGTCAGACCCTTAATAGCGGATAAGTCGTGTCAGAGTACAGTCCAAAACATCCTGAGAAAGTACTGGAGTACCTACCAGTAAATCTCACTTGCCCTAGCCAGGGACTGTGTGTAATGGCGTTACGAACACAGCGCGACATCAACCCCCAATACCGGGAGAGACGAATCCTATCTAACCGCCACTGCCTCCAAGTGCTTCGGGTCTGCACCCAACTACTACCTGTTTGCACGCTTCAATAGAGCCGTGGTAGGGTAGTAATCAAAGTACAGTGGGAACACACTCGAGGAGAAGTGGCAGTGTCAAGTCAATGGACTAAGCTGTACTCATGTCACCTGGGAACTGCTACCTGACGATAGATATAGTACCAACCAGTAGTTCCCAACGAGTCCTGTCCGGTGTACTCGTAACCTAACGAGCACCTGCATACTATCTCCAGTATGACGTACTAATAGCTGTGGGACAGACCATCTCCCCTGCAGGGATGAGAAGCGTATACACTAGTCTACTCTGGAGTATCGATGCCCCGTCTCAATAATCCTACGACTAGGGACTTGTATAATGATGTACTTGTAGATTTTCCAGCCCCCACTAGTGTGACTGCCATCACAACGTTGGTAATCAAGCAAAGATCCTAAGGGCTCTACTAATATGTATAAATGATATGTTAAAAGAAACACATGCACATATTGAAGTAGAAACAAACCAAGTAGCATACTACCATTTTGAGCAAGACTGTCAATACTACTGTGAATATCCCAAGCTTCCATTAAGTAATATACAATCTAGTATGATACAATAATTGCCTCTAAGGCATATACACTAACAATCTCCTACTTGCACTAGGGCCATGTGCTGGCATATCGCAGACGTATTATCTCAAATAGCCTCTCGAACTGCGTCTGAGGGATGGGCTTTATGAATGGATTTGCAGTGTTATTCTCCGTATCTACTCTCTTTACCTCGATCTCCCGGCGATCTACGATCTCCCTGATCAGGTGGTATCGCCTCAAAATGTATCTGGACTTCTCATGGGACCTGGGTTCCTTCGCTAAAGCTATAGCGCCATTGTTGTCGCAATACAGCGGTATTGGATCAACAATAGTCGGAACCACCTGAAGTTCTGTGAGGAACTTCTTTATCCAGACAGCTTCTTTTGTGGCATCGCAAGCAGCTATGTACTCTGCTTCCATCGTCGAGTCAACAGCGGTGTCCTGCTTTGAGCTCTTCCAACAGACCGCCCCTCCATTGAGGGTAAAGACATAACCCGACATGGACTTGGAGTCATCCTTGTCACTCTGGAAGCTAGAGTCAGCAAAGGCCTCGATCTGGAGGTCTTTCCGCCATACACCAATAACATCTCCTTAGTCCTTCTCAGGTACTTGAGAATGTTCTTTATTGTTATCCAGTGCTTCTCCCCTGAGTTTGAATGATACCGGCTTACAACGCTCAATGCGTATGCTACATCTGGTCCAGTACACAACATCACATACATTATAGAGCCTACCGTAGATGCGTAGGGTGACATGCGAGCCCTTTCCAAATCAGTCTTGGGAGACATCTCTTTGGAGAGGGTGATTTTGTTACAAGCCGGTAGGTTACCTGATTTAATTGTTTTGTTTAGCTTATGCGCTTTTAAAAGATGAATCAAAAATATTTCTAAACCGCAATCAAGAACGGCGTCGCTTGGTAGCTAGCCGGTGAGTACGGGTCGGTCCACAGGGATTTTGTGAATTTCCTAATCGCTCTTACGAGTTAATTCCGATGGGTGTCGGATCTTATTGATTAAATCTAAAAACTAAATCTATCTAGATCTAAATCTTGCTAGGGTTAGGTTTAGGGTAGGTTTGGAAATGTAAATAAATCTCACTGCTTTCTATACCCAAATTAAGATCTATGAGGTGTTATGGTAATTATTAATAAAGGGGATTAGAACCATTCGGGACGATATTTCTTCCTCTAGATTCTTGTCCTTCCTTTATCAATCCTTACCCTAACCTCCATGGAAAACACGCTCAATCGGGCCTTTATACTACGGTATCACTGCTACCTCAAGGATAGGGTGCCGTAGGGAGCGGTGTGTGCATGTATGCATGGAGTCCTATTAAAAAAATGTGATGGGCAAGAAAGGGATGAGAGATCTCATCTCTTAAAAGCCTTCCCCAAAGCTAACCCTAAAAAGAGAGGAGACTACTCGCTCATTAGGGAATTGAAGAACATTCTATCTATCTAACTAGGGCAAGGAATTAAAATCTATACTAGGGCAATTAAATAAAATTACTTACTTGATGGCTCTCTCCAAACATTTACACAAGAGTTGTCAGATCTAAATAGATGAAATGAAAAGAGGCATCGATGCTCTCGAAAAGAAATCTGAATTTTATTAATGAAAGGTGGCATAACCTAATACAAGGATTTGGGTTTCTATTTATAGGACATAGAAAACCCTAGATTTACAATTGCCGCATGTCTGATATTACAAAAATACCGCCTAAGAAAAAGACCTAGTCAACGCTCGCAGCCTCTAGTAGAACTTTGCACCGCCACGGGCCCCGCACGGCCGCGGATCCGTGGCCAAAGCCCACGTTTGGCCGCGGTTCCGCGGCCATTTTATAGGCTTTGTGGGCTCATTTTTCCTGGGCTGATTCTGGCTGCTGTTGTCTTATGTTTTCTTCACTTTTTCTCAGGTTGGCTTATAGGTTTCTTCCATATCTCCACAGTGAATAATTATAGTGGACTTTTACCGTTGCTTCGTGATGAAGTCTTGAACCTTGCACTGCCTTGTACTTTGTAAACTGATCTTCGTGTAGGCTTGATCAGGATTCCATCATTTATTGGTCATAATCTTACTTTTGTATCGTATTTTGTCTTCTTCACTGTTTTTGTCCCGAGAATCTGTAACCTGTAACTATGTAGCAGACATGGGTCAAAAGCATAAGTTTATTTGTAAACTGAATAAAAATGGGGAATAAAATAATGCAATATTATGGTATGAACATTACCGCGCTTAGAATCTTCCATACTGAATCTTTTCAGTATGGTGTCGATGTACCTTGACTAGGAAAATCCCAACATCCGTTTAGATCTCATGATAGATCTGGATCCCCAGAATGTAGGAGGCATCACCCAGGTCCTTCATGGAGAACCTCTATGACAAGAATCGTTTGACTGACTGTAGCATAGGAATATCATTTCCTATTAATAGAATGTCATCCACGTACAAGACGAGGAATACCACAGTTCTTCCTACAATCTTACGGTAAATGCATGGTTCATCTGGATTTTTGATAAAGTCGAATTCTTTGACTGTCTCATCAAAACAGATGTTCCAACTCCGCGATGCCTGCTTTAGTCCATAAATAGACTTAAGCAACTGGCACACTTTACCGCTGCTCCCACTCTGAATGAAACCCTCTGGCTGATCCATATAGACGCACTCTTCTAAATTACCATTTAGAAAGGCCGTCTTTACGTCCATCTGCCAGATCTCATAATCGTGGAAGGCAGCAATGGAAAGAAGGATCCGAATGGATTTGAGCATAACCACTGAAGAAAAGGTTTCGTCACAGTCCAAACCAGGTCTCTGACGAAAACCCTTTGCAACAAGTCTAGCCTTATAGGTTTCAACCTGTCCATCCACACCAATCTTCTTTCTGAAGATCCATTTGCAGCCTACGGGTTTTACCCCTTCTGGATCAATGTCCAAAGTCCAAACTTTGTTGGTGTACATGGACTCCATTTCGGTCCGCATTGCATCCAGCCATTTTACCGAGTCGCCGCTCTGAATGGCTTGCTGGAAGCTAGTAGGCTTATCATTGTCAATGATGCAATCCTCTCGATCCCCGTCTATGAGAAAACCGTTGTATCTCTCGAACGGATGAGACCGCCTACTACTTCTGCGGAGTGGCGCTGGGATGTCCTGTTCTTCTGAAACCTCTGGTTCTACCAAGCTTTTAGTAATAGCTTGTGGTTCTGGAATTTCTTCCAGTTCTATTGCGCTCCCACTTTTCTGATTTTCTAAAAATTCAGCTTCCAAGAAGTGGGGATGTTGAGAAACAAAAACCTTTTGTTTCTCTGGGTAATAGAAAAGATACCCCCTGGAGTTCTTAGGGTATCCCACAAACTTACACAGTACTGAGCGTGCCTCGAGCTTGTCCGCATGCTGCTTTTTTTACAAAAGCTGGACATCCCCATGTCTTAAGGTACTTGAGACAGGGTTTCTTCCCACTCCACATTTGATATGCTGTGGTAGGCACAGTCTTGGTTGGAACCTTGTTCAAAAGATATGCAGCTGATTCTAGTTCATAACCCTAGAAGGATCGCGGTAACTCAGCCTTACTCATCATGGAACGAACCATATCCAATAGAGTTCGATTCTGCCTTTCCGATACACCGTTGTGTTGTGGTGTGTATGGAGGAGTAAGCTGAGAGAGAATTCCATTCTCTTTTAAGTATCCCAGGAACTCGGCACTTAAGTATTCACCACCTCAATCAGATCTCACTGTCTTGATACTTTTGCCTGTTTGTTTTTCCGCTTCATTCTTGTATTCCCGGAATTTCTCAAAGGCCTCGAATTTATGCTTCATCAAGAAGATATGTCCATACCTAGAGAAATCATCCATAAAAGTAATGAAATAGGAATAACCACCTCGTGCATGTGTAGATATTGGACTACATACACCGCTGTGTATGAGCCCTTAGAGCTAGCTCGCTCTTACTCCGTGTCCAGTAAACGGAGTCTTTGTCATCTTTCCCATGAGACAAGATTCACAAGTAGTATAAGACTGATATTCGAATGGATTCAAATATCCCTCTCTATGTAACTTTGTCAACCGTGTTTCATTGATGTGACCCAGTGTGCAATGCCATAAGAAAGCCTGATTTGTTTCCGGAGACTTTCTTTTAAGTGTGTTCTGGACACTGAAAACCTAAGCTTGATTTAATACGTATATTCCGTTTTCTAATGTACCTGACCAAATCAGAACTCGATTTAGGTGGATGTGGACCACATCGCTTACAAATGTAAAATCATATCCTTCTTTAGAAAGTAAGGATCCAAATATGATATTATAAGCTAGACTAGGTACATATAAACAGTTACGTAGAATCAATATCTGCCCACTTGTCAATCCTAGGTGATATTCCTCTACGGATTTAGCGTCCACGCTCATTTCGTTCGCAACTCTGAGTGTCATATCACCTATCCTGATAACTCTACGGTTTCTTAAAGCCTGTAATGAATTACAGATGTGAGATCCTGATCCGGTATCTAGTACACAGGAAGTAGAGTTAATTGACATACAGTTTTCCATTACAAACACACCCGAAGCCGAAGCCACAACATGCTTCAAATCCTGTCCACTGGCTTTCAAAGCCCTGCAATCCCTCTGCCAATGTCCTTTCACGTAACAATAGGAACGTCCCACCTTTCCTACTTTTAGTCCTGAAATTTTTGCCCTTCCCATTCCTTCTACCTTCCTGACACCGCATATCGTCTTTGTGGAGGTCTTCTTCTTCCCACCCTTTGCTTTCTCATTGGATGTAGAAGAGGAAGATTCCCCAATAAGCAGAGTGGGTGTCTCCCTGGTTTCCTTCAGGGTATAAGTAGAGGGTAGGGACTGTAGAAACAAGTCAGCATATGACCTGTTTTCCAACGTGGTCTCCAGGTCCGTGAGCTTATCAATATAGCTAGTCATCTTAAGGACGTTGTCCCCTACAGATGATCCGACAGCCAACCTCGCTTGAAGCAATTCCTTCGAGGTCTCATATGTTGCGATACGAGATTGCTCTCCATATAAATCTTTTTTATGGAGGATGATGGAATCTAAGTCCATCTTCTCGTGTTGCCTCTGGTTTGCACTATCTACTGAGGCCAACATGAGGCACTTGGCATTTGTATTATCTTTTTCCGATGTCTTACGGATATTAATATCCGTGACGGTGGAAACTGGACCTGGGACGGCAGGGGATTGAGTAGTAATGAGGTGTCCCAGCTTGCCATAGGCAATGGATATCTGGGCAGACCTTTGCCAGTCATTATAGTCAGATTCAGTCATTTTATTATCTAGATGTAACCTATGTCTGGTCATTGGGTCGCTGTAGGAGAGAGAGAAGAAAAACACTTAGCATGATACTCTTGCAAGTTTAGATTTGGTTTTTAATTTATCTAAACAGGATGGCTCCCACTGTTTCTCGAACCCTTCCTCAAACCATAAAAGAAGAATTAGTCAGTATTAATCTCACCGTACAATTCTTGCTTAACCATTCGGCCTGGCTAGTGTCGGTACTTCGAGGGAGGTTTTACGACGCTTTCGCGAAGTTCCTTAATTAAATAACCTCTTTTCCCTGGAGGCGTAGCCTCGGTAACACCGGTCTAGACACCTACTTGGTTTATAGTATTGATCGTTAAGTTAAAAAATCTCCTGAGGTGTAGCGGATACTCACAGTAGGATCGGGATCCAAATATCATTGTGTGATAATGCTGAAGGAATCCTACCAACATTATCAAACTCCAAATGGTATGCAACACTAGCAAGTTTCAGTTTCTTTAGAAACTCCCGATTTGGATTTTTGCCCTATGCTCTTATGACCTTGACGAAGGTCAACAAATCATAAGTCACATGTCAAGTTCTACCCATCATTGTCCAGGTTAATTTGAACCCACTCGTATATACCCTTGACGAAGGTCAACAAGGTAATACGACTGTCCCAAACATACGCATCTATCTATACTACATATGAACACCCAGCAGCTACCAATCACTATGCCTTGACGAAGGTCAACAAACATAGCTTGAATACTATTGAACATTCATATGAAATGATGGAGGGCTACGAATGGTTTTGGCGAAACCGTGAACGTAGTGAACTTGATATAATCGAATGAACCTGATAGCTTTTAAAAGGAGTGGTTTAAGCTCCGCATTTTAAAAGTTTTGCTGTTTTGATAAAACCGAGTAGTTTTGAAAGTGTTCCAACGATTCAACTTTGGTTTGTTTTCTTTGCATTAATCTAATGCAGTCCCATCAATTAATCCCACCATTGCAGAAAACAACGAAAATATAACGTACATTTATACCATCCGCATTCGCCACGGGGCCCGTCATCACTCGTTAGGTTACTTAACTAACGACAGAGCGGGGGCTGGACTAGCGCGGATGCAAAACATAAGCAACGTCTACTAGATATCATATATAGATATATACATTCATCAGACGCAATGATAGGCATTCCAGATCACAAATGAACACATTGGATATACTAGGAATCCGCGTTTCGTTTGAGCCTGCAATGAAAGACGTATTACAAGGTCGCGATGAATAGCCAAACCCCACCTTAGACCCCTACAGGTGAGGCAAACTACCTGCCAAATACCCGAAGTGAAGCAACCTCCCTCAACAAAGTGAGTAGCCCACTCGGCACTTCAAAGTACCTGGTAGTTTGTGCACCCCACCTTGGGCCTATCCTAGGAGCAAAAACAGTAAAAGAAATAATATACAATGATGGCTACAACTTCAACCCGGATATGCGACCATAAAATAATATTATATCAATTTACAATTTTCATCAATTGAAAGATAATAAACATTCATCTCACAACCCCGGCTATTCATCCATGACAATCCAACAAGTTCATATACACAAACCAATATAACCATCACAGATATGTGCAACCCCCACTAATCGACGTATAACGATTAGCAGACGTTCAGCACATATAACACATCACAGATATAATCCGATTAGCCAAAGTTCATAGAATTTTGATCAAAAACCACATTTGAATCTACTCCCAGTACAATACTGTACACAAAATATCCCGAGCAGAAAAAAATATCTCAGAAAACACAATACAACCTCAGAGACCAACAGACAAAATTTGGCCCAACTCGGAGTTGACTCGGCCGCGGAACAGCGGCAGAATGCTTGGTTCTGCCGCGGTTCAGCGGTGGTCTCACCGATTTAGGCGCCAAAATTTCTTCTGTGATCTACAAAAACCCTGTACGTATTTTTAAGGTCCCTGAAAATATTTTTAGACCAGATATAAAAATCGACAGAAAGTGCACAAAAATATCATGTTTTCAGGATTTTTCCGTGATCGAAGTTCTAAAGACTTTTCTAACATGTTAGTTATGGTTTAACCTGGCTCTGATACCACTGTAAGTCTATGTTACTCATCCCGCTAGTTAACGGGGAGGCAGAATAGGTAAAATCGAATTTTTCTTTGCAAGGTAACATAGACTACCCAAAAGGATCTTTGCTAAACCCTAACTAACAATCTAACTAGGAGTTGTATCTACTAGGTAAGATGATTATACCTCAAGCTAAAAGTCCTTCTTCTCCTCTTTCATGTGAGCTCCTTGAAGTGATGATGGATGCGCCTCCTGGTCGGCTTCTCGGAGTCGAAGAAGATCCACCCGAAAGTTCCAGCCTTGAGATAAACCTCCAAGATGAGGCAACTAGATCACTTGAGGTGCTAGACTAAGTGACCTAGAATGAGTAGAGTGTAATTAGGAGTAGCTTATCTAATATCTCATGAAAATATTGTAATAGCTATCTTATATATGACCATTTGTCATGGCAAGAAAATATCTCATGAAAATATCTAGGCCAAAAATATCTCACCAAAATATCTAAAGTCAACAAGTCAAGCCAAGTCAAATGGTCAACCAAGTAGCCATGACAAAAAAAGATTATCATTTATCAAAATAACAAATACTTTTCCTTTTTCTCTTATTTTCTTTGACCAAGTCAATTGTCAAAACCCTAATGAGATGTCTCCTTCTTTACCCCCTCTCATCCATATATACATACCCGCATCCGTGTTCTGAGAAACACGAATACAATAAGACGAAGCTAATCCAATAATCAAATACTAGAATCCAGCTTAAACCAAAGCCCACTAGTATTGTCCGCTCGAACACCACAAGCGCACAAGTACACGTATGTGATCGAACCCTGTCGTAAAACCATACGATCTCTACTCATTTAGCCCGAAGCTGGGAAACTCTCTGTGTGGGACCCTAAAGACTCGACACTATGCTGGCAGTGGGTTTAACCATAGGCCGCAAGCGGTGCTAGATGTACGTAACGGTCCCCAGGTAGATGTCGATAAGAAGGCCGATGAGGAAACCCATCCGAACTCCTACTGAGCCTGAATGTGACAATCTCCGTACAGTCAGGTCTGTTCGTCTAGAGTGTCGCATATCGGGCCTAGGGGCCGGCAAGCGTCAGACCCCTGATAGCGGTATAAGTCGTGTCGGAGTACATTCCAAAACACCCTGAGAATCTACTGGAGTACCTACCAGTAAATCTCACTTTCCCTAGCCAGGGTCTTTGTATAATGGCGTTCCGAACACAGCGCGACATCAGCCTCTAATACCGGGAGAGACGAATCCTATCTAACCACCACTGCCTCCAAGTGCTTCGGGACTGCACCCAACTACTACCTTTTTGCACGACTCAATAGAGCCATGGTAGGGTAGTAATCAAAATACAGTGGGAACACACTCGAGGCGAAGTGACAGTGTCAAGTCAACGGACTAAGCTGTACTCATGTCACCTAGGAACTGCTACCTGATGATAGGTATAATACCAACCAGCAGTTCCCGACGAGTCCTGTCCGGTGTACTCGTAACCTAACGAGCACCTGCATACTATCTCCAGTACGACGTACTAATGGCTATAGGACAGACCATCTCCCCTGCTGGGATGAGAAGCGTATACACTAGTCTACTCCGTAGTATCGATACCCCTTCTCGATAATCCTACGACTAGGGACCTGTATAAGGATGTGCTTGTAGATTACCCAGCCCCCATTAATGTGACTGCCATCACAATGCTGGTAATCAAGCAAAGATCCTAAGGGCTCTACTAATATGTATAAGCGATATGTTAAAAGAAACACATGCACATATTGAATTAGAAACAAACCAAGTAGCATACTATCATTTTGAGTAAGACTGTCAATACTACTGTGAATATCCAAGATTCATTAAGTAATATACAATCCAGTATGATACAATAATGGCCTCTAGGGCATATACACTAACACCGAGATCGTCATAGAGTCTTGTGTGGTTCCCAATTTGCTTTGATTTCTTTCCTACCACGGCTCAAAAGAGTCATGCAAACAGGTGGATTTTGTGTACAGTCCCTAGTCACATGGAGGCAATGAGCGATATGGGGTTTCGTCTCTCTCGGTATTGGGAGTTGATGTTGCGCTATGCTCGATTGGTTATAACAGGAAGTCCATGGCCAGGGCTGATCATGAGATTTACTGGTAAGTGTTATCAGTAGTTTCTCGACCCGTTATGAGCCTCACATCGGCATGACTTATCAAGTTATTGAGGTCTGACGTTTACCACCCCCAGACTCGATATGCGACTTATCAACGAAGAGACCATACTGTACGGTAGTGTTACTTACAGGATTCATGGGAGTTTGGACAAGCTTGCTTGTTGATATCCCGATCGCTCAATACCTGGGTAGCCGTTACGTCCAGCTAGTACCGCTGACGGCTTATGGGTGACTGATGTGATCATCACCTACTGCTTGCGTATTGACAAGTCTTTAGAGTCCTACACAGAGTTTTCTTAGCTCAAACGAAATGAAGTAGGGCATATATGTGATATGTGTGGGACCGAGATTAATACGTGTATATGATACTGTATTCTAATCTCTCCATATAGGTTATATGTGATATAACCGGATTATTGAATCAAGTGTTGATTCAATAATTTGTTATATGTATATTTGATATTCATATAAATGATATTAGTCGGTTATATATGATATAGCCGGATTATTAAATCAAATGTTGATTTAATAATTACATATATAATTATATATTTGATATATTAATATATATTAATTAATATTAGCTCACTTAAGAATTTCTTTTCTACAAATACATTTAAATACATATGAGATATATATTAATGTATTTACTATTGTGTCATGCTAGATGATACATTTGATATGGGTGTGTGAGACTCACACCAAACTAAAGATAATTTTGGTGATTTAATTATTAAGGGATAAACCAAAATTAGGTGGAAAATGCCATGGCTTAAGATGCTTGTGGAAGCATGTAGAAGCCTTGACTTAGTCCACTAATTTTGTTTTACTCTAGATATTTATTAACCCAACCATTTTTTTTAACCATGGTTAACTCTCTACTAATATCTTTTGAGATATTTTCTCACCCATGGTTCACAGTAGAAAATCTTCTTCATCTCCTTCTTTGCTCTGTGGCTTTGAGTGAGGTGAGAAAAGAAAAAGAGAAAAATAATTCTAAAGTGAGCAAAATTCCTACTTTATCAATCTATACCAAACTAGCCATTTAGTATAGGTTGTTTACTTCACTAATTTCTCAATTAGTGAAGATGTAGCTTGAGTTAGAGATTCCTCAAGGTAGATCATCTTTGGCCTCGAAGATCTTTAAGAAAGCTTGTTCCTTTCACCAAGTGGAGCCTGAGAAGTGTTCGGCGGATCACTACTTGGAGCTAAGGGACTACTACTTGGAGCTTTAGAAGTGAAGGACCGGTCTACAAAGATTGTATTCCTATTCACTTAGTGTAAAGTTTGTTTACATGCAATGAAACCCTAATTCTCTAGTTCGATTCTAGGATAGCATGCAATAGCACACAAGATTTTTTAAAATTGTATACTTGATACTTCTAAAAACCTAGTAGTGGTGCTAAGGCATACTTTCATAGCGATCATATATGTGGGAGCTGGGTGGTCCATAAACACATCCTTAAATGTCCCTAGTCGATGGAGTATCGAGACTGGGTATCGATACTTCGGAGTAGACTAGTGTATACTTTTCGAGACACCGACGAGGGGCGGTGGCGGGTCTCACAAACCATCGGTGTTGATTCACCTAAGATAGTATACAGGTGCTCCCTGGAGGTGAGTACACCGGTCGGACTCGCCGAGAAATTCTAAATGGTATTATACCTATCGTCATATGGAAGTTCTCTTGTGGCATGAGTACAAGTTAGTCCTTTGATCTGAGATTTTCATTTGTCTCGTGTGAGTTCCTACTGTACTTAGATTACTACCCTACCATGGCTCAAAGGAGTCGTGCAAACAGGTTTAGGTACATTCCCGAGCCACACGGAGGCGGTGAACAATCGTCAGGGATTCGTCTTTCCTGGTATTGGGAGTCGATGTCGTGCTATGTTGGGTCAGCCATCACCAGAAATCCTTCGCCAAGATGGATGAGATATTTTCTCAGTGGGTGATGAGCTTCAGTCCGGCACGACTTATCGGGTTAGTAGGGGTCTAACATTATCCACTCCTTAGACCCGGTATGCGATTATCTCGGACGAAGAGACTCGACTGTATGGAGATTGTCACAGACAGGCTCAGTAGGGGTTCGGATAATTTTGCTTGCCGGCCATCCTTTCACTCAATACATGGGTAGCTGTTATGTACAACTAGTTCCACTGACATGCTTGTGGTTAACCCTCTGCCAGCGTATTGACGAGTATTCAGAGTCCCACACAGAGGATTATCCCGGTTCAGACAAAATGATGTAGTGGTCGTATATTGATACATGTAGGGTTCCGATTGTAAGTCCATGCTACCCTTCCCCGGTACTTAAGGGGTTGTGGAAATGGTGAAAAACGATTTTCTTTAGGGTGGTAACATAGACTCATAATACGGATCTTTGTTAAACAACTACCCAACAACCTAACTAGGAGTTTTACCTACTCGATTAGGAGGTTATACCTTTCTTGAACTCTTTCGTCTTCAACTCTTGGTGGTGTACGGATCGGCCTCACCTCGTCGTCTCCTCGCGCCGAAGATGGATCCACCCGAAAGCTTCTACCTTTTGGCTTCTACTTCAAACTTGAAGAAACTAGAACACTTGGCTTGCTAGGCCTTGTGAACTAGGATGAGTAGAGGATTGTTTTGGTGTTTTTATCTCTAAGGCAATGGTTCTCAACTCATGAGAAGGGGTTGCCTTGAGCTAGAGAGAGCAAGAGGAAGAGGGAGAGCTTGAGCAAGAGAGAGAAATGAAAATGAGAGAATGAGCAAGTCTTTTGCCATCCAAGCTCTCATAATCCAAAAAAAATAATAACAAGTAATAATAATTGAGTATTATGTAATGGTTGTTATCATGACAAATGACAATATCATTTCTTGCATTAAATGCAAATTATGAACAAAAACAAGCAAGCCAAAGTCAATGCAAACAAATGATAGCCATTGTCCTGATGGTGGTCAACAAGTCCAACCTAGTCAACCGGTCAACAAAAGTCAATAAGTCAATAAGGTCAACCTTTCAACCCTAACCATGTCACTATAATACTCAATTAATATTATTGTTAATCATATTTCTAATTCTCATTAGGGTTAAGCAAAAGTCAACAGTCAACAACCCTAATGAGAATCCTCTGCCTCTGTCTCTGTCAACTGTGCATACACACCCGTATCCGCGTTCCGGGGAACATGAATACAAACGAGATAAAACCAATCCCAAAACGTATACTAGGATCTGGCTTAAACCAAAGCCCGCTAGTAATAACTGCCCGGACACTAAACGTGCACAAGTGCACGGATGTGACCGAACCCTGTCGCAAAACCATGCGACCTGTCGCAAAACCATGCGACCTCTACTCTTTTGCCAAAAGGTGAATAGCTCTCTGTGTGGGACTCTAAAGACTCGACACTACGCTGGCAGTGGGTTTAACCACAGACCACAAGCAGCACTAGCTGTGCGTAACGGCCCGCAGGTAGATGCCGATAACAAGACGGACGAGGTGAAACCCATCTGAACTCCTACTGAGCCTGAATATGACAATCTCCATACAGTCCGGTCTGTTCATCTGAGTACATCGCATGGAGGGCCTAGGGGCGGTAAACGTCAGTCCCCTAATAGCGGTACAAGTCGTGTCGGAGTGTAGCCCAGAACACCCTGAGATAACACTGGAAACCTACCAGTATATCTCGCTTGCCCTGGCCAGGGACTACTTGTGTAATGGCTCTCCTAGACACAGCGCGATGTCAACCCCCAATACCGGGAGAGACGAATCCTGTCTTACCGTCACTGCCTCCAAGTGCTTCGGGACTGCACCCAACTACTACCTGTTTGCACGACTCCTTTGAGCCGTGGTAGGGTAGTAATCAAAGTACAGTGGGAACACACTCGAGGAGAAGTGACAGTGTCAAGTCAGCGGACTAAGCTATACTCTTGTCACCTGGGAACTGATAACTGACGATAGGTATAGTACCAACCAATCAGTCCCGACGAGTCCTGTCCAGTGTACTCATAACCTAACGAGCACCTGCATACTATCTCAAGTACGACGTACTGACGGCTGTGAGACAGACCGTCTCCCCTGCTGGGATGAGAAGCGCATACGCTAGTCTACTCCGGAGTATTGATGCCCTGTTTCGATAGTCCTATGACTTGGGACCTGTATAAGGATGTGCTTGTGGATTACCCAGCCCCCACGAGTGTGACTGCCATCACAACGCTGGTAATCAAGCAAGGATCCTAAGGGCTCTACTAATATGTATAAGCGATAAGCTAAAAGAAACACATGCACATATTAAAGTAGAAACAAACCAAGTAGTATACTACCATTTTGAGCAAGATTGTCTATACAAGGTGAATATCCCAAGCTTCCATTAAGTAATATACAAACTAGTATGATACAATAATGGCCTCTAGGGCATATACACTAACAATCTCCCACTTGCACTAAGGCCATGTACTGGCGTATCGAAGACCTATCATCTCGATCAGCCGCTCGAACTGAGTCTGGGGCAAGACCTTAGTGAATGGATCTGCGGTGTTATCTTCTGAAGCAACCGTCCGAACCTCGATCTCCTGGCGATCCACGATCTCCCTGATCAAGTGATACCGCCTTAAGATGTGTCTGGATTTTTGATGGGACCTGGGTTCCTTCGCTAAATCTATAGCCCCGTTGTTGTCGCAATACAGAGGTATTGGATCAACAATGGACAGAACCACCTGAAGTTCTTTCAAGAACTTCCTCATCCAGACGGCTTCTTTTGCGGCATCAGCAGCAGCGATGTATTCCGCTTCCATTGTCGAGTCAGCAACGGTTTCCTGTTTGGAACTCCTCCAACACACCGCCCCTCTATTGAGGGTAAAGACATAACCCGATATGGACTTGGAATCATCCTTGTCACTCTGGAAGCTGGAGTCAGCAAAGGCCTCGATCTGGAGGTCTTTTCCGCCATACACCAAGAACATCTCCTTAGTCCTTCTCAGGTACTTGAGAATGTTCTTTACCGCTATCCAGTGCTTCTCCCCTGGGTCCGACTGATACCGGCTTACTACACTCAGTGGATAAGCTACATCCGGTCTGGTACACAACATCGCATACATTATAGAGCCTACCGCAGAAGCGTAGGGTATAATAGACATGCGGTCCCTTTCCAAATCAGTCTTGGGAGACATCTCTTTGGAGAGGGTGATCCCGTGACAAGCCGGTAGATTACCGTGCTTGGATTTTTCCATACTGAATCTTTTCAGTATGGTGTCGATGTACCTGGACTGCGAAAGTCCTAACATCCTCTTGGATCTATCACGACGGATCCGGATCCCCAGAATGTAGTTGGCATCGCCCAGGTCCTTCTTGGAGAACCTGTGTGACAAGAACCCCTTGACAGATTGTAGCATAGGAATGTCATTTCCTATCAAAAGAATGTGATCCACGTATAATACGAGGAACACGACAGTTCTTGCTACAAATCTACTATAGATGCATGGTTCATCTGGATTTTTGATAAAGCCAAATTCTTTGACCGTCTCATCAAAACAGATGTTCCAACTCCGCGATGCCAGCTTTAGTCCATAGATGGACTTAAGCAACTTGCACACCTTTCTGCTGCTCCCACTCTGAATGAAACCCTCTGGCTGGTCCATATAGACACGCTCCTCTAAATTTCCATTTAGAAAAGCGGTCTTTACGTCCATCTGCCAAATCTCATAATCATGGAAGGTAGCAATGGCAAGAAGGATCCGAATGGATTTCAGCATAGCCACTGGAGAAAAGGTTTCGTCATAGTCCAAACCAGGTCTTTGACGAAAAACCCTTTGCAACAAGTCTAGCCTTATAGGTCTCAACCTGTCCATCTACACCAATCTTCCTTTTGAAGATCCACTTACATCCTACGGGTTTTATCCCATCTGGAGCAACGTCCAACGTCCATACTTTGTTGGTGTACATGGACTCCATTTCGGTCCGCATTGCATCCAGCCATTTTACCGAGTCAATGCTCTGAACGGCCTGCTGGAAGCTAGTAGGCTCATCATAATCAATGATGCAATCCTCTCTATCCCCGTCTATGAGAAAACCGTAGTATCTCTCGGGCGGATGAGACTGCCTACTACTCCCGCGGAGCGGCGTAGGAATGTCCTGTTCCTTTGGACCCTCTGGTTCTACTAAGCTTTCAGTAATAGTCTGTGGTTCTGAAATTTCTTCCAGTTCTATTACGCTCCCACTAATTTCCTTTTCTAAGAACTGGTATTCCAGAAAGTGGGCATGACGAGAAATAAAAACCTTTTGTTCCTCTTCGCAATAGAAGAAATATCCCTTGGAGTTCTTTGGATATCCCACAAACTTGCACTGTACTGAGCGTGCCTCGAGTTTGTCCGTATGCTGCTTTTTGACAAAAGCTGGACATCCCCATGTCTTAATGTGATTAAGATAGGGTCTCTTCCCACACCAAATCTGATATGGTGTAGTAGGCACAGTCTTAGTTGGAACTCGGTTCAAAAGGTATGCAGCTGATTCTAGTGCATATCCCCAGAATGATCGCGGTAACTCAGCGTTACTCATCATGGACCGTACCATATCCAATAGGGTTCGGTTCCGTCTCTCCGATACACCGTTATGTTGCGGAGTGTATGGAGGAGTAAGCTGAGAGAGAATTCCATTCTCTTTTAGGTAATCCAGGAACTCGGCACTCAAGTATTCACCACCTCGATCAGATTTCAGTGTTTTGATACTTTTGCCGGTTTGTTTTTCTACTTCATTCTTATATTCCTGGAACTTTCCAAAGGCTTCGGATTTATGTTTTATTAAGAAGACATATCCGTACCTTGAAAAGTCATCCGTAAAAGTAATGAAGTAAGAATAACCGCTTCGCGCATGCGTAGACATTGGACCGCACACGTCGCTGTGTACGAGTCCCAAGAGCTCGCTCGTTCTTACTCCGTGTCCAGAGAACAGAGTCTTTGTCATCTTTCCTTTGAGACAGGATTGACAAGTTGCATATGATTGATATTCGAACGGATCCAAATATCCTTCTGTATGTAACTTGGTCAACCTTCTCTCATTGATATGACCTAGTCTACAATGCCATAAGAAAGTCTGATTTGTTTCCGGAGACTTTCTTTTGTGTGTATTCTGGACATTGAAAATCTGTGGTTGGTTTAATACGTATATACCATTGCTCAATGTACCTGACCCAATCAAGACTTGATTAAGGTGAATGTTCACAACATTACTTACAAATGCAAATTCATAAGCTTCTTTAGATAATAAAGATACAGAAATGATATTACAAGTTGCATTGGGTACAAAACAACAATTACGCAAAACCAAAACGTGTCCATCTGACAAGCCCAGGTGATAGTCCCCCACGGACTCAGCATCCATGCCAGCTCCGTTTGCAACTCCGAGGGTCATATCACCTGCCTTCAAAACCCTACGCTTTCTCAGTGCCTGCAAAGAATTACAGATATGAGATCCTGATCCGGTATCCAATACCCAGGAAGTAGAGTTTATTGAAAGACAGTTTTCAATAACATACACACCTGAAGCTGAAGCCGCAACTTGCTTCAGATCCTGTGTTCTGGCCTTCCAAGCCCTGCAATCTTTCTTCCAGTGTCCCTTCTTATGACAATAGAAGCATTCTTCCTTTCCCACAAGCCGCCCCGCTTTCTTTGTTGCCTTTGCTTTTCCCTTCGTATCCACTTTACTAACACCGCCCCTTGGTTTGGCGGGGGCTTTCTTCTTCTTTCCCTTGGCTTTTGCCTTGGACTTAGAAGAGGAAGATCCTCCTACAAACAAAGTGGATATTTCCCTACCTTTCTGTAGGGTGCCCTCCGCACTCCTCAGCATGTTGAGGAGCTCCGGAAGTTCAACTTCTTTTCCTTACAAGTTGAAGTTCAGGATAAACTGGGCGTAAGTGGAAGGAAGGGACTGGAGAATCAAGTCCGTATATAGCTCGTTCTCTAACGTGGTCCCAAGGTCCGCGGGCTCCTCAATGAAGCCAATCATCTTAAGCACGTGTTCCGCTACCGATGATCCGATGGCCAACCTTGCCGAAAAGAGCTTCTTCGACACTTCGTATCTTGCGATACGAGATTGCTCTCCATACAGTTCTTTTGTATGGAGAAATATGGATTCGAGGTCCATATTCTCGTGCCTCCTCTGATGTTCATTGTCCATAGAGGCAAGCACGAGGCACTTGGCCTTCGCGTAATCGATCTCCCAGGTCTTAGGGATTTCCCTATTCGCGACGCAGGAGGTGGGACCTGGGACAGGGGGAGCTTTGGTGGTAAGAAGATACCCCAGCTTGTCGTAAGTGATTGCCATTTTGAGCCAATCTTTATAGTTTGGCCCTGTCAGTATGTTTTTATCTAGAAGTAACTTAAGTCTGGTCATGTCGATTGGTCGCTGCAATTAGGAGAGAGAGAAGAAACACTCAGCATGATGCTCTTGCAAGTTTAGAGTGGTTTTTAGTTTATCTAAACAGGATGGCTCCCACTGTTTCTCGAATTCCTCCTCAAACCAAAAAGGAAGAATTAGTCGGGATCAATCTCACCGTACAATACTTGTTTAACCGTTCAGCCAGGCCAGTGTCGGTACTTAGAGGGAGGTTTTCCAATGCTTTCGCGAAGTTCCTTGATTAAATAACCTCTTTTCCCTTGGGGCGTAGCCCCGCTAACACCTTTTTAGACACCAACTAGGTTTATAGCATTGATCGTTTAGTGAGAAATTTTCCAAGGAGTAGCATATACTCACAGTAGGATCGGGATCCAAATATCATCACGTGACAAAGCTGAAGGAATCCTACCAGAATCATCACACTCCAAATGGTATGCAACACTAGCAAGTTTCAGTTCTTTTGAAACTCCCGATGTGGATTTTTGCCCCATGCTCTTATGACCTTGACTTTGGCCAAAATATCATAAGTCACATGTCAAGTTCTACCCGTCATTCTCCAGGTTAATTTGAACCCACCCGTACCTACCCTTGACTTTGGCCAACATGGCAGTACGACTGTTCCAAACCAACGCATCTATCTATGCTGCACATGAATACCCAATAGCTACCAATCACTATTCCTTGACTTTGGCCAACATACATAGCTTGAATACTATTGACTATTCATGTGAAACAACGGAGGGCTACGAATAGTTTTGGCAAAACCGTGAACGTAGTGAACTTGATATAATCGATGGAACGAGATAGCTTTTAAAAGGAGTGGCTCAAGCTCCGCATTTAAAAGTTGCTTTTTGAAAAGAACCGAGTGGTTTTGAAAGTGTTCCAACGACTTTACTTTGGTTTATTTTCTTGCATTAATTCTTTTTAACGCGTCCTATCATTTAATCCTACCATTGCAGAAAACAACCAAAATATGACGTACGCTTATGCCAACCGCATTCGCCACGGGGCCCCGTCATTACCCGTTAGGTTACTTAACTAACGACAGAGCGGGGGCTGGACTAGCGCGGATGCAAAACATAAGCAACGCCTAAATAGTTATCATATATAGATATATTGCAATGATAGCCATTCCAGATCACAGATGAACACATTGGATATACTAGGAATCCGCAATTCATACGAGCCTGTAACGAAAAGCGGATTACACGGTCGCGTTGAATAGCCAATACCCCACCCAAGACCCCTACGGGTGCAGCAAACTACCCGCCAAGTACTCGAAGCGAAGCAACATCCCTTAACACCGTGAGTAGGCCACTCGGCACTTTGAGATACCCGGTAGTTTGTGAACCCCCTCCATGGGTCTATCCTAGGAGCAAAAACAGTAAAAAAAATTATACAATGACGGCTACAACCTCACCCCGGTTGTGCGGCCAAATAAATAATATTACATCAATTACAAATTTACATGAATTGAAAGATAAAGAAAAATCTCTCATCTCACAACCCTCCGGCTATTCATCCGCGACAATCCAATGAATTAATATACACATACCATCAACATTACAGATCACAGATATGTATAACCCCCACTAATCGACATATAGCGATTAGCAGACGCTCAATACATATATCACATCACAGATATAAACCCGTGAGCTTTAGTCTTTAGAAACTCGATCAAAATACGTTTTTTTAAGCCCCAAAAACAAATTTTGCTTTCTGGAAAATTTGGGCTGAAAAAACATACTCCAAAAATCCCAAAATACCCCACAAAATATAATGCAGTGAAACCGATCCACGGCCGAGTCAACTCGGCCGCGGATCTGCGGCAAGAAGCTGTTCTTGCCGCGGAACCGCGGTGAGTTGGTCGGTTCTGTGGATCGTTTTTCTGCAGTATACTATAAAAACCCTGAGTCGATTTTTGGTATATGTCAAATAATTTTTACAGCAGTTTGAAAATTGACAGAAAGTTTGTGTTCTGGGCGTATTTCGCAACTTTTTCTCCGATCGAATTTCTAGTTACTTTGCTAACATGTTAGATAGTGTTTAACTAGGCTCTAATACCACTGTAAGTCCATGCTACCCTTCCCCGGTACTTATGGTGTTGCGGAAATGGTGAAAAACGATTTTCTTTAGGGTGGTAACATGGACTCATAATACGGATCTTTGTTAAACAACTACCCAACAACCTAACTAGGAGTTTTACCTACTCGGTTAGGGGGTTATACCTTTCTTGAACTCCTTCATCTTCAACTCTTGGTGGTGTACGGATCGGCCTCACCTCGTCGTCACCTCGCGCCGAAGATGGATCCACCCGAAAGCTTCTACCTTTTAGCTTCTACTTCAAACTTGAAGAAACTAGAACACTTGGCTTGCTAGGCCTTATGAACTAGGATGAGTAGAGGATTGTTTTGGTGTTTTTATCTCTAAGGCAATGGTTCTCAACTCATGAGAAGGGGTTGCCTTGAGCTAGAGAGAGCAAGAGAAAGAGGGAGAGCTTGAGCAAGAGAGAGAAATGAAAATGAGAGAATGAGCAAGTCTTTTGCCATCCAAGCTCTCATAATCCAAAAAAAATAATAACAAGTAATAATAATTAAGTATAATGTAATGGTTGTTATCATGATAAATAACAATATCATTTCTTGCATTAAATGCAAATTGTGAACAAAAACAAGCAAGCCAAAGTCAATGCAAACAAATGATAGCCATTGTCATGATGGTGGTCAACAAGTCCAACCTAGTCAACCGGTCAACAAAAATCAACAAGTCAATAAGGTCAACCTTTCAACCCTAACTATGTCACTATAATACTCAATTAATATTATTGTTAATCATATTTCTAATTCTCATTAGGGTTAAGCAAAAGTCAACAGTCAACAACCCTAATGAGAATCCTCTGCCTCTGTCTCTGTCAACTGTGCATACACACCCGTATCCACGTTCCGGGGAACACGAATACAAACTAGATAAAACCAATCCCAAAACGTATACCAGGATCTAGCTTAAACCAAAGCCCGCTAGTAATAACTGCCCGGACACTAAACGTGCACAAGTGCACGGATGTGACCGAACCCTGTCGCAAAACCATGCGACCTGTCGCAAAACCATGCGACCTCTACTCTTTTGCCTAAAGGAGAATAGCTCTCTGTGTGGGACTCTAAAGACTCGACACTACGCTGGCAGTGGGATTAACCACAGACCGCAAGCGGCACTAGCTGTGCGTAACGGCCCCCAGGTAGATGCCGATAACAAGATGGACGAGGTGAAACCCATCTGAACTCCTACTGAGCCTGAATGTGACAATCTCCGTACATTCCGGTCTGTTCGTCTGAGTACATCGCATGGCGGGCCTAGGGGGCGGTAAACGTCAGTCCCCTAATAGCGGTACAAGTCGTGTCGGAGTGTAGCCCAGAACACCCTGAGATAACACTGGAAACCTACCAGTATATCTCGCTTGCCCTGGCCAGGGACTACTTGTGTAATAGCTCTCCTAGACACAGCGCGATGTCAACCCCAAATACCGGGAGAGACGAATCCTGTCTAACCGTCACTGCCTCCAAATGCTTCGGGACTGCACCCAACTACTACCTGTTTGCACGACTCCTTTGTGCCGTGGTAGGGTAGTAATCAAAGTACAGTGGGAACACACTCGAGGCGAAGTGACAGTGTCAATTCAGCGGACTAAGCTGTACTCACATCACCTGGGAATTGATAACTGACGATAGGTATAGTACCAACCAATCAGTTCCCGACGAGTCCTGTCCAATGTACTCGTAACCTAATGAGCACCCGCATACTATCTCAAATACGACGTACTGACGGCTGTGGGATAGACCGTCTCCCCTGCTGGGATGAGAAGCGCATACGCTAGTCTACTCCGGAGTATCGATGCCCTGTCTCGATAGTCCTACGACTAGGGACCTGTATAAGGATGTGCTTGTGGATTACCCAGCCCCCACGAGTGTGACTGCCATCACAACGCTGGTAATCAAGCAAGGATCCTAAGGGCTCTACTAATATGTATAAGTGATATGCTAAAAGAAACACATGCACATATTAAAGTAGAAACAAACCAAGTAGTATACTACCATTTTGGGCAAGATTGTCTATACAAGGTGAATATCCCAAGCTTCCATTAAGTAATATAGAAACTAGTATGATACAGTAATGGCCTCTAGGGCATATACACTAACACCGATTAGATATGTGTGCTAGACACACGGACTTTAATCGGACGGATAATAATACTAGCCGGCTTAGGATTAAGCCGGATTATTAAATCAAGTTCTGATTTAATAATTTACATATATATATATATATATTTCGATATGTGTATTCTAGTATTATGTTCATTGTATTTTTCTATCTCGTGGGTATTCGTATTTTGATACTAATACAGGCATGTATATGCGGGGACGTATTCTTGTATTTATACAAGAATACTTCTAGAAGAAGGACAACTTATTTCTAGGATTTTTTTAAAGAAATTATGAAATAGGGTGGAAGAAAGAAATGGTGGAGGGTATGGGCATGGTTGTAATTTTAAAATGGAGAAAATTCTTTTAAATTCATTTGCATACACTATTCAAGCATGGTTGTAATTTTAAAATGGAAAAAATTCTTTTAACAAAAGAAATGAAACATGCTTTAATTTGTGAGTGAGTTTTATTCATTCTACCATTCTAGCTCATCTTTCTTCCATGACTCTTTCTTCTTCTTCTTCTTCATATCCAACCCTCTCATGAGTTGAGAATATGAAGATAAAGAGAAAGAAAAATTCTAAAACACTCACACACATCCCTAAGCATCCTAAATTAGCAACTTAGGATCTTTAGTTACTTCGTTGATGAAGTTGAAGCTTGAACTTGGTTACTTCGAATAGATCATCTTCGGTGAAGGAAGACCGGCTTGCAAGCGCGATCCGGAACTCTTGAGAGAATGCTAGAGACCAACCCAATTGGAGCAAATGAAGACGCTACAAAGGTTGTAATTTCTATCCTTTTGTATTTGCTAGTTTTGGTGTTTAGTTTAGATTCTTGGGTATAAGTTTTTAGTGCCATGAAAATTTTCATTTTCGTATTCCGTATTGGCCAAGGGTTAGCGGCGATGGCACTAGGAACCTTTCAGCTTTGTATTTTCATTTACTCATTCGATTCACTCACAAAACACATTAATTTCTAAGTTTTGGCCATCATCAATGAGTAAGATAGTAAATGAAGATTTAGTTTGTTGGGGTAGTAAATGAATGTGGAGTAAATGGGAGAAGATAATGGATAATGGAGATAATAAATGGGATAATTCTTGATCTGTTTTCAATATAGGTTTTTTAAGGGGGAAAGTGGTGAATTTTGTAGGAAAATGGCTATGTTGGAGCACTTAATGCTCAGTTTCTTAAGGAAAAATCAACAAATCACAATTAGACATAGAAGTTACAGGCAACTTTTTACACGTTACATGCAATTCAACTGCATTAAGTGCTCACAAATTTGCAGCAGTCTCTTTGTACTTGCGCATATGGGTCACAAGAGACAGTTTTGGGATATACCAAAATACCCAAAATTTAGAGTATTTCAGAAAAAAAATTGATAAGCCTAGGAGGTTTTCAACATGTTCAAAAAGCTCAGGGAGTTTCTCACATGTTTTTAAAGGGGTAAATTGTTGAAAAACCCCTGGCCCAACCCAAAAAAGTTTTAAAGTCCCTGGAATTTTCGAAATAGGAAGTAATGTCCTGCTTTTTTAAATCTTTGTCAAAACCTCGCTTGGCCCAATAGAAAATAAGCCTGTGTTGAATTAATTAGGGAAGTGACCAAAATACCCCTCCTCAAATCCACCGTTCAAATTTCTTCTCCTTTCTCTCTCTCGCTTTTGCAAATATCCTCGTCGTCACCATCGCCATTGTCATTGCTGCCATCACCATTGTCGTCGACTATCCTCGCTGCATCGATCGCCCCAACTCGCCACTCTAAGTCGCCGTCCCAACTTGTCGTTCTAAGCCGCCGCCCCAACTCGCCTCTCATCTTCGAAAACCCTAACCCTGTTAGGAATATGTATGCCCTAAAGGCCATTATTGTATATTATAGTGGATATATATATATATATATATATATATATATATATATATATAGAGAGAGAGAGAGAGAGGACTTTCTTGCTCGACATGATAATATGCTATTTGGTTGCTCTTTATCTTAACATGTGCACGTTTTTTAGTTTGCTGTCTCTTTGATGCATGTTGATAAAACCCTTAGGATGTTGGCTTGACTACCAGGACTATGATGTAGTCATATTAGTGGGGCTTGAGTAGTCCACAAGCACATCCTTAAAAATTTTTAGTCGAGAGAGTATCGAGACAAGGCATCGATATTCCAGAGTAGACTAGCGTGTACGTTTCTTGACCCTGTATGGGACGATGGTTGATCCCACATCCATTGGTGTTTGACATCAAAGATTGTACACGGGTGCTCATTAGAGAATGAGAACAGTGAACAGGACTCGCCGAGAACTCCTAAATGGTACCATACCTATTGTCAGATAGTAGTTCTCTGGTGACACTTGTACAGGTTAGTCTGTAGACCCGAGATCGTCATTGTGTCTTGTGTGGTTCCCACTGTTCTTTGATTTCCTCCCTACCACGACTTAAATGAGTCATGCAAACAGGTGGTTTTTGGGTATAGTCCCGAGTCACATGGAGGCAGTGAGCGATAGGAGGGGTTTTGTCTCTCTCGGTATTGGGAGTTGATGTTGTATTGTGCTCGATTGACTGTAACAACAAGTCCCTGGCCAGGGTTAATGAGATTTGTTGATAAATATTATCAATAGTTTCTCAAAAGGTTATAGGCCAAACATCGGCATGACTTGCTGATAGGCTCTACGGTAGTTTGGACAAGTTTTCTTATTGTCTTCTATTTATACAATACCTGGGTAGCCGTTATGTCCAGCTAGTACTGCTGACGGCTTGTGGATATCTGACGTGATCATTACATACTGCTGACGTATTGACGAGTTTTTAGAGTCCCATATAGAAGTTTCCTAGCTCAAGCGAAACGAAGTAGGCCATGTATAGAGATATGTGCGGGAGCTTGATTAAATACGAGTATATGATACTGTATTCTAATCTAGCGTTTTTTGATATAACCGGATTATTCAATCAAGTGTTGATTCAATGATTATATATATATATATATATATATAACTAATATTAAGCTCACTTAAGGTTTTCTTCTCTTTATATATATATATATATATATTGTATCATGGTTGATGATACATAGAACTAGGATGTGTGAGAATCACATTGGAGAAAAGATATATGAATTAAAGAAAAGAAGAATGAGTCATTTTTTGGGTGCTTGGAGAATCAGGGAGAAGCCATGACTCATCTTCTTTCCTTATTTTATTCATAGATTTTTATCATTTTCTGGTGCTCATCTAATTTCTAGGTTGATCTCACTTCCAAGTTCATCTTCTTGATCTCCTCTTTAAGTTTTTCTAGGTTGAGAAATAGAAAAAGAAAGAAAGTTTTTTAGTGAGCAAAATTCCTATTTCATCAACCTACACTACTCTAGCAAATTAGTATAGGTTATTCTCTTCACTAATATCTTGATTAGTGAAGTGTGAGCTTGAGTGTGAGTTGCCTCAAGGTGGATCATCTTCGATGATGAAGACTTTGAGCAAGCCCGTTCCATCCTTCAAGTGGAGTCAAATAAGAGTTCTAGGACTACTACTCGAAGCTTTTAAAGTGAAGGACTAGAATACAAAGGTTGTATCCTTTCTTAACTTAGCTTAGAAATTGTTTTGCTCATCTTTGTAACCCTAATTCTCTAGTTCGATTCTTGTTTCGTATACTTAGCCCTATAGATTTTTTAAAATTGCATACTTGATGCTCATTGAAACCTAGTAGAGGTGCTAAGAAATACTTTCATGGTATCAGAACCAAGCTAGAGGCATAGGAGTAGTTTAGACGAAATTAAAGTGTTCGATCGACGTTTTAAACACGATTTTTGCAAGTTTATGTCCAATTTTTCAAACTTCAATATTTTCCAGATTAAAAATGCTCTGAAAATCGTGAAGGCTATTTTATGGAGGCAGAAAAAATAAGAGTACATAACTCTACCAATTGGCTGCGGAACCGCCTCCTATGCCATGTATTGGCCGAGGTTCCACCGCGAAATTGTGGAGTTAGGAGTCTACACTTCTTGTGCTGCTTCATTTTCAAATTTTGGATTTTTTGGATATTTTTAATGAGGCTCAAGTGGTTGAGGCCTCTGTGAATTGTTGTTGTTTGAAATATCGATCGAAATGTTAACATCGTCTATATTGCTTTGGTGATGTGATACAATTTTTGGAATCCACGTTGGATAGTTTTGCAAAAACTAATTGTCGATTTGTAAATCTCGCATTTTAGTCTCATATGATGGATTACCACGGAGTTTGGATTTGGATCGAAACTCCGTCGTAATCTCGTATCATATGCAAATACTCGCCGGGAGACACTAGTAGAGAGCTATGCCCCTTTGCCCTGACCAAGTAACTATAGGAGAACCCCATGGCCAAGAGCATCCACTCGGGTGTTCACGGCCACGGTGTTCCATCCAAGTCCACTTCATTAACGGCCTCGGGGGTGCGGCCATCTACTAAAGTTCCTGACGAGACTTCGATCTTTTAATGAGGAATCTTGTTGAATTTCCCGGCTTACACTTTGAAAAGGGTTTTCATTTGAGGCTTAAACGTGAGGTTTATAGGGTTAGGCATGATATTCGGAATATGCGATAATCTGGGTTTATGATGTCTATTAAGTGTAATATGAGACAGTATCCCTGATCTCGTTGCTATATGACAACTACATTATGGATACGCATATTTACTTATGTTAATGACATGTGATATTATTGTGTTGCTATATCGATATCTTATATTGGACCGTCGTGATTGAATAGCCGGGGTTTTATGTGAGATGAGAGTTTTTCGATTTTCATTTATGTAAATAATTGTATATAATATTCTTTTATTGGGACACTTCCGAGTTGAGGTTGTTGTCTCCGTTCGATGTATATTATTTACTTTACCACATTATGATAGACCCAAGGCGGAGGGCATAAGTAACCTGGTTCTATAGTCCAGTGGGAGGCCATCTCGAGCAGTCGAGACCGGTCGCCTAACTCTTGAATTGGAAGGGTTGATTGCCGCTCTCGTCTAGGGGTGTGGACTTGGCTATTCATCACGACTGTGGAATCCATGTTTTTCGTTACTGGCTTAATCTAAAACACGGACCTCCTAGTATATCTTATATTTCATATATTTGTTTCTGCTGTTCTGAGATGTGATATGATCATATAACTGCGTGAGATGAATGCTACTTATATATATGATATACTAGTAGACACTATATATGTTTTGCATTTGCTCTAGTCTTGTCCCCGCCCTGCCAAGTTAAGTAACTTTACGGTGAAGACCCGGGTCCCTGTGGTGAATGCGGATGGCATATATGTGTGTTTTATTTTTGTTTTCTCTGCGATGTTTAGGAAAAATATATGATGGGACTTCATTAATAAGATTAATGAAAAGAAAAGAAATCTAAAATATGTTCTAGAATTACTTTTTCAAAAAGGTAGCTCTAGTTCTTACTTTACATAGTGATATTCCATTATGAATATCCAGCACCTCATTCGATGAGGAAAGAGCCTAGATCTCTTCACTGGGAATGACCTATTTAGCAAAAACTAGCATATACTAAAACCCACTCAGTTTGTTTTGAAAACTACTCGATTTTAAAGCGGAGCTTAAACCACTCCTTTTCAAATCACAAGATTCTACAACGATATCAGGTTCATTAAATTAAAGGTTTTCTTCAAAACCAGTCGTAGCCCTCCGTCATTTCAGATATGTATTGTTGGATATAGTGCCCTCAGAGTCAATTATTGGATCACAGGCACGTGATTGCAATGATTGAGGGAGGACCTATACCGGTAGGACAGTCTTACTCAAGAGCTTTGTATACTATCTGGTTTGTCTTTATCATCGTGTACAGTTCACTATTACACGTTGATAGAAAATAGTATACTATTTGGTTTATCTTTATCATCGTGTACTGCTTTAGGTGATGGTACAGATCACTATTGCACGTTGATAGAGCCCTTAGGATTCATGCTTGACTACCAGCAGTATGATTGCGATCATATACGTGGGAGCTGGGGTCTATAAGCACATCCTTAAAAGGTCCCTAGTCGTAGGAGTTTCGAGACTGGACATCGATACTCCATTAGTAAACTAGTGTATACAGTCGAGACCCCGACGAGGGGCGGTGGCCGGTCTCACAAGCCATTGGTGTTAGTTGGATCACTTAAGATGTATACAGGTGCTCATTGGGTTATGAGTACACCGGACAGGACTCGCCGGGAACATGCAAGTTGGTATTATACCTGACATCAGATAGCAATTCCCTGGTGACATGTGTATAGGTTAGTTCATCGACCTGAGATCGTCATTTGTCTCATGTGAGTTCCTACTGTACTTTGATTACTACCCTACCACGGCTCAAAGTAGTCATGCAAACAGGTTTTAGTTGGGTACAGTCCCAAGCCACATGGAGGCAGTGAGCGGATCTGCAGGGGTTCGTCTCTCCCGGTATTAAGGGTGAGATCGCACTGTGTCTAGGAGAGCCATTACACGAAGTCCTTGGCCAAGGCAGGAGATTTACTGGTAGGTATTCCAGTAGTATCTCAGGGTCTTCTGGGCTACACTCCGACACGACTTGTACCGCTTTTGGGGGTCTGACTTTTACCAACCCCCTAGGCCCGCTATGTGATGCTCATAGACGAACGGACCGGACTGTACGGATATTGTCACTGATAGGCTCAGTAGGGTATCAGGATGAGTTCGCTCATCGACCTCCCTTTTGGTCAATACCTGGTAGCTCGTTACGTACGACTAATACCTCTGACGTGCTAGTGGTTAATTCCACAGCCAAAGTATTGACGAGTCTTTAGAGTCCCCCACAAACAGTTTCTCAAGTTTCGGGCGAAACGCTGTAGAGGCCGTATGGGTATATGGCAGGGTTCGATCATATACGTGCGGTATTGCACGGATCATGATCGGACGGATAATACTAGCGGGCTTTGGTTTAAGCCGGATCCTAGTATTGTGCAGTGTAGATTTTGCCTCATTTTGTATTCGGTCGGAATACAGATGCGGGTATGTATATACAGTCGCCGGGTTATCCAGTAATTTGTTACCGGATCACTTTTTCAAGTTTCCAGTTTGCATTCCGTTTCGGCCATTTTTCCTTTGTTCATTCTTGGCTGAAATTCCTTTGATGGGAGGGGATTATTTGCAAATGTGCAAATTAGCAAAGTGGAGGGTGTTTTTTGTAAGTAGTTGCTTCATGATGGTGCTAGATTGACTTTGACTTCCATTTGCATCATTACTTGCTTTATGTGAATGGATTGATGAGGAGGAGACTTTGTTGTGATCATTATTTCTCATCATCACTCATTATTCTCTCTTGCATTATTTTGACCTCCCTCCTCTCTCATATCATGGCTGGCTATTACTTGGGGAGCTCCATTCATTGGGTGGAAAATGATTCATCTCATTTTTGCACCAAAAACTCTTTATTTCATCTCAAAAGTTTTTTTTCCTCCACCTCCATCCAAATGGCAACTTCCATTAACCCCTTGAGACAAAGATTTCTACACTTAGTCTACAGCAATCTTGGACACGTCGGCTTGCCAACTTCGTGTCCGAGTTGCCTCGGTCCAGAGGTGGGTGCCCGTAAAAAGACTTCTCGATGTGGTGCCCTTTCCGACGAGGAGAACAAGACAGGAGATGCCGCGAGGAGCTTGGGAAGGTGGCCGAAGACCGAAGGACACAGATTGCTTGGTATAGCTCTTTACCCTTTCTCCAGTTAGATAGTGGTAGGTTAATGGTCTGATCCAGGTTTATAGTCCGCGGTAGCGCCGGTTTCTAGTTAAAGAAAATTTTTTGTTTCCGCGTTTTGGCCTCGGACAGACGGCCAGGGCGCTACCGTAGACTAACATGGTATTAGAGCCAGGCCATTAACCTTTACTAGTTTGCTCTAACGTGTTTACAAGTTCGATCGAACGACTAAAAACCACAATTTCCAAGCATCAGTTTCTGTCGAAATTTTTTAGTTGTCAAAAAATTATTTTGTATATTGCAGAAATATGTGCAGGATTTTTCAAGAGAACTGAAGAAATTTGGTTGGCTGATTTTACTGTAGCGCGGCGTTCCGCGGCCGTAACCACGTTTTGGCCATGGATTCGCCACCGTACTGTAGCCATAGTGCACCAAATTTCTTCAGTAGGTCTCTGTGTTGGAATTGGGGTTTTGTTATATTCTGTTTGGGCCCAGATTTATTTTAAGTGCTACAGTTGTGCTTGGGGCCCACTTCGGGAGATTTAGTCGATCGAAAATTTTAAACATGTTAGTTCACAGTATTTACATTATATCTGCTACCGTGAATGTCACTTGATCGGTAAATCCTGTCTAACTTCTATATCCCTTTTAGACGGATTTGCGAACGTGACATTCACGTTGATGTTCTGTGTTGTGCTGTAATGTTGCAGATTTGTCGTGGTGGATAACCTGGTTGCAATGGTAGTACAGTTTGATTTTATATGTACATTTGATATTGCGGGGCGAGCGTCCGACATGTGAACTGCCGTCACTGACTGTTTGTATATTATTCTTTTGGGGCACGACCGGGCTGAGGTCGATGTACCCGTTGTATATTTTTACTTTCTGTACTAGGATTACCCCGCGGTGGGGTGCACGGATAGCCGGGTTCTAGAGGGCAACGGGCCCGCATCTCATGGCTTTGAGACGGAGGGGGCTTTACTCTAGAATTGGCGGGCTATTCGCCGCACTCGTAGGGGGTACAGGTTGACCCAAGGAGGGGTGCTCAAGTTACCGGATTCCGTGAAGTGCTGGGTGGTCCATTCACGTTGTTGAAGGGGGCTGCTTCGCTTCAGGTTTTGGCGGGTAACTTGTCGCGCCCATAGAGGTCTAGGATTTCATTGCACAGGCTATCCACACGACCAGGGGAACGTCGGGTTTCAGTAGCGGCTCTATGAAACCCGGGGATCCCAGATATCTATTTTGTTCTGTGATGCTTATTACATTTCTGTGATGTTGCATTTTATCATGCCTTAAGCGATTATTATATATTGATATATATACTAGTAGATGCTGTATATGTTTTGCATCCGCGCTAGTCCAGTCCCCGCTCTTTCGTTAGTTAAGTAACCTAACGGGTGATGACGGGATCCAGTGGCGAATGTGGATGGCATATACATACATCGTATTTTCGTTCTTTATTGGTGTGATCAATTGATGGGACTGCATTGATTCGGATCAATGCAAGCTAAACAAACCTATTCTGATGTTGTTGGAACATTTTTCAAAAAGCTGTTATTGCAAGGACGCTCTCTTTTGTTTTGCACAGTGGTATTCGGTTATGAATATCCAGCACCTAAGTCGACGAGGCAAGGGCCGAGATCCCTTCACCGAGAGTGACCCCTTGGACAGAAGTTTGCGTCAGGGTAATAACTTCACTATAGCCGATTGCCTTTTGCTTTGCATCGTGGTATTCGGTTGGAATATCCTGTACCTCATTATATGGGGAAAGAGCCGAGATCTCTTCACCGGGAGTGACCTCTTTAGCAAAGGTTTTCGTCACTATATTTTCATAAAAAGCTATCCGGTTCCTTCAATGATATCAAGTTCATTACGTTAAAGGTTTTTCGCCAAAAACCATTCGTAGCCCTCCGTCATTTCAGACGGGTAGCACATAGTATTCATGCTATGTTTGTTGGCCAAAGTCAAGGCATAGTGTATGGTAGCTATTTGTTACTTTTCTGTAGTATAGATAGATGTGTTGGTTTAGGACAGTCATACTGTCTTGTTGGCCAAAGTCAAGGGTAGGTATGGGTTGGTTCAAATCAACCTGGATAATGACTGGTAGAACTTGACATGTGACTTATGATTTGTTGGCCAAAGTCAAGGTCATAAGAGCATGCGGTAAAAATCACATCAGGAGTTTCTAAAGAAACTGAAACTTGCCAGATATGTGCATACCTTCTTGAGTGTGATAACGTGAGTGGATTCTATCACGTTATCATGCGATGATAGTTGGATCCCGATTCCCACTGATGAGTTGGTTTACTCCTCGGGTGATCCCGACTAATTCTTCTTTCAGGTTTGGAGGAGAATTTGACGGTATAGTGGGAGGTTTCCTGATTAGATAAAGTGATAACCATTCTGATCTAGGTTAGAGTGCACGCTGAGTGTTTCTTTTCTCTCTCTCTTTGGCAGCGACCATGGCCCGACCCTAGACTATGACTCAGTGACCAAGTTGACCGAACCTTCTTTTAACACTGGCTTTTGGATTGTTAGAGTTGCATACCTCATTTCCACTCCTACTTTTACCCTTTTTTCTTCAGAACGCCCCGTATTACAATGAACGTCCACTTCCATTGGATAAAACCATCGTATGGTTATATACGAACTCGAAGGAACTTGTTCCAGATTCGAGGATGGTTTCCGGTTCTGGAGAAAACGAATAGGACTATTCAGTTGTCTTTTCCTTTTACCTTCTCTCAGGTTGCGAGTGTTCCTTGGATTAGGACAGCACACCTATTACGCTTATTGGATAGTCTTCTTCCAAACCATAGGCTGGTGCCGAACGGTGGGGAATGAAGAAAACCAGTTAGCCTAACGATGGTGTGCATAAGGTATTAACTAAAGACAAATAAAGGGATTAGTAAGAGGGCAAAGTAAATTGCGACTGCTATTCACGACAAAACCAAATATTTCATCGCCACTCCTACTTCACCTTTGTATTTCTCTAGGACACCCCGTATCATTACGAAGATCCACAGTTTATTGGATACTCCATCGTATGGTTATATACGAACTCGAAATGAACTTGTTCCAGTTCAGGGATGGATTCTGGTTCAGGAGAAATAAGAATATGGTTTTATTCAGGTGTCTTTTATCTTTACCTTCTCTCGGATTGCGAGTGCTCCTAGGATTAGGACAGTACACCCATTATGCTTATTGGATAGTCTTCTTCCAAACCATAGGCTGGTGCCGAAAGATAGGGAAGGAAGAAAACCATTTAGCCTGAGAGGGTGTACAGAAGGTAATGACTAAAGACATATGAAGGGATTTGGAGAGATGGCAAAGAAATATACGGTTACAGTTGTGAATCTGGATAATGGAAGAGGCATTACTAGGAATACCCGGATACCCCTACGGAACATTTCAATGTTTCAGTTTCACTGTGTTTTGTTAAAGGAAAACTGATTTCCCAATTAGCCGTTGCTCCAGGGTATGTATTTATCAATTTTGATTCTCACATCTGTATGGTTTTACAGATGATGAGTGGGAGTAAGTTATTGGGATTTGGGTGATCATCCTCATTATATCGGGATTCGTTGTAATTGGTGATATTTGAGGAAATCACCTGGGTTGTTTGCCGGATGGCAAATATTTGGTTTTGAATATCCGTTATAATGCACCAATTTCAAATTGATATATCTGTACGTTTATTTTTATAAAGTGAGATATAACTTTTTGAAATTATGTCCATGACATTTACCTATATCAGTGGATGATTAGGTAAGGAGTATTAAACAGCGGTGTAATTCTTCTTAACCATAAGTACAGTTTTCAACCTACGACACACAAGGAATGAGTTATTAGACTCAAGGGACTTATACAGAGTATTGTATGTTGTCCAGTGTCCATTAGAACAGAGGGGTTGGTACTCGTACTATATTCTGTTTACTTGTGACTTCTCTAATTCTTAGACATGTGTTTCGTTGAAATGTAAGGTCTAAGTTTTGAGAAGTTATAAGTATATGAATAAAGTAGAGAACCAGGTGTTGCAGGTATCGAGATTCTTCAAGGTGATTGAAGATGTAGATACTTGTGTATGGTATTCAGATGATAGTAATGATTAAGAGAAACTTGTTTCTCTTTCAGGTTACTCATAATTGGAAGCATTCCTAAGTTGAGTAATACTGATAGGCCTCTCTCTATTTAGTTGACATGCACTGGAGACAGTTGCATAATTTGAATCTGGTTCCAATTAAATCAGTGCCTCTATTTCTATATTGGATATAGAATAGTTCATATGTTAACAATGTTAAGGTACGGGGAGTTGTCCGGCTTATGCTTAAAACCAGACTCTGGATAACTCAAGACACGTTTCTGTAATGGCTGTTTGTGGGTTGACCAGGGCTATGACGAGGGTTGGCTTTCTACCATCCGGAAGATCAATAGTGATATTGTTCTAGACTCGCCACAGTTTTAATAAAAATGGATTTTTTCAGAAAACAGTAGTGGGAGTATAGTAGAACTGGAAGTGATTCCAGAACCGCAAACGATTACTGAAAGTTTGATAAGAACCTAAAAATTCAATCTGGTTTGACATTCCATTGGCCACTCCACAGATATGGTGGGTAACCTCAGGCACTCGAGAGGTACTTCAGTATGCTCAAAGACGGTGACAGGGAGGTTCTTGTTTACCCAGACTTGCCATTGCTGTTGTTACAGACTGTGAGACCCGGCAGAAGGATGAGTATAGCGTCGTTCTGAACTAGCTTTAGAAGTGCACGTGTATATGACTTTGCCAAAGGGTTGTCGTAGTCAGTGGGGGCAGCGGAAGTATTGGTGGACAAGTGGCTTATGTCTATTTATGGACTAAAGCAGTTGTAGCGGAGATAGATCATCTATTTCTGATATGACAGTCATCGGTTTGACTTCATCAGAATAGGGGATGGATCTGTTAAGAAGGTAAGAGGGTGTGATGTTCTGGTATATGGATGACATACACAGAGTAGGAAGTGAAATTCCTATACTACGATCGGTTATCATTTGGTCGTCACACAGTGGTTTCTCCACATAGGATATAGATATAATATCAGACATTCTAACTACTAGATCTATGGTTTTTGGGTAGTTTCCCAATCTGGGTACTTAGACAGCATTCTAAAAGTGTTTTAGAATGGATGACTCTTGGCACGGTAGTGTACCTGCAGGTGATGGAGTCACCCTCTCTAAAGGTGTCTTACAGACAAAAGGGGAGAGGGATGTGCATGATTGGCAGATCACTTGCTTAGGCAATTGAGTTGATCAAGAGATGTTAAGTACCACACCAGATGTTGTTTGTGCACGAGATGCGATATGTTGATATTGATCCAATCCTGGAGAAACGATCGGAAGCGGTTTTAGAACATAAGTGAATATTCTAGGGATATGATAACGGCATTCTCCTTCGGGAGACAGTTATCATTCCAGGCTTCCAAGGTGACCTGGATGACAGAGTGACTGTTAGAGTTATAGTTTTCCCTCTGACGAGGGGCAGTATTTTGGACAGGTGTGTAGGGTTCCTAGGCACGCCCATGAGGTTCTACAAGTGATCAAACATGGCCAATTCAAAATTTTTCTATGTGTCGAGAAACCCTAAACTAGATCATTACTAGAGGTAAGGCGATGCAAGCAAGTAAACAACTTTATTGCTAAATGAAAGAGACTACAACCTTTGTAGATCCGGTCCTCTATGTAACGTTTTGAAAATCGTTTCGGTGAAATTTCGAAAAATCAGTAAAATAAGGGGGTTTTCTGTAAAAAGTCAAAATACAAATATCTTATTATAAAAATTAAATATACATATTCTAGCTATGTAATTGCTATTATTTGGTGTTTATTGAGCCGCTGGTGAAATTTCAAATTTTCTGAAAAAAATATTATTTTATTATTATTTAAGCCGTCACTAATACATTTAATTAGGGAAAATTACAAATTGGAATGAGTTGAAACAAATTTTGTGCATCATAAAACATTAAATAAAATTTTATCATATGGTTTTTGGAACGAAATCATTTGCCAAAACGGTTTAGAAATTATTGAAGAAAAAAGGCTTTTTTTTAGCGTAAATAGATGTTTGGGGTATTATATTTATCATTTTTCATCACCCCACACCCGTACCCACATCCACACACTCCCATTTACTTCTCCCCTTGAAGAATTCAGCAGCCCCCATTTATTTTCCCCACTTGAATTTCAAAGGAAAGAAATTAAAGAAAAGAAAAGAAAATGGAGAAATGAGGTGGACCTTTGACCTTGAATTGACTTTGACTTCTCCCCCCACTTTCTCTACCTCCCTCTCTCTCCTCTCCCACTCCCATTCCATCCGACCCCCCCTCCTACAGCAGCAGCAGCCCCCCCATTTCCCTTCTCTTTTCTCTTCAAACTTCATCAAAAATTGCCTCAAATCCATCAAAAAAAATCCCAAAACCCAAATCCGACTCCTACACATTTTAGCTTAGCCCGTATAGCATGGATCTTTGTGAAAAGAGAGCATTTTGGGAGGCCATGGATGCTTGTGGATCTTCAAATGTTTTTGGGTATAATTCTAAAACATTTTTGCTTAATTTGTTACTAATTTCTTAAAGCTAAACTACTTAAGTGTTAATTAGGCTTAAGTTGCAAGTTTTGGAATTCAAGTTATGAATTTGAATGCAAGTTAGGGTTTTATAAAATTGGTGTATGGTTGTGTGTTATATTTAGGCTTTTTGTCATGTTAATACAAGATTAGTAGCTTGTGCTAATGGTTAGTTTAAAAATTGTGTTAATTTGCTAATTTGCTTACTAGGTTTTTGAAATTGGTTAAATACTTGGGATTAAAAATGTGTTTAGGTTTTTCATGACTTCATTAACTTTATTAAGTGTGGTTTAATGCTTTAGATCATGCAAATCTAAGCTAGATTGTAGTTTGTGCATTTTTGCTTTGAAATTGTTAAATTTTAGGTATTTTGTAAACTAGAATATTAGGGTTTTTGGAATTTAATGAGATTAAATTCCGGGAATTGTTTATATGACTTATTTAAGATATTTAATAAATATATTGGCCGCTACATTCATTTAAACATCCTGTTTTGTACAAAAACGGTGAATTGTGCTTGCTAGATTTTCAGAAAAATGACTTTTTAAGTAAAATTGGGGTTTTTGTGAGTTTTAACCTAGTTTATATTAAAATTAGTGTTCGTGAATGTGCAAATGAGTGTGATTGGATTTTTCTCGATGGTTTGACGTTTGTACATCGACATCGAGGGTTGGTTTGACTATTCTTGCATGCGTAGGCGATAGGTTTGGACCTATGCGTGATACGCGTGCCGATTTGATTTTCGTATGCCGTTTCGATTTCGAATTTAGTTTTAATGCGATATGGTGCGTTATGATATGTAGGTACCCCCATGTGGACTTCGAGACGACAAGCAAGCGCGTGGCGACGTCGGCACCGGCTAGCGAGGACCAGGTGAGTAGATTTATATCTACGGGGAGAAGTCGGGTGGATAGCGTATAGCACCCCCGCAGTCCGTGGTGGTGTATACGGATGCGTATACACACCAACAATTATTATATGTTATTTGGGATTAATAACGATGCTTAGGATGGATATTGGTGTGTTGGATTACTTTAGGGTTGCGAACCCTAGGGTAGTGTTGCACTACACATACACACATACATACTTGCATACATTCCTATTGATATGTGCTCATGGGATTCTTTATTGTTATGGGTTCACATGGGTATGGGACTATGTGTTCACATACGGATTTGAGGATGATACTTGGGATTGAGCTGAGTCGATGAGATTTGATTTGAGGCCTTGAGATCGGTGATATAGTAGGGTTCGTATTTGAGATACGACATGACGTTGTAGCGGGTCCTTGACGTAGTGTTTCACACACGTCCATGCATACGTAGGCGGTATCAGTATGGTACTAGACGTAGATCAGTACCGCGATCATGATATTTGATAAAGAGGATACCAGGTGAATAGTATGATGAATGTGATATTGACCCGTACCCAGATTTAGGATGCCGTACGACGGATTTACGTACGAGCTATATTTTGATGATTGATCCGCACTCTTGACTTGGGATATCTGATTATAGATATGGTATCGGATATGATATTATTGAGGCGGGATCACCGACTATACATATACAGGTAGGTATATGTATCGACTCAGATGATAGGCGGTTTCCTTACCTGTAGTTCAGCTTGTTAGTTCAGCCGTATAGTTTAGTGTAGTTGTTAGATTAGATTAGACTCCTACCTATTTCAAAAACTAACGAATCGTGGGTATTTTAAAAGACAGCCCAAGGGATCCTACGGATATTTCAAAAGACTTATCTTTTCATAAAAACACCGTAGCCCCTATTTTCAAAACCCCATGATTCGTGTTATTTCAAAAGGCACCATTTGTAGGACTTATATTAGATTAATGCAGATTAGTTATAGTTGCGTCTAGTTTTCAGCTCCCGCCCTTCTTTTGTGGTCCGCTTCGCATCGCATGCTTATTTTATGTTTCATACTCCATTATTGATATCATGCTGTTAGGATACCAGCACCATTACCGATGATGCGTATGTACCACGTACACTTATTTGCCGGCTCACACACATCTTCATCGGTAATTGCCATGTCACGTACACCTTAGAAAATATTATTGCTTGACATAGCCTGTTAGCTAATAGTTAGACATGATATTAGTGTACTTGCCTTATATGTTAGTTTAGACATTGTAGTTATTACCTGCTACTTCATGCATAATGTTATTCATTGTTATGCCGCATTCATGGATTCTCATGCATATATTCACCATTTTACGTGTTATTGAGGTTTTGGATTCGGATTTCCATGAGATTTTCTGGATTTGGAGGAAAACCGCAAAAACATAAATAAACCTTTTTCCTCTTTTAAAATAAAAAGTGCGGTTTTCCCATGATGTATGAGTCGTCCACCATGAGTTTGCTGATGGATTTCGAGACCCGATTCGAGGAGACGGATGAACCGTTTCGGGTACATGGTGGACCCGGTAAGGTACCCCGGGGCAAGAAGCGCGTGATGATGACGATGTGAGCCTGGCAGGGGAGCACTACCTACCGGTGATTTTACCCGACGCGTCGGATATCCGGAGGATACCGTCGTGGTCTTGAGATGGATGGTAGGGGCCGGTCTGGACTGACGGCGCCCTAGATATTGAGACTGTGATATTGAGATTTTGAGATATTGAGGTACAGAGACTGTGATACAGAGATATCGAGATATTGGGATTATGTTTTGTGCCGATGCTAGGCACTGTTTTATGCTGATTTCATTATGATACCTCATTTTAAAAATACAAAGGAAATCTCACTAATTTATGAAAACAGTTCTTCATTTACATGTATTCTGTTTTCATGCATTCATACATCATTTATATGATATATTGCTACCTGAGGCACTGACACGGGCACATGAGTTTACACTCGGGTTAGATACTACCCTAGCCATTGTTATAGGCTGCATGTTATATACATTTTTGAGGATATATTATGGTCATTGACCTAGGATTGCGTTATTTATGCGATTTCTGTGCGTAGATGTTTTTCTATTCACGAGTTGGCAACTCACCCCCGTTGTGCCCCAGTTTCTTGCAGGTTTTGCCGTACAGGTTTAATTACGGCTTTGCGGCATAGTTTCGTTCGGGTGATTTGCTAGTAGGTGGGTTTACTTGTATCGTACCCCCATTATATATCTTGTGTATCATTATTCTGTTGTATCTAGAAGTTCCATCAACCATACATGTATTTATTGAGTTAGAGACCAGTGTTGTTTATTCTTTCGACCTTAGAGTCGCTCGTTATATTTCTGGTGGTTTTGAATTTCCTTTTGAGTTTTGATCCTCGCTGTTGGCGTTGTATATTATATTGCATGTGTGGTTGTGACCGTCGATTGACGAAGAGCTAGCTCCCGCTTGGGGATGCCTTTTTCTTGATTTCGTATACTATTCATGTTGTATCCCGTTTGGGGGCCAGTATTTATAAAGGAGACTCTGCCGAAATTTTCAGTAAATTTTTGATGTTTTAAAAACCGCATAATTCGGCTTATGCTATTGAAATTACTTGCTTTAAATTGGTTTTTCCTGCACTCTACTACTTTTCTTGGTTTGGATTTCTGGGTTTTCGGTTTACTTAGATTACGTACGTCTCGAGACGTTCGTAGTTTAAGTGCCGGTCATGTTCCGTACTTTCGGGGCGTGACAAAGTTGGTATCAAAGCGTTAGGTTTTACCTTCGGAGCGTAGGATGACCCTTGGTTGATGGAATAGGTGACTAAAGTAGAGTGACGTACCGTTGGTTTGTTCCGCGGCATATTTACGACACGCCACTCCACTTAAGAAGCCTTAGGATGTACATTTCCTTGTTCAGTATTATATTCCTTCCTGATCTAGCCTCATCGTTACCAGTTTGGTTTTGCTGCCATGATTTCGGGCAGGGAGAGCTACGGCTAGAGTTGCGGTCAGCAGGAGCTCGTCACAAACGAGGACTGACCAGGGCGTGATTTCGGCGACACCCGATTGTAGAGAGGTGTCTTTTGATTGTGTTTTCGCACCACGAGCGTTGATGGATCGCTGTATGAGATTACTCGGACAGACAGATCAGCACCAGAGGATTGAGCCAATGATAGAAGGTCGCTAGTCACCCACGGATGAATGACTGAGACATGTGGTTCGTTCGCCTACCCGATGAGAGGTCATCAGATAGATTGATTCCAGCTAGAGACGACTTCACGCGGAGACGTTGAAGTCGAACCATTCGATCGATTCGTCGAAACCTCATAATCCTCCAAGAGCTCAACATCTTGGTACAGTTTAATAGTATCGAGTACATACCACAGCATCGGTGGTCCAGCCGTAGAAGGGCAAACCCAAGCCTCACTAATGGCGCCGTGGAACTGCCGCAAACCCTAAGGTTCAAAGGCTTTCACACGGTCATTATGTCGAGTTAAGGTTTCATTCTTCTAGAGGGACCATAGAATTGCCTGCATGTCCTTCCAACTACTTTAAACTTGGAATAATAGGTTTCTGACATTCGATCGTCTCTGTCGACTCCCAACGTCTCCGCGTGAAGTCGTCTCTAGCTGGAATCAATCTATCTGATGACCTCTCATCGGGTAGGCGAACGAACCACATGTCTCAGTCATTCATCCGTGGGTGACTAACGACCTTCTATCATTGGCTCAATCCTCTGGTGCTGATCTGTCCGTACGAGTAATCTCATACAGCGATCCATCAACGCTCGTGGTGCGAAAACACAATCAAAAGACACCTCTCTACAATCGGGTGTCGCCGAAATCATGCCCTGGTCAGTCCTCGTTTGTGACGAGCTCCTGCTAACCGCAACTCTAGCCGTAGCTCTCCCTGCCCGAAATCGTGGCAGCAAAACCAAACTGGTAACGATGAGGCTAGATCAGGAAGGAATATAATATTGAACAAGGAAATGTACATCCTAAGGCTTCTTAAGTGGAGTGGCGTGTCGTAAATATGCCGCGGAACAAACCAACGGTACGTCACTCTACTTTAGTCACCTATTCCATCAACCAAGGGTCATCCTACGCTCCGAAGGTAAAACCTAACGCTCTGATACCAACTTTGTCACGCCCCGAAAGTACGGAACATGACCGGCACTTAAACTACGAACGTCTCGAGACTTACGTAATCTAAGTAAACCGAAAACCCAGAAATCCAAACCAAGAAAAGTAGTAGAGTGCAGGAAAAACCAACTTAAAGCAAGTAATTTCAATAGCATAAGCCGAATTATGCGGTTTTTAAAACATCAAAAATTTACTGAAAATTTCGGCAGAGTCTCCTTTGTAAATACTGGCCCCCAAACGGGATACAACATGAGTAGTATACGAAATCAAGAAAAAGGCATCCCCATGCGGGAGCTAGCTCTTCGTCAATCGACGGTCACAACCACACAAGCAATATAATATACAACGCCAACGGCGAGGATCAAAACTCAAAAGGAAACTCAAAACCACCAGAAATATAACGAGCGACTCTAAGGTCGAAAGAATAAACAACACTGGTCTCTATCTTAATAAATACATGTTTGGTTGATGGAACTTCTAGATACAACAGAATAATGATATACAAGATATATAATGGGGGTACGATACAAGTAAACCCACCTACTAGCAAATCACCCGAACGAAACTATGCCGCAAAGCCGTAATTAAACCTGTACGGCAAAACCTGCAAGAAACTGGGGCACAACGGGGGTGAGTTGCCAACTCGTGAATAGAAAAACATCTACGCACAGAAATCACATAAATAACGCAATCCTAGGTCAATGACTATAATATATCCTCAAAAATGTATATAACATGCAGCCTATAACAATGGCTAGGGTAGTATCTAACCCGAGTGTAAACTCATGTGCCCGTGTCAGTGCCTCAGGTAGCAATATATCATATGAATGAGGTATGAATGCATGAAAACAGTTCAAGCCTTTGAACCTTAGGGTTTGCGGCAGTTCCACGGCGCCATTAGTGAGGCTTGGGTTTGCCCTTCTACGGCTGGACCACCGATGCTGTGGTATGTACTCGATACTATTAAACTGTACCAAGATGTTGAGCTCTTGGGGGATTATGAGGTTTCGACGAATCGATCGAATGGTTCGACTTCAATCGGATGCTAGGTGGTGAGATGCATTCTTGGGTGACTCCAGATACGAGGATAGCCGTTGAAGCTCAGTCCATACGGCCGCGACGAGACGAGTCCAAAGCAGACGACATTAGAGAAAAGTGGAGTAAGAGGTTCGTACCAGATCTAGATGAGATGACATTCCACTCCGCCGACATCAGAGATGCGATGCGCATGCCGAGGCATGGTACTTGGACTTACCTTCCAGAAGGAGTCGCGATGAGTATGCAGTCGTTCCAGAGCAAGATGTAGATATAGGAAAGGACAACGACTTCCGGACAGTTGGCAGAGACGAGACATGGAAGAGACCGTGAGCAGGATTCCTTCCAGGACACTGCTGTAATGATACTTGCACCCAGGATCAGATGTGTCACGTATATTCAGAGAGCCAGAGGCCGACGCCAGTGATATGCTGTCTCACGAGTGGTCGCGATGATTGACCGGGAGATGACAAGAGGCGTGCCAGAACGGGATCATCCCCGTTAGCACACCTGACAAGGCCGATGAGCCGAGGGACTGAGAGATTTTTAATTCCCGATGAAGACCTTGACCCAGGAGTGGTCATTGTTACGCACACCAGCAGGCCAGGGTTCATGATCATCGACGAGACGTCCCATTAGTGACCGCGCCAGTTGGCCCGAGATTCTTAGAGGATGCGCTTGAGCGGTACTATGCCGCCATTATTGATTTCGATGTTTTGGGTGATTTATTCGAATGATCTGATTTTGATGATTGAGGATTTATGATCTTTGCACAGTGTTGCACTTGATATCGTTTTCGTGCTTGGGTTTCACATGTTTGTGATTTTACGGTTTTAGACATTCGAGTTGATTTTGTGCGTATGTACGCATACGAATTGGTTTTTGCACTCAGTATAGTTCACATATGCTTGCAGTGCAGTGATACGCATTTTGTGCACTTAGATGCACTGGACTTCGATTTCGATTGTGATACTCGATGTTTGTTTTATGCACCTTGTGCACCTGATTTGATTTTACGCATGTTCGGCGCTTGATATTGGATTTCATGATTTCGTGCATGATGGATGCCCCTGGTTTTGGGTTTTCGCGTATGATTGAGCGCAGGTTTTGAGATACGATTTTGGTGCACACCAGATGCACTAAATCGAGATTCTTCGTGCATGTTAGATGCACCTGATTTTGCTGTCAGGCATACATGTTGCCTACGACAGATGTTTCGTGCACACCTGATGCACTTAGATGTTGTTTCTGTGCGCATGTATGGCACATTCATGGATTTTGATTTCCGTGCGCACCAGACGCACGTAGCATTCATGTGCATATTTTGGGATTGATTTCGTATAGAGCAGTACGTTTTTATGATATTGCTATGTATTTTCGTACTGAGCAGGACTAGTCAGAGGACAGTACCTGAATATATTTTGCATGCATTGATAGTTATTGAAGGGATTTCCAAAAAGCGAGCTATAGCCTCAGTATTTACCTACGTGTCTGATATGACACGAAATGTTTAAAATAAGGAGACCCTTCTAAATTGTTTCCAAAACGGTTGAACGTACATTTCAAACAAAGGTATATATGTATATAGTTATTTTCTTATGATAGACGTCCGCCGCTGTGCAGTGTTATACGCGTTGCACAGCGACTTAAAGAGATTTGGCATGCATTTCCTTCAGATACTTACAGATATAGATTCGATGTTTACATGTATAGTTTCGAGTTATATCATATTGGTTTGATTTAGATTTGGCATTGATGTCTTCTCCATGACTCCGATGATTGCGGGATGCTTGACGGAGTTTTGATTTGAGTTATATACTCATTTTTCAAGCGCATGCGCTGCGCTACGAATTGTTTTATGTAGTTACAATTTCGGAGCCCCGACGACTTGATGGTTTTTCTTAGATGTTTTAGTATTTGGGGGAGTTTGAATTTAAATTCGGGGACCGAATTTCTTTAAGGGGGAAGATTGTAACGTTTTAAAAATCGTTTCGGTGAAATTTCGAAAAATCGGTAAAATAAGGGGGTTTTCTGTAAAAAGTCAAAATACAAATATCTTATTATAAAAATTAAATATACATATTCTAGCTATGTAATTGCTATTATTTGGTGTTTATTGAGCCGCTGGTGAAATTTCAAATTTTCTGAAAAAAATATTATTTTATTATTATTTAAGCCGTCACTAATACATTTAATTAGGGAAAATTACAAATTGGAATGAGTTGAAACAAATTTTGTGCATCATAAAACATTAAATAAAATTTTATCATGTAGTTTTTGGAACGAAATCATTTGCCAAAACGGTTTAGAAATTATTGAAGAAAAAAGGCTTTTTTTAGCGTAAATGGATGTTTGGGGTATTATATTTATCATTTTTCATCACCCCACACCCGTACCCACATACACACACTCCCATTTACTTCTCCTCTTGAAGAATTCAGCAGCCCCCATTTATTTTCCCCACTTGAATTTCAAAGGAAAGAAATGAAAGAAAAGAAAAGAAAATGGAGAAATGAGGTGGACCTTTGACCTTGAATTGACTTTGACTTCTCCCCCCACTTTCTCTACCTCCCTCTCTCTCCTCTCCTACTCCCATTCCAGCCGACCCCCCCTTCCTACAGCAGCAGCAGCCCCCCCCCCATTTCCCTTCTCTTTTCTCTTCAAATTTCATCAAAAATTGCCTCAAATCCATCAAAAAAAATCCCAAAACCCAAATCCGACTCCTACACATTTTAGCTTAGCCCGTATAGCATGGATCTTTGTGAAAAGAGAGCATTTTGGGAGGCCATAGATGCTTGTGGATCTTCAAATATTTTTGGGTATAATTCTAAAACATTTTTGCTTAATTTGTTACTAATTTCTTAAAGCTAAACTACTTAAGTGTTAATTAGGCTTAAGTTGCAAGTTTTGGAATTCAAGTTATGAATTTGAATGCAAGTTAGGGTTTTATAAAATTGGTGTATGGTTGTGTGTTATATTTAGGCTTTTTGTCATGTTAATACAAGATTAGTAGCTTGTGCTAATGGTTAGTTTAAAAATTGTGTTAATTTGCTAATTTGCTTACTAGGTTTTTGAAATTGGTTAAATACTTGGGATTAAAAATGTGTTTAGGTTTTTCATTACTTCATTAACTTTATTAAGTGTGGTTTAATGATTTAGATCATGCAAATCTAAGCTAGATTGTAGTTTGTGCATTTTTGCTTTGAAATTGTTAAATTTTAGGTATTTTGTAAACTAGAATATTAGGGTTTTTGGCATTTAATGAGATTAAATTCCGGGAATTGTTTATATGACTTATTTAAGATATTTAATAAATATATTGGCCGCTACATTCATTTAAACATCCTGTTTTGTACAAAAACGGCGAATTGTGCTTGCTAGATTTTCGGAAAAATGACTTTTTAAGTAAAATTGGGGTTTTTGTGAGTTTTAACCTAGTTTATATTAAAATTAGTGTTCGTGAATGTGCAAATGAGTGTGATTGGATTTTTCTCGATGGTTTGACGTTTGTACATCGACATCGAGGGTTGGTTTGACTATTATTGCATGCGTAGGCGATAGGTTTGGACCTATGCGTGATACGCGTGCCGATTTGATTTTCGTATGCCGTTTCGATTTCGAATTTAGTTTTAATGCGATATGGTGCGTTATGATATGTAGGTACCCCCATGTGGACTTCGAGACGACAAGCAAGCGCGTGGCGACGTCGGCACCGGCTAGCGAGGACCAGGTGAGTAGATTTATATCTACGGGGAGAAGTCGGGTGGATGGCGTATAGCACCCCCGCAGTCCGTGGTGGTATATACGGATGCGTATACACACCAACAATTATTATATGTTATTTGGGATTAATAATGATGCTTAGGATGGATATTGGTGTGTTGGATTACTTTAGTGTTGCGAACCCTAGGGTAGTGTTGCACTACACATACACACATACATACTTGCATACATTCCTATTGATATGTGCTCATGGGATTCTTTATAGTTATGGGTTCACATGGGTATGGGACTATGTGTTCACATACGGATTTGAGGATGATACTTGGGATTGAGCTGAGTCGATGAGATTTGATTTGAGGCCTTGAGATCGGTGATATAGCAGGGTTCGTATTTGAGATACGACATGACGTTGTAGCGGGTCCTTGACGTGGTGTATCACACACGTCCATGCATACGTAGGCGGTATCAGTATGGTACTAGACGTAGATCAGTACCGCGATTATGATATTTGATAAAGAGGATACCAGGTGAATAGTATGATGAATGTGATATTGACCCGTACCCAGATTTGGGATGCCATACGACGGATTTACGTACGAGCTATATTTTGATGATTGATCCGCACTCTTGACTTGGGATGTCTGATTATAGATATGGTATCGGATATGATATTATTGAGGCGGGATCACCGACTATACATATACAGGTAGGTATATGTATCGACTCAGATGATAGGCGGTTTCCTTACCTGTAGTTCAGCTTGTTAGTTCAGCCGTATAGTTTAGTGTAGTTGTTAGATTAGATTAGACTCCTACCTATTTCAAAAACTAACGAATCGTGGGTATTTTAAAAGACAGCCCAAGGGATCCTACGGATATTTCAAAAGACTTATCTTTTCATAAAAACACCGTAGCCCCTATTTTCAAAATCCCATGATTCGTGTTATTTCAAAAGGCACCATTTGTAGGACTTATATTAGATTAATGCAGATTAGTTATAGTTGCGTCTAGTTTTCTGCTCCCGCTCTTCTTTTATGGTCCGCTTCGCATCGCATTCTTATTTTATGTTTCATACTCCATTATTGATATCATGCTGTTAGGACACCAGCACCATTACCGATGATGCGTATGTACCACGTACACTTATTTGCCGGCTCACACACATCTTCATCGGTAATTGCCATGTCACATACACCTTAGAAAATATTATTGCTTGACATAGCCTGTTAGCTAATAGTTAGACATGATATTAGTGTACTTGCCTTATATGTTAGTTTAGACATTGTAGTTATTACCTGCTACTTCATGCATACTGTTATTCATTGTTATGCCGCATTCATGGATTCTCATGCATATATTCACCATTTTACGTGTTATTGAGGTTTTGGATTCGGATTTTCATGAGATTTTCTGGATTTGGAGGAAAACCGCAAAAACATAAATAAACCTTTTTCCTCTTTTAAAATAAAAAGTACGGTTTTCCCATGATGTATGAGTCGTCCACCATGAGTTTGCTGATGGATTTCGAAACCCGATTCGAGGAGACGGATGAACCGTTTCGGGTACATGGTGGACCCGGTAAGGTACCCCGGGGCAAGAAGTGCGTAATGATGACGATGTGAGCCTGGCAGGGGAGCACTACCTACCGGTGATTTTACCCGACGCGTCGGATATCCGGAGGATACCGTCGTGGTCTTGAGATGGATGGTAGGGGCCGGACTGGACTGACGGCGCCCTAGATATTGAGACTGTGATATTGAGATTTCGAGATATTGAGGTACAGAGACTGTGATACAGAGATATCGAGATATTGGGATTATGTTTTGTGCCGATGCTAGGCACTGTTTTATGCTGATTTCATTATGATACCTCATTTTAAAAATACAAAGGAAATCTCACTAATTTATGAAAACAGTTCTTCATTTACATGTATTCTGTTTTCATGCATTCATACATCATTCATATGATATATTGCTACCTGAGGCACTGACACGGGCACATGAGTTTACACTCGGGTTAGATACTACCCTAGCCATTGTTATAGGCTGCATGTTATATACATTTTTGAGGATATATTATGGTCATTGACCTAGGATTGCGTTATTTATGCGATTTCTGTGCGTAGATGTTTTTCTATTCACGAGTTGGCAACTCACCCCCGTTGTGCCCCAGTTTCTTGCAGGTTTTGCCGTACAGGTTTAATTACGGCTTTGCGGCATAGTTTCGTTCGGGTGATTTTCTAGTAGGTGGGTTTACTTGTATCGTACCCCCATTATATATCTTGTATATCATTATTCTGTTGTATATAGAAGTTCCATCAACCAAACATGTATTTATTGAGATAGAGACCAGTGTTGTTTATTCTTTCGACCTTAGAGTCGCTCGTTATATTTCTGGTGGTTTTGAGTTTCCTTTTGAGTTTTGATCCTCGCCGTTGGCGTTGTATATTATATTGCTTGTGTGGTTGTGACCGTCGATTGACGAAGAGCTAGCTCCCGCTTGGGGATGCCTTTTTCTTGATTTCGTATACTATTCATGTTGTATCCCGTTTGGGGGCCAGAATTTACAAAGGAGACTCTGCCGAAATTTTCAGTAAATTTTTGATGTTTTAAAAACCGCATAATTCGGCTTATGCTATTGAAATTACTTGCTTTAAGTTGGTTTTTCCTGCACTCTACTACTTTTCTTGGTTTGGATTTCTGGGTTTTCGGTTTACTTAGATTACGTACGTCTCGAGACGTTCTTAGTTTAAGTGCCGGTCATGTTCCGTACTTTCGGGGCGTGACACTCCACCTCCTTAGCTCCATGATGACGTCCCTCCGCTACGATCATCGGATCCTAGACTCTGGCGATGGTTTCGTTGGAGAAATGATCGGGCTAGGTCATCGACTTCGATGCCGAAGATGATCTACGTCGAGGCAACACAAGATCAAGCTCCAACTTCACCAAGTCATGAAACTTGTGAAGAAAACACCCTATACTACATGGAAAGTGGTAGAGGATGAAGAAATAGGAAGTGGGTTCACTTTAGAAATGGATTTCTCACTCTTTTTCTCAAGTCACCATTGAAGCTAGCAAGCTTCTTTCTTCTTGAAGAAGAAGAAGAAGAAGAAAAAGAATATGATAAGAATAATGAAAATAGAAAATAAAGTGATTCTTATCATATTTTCAACCATGGTTTAATGTAGAGAATAAACTAGGGTTTAGTTGAATGGTTAGGGTTAAGGCAAAAGACAAACTAGCTAGACTTTTCAAAGCTTCAAGAAGCTTCAAGTATAAAATAAAGAAAGCCACCATGTTATATTTTGCCAAAAATAAATAAAAAGAATGAATAAACAAGTAAAAAAACCCTAAACCATCAACTAAACATGGTTTAAGTCTTACACACACCCATGTGTTAGGTCCACGTTACCTTTCCCGGTACTTTCGGGGTTGCGGAAACGGTAAAACAATTTTTTTTCTAAACTTGGTAACATGGACCGTAAAAGCCGGATCTTTGCTAAACAATACACTAGCATCCTAACTAGAGATCTATCTACTCGGTTAGGGGTTATACCTCAACTTGAACTCCTTCTCTTCTTGTTGTTCTTCTCCTTGCTTGCTCCGAGGGTTGATCCGGACTTTGGTCACCTCCGCGGCCTCCTTGAGTCGTAGACGATCCACCCGAGAGATGTGCACCGAGCTCCACCTCGAGCCGAGGTAACTAGGGCAAAGAGATTGCTAATCTAAAAGCCCTAGGTTGTGTAGAAGTGATGAAGGGATGGTTTTTCTTTGTGAAATCTTTATCTCTCAACACATGAGATCAAAAGATCAAAACAAGAGGAGGAAAAAGAAGGAGGAGTAACAACCATGGTTCATTTCTTTTCTTCTCACTTTCAAAAAAAGCAAGAGAGAGAATGAGAAAGAAAATTATGATGCCAAGAAAAGTAACCACGGTTGCAATAATGAAAAAACAACATCATTACTAATCCCATCAAGATAAAGTTTGATGGCTACATTGAAATGACCATTATCATAATCCAAAAGAAAATGAAAAAGAAAAGAAGAGTGTAGATCACTCTTGAAAGTCAATGGTCAACATGGTCAACCGGTCAACAAAGTCAAGATAGGTCAACGGGGTCAAATGGTCAATGCAATTAGCCATCATAAAATTATCACTAATAGGATTAGTAAATGATGTTCGCGGCTCATAATGGTTTTGACCAAACGAACTGTCAAAAGCCCTAATGAGCCTGCCACATAACGGTTTAGGCCGAACCAACTGCCAAAACCCTAATGAGACACCTCCTCCTTCATCGCTCCGGAAAACTGTGCATACACACCTGCATCCGTATTCCGTAGAATGCGGATGCACAGAAGACAAAACAAATCCATCCGTGCAATACTAGGATCCGGCTTAAACCAAAGCCCACTAGTATTGCCTGCCCGAACACCACACGCATACAAGTATACGTAAATGATCGCAGCCCTGCCGTAAAACCATACGGCCTCTACACGTTTCGCTCAGTGCAGGGAAACTCTCTGTGTGGGACTCTAAAGACTCGACACTACGCTGGCAGTGGGTTTAACCACAGACCGTAAGCGGCACTAGCAGTACGTAACGGTCCCCAGGTAGATGTCGATAAGAAGGCCGATGAGGTAAACCCATCCGAACTCCTACTGAGTCTGTATGTGACAATCTCCGTACAGTCCGGTCTGTTCGTCTGATACATCGCATGGTGGGCCTAGGGGGCGGTAAACGTCAGTCCCCTAATAGCGGTACAAGTCGTGTCGGAGTGAAGCCCAGAACATCCTGAGATAACACTGGAAACCTACCAGTATATCTCGCTTGCCCTGGCCAGGGACTACTCGTGTAATGGCTCTCCTAGACACAGCGCGATGTCAACCCCCAATACCGGGAGAGACGAATCCTGTCTAACCGTCACTGCCTCCAAGTGCTTCGGGACTGCTCCCAACTACTACCTGTTTGCACGACTCAGTAGAGCCGTTGTAGGGTAGTAATCAATGAACAGTGGGAACACACTCGAGGCGAAGTGACAGTGTCAAGTCAGCGGACTAAGCTGTACTCATGTCACCTGGGAACTGATAACTGACGATAGGTATAATACCAACCATCAGTTCCCGACGAGTCCTGTCCAGTGTACTCGTAACCTAACGAGCACCTGCATACTATCTCAAGTACGACGTACTGACGGCTGTGGGACAGACCGTCTCCCGTGCTGGGATGAGAAGCGCATACGCTAGTCTACTCCGGATTATCGATGCCCTGTCTCAATGATCCAACGACTAAGGACGTGTATAAGGATGTGCTTGTGGATTACCCATCCCCCACGAGTGTGATCGCCATCACAACGCCGGTAATCAAGCAAAGATCCTAAGGGCTCCACTAATGCGTATAGATGATATAAAGAAACACACATATACACATTAAAGCAGAGACAAACCAAGTAGCATACTACTATATCGAGCAAGATTGTCTATACAACTGTGAATATCCCAAGCATCCATCAAGTAATATACATACTAGTATGATACAGTAATGGCCTCTAGGGCATATACACTAACAATCTCCTACTTGCACTAAGGCCATGTACTGGCGTATCGAAGACCTATCATCTCGATCAGCCGCTCGAACTGAGTCTGGGGTAAGGCCTTCGTTAATGGGTCCGCTGTGTTGTCCTTTGTGTCCACTCTCCGCACCTCGATCTCCTGGTGATCAATGATCTCCCTGATCAGGTGATACCGCCTTAAGATGTGCCTGGATTTCTGATGGGACCTTGGTTCCTTCGCTAAAGCTATAGCCCCATTGTTATCGCAATACAAGGTATTGGGTCAACAATGGACGGAACCACCTGAAGTTCACTAATGAACTTCTTTATCCAGACCGCCTCTTTTGCGGCATCGCTTGCAGCAATGTATTCAGCCTCCATCGTCGAGTCTGCGACGGTATCCTGTTTGGAACTCCTCCAACATACCGCCCCTCCGTTGAGGGTAAACACAAAACCCGAGACAGACTTGCTGTCATCTTTGTCACTCTGGAAGCTTGAATCGGTAAAGGACTCGACCCTGAGGTCTCCATTACCGTAAACCAGGAACATCTCCTTAGTCCTTCTCAGGTACTTGAGAATGTTCTTCACTGCTGTCCAGTGGTCCTCACCTGGGTCTGACTGATACCGGCTTACCGCGCCCAGCGCGTAAGCTACATCTGGTCTTGTACATAGCATCGCATACATTATAGATCCTACCGCCGAAGCGTAGGGTATAGTGCTCATGCGAACCCTCTCCTCGTCAGTCTTAGGAGACATCTTCTTGGAGAGGGTAATTCCGTGCAATGCGGGTATGTTACCGCGCTTGGAATCCTCCATACTAAATCTTTTTAGTACGGTCTCTATGTACCTGGACTGCGAAAGTCCCAGTAGTCTCTTGGATCTATCTCTATAGATCTTGATTCCCAGAATGTACGAGGCATCACCCAGGTCCTTCATGGAGAACCGTTGTGACAAAAATAGCTTGACCGATTGTAGCATAGGAATGTCATTTCCTATCAAAAGAATGTCGTCCACGTACAAGACTAGGAATACGACAGTTCGTCCTACAATCTTCTTATAGACACAAGGTTCATCCTCGTTCTTGATGAAATCAAATTCCTTGATTGCCTCATCAAAACAGATGTTCCAGCTCCGCGATACCTGCTTTAATCTATAAATGGATCTAAGCAACTTGCACACCTTCCCGCTGCTCCCACTGTCTACGAAACCTTCTGGCTGATCCATATAAACGCACTCTTCCAAACAACCGTTTAGGAAAGCCGTTTTTACATCCATCTGCCAGATTTCATAGTCATGGAAGGCAGCAATGGCAAGTAGGATCCAAATGGATTTGAGCATAGCCACCGGAGAAAAAGTTTCGTCATAGTCCAAACCAGGTCTTTGACGAAAACCTTTTGCAACGAGTCTAGCTTTATAGGTTTCCACCTGCCCATCTACACCAAGTTTCCTTTTGTAGATCCATTTGCATCCAACGGGTTTTACCCCAGGTGGAGCAATATCCAAGGTCCACACTTTATTGGCGTACATGGACTCTATTTCGGATTGCATTGCTTCCTGCCACTTATCAGAGTCCCTACTGATAATGGCCTGCCTGAAACTGGTAGGGTCATCTTCTTCCAAGATGCAATCCTCTCGATCCCCGTCTATGAGAAAACCGTAGTATCTCTCGGGCGGATGAGAAATCCTACCAGATCTGCGGAGTGGCTGAGGTTCGTTTGGGGTTATTGAATCTAGCGGTTCCTCCAAATTTTCTGTTAAAGCTTGTGTTTCTGGAATTTCACCCAGTTCTACCGTGCTGCCACTAATGTTTTTAACAAGAAATTCTTTTTCTAAAAATGTGGCATTTCTTGAAACAATTATCTTCTGTTCCTCTGCATGGTAGAATAGATACCCACTTGAATCTTTTGGGTATCCCACAAACTTACACAAAACTGCTCGTGCCTCAAGTTTGTCTGGGTTCTGCTTTTTGACATAAGCTGGGCAACCCCAAATCTTAATACGTTTAAGATACAAACTTTTACCACTCCATATTTCATACGGAGTCATAGGCACGGATTTGGATGGAACTTGATTCAATAGATGTGCTGCAGTTTGAAGTGCATATCTCCAGAATGAAAGAGGTAACTCAGCACTACTCATCATGGAGCGAACCATATCCAATAGGGTACGATTCCTCCGCTCCGAAACACCGTTGTGCTGTGGTGTATAAGGAGGAGTAAGCTGAGAGAGAATACCATTCTCTTTTAAGTAATCTAGGAATTCCGTGCTTAAGTACTCCCCTCCTCTATCAGACCGGAGGATCTTGATACTTTTGCCAGTCTGGTTCTCTACTTCCTTTCTGAATTCCTTGAATTTCTCAAAAGCTTCAGATTTGTGTTTCATCAGATACACATATCCGAACCTAGAGAGATCGTCAGTGAATGTGATGAAGTAGGAGAACCCACCCCTTGCATGTATAGACATCGGACCACATACATCACTATGTACGAGTCCCAAGAGCTCTGCTGCTCTTTCTCCATGTCCGGTGAACGGAGATTTGGTCATCTTCCCTTTGAGACAAGACTGACAAGTTTCATAAGATGAAAAATCGAACGCATTCAAGAGTCCATCTTTATGCAACTTACTCAGTCTTTTCTCTCCGATATGACCAAGTCTACAATGCCACAAGTAGGATTCATTCGTATCTGAATTTTTCCTCTTGCGTGTGTTTTGTATATTGAGAACAGTATTCTGATTTAGAACGTAGATACCATTACACAGTGTACCCTCTGCAACCAGTACCTTATGAAGGTAAATGTTCATGATATTCTTGTCAAGAACAAAGTTATATCCATCTTTATCGAGTAAAGAAACTGATATGATGTTGCAAACCATGGAGGGTACATAGTAGCAATCGTTCAAAATCATAGTCTTGCCATTTGGCAATACTAGGTGATATTCACCGACGGCTGCCGCACTAACTTGTGCTCCGTTCGCTACTCTGAGCGACATATCATCCGGTGCAACTTTCCTACTTTTTCTCAGTCCCTGCAATAAATTACAGATATGAGATCCTGATCCGGTATCAAGTACCCAGGAGGTAGGGCTGACCGTAAAACAGTTCTCAATTACAAGAACACCTGAAGTAGATGCAAAACCATGCTTCTTCTTCAACTGGGTATCCTGGGAATCCATACAATCCCCTTTCCCTTTCTCATACTTATGACTGTTGTCACAAGTTAGAGCTGAACCAACGTTCCCCAGCCCCGAATAAGAATTCGGATCGGTCAAGCGATACATTTTATTATCTTGATTAGGGCGTGAAATGGCTGCTACCTAGAGAGAGAGAAAAGAAACACTCAGCGTGCGCTCTTGCAAGATTTGATTGGTTTATTAGTTTATCTAACCAGGATGTCTCCCACTGTTTCCTCAAATTCTTCTTAAAACCTTTTTAAAAGAAGAACTAGTCGGGATTTCATTCACGTCACAATACTTGCTTAACCTTTCTGCCAGGCTAGCGTCGGTACTTCGAGGGAGGTTTTCCAACGCTTTCGCGAAGTTCCTTAATTTAAGAACCTCTTTTCCCTGGGGGCGTAGCCCCGCTAACACCTTTCTAGGCACCTACTAGGTTTATAGCATTGATCGTTAAGTGAAAGTAATCTCCCGAGAGTAATCCAACTCATCAGTGGGATCGGGATCCAACTGCCATTGTGTGATAACCTAGATGGAATCCACTCTAGCTACCACACTCCAGAAGGTATGCGAAATCTGCAAGTTTCAGTTCTTTTGAAACTCCCGATGTGGTTTTTGCCCCTAGGACCCAAGTGATCTTGACACAGTCAACAAATCAAAAAGTCCTAGTCAAGTTCATCCCGTCATTACCTTGATTGCATTAAACCCACCTGCATAACCCTTGACACAGTCAACAAGGTTCTACAAATGTCCTAACCAATCACATTGTATCCAGCAAATAAGCTACACTTAGCTACCGTTCACTGCGCCTTGACACAGTCAACAAACGCAGCACGAATACTAAGTATAACTTATAAGAAACGACGGAGGGCTACGGCTGAGTTTTTGGCGAAAAGCCCGTTAACGTAATGAACTTGATATCGTTGAAGGAACGTGATACATCTTTTTGAAAACATAGTGGCGAAAACTTTTGCTAAAGTGGTCATTCCCTGTGAAGGGATCTCGGCTCTTTCCTCGTCGACTGAGGTGCTGGGCATTCGTAAGATGAATACCTCGATGCAAAGCAAGAATAATCGACTATGGTGAAGTTATTACCCTGACGCAAACCTTTTGTCCAAGGGGTCACTCCCGATGAGGGGATCTCGGCCCTTGCCTCGTCGATTGAGGTGCTGGGCATTCATAACCGAATACCTCGATGCAAAACAAAAAGATGAACGTCCTTATAATAACAGCTTTTTGAAAAACTTGTTCCAACAACGTCTTTTAGTTTTATTTTCTTGCATTAGTTCTTTTAATGCGTCCCATCATTTAAATCCTACCATTGCAGAAAACAACCAAAATATGACGTACGCTTATGCCATTCGCATTCGCCACTGGGCCCCGTCATCACCCGTTAGGTTACTTAACTAACGACAGAGCGGGGGCTGGGCTAGCACGGCTGAAAAACATAAGCAACGCCTAAATAGTTATTATATACAGATATACAGCAATGATAGCCAATCCAGATCACAGATGAACACTTTGGATATACTAGGAACCCGCGATTCGTTCGAGCCTGCAACGAAAAGCGGATTACACGGTCGCGATGAGTAGCCAATACCCTACCCAAGACCCCTACGGGTGCGGCAAACTACCCGCCAAGTACCCGAAGCGAAGCAACCTCCCTCAACGCCGTGAGTAGGCCACTCGGCACTTCGATATACCCGGTAGTTTGTGCACCCCCTCCATGGGTTTATCCTAGGAGCAAAAACAGTAAAAAGAATTATACAATGACGGCTACAACCCCGACCCGGTTGTGCGGTCATACAAATAATATTACATCAATTTACAAATTTATTACATGAATGAAAGAAAATGAAACACTCATCTCACATCCACCCCGGCTATTCATCCGCGACAATCCAACGAGTTCATATACACATACCATCAACAACACAGATCACAGATGTGTATAACCCCCACTTATCGGCGTATAGCGATTAGTAGACGTTCAATACACATAAAACATTACAGATATAACCATTAGCCAAAGTCTACAGAACATCGACCAAAAATACGGATTTTTAAGCCCCAAAAACATATTTTGCTTTCTGGAAAATCTAGGCAAAAAAGTCATATTCCAAAAATCCCAAAAACCCACCAGAAAAACACTGCAACAAAAATGATCCACGGCCGAGTCAACTCGGCCGCGGTTCCGCGGCAGAAGCAAGCTTCTGCCGCGGAACCGCGGTGAGTTGGTCGACTCGTGCGATCATTTTTCTTGCCTGTTCTAACAAAAGCCTGAGCCGATTTTAGTGTATGAATTTTTAATTTTGGAACAGTTCTAAAAATCGGCAGAAACTACAAATTTCCGGGGTGTTTTGAGGTTTTTCGTCCGGTCGAAATTCTAAATACTTTGCTAACATGCTAGGGTGTGTTTAGTTAGGCTCTGATACCACTGTTAGGTCCACGTTACCTCTCCCGGTACTTTCGGGGTTGCGGAAACGGTAAAACAATTTTTTTTCTAAACTTGATAACATGGACCGTAAAAGCCGGATTTTTGCTAAACAATACACTAGCATCCTAACTAGAGATCTATATACTCGGTTAGGGGTTATACCTCAACTTGAACTCCTTCTCTTCTTGTTGTTCTTCTCCTTGCTTGCTCTGAGGGTTGATCCGGACTTTGGTCACCTCCGCGGCCTCCTTGAGTCGTAGACGATCCACCCGAGAGATGTGCACCGAGCTCCACCTCGAGCCGAGATAACTAGGGCAAAGAGATTGCTAATCTAAAAGCCCTAGGTTGTGTAGAAGTGATGAAGGGATGGTTTTTCTTTGTGAAATCTTTATCTCTCAACACATGAGATCAAAAGATCAAAACAAGAGGAGGAGGAAGAAGGAGGAGTAACAACCATGGTTCATTTCTTTTCTTCTCACTTTCAAAAAAAGCAAGAGAGAGAATGAGAAAGAAAATTATGATGCCAAGAAAAGTAACCATGGTTGCAATAATGAAAAAACAACATCATTACTAATCCCATCAAGATAAAGTTTGATGGCTACATTGAAATGACTATTATCATAATCCAAAAGAAAATGAAAAAGAAAAGAAGAGTGTAGATCTCTCTTGAAAGTCAATGGTCAACATGGTCAACCGGTCAACAAAGCCAAGAGAGGTCAACGCGGTCAAATGGTCAATGCAATTAGCCATCATAAAATTATCACTAATAGGATTAGTAAATGATGTTCGCGGCTCATAATGGTTTTGACCAAACGAACTTTCAAAAGCCCTAATGAGCCTGCCACATAACGGTTTTGGCCGAACCAACTGCCAAAACCCTAATGAGGCACCTCCTCCTTCATCGCTCCGGAAAACTGTGCATACACACCTGCATCCGTATTCCGTAGAATGCGGATGCACAGAAGACAAAACAAATCCATCCGTGCAATACTAGGATCCGGCTTAAACCAAAGCCCACTAGTATTGCCTGCCCGAACACCACACGCATACAAGTATACGTAAGTGATCGCAGCCCTGCCGTAAAACCATACGGCCTCTACACGTTTCGCTCAGTGCAGGGAAACTCTCTGTGTGGGACTCTAAAGACTCGACACTACGCTGGCAGTGGGTTTAACCACAGACCGTAAGCGGCACTAGCTGTACGTAACGGTCCCCAGGTAGATGTCGATAAGAAGGCCGATGAGGTAAACCCATCCGAACTCCTACTGAGTCTGTATGTGACAATCTCCATACAGTCCGGTCTGTTCGTCTGATACATCGCATGGCGGGCCTAGGGGGGCGGTAAACGTCTGTCCCCTAATAGCGGTACAAGTCGTGTCGGAGTGAAGCCCAGAACACCCTGAGATAACACTGGAAACCTACCAGTATATCTCGCTTGCCCTGGCCAGGGACTACTCATGTAATGGCTCCCCTAGACACAGCGCGATATCAACCCCCAATACCGGGAGAGACGAATCATGTCTAACCGTCACTGCCTCCAAGTGCTTCGAGACTGCTCCCAACTACTACCTGTTTTCATGACTCAGTAAAGCCGTGGTAGGGTAGTAATCAAAGAACAGTGGGAACACACTCGAGGCGAAGTGACAGTGTCAAGTCAGCGGACTAAGCTGTACTCATGTCACCTGGGAACTGATAACTGACGATAGGTATAATACCAACCATCAGTTCCCGACGAGTCCTGTCCAGTGTACTCGTAACCTAACGACCACCCGCATACTATCTCAAGTACGACGTACTGACGGCTGTGGGACAGACCGTCTCCCGTGCTGGGATGAGAAGCGCATACGCTAGTCTACTCCGGATTATCGATGCCCTGTCTCGATGATCCAACGACTAGGGACGTGTATAAGGATGTGCTTGTGGATTACCCAGCCCCCACGAGTGTGATCGCCATCACAACGCCGGTAATCAAGCAAAGATCCTAAGGGCTCCACTAATGCGTATAGATGATATAAAGAAACACACATATACACATTAAAGCAGAGACAAACCAAGTAGCATACTACTATATCGAGCAAGATTGTCTATACAACTGTGAATATCCCAAGCATCCATCAAGTAATATACATACTAGTATGATACAGTAATGGCCTCTAGGGCATATACACTAACACCATGTTTGCATGTATCATCTAACATGATACAAACAAGTACACAAAAATATATCACATATATAACTTGTGCACATCAAGTGAGAAAATCCATCTAAAGTGAACAAATACTAGTTAATGCAAAGTAATATATCAAATATATAATTATACATTAAATCATTAAATCAACACTTGATTTAACGATCCGGTCATATCGCATATGTCCGACTAATATCCGATGTATCGACTTATCGAATCAATCCTCGATTCGATAACTAGGTTATATCGCATACAACCAATCGATACATTCATCGCGATAATAAAATACAGTATCACATACACGCATTATTCTCGATCCCGCACATATCTCATATGCGCTCCTATTTCGTTTTGCTTGAGCCAGGAAACCTCTGTGTAGGACTCTAAAGACTAGTCAATACGCCGGCAGTAGGTGATGATCATATCAAACACCCACAAGATGCAAGCGGTCTGCTAAACGTAACAGCCACCCGGGTATTGAGCGATCAGAAGATCGACGAGCAAGCCCGCTCACACTCCTATGAATCCAACCAGTAAACTTACCGTACAGTCCGGTCTGTTCGTCTGATATGTCGCATATCTCGCCTAGGGGTGGTAAACGTCAGACCCCAATAGCTTGATAAGTCATGCCGATATAAGGTCCATAACATTCGTGAAACCACTGATAACTCTTACCAGTATATCACAGCAACCCTGGCCAGGGATTTCCAGTTATGGCCAGTCGTGCATAGCGCAACATCAACCCCCAATACCGGGAGAGACGAATCCCCTCCTATCGCTCATTGCCTCCATGTGAATCGGGACAGTACCCAAAAACCACCTGTTTGCACGACTCGGTAGAGCCGTGGTAGGGTGGAAATCAAAGCACAGTGGGAGACACACAAGACTCTATGACGATCTCGGGTCAACAGACTAAGCTGCACCAGTGTCACCAGAGAACTGCCATCTGACGTGAGGTATAATACCATCTGAGAGTTCTCGGCGAGTCCGTTCAGTGTACCCAGTCTCCATTGAGCACCTGCATACCATCTCTGATGTCAAACACCAATGGATATGGGATCATCCATCGCCCATCACATGGGTCGAGAAGATATACGCTAGTCTACTCTGGAATATCGATGCCCCGTCTCGATATTCCCATGACTAGGAACATTGAAGGATGTACTCATGGACTAACCAGGCCCCACTAGTATGATCTACATCATAGTCCTGGAAGTCGAGTACACATCCTAAGGGCTTTATCAACATGTAACAGAGAGACAGAAAGTATACATGTTAAGATAAAGAGTAACCAGATAGCGTACTATCATGTCGAGCAAGAAAGTCCTACCTATATATGTCCCAGCATCCACTACAATATACATCCAATGTACAGTAATGGCCTCTAGGGCATACATATAACTAACTATCTCCCACTTGCACTAGGGCCATCTATAGCAGTGGTTGCAGTATCACATACTCAACCATCCCATATAAGTCTCTCTCTGGGAAAAAGCCTTTGTGAGTGGATCCGCCGTGTTGTCCTCTGAGTCTACTCTCCTAACCTCGATCACCCTGGAGATCATCTATCTCCATGATCAGGTGATGCTGCCTCAGAATATGTCTGGATCACTGATGGGAAGGACGTTCCTTGACATAAGCCACAACTCCATTGTCACACAATGGGAGGAACTGAGCTCATCTCATGAACTAATATACACCCAGACAGCCTCTTTGGTAGTATCTTAAGTAGCGATATATCCAGCCTTAATCGTCTAGTATGCCACGGTATCTAGCTTGGAACTTTTCCAACATACCGTCCCTTTACTGAGGGTAAAGACAATGCCTGTGACTGATATTCAGTTGTCTTTATCACTCTGGAACCCTTCCAGTGATTCTCCCCAGGATCGATTGATACCATCTCACTACATCTAGTGAGAATCCTAACATCCATTTAGATCTATCTCATAGATCAAAACTTAGGATTTAGGAGGTATCACTTTGATCCTATATGGAGAATCATTGTGATAAGCGGAGATTGACCGAGCGTAGCATAGGAAACTCCTTTCTTATCAAGAGTATGTCATCCACGTACTCTACGAGGATCACCACCATACTCCCTACTACCTTTTTGTATATACAAGGTTCATTTACCATTTTGATGAAGTCAAACTATTTGACTACTACATCAAAACAGATGTTCCAACTCCGCGATGCCTGCTTTATCCTATAAAGCATCTTGTACACGTTTCCGCTGCTCCCACTGTCTACGAAGCCCTCTGACTGTGTACTTATAGACTCTCTCTTCTAAAATATCATTTAGAAGAGCAGTCATGACACCCAACCGCCAGATATCGTAGTCATGGTATGTAGCCGTGGCAAGTAGGATCTGGATGGACTTAAGCATAGCTCCTTAGAAAAAGTTTCATCATGATCCATACCTGGTCAATGATGCAAACCTTTAACAAGTCAAGCTTTGAAAGTCTCAACTTTTCCATGTACACCAAGTAATCTTCTCAAGATACACTTGCTTCTGATGGGGATTTAACCCTTCAGATATAGCAACCAAAGTCCATACTTTGTTGGTGTACATGGATTCCATCTCAGATCGCTAAGCATCCAGCCATTCTTACAGAGTCCCCACTCTCGATGGCCTGCTCGAAACTAGTTAGGTCATCATCTCATGATGCAATCCTCGCTCCCACTATCATCGAGACACCGAAGTATCTCTTAGGCGGCTGAGGAACCCTACCAGATCGGCGGAGAGGCTGAGGTTCGTCGGGGACTATTGAATCCTTTGGTTCTGTCAATTTATCAGCTGCAGTTTTGTATAGCTGGAACCTTTCCAATTCTACAGAACTGACCTTGCCTCGAGCTTGTCCGGATTTTGCTTTTTGACAGTCCGGACAATCCCAAATCTTAACTTACTTAAGAGATAGGCTCTTTCTAAACCATATCTTATATGGAGTGGTAGGTACAGATTTGATTCGAACTTAATTCAACAGGTATGCAGCTTCTTAAGTGCATAACCCCCAAAAGGGAATAGGTAACTCAGTAGTACTCATCATAGAGCACACTATATCCAATATGGTGCGATTGCTCCACTCCGATACACCGTTGTGCTGTGGTGTATTCAGAGGAGTAACACTGAGAGAGAATCTCATTCTCCTTTAGAATAGTCCAGGAATGCTATGCGCAAGTATTTTCCTCCCTGATCTTATCATAGGACATAATACTTATACCCGTATTTTGGTTCTCTACTTCTAACTTATATTCTGTGAATATCTCAAAAGGTTCGGACTTATGTTTCAACAGGAACATATGGCTGAATCTTGAGAGACTATCAGAGAATGTAATGAAGTACAAAGAACCGGTCCTGGCATGTGTAGACAGGGGACCTTACATACATCATCATGTATCAGTCCCAAGAGTTTACTAACTCTTTCTCTGTTTCCAGTAAACGGAGCTATGGTCATCTAATCTTTGTGACATGACTGGCAAGTTTCATAAGATGTAAATTCAAACTGATTTAAATATGCATCTAAAATGTAACTTCAGCCAGTCGGGTCGCATTGATATGACCTAGTCTACAATGCCTCAAGAAGGATTCGTTCATTTCTGAACTCTTCCTCTTGTGTGTGTTCTGTATACTAGGAATTGTAATTTGATTTAGAACGTCAATGCTTTTAGATAACGTGCCTGAACCGATCAACTTTTGAAATAGGTAATGTTCAAAACATTATCCAACAATACAAAATTATATCCTTTCTTTACTAATAAAGAGACTGATATGATTTTGTATATCAGGTTCGGTATCTAATAGCATTGGTTCAGAATCAATGTATTTGTAATACAGGGCGACAGTGACCAACAGACCTGGCTGCAACACTTGCACCGTTTTTTGTCTCATGAAACTTATCACCCGTTCTCAGTTCTCTACCTTTCTGTAGCCCTATGTAACAGATTACATATCTGGGATCCTGATCCGCTATCAAATACCCAGGATGCAGAGGACACTGAGAAACAGTTCTTTGTAATGAACACACCCGAAGGAGATGCATCATATGCACTTTCTTCGTTTGGGCGGCATAGGAATTCTGGTATTCCCCTATTTCCTGCTCTGTCTTATAACAATTATAAGTTGGAGCGGGACCAACGTTCCCCAGCTCAGTATAACAAGCGGGTTCGGTCAATACATCCATATTATTATCTTGATTAAGGCGTGATATGGTCGCTACCTGGAGAGAGAGAGAAGAAAACACTCTGCGTGCGCTCTTGTAAGATTATATTGGTTATTTATTTTATCTAATCAGGATGGCTCCCACTGTTTTTATCTAATCTTCCTTCAAACCCTAAAAGGAAAGACTAGCCGGGATTAATTACACTCTACAAGTTCGCCAATCTTTCAGCCAGGCCAGTGTCGGTACTTTAAGGGAGGTTCCCCGTGCTTTCGCACGGACCTAATTACAGTAAACCTCGTTTTCCCAGAGGCGTAACCCCGTTGACACCTTTCTAGACACCTACTTGATCGGCTAATTGCAAAGTGCAAAACTCTCCCAGAAGTAACAATTACTCACAGTGGGTATCGGGATCCAACTATCATATAGAAGGTATGCAATCTCATTGCAAATTTCAACACTTGAAACTCCCGATAAAGGTTTTTACCCCTAGCACCTATGACCTTGGCTAAGGTCAACAAATCATAAGCACTAGTCAAGTTCTACCCGTCATTTCGTGATTAGTTAGACCCACCCACCCACATGACCCTTGGCTAAGGTCAACAAAGACACATGGCTGTCCTAACTAATCGCATCATATGCGGTGTAGGAAGACATCACTTAGCTACCGTACACTACGCCTCGGCTATGGTCGACAAACGTAGCACGAATACTAAGTACTCTACTTCCTAAAATGGCGGAGGGTTGCGGATGGTTTTTAAGAAAACCTTTAACGCTTTGAACTTGATCTCGTTGCGGAATTAAATGGTTTTTAAATGGAATGTTTTTTAGGCTTTTCTAGTTTTGCTAAAGGGGTCACTCCCGGTGAAGGGATCGTCGGCCCTTTCCTCATCGAATAAGGTGCAGGATATATCCCATATACCGCTGTGCAAAGCAAAAAACTACAGAAGCAATCAAAAGACAAATTGAAGGTAGTAGCATCTGCAAGTTATTGCTAAAGGAGTCACTCCCGGTGAAAGGATCTCGGTCCTTTCCTTATCGAATAAGGTGCAGGATGTTCTACAAGGAACACCGCGATGCAAAGCAAGAACTGTAGCTACCTGTTTTATTTTTGAAATTCGATTCCACAACATCTTTTAGGTTTATTTTCTTTCATTAATCTCATTAATGAATATCCCATCATTTAAGTCCAGAGAGCGGTTTTGAGTTAGGGTTTCGGGTTCGATAGGGTTTCTAACTTCGTCTACTCATCGCCTAAGGCTCTAGCTAGGATCTGATACCACTGTAGGGATCCTAGGCACACCCATGAGGTTCTACAAGTGATCAAACATGGCCAATTCAAAATTTTTCTATGTGCCGAGAAACCCTAAACTAGATCGTTACTAGAGGTAAGGCGATGCAAGCAAGTAAACAACTTTATTGCTAAATAAAAGAGACTACAACCTTTGTAGATCCGGTCCTCCACCTCCTTAGCTCTGTGATGACGTCCCTCCGCTGCGATCATCTGATCCTGGACTCTGGCGATGGTTTCGTCAGAGAAATGATCGGGCTAGGTTGTCGACTTCGATGCCGAAGATGATCTACGTCGAGGCAACACAAGATCAAGCTCCAACTTCACCAAGTCATGAATCTTGTGAAGAAAACACCCTATGCTACATGGCAAGTGGTAGAGGATGAAGAAATAGGAAGTGGGTTCACTTTAGAATTGGATTTCTCACTCTTTTTCTCAAGTCACCATTGAAGCTAGCATGCTTCTTTCTTCTTGAAGAAGAAGAAGAAGAAGAAAAAGAATATGATAAGAATAATGAAAATAGAAAATAAAGTGATTCTTATCATATTTGCAACCATGGTTTAGTGTAGAAAATAAATTAGGGTTTAGTTGAATGGTTAGGGTTAAGGCAAAAGACAAACTAGCTAGACTTTTCAAAGCTTCAAGAAGCTTCAAGTATCAAACAAAGAAAGTCACCATGTTATATTTTGCCAAAAATAAATAAAAAGAATGAATAAACAAGTAAAAAAACCCTAAACCATCAACTAAACATGGTTTAAGTCTTACACACACCCATGTTTGCATGTATCATCAAACATGATACAAACAAGAGCGCAAAAATATATCACATATACAACTTGTGCACATCAAGTGAGAAAATCCATCTAAAGTGAACAAATACTAGTTAATGCAAAGTAATATATCAAATATATAATTATACATTAAATCATTAAATCAACACTTGATTTAACGATCCGGTCATATCGCATATGACCGACTAATATCCGATGTATCGACTTATCGAATCAATCCTCGATTCGATAACTAGGTTATATCGCATACAACCAATCGATACATTCATCGCGAGAATAGAATACGGTATCACATACATGCATTATTCTCGGTCCCGTACATATCTCATATGCGCTCCTATTTCGTTTTGCTTGAGTCAGGAAACCTCTGTGTAGGAATCTAAAGACTCGTCAATACGCCGGCAGCAGGTGATGATCATATCAAACACCCAGAAGCCGCAAGCGGTCTGCTAAACGTAACGGCCACCCGGGTATTGAGCGATCAGAAGATCGACGAGCAAGCCCGCTCACACTCCTGTGAATCCAACCAGTAACACTTACCGTACAGTCCGGTCTGTTCGTCTGATATGTCGCATATCTCGCCTAGGGGTGGTAAACGTCAGACCCCAATAGCTTGATAAGTCATGCCGATATAAGGTCCATAACATTCGTGAAACCACTGATAACTCTTACCAGTATATCACAGCAACCCTGGCTAGGGATTTCCGGTTATGGCCAGTCGTGCATAGCGCAACATCAACCCCCAATACCGGGAGAGACGAATCCCCTCCTATCGCTCATTGCCTCCATGTGAATCGGGACTGTACCCAAAAATCACCTGTTTGCACGACTCAGTAGAGCCGTGGTAGGGTGGAAATCAAAGCACAGTGGGAGACACACAAGACTCTATGACGATCTCGGGTCAACAGACTAAGCTGTACCAGTGTCACCCGAGAACTGCCATCTGACGTGAAGTATAATACCATCTTGGAGTTCTCGACGAGTCCGTTCAGTGTACCCAGTCTCTACTGAGCACCCGCATACCATCTCTGATGTCAAACACCAATGGATATGGGATCATCCATCGCCCATCACATGGGTCGAGAAGATATACGCTAGTCCACTCTGGAATATCGATGCCCTGTCTCGATATTCCCACGACTAGGAACATTGAAGGATGTACTCATGGACTATCCAGGCCCCACTAGTATGATCTACATCATAGTCCTGGAAGTCGAGTACACATCCTAAGGGCTTTATCAACATGTAACAGAGAGACAGAAAGTATACATGTTAAGATAAAGAGTAACCAAATAGCGTACTATCATGTCGAGCAAGAAAGTCCTACCTATATATGTCCCAGCATCCACTACAATATACATCCAATGTATAGTAATGGCCTCTAGGGCATACATATAACTAACAAGGTGGTCCAAGCGGATACTGAGGGAGGCATGGCGCAGGATACTGATTAAGTTCAGTTGACGATACAGTCTAAGAAGTTTGGATTTGGAGTTCATTTATGAGCTATGTCCAATCAGATATCCAGACATATTCTAAGACAGGTATTGCTCATTTCGGGAGATGGCTTTCTTCGCGAACTTGAGATAAAGAGAGACATAGAAAGAAACATCAGGGCGGATCCACTAGCTGAGGTTATTCCTCGAACGCAATAGTTTCGCAAACGAGCTTTGTGAGACTGATTAGTAGAGGAGTTGGGTATTCGGTATCACACGGGCTGTGAGTATGCGACATCGTAATAATTAGCCTTAAGTGCAAGTGGGAGATTGTTGGATATAGTGCCCTCAGAGTCAATTATTGGATCACAGGCACGTGATTGCAATGATTGAGGGAGGACCTATACCGGTAGGACAGTCTTACTCGAGAGCTTTGTATACTATCTGGTTTGTCTTTATCATCGTGTACAGTTCACTATTACACGTTGATAGAAAATAGTATACTATCTGGTTTATCTTTATCATCGTGTACTGCTTTAGGTGATGGTACAGATCACTATTGCACGTTGATAGAGCCCTTAGGATTCATGCTTGACTACCAGCAGTATGATGGCGATCATACATGTGGGAGCTGTTAGTGTATATGCCCTAGAGGCCATTACTGTATCATACTAGTTTGTATATTACTTAATGGAAGCTTGGGATGTAGGGTTCCTAGGCACTCCCAAGAGGTCTCACAAGGCATCGATCATGCCAATTTCAAATTTTACGGTGCCTACAAACCCTAAACTACGGATCGTCGGCTAGATGTCTAGGCGAAAAACTAACTAGTTAACAATTAACTAAGGGAATACGGAAATACAACCTTTGTAGATCCGGTCCTCCACCTCCACGGCTCCGCAACGAGGTCGTCTCCGCTGTCCAAATCAAATCCGGGCTCTAGAGTCGGCTTCGTCGGAGAAAAAGGGAGCTAGGTCGTCGATGTCCATGCCGAAGATGATCTACGTCGAGGCATCGCTAGATCAAGCTCACAACTTCACCAAGTCAAGAAACTTGTGAAGTAAACACACTCTACTACTTGGCAAGAGGTAGAGGATGAAGAAATAGGAAGTGGGTAGACTTTAGTTTTGGATTTCTCACTCATTTCCATCACTTGCCATTGATGGGGCAAGCTTTCTTCACTTGAAGAAAAATGGAAGAAGAAGAAGATGATATATGATAAGTTAATTAAAAATCAATAGAAAAACAATACTTATCATAATATTAACTCTAGTCAAGTGTAGAGAATAAATCATGGTTAGTGGGAATGGTTAGGGTTAAGAATGAGATAAGAATGGTTGACTTGAACAAAGCTTCATGAAGCTTCAACTAAAGAACAAAATTAGCCACCATTCTTTTCTCTTTTCTTTTATTCATTTATCAAAAATAAAAGGATAATTAAATAAGATAAATGAATAACAAAAAATAAACCCTAACCATCATCTTAACATTTGTTTAATTCTATACACTTAACCAAAAACCATGTATCATCAAACATGATACAAACATGTGCACAAAATCATATCGCATATTTAATGCGCACATCCGAGCGAGAAAATCCATTTAAAGTGAACCGATACTAGTTAATGCAAAGTAATATATCAAATATATAATTATGCATCAAAGCATTAAATCAACACTTGATTTAACGATCCGGTCATATCATATATAACCGACTAGTATGCTATGCATCGGTTTATCGAATCAACCCTTGATTCGATAACTAGGGTATATCGCATATAACCTAATCGATACATTCATCGCGAGAATGAAATACGGTATCACATACACGCATTATTCTCGGTCCCGCACACATCTCATATGCGCTCCTATTTCGTTTCGCTTGAGCCAGGAAACCTCTGTGTAGGACTCTAAAGACTCGTCAATACGCCGGCAGCAGATGATGATCATATCAAACACCCACAAGCCGCAAGCGGTCTGCTAAACGTAACGGCCACCCGGGTATTGAGCGATCTGAAGATCGACGAGCAAGCCCGCTCACACTCCAGTGAATCCGACCAGTAACACTACCATACAGTCCGGTCTGATCGTCTGATATGTCGCATATCTCGCCTAGGGGTGGTAAACGTCAGACCCCAATAGCTCAATAAGTCATGTCGATATGAGGTCTATAACTGTTCGAGAAACTACTGGTAACACTTACCAGTAAATCTCATCAACCCTGGCCAGGGATTTCCTGTTATAGCCAATCGAACACAGCACAACATCAACCCCCTATACCGGGAGAGACGAATCCCCTCCTATCGCTCATTGCCTCCATGTGACTCGGGACTGTACCCAAAAACCACCGTTTTGCACGCCCTCTTGGACGTGGTAAGATGGAAATCAAAGCACAGTGGGAACCACACAAGACTCTATGACGATCTCGGGTCAACAGACTACTCTGTACCAGTGTCACCAGAGAACTGCCATCTGACGTGAGGTATAATACCATCTGGGAGTTCTCGGCGAGTCCGTCCAGTGTACCCAGTCTCTACTGAGCACCCATATATCATCTCTGATGTCAAACACCGATGGATATGGGATCATCCATCGCCCATCTATATGGGTCGAGAAGGTACACGCTAGTCTACTCTGGTATATCGATGCCCCGTCTCGATACACTCACGACTAGGGACTTTGAAGGATGTACTTATGGACTACCATGTCCCCACTAGTATGATCCGCATCATAGTCCAGGTAGTCAAGTACAGATCCTAAGGGCTTTACCAACATGTAACAGAGAGACAATCAGTATACACGTTAAGGTAAAGATCAACCAGATAGCATACTATCATGTCGAGCAAGAAAGTCCTCCCTATATATGTCCCAGCATCCACTACAATATACATCCTATGTACAGTAATGGCCTCTAGGGCATACATATAACTAACAATCTCCCACTTGCACTAGGGCCATCTGTAGCAGTGGTTGTAGTATCTCATACTCAACCATCCCATAAAAATCTCTCTCTGGGAACAGGCCTTTGTGAGTGGATCCGCTGTGTTGTCCTCTGAGTCTACTCTCCTAACCTCGATCTCCCTGGAGATCAACCATCTCCATGATCAAGTGATACTGCCTTAGAATATGTCTGGATCACTGATGGGACCGGCGTTCCTTGGCATAAGCCACAACTCCATTGTCACACAATGGGAGGAACATAGTTCATCTCATGAACCATTATACATCCAAACAGCCTCTTTGGTAGCATCTTTAGTAGCGATGTATCCAGCCTTTATCGTCTAGTATGTCACGGTATCCAGCTTGGAACTCTTCCAACATACCGTCCCTTCACTGAGGGTAAAGACAATGCCTGTGACTGACACTCAGTCGTCTTTATCACCCTGGAACACTTCCAGTGATTCTCCCTAGGATCGATTGATACCATCTCACTACATCTAGTGAGTTTCCTAACATCCATTTAGATCTATCTCATAGATCCAAAATCTAGGATTTAGTAGGTATCACTTTAATCCTATATGGAGAATCTTTGTGATAAGCGGAGATTGATCGAGCGTAGCATAAGAAACTCCTTTCTTATCAAGAGTATGTCATCCACGTACTCTACGAGGATCGTCACCATACTCCCTACTACCTTTTTGTTTATACAAGGTTCATCTACCATTTTGATGATGTCAACTTCTTTGACTAATTCATCAAAACAGATGTTCCAACTCCGCGATGCCTGCTTTATCATATAAAACATCTTGCACACGTTTCCGCTGCTCCCACTGTCTACGAGGCCCTCTGGCTGTGTACTTATAGACGCTCTCTTCTAAAATATCATTTAGAAAAGCAGTCATGACACCCAACCACCAGATATCGTAGTCATGGTATGTAGCCGTGACAAGTAGGATCTGGATGGACTTAAGCTTAGATACTGGAAAAAGGTTTCATCATTATCCACGCCTGGTCGATGACGAAAACCTTTAACTAGTCTAGCTTTGAAAGTCTCAACTTTTCCATCTACACCAAGTAATCTTCTCAAGATATACTTGCTCCTGATGGGGATTTAACCCTTCAGATATAGCAACCAAAGTCCATACTTTGTTGGTGTATATTGATTCCATCTCAGATCGATAAACATCCAGCCATTCTTACAGAGTCTCACTCTTGATGGCCAGCTCGAAACTAGTTGGGTCATTATCTCATGATGCAATCCTCGCTCCCACTGTCATAGAGAAACCGAAGTATCTCTCAGGTGGGTGAGGAACCCTACTAGATCGGCGGAGAGGCTGAGGTTCGTTGGTATCTACTGAATCCCTTGGTTCTATCAAATCATCTGCTGTAGTTCGTATAGCTGGAACCTTTCCAGTTCTACATTACAGACCTTGCCTCGAGCTTGTCCGGATTTTGCTTTCTGACATAGGCCGGACAACCCCAAATCTTAACCAACTTAAGATATGGGCTCTTCCCTTTCCATATCATATATGAGGTGGTAGGCAACTGGTTTGATTCGAACCTATTCAATAGGTATGCAGCTTCTCAAGCGCATAACTCCCAAAAAGGAAACGGGTAACTCAGTAGTACTCATCATAGAGCACACCTTATCATATAGGGTGTGATTGCTCCGCCCTGATATACCATCGTGCTATGGTGTATACAGAGGAGTAATGCTGAGAGAGAATCTCATTCCCCTTTAGAATAGTCCAGTATTTCTGTGCTCAAGTATTCTCCTCCTTGATCTCATCATAGGACATAATACTTATACCCGTATTCTGGTTCTCTACTTCTAAATCATATTCTGTGAATATCTCAAAAGGTTCGGACTTGTGTTTCAACAGGAACATATGTCTGAATCTTGAGAGATTATCAGAGAATGTAATGAAGTACAAAGAACCGGTCTTGGCATATGTAGACAGGGGACCTACATACATCAACATGTATCATCCCAAGAGTTCACTAACTCTTTCTCTGTTTCCAATAAACGGAGCTATGGTCATCTTATCTTTGTGACATGACTGGCGAGTTTCACAAGATGTAAATTCAAACTGATTTAAATATACATCTAAATGTAACTCTAGCTAGTCGGGTCACATTGATCTGACCTAGTCTACAATACCTCAAGAAGGAATCGTTCAGTTCTGAACTTTTCCTCTTGTGTGTGTTCAGTATACTAAGAACTGTAATTTGATTTAGAACATCAATGCTTTTAGATAACGTGCCTGAACTGATCAACTTTTGATATAGGAAATGTTCAAAACATTATCCAACAATACAAAATTTTATCATTTCTTTACTGATAAAGAGACTGATATGATTTTGTATATCAGGTTCGGTATCTAATAACATTCGTTCAGAATCAATGTATCGGTAATACAGGGTGACAGTGACCGACAGACTTGGCTGCAACTCTTGCCCCGTTTTCTGCCTCATGAAACTTATCACCCGTTCTCAGTTCTCTACCTATCTGTAGCCCTATGTAACAGATTACATATCTGGGATCCTGATCTGGTATCACATACCCAGGACGTAGAGGATACAGAGAAACAGTTCTTTGTAATGAACACACCCGAAGATGATGCATCAGCATGCACTCTCTTCGTTTGGGCGGCACGGGAATTCTGGTATTCCCCAATTTCCTGCTCTGTCTTATAACAATTATAAGTTGGAGCGGGACCAACGTTCCCCAGCTCAGTATAACAAGCGGGTTCGGTCAATATTCCGTATTATTATCTTGATTAAGGCGTGATATGGTCGCTACCTGGAGAGAGAGAGAAGAAAACACTCAGCGTGCGCTCTGTCAAGAATAGATTGGTTATTATTTTATCTAATCAGGATGGCTCCCACTGCTTTTTATCAAATCTTCCTTCAAACCCTAAAAGGAAAGACTAGCCGGGATTAATTACACACTACAAGTTTGCCAATCTTTCAGCCAGGCCAGTGTCGGTACTTTGAGGGAGGTCCCCCGTGCTTTCGCACGAACCTAATTAATGTAAACCTCGTTTTCCCAGAGGCGTAACCCCGTTAACACCTTTCTAGACACCTACTTGATCGGCTAATTGTAATGTATAAAACTCTCCCAGGAGTAACTCTTAATCGCAGCGGGTATCGGGATCCAACTATCTCATAGAAGGTATGCAATCTCATTGCAAATTTCAACACTTGAAATTCCCGATAATGTTTTGCCCTAAACGATCTATGACCTTGACAAGGTCAACAAACCATAGACCGCAAGTCAAGTTCAACCCGTCATTTCTTGATTGAATCAAACCCACCCGCACGACCCTTGACAAGGTCAACAAGGCCGCACGACTACCCTGACCCAATCTGCATCATATGCATAAGCAGATAAATACTGGTTAGCTACCGCACACTGCGCCTTGACAAGGTCAACAAACGCAGCACGAATACTAAACAGGATTTATCTGAAATGAAGGAGGGCTACGACAGGTTTTTCTGAAAACCTATTGCGTAATGAACTTGATATCGTTGTAGGATCGAATGAATTTTGAAATGGAGTGTTTTTTAGGCTTTTCTAGTTTTGCTAAAGGAGTCACTCCCGGTGAAGGGATCGTCGGTCCTTTCCTTGTTGAATGAGGTGCGGGATATATCGTATATATCTCTGTGCAAAGCAAAAACACTTAAAAGCAATCAAAAGACAAACCGAGTGTGTAGCATCTGCCAGTTATTGCTAAAGGAGTCACTCCCGGTGAAGGGATCTCGGTCCTTTCCTCGTCGGATGAGGTGCAGGATATATCACATATACCGCTGTGCAAAGCAAGAACTGTAGCTACCTGTTTTATTTTGAAATTCGATTCTACAACATCTTAGGTTTATTTTATTTTCATTAATCACATTAATGAAGTCCCATCATTTAAGTACCTAAACATCACAGATAGATATGACGTACACTTATGCCATCCGCATTCGCCTCGATGTCCCCTCGTGCACCGTTAGGTTAGGTAACTAACGGCAGAGCAGGGCAGGGCTAGCGCGGGTGTAAAACATAAGTAACGTCTATATAATATATCATATATACTATATACTGTATCTATCACAGAACATCTCATGATCACATCACAGATATCGCAGCAGAAGAAACATATGAAATATTGGATATACTAGGACGTCCGTGTTTTCAATACGAGCCAGTATAAAACACGGATTCCACGGTCGCGATGAATAGCCAAACCCACACCCCTAGACCCCTACGAGAGCGGCAAGCAACCCTGCCAATTCTAGAGTTAGGAGACCCGGACTCGACTCCTCGAGTTGGTCTCCCACTGGACTCCAGAACCCGGTTACTTGTGCCCTCCTCCTTGGGTCTATCCTAGTGCGGAAAAGTAAAGAATATACAACAGGTGACAACTTCCGCAACCTGGAAGCGCCCCAATAAAAGAATATTACATACAAGTTTTTACATGAATGAAAATGAAAAACACTCATCTCACATAAAAACCCCGGCTATTCAAACACGACGATCCAATATAACATATCCAGCAACACATAACATCACATGTCATCAACGTAAGTAAATATGCGCATCCCAATTGTCGTTGACATATAGCAACGAAACCGGCGATATCACATATTACACTTACAGTCACAGAAAAGAAAGTGTAAAACTACAACAGTTGGAACCCGCAATTACCTCAGACATCGCATGCCTGACCAAATGAATTCCTTAGACATCACATGCCTAACAATTATAAACCCCGCATTTTAGTCTCATTATCGAAAACTCTTTTCAATATCAAGTCGGGCAATTCAACAAGATTCCCGACATCCTGATCGAATGCTCGTCGCAAACTTCAGTAGACGGCTGCACCCCCGATACCGTCGACGAAGTGCACCAAGGCGGAACACCGCTACCGCGAGCACCCGAACGGATGCTTTCGGCGACGGGGTTCTCCTACAGTCACTTGGTCGGGGCTATGGAGTGAGGCTGTCTATTAAGTTTATCCGGCGAGTATCCACGTACGCTACGTGATTGCGACGGACTTTTGATCACATCAAAATTCCGTGGCAACCGATCAAGTGAGACTAAACTGCTATGTTTATAATATTCATTTAGTTATCTCATAACTTTGTGAATTCCAATTATTGTATCCCATTCCAGATAAATAGAAAATGTTAAAATTTCCGATCGAACATTCTAACACCCAAGTTTTCCCGATACAGATCAACACATGAAACTAGTCTAACAACATTCAGTTCGTACCTCAGTACCAACGGTCCAGCCGTAGAAGGGTCAAGCCAACGCCTCACATGTGGCACGCCGTACTGCCCCAAACCCGAAGGTTCAAAGGGCAGTTCAAGACGGTCACATAATCGAGTTAAGGTTTGTGTCTTCTAGAGGGACCATCGCGTTACTTGCACTACTTAGAACGTCGTTAAACTACGGAAAAATCCAACACTTGGAAATTTCCCGATAGGGGAAAAATTGGGTATTTATATCCGGTCGAACTTTTTAACATATTCTAAAATTTATCCGGAAAGCCACAAAAGACGAAATTTGATAATCCGATCGAAATACCGAATCCCCAAAACAACTGCAGAAAATTCAACTCTTTAAACAGTATTAAAAATTCCCAGAAGATCCATAATAAAATAATAAGAGTTACTGTGCAGATCTTGGAGGATGACGTCATCATTGTGCCGCTAATCCGCCGCCTAATGAAGGAATATGCCGCGGATCCGCGCTACAGTGAACTGTTCATGGCCCCAATTTGGCGCCGTAATTCTTATATTTTCCTGCTTATTTCTCTGGATATTTTTAATCATGAAAAATCACTGTTTTTAGAAAAAGGACAGAGAGCAATTTTCCGGGTAGGGTTTCGGTTCGATCGGACTTCAAATCGCGTCTAGACTTCGCCTAAGGCTCTAGCTAGGCTCTGATACCACTGTAGGGTTCCTAGGCACTCCCAAGAGGTCTCACAAGGCATCGATCATGCCAATTTCAAATTTTACGGTGCCTACAAACCCTAAACTACGGATCGTCGGCTAGATGTCTAGGCGAAAAACTAACTAGTTAACAATTAACTAAGGGAATACGGAAATACAACCTTTGTAGATCCGGTCCTCCACCTCCACGGCTCCGCAACGAGGTCGTCTCCGCTGTCCAAATCAAATCCGGGCTCTAGAGTCGGCTTCGTCGGAGAAAAAGGGAGCTAGGTCGTCGATGTCCATGTCGAAGATGATCTACGTCGAGGCATCGCTAGATCAAGCTCACAACTTCACCAAGTCAAGAAACTTGTGAAGTAAACACACTCTACTACTTGGCAAGAGGTAGAGGATAAAGAAATAGGAAGTGGGTAGACTTTAGTTTTGGATTTCTCACTCATTTCCATCACTTGCCATTGATGGGGCAAGCTTTCTTCACTTGAAGAAAAATGGAAGAAGAAGAAGATGATATATGATAAGTTAATTAAAAATCAATAGAAAAACAATACTTATCATAATATTAACTCTAGTCAAGTGTAGAGAATAAATCATGGTTAGTGGGAATGGTTAGGGTTAAGAATGAGATAAGAATGGTTGACTTGAACAAAGCTTCATGAAGCTTCAACTAAAGAACAAAATTAGCCACCATTCTTTTCTCTTTTCTTTTATTCATTTATCAAAAATAAAAGGATAATTAAATAAGATAAATGAATAACAAAAAATAAACCCTAACCATCATCTTAACCTTTGTTTAATTCTATACACTTAACCAAAAACCATGTATCATCAAACATGATACAAACATGTGCACAAAATCATATCGCATATTTAATGCGCACATCCGAGCGAGAAAATCCATTTAAAGTGAACCGATACTAGTTAATGCAAAGTAATATATCAAATATATAATTATGCATCAAAGCATTAAATCAACACTTGATTTAACGATCCGGTCATATCGTATATAACCGACTAGTATGCTATGCATCGGTTTATCGAATCAACCCTTGATTCGATAACTAGGGTATATCGCATATAACCTAATCGATACATTCATCGCGAGAATGAAATACGGTATCACATACACGCATTATTCTCGGTCCCACACACATCTCATATGCGCTCCTATTTCGTTTCGCTTGAGCCAGGAAACCTCTGTGTAGGACTCTAAAGACTCGTCAATACGCCGGCAGCAGATGATGATCATATCAAACACCCACAAGCCGCAAGCGGTCTGCTAAACGTAACGGCCACCCGGGTATTGAGCGATCTGAAGATCGACGAGCAAGCCCGCTCACACTCCAGTGAATCCGACCAGTAACACTACCATACAGTCCGGTCTGATCGTCTGATATGTCGCACATCTCGCCTAGGGGTGGTAAACGTCAGACCCCAATAGCTCAATAAGTCATGTCGATATGAGGTCTATAACTATTCGAGAAACTACTGGTAACACTTACCAGTAAATCTCATCAACCCTGGCCAGGGATTTCCTGTTATAGCCAATCGAACACAGCACAACATCAACCCCCTATACCGGGAGAGACGAATCCCCTCCTATCGCTCATTGCCTCCATGTGACTCGGGACTGTACCCAAAAACCACCGTTTTGCACGCCCTCTTGGACGTGGTAAGATGGAAATCAAAGTACAGTGGGAACCACACAAGACTCTATGACGATCTCGGGTCAACAGACTACTCTGTACCAGTGTCACCAGAGAACTGCCATCTGACGTGAGGTATAATACCATCTGGGAGTTCTCGGCGAGTCCGTCCAGTGTACCCAGTCTCTACTGAGCACCCGTATATCATCTCTGATGTCAAACACCGATGGATATGGGATCATCCATCGCCCATCTATATGGGTCGAGAAGGTACACGCTAGTCTACTCTGGTATATCGATGCCCCGTCTCGATACACCCACGACTAGGGACTTTGAAGGATGTACTTATGGACTACCATGTCCCCACTAGTATGATCCGCATCATAATCCAGGTAGTCAAGTACAGATCCTAAGGGCTTTACCAACATGTAACAGAGAGACAATCAGTATACACGTTAAGGTAAAGATCAACCAGATAGCATACTATCATGTCGAGCAAGAAAGTCCTTCCTATATATGTCCCAGCATCCACTAGAATATACATCCTATGTACAGTAATTGCCTCTAGGGCATACATATAACTAACATGGGATATTCACCTTGTATAAACAATCTTGCTCAATATAGTAGTATGCTACTTGGTTTGTTTCTACTTCAATGTGTACATGTGTTTATTTTGCGATATCACCTATACACATTAGTGGAGCCCTTAGGATCTTTGCTTGATTACCAGCGTTGTGATGGCAGTCACACTAGTGGGGGCTGGGTAATCTATAAGCACATCCTTATACAGGTCCCTAGTCGCAGGACTATCGAGACAGGGCATCGATACTCCGGAGTAGACTAGCGTATGCGCTTCTCATCCCAGTGTGGGAGATGGTCTGTCCCACAGCCATCAGTACGTCGTACTGGAGATAGTATACGGGTGCTCGTTAGGTTATGAGTACACCGGACAGGACTCGTCGGGAACTGACCAGTTGGTATTATACCTATCGTCAGTTATCAGTTCCCAGGTGACATGAGTACAGCTTAGTCCGCTGACTTGACACTGGCACTTCGCCTCGAGTGTGTTCCCACTGCACTTTGATCACTACCCTACCACGGCTCAAAGGAGTCGTGCAAACAGGTAGTAGTTGGGTGCAGTCCCGAAGCACTTGGAGGCAGTGACGGTTAGACAGGATTCGTCTCTCCCGGTATTGGGGGTTGACATCGCGCTGTGTCTAGGAGAGCCATTACACGAGTAGTCCCTGGCCAGGGCAAGCGAGATATACTGGTAGGCTTCCAGTGTTATCTCAGGGTGTTTTTGGGCTTCACTCCGACACGACTTGTACCGCTATTAGGGGACTGACGTTTACCGCCCCCTAGGCCTGCCATGCGATGTATCAGATGAACAGACCGGACTGTACGGAGAATGTCACATACAGACTCAGTAGGAGTTCAGATGGGGTTCACCTCGTCAGCCTTCTTGTCGGCTTCTACCTGGGGACCGTTACGCACAGCTAGTGCCGCTTGCGGTCTGTGGTTAAACCCACTGCCAGCGTAGTGTCGAGTCTTTAGAGTCCCACACAGAGGGTATTCGCCTCTGGGCAAAACAGAGTAGAGGTCGCATGGTTTTGCGACAGGGTTCGTTCTCATCCGCGCACTTGTGCACGTTTGGAGTCTGGACGGATATTGCCAGCGGGCTCTGGTTTGAGCCGGATACTGGTATATGTTTTGGGGTTACTTTTATCTCTCAGTATTCATGTTCCTCGGAACAAGAATGCAGGTGTGTATGCACAGTTGTTTGAGGCGGAAGAAGAGGTTTTTCATTAGGGTTTCGGAACGGGTGCGCATGCACAGTTGACAGTCGTCTTTTTTCCAAACCCTAATGAATTAGTGAGATATCAATTAATAATAGTAATTAAATGAAATTATGTTATGGTTGGTTTTGTTGACTTGTTGACCATGGTTGACTTGTTGACCATGGTTGAATGTTTGACCATCATCATTACTTTGCAAGGATGCTCCTTGATTCTTGCCAACATTCATTTAATGAAGTGATGATAGTGGTCATTCCAAAACAACCATCAACTATTCTCATTTGAATTATTATTACTAATTAGATAATTCTTTTTCTTTTGATATGGTTGCAAAAAGGAAAAAGATAGCTCATTCTATCATATTCATTCTCTCTCCTCACTTCATCTTCTTCTTCCTCAAGCTCAAGGAGAATCCTTCTCATATGTTGAGAATCCCTCTCCTTGAAAAGAAAACACCCCTTAGACACTCTCTACTCACTCTAGGATCAAAGGTTTAGCAAGCCGAAGATTCTAGTTCTCTCAAAGTTCGAGAAAGAGCCCGAAGGTTGAACCCTCAGGTGGATCCATCTTTGACGGAAGAAGGCGACGAGGAAAGAACCATCAACCTCTACAAAGTTTGAAGAAGAAGGAGTTCAAGTTTAGGTATAACCATCTTTCCGAGTAGCTAACTCTCTTTAGCTTGTTTGCTAGTTTTAGTTTAGGAAAAGATCCTGACTTTGTTAGTCCATGTTGCCCCATGCGCTAAAAATTTGATTTTTATACCGTTTCCGCCTCTCCGTAAGAACCGGGGGTCGCAACGTGGACTTACAGTGGTATCAGAGCCTAACTAAACTTAAACTAGCTTGGTAGCGAAGTGTATGGAAGTTCGAAACCGAAAAATCACAAAAACCGGAAATCAAAAACCCTAAGTTTCTGTTGAATTTTTTTATGCTCTAAAAGTAAAACTTTTTACTCCTAAAATCGGCTCAGGGTTTTTTGAGAACACCCATGAAAAACGATCCCATGAATCCTTCAAAGCGCCGCGGATCCGCGGCCTCAGCTATTCTCTTCGCCGCGGATCCGCCGCCGTTTAGCCTCTTCATGTGATCGTGTTTTGTGCAGTGTTCATCTGGTAGGGTTTTGGGATTTTTCAAATATGTTATATGTGCCCAGATTTTCCAGAAAAGAAATTTACTTTTGGGGTCCTATAAATCCGTATTTTTTTTCGAACTTCGCTACACTTTGGCTATATTGGTTATATCTGTGATGTTTGTATGTATTGAACGTCGGCTAATCGCTATAAGTCGATTAGTCGGGGTTATACATCTCTGTGATCTGTGTTTGATATTGGAATGTGTATATGAATGTGTTGGACTGTCGCGGGTGAATAGCCGGGGTGGATGTGAGATGAGCTTTTGTTTTTCTTTCATTCATTTGTAAATGTAAATTGATGTAATAATATTATTTGTATGGCCGCACAACCGGGTCGGGGTTGTAGCCGTCATTGTATAATTCTTTTTACAGTTTTTGCTCCTAGGATAGACCCATGGAGGGGTGCACAAACTACCGGGTACTTGGCGGGTAGTTTGCCGCACCCGTAGGGGTCTTGGGTGGGGTATTTGCTATTCACCGCGATCGTGTAATCCGCTTTTCGTTGCAGGCTCGAACGGATTGCGGATTGCTAGTATATCCAATGTATTCATCTGTGATCTGTAATGTCTATCATTGCTTTATATTTAGGCGTTGCTTATGTTTTACAGCCGCGCTAGCCCAGCCCCCGCTCTGTCGTTAGTTAAGTAACCTAACGGGTGATGACGGGACCCCGTGGCGAATGCGAATGGCATAAGCGTACGTCATATTTTGGTTGTTTTCTGCAATGGTAGGATTAAATGATGGGACGCATTAAAAGAACTAATGCAAGAATATCACGCATTAAAAGAACTAATGCAAGATAATAAACCAAGCTAAAGTCGTTGGAACACTTTCGAAAAACCACTCGGTTCTTTTCAAAACTAACTTTTAAATGCGGAGCTTGAGCCACTCCTTCTAAAAGCTATCTCGTTCCATCGATTATATCAAGTTCACTACGTTCACGATTTTACCAAAACCATTCGTAGCCCTCCGTCGTTTCACATAAATAGTCAATAGTATTCAAGCTATGTTTGTTGGCCAAAGTCAAGGCATAGTGATTGGTAGCTATTGGGTATTCAAGTGCAGCATAGATAGATGCGTTGATTTGGAACAGTCGCACTACCTTGTTGGCCAAAGTCAAGGGTAGGTACGAATGGATTCAAATTAACCTGGAGAACGACGGGCAGAACTTGACATGTGACTTATGATTTGTTGGCCAAAGTCAAGGTCATAAGAGCATGGGGCAAAAATCCACATCGGGAGTTTCATAAGTACTGAAACTTGCTAGATTTGCATACCATTTGGAGTGTGATGATTATGGTAGGATTCCTTCATTTTCGTCACGCGATGATATTTGGATCCCGATCCTACTGTGAGTATATGCTACTCCTCGGGAAATTTCTCACTAAACGATCAATGCTATAAACCTAGTAGGTGCCTAGAAAGGTGTTAGCGGGGCTACGCCCCCAAGGAAAAGAGGTTCTTAAATTAAGGAACTTCGCGAAAGCGTTGGAAAACCTCCCTCGAAGTACCGACACTGGCCTGGCTGAACGGTTAAGCAAGTATTGTGCGGTGGGATTGATCCCGGCTAATTCTTCCTTTGTGGTTTGAGGAGGGATTCGAGAGACAGTGGGAGCCATCCTGTTTAGAAAAATTAAAAACCATTCTAAACTTGCAAGAGCATCGTGCTAAGTGTTTCTTCTCTCCCCCTGCAGCGACCAAATCGAAATGACTGGACTTAAGTTACTTCTAGATAAAAACATACTGACAGGGCCAAACTACAAAGATTGGCTCAGGAATGTCTAAATGGCAATCACTTACGACAAGCTGGGGTATCTTCTTACCACCAAAGCTCCCCCCGTCCCAGGTCCCACCTCCAGCGTCGCGGATAAGGAAATCCGTAAGACTTGGGAGATTGATTGCGCGAAGGCCAGATGCCTCGTGCTTGCCTCTATGGACATGGAACATCAGAGGAGGCACGAGAATATGGACTTGGAATCCATATTTCTTCATACAAAAGAACTGTATGGAGAGCAGTCTCGTATCGCAAGATACGAAGTGTCGAAGCATAGTTGGCCGTCGGATCATCGGTAGCGGACCACGTGCTTAAGATGATAGGCTACATTGAGGAGCTCACAGAACTTGGGACCACGTTGGAGAGTGAGCTCTATACGGACTTAGTTCTCTAGTCCCTTCCTTCCACTTACGCCCAGTTCATACTGAATTTCAACTTGCAAGAAAAAGAAGTTGAACTTTCAGAACTCCTCAACATGCTGAGGAGTGCAGAGGGCACCCTACAGAAAGGTAGGGAAACATCCACTTTGTTTGTAGGAGGATCTTCTTCTTCTAGGTCCAAGGCGAAAGCCAAGGGAAAGAAGAGGAAAGCCCCCGCCAAACCAAGGGGGGGTGTTAGTAAAGTGGATACGAAGGGAAAAGCAAAGGCAACAAAGAAAGCGGGGAAGCTTGTGGGTAAAGAGGAATGCTTCTATTGTCACAAGAGTGGACACTGGAAGAAAGATTGCAGGGCTTGGAAGGCCAGGACACAGGAACTGAAGCAGGTTGCGGCTTCAGCTTCAGGTGTGTATGTTATTGAAAACTGTCTTTCTATAAACTCTACTTCCTGGGTATTGGATACCGGATCAGGATCTCATATCTGTAATTCTTTACAGGCGTTGAGAAACCGTAGGTTTTTGAAGGCAGGTGACATGACCCTCAGAGTTGCGAACGGAGCTAGCATGGATGCTAAAGCCGTGGGGGACTATCACCTGGGAATGTCAGATGGGCATGTTTTGGTTTTGCGTAATTGTTTTTTTGTACCCAACGCAACTTGTAATATCATTTCTGTATCTTTGGTTTCTAAAGAAGGTTATGAATTTGCGTTTGTAAGTAATGTTGTAAACATTCACCTTAATCAAGTTCTGATTGGGTCAGGTACATTGAGCAATGGTATATACGTATTGAACCAACCACAGATTTTCAATGTCCAGAATACACACAAAAGAAAGTCTCCGGAAATCAATCAGACTTTCTTATGGCATTGTAGACTGGGTCACATCAATGAGAGAAGGTTGACTAAGTTACATACAGAAGGGTATTTGGATCCGTTCGAATATCAATCATATGCCACTTGTCAATCCTGTCTCAAAGGAAAGATGACAAAGACTCCGTTCACTGGACACGGAGTAAGAGCAAGCGAGCTCTTGGGACTCGTACACAGCGACGTGTGCGGTCCAATGTCTACACATGCGCGAAGCGGTTATTCTTACTTCATTACTTTTACGGATGACTTTTCAAGGTACGGTTATGTCTTCTTAATGAAACATAAGTCCGAAGCCTTTGAAAAGTTCCAGGAATATAAGAATGAAGTAGAAAAACAAACCGGCAAAAGTATCAAGATTCTAAGATCGGATCGAGGTGGAGAATACTTAAGTGCTGAGTTCCTGAATTATTTAAAAGAGAACGGGATTCTCTCTCAGCTTACTCCTCCATACACTCCGCAACACAACGGTGTATCGGAGAGACGGAACCGAACCCTATTAGATATGGTACGGTCCATGATGAGTAACGCTGAGTTACCGTGATCATTCTGGGGGTATGCGCTAGAATCAGCTGCGTACCTTTTGAACCGAGTTCCTACTAAGACTGTGCCTAACACACCATATGAGATGTGGTGTGGGAAGAGGCCCCATCTCAGTTACATTAAGACTTGGGGAAGTCCAGCTTTTGTTAAAAAGCAGCATGCGGACAAGCTCGAGGCGCGCTCAGTACAGTGCAAGTTTGTGGGATATCCAAAGAACTCCAAGGGATATTTCTTCTACTGTGAAGAGGAACAAAAAGTTCTTGTTTCTCGTCATGCCTACTTCTTGGAAACTGAGTTTTTGGAAAACCAGATAAGTAGGAGCACAGTAGAACTGGAAGAAATTCCAGAACCACAAGCTATTACTAAAAGTTTGGTGGAACCAGAGGGTTCAAATGAACAGAACATTCCTACGCCGCTCCGCAGGAGTAGTAGGCAGTCTCATCCGCCCGAGAGATACTACGGTTTTCTCATAGACGGGGATAGAGAGGATTGCATCATAGATTATGATGAGCCTACTAGCTTCCAGCAGGCCGTTCAGAGTGTTGACTCGGTAAAATGGCTGGATGCAATGCGGACCGAAATGGAGTCCATGTACACCAACAAAGTATAGACGTTGGACATTGCTCCAGACGGGGTAAAACCCGTAGGATGGAAGTGGATCTTCAAAAGGAAGATTGGTGTAGATGGACAGGTTGAGACCTATAAAGCTAGACTTGTAGCAAAGGGTTTCCGTCAAAGACCTGGTTTGGACTATGACGAAACCTTTTCTCCAGTGGCTATGCTGAAATCCATTCGGATCCTTCTTGCCATTGCTTCCTTCCACGATTATGAGATTTGGCAGATGGATGTAAAAACGCTTTTCTAAATGGGAATTTAGAGGAGTGTGTCTATATGGATCAGCCAGAGGGTTTCATTCAGAGTGGGAGCAGCGGAAAGGTGTGCAAGTTGCTTAAGTCCATCTATGGACTAAAGCAGGCATCGCGGAGTTGGAACATCTGTTTTGATGAGACGGTCAAGGAATTTGGCTTTATCAAAAATCCAGATGAACCATGCATCTATAGTAGATTTGTAGCGAGAACTGTAGTATTCCTCGTTTTATACGTGGATGACATTCTCTTAATAGGAAATGACATTCCTATGCTACAATCTGTCAAGGGTTTCTTGTCACACAGGTTCTCCATGAAAGACCTGGGTGATGCCTCTTACATCCTGGGGATCCGGATCCATCGTGATAGATCCAAGAGGATATTAGGACTTTCACAGTCCAGGTACATCGACACCGTACTGAAAAGATTCAGTATGGAAGATTCCAAGCGCGGTAATCTACCGGCTTGTCACGGAATCACCCTCTCTAAAGAGATGTCCCCCACGACTGATTTGGAGAGGGATCGCATGTCTATTATACCCTACGCTTCTGCGGTAGGCTCTATAATGTATACGATGTTGTGTACCAGACCGGATGTAGCTTATGCACTGAGTGTGGTAAGCAGGTATCAGTCAAACCCTGGGGAGAAACACTGGATAGCGGTAAAGAACATTCTCATGTACCTGAGAAGGACTAAGGAGATGTTCTTGGTGTATGGCGGAAAAGACCTCCAGATCGAGGCCTTTGCTGACTCCAGCTTCCAGAGTGATAAGGATGATTCCAAGTCCATGTCGGGTTTTGTCTTTACCCTCAATGGAGGGGCGGTGTGTTGGAAGAGTTCCAAACAGGAAACCGTTGCAGACTCGACGATGGAAGCGGAATACATCGCTGCATCTGATGCCGCAAAAGAAGCTGTCTGGATGAGGAAGTTCTTGAAAGAACTTCAGGTGGTTCCGTCCATTGTTGACCCAATACCTCTGTATTGCGACAACAACGGGGCTATAGCTTTAGCGAAGGAACCCAGGTCCCATCAGAGATCCAGGCACATCTTGAGACGGTATCACCTGATCAGGGAGATCGTGGATCGGAAGGAGATCGAGGTTCGGAGGGTTGCTTCAGAAGAAAACACTGCAGATCCATTCACCAAGGCCCTACCCCAGACTCAGTTCGAGCGGCTGATCGAGATGATAGGTCTTCGATACGCCAGTACATGGCCTTAGTGCAAGTGGGAGATTGTTAGTGTATATGCCCTAGAGGCCATTACTGTATCATACTAGTTTGTATATTACTTAATGGAAGCTTGGGATATTCACCTTGTATAAACAATCTTGCTCAATATAGTAGTATGCTACTTGGTTTGTTTCTACTTCAATGTGTACATGTGTTTATTTTGCGATATCACCTATACACATTAGTGGAGCCCTTAGGATCTTTGCTTGATTACCAGCGTTGTGATGGCAGTCACACTAGTGGGGGCTGGGTAATCTATAAGCACATCCTTATACAGGTCCCTAGTCGCAGGACTATCGAGACAGGGCATCGATACTCCGGAGTAGACTAGCGTATGCGCTTCTCATCCCAGTGTGGGAGATGGTCTGTCCCACAGCCATCAGTACGTCGTACTGGAGATAGTATACGGGTGCTCGTTAGGTTATGAGTACACCGGACAGGACTCGTCGGGAACTGACCAGTTGGTATTATACCTATCGTCAGTTATCAGTTCCCAGGTGACATGAGTACAGCTTAGTCCGCTGACTTGACACTGGCACTTCGCCTCGAGTGTGTTCCCACTGCACTTTGATCACTACCCTACCACGGCTCAAAGGAGTCGTGCAAACAGGTAGTAGTTGGGTGCAGTCCCGAAGCACTTGGAGGCAGTGACGGTTAGACAGGATTCGTCTCTCCCGGTATTGGGGGTTGACATCGCGCTGTGTCTAGGAGAGCCATTACACGAGTAGTCCCTGGCCAGGGCAAGCGAGATATACTGGTAGGCTTCCAGTGTTATCTCAGGGTGTTTTTGGGCTTCACTCCGACACGACTTGTACCGCTATTAGGGGACTGACGTTTACCGCCCCCTAGGCCCGCCATGCGATGTATCAGACGAACAGACCGGACTGTACGGAGAATGTCACATTCAGACTCAGTAGGAGTTCAGATGGGGTTCACCTCGTCAGCCTTCTTGTCGGCTTCTACCTGGGGACCGTTACGCACAGCTAGTGCCGCTTGCGGTATGTGGTTAAACCCACTGCCAGCGTAGTGTCGAGTCTTTAGAGTCCCACACAGAGGGTATTCGCCTCTGGGCAAAACAGAGTAGAGGTCGCATGGTTTTGCGACAGGGTTCGTTCTCATCCGCGCACTTGTGCACGTTTGGAGTCCGGACGGATATTGCCAGCGGGCTCTGGTTTGAGCCGGATACTGGTATATGTTTTGGGGTTACTTTTATCTCTCAGTATTCATGTTCCTCGGAACAAGAATGCAGGTGTGTATGCACAGTTGTTTGAGGCGGAAGAAGAGGTTTTTCATTAGGGTTTCGGAACGGGTGCGCATGCACAGTTGACAGTCGTCTTTTTTCCAAACCCTAATGAATTAGTGAGATATCAATTAATAATAGTAATTAAATGAAATTATGTTATGGTTGGTTTTGTTGACTTGTTGACCATGGTTGACTTGTTGACCATGGTTGAATGTTTGACCATCATCATTACTTTGCAAGGATGCTCCTTGATTCTTGCCAACATTCATTTAATGAAGTGATGATAGTGGTCATTCCAAAACAACCATCAACTATTCTCATTTGAATTATTATTACTAATTAGATAATTCTTTTTCTTTTGATATGGTTGCAAAAAGGAAAAAGATAGCTCATTCTATCATATTCATTCTCTCTCCTCACTTCATCTTCTTCTTCCTCAAGCTCAAGGAGAATCCTTCTCATGTGTTGAGAATCCCTCTCCTTGAAAAGAAAACACCCCTTAGACACTCTCTACTCACTCTAGGATCAAAGGTTTAGCAAGCCGAAGATTCTAGTTCTCTCAAAGTTCGAGAAAGAGTCCGATGGTTGAACCCTCAGGTGGATCCATCTTTGACGGAAGAAGGCGACGAGGAAAGAACCATCAACCTCTACAAAGTTTGAAGAAGAAGGAGTTCAAGTTTAGGTATAACCATCTTTCCGAGTAGCTAACTCTCTTTAGCTTGTTTGCTAGTTTTAGTTTAGGAAAAGATCCCGACTTTGTTAGTCCATGTTGCCCCATGCGCTAAAAATTTGATTTTTATACCGTTTCCGCCTCCCCGTAAGAACCGGGGGTCGCAACGTGGACTTACAGTGGTATCAGAGCCTTACTAAACTTAAACTAGCTTGGTAGCGAAGTGTATGGAAGTTCGAAACCGAAAAATCACAAAAACCGGAAATCAAAAACCCTAAGTTTCTGTTGAATTTTTTTATGCTCTAAAAGTAAATCTTTTTACTCCTAAAATCGGCTCAGGGTTTTTTGAGAACACCCATGAAAAACGATCCCATGAATCCTTCAAAGCGCCGCGGATCCGCGGCCTCAGCTATTCTCTTCGCCGCGGATCCGCCGCCGTTTAGCCTCTTCATGTGATCGTGTTTTGTGCAGTGTTCATCTGGTAGGGTTTTGGGATTTTTCAAATATGTTATATGTGCCCAGATTTTCCAGAAAAGAAATTTACTTTTGGGGTCCTATAAATCCGTATTTTTTTTCGAACTTCGCTACACTTTGGCTATATTGGTTATATCTGTGATGTTTGTATGTATTGAACGTCGGCTAATCGCTATAAGTCGATTAGTCGGGGTTATACATCTCTGTGATCTGTGTTTGATATTGGAATGTGTATATGAATGTGTTGGACTGTCGCGGGTGAATAGCCGGGGTGGATGTGAGATGAGCTTTTGTTTTTCTTTCATTCATTTGTAAATGTAAATTGATGTAATAATATTATTTGTATGGCCGCACAACCGGGTCGGGGTTGTAGCCGTCATTGTATAATTCTTTTTACAGTTTTTGCTCCTAGGATAGACCCATGGAGGGGTGCACAAACTACCGGGTACTTGGCGGGTAGTTTGCCGCACCCGTAGGGGTCTTGGGTGGGGTATTTGCTATTCACCGCGATCGTGTAATCCGCTTTTCGTTGCAGGCTCGAACGGATTGCGGATTGCTAGTATATCCAATGTATTCATCTGTGATCTGTAATGTCTATCATTGCTTTATATTTAGGCGTTGCTTATGTTTTACAGCCGCGCTAGCCCAGCCCCCGCTCTGTCGTTAGTTAAGTAACCTAACGGGTGATGACGGGACCCCGTGGCGAATGCGAATGGCATAAGCGTACGTCATATTTTGGTTGTTTTCTGCAATGGTAGGATTAAATGATGGGACGCATTAAAAGAACTAATGCAAGAATATCACGCATTAAAAGAACTAATGCAAGATAATAAACCAAGCTAAAGTCGTTGGAACACTTTCGAAAAACCACTCGGTTCTTTTCAAAACTAACTTTTAAATGCGGAGCTTGAGCCACTCCTTCTAAAAGCTATCTCGTTCCATCGATTATATCAAGTTCACTACGTTCACGATTTTACCAAAACCATTCGTAGCCCTCCGTCGTTTCACATAAATAGTCAATAGTATTCAAGCTATGTTTGTTGGCCAAAGTCAAGGCATAGTGATTGGTAGCTATTGGGTATTCAAGTGCAGCATAGATAGATGCGTTGATTTGGAACAGTCGCACTACCTTGTTGGCCAAAGTCAAGGGTAGGTACGAATGGATTCAAATTAACCTGGAGAACGACGGGCAGAACTTGACATGTGACTTATGATTTGTTGGCCAAAGTCAAGGTCATAAGAGCATGGGGCAAAAATCCACATCGGGAGTTTCATAAGTACTGAAACTTGCTAGATTTGCATACCATTTGGAGTGTGATGATTATGGTAGGATTCCTTCATTTTCGTCACGCGATGATATTTGGATCCCGATCCTACTGTGAGTATATGCTACTCCTCGGGAAATTTCTCACTAAACGATCAATGCTATAAACCTAGTAGGTGCCTAGAAAGGTGTTAGCGGGGCTACGCCCCCAAGGAAAAGAGGTTCTTAAATTAAGGAACTTCGCGAAAGCGTTGGAAAACCTCCCTCGAAGTACCGACACTGGCCTGGCTGAACGGTTAAGCAAGTATTGTGCGGTGGGATTGATCCCGGCTAATTCTTCCTTTGTGGTTTGAGGAGGGATTCGAGAGACAGTGGGAGCCATCCTGTTTAGAAAAATTAAAAACCATTCTAAACTTGCAAGAGCATCGTGCTAAGTGTTTCTTCTCTCCCCCTGCAGCGACCAAATCGAAATGACTGGACTTAAGTTACTTCTAGATAAAAACATACTGACAGGGCCAAACTACAAAGATTGGCTCAGGAATGTCTAAATGGCAATCACTTACGACAAGCTGGGGTATCTTCTTACCACCAAAGCTCCCCCCGTCCCAGGTCCCACCTCCAGCGTCGCGGATAAGGAAATCCGTAAGACTTGGGAGATTGATTGCGCGAAGGCCAGATGCCTCGTGCTTGCCTCTATGGACATGGAACATCAGAGGAGGCACGAGAATATGGACTTGGAATCCATATTTCTTCATACAAAAGAACTGTATGGAGAGCAGTCTCGTATCGCAAGATACGAAGTGTCGAAGCAAAGTTGGCCGTCGGATCATCGGTAGCGGACCACGTGCTTAAGATGATAGGCTACATTGAGGAGCTCACAGAACTTGGGACCACGTTGGAGAGTGAGCTCTATACGGACTTAGTTCTCTAGTCCCTTCCTTCCACTTACGCCCAGTTCATACTGAATTTCAACTTGCAAGAAAAAGAAGTTGAACTTTCAGAACTCCTCAACATGCTGAGGAGTGCAGAGGGCACCCTACAGAAAGGTAGGGAAACATCCACTTTGTTTGTAGGAGGATCTTCTTCTTCTAGGTCCAAGGCGAAAGCCAAGGGAAAGAAGAGGAAAGCCCCCGCCAAACCAAGGGGGGGTGTTAGTAAAGTGGATACGAAGGGAAAAGCAAAGGCAACAAAGAAAGCGGGGAAGCTTGTGGGTAAAGAGGAATGCTTCTATTGTCACAAGAGTGGACACTGGAAGAAAGATTGCAGGGCTTGGAAGGCCAGGACACAGGAACTGAAGCAGGTTGCGGCTTCAGCTTCAGGTGTGTATGTTATTGAAAACTGTCTTTCTATAAACTCTACTTCCTGGGTATTGGATACCGGATCAGGATCTCATATCTGTAATTCTTTGCAGGCGTTGAGAAACCGTAGGTTTTTGAAGGCAGGTGACATGACCCTCAGAGTTGCGAACGGAGCTAGCATGGATGCTAAAGCCGTGGGGGACTATCACCTGGGAATGTCAGATGGGCATGTTTTGGTTTTGCGTAATTGTTTTTTTGTACCCAACGCAACTTGTAATATCATTTCTGTATCTTTGGTTTCTAAAGAAGGTTATGAATTTGCGTTTGTAAGTAATGTTGTAAACATTCACCTTAATCAAGTTCTGATTGGGTCAGGTACATTGAGCAATGGTATATACGTATTGAACCAACCACAGATTTTCAATGTCCAGAATACACACAAAAGAAAGTCTCCGGAAATCAATCAGACTTTCTTATGGCATTGTAGACTGGGTCACATCAATGAGAGAAGGTTGACTAAGTTACATACAGAAGGGTATTTGGATCCGTTCGAATATCAATCATATGCCACTTGTCAATCCTGTCTCAAAGGAAAGATGACAAAGACTCCGTTCACTGGACACGGAGTAAGAGCAAGCGAGCTCTTGGGACTCGTACACAGCGACGTGTGCGGTCCAATGTATACACATGCGCGAAGCGGTTATTCTTACTTCATTACTTTTACGGATGACTTTTCAAGGTACGGTTATGTCTTCTTAATGAAACATAAGTCCGAAGCCTTTGAAAAGTTCCAGGAATATAAGAATGAAGTAGAAAAACAAACCGGCAAAAGTATCAAGATTCTAAGATCGGATCGAGGTGGAGAATACTTAAGTGCTGAGTTCCTGAATTATTTAAAAGAGAACGGGATTCTCTCTCAGCTTACTCCTCCATACACTCCGCAACACAACGGTGTATCGGAGAGACGGAACCGAACCCTATTAGATATGGTACGGTCCATGATGAGTAACGCTGAGTTACCGTGATCATTCTGGGGGTATGCGCTAGAATCAGCTGCGTACCTTTTGAACCGAGTTCCTACTAAGACTGTGCCTAACACACCATATGAGATGTGGTGTGGGAAGAGTCCCCATCTCAGTTACATTAAGACTTGGGGAAGTCCAGCTTTTGTTAAAAAGCAGCATGCGGACAAGCTCGAGGCGCGCTCAGTACAGTGCAAGTTTGTGGGATATCCAAAGAACTCCAAGGGATATTTCTTCTACTGTGAAGAGGAACAAAAAGTTCTTGTTTCTCGTCATGCCTACTTCTTGGAAACTGAGTTTTTGGAAAACCAGATAAGTAGGAGCACAGTCGAACTGGAAGAAATTCCAGAACCACAAGCTATTACTGAAAGTTTGGTGGAACCAGAGGGTTCAAATGAACAGGACATTCCTACGCCGCTCCGCAGGAGTAGTAGGCAGTCTCATCCGCCCGAGAGATACTACGGTTTTCTCATAGACGGGGATAGAGAGGATTGCATCATAGATTATGATGAGCCTACTAGCTTCCAGCAGGCCGTTCAGAGTGTTGACTCGGTAAAATGGCTGGATGCAATGCGGACCGAAATGGAGTCCATGTACACCAACAAAGTATGGACGTTGGACATTGCTCCAGACGGGGTAAAACCCGTAGGATGGAAGTGGATCTTCAAAAGGAAGATTGGTGTAGATGGACAGGTTGAGACCTATAAAGCTAGACTTGTAGCAAAGGGTTTCCGTCAAAGACCTGGTTTGGACTATGACGAAACCTTTTCTCCAGTGGCTATGCTGAAATCCATTCGGATCCTTCTTGCCATTGCTGCCTTCCACGATTATGAGATTTGGCAGATGGATGTAAAAACCGCTTTTCTAAATGGGAATTTAGAGGAGTGTGTCTATATGGATCAGCCAGAGGGTTTCATTCAGAGTGGGAGCAGCGGAAAGGTGTGCAAGTTGCTTAAGTCCATCTATGGACTAAAGCAGGCATCGCGGAGTTGGAACATCTGTTTTGATGAGACGGTCAAGGAATTTGGCTTTATCAAAAATCCAGATGAACCATGCATCTATAGTAGATTTGTAGCGAGAACTGTAGTATTCCTCGTTTTATACGTGGATGACATTCTCTTAATAGGAAATGACATTCCTATGCTACAATCTGTCATGGGTTTCTTGTCACACAGGTTCTCCATGAAAGACCTGGGTGATGCCTCTTACATCCTGGGGATCCGGATCCATCGTGATAGATCCAAGAGGATATTAGGACTTTCACAGTCCAGGTACATCGACACCGTACTGAAAAGATTCAGTATGGAAGATTCCAAGCGCGGTAATCTACCGGCTTGTCACGGAATCACCCTCTCTAAAGAGATGTCCCCCACGACTGATTTGGAGAGGGATCGCATGTCTATTATACCCTACGCTTCTGCGGTAGGCTCTATAATGTATGCGATGTTGTGTACCAGACCGGATGTAGCTTATGCACTGAGTGTGGTAAGCAGGTATCAGTCAAACCCTGGGGAGAAACACTGGATAGCGGTAAAGAACATTCTCAAGTACCTGAGAAGGACTAAGGAGATGTTCTTGGTGTATGGCGGAAAAGACCTCCAGATCGAGGCCTTTGCTGACTCCAGCTTCCAGAGTGACAAGGATGATTCCAAGTCCATGTCGGATTTTGTCTTTACCCTCAATGGAGGGGCGGTGTGTTGGAAGAGTTCCAAACAGGAAACCGTTGCAGACTCGACGATGGAAGCGGAATACATCGCTGCATCTGATGCCGCAAAAGAAGCTGTCTGGATGAGGAAGTTCTTGAAAGAACTTCAGGTGGTTCCGTCCATTGTTGACCCAATACCTCTGTATTGCGACAACAACGGGGCTATAGCTTTAGCGAAGGAACCCAGGTCCCATCAGAGATCCAGGCACATCTTGAGGCGGTATCACCTGATCAGGGAGATCGTGGATCGGAAGGAGATCGAGGTTCGGAGGGTTGCTTCAGAAGAAAACACTGCAGATCCATTCACCAAGGCCCTACCCCAGACTCAGTTCGAGCGGCTGATCGAGATGATAGGTCTTCGATACGCCAGTACATGGCCTTAGTGCAAGTGGGAGATTGTTAGTGTATATGCCCTAGAGGCCATTACTGTATCATACTAGTTTGTATATTACTTAATGGAAGCTTGGGATATTCACCTTGTATAAACAATCTTGCTCAATATAGTAGTATGCTACTTGGTTTGTTTCTACTTCAATGTGTACATGTGTTTATTTTGCGATATCACCTATACACATTAGTGGAGCCCTTAGGATCTTTGCTTGATTACCAGCGTTGTGATGGCAGTCACACTAGTGGGGGCTGGGTAATCTATAAGCACATCCTTATACAGGTCCCTAGTCGCAGGACTATCGAGACAGGGCATCGATACTCCGGAGTAGACTAGCGTATGCGCTTCTCATCCCAGTGTGGGAGATGGTCTGTCCCACAGCCATCAGTACGTCGTACTGGAGATAGTATACGGGTGCTCGTTAGGTTATGAGTACACCGGACAGGACTCGTCGGGAACTGACAAGTTGGTATTATACCTATCGTCAGTTATCAGTTCCCAGGTGACATGAGTACAGCTTAGTCCGCTGACTTGACACTGGCACTTCGCCTCGAGTGTGTTCCCACTGCACTTTGATCACTACCCTACCACGGCTCAAAGGAGTCGTGCAAACAGGTAGTAGTTGGGTGCAGTCCCGAAGCACTTGGAGGCAGTGACGGTTAGACAGGATTCGTCTCTCCCGGTATTGGGGGTTGACATCGCGCTGTGTCTAGGAGAGCCATTACACGAGTAGTCTCTGGCCAGGGCAAGCGAGATATACTGGTAGGCTTCCAGTGTTATCTCAGGATGTTTTTGGGCTTCACTCCGACACGACTTGTACCGCTATTAGGGGACTGACGTTTACCGCCCCCTAGGCCCTCCATGCGATGTATCAGACGAACAGACCGGACTGTACGGAGAATGTCACATTCAGACTCAGTAGGAGTTCAGATGGGGTTCACCTCGTCAGCCTTCTTGTCGGCTTCTACCTGGGGACCGTTACGCACAGCTAGTGCCGCTTGAGGTCTGTGGTTAAACCCACTGCCAGCGTAGTATCGAGTCTTTAGAGTCCCACACAGAGGGTATTCGCCTCTGGGCAAAACAGAGTAGAGGTCGCATGGTTTTGCGACAGGGTTCGTTCTCATCCGCGCACTTGTGCACGTTTGGAGTCCGGACGGATATTGCCAGCGGGCTCTGGTTTGAGCCGGATACTGGTATATGTTTTGGGGTTACTTTTATCTCTCAGTATTCATGTTCCTCGGAACAAGAATGCAGGTGTGTATGCACAGTTGTTTGAGGCGGAAGAAGAGGTTTTTCATTAGGGTTTCGGAACGGGTGCGCATGCACAGTTGACAGTCGTCTTTTTTCCAAACCCTAATGAATTAGTGAGATATCAATTAATAATAGTAATTAAATGAAATTATGTTATGGTTGGTTTTGTTGACTTGTTGACCATGGTTGACTTGTTGACCATGGTTGAATGTTTGACCATCATCATTACTTTGCAAGGATGCTCCTTGATTCTTGCCAACATTCATTTAATGAAGTGATGATAGTGGTCATTCCAAAACAACCATCAACTATTCTCATTTGAATTATTATTACTAATTAGATAATTCTTTTTCTTTTGATATGGTTGCAAAAAGGAAAAAGATAGCTCATTCTATCATATTCATTCTCTCTCCTCACTTCATCTTCTTCTTCCTCAAGCTCAAGGAGAATCCTTCTCATATGTTGAGAATCCCTCTCCTTGAAAAGAAAACACCCCTTAGACACTCTCTACTCACTCTAGGATCAAAGGTTTAGCAAGCCGAAGATTCTAGTTCTCTCAAAGTTCGAGAAAGAGCCCGAAGGTTGAACCCTCAGGTGGATCCATCTTTGACGGAAGAAGGCGACGAGGAAAGAACCATCAACCTCTACAAAGTTTGAAGAAGAAGGAGTTCAAGTTTAGGTATAACCATCTTTCCGAGTAGCTAACTCTCTTTAGCTTGTTTGCTAGTTTTAGTTTAGGAAAAGATCCCGACTTTGTTAGTCCATGTTGCCCCATGCGCTAAAAATTTGATTTTTATACCGTTTCCGCCTCCCCGTAAGAACCGGGGGTCGCAACGTGGACTTACAGGAGCTGGGGTCTATAAGCACATCCTTAAAAGGTCCCTAGTCGTGGGAGTTTCGAGACTGGGCATCGATACTCCATTAGTAGACTAGTGTATACAGTCGAGACCCCAACGAGGGACGGTGGCCGGTCTCACAAGCCATCGGTGTCAGTTGGATCACCTAAGATGTGTAGGACTACGGTAGCGCCCCGGCCGTCTTTCCGAGGCCAAAATGCGGAAACAAAAATTTTCTTAATTTTAAACCGGCACTACCGCATCCTAAAAACCCGGATCGAACCATTAACCTATAGCTAGCAAACAAGAGATGGGAAGAAAGCTATACCGAGCGATCCGTGACCTTCGGTCTTTGCCTCCACTCCGATCTCCTCGCGGAATTTCCAGTCGTCGCCTCCTCGTCGAAACGGGCACCACATCGCCGGGTTCTTTTACGGGCTCCCACCTCTGGACCGAGGCAACTCGGGCACGAAGTTGGCGAGTCGACGTGCCTAAGATTTTCTGCAGAATAGTGTAGAAAGGTTTGCCTCTATGGGGTGATTGAAGTTGCCTTAAAGGATGGAGGTGAGGAAAGAACTTTTGGAGAAGGATGGTGTATGTTTTGCAAGCATGAAAATGAGAGATGTATATTTCCCACATGAAAAATGAACTCTCTCTCTCACTCAAAAGTAGCCGGCCCCTATAAGAAAGAGGAGTGGGAAAAAATCCATGAAGGGAGGTGAGTGTAGGAATCAAAAGAGGTGACCACATCCAAAAGCAAGTCTCACTTCAAAGATCCAAATCAACTCTCATCACAATCTCATCACATTAAATGCAAAACCATGATTAAAGAAAAAGCAAAGATGCTTTGAATTATCATGATAAGCCAAATGCCACATACAACCCTCCACTTAGCTAATTTGCAAACTTGCAAATTAGCCCCTCCATCGGAAAAATCCGGCCGTGAAGGAACAAAGAAAAACTGGCCGGAACGGAATGCAAACTGGCAACTTCAGAAAACTGATCCCATAATAAATTAGAGGAAAACCCCGCGACTGCATATACATGCCCGCATTTGTATTCCCACTGAATACAAATGCAAAAAGACAAAATCTACACTGTACAATACTAGGATCCGGCTTAAACCAAAGCCCGCTAGTATTATCCGTTCGATCATGATCCATGCAATACCGCACGTATATGATCGAACCCTGCCATATCTCCATACGGCCTCTACAGCGTTTCGCCTGAAACTTGAGAAACTGGTCTGTGGGGGACTCTAAAGACTCGTCAATACTTTGGTTGTGGATTTAACCACTAGCACGTCAGAGGTATTAGCCTATACGTAACGGGCTACCAGGTATTGACCAAAAGGGACGTCGATGAGCGAACTCACCCTGACACCCTACTGAGCCTGTCAGTGACAATATCCGTACAGTCCAGTCCATTCGTCTATGAGTATCGCATGGCGGGCCTAGGGGGTTGGTAAAAGTCAGACCCCCAAAAGCGGTACAAGTCGTGTCGGGGTGTATCCCAGAACACCCTGAGATACTACTGGAATACGTACCAGTAAATCTCCTGCCTCGACCGAGGGCTTTCTGTAATGGCTCTCCTAGACACAGCGCGACCTCACCCCCAATACTGGGAGGGACAAACCCCTGCAGATCCGCTCACCGCCTCCATGTGGCTCAAGACTGTACCGAACTAAAACCTGTTTGCTCGACTCCTTTGAGCCATGGTAGGGTAGTAATCAAAGTACAGTAGAAACTCACACGAGACAAATGACGATCCCAGGTCGATGAGCTAACCTGTACACATGTCACCAGGGAACTGCTATCTGACGTCAGGTATAATACCAACTAGCATGTTCCCGGCGAGTCCTGTCCGGTGTACTCATAACCCAATGAGCACCTGTATACATCTTAGGTGAACCAACTGACACCAGTGGCTTGTGAGACCGGCCATCGCCCCTCGTCGGGGTCTCGACTGTATACACTAGTCTACTCTGGAGTATCGATGCCCTATCTCGAAACTCCCACGACTAGGGACCATTTAAGGATGTGCTTATAGACTACCAGCTCCCACGTATATGATCGCCCTCATACTGCTGGCACTCAAGCAAGAATCCTAGGGGCTCTATCAACGTGTAATAGTGACCTGTCAGGTAACCTAAAGCAGTACACGATGATAAAGATAAACCAGATAGCATACTATCATCTTGAGTAAGACTGTCCTACTGGGATAGGTCCTCCCTCAATCATTGCAATCACGTGCCTGTGATCCAATAATTGACTCTGAGGGCACTACCTCCAACAATCTCCCACTTGCACTCAAGGCTAATTATTGCGATGTCGCATACTCACAGCCCGTGTGATACCGAACACCCAACTCCTCTACTAGTCAGTCTCACAAAGCCCGTTTGTGAAACTATTGTGTTCGAGGAATAGCCTCAGTGAGTGGATCCTCTCAGATGTTTCTTTCTATGTCTCTCTTTATCTCAAGTTCGCAGAGAAAACCATCTCCCGAAATGAGCAATACCTGTCTTAGAATATGTCTGGATATTTGATGGGACCTAGTTCATAAATGAACTCCAAATCCAAACTTCTTAGACTGTATCGTCAACTGAACCTAATCAGTATCCTGCGCCATGCCTCCCTCAGTATCCGCTTGGACCACCTGTCCAAAATACTGCCCCTCGTCAGAGGGAAAACTATAACTCTGACAGACACTCTGTCATCCAGGTCACCTTGGAAGACTGGAGTGATAACTGTCTCCCGGAGGAGGATGCCGTTATCATATCCCTAGAACATCCACTTATGTTCTAAAACTGTTTCCGATCGTTTCTCCAGGACTGGATTAATACCCTATGTGGAGAAATCACTGTGTGACAACCAAAGTATAACTGACCTAGTATAGGAATTTCACTTCCTACTCTGTGTATGTCATCCAAAAACCAGAACATCACACCCTACTACCTTCTTAACAGATCCATCCCCTATTCTGATGAAGTCAAACCTATGACTGTCACATCAGAAATAGATGATCTATCTCCGCTATATCTGCTTTAGCCTATAAATAGACATAAGCCACTTGTCCACTATGCTTCCGCTGCTCCCACTGACTACGACAACCCTCTGGCAGAGTCATATACGCACGCACTTCTAAAGCTAGTTTAGAACGATGCTATACTCATCCTCCTGCCGGGTCTCATAGCCTGGAACAACAGTAGTGGTAAGTCTGGGTAAACAAGAACCTCTCCGTCACCGTCCTTGAGGCTACCGAAGTACCTCTCGAGCGCCTGAGGTTACCCACCATATCTGCGGAGTGGCTAATGGAATGTCAAATCAGATTGAATGTTTAGGTTCTTATCAAATTTTCAGTAATCGTTTGCGGTTCTGGAATCACTTCCTGTTCTACCATACTCCCACTACAGTTTTCTGAAAAGATCCATTTTTATTAAAACTGTGGCGAGTCTAGAACAATATCACTATTGATCTTCCAGATGGTAGAAAGTCAACCCTCGTCATAGCCCGGGTCAACCCACAAACAGCCATTACAGAAACGTTCCTTGAGTTATCCGGAGTCTGGCTTTAAGCATAAGCCGGACAACTCCCCGTACTTTAACATCGTTAAGATATGAACTGTTCTATATCCAATACAGAAATAGAGGCACATATTTAATTGAACCAGATTCAAATCATGCAGCTGTCTCCAGTGCATGTCAACCAAATGGAAAGAGGCCGATCAGCGTTACTCAACTTAGGAGTACTTCCAGTTATGAGTAACCTGAAAGTGAAGCAAGTTCTCTTAATCATTACTATCAACTGAATACCATACACAAGTATCCACATCTTCGATCACCTTGAAGAATTCCGATACTTGCAACACCTGGTTCTCTACTTTATCCATATACCTATAACTTCTCAAATCTTGGACCCTGTGTTTCTACGAAACACCTGTCTAAAAACTAAAGAAGTCATAAGTAAACCGAATATAGTACGAGGACCAACCCCTCTGTCCTAATGGACATTGGACAATATACAATACTCTGTATAAGTCCCCTGAGTGTAGTGACTCAATCACTCTGTGTCGTAGGTTGAAAACTGTACTTATGGTTAAGAAGAATTACGCCGCTGTTCAATGCTCCTTACCTAACCATCCACTGATATAAGTAAATGTCATAGACATAATTTCAAAAAGGTATATCTCACTCTATAAAAATAGACGTACAGATATATCAATTTGAAATTGGTGCATAAAAACGGATATTCAAAACCAAATATTTGCCGACCGGCAAACAACCCAGGTGACATCCTCAAATATCACCGATTACAACGAATCCCGATATAATGAGGATGATCACCCAATTCCCAATAACTTACTCCCACTCATCATCTGTAAAACCATACAGATGTGAGAATCAAACCTGGTAAATACATACCGTGGAGCAAGTGTCTAATTGGGAAATCAGTTTTCTTTTAACAGTATACAGTGAAACTGAAACATTGAAATGTTTCGATGGGGTATCCCGGTATTCCTAGTAATGCCTCTTCCATTATCCAGATTCACAACTGTAACCGTATAATTCTTTGCCATCTCTCCAAATCCCTTTATATGTCTTTAGTCATTACCTTCTGTACACCCCTTTAGGCCAAATGGTTTTCTTCCTTCCCTACCGTTCGGCACCAGCCTATGGTTTGGAAGAAGACTGTCCAATAAGCATAATGGGTGTACTGTCCTAATCCTAGGAGCACTCGCAATGCGAGAGAAGGTGAAGATAAAAGACAACCGAATAAACCTTATTCCTATTTCTCCTGAACCAGAATCCATCCCCGAACTGGAACAAGTTTCTTTCGAGTTCGTATATAACCATACGATGGAGTATCCAATAAACTGTGGATCTTCGTAGTGATACGGAGTGTCCTGGAGAAATACAAAGGTGATTTAGGTTGGCGAAGAAATACTTGGTTTGGTCGTGAACAGCAGTCGCAATTTACTTTGCCCTCCTACTAATCCCTTGATATGTCTTTACTTAATACCTTCTGTACACCATCGTTATGCTAATTGGTTTTCTTCATTCCCCACCGTTCGGCACCAGCCCAAGGTTTGGAAGAAGACTATCCAATTTGCGTAATAGGTGTACTATCTCCTAAACCAAGGAGTACTCGCAACCTGAGAGAAGGTAAAAAAGAAAAGACAACTGAATAGTCCTATTCGTTTTCTCCAGAACCGGAAACCATCCTTGAATAAATTCCTTCGAGTTCGTATATAACCATACGATGGTTTTATCCAATGGAAGTGGACGTTCGTAGTAATACGGGGTGTCCGTGAGAAAAGGGTAAAAGTAGGAGTGGCAATGAGGTTTGCAACTCTGACAATCCAAAACCCAGTGTTTTAAAAAGGTTCGGTTAATCTTGGTCACTGAGTCATAGTCAAGGGTCGGGTCATGGTCACTGCCAAAGAGAGAGAGAAAAGAAACACTCAGCGTGCACTCAAACCTACATCAGAATGATTGTCACTTTATCTAATCAGGAAACCTCCCACTGTAACCTCAAATTCTCCTCCAAACCTGAAAGAAGAATTAGTCGGGATCACCCGAGAAGTAAACCAACTCATCAGTGGGAATCAGGATCCAACTATCATCGCATGACAACGTGACGGAATCCACTCAAGTTATCACACTCCAGAAGGTATGCTTGTTGGATATATGTATGCCCTAGAGGCCATTATGTGATAGTGGATGTATTTATACATGTATATATATATATATATTCAGTGTACATTCATGCTCGACATGATAGTATGCTATCTGGTTCTTCTTTATCTGACATGTTGATTTGATCATACTTTTATTCATTCATACATGTTGATAAAGCCCTGAGGATATTGGCTTGATTGCAGTGTTTATGATAGAGATCACACTAGTAGGACATCTGTAGTTTATAAGCATATCCTGAAATATCCCTAGTCGTAGGTGTATCGAGACGGGGCATCGATATACAAGAGTAGACTAGCGTACATGATACTAGACCCTTATGATGGGCGATGGATGTTCCCACATTCATCGATGTTTGACATCAAGATCATATACGGGTGCTCAGTGGTGACTGGGTACACTGGACGGACTCACCGAGAACTCCTATATGGAATTATATCTATCGTCGGATAGCAGTTCTCAAGTGACACTGGTACAGGTTAGTCTGTAGACCCGAGATCGTCATAGAGTCTTGTGTGCTCTACCACTGTACTTTGATTACCATCCTACCACGGCTCTACTGAGTCGTGCAAACAGGTGGCCGTTGGGTACAGTCCCGAGACACACGAAGGCGATGAGTGATAGGAGGGGTTTCGTCTCTCCCGGTATTGGGAGTTGATGCTCTGCTGTGCTCGACTAGTTATATCAGTAAGTCCCTGGCCAGGGCTGCTGAGATTTACTGATAAGTGTTATCAGTAATTTCTCGATATGTTATAGACCATTCATCGGCACGACTTATTGATTAATTGGGGTCGACGTGACCATCCCTAGGCTCGATATGCAGCATATCTGATGAAGAGACCGGACTGTACGGTAGTGTTGCCGGTTGGCTCGATGGGAGTTGTAGCAGGTTCGCTTATTTTCTTCTGATCGCTCAATACCCGGGTGGCCGTTACGTTTAGCTGACTGCTTGCGGCTTGGGGGTGTTTGATATGATCATCACCCACTGTCGGCGTATTAACGAGTCTTAGAGTCCCACAAAGGAGTTACCTAGTCCAGGCGAAATGTTGTGGTGCGCGTATACGATATGCGCATGGACCCGGTTAAAATGCGCATATGAGATACCGTATATTAATCGGGCGGCTTACTTTTGGTTAGGTCGTATGTGATATGGCCGGATTGATAAATCAAGTGTTGATTTATCATTTAACCATTAGCTTCTCACTAGAAATCCTTTTTTGTTATTTTTGGATGTATGCATGCATGTATGCATTCATTCTTATTCATGCACATATGGATGTGCATGCACACATGCATACATACATCATTCTATCATGGTTGTTTATACATAGAAAATGGTGGCAATATAAGACTCACACCTTGGTTACTTATATGGATAATTATTTCTATTTGTGTTAAAACAAAATGAAAAAGGAAAGGATAATTCATGGTTTGTTTCTACACTCTTCTTTGACATAACCATGCTCACCTACTTTTAAGCATAGATTAAACTTTCCTTTTATGTTTTAACTCAAATTAAATATTATCTTTATCATTTAACCATGGTTTGAGATGAGAAGAGAAAAATATATATACATATATTTTCTATTTTTCTTTCATGAGATTATCTTTTCTCTTCTTCTTAAAAAAGCCATCATCATCTTCAACCTTGCTCTTTTGCTCTCTAGATCTTTCTAGTGATAAAAATACTCAACAAGATAGGATTTTGAAGTGAGAAGAAGAACCACAACACCATTCTACACAAGTCTTGCCCACTTGTTTAGAGTGTTAGCTTCATTTCATTCTCTTGATAAAGTGAAGTTGCAAGCTTGGACAAAAGAGCTTCGGGTGGATCGTCGTGGACATTAGAAGACCTCAAGCAAACCTTTTTTCAACCCTCAAGTGGCCAAGGAGTCTAGCGTAGGGAGCTACAAAGGTTGTACTCTCAAAACCCTAGTCTTTGTTACTTGTAAAGTTATGAAACCCTAATTTTCTAGGATAGATCCTTTATATGCTTACTTAGCACCATAAAAATCTAATCTTTGGTACATGTGATGCTTCCAAACCTTTCATAGGGTGCTAGGTAAACCTAACATTGGTATCAGAGCCGACCTAGAACATTAGGCCACACTTTAGCGAAGTAAAAACTCCGATCGAACCGAAATACGGATTTTCGGGACACTCTCTGGACATTTTTTTGAAACTGTTATTTTTCAGAAATAAAAATATGCAAAAAATTCAGCAGGTAAATCTAAGGATAACTGTAAAAAACGATGCCATGAACAGTACATTCCACCGCGGAACCGCAGCAAGAGCCTGCTTGGGCCGCGGTTCCGCGGCCGTACGGATGAGTTATTGTGTCGTTTTTGTACAGTAACTGTTTTGTCTGCTTATATATTTTTTGGGGTATTTTTAATCTGAATTTAGTGTTGTATGTTCTGGAGATTGTTTTGAGTTCATTGATTCGATCGGAATTTTAACTTCATGTTTTTTTCCGGGTAAATTAGAAAGTATTGAATTGTTCGAACAAGTATCATTTACTCACTTTTTCACGGGGTTTAAATCTTTCGGAAATACATGCAAGTTTTTTTGTGGTGGACCCTCTAGAAGACAACAAACTTTAACTCGATTATGTGACCGTCTTGAACTGCCTTTTGAACCTTAGGGTTTGAGGCAGTACGGCGTGCCACATGTGAGGCGTTGGCTTGACCCTTCTACGGCTGGACCGCTATTACTGTGTCACACTCCGGGTTTTTGAACTCCGCTCAAGTGTTGAGCTTTAGGGAATTTTTGGGTATTTGATTATTCGTTCGAAGAATTTAATACTGTCTATTTATCTGGAATGTGATACAATATGTGGAATTCACATAGTTAGGCATGAAATGCGAGGTATGTGATATCTCGGATTTACGATGTCTAAAGAGAATGTGGATTCCAAATATTGTAGTTTTACACTTTCTTTTCTGTGACCGTAAGTGTAGTATGTTCGATATCGTCGGTTTCGTTGCTATACATCAACGACAATCGGGGTATGCATACTTACTTACGTTGATGATATATGATATTATGTGTTGCTGAGATATGATGTGCAGGATTGTCGCGATTGAATAGCCGGGGAGTTTTATGTGAGATGAGAGTTTTATATTTTCATTCATGTAAATTCAATTGTAATGTAATATTCTTTTATTTGGGGCACTTCCGGGTTGAGGTTGATGTCACCAGTGTTGTATATTATTTACTTTTCCGCATTAGGATAGACCCAAGAAGGGGAGCACAAGTGACCGGGTTCTGGGGTTCAGTGGGAGGCCATCTCGAGGAGTCGAGACCGGGTCTCCTAAACTCCAGGATTGGCAGGGTCGCTTGCCGCTCTCGTAGGGGTCTAGGGGTGTGGGCTTGGCTATTCATCGCGACTGTGGAATCCGTATTTTCTATTGTTGGCTAAATACTAAATACGGACGTCCTAGTATATCCCACATTATATATATATGTTTCTGCTGCCTGTGTTCTGTGATATCTCAGATGACTGATATATTATATATGAGATATATAGTAGATGTTGCTTATGTTTTGCACCCGCGCTAGTCCTGTCCCGGTATGCCGTTTGTTAAGTAACCTAACGGTGCATAACGGAACATTGCGGCGAATGCGGATGGCATAAGCGTACGTGTTATTTTCGTTTCTTTTCTGTGATTGGCTTAAGGACTTAAATGATGGGATTACATTAATATGATTAATGTAAAGAAAATAAACCTAAATAGATGTTGTAGAATCAGATTTGAAAACCACTCGGCTCTTTATGAAAAAGCTATATTTCAAAACTGCGGAGCACAAGCCACTCCTTTTGAAAACCATTTGATTCTATGACGATATCAAGTTCAAAGCGTTAAAGATTTTCTTAAAAATCATTCACAACCCTCTGTCATTTTAGGAAGTAGAGTACTTAGTATTCGTGCTACGTTTGTTGACCTTAGCCAAGGCGTAGTGTACGGTAGCTGAGTGATGTCTTCCTACAATGCATATGATGCAGATTAATTAGAACGGGTATATGACTTTGTTGACCTTAGCCAAGGGTCATGTAAACGGGTCTGATTAATCAAGAAATGACGGGCTGAACTTGACTAGTACTTGTGATTTGTTGACCATAGCCAAGGTTATAGGTACTAGGGGTAAAAATCACATCGGGAATTTCAAGTGTTGAGATTTGCAATGAGATTGCATACCTTCCATATGATGGTTGGATCCCGATCCCACTGTGGGCAATAGTTGCTCCTAGGAGAGTTTTACAGTTTACAATTAGCTAACTCATTAGGTGTCTAGAAAGGTGTTAACGGGGCTACGCCTCTGGGAAAACGAGGTTTACTTTAATTAGGTCCGTGCAAAAGCACGGGGAACCTCCCTCAAGTACCGACACTGGCCTGGCTGAACGGTTAGCGAAGTTGTAGACTGTAATTAATCCTGGCTAGTTTTCTTTTTAAGGTTTGAAAGAAAAACTTGATTAAAGCAGTAGGAGACATCGATTAGACAAGATAACAACCAATCTGATCTATGCAAGAGCTTTCGCTGAGTGTATTCTTTTCTCTCTCTTAATGGCAGATACCAATGACTGGACTCAAGCTTTTACTAGATAAAAACAAACTGAATGGGACCAATTATAAAGACTGGCTGAGGAATCTGAAAATAGCCTTGACTTATGATAAAGTATCATATGTCCTCACGGCTTCAGCCCCGCCCATCCCAGGTCCAAAATCCTCAGTTGCGGACATTGAAGTCCGCAAGACATGGGACGCTGTCTGTGCCACGGCCAAATGCCTCCCGCTTGCATCGATGGACAATACACATCAAAAGCAACATGAGAATATGGACATTCATGACATATTCCTCCATACAAAGGAGTTGTATGGAGAGCAATCCCGCGTATTACGATACGAAGCATCAAAGAAATTGTTTCAGATGCGAATGGCCCCTGGCACATCGGTAGGAGACCATGTTCTGAAGATGATAGCTCTTATAGAAGAGCTTGAGGACCTAGGATGGATAATGGACAATGAACAATATACGGATATTATTCTGCAGTCCCTCCCCTCCACCTTTGCTCAGTTCATAGTTAACTTCAACATGCACGGCATGGAGAAGGAGCTACCTGAACTCCTTAATATGTTAAGGAGTGCAGAGAGAACTATGAAATCAGTGAAAACTCCCGTTATGACTATTGGGCGATCTTCCTCTTCTCGCCCAAAGGCTAAGGCCAAGGGAAAGAAAAATAAGAAGCCCACCAATCCTAAGGATGGAGTTAGAAAGGTGAAGGGAAAGGAAAAGTCCAAAGCTGGAGACTCGGGGAAAGGTGAATGTTTTCGTTGCCACAAGACAGGACATTGGAAGCGCAACTATACGGAGTACTTGAACCTCAAGAAGAAGCATGGGGATGCTTCCGCTTCAGGTGTGTTTGTGACAGAAAACTGTTTTTCAATAAACTCTGCTTCCTGGGTATTAGATACCGGTTCATGTTCTCACATTTGCAATTCTATGAAGGGGCTGAGAAATAGCAAAGTTTTGAAGACAGGTGACCATACTCTCCGCGTTAGAAATGGTTCCAATGTACATACAGTCGCAGTGGGAGAGTATCACTTGGGGTTTCCATCTGGGTGTATATTGGTTTTGAACCCATGTTATTTTGTACCAAGTATGCTATGTAATATAATATATGTTTCTTTGTTAGATAATGAAGGATATAATTTTGTATTGCAGAACAATGTTATGAACATTCACCTGAATCAAATGTTGGTTGGGTATGGTACACTTAATAACGGGATATACGTCCTAAATCAACACACAGTTTTCAGTATACAACACACTAATAAAAGAAAACTTTCAGAATTAAATGAAGCTTTTCTTTGGCACTGTAGACTTGGTCATATTAACGAAACAAGACTAAACAAGTTACACAAAAATGGATATTTAAACTCTTTTGAATATAAATCTTATGCGACTTGCCAGTCTTGTATCAAGGGTAAAATGACCAAAACTCCGTTTACCGAACACGGAGAAAGAGCTACCGAGCTCCTAGGACTGATACATAGTGATGTATGTGGGCCAATGTCTACACAGGATAGAGGCGGTTTTTCATACTTCATTAAGTTCACTGACGATTTCTCAAGATTCGGTCATGTATTTTTATTAAAGCACAAGTCCGAAGCTTTCGAGAAATTCATTGAATATAAACAAGAAGTAGAAAAACAAATCGGCTTGAGTATCAAGATGCTTCGATCAAATCGAGGTGGGGAGTACCTCAGTACAGAATTTGCAAACTTCCTAAAAGAGAATGGGATTCTCTCTCAACTCACTCCTCCTTACACACCACAGCACAACGGTGTGTCTGAACGACGGAATAGGACCCTATTAGATATGGTCCGTTCCATGATGAGTGATGCTGAGTTACCTGTCTCATTTTGGGGGCATGCACTGGAAACTGCAGCGTTTCTTTTGAACAGGGTTCCAACCAAAACCGTGTCTACCACGCCATATGAGATATGGCATGGGAAGAGACCATCTCTTAAGAGAATTAAGATTTGGGGTTGCTCGGCCTATGTTAAAAAGCAGAATCCGGACAAACTCGAGACACGGTCAGTCATGTGTAACTTTATGGGATATCCAAAGAACTCATATGGATATCTATTCTACCACAAGGAGGAACAAAAGGTGTTTGTTTCTCAGCATGCCACATTCTTGGAAAAAGAGTATTTCACAGATAAAGATGATGGCAATGTGGTGGATCTAGAAGAGGTTCTAGAGACACAAACTACAAATGACGACTTGGTTGAACCGGCTGTTGCAATAGAAACTGAGGAACCTCGGCCACTCTGTAGGTCTGGTAGGACTTCTCGCCCACCGGAGAGGTACTAAGGTTTCCTCATTGATGGTGACAGAGAAGACTGCATCATAGAGGATGATGATCCTACCAGTTTTCAGCAAGCTATCACGAGTGGTGACTCTGTGAAGTGGCTGGATGCCATGAGATCCGAAATGGAGTCTATGTACACCAACAAAGTTTGGACTTTGGACGTTGTACCCCCTGGGGTAAAACCTGTGGGATGCAAATGGATCTTTAAAAGAAAGATTGGTGTAGGTGGGCAGGTAGAGACATACAAGGAAAGACTTGTGGCGAAGGGTTTTCGTCAAAGACCAGGTTTGGACTATGACGAGACTTTTTCGCCCGTAGCCATGCTTAAATCCATTCGGATCCTACTTGCTATTGCTGCTCACTATGACTATGAAATCTGGCAGATGGACGTTAAAACGGCATTTCTAAATGGAGATTTAGAAGAATGCGTTTATATGGATCAGCCAGAGGGCTTCATTGACAGTGGGAGCAGCGGGAAAGCATGTAGATTGCTTAAATCCATATATGGGTTAAAGCAGGCATCACGGAGTTGGAACATCTGTTTCGATGATGTCATCAAAGAGTTTGATTTCATCAAAAATCCAGATGAACATTGTGTTTATAAGAAGGCTGTAGGGAGAGCTGTCACATTCCTCATATTTTACGTAGACGACATTCTTCTGATAGGAAATGATATTCTTATGCTACAGTCGGTCAAATCTTTCTTATCACTAAGGTTCTCCATGAAGGACTTGGGTGATGCCACATACATCCTGGGCATAAGGATTTATAGGGATAGATCCAAAAAGTTATTGGGATTGTCCCAAACCTGGTACATCAACACCATCCTAAAAAGGTTTAGTATGGAAGACTCCAAGCGGGGTGCCTTACCCGCTTGCCATGGAGTCACTCTCTCCAAGGATTCTTGTCCAAAGACCGATGAAGAGAGAGCTGGCATGAGCATTATACCCTATGCTTCGGCAGTAGGATCTATAATGTATGTGATGTTATGTACACGCCCAGATGTAGCTTATGCACATAGTGTTGTAAGCAGGTATCAATCCAACCCAGGGAAGAATCACTGGATAGCTGTGAAGAACATTCTTAAGTACTTGCGAAGGACTAAAGAATTGTTCTTGGTGTTTGGTAATGGAGATCTCCAAATGGAGGCCTTTACCGATTCGAGCTTCCAGAGCGATAAGGATGACAGCAAATCTATCTCTGGGTTTGTATTTACCCTCAACGGAGGGGCGGTAAGTTGGAAGAGTTCCAAACAGGATACCGTTGCAGACTCTACGATGGAAGCTGAGTACATTGCTGCAAATGATGCCGCCAAGGAAGCCGTCTGGATGAGGAAGTTCATCTCGGAGCTAGGAGTAGTTCCAACCATTATTGATCCAATACCATTGTATTGTGATAATAATGGGGCTATGGCGTTAGCCAAGGAGCCCAGGTCCCATCAGCGGTCTAGACACATCCCGGGGCGCTTTCATTTGATCCGGGAGATTGTAGATCGCCGCGAGATCGAGATTAAGAGAGTAGACACAAAGAATAACGCCGCGGATCCACTCACCAAGGCCCTCCCTCAGCCGCAGCATGAGCGACTTTTTGAGATATTGGGTATGAGATACGCCAATAACTAGCCTTAGTGCAAGTGGGAGATTGTTGGATATATGTATGCCCTAGAGGCCATTATGTGATAGTGGATGTATTTATACATGTATATATATATATATATATATATATATATATATATATATTCAGTGTACATTCTTGCTCGACATGATAGTATGCTATCAGGTTTTTCTTTATCTGACATGTTGATTTGATCATGCTTTTATTCATTCATACATGTTGATAAAGCCCTGAGGATATTGGCTTGACTGCAGTGTTTATGATAGAGATCATACTAGTGGGACATCTATAGTTTATAAGCATATCCTGAAATGTCTCTAGTCTTAGGTGTACGAGACGGGGCATCGATATATTAGAGTAGACTAGCGTACATGATACTAGACCCATATGATGGGCGATGGATGTTCCCATATTCATCGATGTTTGACATCAAGATCATATACGGGTGCTCAGTGGTGACTGGGTACACTGGACGGACTCACCGAGAACTCCTATATGGAATTATATCTATCGTCGGATAGCAGTTCTCAAGTGACACTGGTACAGGTTAGTCTGTAGAACCGAGATCGTCATAGAGTCTTGTGTGCTCTACTACTGTACTTTGATTACCACCCTACCACGGCTCTACTGAGTCGTGCAAACAGGTGGCCGTTGGGTACAGTCCCGAGACACACGAAGGCGATGAGCGATAGGAGGGGTTTCGTTTCTCCCGGTATTGGGAGTTGATGCTGTGCTGTGCTCGACTAGTTATATCAGTAAGTCCCTGGCCAGGGCTGCTGAGATTTACTGATAAATGTTATCAGTAGTTTCTCGATCTGTTATAGACCATTCACCGGCACGACTTATTGAGTTATTGGGGTCGACGTGACTATCCCTAGGCTCGATATGCATCATATCTGACGAAGAGACCGGACTGTACGGTAGTGTTGTCGGTTGGCTCGACGGGAGTTGTAGCAGGTTCGCTTATTTTCTTCTGATCGCTCAATACCCGGGTGGCCGTTACGTTTAGCTGACCGCTTGCGGCTTGGGGGTGTTTGATATGATCATCACCCACTGCCGGCGTATTGACGAGTCTTAGAGTCCCACAAAGGAGTTACTTAGTCCAGGCGAAATGTTGTGGTGCGCGTATGCGATATGAGCATGGACCCGGTTAAAATACGCGTATGAGATACCGTATATTAATCGGGCGGCTTGCTTTTGGTTAGGTCGTATGTGATATGGCCAGATTGATAAATCAAGTGTTGATTTATCATTTAACCATTAGCTTCTCACTAGAAATCCTTTCTTGTTCTTTTTGGATGTATGCATGCATGTATGCATTCATTCTTATTCATGCACATATGGATGTGCATGCACACATGCATACATACATCATTCTATCATGGTTGTTTATACATAGAAAATGGTGGCAATATAAGACTCACACCTTGGTTATTTATATGGATAATTATTTCTATTTGTGTTAAAACAAAATGAAAAAGGAAAGGATAATTCATGGTTTGTTTCTACACTCTTCTTTGACCTAACCATGCTCACCTACTTTTAAGCATAGATTAAACTTTCCTTTTATGTTTTAACTCAAATTAAATAATATCTTTATCATTTAACCATGGTTTGAGATGAGAAGAGGAATATATATATACATATATTTTCTATTTTTCTTTCATGAGATTATCTTTTCTCTTCTTCTTAAAAAAGCCATCATCTTCTTCAACCTTGCTCTTTTGCTCTCTAGATCTTTCAAGTGAGCAAAATACTCAACAGGATAGGATTTTGAAGTGAGAAGAAGAACCACAACACCATTCTACACAAGTCTTGCCCACATGTTTAGAGTGTTAGCTTCATTTCATTCTCTTGATAAAGTGAAGTTGCAAGCTTGGACAAAGGAGCTTCGGGTGGATCGTCGTGGACATTAGAAGACCTCAATCAAACCTTTTTTTCAACCCTCAAGTGGCCAAGGAGTCTAGCGTAGGGAGCTACAAAGGTTGTCTCTCAAAACCCTAGTCTTTGTTACTTGTTAAGTTATGAAACCCTAATTTTCTAGGATAGATCCTTTGTATGCTTACTTAGCACCATAAAAATCTAATCTTTGGTACATGTGATGCTTCCAAACCTTTCATAGGGTGCTAGGTAAACCTAACAATGCGCATATCTGGCAAGTTTCGGTTTCTTTAGAAACTCCCGATGTGTGTTTTTACCCCTAGCGGTTTATGATCTTGACTAGGTCAACAAACCATAATCCGCAAGTCAAGTTCAACCCGTCACTGTTCTGGACTGCATTAAACCCACCCATACGTGCCCTTGACTAGGTCAACAAGGCAGCACGACTGTCTTAACCAATCCCATTTATGCAACAAACAAGTACCACTTAGCTACCGAACACCACGTCTTGACTAGGTCAACAAACGCAGCACGAATACTAAATAATACCCCTAGGAAATGACGGAGGGCTACGGCTGGTTTTTGGCGAAAAACCTTTAACGTAATGAACCTGATATCGTTGAAGGAACTGCATAGCTTTTTATAAAATATAGTGACGAAAACCCTTTGCTAAAGAGGTCACTCCCGGTGAAGGGATCTCGGCTCTTTCCCCGTGGAATGAGGTGCAGGATATTCCAACTGAATACCACGATGCAAAGCAAAAGGCAATCGGCTATAGTGAAGTTATTGCCCTGACGCAAACTTCTGTCCAAGGGGTCACTCTCGGTGAAGGGATTTCGGCCCTTGCCTCGTCGACTGAGATGCTGGATATTCATAACCGAATACGACTGTGCAAAACAAAAGAAAATGTCCTTGCAATAACAGCTTTTTGAAAAAATGTTCCAACAACATCAGAATAGGTTTGTTTAGCTTGCATTGATCCGAATCAACGCAGTCTCATTAATTGATCACACCAATAAAGAACGAAAATAATGATGTACGTATATGCCATCCGCATTCGCCACTGGGTCCCGTCATCACCCGTTAGGCTACTTAAATAACGACAGAGCGGGGGCTGGACTAGCGCGGATGCAAAATATATACAACTTCTACTAGTATATATATCAATATATAATATTCGCTCAAGGCGTGATAAAATGCAACATCACAGAAATGAAATAAGCATCACAGAACAATACAGATATCTGGGATCCCCGGATTTCATAGAGCCGCTACTGAAACCCGACGTTCCCCTGGTCGTGTGGATAGCCTGTGCAATGAAATCCTAGACCCCTACGGGCGCGGCAAGTTACCCGCCAAAACCTGAAGCGATGCAGCCACCTTCAACAACGTGAATGGACCACCCAGCACTTTACGGAATCCGGTAACTCGGGCACCCCTCCTGGGTCAACCTGTACCCCTTATGAGTGCGGCGAATAACCCGCCAATTCTAGAGTGAAGCCCCTTCCGTCTCAAAACCATGAGATGCGGGCCCGTTGCCTTCTAGAACCCGGCTATCCGTTCACCCCACCGCGGGGTAATCCTAGTACAGAAAGTAAAATATACACAACGGGTACATCGACCTCAGCCCGGTCGTGCCCCAAAAGAATAATATACAAACAGGCAGTGACGGCAGTCCACATGTCGGACGCTCGCCCCGCAATATCAAATGTACATATAAAACGAAACTATACTAACATTGCATCCAGGCTATCCTCCACGACCAATCCGCAACATCACAGCACAACACAGAACATCAACGTGAATGTCAGGTTCGCAAATCCGTCTAAAAGGGCTATAGCAGTTAAACAGGATTTACCGATCAAATGACATTCACGGTCGCAGATATAATGTAAATACTGTGAACTAACATGTTTAAACTTTTCGATCGATCAAATTTACCCGAGTGGACCCCAAGCACTACTGTAGCACTCAAAGAAATTCTGGGCCCAAAAAGAATATTCCAAAAACCCCATTTTCTACTCAGAAGCCCACTGTAAAAATTTGGTCCAATGAACAGTAAAAACGACAGCGGAACCGCGGCTAAAATGGGGTTTAGGCCGCGGTTCCGCGGCGTTCCTAAGGAATCAAGTCACCAAATTTCTGCAGTGACCTTACAAAACCCTGCATGATTTTCTGCAGTACACCAAATAATTTTATGACCACAGAAAAATTTCGACAGAAACTGTAATTTAGAAATCGGGTTTTCGGAAAATCCATTCGATCGAACTTGTAAACACGTTAGAGCAAGCTAGACTAGGTTAATGGCGTGGCTCTGATACCATGTAGGACTATGGTAGCGTCCCGGCCGTCTTTCCGAGGCCAAAATGCGGAAACAAAAATTTTCTTAACTTTAAACCGGCACTACCGCATCCTAAAAACCCGGATCGAACCATTAACCTATAGCTAGCAAACAAGAGATGGGAAGAAAGCTATACCGAGTGATCCGTGTCCGTCGGTCTTCGCCTCCACTCCGATCTCCTTGCGGAATTTCCGGTCGTCGCCTCTTCGTCGAAACGGGCACCACATCGCCGGGTTCTTTTACGGGCTCCCACCTCTGGACCGAGGCAACTCGGGCACGAAGTTGGCGAGTCGACGTGCCTAAGATTTGCTGCAGAATAGTGTAGAAAGGTTTGCCTCTATGGGGTGATTGAAGTTGCCTTAAAGGATGGAGGTGAGGAAAGAACTTTTGGAGAAGGATGGTGTATGTTTTGCAAGCATGAAAATGAAAGATGTATATTTCCCACATGAAAAATGAACTCTCTCTCTCACTCAAAAGAGGCCGGCCCCTATAAGAAAGGGGAGTGGGAAAAAATCCATGAAGGGAGGTGAGTGTAGGAATCAAAAGAGGCGACTACATCCAAAAGCAAGTCTCACTTCAAAGATCCAAATCAACTCTCATCACAATCTCATCACATTAAATGCAAAACCATGATTAAAGAAAAAGCAAAGATGCTTTGAATTATCATGATAAGCCAAATGCCACATACAACCCTCCACTTAGCTAATTTGCAAACTTGCAAATTAGCCCCTCCATCGGAAAAATCCGGCCGTGAAGGAACAAAGAAAAACTGGCCGGAACGGAATGCAAACTGGAAACTTCAGAAAACTAATCCCGTAATAAATTACAGGAAAACCCCGTGACTGCATATACATGCCCGCATTTGTATTCCCACTGAATACAAATGCAAAGAGACAAAATCTACACCGTACAATACTAGGATCCGGCTTAAACCAAATCCCGCTAGTATTATCCGTTCGATCATGATCCGTGCAATACCGCACGTATATGATCGAACCCTGCCATATCTCCATACGGCCTCTACAGCATTTCGCCCGAAACTTGAGAAACTGGTCTGTGGGGGACTCTAATGACTCGTCAATACTTTGGTTGTGGATTTAACCACTAGCACGTCAGAGGTATTAGCCTATACGTAACGGGCTACCAGGTATTGACCAAAAGGGACGTCGATGAGCGAACTCATCCTGACACCCTACTGAGCCTGTCAGTGACAATATCCGTACAGTCCGGTCCGTTCGTCTATGAGTATCGCATGGCGGGCCTAGGGGGTTGGTAAAAGTCAGACCCCCAAAAGCGGTACAAGTCGTGTCGGAGTGTATCCCAGAACACCTTGAGATACTACAGGAATACCTACCAGTAAATCTCATGCCTCGGCCGAGGGCTTTGTGTAATGGCTCTCCTAGACACAGCGTGACCTCACCCCCAATACCGGGAGAGACGAACCCCTGCAGATCCGCTCACCGCCTCCATGTGGCTCGGGACTGTACCCAACTAAAACCTGTTTGCACGACTCCTTTGAGCCGTGGTAGGGTAGTAATCAAAGTACAGTAGGAACTCACACGAGACAAATGACGATCCCAGGTCGATGAACTAACCTGTACATATGTCACCAGGGAACTGCTATCTGACGTCAGGTATAATACTAACTAGCATGTTCCTAGCGAGTCCTGTCCGGTGTACTCATAACCCAATGAGCACCTGTATACATCTTAGGTGAACCAACTGACACCAGTGGCTTGTGAGACTGGCTACCGCCCCTCGTCGGGGTCTCGACTGTATACACTAGTCTACTCTGGAGTATCGATGCCCTATCTCGAAACTCCCACGACTAGGGACCATTTAAGGATGTGCTTATAGACTACCAGCTCCTAGGTATATGATCACCCTCATACTGCTGGCAGTTAAGCAAGAATCCTAGGGGCTCTATCAACGTGTAATAGCGACCTGTCAGGTCACCTAAAGCAGTACACGATGATAAAGATAAACCAGATAGCATACTATCATCTTGAGTAAGACTGTCCTACTGGGATAGGTCCTCCCTCAATCATTGCAATCACGTGGCTGTGATCCAATAATTGACTCTGAGGGCACTACCTCCAACTAGATGTATACAGGTGCTCATTGGGTTAGGAGTACTGATCGCACGCTTTTGGTGTTTCGGATGTTCAAAGTTCTAAAGTATAACCGCGATCAGGACGGTGTCGCTATGCAGCTAGCCGGTTGAGCACGGGTCGAACCACAGGGAGATGGTTGTATGTCCGTTCGAGTTTTAGACGAGTCAATAAAGAATTTGTATGTGTTTGTTCAAACTAACCTATGTGTTTTATATGCAAGTATGAAGTTGTTAAGAAAAAGATACGAAATTGTAAGCTAACGAAATCCGTACTCAAAACCTTTGAACCGAGTCTTGACCAATTGAAGCTAGACCAATCGGCAACAACGTGGATTAGGGGATTTAAGCACGGTATTCGTGGAATCCGGCTTATTTACCCTTGTCCTTCCGTTCTTGTCTGTTGCTTTCGCCTCCGGACAAACCGAACACAACCGGTCGCGGTTAGGAATCACCGTTACCTTGGTAGGGTAGGGTGCCTAACGGAGCGCTTGCGTAACGTTTAGGCGGAGTTCAATGGAAAATAACGGGAAAAGGAAATGAGCAAAGAAACATTAACTTACAATACCGTAGTTATTCTTAACAACGATAATTACAATCATTCACAAAAAGAACCAAAAAGAGAGAACAAAAAGAATAAAGAAAAGAAAAGATTACAAGTAAGTAAGGGCATGGAATTTAAAGTGCAGGAAAGAAAAGCAAGGTAATAAAAAGCATGAAAGAAATAAGCAATAAACAGAACTAGAACCTAGAACTCAAGACAAGCATGGGATCAATAGCCAACCCTTAAACTTGCAAGCTCAATCAAGAGGTTGCAAGATCAAGAGAAGGGTAAAGAACTCATGTGAAATGAAGCACTAATTTCATAAGAAGATACAACCCTTGAGATCAATAACAAACCCTTAAACTTTCAAGCTCAATGAAGAGGTTGAAAGATCAAGAGAAAGCAAGAATCTCAAGGGGAAGCTAAACAAACAAGAATGATACAAAAACTCTCATCTTCATTTAACATCCACTCAATGCTCTCACTACATTTTCATGGAGGAAAGATGAAGAAGAAGAAGAAGAAGAACAAAACTACACTAAAAGAGGCTAAAGAAATTCCCCCCTTGGTTTGGCTCAGTTCTCGGGTATTTATAGGAGGGGAACTGGAAACCTAGGGCAAGAATCTGCCCCTACAAGAAAAGACCAACATGCCCCTGAAAAACGACAACGAGAGGAGACTAAATGGCCGCGGTTCCGCGGCCTAAGCGTGCTTATGCTGCGGAACCGCGGCCGTTTAGTGGAGTTAGGCCATGAAATTTGGTGGTTTTCCCTAGTTTTTAGTACTCTTCAGTGTGGTATATGACTTTTTCTCAGAAACTCTTCCCATTTCTTCCAGAATTTCAGTAGATCAAAAGGTGATGTGATGTGGATCTTTTGCCAAGATTTCCTCGAGCTCCGCGTAGATATGTTGGATCTTGTGTTGACATTGAGCTTTGTGCACGAAAATGACATCGATTTGCCATTTTGTCCCTTAAACTGGTGTGTGGCAATATACGAATAGAGAGCGGAGACCCGTGTTTTATCTGTTGTTGGCAGTAATCCGGAATTTGACGTACTTTTCTATGAATTTCACTATCTAGAGCTGAGAACCAGTATCCTGTAAATATGTAGCAAACACTGATTAAAAGCACCTACCTATAAACACACGAGCATAAGAATGGGCGGTATAAAATGCAATATTCTGATATGAACAAATACCCCCAAACTTAACTTTTGCTCGTCCCGAGCAAAACCAATTATTCACAAAATAAAATCCTAACCGCACTTTCGTAGGGAACGCGATTGCACTGAGCACGTGCAACAAGCCGTTAAACCTCTAGGTGTCCCTAGTAGGAGGAGTGTTGTCTCCTGAGGGTTTTTAGCGGATTACACCCACAAAATCCCGTCAAACTAGTGTCATAAGTTAACATCGACTCTACTCCTACAGTTTAGTATTTACGTTAGAAACTCTATCATCCTAATTTAGAAATATCCAACCCTTATTTTTCACACCTCCTATCTATTTAACCTTGGTTCTCCTGAGTTTTCCTTCTAAAGTGCGGCCTCAAATCAGGGATTTTTATCAACTTTACAGAAAACACAAGTCTTATTCTTTATTTCTATCTTTTATCCAAACATCGATTGTATACCCTTACGTGTATGTATATTTGCACCCCTACACTCAAGAATTCAATTCAAGCTATAATACCCTTGCCCTAATACCTAATACTACTTCTTTTCATTAAGGATGGACGGATTTGCTCACACACCATTCATGCGACTATTAATGCTTCTTGAGGCACTAACGACCGATTACTGAATGTGTGAACTTTAAAGCGTAAATAGCAGTTTCCAGGTCTTGACTTTATTCTATTTTTTCTTTTTATTTTTCTTTTTCTTTTTCTTTTTCAAGACCGGATATATTTTTCAACATGCTCTTTTGGTGTTTAGCTTTAAATACCGTTTTTTCTTTCATACTAGGCTTTCAGGCAAGAGTATTTCTAGGTATCCTCTACTATCCCAAGTTTCAAGGTGCGTGTAAGTGCAGTTTGTAGGGTATATAATTTCTAAATTTGAACTCGAGAAAAGAAACTATTTTTCAGACTTATCCTCCAGTAAAGCTTCAATACTTTCCCTTCATCCTGACTTAACTCAAGAACTGAACTCAAAAAACTATAAGGACGTATACTTACCAAAGTTAGACAGAATGAGGGTTATTTTAAGGATTTTCAATTCCTAAGTCTAGAATTTAGTTATTTCTGACATATCAACTAAACTTTCAGAATAAAAATCTAAGTTACCCTATTAGCTAACTTGACGACAAAGTTTTTATAATTTTTGGAAAATTTTCGATTTTTGTGGGATTTTTAATAAGGTATGTAAATGAAAAATATACAAATGAATGCGAAGGAAGAAGCTTACCGAGCACACCCCCAAACTTAAACTTGACAGTGCCCTCAAACTTGTATATTTTTCTGATATGAACAAATAATTGGTTTGGGTGCATTGGCCCCATTTGATTGGAAGATATTCTGCGTGTTCAAGTTTAGTTAATTACCGCAATCAAAACGGTTTCGTTTATAGCTAGCCGGTTGAGTACGGGTCGTCCGCAGGGAGATGGGAATCTTTTTCTATGTGCTTTAACGAGTTAAGTCCGAAAGTCCAGATTTGTTTGTGATTATCTAAGTGTTAGAATGATATGTAAAGAGAGCTTGTTAGGGTTAGGATTAGGTTAGTTTGAGTTAGGAGTCGCTCACTTCTTTCGTTGCCACTCTTAATATCGGTGTTACGGTAATCGGCAACAACGGGGATTAGCACGACTAGGAAGGAACTTGCGAGTATAAGCTAGGCTTTCCAACGCTTAAGTCCTTCCTTTTGGTGCTTGTCCGTCCGTTCTTGGCTCTTAGCCATAACCTCCGGTTAATTCAACCACAACCGGTCTCACTACGGAATCACCACTATCATGTAGGAGAGGGTGCCGTAAGGAGCGGATTGTGGTTCAATTAACGGGAGTCGATTTAAGATGTTGGGTAAGGAAAGAGTGAGAGATATTTCCTTCTCTCAAACTTCCCTTATCCTACCCTAACAAGTATGGAAACTACTCACACATCATAATGAAAAGAAAATAAAACAAAAGAGGAAGATAGAAAGAAAGAGATTAGAAGATAACAACTAGCTATTTGCGACCTCACCTTGGCAAGGATCAAGCGTAAGCATCATGGTTGTTTAAGGATAAAGGAAAAGAGAAAAGAAAGAAACAACAAGAAATAACAACAACTAAGTTAACAAATGAAAATTACAAGCATTTAACATAAGAGCAAGACAAGTATGATAATAAAATGAACTTATTTATTCATCATTCTTCACTCACAAAAGCTCACTACAAGTTTTTCAATGGAGAAGAGATGAGAAGAGGAAGAAGAACAAGTATTCTAAAACCTAGAAAATACAAGATTATGCACCCTTTGCTTTGGCAAGTTCTGGACTATTTATAGGCAGGGAGATGGAAATCTAAGGCAAAATTCTGATCCTTCATGAAATGACAAAACTGCCCCTAAAACCCTACCCACTGCCGACACCGTACGGCCGCGGTTTCGCGGCCTAAGCATGCTTAGGCCGCGGTTCCGCGTCCATAGTAGGCAGTTGGGCCTTCAAATTTGGTGGCTTTCTTTGGTCAGCTGTGATCTTTATTCTGGTATATGATTTTTCTCATAATTTCTTCACGATTTTTCCAGAATTTCTGTTGATCAAAAGATGATTTGATGTGGATCTTTTTGTCATGATTTCCTCGAGCTCCGTGTAGATTTCTTGGATCTTGTTTTGCCATTGAGCCTTGTGCATGAAAATGACATCGATTTGCCATTTTGCCTCTTAAACTGGTGTGTGGCAACAGACGGATAAAGAGCGGAGATCCGTGTTTTATCTGTGGTTGGCAGGAACCCGGATTTTGTCGTGTTTTTCCATGAATTTCATTGTTAAGAGCCGAGAACCTGTATCCTGTAATTGACTAGCAAACACGGCTCAAGAGTACCTACCGATAAGCAATATGATAAAAATTGGGCGGTATAAAAATGCAATAATCTGATATGAACAAGTACACCGGACAGGACTCGCCGGGAACATGCTAGTTGGTATTATACCTAACGTCAGATAGAAGTTCCTTGGTGACATGTGTACAGGTTAGTTCATCGACCTAAGATCGTCATTTGTCTCGTGTGAGTTCCTACTGTACTTTGATTACTACCCTACCCCGGCTCAAAGGAGTCGTGCAAACTGGTTTTAGTTGGGTACAGTCCCGAGCCACATGGAGGCAGTGAGTGGATCTGCAGGGGTTCGTCTCTCCCGGTATTGAGGGTAAGATCGCGCTGTGTCTAGGAGAGCCATTACACGAAGTCCTTGGCAAGGCAGGAGATTTACTGGTAGGTCTTCCAGTAGTATCTCAGGGTGTTCTGGGCTACACTCCGACACGACTTGTACCGCTTTTGGGCGTCTGACTTTTACCAACCCCCTAGGCTCGCCATGCGATGCTCATAGAAAAACGGACCGGACTGTACGGATATTGTCACTGAAAGGCTCAGTAGGGTGTCAGGATGAGTTCGCTCATCGACCTCCCTTTTGGTCAATACCTGGTAGCTCGTTACGTACGGCTAATACCTCTGACGTGCTAGTGGTTAAATCCACAGCCAAAGTATTGACGAGTCTTTAGAGTCCCCCACAGACAGTTTCTCAAGTTTCGGGCGAAACGCGGTAGAGGCCGTATGGATATATGGCAGGGTTCGATCATATACGTGCGGTATTGCACCGATCATGATCGGACGGATAATACTAGCGGGCTTTGGTTTAAGCCGGATCCTAGTATTGTACAGTGTAGATTTTGTCTCATTGCATTTGCATTCGGTCGGAATACAGATGCGGGTATGTATATACAGTCGCGGGGTTATCCAGTAATTTGTTACCGGATCACTTTTTGAAGTTGCCAGTTTGCATTCCGTTTCGGCCATTTTTCCTTTGTTCATTCTTGGCTGAAATTCCTTTGATGGGAGGGGCTTATTTGCAAATGTGTAAATTAGCAAAGTGGAGGGTGTTTTTTGTAAGTGGTTGCTTCATGATGGTTCTAGATTGACTTTGACTTCCATTTGCATCATTACTTGCTTTATGTGAATGGATTGATGAGGAGGAGACTTTGTAGTGATCATTATTTCTCATCATCACTCATTATTCTCTCTTGCATTATTTTGACCTCCTTCCTCTCTCATATCATGGCCGGCCATTACTTGGAGAGCTCCATTCATTGGGTGGAAAATGATTCATCTCATTTTTGAACCAAAAACTCTTTAGTTCATCTCAAAAGTTTTTTTTCCTCCACCTCCATCCAAATGACAACTTCCATTAACCCCTTGAGACAAAGATTACTACACTTAGTCTACAACAATCTTGGACACGTCGGCTTGCCAACTTCATGTCCGAGTTTCCTCGGTCCAGAGGTGGGAGCCCGTAAAAAGACTTCTCGATGTGGTGCCCTTTTCGACGAGGAGAACAAGACAGGAGATGCCGCGAAGAGCTTGGGAAGGTGGCCGAAGACCGAAGGACACGGATTGCTCGGTATAGCTCTCTACCCTTTCTACAGTTAGCTAGTAATAGGTTAATGGTCTGATCCAGATTTATAGTCCGCGGTAGCGCCGGTTTCTAGTTAAAGAAAAGTTTTTGTTTTTCGCGTTTTGGCCTCGGACAGACGGCCGGGGCGTTACCGTAGACTAACATGTATTGTTTAGTATTCGTGCTGCGTTTGTCGACCTTTGCCGAGGTGTAGTGTTCGGTAGCTAATTAGTGCTTTTCTTCCGCATGATGATGCGATTGGTTAGGGCAGTCGTACGACTTTGTTGATCTTGTAAAGGGTCGTGCGGGTGGGTTTAAGTCAGTCACGAAATGACGGGTTGAACTTGACTTGCGGTTTATATTTGTTGACCTGGTCAAGGTCATAAGCTGCATGGGGTAAAAGCAATTATCGGGAATTTCAAGTGTTGAAATCTGCAATGAGATTGCATACCTTCTATGTGATAGTGGGATCCCTATATTCACTGCGGGTAAGCGTTACTCCTGGGAGAGTTTTCCGCTTTACAATTAGCTAATCCAATAGGTGTCTAAGAAAGGTGTTAACGGGGTTATGCCCCTGCAGAAATGAGGTTTTTTAATTAGTTCCATATGAAAGCACGGGGAGACTCCCTCGGAGTACAAACACCGGCATGGCTGAACGATTAGCGAACTTGTAGGGATGTAGGGAGTAATTAATCCCGACTAATCTTACCTTTTAGGGTTTGAAGGAAAATTTGATAAAAACAGTGGGAGTCATCCTGATTAGATAAGAGAATAACTAATCTAATCTTGCAAGAGCACACGCTAAAGTATTTTCTTCTCTTTCTCTCTCCAAGAAGCGACCATGTCACGTCTTAATCAAGATAATAACATGGATGTATTGACCGAACCCGCTTATTATACTGGGTTGGAGAACCTTAGTTCCGCTCTATCTTATGACAACTGTCATACGTCTGGGCAAAAGATAGGGGAATATAAGGATTTCCACGCAACCCTAATAAAGAAAGAGCATTATGATGCATTTTCTTTAAGTGTGTTAGTTATTGAGAACTGTTTCTCAGTCTGCTCTACGTCCTGGGTATTAAATACCATATCAGAATCCCACATTTGTAATCTGTTACAAGAGTTAAAGAAAAATAGAGAACTGGGAAAGGGTGATATGTCTCTCAGAGTAGACAATGGAGCAATTGTTGCTGCCGAAGCTGTCGACGAATATCGCCTAGTATTAGCAACTGGTAATACATTGATTTTGATTGAAATATAATATCCGATTTTTTATTAGATAAAGAAGGATATAACTTTGCATTAGAGAAAAATGTTATGAACATTTTACTAAATCAAGTATTGATTAGGTTTGGTACGTTGTGTAATGGTTTATACATTTTAAATCAAAATACAGTTCTAAATATACAAAACACTCACAAGAGGAAAAGTTCATAAATGAACATAGCCTTCTTGTGGCACTGTAGACTTGGTCATATCAATGCAACCAGACTAGCTAAGTTACATAAAGATGTATATTTGGAACCGTTCGAATTTACATCTTATGAAACTTGTCAGTCCTGTCTCAAAGGAAAGATGACCAAAACTTCATTTACGGGACACAGAGAATTCTTGGGACTAGTACATAGTGATGTATATGGTCCTATGTTTACACATGCCAGAAAATGGTTCCTAGTACTTCATTACATTCACCGATGATTTATCAAGATTCGGACATGTGTTTCTATTGAAACAAAAATCTGAAGCTTTTGAGAAATTCAAGGAATATAAGTGCGAAGTAGAGAACCAACCAGGGAAAAGTATCAAAATCCTTCGATCAGATCGAGAAGGGGAATACTTGAGCACGAAATTCCAAGATTATCTAAATGAGAATGGGATTCTCTCTCAGCTTACTCCTCCATATACACCACAGCACAACGGTGTATCAGAGTGGAGTAATTACACCCTATTAGATATGGTGCGCTCTATGATGAGTATTGCTGAGTTACCTATTCCCTTCTGGGGATTTGCGCTGGAAACAAATGCTTATATAATGAATAGGGTTCTTACTAAGTCTGTGTCTACCACTCCATATGGGATATGGGAGGGGAAGAGACCATGTCTTAATTTCATTAAGATATGGGGTTGCCCGACTTATGTTAAAAAGCAAAATCCAGACAAACTCGAGGCAAGGTCTGTTTTATGTAAGTTTGTTGGATACCCCAAACATTCGTGAGGGTATATCTTCTACCACACCGAGGAACAAAAGGTATTTGTTGCTCAGCACGCTACTTTTTTGAAAAAGGAATTTCTTGCAAAAGAAATTAGTTGGAGCACGGTAGAGCTGGAAGAAGTTCCAGATACACAAACTACAACTGATAATTTGGTAGAACCGGAGGAATCAATAGTCCCCGACGAACCTCAGCCACTTCGTAGATCTAGTAGGGTTTCTCACCTACCTGAAAGATACTACGGTTTCCTCATAGACGGTGGGAGCGATGATTGCATCATGGAAGATGATGACCCAACTAGTTTTCAGTAGGCAATCACTGTTAGTTATATGTATGCCCTAGAGGCCATTATTATACATGTGATGTATATTATAGTGGATTCTTTGACATATATAGGAAGGACTTTCTTGCTTGACATGATAGTATGCTATCCGGTTGCTCTTTATCTTAACATGTACACTTATTGTCTTTCTATTACATGTTGATAAAGCCCTTAAGATGAGTTCTTGACTACCAGGATTATGATGCAGATCATACTAGTGGGGCAGAGGTAGTGGTAAGTACATCCTTCAAATGTTCCTAGTCGTAGGAGTATCGAGACAGGGTATCGATATTCCAGAGTAGACTAACGTATATGCTTCTCGACCCATATGATGGGCGATGGATGATCCCATATCCATTTGTGTTTGACATCAGAGATGGTATACGGGTGCTCAGTAGAGACTGGGTACACTGAACGGACTCGCCGAGAACTCCTAGATGGTATTATACCTATCGTCAGATAGCAGTTCTCTGGTGACACTAGTACAGGTTAGTCTGTCGACCCGAGATCGTCATAGAGTCTTGTGTGATTCCCACTATGCTTTGATTTCCACCTTACCACATTCAAGAGATCATGCAAAACGGTGGTTTTTGGGTATAATCCCGAGTCACATGGAGGTAATGAGCGATAGGAGGGGATTTCATCTCTCTCGGTATTGGCCGTTGATGTTGCGCTATGCTCGATTGGTTATAACAGGAAATCCCTGGCCAGGGTTGCTAAGATTTACTGGTAATTGTTATTAGTAGTTTCTCGAACCGTTATGTCCTCACATCGGCATGACTTATCAGGCTATTAGGGGTCTAACGTTATACCACCCCCATGCTGTGATATGCGACATATCAGACGAAGAGATCGGACTGTACGGTAGTGTTACTTATTGGATTCGCAGGAGTATAAGCAGGCTTGCTTGTTGATCTTCTGATCGCACAATACCCGGGTGTCCGTTACGTTTAGCAGACCGCTTGCGGCTTGTGGGTGACTGATATGATCACCACCTACTGCTGGAGTATTGACGAGTCTTTAAATTCCTACACAGAGGTTTCCTGGCTCAGGCGAAATGAAGTAGGAGCATTTATATGATATGTACGGAACCGAGATTAATGCACGTATGTGATACCGCATTCTATTCTTGCGATATGTGATATCGGTCGGTTATATGTGATATAGCCGGGCTGTCGAATCAAGTGTTGATTCCATAAGTTGATACATTTGATATTAGTCGGTTTTATGTGATATAGCCGGATTATTAAATCAAATGTTGATTTAATAATTGTAGGATTACTAGGCACTCATACAAGGGTCAATAAGGCATCAACCATGCCCGATTTAAAATTTAGACGTGCCGAACAACCCAAAGCTAGGATCTTTGCTAGATTACTAGGGTAAACATGCAAGTAAATATCTTTACAACTAAGAGAGAGAGATTACAACCTTTGTAGTCCACTCCTTCGCTTCATAAGCTCCGAGTAGAAGTTCCTTCGCCGCGATCCATGATCTCCCGAACTCAAGAGAGGCTTCACAAGCCGAACGATCCATGCTTGCTTGTAATCTTCCTTTTCGAAGATGATCTATCTTGAAGTTCCTTTAACTCAAGCTCTTTCTCACTAATGAGGTGAACACCCTAATCTAATTGGCTAGATTAGATGAGGATGATGAAGTAGGATTTATGCTCTTTTTTATTATCAAATTCTCACACTAATTCATCACAAAACTCAAAGCTAGAAAGCTTTTTGTGAGCTCAAGGAAGAAGAAGAATGAATATCCTTTTCTGATGAATAATGAAAAAGATTATATGATTACAAATGCAATCATGGTCAAAGATGACAAGGCAAACCATTGTAGAGAGTTAACTAGGGTTAAGGGTGTGGTTTGGGTTTACAAATATCTCACAAAAATATCAACCATAATATCTTTGCAAGAAACAAAAGAAACCCTTCTAGAAGGTTCATGAAAGAACTAACCCAAATCAATCCCTAACCATGTTTAATCTCCACTAATCACGTTGCATTAGTAATTATAATTTGTTACGATATTATATATCACATATATAACATATTTTGTAACAAAAGAAAATAATTCAATTAACATATATCGAATATATATCAATGTATTATCCGGTGAGAAAATGAATCAATAAAGCGAGCCAATATCAGATAATGTAATGTAATATATCATATACATAATTATACATTAAATTATCGAATCAACACTTGATCCGACAATCCGGCTATATCGCATATAACCGACTAATATATCATGTACCGATTCATCGAATCAACACTTGATCCGATGATCCGGCTTATATCAAAATATCGCGAGAATATAATACGGTCTATCATATCGTATTATCCTCGGTCCTGCACATATCACATATGTGCTCCTACTCCGTTTTGCCTGAGTCAAGAAACCTCTGTGTAGGACTCTAAAGAATCGTCAATACGCCGGTAGCAGGTGATGATCATATCAAACACCCACAAGCTGCAAGCGGTCAGCTAAACGTAACAGCCACCCAGGTATTGAGCGATTAGAAGATCAACAAGCAAGTTTGTACATTCTCCTGTGAATCCAATCAGTAACACTCCCATACAGTCCGGTCTCTTCGTCTGATATGTTGCATATCTAGTCTAGGGGTGGTATACGTCAGACCCCAGTAACCGATAAGTCGTGTCGATGTGAGGCTCATAACAGGTCGAGAACCTACTAATAACACTTACCAGTAGTACTCTATATCCGCCCTGGCCAGGGACTTCCAGTTACAACCAATCAAACACAGCACAACATCAACTCCCTATATCGGGAGAGACGAATCCCCTCCTATCGCTCATTGCCTCCATGTGATTCGGGACTGTACCCAAAAGCCACCATTTTTCACGCCCTCTTGGACGTGGTAAGGTGGAAATCAAAGCATGGTGGGAATCACACAAGACTCTATGACGATCTCGGGTCTACGGACTAACCTGTACCAGTGTCACCGGAGAACTGCCATCTGACGTGAGGTATAATACCATCTGGGAGTTCTCGGCGAGTCCGTCCAGTGTACCCAGTCTCCACTGAGCACCCGTACACCATCTTTGATGTCAAACACCGATGGATATGGGATCTTCTATCGCCCATCATATGGGTCAAGATGCGTATACGCTAGTCTACTCTGGTGTATCGATGCCCTGTCTCGATACACCCTCGACTAGGAACAGTTATAGGATGTACTCGTCGACTACCGTGGCCCCACTAGTATGATCTCATCATAGTCCCAGTAGTCGAGTACATATCCTAAGGGCTTTATCAAAATGTGAGAACAAGACAGTAAACTAATACAAGTCAACATGTTAAGATAAAGTGAAACCAAATAGCATACTATCATGACGGGCAAGAAAGTCTTCTCTATATATATCCAAGCATCCATTATAATATACATCATATGTACAACAATGGCCTCTAGGGCGTATATATAACTAACAATCTTCCACTTGCACTAAGGCCAGCTGTTGTAGTATCTCATACCCAGCATCCCGAAGAGTCTCTCAAACTGTGTCTGGGGAATGGCCTTCGTGAGTGGATCCGCAGTGTTGTCCTCCGTATCAACTCTCCTGACCTCGATCTTCCTGCGATCAACTATCTCCCGGATCAGGTGATACCACCTCAGAATATGTCTGGACCTCTGATGGGACCTGGGTTCCTTGGCCAAAGCCACAGCTCCATTGTTATCGAAATACAAAGGTATTGGATGCTCAATGGACGGAACCACACCAAGTTCAGTAATGAACTTCTTTATCCAGACAGCCTCTTTGGCAGCATCGTTGGCAGCGATGTATTCAGCCTCCATCGTCGAGTCTGCAACGGTATCCTGTTTGGAACTCTTCCAACACACCGCCCCTCCATTGAGAGTAAAGACAAATCCTGAGTGCGACTTAGAGTCGTCCTTATCACTTTGGAAGCTTGAATCTGTAAAAGATTCCACCTGGAGTTCTCCGTTACCATACACCAAGAACATCTCCTTAGTTCCTCTCAAGTACTTGAGAATGTTCTTCACAGCTATCCAGTGACTCTTTCCAGGATCTGCTTGATACCGACTCACTACACTTAGTGAGTATTCTACATCGGGTCTGGTACATAGCATCGCATACATGATAGAGCCTACTGCCGAAGCGTAGGGTATCCCTTGCATGCGAGCTCTCTCCAAATCAGTCTTGGGAGACATCTCTTTGGAGAGAGTGAGTCCAGAGATCGTGGGTAGGTTCCCACGCTTGGATTCTTCCATACTAAACCTCTTTAGTATGGTGTCAATGTACCTGGATTGGGACAATCCCAGTATCCTTTTAGATCTATCTCTATAGATCATAGTTCCCAGTATGCAGGAGGCATCACCTAGATCTTTCATTGAGAATCTTTGTGATAAGAAGAGCTTGACCGATTGCAGCATAGGAATATCATTTCCTATCAAGAGTATGTCATCCACGTACAATACGAGGATGACAACCTTACTCTCTGCAACCTTCTTATAGATACAAGGTTCATCTACGTTTTTGATGAAGTCAAACTCTTTGACTACAACATCAAAGCAGATGTTCCAACTCTTCGATGCTTGTTTTAACCCATAAATGGATTTAAGCATCTTGCACACCTTTCCGCTGCTCCCACTATCTACGAAGCCCTTTGGCTGAGTCATGTACACGCACTCTTCTAAATCACCGTTTAGAAAGGCGGTCTTAATATCCATCTGCCAGATTTCGTAGTCATGGTATGCAGCAATGGCAAGTAAGATCCTGATGGACTTAAGCATAGCCACTGGAGAAAAGGTTTCGTCATAATCCACACCCGGTCGTTGACGAAAACCCTTTGCAACAAGTCTAGCTTTGAAAGTCTCAACTTTTCCATCTACACCAATTTTCTTCTTAAAGATCCATTTGCTCCCAATGGGTTTTACCCTCTTCAGGAGCAACTTCCAAAGTCCATACTTTGTTGGTGTATATGGATTCCATCTCAGATCGCATTGCATCCAGCCATTTCACAGAGTCACCACTCATGATGGCCTGCTCGAAACTAGTGGGGTCATCATCTTCCATGATGCAATCCTCGCTCCCACCATCAATGAGAAAACCGTAGTATCTCTCAGGTGGATGAGAAACCCTGCTAGATCGGCGGAGAGGCTGGGGTTTGTCGGGAACTACTGAATCGTCTGGTTCCACTAAATCTTCAGTTGCAATTTGTGTCGCTGGAACCTCTTCCAGCTCTACCTCTTCGCCACTAATTTCTTTTGCAAGAAATTCCTTTTCTAAAAAGGTGGCATGTTGAGCAACAAACACCTTTTGTTGTTCACCGTGGTAGAATAGATATCCATACGAATTGCTTGGATATCCTACAAACTTGCAAAGAACTGATCGTGCCTTAAGTTTGTCCGAATTTTTCCTTTTGACATAGGCCGGACAACCCCATATCTTAACTCGTTTAAGAGATGGTCTCTTCCCATTCCATATCTCATATGGAGTGGTAGGCACAGATTTGGTTGGAACTCTATTCAATAGGTATATGGCTGTCTCAAGCACATACTCCCAGAAGGAAATAGGCAACTCAGCATTGCTCATCATAGAGCGTACCATATCCAATAGGGTGCGATTCCTCTGCTCCGATACACCGTTGTGCTGTGGTGTATAAGGAGGAGTAAGATGAGAGAGAATCCCATTCTCTTTTAGATAGTCCAGGAACTCATTGCTTATGTATTCTCCTCCTCGATCAGATCGGAGGATCTTAATACTTTTGCCCGTTTGGTTCTCTACTTCGTGCTTATATTCCCTGAATTTCTCAAAAGCTTCAGACTTGTGTCTCATCAGGAACACATGTCCGTATCTAGAGAGATCGTCAGTGAATGTAATAAAGTAGGAAGAACCGTTCCTGGCATGTGTAGACATTGGACCGCATACATCACTATGTACCAGTTCTAAGAGTTCCTCAACTCTTTCTCCGTGTCCACTAAACGGAGTTTTGGTCATCTTACCTTTGAGACATGAATGGCAAGTATCATAAGATGATAATTCGAACGGATTCAAATATCCTTCCTTATGTAACTTAGCTAGCCGTGTCGCATTGATATGACCTAGTCTACAATGCCATAAGAAGGATTCGTTCATTTCTGAACTCTTCCTCTTGTGTGTATTTTGTATATTAAGGACTGTATTTTTATTGAGAATGAATATGCCATTATGGAACGAGTCTGATCCAATCAACTTTTGATTTAGGAAGATGTTCATAATATTATCCTGTATTACAAAATTATATCCTTCTTTACTTAATAAAGAAACTGATATAATGTTGCACATCATATTCGGTATATAATAGCACTCGTTCAGAATCAATGTATTACTACTTGGTAATACAAGGTGATATTCGCCAACTGCTTTGGCTGCAATACTTGCACCATTCACTACTTGTACGGAATGATCACCCTTTCCCAGTTCTCTACCTTTACGTAGCCCACGCAACAATTTACATATGTGGGATCCCGATCCGGTATCTAATACCCGGGACGTAGGGTGAACTGAGAAACAATTCTCAATAACTAACACGCCCGAAGATGATGCATCATCATGCTTGTTCTTCGTTTGGGTGGCGTGAGAATCCAGATATTCTCCTGTTTCCTGCTCAGTCTTATAACTTTTATAAGAAAGAACGGGACCAACGTTCCCCTGCTCAGTATAATAAGCGGGTTCAGTCAATACATCAATATTATTATCTTGATTAAGGCCTGACATGGTCACTACCTGGAGAGAGAGAGAAGGAAACACTTTAGCGTATGCTCTTGCAAGATTAGATTGGTTATTATCTTATCTAATCAGGATGTCTCCCACTGTTTTTATCAAAGCTTCCTTCAAACCCTAAAAGGTAAGATTAGCCGGGATTAATTACACCCTACAATTTCGTCAATCTTTCAGCCAGATCAGTGTTGGTACTTTGAGGGAGGTTCCCCGTGCTTTCGCGCGGACCTAATTAAAATAAATCTCGTTTTCCCAGAGGCTTAACCCCGTTAACACCTTTCTAGACACCTACTTGATCGGCTAATTGTCCTGTGTAAAATTTGTTGGGTTAACCCAGCACCTCATGAAGGGTTTGGAAGCATCACATGTACCAAAGATGGAATTTTTAGGGTGCTAAGTTAACAAACATAGAATCGTTCCTAGAAAAATTAGGGTTTCAAAACATTACAAGTAACAAAGGCTAGGGTTTTGAGAGTACAACCTTTGTAGCTCCCTACGCTAGACTCCTTGGCTACTTGAGGGTCGGAGGAGGGTTCGCTTGAAGTCTCCTAGTGTCCACGATGATCCATCCGAAACTCCTAGTTCAAGCTTGCAACTTCACTTTTCTAGAGAAGAAATGAAGATAACACTCTAAACAAGTGGGCTAAACCTGTGTAGAATGATGTTGTGGTGGCTTTTCTCACTTCAAAAACCTAACTTAATGAGTTTATTGCTCACTACAAAAGTCTAAAGAGCAAATGGTGAAGGAGGAAGAAGATGATGGCTTTCTTTTAACAAGAGTGAAAAAGAAAAACTCTTGTAAGGAAAAATGAAAATATATGTATATATATTTTTCCTTCTCATCTCAAACCATGGTTAAAAGTTTAAGATATTATTTAATTTGAGTTAAAACAGAAAGAGAAGGTTAACTCATGGTTAGGAGTAGGTGAGTATGGTTAGGTTTAAGAAGAGTGTAGAAACTAAGCATGAATTATCCTTTTCTTTATATCTTTTGTTTTAACAAAAAATTAAATAATAATCCATATATTTTACCATGGTCTGAGTCTTATATTGCCATTATATTCAATGTGTAATCAACCATGAAAGATGATGTATGTATGTATGTATGTATGCACATCCATATGTGCATGAATCTAAAAGAAAGAAAGCATACATGCATGCATACAACCATCATGCACAAGAAAAGATTTCAAGTGAGAAAACTAATGGTTAAATTATAAATCAACACTTGATTTATCAATCCGGCCATATCTCATATGACCCCACCAAAAGCATGCCGCCCGATCAATATACGGTATCCTATACGCGCATTTTAATCGGGTCCTTGCGCATATCGCATATGCGCACCACAACGTTTCGCCTGGACTAGGTAACTCCTTTGTGGGACTCTAAGACTCGTTAATACGCCGGCAGTGAGTGATGATCATATCAAGCACCCCCAAGCTGCAAGCGGTCAGCTAAACGTAACGGCCACCTGGGTATTGAACGATCAGAAGAGAACAAGCGAACCTGCTACAACTCCCGTCGAGCCAATCGGCAACACTTCCCGTACAGTCCGGTCTTCTCGTCTGATATGTCGCATATCAAGTCTAGGGTTGGTAAACGTCAGACCCCAATAACTGATAAGTCGTGCCGATGTGAGGCTCATAACTGGTCGAGAAACTACTGGTAACACTTACCAGCAAATCTCTGAATCAGCCCTGCCCAGGGACTTCCCTGTTACGGCCAATCGAGCACAGTGCAACATCAACCCCCAATACCGGGAGAGACGAAACCCCTCCTATCGCTCATTGCCTCCATGTGACTCGGGACTGTACCCAAAAACCACCGTTTTGCATGCCCTTGTAGACGTGGTAAGGTGGAAATCAAAGCACAGTGGGATTCACACAAGACTCTATGACGATCTCGGGTCTACAGACTAACCTGCACAAGTGTCACCAGAGAACTGCCATCTGACGTGAGGTATTATACCATCTGGGAGTTCTCGGCGAGTCCGTCCAGTGTACCCAGTCTCCACTGAGCACCCGTATACCATCTCTGATGTCAAACACCAATGGATATGGGATCATCCATCGCCCATCTCATGGGTCGAGAAGCGTATACGCTAGTCTACACTGGTATATCGATGCCCCATCTCGATATACCCACGACTAGGGACCTTGAAGGATGTACTTATGGACTACCATGTCCCTACTAGTATGATCCTCATCATAGTCCAGGTAGTCAAGTACACATCCTAAGGGCTTTACCAACATGTAACTATAAGACAGTATAAAGAGACTAGTATACATGTTAAGATAAAGAGCAACCAGATTGCATTCTATCATATCGAGCAAGAAAGTCATCTCCATATATATCCAAGCATCCAATATAATATACATCATCTGTACAATACTGGCCTCTAGTGCATACATACAACTAACAATCTCCCACTTGCACTAGGGCCAGCTGCTGTAGTATCGCATACCGAGCATCCCGAAGAGTCTCTCAAACTGTGTCTGGGGAATGGACTTCGTGAGTGGATCCGCTGTATTATTCTTCGTGTCAACCCTCCTGACCTCGATCTCCCGGAGATAAACTATCTCCCGGATCAGGTGATACCGCCTCAGAATATGCCTGGATCGCTGATGGGACCTGGGTTCCTTGGCCAAAGCCACCGCTCTATTGTTATCGCAATACAAATGTATTGGATGCTCAATGGATGGAACCACTCCAAGTTCAGTAATGAACTTCTTGATCCAGACAGCCTCTTTGGCAGCATCGTTGGCAGCGATGTATTCAGCCTCCATCGTCGAGTCTGCCACGGTTTCCTGCTTGGAACTCTTCCAGCTAACCGCCCCTCCGTAAAGGGTAAAGACAAATCCCGACTGCGACTTAGAGTCGTCCTTATCACTCTGGAAGCTCGAATCGGTAAAGGACTCCACTTGGAGTTCTCCGTTACCATACACCAAGAGCATCTCTTTAGTCCTTCGTAAGTACTTGAGAATGCTCTTCACAGCTGTCCAGTGACTCTCTCCAGGATCAGCTTGATAACCTACTCACTATATTTAGTGAGTATGCTATATCGGGTCTAGTACATAGCATCGCATACATGATAGAGCCTACAGCTGAAGCATAGGGTATCCCTTGCATGCGAGCTCTCTCCAAATCAGTCTTGGGAGACATCTCTTTGGAGAGAGTGACTCCAGAAATCGTGGGTAAGTTCCCACGCTTGGATTCTTCCATACTAAACCTCTTTAGTATGGTGTCAATGTACTTGGATTGGGACAATCCCAATATCCGTTTGGTTCTATCTCTATAGATCCTAATTCCCAATATGCAGGAGGCATCACCAAGATCTTTCATCGAGAATCTTTATGATAAGAAGAGTTTGACCGATTGCAGCATAGGAATGTCATTTCCTATCAAGAGTATGTCGTCCACATACAATACGAGGAAGACAACCTTACTCTCTGCCACCTTCTTGTAGATACAAGGTTCATCTACGTTTTTGACGAAATCAAACTCTTTGATAACGACGTCAAAGCAGATGTTCCAACTACGCGATGCTTGCTTTAATCCATAAATGGATTTAAGCAGCTTGCACACCTTCCCGCTGCTCCCACTGTCTACGAAGCCCTCTGGCTGAGTCATATACACGCACTCTTCTAAATCACCGTTTAGAAAAGCGGTCTTAACATCCATTTGCCAGATTTCGTAATCATGATATGCAGCGATGGCAAGCATGATCCGGATGGATTTAAGCATAGCTACTGGAGAAAGGGTTTCGTCATAGTCCACACCTGGTCTTTGACGAAAACCCTTTGCAACAAGTTTAGCTTTGAAAGTCTCCACTTTCCTATCTACACCAAGTTTTTTCTTGAAGATCCACTTGCTCCCAATGGGTTTTATCCCTTCAGGAGCAACTTCCAAAGTCCATACTTTGTTGGTGTATATGGATTCCATCTCAGACCGCATTGCATCCAGCCATTTCACTGAGTCCCTACTCGTGATGGCCTGCTCGAAGATAGTTGGGTCATCATCTTCCATGATGCAATCCTCGCTTCCACCATCAATGAGAAAACCGTAGTATCTCTCAGGTGGATGAGAAACCCTGCTAGATCGACGGAGCGGCTGGGGTTCGTCAGGTACTACTGAATTCTCTGGTTCTACCAAGTCTTCTGTTATAGTTTGTGTCGCTGGAACCTCTTCCAGTTCTACCTCAATGCCACTTGTCTGTTTCATAAGAAAACCTTTTTCTAAGAAAGTGGCATGTCGAGAAACAAACACCTTTTGTTCCTCGGGGTGGTAGAAGATATACCCTTGTGAATTTTTGGGATATCCTATAAACTTACATAAGACTGATCTTGCTTCGAGTTTGTCCGGATTTTGTCTTTTGACATAGGCTGGACAACCCCATATCTTAATGTAATTAAGATGTGGTCTCTTCCCTTTCCATATCTCATATGGAGTGGCAGGCACTGATTTGGTAGGAACTTTATTCAATAGGTCCATGGTTGTCTCAAGCGCATATCCCCAGAAGGAAATAGGTAACTCAGCTATACTCATCATTGAGCACACCATATCTAATAGGGTGCGGTTTCTCCGTTCCGATACACTGTTGTGCTGTGGTGTATAAGGAGGAGTAAGCTGAGAGAGAATCCCATTCTCTTTTAAATAATCCAGAAAATCATTGCTCAAGTATTCTCCTTCTCGATCAGATCGAAGGATCTTAATACTTTTGCCCGTTTGGTTCTCTACTTCGTGCTTATATTCTCTGAATTTCTCAAAAGCTTCAGACTTGTGTTTTATCAGGAACACATGTCCGTATCTAGAGAGATCGTCAGTGAATTTAATGAAGTAGGAAGAACCGTCCCTGGCATGTGTAGACATGGGACCGCATACATCACTATGTATCAGCCCTAAGAGTTCCGTAACTCTTTCTCCGTGTCCCGTAAACGGAGTTTTGGTCATCTTGCCTTTGAGACATGACCGGCAAGTGTCATAACATGAAAATTCAAACGGATTCAAATATTCATCCTTATGCAACTTAGCTAGTCGTGTTGCATTGATGTGACCAAGTCTACAATGCCACTAGAAGGATTCGTTCATTTCTGAACTTTTCCTCTTATGTGTGTTTTGTATATTGAGAACTGTGTTTTGATTTAGAATGAATATGCCATTATGTAATGAGCCTGATGCAATCAACTTTTGATCTAGGAATATGTTCATAACATTATCCTTTACTACAAAATTATATCCTTCTTTACTTAATAAAGAAACTGATATAATGTTGCACATCATGTTTGGTATATAATAGCATTCATTTAGAATCAGTGTATTACCACTTGGTAATACTAGGAGATATTCGCCAACTGCTTTGGCTGCAACATTTGCCCCATTCCCTACTTGAACGGAATGATCACCTTTTCCCAGTTCTCTACCTTTCCGTAGCCCATGTAACATTTTACATATGTGGGATCCTGATCCGGTATCTAATACCCAGGACGTAGGGTGAACTGAGAAACAGTTCTCAATAACTAACACACCTGAAGAAGATGCATCAACATGCATGTTCTTTTGGGCGGCTTGAGAATCTAGACATTCTCCTATTCCCTGTTCAGTCTTATAACTCTTATAAGAAAGAATGGGTCCAACGTTCCCCTGCACAGTATAACATGCGGGTTCAGTCAATACATCCATATTATTATCTTGATTAAGGCATAACATGGTCGCTACCTGGAGAGAGAGAGAAGAAAACACTTTAGCGTATGCTCTTGCAAGATCAGATTGGTTATTATTTTATCTAATCAAGATGGCTCCTACTGTTTTTATCAAATCTTCCTTCAAACCCTAAAAGGAAAGACTAGCCGGGATTAATTACACCCTACAACTTCGCCGATCATTCAGCCAGGCCAGTGTCAGTACTTTGAAGGAGGTTCCCCGTGCTTTCGCACAGACCTAATTAAAGTAAATATCGTTTTCCCAGAGGCGTAACCCCGTTGACACCTTTCTAGACACCTACTTGATCGGCTAATTGTCCTGTGTAAAACTCTCCCAGGAGTAACAATTACTCGCAGTGGGTATCAGGATCCAACTATCTCATAGAAGGTATGCAATCTCATTGCAAATCTCAACACTTGAAATTCCCGATAATATTTTTCCCCTAGCGTGCTATGACCTTGACGCATGCCAAACAACCCATAGTCCGCTAGTCAAGTTCAACCCGTACAATTCGTGATTGAATTAAACCCACCCGTACGACCCTTGACGCATGCCAAACAACGCTGTACGAATACCCTAATTCAATCGCATCTCATGCTACAGATAAGTAATAATCAGCTACCGTACACTACGCCTTGACGCATGCCAAACAACCGCAGCACAATACTGAATATTACATATCTGAATTGACGGAGGGCTACGCAGGTTTTTCTGATAACCATGAGCGCAATGAACTTGATATTGTTGTAGAATCAAGTGAAGTTTTGAAATGGAGTGATTTTGAGGCTTTTATTAGTTTTGCTAAAGAGGTCACTCCCGGTGAAGGGATCTCGGCTCTTTCCTCATCGAATAAGGTGCGGGATATATCATATATATCACTGTGCAAAGCAAAACTCCAAAAGCAATCAAAACTCAAACCGAGTGTTGTAGCATCTGCCAGTTTTGCTAAAGAGGTCACTCCCGGTGAAGGGATCTCGGCTCTTTCCCTATCGAATAAGGTGCAGGGTATATCATATATACCGCTATGCAAAGCAAAACTGTAGCTACCCCTTTTTTTTATTAAAATTTGATTCTACAACATCTTTTAGGTTTCTTTTCTTTCATTAATCACATTAATGAAGTCCCATCATTTAAGTTACCTAAACATCACAGATAAATACGACGTACACTTATGCCATCCGCATTCGCCTCGATGTCCCCTCGTGCACCGTTAGGTTAGGTAACTAACGACAGAGCAGGGCAGGGCTAGTGCGGGTGTAAAACATAAGTAACGTCTATATAATATATCATATATACTATATACTGTATCCATCAGAACATATCAAATGATCACATCACGGATATCGCAGCAGAAACAGAGATATAATGTGGGATATACTAGGACGTCCGTATTTAGTATTTAGCCAACAATAGAAAATACGGATTCCACAGTCGCGATGAATAGACACGCCCACATCCTGGACCACTACGAGAGCGACAAGCGACCCTACCAATTCTGGAGTTTAGGAGACCCGGTCTCGACTCCTCGAGATGGCCTCCCATTGAACCCCAGAACCCGATCACCTGTGCTCCCCTCCTTGGGTCCATCCTAATGCGGAAAAGTAAATAATATACAACACTGGTGGCATCAACCTCAACCCGGAAGTGCCCCATATAAAAGAATATTACATTACATTTTGAATTTACATGAATGAAAATATAAAACTCTTATCTCACATAAAACTCCCCCGGCTATTCAATCGCGACAATCCTGCACATCATATCTCAGCAACACATAATATCTCATATCATCAACGTAAGTAAGTATGCATACACTGATCGTCGTCGATGTATAGCAACGACAATCGGTAAATACATACTACACTTACGGTCACAGAAAAGAAAGTGTAAAACAGCAATATCTGGAATCCACATTCTCTTTAGACATCGTAAATGCGAAATATCACATATTTCGTATTTCATGTCTAGTAATATGAATTCCACACATTGCATCACATTCCAGATAAATAGACAGTATTAAAGTTTTCGAACGAACGATCAAATACCCAAAATTCCCTAAAGCTCAACACTTGAGCGGAGTTCAAAAACCCGGAGTGTGACACAGTAGTAGCGGTCCAGCCGTAGAAGGGTCAAGCCAACGCCTCACATGTGGCACGCCGTACTGCCCCAAACCCTAAGGTTCAAAGGGCAGTTCAAGACGGTCACATAATCGAGTTAAGGTTTGTTGTCTTCTAGAGGGTCCACCACAAAACTTGCACGTATCTCCAAAATATTTAAACCCCGTGAAAAGTGAGCAAATGATACTCGTTCGAACAATTCAATACTTTCTAATTTACCCGGAAAGAAACACGAAATCAAAATTCCGATCGAATCGACGGTTTCAAAATAAACCCCAAAAATTACTCAACACAGGAGTCACAATAAAAATACCCAGAAAGATGCAGGAACAGTACTGGAAATTACTACATGAAGAACCCAAATACTCCTACTCTGCCGCGGAACCGCCGCTAATTGTGGCATACTGCCGCGGTTCCGCGGCCACTTGGAGGCTTTAGGGTCTCGTTTTTCATGGTAACCCTTAAAATTACCTGCTGATTTTTTAGGTATTTTTAATTCAGAAAATACACAGTTTTTAAAAAATGTACAGAGAGGGGTTCATTTCGACGTGTACGGGTTCGTTCGGAGTTTTAACTTCGTAAAAGTGTCTCCTAACGTTCTAGGTCGGCTCTGATACCAATGTTGGGTTAACCCAGCACCTCATGAAGGGTTTGGAAGCATCACATGTACCAAAGATGGAATTTTTAGGGTGCTAAGTTAACAAACATGGAATCGTTCCTAGAAAAATTAGGGTTTCAAAATATTACAAGTAACAAAGGCTAGGGTTTTGAGAGTACAACCTTTGTAGCTCCCTACGCTAGACTCCTTGGCCACTTGAGGGTCGGAGGAGGGTTCGCTTGAAGTCTCCTAGTGTCCACGACGATCCACCCGAAGCTCCTAGTCCAAGCTTGCAACTTCACTTTTCAAGAGAAGAAATGAAGATAACACTCTAAACAAGTGGGCTAAACTTGTGTAGAATGATGTTGTGGTGGCTTTTCTCACTTCAAAAACCTAACTTGATGAGTTTATTGCTCACTACAAAAGTCTAGAGAGCAAATGGTGAAGGAGTAAGAAGATGATGGCTTTCTTTTAACAAGAGTGAAAAAGAAAAACTCTTGTAAGGAAAAATGAAAATATATGTATATATATTTTTCCTTCTCATCTCAAACCATGGTTAAATGTTTAAGATATTATTTAATTTGAGTTAAAACACAAAGAGAAGGTTAACTCATGGTTAGCAGTAGGTGAGCATGGTTAGGTTTAAGAAGAGTGTAGAAACTAAGCATGAATTATCCTTTTCTTTATATCTTTTGTTTTAACAAAAAATTAAATAATAATCCATATATTTAACCATGGTGTGAGTCTTATATTGCCATCATATTCAATGTGTAATCAACCATGAAGGATGATGTATGTATGTATGTATGTATGCACATCCATATGTGCGTGAATCTAAAAGAAAGAAAGCATACATGCATGCATACAACCATCATGCACAAGAAAATATTTCAAGTGAGAAAACTAATGGTTAAATGATAAATCAGCACTTTATTTATCAATCCGGCCATGTCTCATATGACCCCACCAAAAGCAAGCCGCCCGATCAATATACGGTATCCTATACGCGCATTTTAATCGGGTCCTTGCGCATATCGCATATGCGCACCACAACGTTTCGCCTGGACTAGGTAACTCCTTTGTGGGACTCTAAGACTCGTCAATACGCCGGCAGTGAGTGATGATCATATCAAGCACCCCTAAGCCGCAAGCGGTCAGCTAAACGTAACGGCCACCCGGGTATTGAACGATCAGAAGCGAACAAGCGAACCTGCTACAACTCACGTCGAGCCAATCGGCAACACTTCCCGTACAGTCCAGTCTCCTCGTCTGATATGTCGCATATCAAGTATAGGGGTGGTAAACGTCAGACCCCAATAACTGATAAGTCGTGCTGATGTGAGGCTCATAACGGGTCGAGAAACTACTGGTAACACTTACCAGCAAATCTCTGAATCAGCCCTGGCCAGGGACTTCCCTGTTACGGCCAATCGAGCACAGTGCAACATCAACCCCCAATACCGGGAGAGGAGAAACCCCTCCTATCGCTCATTGCCTCCATGTGACTCGGGACTGTACCCAAAAACCACCTTTTTGCATGCCCTTGTAGACGTGGTAAGGTGGAAATCAAAGCACAGTGGGAATCACACAAGTCTCTATAACGATCTCGGGTCTACAGACTAACCTGCACAAGTGTCACCTGAGAACTGCCATCTGACGTGAGGTATAATACCATCTGGGAGTTCTCGACGAGTCCTTCCAGTATACCTAGTCTCCACTGAGCACCCGTATACCATCTCTGATGTCAAACACCAATGGATATAGGATCATCCATCGCCCATCTCATGGGTCGAGAAGCGTATACGCTTGTCTACACTGGTATATCGATGCCCCATCTCGATACACCCACGACTAGGGACCTTGAAGGATGTACTAATGGACTACCATGTCCCCACTAGTATGATCCTCATCATAGTCCAGGTAGTCAAGTACACATCCTAAGGGCTTTACCAACATGTAACTATAAGACAGTATAAAGAGACTAGTATACATGTTAAGATAAAGAGCAACCAGATAGCATACTATCATATCGAGCAAGAAAGTCATCTCTATATATGTCCAAGCATCCAATATAATATACATCATCTGTACAACACTGGCTTCTAGGGATACATACAACTAACAAAATTCTCCCAGGAGTAACTCTTACTCATAGTGGGTATCAGGATCCATCTATCTCATAGAAGGTATGCAATCTCATTGCAAATTTCAACACTTGAAATTCCTGATAATACTTTTGCCCCCAGTAACTCATGACCTTGGCTAAGGTCAACAAATCATAATTGCTAGCCAAGTTCAACCCGTCATTTCCCGATTGACTTAAGCCTACCCGTACGACCCTTGGCTAAGGTCAACAAAGTCGTGCGACTACCCTAACTCAATCACATCTCATGTTTTAACAGATAAATACTAATTAGCTACCGTACACTACGCCTTGGCTAAGGTCAACAAACGCAGCACGAATACTAACTAGTGTCTATCTGAAATGACGGAGGGCTACGCAGGCTTTTCATAAAATCATGACGTAATGAACTTGATATCGTTGTAGAAACAAGTGATTTTGAAAAGGAGTGTTTTTGAGACTTTTCTAGTTTTGCAAAAGAGGTCACTCCCGGTGAAGGGATCTCGGCTCTTTCCTCATCAAATAAGGTGCAGGGTATATCATATATACCGCTATGCAAAGCAAGAACTATATAAGCTATCAAAAAATAAACCGCGAGTTTGTAGCATCTGCCAGTTTTGCTAAAGAGGTCACTCCTGGTGAAGGGATCTCAGCTCTTTCCTCATCGAATAAGGTGCAGGGTATATCATATATACCGCTATGCAAAGCAAAACTGTTGCTACCCTTTTTATAAAGTTTCGGTTCCACAACATCTTTTAGGTTTCTTTTCTTTTATTAATCTCATTAATAAAAATCCCATCAATTAATGCTTCCTAAGCATCACAGAAGAAACGAAATCAGTAATATTTATATATCAACATATATATATATATATATATAGTATAAGCATTCGTCTCAGGCAGTAATATGATCTCATCACAGAACATTGCAGCAGAAGAACATATATGAAATATTGGATATACTGGGAGGTCCGTGTTTTCAATACGAGCCTGTATAAAACACGGATTCCACGGTCGCGATGAATAGCCAAACCCACATCCCTAGACCCCTACGAGAGAGGCAAGCAACACTGCCAATTCTAGGGTTAGGAGACCCGGTCTCGACTCCTCGAGATGGTCTCCCACTGGACCCTAGAACCCGGTTACTTGTTCTCCCCGTCTTGGGTCTACCTAATGCGGAAAAGTAAATAATATACAATTGTAACAACATCCTCAGCCCGAAAGTGCCCCAATAAAAGAATATTACATACAAATGAATTTTACATGAATGAAAAAGAAAACCCTCATCTCACATAAAACCCCCGGCTATTCAAAACGCGACGATCCAATATAACATATCACAACAACACATAATATCTCATATCATCAACGTAAGCAAGTATGCGTATCCCGATTGTCGTTGATGTATAGCAACGAAGCCGGCGATACACCACATACTACGCTTACGGTCGCAGAAAAGAAAGTGTAAAACTACAACAGTTGGAATCCGCAACCTCCTTAGACATCTCATGCCTAACCAAATGAATTCCTTAGACATCGCATGCCTAACAATTATAAACCCCGCATTTTAGTCTCATTATCGAAAACTCTTTTTAATATCAAGTCGAGCAATTCAATAAGATTCCCGACATCCTGATCGAATGCTCGTCGCAAACTTTAGTAGATGGCTGCATCCCCGGACGCCGTCGACGAAGTGCACTAAGGCGGAACACCGCTGCCGCGAGCACCCGAACGGATGCTTTTGGCGACGGTGTTCTCCTACAGTCACTTAGTCGGGGTTATGGGGCGTGGCTGTTTATTAAGTTTACCCGTCGAGTATCCGCGTACGCTACGTGATTGCGACGGACTTTCGATCACATCAAAATTCCGTGGCAACCGATCATTTGAGACTGAACTGCTAGATTTATAACATTCAAATTAGTTATCTCATAACTACTTGGGGATTCCAAATATTGTATCACATTCCAGATAAATAGACTATGTTAAACTTTCCGATCGAATAAACAAACACCCAAGATTTCCCAAATAATTCTCAACACTTGAAATTAGTTTAAAAACATCCATCACATGCCACAGTACCAATGGTCCAGCCGTAGAAGGGTCAAGCTAACGCCTCACATGTGGAAATGCTGTACTGCCCCAAACCCTAAGGTTCAAAGGCAGTTCAGACGGTCACATAATCGAGTTAAGGTTTGTGTTCTTCTAGAGGGTCCACCGCGTTACATGCACGACTTAGAACGTTCTTAAACTACGGAAAAATCCAACACTTGGAAATTTTCCGGCAGGAGAAAAAGTGAGTTATTGATATCCGTTCGAACTTTTTAACACGTTCTAAAAAATTACCCGGACAAAATAAACGAAGTTATGCTTTCAGATCGAATCAACGAGCTCCCAATACAACCCAGAAAACTCAACACTTGAGTAAATTAAAAATTTCCCAGAAGAATCAGGTATTACATACGGACATTACTGTAGAAAACTAATCCCAGTATCTTACTGTTTGGCCGCGGAACCGCCGCGCAAGCCATGGTACGGCCGCGGTTCCGCGGCGCTTTAATGGTATCGAAGGCACGTGTTTCACAGTAATTCTTGTATTTCCCTGCTAATTTTTTTGAGTATTTTTAATATGAAAAATGTCAACTTTTTGAAAAATTTCCAGAAAAGGGTATAAACCGGGTATTCGGAGTTCGATCGGACTTTAAACTTCGCCTAGATTTCGCCTAAAGCTCTAGCTTGGCTCTGATACCACTGTAGGGTTACTACGCACACGCACAAGGGTCTATAAGGCATCAATCATGCCCGATTTAAATTTTAGCCATGCCGAACAACCCTAAACCAAGATCTTAGATTAGAGATTAGGCGAAACAAAGCATGTTAAACAGTTTAACATCTAAGAGTTTAGGATTACAACCTTTGTAGTCCGGTCCTTCACTTCATAAGCTCTGTGTTGTGGTCCCTTCGCTGCGATCATCAAGTTCCGGACTCTCGAGAGGCTCCACGAAGAGAAAGATGCAAGCTTACTTCCGATTTTCGATAACAAAGATGATCTACCTTGAAGTTTCATTAACACAAGCTCTCACTCACTAAATGAAGTGAACACCCTAATCTAAATGGCTAGGATAGATTAGGATGATGAGGTAGGATTTTAGCTCTCATTTATTTTCATTAACTCACTCATTTTCATCGCATAAGAAAAACCTAGAAAGCTTTTCAAAAGCTTAAAGATGAAGATGAAGAATAGTGATCCTTTTGTGATGAATAATGAAACTAATATCATAATGATTAATAATGCAACCATGGTTAACTATGACAAGGCTAACCCATATAGAGATTTAACTAGGGCTAGGGTTTGGGTTGGGTTAAAGAATGAGTCACTTAAAATATCATCCATAATATCTTAGCACAAAACAAAAGAAAACCTTCTAGAAGGTTCATGAAAGAACTAACCCAATTCAAACCTTAATCTTGTTTTATCTCCACTAAACATGTTGCATTAGTAATCATATCATGTTACAATATTATATATTATTCAGTTGATAAAACTGCACATTTGTATTATATTTTTCCTACCATTTTCATATTAAAAAAGGACTTTATTATAATATATTATACATATGAGGGTTTATGTGTAAAAACACTATTTTCCATGTGTTAATATATTTTAATTAGCGTTTGGTAGGAAAATGTATGCAAATAAATTCATTGACCAAATCCTAGTAGAACTAGGTCTACTAAATCTTATTTGAGTTGTTGTGCAGAATATTTCCAAGTTGTGCAGAATTTTCCAAGGCTAGAATCAAGCAAATCAAGTTGTTGAAGAAAACTTGCCAAATTAAGAAGCAAAACTTGGAGACCAAGTCTGGGAGCAACCGAGAGAAGATTTCTGAATTCTGAAGGTTCCTAGGATTGCCACATGTCCCAAAGATAAAGCCCAAGAAATTTGATGAAATGATCTTCACCATTGGCCGCGGAACCGCGGCCAAACCCCCCTATTGGCCGCGGATCCGCGGCAATCTAGAGAGATCTTTTGCTACAATTTTGGGAGATCAATCACTGCTGAATTTTACCAAGTTTCCAATGTAAAGATTCTGGCTTTGCACTATAAAAAGGCACCGAGAGCCTCTTGGATAAGTCATCAAGCCGAAGAGATCACGAAGTCCAAGACGGCTCACGCATCCAGGCTAATCATCAACTGTTCATCTACCTCCTTCGGAAGAGTTCGAGAAGCAAACCAAGTTTTTGTAATCATTTTCTAAGGAATAAAGTGTAGATTGTTCAAGTTGATTAATAAAGGTAGTTGTTTTATTTAATTCTTTTGCATTTTACATTATGTTTTCCCTCTCTGTCTTTTCATCTTCTTCTCCCAACATGCGCGAGTAATTCTCCGCTTGTTAGGGTTCGTAGAATTAGGGTAGGCTAATGGACGATGAAAATAACTAAACCCTTTTTAAGTCCTATAAAGTTTAGGAACTTTATCAAAAGAATCATTAACATTCTAATCGGGCGCGCTAGCAATTCTTTGCTAGTTCCGACCGCGATTAGAGATTAGATTAATGATTGTTTTGGTAAAGGCTAGATATGAACGGAGTTCCGTGTCGAGATAAGGGTTAAGAGTGGGATTCCTTTTCCCTCCAGAAACCCTAATCTACACGCATCACCGTCGTTCTAGTTCTAAATCTATTAATGGATAAAAATGGTAACTTTTAATTAATCGTCCATAACTACTAAATCCTAACGAACCCTACAAGCCCTATTATTATATTATCTACATCTCTAAAATAATCTAGATCTATATTTTACATTCTTGTTTAACGTAGATCTAGAAACCATTCTATAAAAATTCTTTATCCCTCCTCTCTTTCTCAACACATCTAAAGTAAAAGTAAAAGGTTCTACGTTTCCCTGAGGACGACCCGTACTCATCTCGGTCTAGCTATACGCGACACCGTTATTGATTGCGGTTAAACTACAAACAAACACTCTTTCGTACCTATCAAATGGCGCTGTTGCCGGGGATACGTGCGTAATTTTTTATTTTTACTATTTGTGTTGAATTCTTAGACGAGCCATATCATTATTAACACAAAACTGCAAATTGCATATTTAACGATTTATGCGTGAATTTTTGCAAGGAGATCTGGAGTCACAGACTTGAGGAAGCAGGAGATCTAGGGTTCCGAACTTCTCTGGTATATTTCTTAACTCCTTCTCTCTCCTTTAAATCCAATAAAATCTATTTTCTGCAGGATTCTTTGCAAAATTGCGCCGCTAAAAAAAAATCTTTTTGCAAAAGTTTTGCGATTGGTTTTATTTTGCATATTTAATACGGACTTTAAGGGGCAAAGACCAAATCAAGATTAGGTGGGGATTTCATCACCCTTCCTAAGCCCCACAAATCACAAACCGAGCATATAGATCAACCCTTCATTAATTTAAAAAATATCTAGACCAGACTTTAAGGACTGTCGCGCTCAATAAGGACAGAGGAAGGTCGTGGGTAATCTATCGTTTATCCGCATTACTTTTGTAGTGCCTAGGCAAGTGTGACAAAGGCTAGTGGTTTTTAATTAGGCCCACGACGTGGTTCCTTCCCACTTACCTGGCACTTACCTGGCTACAAGGGTAGTACGGAGGCGGTAGAGGATTTATCCTGTGGCTTGTCCTTTGGAAGTCTAGGAGCGGTCTAGAGACTGGACTTAGGTGACCTTAGTTCTAGGGTTGCTTGTGCATCTTAGGGTGATTTGTCTTGAGTCCCACTCTTTCAAAACAAGCCAATTTTAAATCACACACACGCTGCCACTTGCACTAAACCCGCTTAGTGCATGCTCGGCTGGACACGGGATCCTAGTGCCCGTCTTTTCCGCGTTCCTTCTATCGACGCCGAAGTCGGTACTTCTTCATCTTCTTTTCTCCCACCACACACCACGATCGAGATGGACGGCACTCCATCAGAATATAACACCATGCTGCCACCGCCCGTAGGTGCGCAGAATCCACCGCGCATCTCTCTCCAAGAGAGATGCTATCCTATCCGTGGTCCCCTTCCTACTTGTCTATCTCTTCCACCACCTAACGGGGATAATTTCGAAATTAAACCCCACTACATCAATCTGCTGCCCAAATTTCACGGGCTTGAATCGGAAGACGCGTACGTTTTCATCACCAAATTTGAGAACGTATGCGCAATGATGGGTACTTCACAAATGAGTTTAGATGCTTTGTGTTTGCGTCTTCTCCCATTCACACTGTGCGATTTGGCAGAAAAATGGCTTTATAATACTGCCGCACACTCTATCACTAATTGGGATGAATTTGTCATAGCATTTCTTAAGAAGTTTTACCCAAACCATAAGACTGGACATATTAGGAGCGAGATCAACCAGTTCACCCAGCTTCCCAATGAACCATTTTGGAAGTGCTTTGAACGTTTCAAAGATCTGCTTGTCCAATGCCCCCATCACGGAATACAAAGATGGGATTTATGTCGGATTATATATGAGGGCATTAATCCAGCGACAAAGCAGATGCTTGAAACAATGTGTCAATGCAATTTCATGTCTAAAGATGACGGTGAAGCTTGGAAATATCTGGAAGACCTTGCTGAACACACGTTGCAGTGGGAAAGCGTAAGACCGCCATCAACTAAGGGAGGCATTCACCAGCTCGATATTTCTATCGCAGTAAAATCCGAAATGGCAGCGATACAGAAGAAACTCGACGCTATCGAAAACAAGTTCTCATCTTTCTCCCTAAATCAGGTCACGCTTCCTAAGACCGTCTGTGGTCGCTGTTCGGATCCTTCACACTTAACGGAAGAATATCCTATGAATACATCGTTTCAAGCTAATGCTGCTTTTCAGCAGCGACCTAAAAACGATCCTTATTCTTCCACATACAATCAAGGATGGAGGAATCATCCTAACTTTGCTTGGAACCAAAACCAACAAAGCAATTATCAAAGACCTCCTCCACAGCAACCACAACCACAGAATCAGCCCCCCTTTCAGTCACAGAATTTCCAAAATCCGGCCAACATTTCTACACCACAAGTGGCCGGTACTGACAACTCACTTGCACAAACTTTGGATATGTTCATGAAACAATCCATGCAAATTTCGGCTGAGATGAGGTCTTCTAATGATACCCTAACGAAAAACTCCTCCTCCCATGGTGAGAGTATCAAATCAATAGAAAACCAAATCGCACAGTTAAACGCCGCAATGAGTGCGAGAGAGAAAGGGAAACTCCCATCTCAACCCCTACCGAATCCTGGCCATTCACAAAGTCATAATGTGAATGCCGTTACTATGTTGAGATCGGGGAAAGTGCTGAATAACCGAGTGGGTGAGCAGTTTGATGTTAGTGACACATTTGGTACCCCAGCTTCTTCTTCTTCTTCCCCTAATTCATCTAGTCTTCCACCTTCACCCGAGCCTATTCTCCATTTTCCCCAAGGCTCGAACCCTTCGCCCATTTCGCCAAATCTATCTAAGTCAATTCCCACTCCAGTTTTGGGATCGAATCCGTCCCCACAATCCTCTCCAATGTTGGACCAAACCCTTATTGATAAAGCACCTTATCCAAACAGGTTAAGGGGCAACAGACCAAGTCCACAAATGGAGAAGATTGTGGAAATTTTTAAGCAAGTTAACATAAACATTCCTCTCCTAGATGCTATTCAACAAGTTCCGTCATATGCGAAAATCCTAAAGGACTTGTGCACTAGGAAGAGAAAAGTTCAAGTACCTAAAAAAGTTTTCCTTGCGAGTAATGTGAGCACTGCTTTTATACAACAACTACCCAAGAAACGAAAGGACCCCGGAAGTCCTACAATTTCTATTTCCATTGGGGGTAAAAATATCAATCGTGCTCTACTCGATCTAGGTGCTAGTGTTAACTTGCTTCCGTATTCTGTTTATGAGCAATTAGGGATCGGAGAGTTAAAACCTCCGCATTGCACTCTTCAGATGGCCGATCGATCTATCACCCAACCTAGGGGTGAGCTAGAGGATGTGTTAATCAAAGTCGGGGAATTCATATTCCCTGTGGACTTTATCGTTATAGATACACAACCTGTGGCAAACTCACGCAATCAAATCCCGGTGATACTCGGTCGACCATTTTTGGCCACTTCCAACGCAGTAATCAATTGTAGAAACGGCTCTATGACCCTATCCTTTGGAAAGAAGTCAATTGAGCTTAACATTTACAAGTTGGGAAGTGAACCCTCCGAATCCTATGCTCATGTGTGTTCTGTCGAATTAATGGATGTCGACAGCAGCGAATTTAATCAACCTCATGATACTGACTCTTTTCATATGTTGTTGTTTGACCCAACCATGTACTCTTCCACTGAGTTGTCCGGGTCAACATCTAATGAGGAACCTTTTATAGAGTCTGACAATCACCCCATTTTTTCTGATGATATTATTCTTCGGGGTATTGATGAAAGTTTTGAGGAAATTTTCGCTGATGAACTCGCATTTTTAAAAGATACGGGTGTTGAGATAAATCAACTCCAAAATGAAGAAACTGGACCTCCACCCCCTCTTTTGGACAATCATGATAATGCGAGTAATCCATCATTACTATCACTGTGTCGTCTCTCCAAATTGAGATGCAATCCTTTTCCATCACATCTCTTATCACCTCCCCACTTCTTCACGTCGAAAGGTGACATGTTCTTCCACCAACCTTGGTGCTTCATCGATAAAATTTTTGAATGGTTGGTGTTGACCTTCGGTCTTTGCGAAGCTTGGCATTGACCAATAACCTTGACCCCCTCGTGTGATTTTAAAAGATTAAAATTGTTTAACTCAAGTTTGGGGGGTGGTATATTTTGGCTCTTAAAAGAAAATGATTTTTACAAAATTGTAAGCCTAAAATAAGTTTGGAGCAGGATTTTCACTTTCATATATTCTTTCCCCCATTAATAATTTCCTCCCAAGTCTACAGGTTTTTGAGCTTAACGGATGACATCAGTGAGGACACTGCTATAAACAGGTTTGGGGGAGGTTTGTGCTTATTTACACATCAATTTGCATCATACTTTGCATAAGCACAACATTTTCAAAAATTTTTTTGATAATAAAAGAGCAGAAAGTGAAAAATTACATCCAAAAGATTGGAATAGTTTAAGAAAACCAAGAAAATTAGAAGTTTTCTTAAACGAACTAGTAATAAGTAGTTATGAGCTGTTGTCCCAAGGGTTAGTAAGATGAAGGAAGTCACTAATCTGAGGATAAAAATAAGTCTGAAAAATAGTTTCTATTCTGGAAGCCGAACATTTGAATGTTGATACCCTACTATATGCACTTACACACGTCTTAAAACTCGGGATAGTAGAGGATACCTTGAAATGCTCTTGTCTAAAAGACAAAGTATGAAGGAAATGAAAAAAAATGAAGAAAATATAAAAATGGTTAAAAGAAAAAAAATGAACACTGGTTTTGTTATCGCCATGGCAGCAATAAAAAAATATAGCGAGGGTGCCTCTTCACCTAGTGCCCTAAGGCCAACTGGTCTGGGAGTCACTGCTAAGCCTTAGGTGGTGCAAGACGAGAAAAATATTATCACCTAATCAGCAAGCACATGAGTAATCGGTCTGTTAGTACCTCAAGAAGTATTAACGGTCGCACAAAAATGTGTGAGCAAACCTAAGTATTCATCAAATTAAAAAGTACTAAGGTAGATGGACAAGAGTATGATAGCTTGAATTGAATTCTCCGAGTGTAAGGATGTTCTATACACACACGTAGGGGTATATGATCAATGTTTGGAAAAAAGATAGGAATGAAGAATAAAGACGATGTTTTATTGAGGGATGATGTGATTTCTAACATTTTTTCATGACTAATAAGATAGGGCTCATGACAACTGAAAAGCTAGTATAGTTGGAAACTCTTATTTTCAAAGTCTTTCTTTTATGGTTCTTATCTTTATATGTAAATTTCACCATCTCTCTTTTATAATAGGATTTTGTGGGTGTAATCCGCTGAAAACCCTCAGGAGACAACACTCCTACTACTAGGGACACCTAGAGGTTTAACGGCTTGTTACACGTGCTCAGTGCAATCGTGTTTGCCTACGAAAGTGTGCTTAGTTTTTTTTTTTCCCTCTTGAATAAACTAGTTTGCTCGGGACGATCAAAGATAAGTTTGGGGGTATTTATTCAGTTGATAAAAATGCACATTTGTATTACATTTTTCCTACCATTTTCATATTAAAAAAGGACTTTATTATAATATATTATACATATGAGGGTTTATGTGTAAAAACATTATTTTCCATGTGTTAAAATATTTTAATTAGCATTTGGTAAGAAAATGTATGCAAATAAATTCATTGACCAAATCCTAGTAGAACTAGGTCTACTAAATCTTATTTGAGTTGTTGTGCAGAATATTTCCAAGTTGTGCAGAATTTTCCAAGGCTAGAATCAAGCAAATCAAGTTGTTGAAAAAAACTTGCCAAATTAAGAAGCAAAACTTGGAGACCAAGTCTGGGAGCAACCGAGAGAAGATTTCTGAATTCTGAAGGTTCCTAGGATTGCCACATGTCCCAAAGATAAAGCCCAAGAAATTTGATGAAATGATCTTCACCATTGGCCGCGGAACCGCGGCCAAACCCCCCTATTGGCCGCGGATCCGCGGCAATCTAGAGAGATCTTTTGCTACAATTTTGGGAGATCAATCACTGCTGAATTTTACCAAGTTTCCAATGTAAAGATTCTGGCTTTGCACTATAAAAAGGCACCGAGAGCCTCTTGGATAAGTCATCAAGCCGAAGAGATCACGAAGTCCAAGACGGCTCACGCATCCAGGCTGATCATCAACTGTTCATCTACCTCCTTCGGAAGAGTTCGAGAAGCAAACCAAGTTTTTGTAATCATTTTCTAAGGAATAAAGTGTAGATTGTTCAAGTTGATTAATAAAGGTAGTTGTTTTATTTAATTCTTTTGCATTTTACATTATGTTTTCCCTCTCTGTCTTTTCATCTTCTTCTCCCAACATGCGCGAGTAATTCTCCGCTTGTTAGGGTTCGTAGAATTAGGGTAGACTAATGGACGATGAAAATAACTAAACCCTTTTTAAGTCCTATAAAGTTTAGGAACTTTATCAAAAGAATCATTAACATTCTAATCGGGCGCGCTAGCAATTCTTTGCTAGTTCCGACCGCGATTAGAGATTAGATTAATGATTGTTTTGGTAAAGGCTAGATATGAACGGAGTTCCGTGTCGAGATAAGGGTTAAGAGTGGGATTCCTTTTCCCTCCAGAAACCCTAATCTACACGCATCACCGTAGTTCTAGTTCTAAATCTATTAATGGATAAAAAGGGTAACTTTTAATTAATCGTCCATAACTACTAAATCCTAACGAACCCTACAAGCCCTATTATTATATTATCTACATCTCTAAAATAATCTAGATCTATATTTTACATTCTTGTTTAACGTAGATCTAGAAACCATTCTATAAAAATTCTTTATCCCTCTTCTCTTTCTCAACACATCTAAAGTAAAAGTAAAAGATTCCACGTTTCCCTGAGGACGACCCGTACTCATCTCGGTTTAGCTATACACGACACCGTTATTGATTGCGGTTAAACTACAAACAAACACTCTTTCGTACCAATCATATATCACATATATAATATTTATTGTAAAAAAATAAAATAATACAATTAACATATATCACATATATATCAATGTATTACCCGAGTGAGAAAAAGAATCTTTTAGTGAGCTTATATTAGTTAATGTAATTTAATATATCGCATATATAACCATACATTAAATCATCGAATCAACACTTGATCCGACAATCCGGCTATATCGCATATAATCGACTAATATATCATTTACCGATTCAGCGAATCAACACTTGATCCGATGACCCGGCTGATATCAAATATCGCGAGAATAGAATACGGTATCTCATATCGCACTATCCTCGGTCCCGCACATATCACATATGTGCCCCTACTCCGTTTTGCCTGAGCCAAGAAACCTCTGTGTAGGACTCTAAAAAATCGTCAATACGCCGGCAGTAGGTGATGATCATATCAAACACTCACAAGCTGCAAACGGTCAGCTAAACGTAACAGCCACTCAGAAGATCAACAAGCAAGCCTGTACATTCTCCCGTGAATACAATCAGTAACACTCCCGTACAGTCCGGTCTCGTCGTCTGAAATGTCGCATATCTCGCCTAGGGGTGGTAAACGTCAGACCCCAGTAGCTTGATAAGTTGTGTCGATTTGAGGTCTATAACAGTTCAAGAAACTACTGATAACACTTACCAGTAAATCTCAGCAACCCTGGCCAGGGATTTCCAGTTATAGCCAATCGAACACAGCGCAACATCAACTCCCTATACCGGGAGAGACGAATCCCCTCCTATCGCTCATTGCCTCCATGTGATTCGGGATTGTACCCAAAAGCCACCTTTTTGCACGCCCTCTTGGACGTGGTATGATGGAAATCATAGCACAGTGGGAATCATACAAGACTCTATGACGATCTCGGGTCAACAGACTACTCTGTACCAGTGTCACCAAAGAACTGCCATCTGACGTTGTGTATAATACCATTTGGGAGTTCTCGGCGAGTCCGTTCAGTGTACCCAGTCTCTACTGAGCACCCGTACACCATCCTTGATGTCAAACACCGATGGATATGGGATCATCCATGGCCCATCATATGGGTGAAGATGCGTATACGCTAGTCTACTCTGGTGTATCGATGCCCTGTCTCGATACACCCTCGACTAGGAACATTTGAAGGATGTACTTGGCGACTACTCTGTCCCCACTAGTATGATCCGCATCATAGTCCTGGTAGTCATGTACTCATCCTAAGGGCTTTATCAACAAGTAACAAAGAGACAATCAAAGTACATGTTAAGATAAAGAGTAACCAGATAGCGTAGTATCATGTCGAGCAAGAAAGTCCTCCCTATATATGTCCTAGCATCCACTACAATATACATCGTATGTACAGTAATGGCCTCTAGGGCATACATATAACTAACAACTGTACATGCGATGTACATTGTAGTGGATGCTTGGACATATATAGGGAGGACTCTCTTGCTCGACAAGATAGTATGCTATCAGTTGCTCTTTATCTTAATATGTACACTTATTGTCTATCTATTACATGTTGATAAAGCCCTTAGGATGAGTACTTGACTACCAGAATTATGATGCGCATCATACTAGTGGGGCAGTGGTAATCGGCAAGTATATCCTTCAAATGTTCCTAGTCGTGGGAGTATCGAGATAGGGTATCGATACTCCAGAGTAGACTAGCGTATACGCTTCTCGACCCATATGATGGGCGATGGATGATCCCATATCCATTGGTGTTTGATATCAGAGAAGGTATACGGGTGCTCAGTGGAGACTGGGTACACTAAACGGACTCGCCGAAAACTCCTAGATGGTGTTATACCTATCGTCAGATAGCAGTTCTCTGGTGACACTGGTACAGGTTAGTCTGTCGACCCGAGATCGTCATAGAGTCTTGTGTGATTCCCACTGTGCTTTGATTTCCACCATACCAAGGTGAAGAGATCGTACAAAAAGGTTGTTTTTGGGTACATTCCCGAGTCACATGGAGGCAATGAGTGATAGGAGGGCATTCGTCTCTCCCGGTATTGAGAGTTGATGTTGCGCTATGCTCGATTGGCCATAACAGGAAATCTCTGGCCAGGGTTGCTGAGATCTACTGGTAAGTGTTATCAGTAGTTTCTCGAACCGTTATGGACCTTGCATTGGCAAGACTTATCAGGCTATTGGGGTCTGACGTTATACCACCCCTAGACTGTGATATGCGACATATCTGACGATAAGACCGAATTGTACGGTAGTGTTACTGATTGGATTCGCAGGAGTATGAGTAAGCTTGGTTGTTGATTTTCTGATCGCTTAATACCCGGTTGGCCGTTACGTTTAGCAGACTGCTTGCGGCTTGTGGGTGTTTGAGATGATTATCACCTACTGCCGGCATATTGACGAGTCTTTAGAGTCCTACACAGAGGTTTCCTAGTTCATGCGAAACGGAGTAGGAGCACATATGTGATATGTGCGAGACGGAGATTAATGCATGTATGTGATACCACATTCTAATCTTGTGATATGTGATATTGGTCGGTTATATGTGATATAGCCTAGTTATCGGATCAAGTGTTGATTCGATAGACTGTTACATTTGATATTATTCGTTTGTATGAGATATAGACGGATTATTAAATCAAGTGTTGATTTTATAATTTAATGTATAATTATATATTTGATTTATTAAGTTACATTGACAAATATTTTCTCACTTATGATTTCTTATTCTCACTTGTGTATATTAGTGTATATGTGATATATATTAATGTACATGTTTTTGTGTCATGTTTGATGATACATGCTTCATGGGTGTGTGTATGACTTACACCATGCTTGCTATAATATAGGGTTATTAATTGATTAAGTAATTTAAAATTGGTTGAATATTGGTCATGGCTAGAAGCTTGGAGAAGCTTGGATAACCATTGACTAAGTCCACAAGTTTTGTTTTGCTTAAGATATTTATTAACCTAACCATTATCCTAACCTATGGTGAAGTCTTTACATGAGTTAGTGTATGGCACTAACTCACCCATGGTTGCTATTCTCACCTCATGAGTTCATTCTTCATCACTTCATCATATCATCTTCTTATTCCTCTTGAAAGCTTTCTAGCTTTAGATCAAGTGATGAAATATTGTGAGAAAATAAAATCTAAATAGAGCACATTTCGTACTTCATCATCCTCTACTATTAGCCATTTAGTTTAGGGTGTTTGCTTCAGTAAACCCTAATTTAGTGAAGAGGTAGCATGAGCTTGAGTCTCCTCGATGTAGATCATTTTCGGCCTCGAAGACTTCGAGCAAGTTTGCATCTTTCACCTTGTGGATCCTCTCAAGAGTTCGGGAGATCATTACTCGCAGCGAAGGGACTTCTACACGGAGTATTTGAAGTGGAGGACCGGTCTACAAAGGTTGTATTCCACATTCACTTAGTTGTAATGTTGTTTGCATTGCTTATTGTTTAAATCTCTAGTTAAGATTCCAGTGTTAGTGTTATTTAGAACGGCAAAAAATTTGAAAATGGCATGGACAATGCCTCCCGAAACCTTGCTGCCGCGCTACGTAACCCTACAGTGGTATCAACTCCCTATACCGGGAGAGACGAATCCCATCCTATCGCTCATTGCCTCCATGTGATTCGGGACTGTACCCAAAAGACACCGTTTTGCACGCCCTCTTGGACATGGTAAGGTGGAAATCAAAGTACAGTAGGAATCACACAAGAATCTATGACGATCTCGAGTCTACGGACTAACCTGTACCAGTGTCACCGGAGAACTGCCATCTGACGTGAGGTATAATACCATCTGGGAGTTCTCGGCGAGTACGTCCAGTGTACCCAGTCTCCACTGAGCACCCGTACACTATCTTTGATGTCAAACAGCGATGGATATAGGATCATCCATCTCCCATCATCTGGGTCAAGATGCGTATACGCTAGTCTACTCTGGTGTATCGATGCCCTGTCTCGATACACCCTCGACTAGGAACAGTTATAGGATGTACTCGTCGACAACCGTGGCCCTACTAGTATGATCTCATCATAGTCCCAGTAGTCGAGTACATATCTTAAGGGCTTTATCAACATGTGAGAACAAGACAGTAAACTAATACAAGTCAACATGTTAAGATAAAGTGAAACCAAATAGCATACTATCATGACGAGCAAGAAAGTCCTCTCTATATATATCCAAGCATCCATTATAATATACATCATATGTACAACAATGGCCTCTAGGGCATATATATAACTAACAATAATTTAATGTATAATTATATATTTGATATATTAATTTATATTAACTAATATTAGCTCACATAAGAACTCTTTTTCTCACTTGTGTATTTAGTATATATGTGATATATATCAATGTACAGTCTTTTGTGTCATGCTAGATGATACATGAGACATGGGTGTATGAGACTCACACCATACTTAACATAATGAAGGGTTTTATTATTTAAAGTAATTCAAAATTGAGTGGATACTAGTCATGGTTGATGCTTAGTGGAAGCTTGTAGAATCATTGACTAAGTCCACCAATTTTGTTTTACCTAAGATATTTATTAACCCAACCATTATGATTAGCCATGGTTCAGTCTCTACATGAGTTAGTATATGATATTAACTCACCCATGGTTCCTATTCTACACTTGACTTTTTCCATGGTTGTTTTTCTTTATCTCCATCCTCAAGCTCTTTAGCTTTTTGGGAGGTGATGAAAATGAGTGAGAAAATAATTTCTAAAGTGAGCAAAATTCCTACTTCAACATCTTCTTCTAGACTAGCCATTTAGATTGGGTTGTTTCTTCAATAGTTCATCACTTAGTGAAGAGGTAGCTTGGGTTAGTGTCTCCTCGACGTAGATCATCTTCGGCCTCGAAGACTTCAAGCAAGCTTGTTACTTTTATCATGTGGAGCCTTTCTAGAGTCCGGGAGTTCACTACTTTGAGCGAAGGGACTAATACATGGAGCTATTGAAGTGAAGGACCGGTCTACAAAGGTGGTATTCCTTGTTCACTTAGATGTAAAGATGTTTACATTCTAGTTTCGTCTAATTCTCTAGTTAAGATTCTAGGTTAAGGCTCTTTAGCGTGCCAATTTTTTAAAACGGCATGGTCGATGCCTCCCAAAACCCAGCGGTGACCCTAGGGAACCCAGCAGTGGTATCAGAGACATGCTGGAGAATTAGACGATGTTTTTAGAATTACGAAACCGAAACAACTCCGAAACACTCGAAACAAAAACCAAGTTTCTGTCGAAATTTTTAAGGTGTATAATTTTTTTTTAAGCAACTGCAGAATGTTACATATGATGTAATATGAACACTGAAGAAATTTGAACCCCTTTCACCGGATTTAACCCGGCGAAGTGAGAACAAAATCCGGCCTGTCCGATTTTGGAAGCTTGTTTTGGCTTCAAATTTTTTCTGTGTTGCAGTCTCTGGGTTTTGGTGTTTCAGGTGTTTCTTATTCTTACCGATATTGCATGTGATGTTATATTTCTGTAAAGGCAATTCGGAGTCTTTTGTAGTCGTAATTCTAACATCGTTTCGGGTTATCTTGACGACGTTAAAAAGTTCGAATGAATATCAAGTACCCATTTTCTCCCTTGCTGGAAATTACCCAACAGTTGGATTTTTCCAAGTTAAAAATCTTCAGAAAATCATGCAGGTGATTCTATGGACCCTCTAGAAGAACGAAAGCCTAACTCGATTCTGTGACCACCGGAACCGCCACCAAACCATAGGGTTTATGGTAGTTCCGCGGCGCCATAGGTGAGGCAAGGGTTGACCTTTCTACGGTTGGTCAATAGGTGCTGTGGCATGTTCTGGGTATTTTTTAAACTCCGCTCAAGTGTTGAGCTCTTTGGGAAATTTTGGGTGTTTGTTGATTCGATCGAAAAGTTTAATATCGTCTAGCTATGTATGATTGTGATACAATACTTGGAATCCACAATATTTAGTTTGTGAAAACTAATTTGAATTTTATAAATCTAGCAATTCAGTCTCATTTGATCAGTTGCCATGGGTTTTTGATGTGGATCAAAAGTCCGTCGCAATCACGTAGCGTACGCGGATACTCGCCGGGTAACCTTACTAGATAGCTACGCCCCATAGCCCCGACCAAGTGACTGTAGGAGAACCCCGTCGCCAAAAGCATCCGTTCGGGTGCTCAAGGCCACGGTGTTCCGCCTAAGTGCACTTCGTCGACGGCATCGGGGGTGCGGCCGTTTACTAAAGTTTCCGACGAGCATTTGATTAGGATGTCGGGAATCTTGTTGAATTATCTGACTGGTTATTAGAAGGGGTTTTCAATATCGAGACTAAAATGCGGGGTATCTAATTGTTAGGCATATGATGTCTAAGGAATTCATTTGGTTAGGCATGAAATCCAAAGTATGTGATACATTGGGTTTATGATGTCTAAGGTGGTTGCGGATTCCAATTGTTGTAGTTTTTCACTTTCTTTTCTGCGACCGTAAGTGTAATATGTGGTGTATCACCGGTTTCATTGCTATATGTCAATGACAATTGGGATACGCATATTTACTTACGTTGATGACATGTGATGTTATGCGTTGCTGTGATATGTTATATTGGATCGTCTTGTTTGAATAGCCGGATTTTTTTATGTGAGATGAAAGTTTTTCATTTTCATTCATGTAAAATCTTGTATGTAATATTCTTTTATTGGGGAACTTTCGGGTTGAGGATGATGTCACCATTGATTTATATTATTTACTTTTCCGCATTAGGATAGTCCCAAGGCGGGGAGCACAAGTAACCGGTTTCTAGGGTCCGGTGGGAGACCATCTCGAGGAGTCGAATCCGGGTCTCCTAACTCTAGAATTGGTAGGGTTGCTTACCGCTCTCGTAGGGGTCTAGGGATGTGGGTTTGGCTATTCATCATGACCGTGGAATCCGTGTTTTATACTGGCTAAATTTAAAACACGGACTTCCTACAATATCCAATATTTCATATGTGTTCTTCTGTTGCTGATATTCTGTGATGTGATCACTTGATATTCTGAGACGAATGCTTATATTATATATATGATATATAATAAATATTGCTGGTTTCGTTTTTTCTGTGATGCTTAGGAAGCATAGATGATGGGACTTCATTAATGAGATTAATGAAATAAAAGAAACCTAAAGATGTTGCAGAATCTTGTTTTAAAAACTGGTAGCTCTAGTTCTTGCTTTGCATAACGGTATTCCTTGTAGAATATCCAGCACCTTATTCGATAAGGAAAGAGCCGAGATCCCTTCACCGGGAGTGACATCTTTAGCGAAACTGGCAGATGCTACAACCCACTCGGTTTTGTTTTTTGATTGCTTTTTTAGTTCATGCTTTGCATATTGGTATTTGTGAAATATCCAGCACCTCATTCTATGAGGAAAGAGCCGAGATCCTTTCACCGGGAGTGACCTTTTTAGAGAAACTAGTAAAAGCCTAAAAAAAACTCCTTTTCAAAATCACTCGATTCTACAACGATATCAAGTTCATTACGCAAACGGTTTTCTTAAAAACCTGTTGTAGCCCTCCATCATTTCAGATAAGTAGTATTTAGTATTCGTGCTAAGTTTGTTGGCTTTCGTCAAGGCATAGTGTGCGGTAGCTACTTGTTGCTTATCTGCTGCATATGATGCGATTGGATTAGGGTAGTCGTACGACTTTGTTGTCTTTCGTCAAGGGTCATGCGGGTGGGTTTAATTCAATCATGAAATGTACGGGTTGAACATGACTAGCAGACTATAGTTTGTTGGCTTTCGTCAAGGTCATAGGACGCAAGGGGCAAAATATTATCGGGAATTTCAAGTGTTGAAATTTGCAATGAGATTGCATACCTTATATGAGATAGTTGGATCCTGATACCCGCTGCGAGTAAGAGTTACTCCAGGGAGAGTTTTGCACATTACAATTAGCCAATCAAGTAGGTGTCTAGAAAGGTGTTAACGGGGTTACGCCCCTGGAAAAATGAGGTTTATTTTAATTAGGTCCGTGCGAAAGCACGGGGAACCTCCCTCAAAGTACCGACACTGGCCTGGCCGAAAGATTGGCGAACTTGTAGGGTGTAATTAATCCCAGCTAGTCTTACCTTCTAGGGTTTGAAGGAAGATTTGATATAAACAGTGGGAGCCATCCTGATTAGATAAAATAATAACCAATCTGATCTTGCAAGAGCATACGCAGAGTGTTTTCTTCTCTCTCTCTCTCTCCTGGTAGCGATCGTAACATGCCTTAATCAAGATAATAATATGGATGTATTGACCGAACCTGCTTATTGTACTGAGCTAGGGAACGTTGGTTCCTCTCTATCTTATAATTGTTATAAGTCCAAGCAGGAAATAGGGGAATATCCGGATTCCTATGCCACCCATTCGAGGAATGAGCATGCTGATGCGTATTCTTTGGGTGTGTTCGTTACCGAGAACTGTTTCTCAGTATTCTCTACGTCCTAGGTATGAGATACCGGATCAGGATCCCATATATGTAATTTGTTACATGGGCTACAGAAAGGTAGAGAACTGGGATTGGGTGATATATCTCTAAGTGTTATAGAATGGCGCAATTGTTGCAGCCAAATCAGTTGGCAAATATCACCCTGTATTAAGACATTGATTCTGAACAAATGTTATTACATGCCGAACCTGATATACAACACTACATCGGTTTCTTTATTCAGTTAAAAAAGGATATATTTTTTTATTGGAGGATAATGTTGTGAACATTTTCCTTAATCAAGAGTTGATTGCATCAGGCACGTTATGTAATGGCATATAAGTTCTAAATCAAACCACAGTTCAAAGTATATAGAACACACACAAGAGGAGTAGTTCAGAAATGAACGAATCCTTCTTGTGGTATTGTAGACTAGGTCATATCAATGCAACACGACTAGCTAAGTTACATAAGAATGAATATTAGAATCTGTTCGAATTTTCATCTTATGATACTTGCCAATCTTGTCTCAAAGGTAAAATGACCAATACTCCGTTTACTGGAAACGGAGAAAGAGCTGCTAAACTCTTGGGATGAATACATGATGATGTATACGGTCCTATGTCTATAAATACCAGGGTTGGTTCTTTGTACTTCATTACATTCATCGACGATCTCCCAAGATTCGGACATGTGTTCCTGTTGAAACACGAATCTGAAATTTTGAGAAATTCAAGGAATATAAGCTTGAAGTTAAGAACCAAACGGGAAGAAGTATTAAAGTCCTTCGATGTGATCAAGGAGGCAAATACTTGGGCATGGAGTTCGTGGATTTTCTAAACAGAGAATAGGATTCTCTCTCAGCTTACTCCTTCATATACACCATAGCACAACGGTGTATCGGGGCGGAGGTATCGCACCCTATGAGATATGGCGCGCTCTATGATGAGTACTGCTGAGTTTCCTGTTTCCTTTTGGTGTTATGCACTTGAGAAGTTGCATACCTATTGAATGGGGTTCCAACCAAATCAGTGTCTACCACTCCATATGAGATATGGTATGGGAAGAGACCATGTTTTAAACAAGTTAAGATATGGGGTTGTCCGGCCTATGTTGAAAAGCAAAATCCGGACAAGCTCGAGGCAAGGTCGGTTCTGTAAGTTTGTTGGAAATACCAAATATTTGCGAGGGAATATCTTCTACCACACCAAGGAACAAAAGTTGTTTTGTTTCTCAGCATGCCACCTTTTTAGAAAAGGAATTTCTTGTGAAGAAATTTGTGGTCATGAGGTAGAACAGGAAGGAGTTCTAGCTGGACAAACTAACAGCTGATGATTTGGTAAAACAAAAGGATTCAATAGTCTCCAACAAACCTCAGCCTCTCCGCGAATCTCGTAGGTTTCCTCATCCCCCTGAGAGATACTACGGTTTTCTCGATGACAGTGGGAGCGAGTGTTCATATCAGATTTTTGCATTTTTATACCGCCCAATTTTTATCACATTACTTATCGGTAGGTACTCTTGAGCCGTGTTTGCTAGTTAATTGCAGGATACAGGTTCTCAGCTCTAAACAATGAAATTCATGGAAAAGCACGACAAATTCCGGATTACTGCCAACCACAGATAAAACACGGGTCTCCGCTCTCTATCCGTATGTTGCCGCACACCAGTTTAAGGGACAAAATGGCAAATCAATGTCATTTTCATGCACAAAGCTCAATGTCAACACAAGATCCAACATATCTACGCGGAGCTCAAGAAAAATCATGGCAAAAGATCCACATCAAATCACCTTTTGATCTGCTGGAATTCTGGAAAAATTGTGAAGAGTTTCTGAGAAAAAACATATACCACACTGCAGACAACATCAAACCAGGGGACCCCACAAAAACCGAGGAGCCAATTCCTCTATATAGCCGCGGATCCGCGGCCAACATGGGGTCTAGGCCGCGGATCCGCGGCCATGGTGGCTCATCAGACGATAATATTTCAGGGGCAGTTTGGTCTTTTCTTGAAGGGTCAGAATGTGGTCCTAGGGTTTCAGTTTCTTGCCTATAAATAGCCCAGAACTTGCCAAGCCAAAGGGTGCTTATTCTTGTGTAAAAGTTTAGGATATATTTTGTAGTCTTCTTCCTCTTTTCATCTTTTCTCCATTAAAACTTTGTAGTAAGCTTTTTATGAGTGAACGATGAATAAAAGAGTTCTTTTTGTTATCATGCTTGTCTTGTTATGTTGTTAATTATAATTGCTTGTATTTTTCATTTGCTAATCTAGTTGTTGTTATTTGTTATTTGTTTCTTTCTTGTTCTCTTTTTCTTTATCCTTAACAACAATGATGCTTAAGCTTGATCCTTGCCAAGATGAGGTCTCAAATAGCTAGTTGTAATCTTCTAACCTCTTTCTTTCAATCTTCCTCCTTTGTTGTATTTTCTTTTTCTTGTAATGGGTGAGTAGTTTTCTTACTTGTTAGAGTAGGAAAAGAAAAGTTTGAGAGAAGGAAATCTCTCTCACTCTTTCCTTGCCCAACATCTTAAGTCGGACTCCCGTTAATTGAACCATAATCCGCTCCCTACGGCACCCTATTTTACATGATAGCGGCGATTCCTTAGTGAGACCGGTTGTGGTTGAATTAACCGGAGGTTAAGGCTAAGAGCCAAGAACGGACGGACAAGCACCAAAAGGAAGAACTTAAGCGTTGGAAAGCCTAGCTTATACTCGCAAGTTCCTTCCTAGTCGTACTAATCCCCGTTGTTGCCGATTACCGTAACACCGATATTAAGAGTGGCAACGAAAGAAGTGAGCGATTCCTAACTCAAACTAACCTAATCCTAACCCTAACAAGCTCTCTTTATATAACATTTTAGCACATAGTTAATCTCAAACAAACCTGGACATTTGGACTTAACTCGTTAAAGCACATAGAAAAAGATTCCCATCTCCCTGCGGACGACCCGTACTCAACCGGCTAACTACAAGCGAAACCGTCTTGATTGCGGTAATTAACTAAGCACGCAAAAACTCTACCAATCAAATGGCACCGTTGCCGGGGAGACGGTAGTTTATTTCTTTGTGTAATTTCGGGTTAATTTGTGAATATAAATCTAATCGAAAAACAAAACAAAAAAATATATACATTGTAAAAATCATCTTGTTATTTTTGATTAGTTTTTGTGCAAGTGTGCAGGAGAAAAGGAAAGGTCGAGTTCAGTGCCAAAGACGTGGGAAGTTAGACCCATAACTCGCGGCTACACCGCGGGTGACCAAGACGAAACCAACGGTCTACTGTGAAATTCTGGAGCAAACCCAGTAAGCAAATCAAGATTCAGGGGCTTCAAACAAGAAGAGGACACCTAAAGAAACACAGGCAAGAAAAATGAACTTCCAATTCCACATTCCTGCCGCGGAACCGCGGCCATAGAGCTTGTTTGGCCGTGGATCCGCGGTTCTTTCCTGCCATCAGTGACTAAAAATCCCTGTGAGTGTTCTTTCCTTCTTCCCTACTCCTCTGAACTCTACTGAACTGATTTTTCTGCAGCATTCTTTGCGCAAACTCTCTTCCCCTTTCCAATAAATTGTTTTTGTGCAGGATTCTTTGCGCCGCACTAAAAAATAAAAAAAATTGATTGCAGTTGATTGTTACTGCTTTGCATATTTTAATCGGACTTTAAGGGGCTTGAAACCAATCCAGATTGGGTGGGGATTTTATCACCCTTCCCATGACCTCAGAAATCATAAAAAGCATACGCATTGACCATTGTTTAATTAAAAAATACTAGACTCGACCCTAAGGACTTCGCGCTCAATAGGACAGAGGACTAGTTACAGGCATCGGCCGTTTATCCTATCCTGACTTTGCGGTGTCTAGGCAAGTGTGTCCAAGGCAAGTGGTTACTTAATTAGGACCACTACTTACATAGTGGGGAGCCTCCCACTTACCTGGCACTTACCTGGCCGCAATTGGCGGAGAAGAAGCGGTTTGAGGTCCTATTTCTAGCCCTTTTGGAACAGTTAGGAGCTGTCTAGCTGACCTAGGTGACCCTAGATCTAGGTGTGATTGTGCATATTTTGTCTGTGATTGTCTGAAGCCGTGAGTCCGTACATATTTCTGTAAAACTCTTTCTGAAAAAGAAAACAAAAAAAACCAAAAACTTTTATTAAAACTTGCCCTTTTTCGCCAGAATCCATTTTTTCACCTACCTCCTATCGTATTTCTCCATTGACGTTCTCTTACCCTCACCTTCTCCGCTTTGACTACACTAAACTAGTTTAGTGTATGTCCGCTTGGACTCGGGACACTAGCGCCCGCCTAGTCCGCGTTACGTTAGTCGCTACCGACTACGCGATCGACTCAGATGTCGAAACTCCTTCCACGCCTCTTTCACCCTTACCTTTGCCGGCCAACTCCGACGTTGACCGGAATTCTGTTCATACATACTCACCTTCACCATCACCAACCTCTTCTTCTGCGATATCAGGATTTAATCCAAACATCTCTTTGACTCCCCTGGGATTGATTCCACCTCCTATGGATGCGAATAACCCACCACCACCGCCTGTTGTAGCGCCACAGAGAATCGCGCTCCAGGATCGTTTCTTGTAAGTCGATGTAGTACACCCCAGTACTTGTGGGGAGGCGGAATTTTCAAAAACGATCAAGTTTAAAGAACGAACATCGACTAACCGCTTGAATCGAAGCTAAACTATAAATAACCGTACACAAAGTGTTTCTTAACTATTTTGTTTAGGGATTATACCAAATGAAACTAGTCCTTCGTCTTTACGATCTCCTTGTTCTCCTCGGTCTTCTCTAGGTAGTAGACGATCCACCCGAGAGCAAAACTCCAAGCTACACCTCTAACTTGAGGCAACTAATCTACTTTGATTGCTAATCAAAGAAGAAAGGATGATATAGAGTGAAGGTAATGGATGTTTAAGTCTAACTAAACCTTTGATCTCAACACATGAGGATTAAGGATTAGTCTTTTGAAGATGAGAGCTTGAGGAGAGAGAATGTGAGATGAGATAATGAGATGAGAGAGAGTGTATCATAATATATTATGAAGCATTCTTATTTTAGAATAATGAATAAAAGAAATGAATAAGCATGCTTCATAAATGAAAAGAGGTGATTCATTAACATGAGTCATTAAGCATTTATGGTGCATTAATGACCATGATGAATCACCCTCATGACATCACTAATCTTATCCAAAGCTTATGTCACCTTAACCTCCTTAGTCACATCTTCTAGAAGCTTCTCATACAATTACGAGAACGCCCCTCCAATCCGCAAAAATACGGAAAAACTTTAGACTGTAAAAAATCCAATAACCGGATACCAGTAACTGGCTTAAACCAAAGCCGACTGGTAAAAACTGTCCGAAAGTCGTACGTGCGTAAACGCACGTATGCGTCCGAACCCTTTGTCGCAAAACCATGCGACCTCTATATCGTTTCGCCTGGAGTAGGAAACTCTCTGTGTGGGACTCTAGAGACTCGACTACTACGCTGGCAGTGGGTTTAACCACAGACCGCAAGCGGCACTAGCTGTACGTAACGGTCCCCAGGTAGTTGTCGATAAGAAGGCCGATGAGGAAACCCATCCGAACTCCTACTGAGTCTGATGTGACAATCTCCATACAGTCCGGTCCGTTCGTCCAAGACTATCGCATATCGGGCCTAGGGGGGCGGCAAGCGTCAGTCCCCTAATAGCGGTATAAGTCGTGTCGGAGTGAAGCCCATTACACCCTGAGAAACTACTGGAACCTACCAGCAAATCTCGCTTGCCCTGGCCAGGGACTTTGCGTAATGGCTCTCTGACACAGCACGATATCTACTCCCAATACCGGGAGGGACGAATCCTTTCTAACCGCCACTGCCTCCAAGTGCTCGGGACTGCACCCAACTGCTACCTGTTTGCACGACTCCTTTGAGCCGTGGTAGGGTAGCAATCTAAGAACAGTGGGACACACTCGAGGCGAAGTGGCAGTGTCAAGTCTGCGGACTACGCTGTACTCATGTCACCTGGGAACTGCTTACTGACGACTGGTATCAAACCAACCAACAGTTCCCTGTGAGTCCTGTCCGGTGTACCCGTAACCTAACGAGCACCTGCATACTATCTCCAGTACGACGTACTGACGGCTGTGGGACAGACCATCTCCCCAACTGGGATGAGAAGCGTACACACTAGTCTACTCCGGATATCGATGCTCTGTCTCGATAATCCAACGACCAGGGACCTGAATAAGGATGTGCTTGTAGACTACCCAGCCCCCACTAGTGTGACTGCCATCACAACGCTGGTAGACAAGCAAGATCCTAAGAGCTCTATCAATACGTACACTCACATATTAAGATAGAAAAACCAAGTAGCATACTACCATGTTTAGCAAGACTGTTATATACATGTGAATATCCCAAGCTTCCATTAAGTAATATACAAACTAGTATGATACAGTAATGGCCTTCTAGGGCATAAACACTAACAATCTCCCACTTGCACTAGGGCCATGTACTGGCATATCGTAGACCAATGATCTCGAGTAGCCTCTCGAACTGAATCTGAGGAAGGGCCTTCGTGAATGGATCAGCAATGTTCTCTTCAGAAGCAACTCTCCGAACCTCGATCTCCTGACGATCAATGATCTCCCTGATCAGGTGATACCGCCTCAAGATGTGTCTGGACTTCTGATGGGACCTTGGTTCCTTCGCTAAAGCTATAGCTCCGTTGTTGTCGCAATACAGAGGTATTGGATCAACTATGGTAGGAACAACCTGAAGTTCTGTTAGGAACTTCTTTATCCAGACTGCTTCTTTTGCGGCATCGCAAGCAGCAATATACTCCGCTTCCATCGTCGAGTCGGCAACGGTGTCCTGCTTGGAGCTCTTCCAGCACACCGCCCCTCCATTGAGGGTAAAGACATAACCCGACATGGACTTGGAATCGTCCTTATCACTCTGGAAGCCGGAATCAGCAAAGGCCTCCAACCTGAGGTCTTTTCCGCCGTAAACCAAGAACATCTCTTTAGTCCTCCTCAGGTACTTGAGAATGTTCTTTACTGCTATCCAGTGTTTCTCCCCTGGGTCTGACTGATACCGGCTTACCACGCTTAGTGCGTAAGCTACATCTGGTCTGGTACATAACATCGCATACATTATAGAGCCTACCGCAGAAGCGTAGGGTATAATAGACATGCGTTCCCTTTCCAAATCAATCTTGGGAGACATCTCTTTGGAGAGGGTGATTCCGTGACAAGCCGGTAGATTACCGCGCTTAGAATCTTCCATACTGAATCTTTTCAGTACAGTGTCGATATACCTGGACTGTGAAAGTCCCAACATTCTCTTGGATCTATCACGATAGATCCGGATCCCCAGAATGTAAGAGGCATCACCCAGGTCTTTCATGGAGAACCTGTGTGACAAGAATCCTTTGACAGATTGTAGCATAGGAACGTCATTTCCTATCAATAGAATGTCATCCACGTACAAGACGAGGAATACGACACTTCTGGCCACAACTTTACTATATATGCACGGTTCATCTGGATTTTTGATAAAGTCATATTCTTTGACTGTCTCATCAAAACAGATGTTCCAACTCCGCGATGCCTGCTTTAGTCCGTAAATGGACTTAAGCAGCTTGCATACTTTCCCGCTGCTCCCACTCTGATTGAAACCCTCTGGCTGATCCATATAGACGCTCTCTTCTAAATTTCCATTCAGAAAAGCCGTCTTTACGTCCATCTGCCAGATTTCATAATCATGGAAGGCAGCAATAGCAAGAAGGACCCGAATGGATTTGAGCATAGCCACTGGAGAAAAAGTTTCGTCATAGTCCAAACCAGGTCTTTGACGAAAACCCTTTGCAACAAGTCTAGCCTTATAGGTTTCCACCTGTCCATCTACACCAATCTTTTTCTTGAAGATCCATTTGCATCCTATGGGTTTTACCCCATCTGGAGCAAAGTCCAAAGTCCATACTTTGTTGGTGTACATGGACTCCATCTCGGTCCGCATTGCATCTAGCCATCGTACCGAGTCGCCACTCTGGATGGCCTGCTGGAAGTCAGTAGGTTCATCATCATCTATGATGCAATCCTCTCTATCCCCATCTATGAGAAAACCGTAGTATCTCTCAGGCGGATGAGACGGCCTACTACTCCTGCGGAGTGGTGCGGGAATGTTCTGTTCTTCTTGAACTTCCTGTTCTACCAAACTTTCAGTATTAGTTTGTGGTTCTGGAATTTCTTCCAGTTCTATTTCGCTCCCACTTATTTCCTTTTCTAAAAACTGATTTTCCAGAAAATGGGCATTACGAGAAACAAAAACCTTTTGTTCCTCTGCGTAATAGAAATAATATCCCTTGGAGTTCTTTGGATATCCCACAAACAAACATTTTACTGATCGTGCCTCGAGCTTGTCCACATGCTGCTTTTTAACAAAAGCTGGACATCCCCAAATCTTCATATGCTGAAGATGGGGTTTCTTCCCAGTCCACATCTGATATGGAGTGGTAGGCACAGTCTTGGTAGGAGCCCTGTTCAGAAGATATGCCGCTGATTCTAGCGCATAACCCCAGAAAGATCGCGGTAACTCAGCATTACTCATCATGGATCGTACCATATCCAATAGGGTTCGATTCCGTCTCTTCGATACACCGTTATGCTGTGGAGTGTATGGAGGAGTAAGCTGAGAGAGAATTCCTTTCTCTTTTAGGTAACCTAGGAACTCGGCACTTAAGTATTCTCCACCTCGATCAGATCTTAGTGTCTTAATACTTTTGCCGGTTTGGTTTTCTACTTCATTCTTATACTCTTGGAATTTCTCAAAAGCCTCGGATTTATGTTTCATCAGATAAATGAATCCGTATCTTGAGTAATCATCCGTGAAAGTAATGAAATAGGAAAAACCACCTCTCGCATGTGTAGACATTGGACCGCATACATCGCTGTGTATGAGTCCTAAGAGCTCGCTCGCTCTTACTCCTTGTCCAGTAAATGGAGTCTTTGTCATCTTTCCTTTGAGACAGGATTGACAAGTGTCATAAGATTGATATTTGAACGTGTCCAAATATCCTTCTCTATGCAACTTAGTCAACCTTCTCTCATTGATGTGACCCAGTCTACAATGCCATAAGAAAGCTTTATTTAAATCTGGAGACTTTCTTTTTAGTGTGTTCTGGACATTGAAAATTTGGAGTTGGTTTAAAACATATATGCCGTTATTTAATGTACCGGACCCAATCAAACCATGATTAAGGTGGATGTTAACAACATCTCTTACAAACGTGAAATCATAACCTTTATTTGATAACAAGGAAACTGATATGATATTACACGTTAAGCTTGGTACAAAATAACAGTTATGCAAAACCAAAATATGTCCACTCGTCAATCCTAGGTGATAATCCCCGACGGACGCAGCTCCCACGCTAGCTCCGTTAGCAACCCTGAGGATCATATCACCTTCCTTCAGCACTCTACGGTTTCTCAGTGCCTGCAATGAATTGCAAATATGAGATCCTGATCCGGTATCCAATACCCAGGAAGTAGAGTTGATCGACAGACAATTCTCAATTACAAACACACCTAAAGTCGAAGCCACAGCTTGCTTCGGTTCCTGGTTCTTGGCGTTCCACGCCTTGCAATCCTTCTTCCAGTGCCCTTTCCTGTGACAATGGAAGCACTCATCCTGGCCAACTACCGGTGCTGCAAACTTTTTCTTTCCCTTCTTTCCCACCTTACTAACACCTCCTCTAGGTTTGGGTGCGGCCTTCTTCTTCCTTCCTTTGGCCCTAGCCTTGGACCCGGAAGAAGATGCACCGCCAACAAACATAGCGGGTGTTTCCCTTGCCTTCTGCAAGGTGCCCTCTGCACTCCTTAACATGTTAAGGAGTTCCGCAAGTTCAACTTCTTTTCCTTGAAGATTGAAGTTGAGGATAAACTGGGCGTAGGTGGGAGGAAGGGACTGGAGAATAAGGTCTGTATACAGCTCATTATCCAAAGTCGTCCCAAGGTCTGCGAGCTCTTCAATATAGCCGATCATCTGTAGGACATGTTCACCTACCGATGACCCGACAGCCAACCTCGCTCGAAACAAGTTCTTAGAGGTCTCGTATCTTGCTATACGAGATTGCTCTCCATAAAGTTCCTTTGTATGGAGAAATATGCCATCCAGGGACATATCCTCGTGCCTCCTCTGATGTTCATTGTCCATAGAGGCAAGCACGACGCACTTGGCTCTCGCGCAATCTAAATCCCAGGTTTTGCGGATTTCCTTATCCGCATTGCTGGATTTGGGATCAGGGACAGCAGGTGCCGTAGCGGTGAGGACGTACCCTAGTTTGTCATAGGTCAAAGCCATTTTGACATTCCGCAGCCAATCTTTATAGTTTGGCCCCGTCAGTATATTCTTTTCTAAAAGTAACTTAAGTCCAGTCGGTTGGCAGGGGGTTGCACATTTCTGTAATGGTTATATCTGTTTGTGCATATAAACTGTATTGGACTATTGTGGTGTATAGCCGGGGTTTAGCAATGGGTTATTGTTTAATTCATTTGTTTAGCATGATGCTCTTGCAAGTTTAGAGTGGTTTTTAGTTTATCTAAACTGGATGGCTCCCACTGTTTCTCGAATCCTTCCTCAAACCATAAAAGAAGAATTAGCCAGGACTATTCTCACCGTACAATACTTGCTTAACCGTTCAGCCAGGCCAGTGTCGATACTTCGAGGGAGGTTTTCCAACGCTTTCGCGAAGTTCCTTAATTAAATAACCTCTTTTCTCTGGGGGCGTAACCCCGCTGACACCTTTCTGGACACCTATTAGGTTTATAGCATTGATCGTTAAGTGACGAATATCCTGATAAGTAGCATATACTCTCAGTAGGATCGGGATCCAAATATCATCGTATGATAATGTTGAAGGAATCCTACCAACATTCATCAAACTCCAAATGGTATGCATCTCTTTGCAAATTTCAGTTTCTTTAGAAATTCCCGATATAAGTTTTTGCCCCATGCTCTTATGACCTTGGCTTTGGTCAAAATGTCATAAGTCACATGTCAAGTTCTACCCGTCATTATCTTGTCAATTTGAACCCATCCGTATATACCCCTGACTTTGGTCAAATGGTAATACGACTGTCCCAAACCAACTCATCTATCTTATGCAACAAATGAAAACCCAGCAGCTACCAAACACTATGCCTTGACTTTGGCCAAAATGCATAGCTTGAATACTACTGAATACCCAAATGAAATGACGGAGGGCTACGAATGGTTTTGGCGAAACCGTGATCGTAGTGAACTTGATATAACCGAAGGAACCTGATAGCTTTTAAAAGGAGTGGTTAAAGCTCCGCATTTAAAAATATCTGTTTTAAAATTAACCGAGTGGTTTCTTTTAAATTGTTCCAACGATTTAAACTTTGGTTTGTTTTCTTTGCATTACAGATAATGCGTCCCATCATTAACCTATCATTGCAGAAAACAACGAAAATACAACGTCCTCTTATGCCATCCGCATTCGCCACTGGGTCCCGTCATCACCCGTTAGGTTACTTAACTAACGACAGAGCGGGGGCTGGGCTAGCGCGGGTGTAAAACATAAATGACGTCTAAATAGCTATCATAAATATAGATATTTTACATTCGTCTGACGCAATGATATACATTCCAGAACACAGATAAACAATATTGGATTTGCAAGCAATCTGTATTTCTTTTGAGCCTGCAAGATTTCTAACCCACCCGTTCTGCACTTCCCACCTGTCTTTCCCTTCCACCGGCCAATGGGGATAATTTTGAAATTAAGCCCCACTTCATTAACATGCTTTCGAAATTTCTTGGGCTTGAATCTGAAGATGCCTATATCTTCATCAACAAGTTTCAAAATGTTTGTGCCATGATGAAAACGACCCAGCTGTCGGACGATGCTATACGGCTACGGGTCATTCCGTTCACTTTGTGCGATCTTGCTGTAAAGTGGCTGCATAGCACTGCTTCCCACTCAATAACCAGTTGGGACGAGTTTGTGAAAGCGTTTCTCAAGAAATTCTATCCGAATCATAAAACCGCGAGGATCCGTAACGAAATCAACCAATTCTCCCAGCTTCCTACTGAACCCTTCTGGAAGTGCTTTGACCGGTATAAAGACCTTCTTGTTCAGTGCCCTCACCATGGTATTGAGAAATGGCAACTTTGCCAAACCTTATACGAGGGCCTGAACCCAGCAACCAAGCAGTTGTTGGAAACCATTTGTCAGGGCCACTTCCTATCGAAATCTGACGAGGAAGCGTGGCAATTCTTCGACGACCTTGCGGAACAAACGCTTCAATGGGAGAGCACCAGACCAACTTCTTCTTCTTCTTCCTCCACTTCTACTGGTCAGTCTAGGGTAGGCATTCACCAACTTGATGTCTCTATTGCGATGAAAGCTGAAATGGCTGCAATAACGAGAAAACTTGAAGCGATAGAGAGCAAATTTTCATCTCCTACTCCTGCCCCTGTTCTTCCCCTTCGTACCATTTGAGCTTGTTGTTCCGATCCTTCTCACTTAACTGAAGAGTGTCCTTACAATCCACCATCTCAAGGACAGGATCAGGTTAATGCTGCATTTCAGCAAAGACCGAGAAATGATCCATACTCTTCCACTTACAATTCCGGTTGGAGGAACCACCCCAATTTCGCCTGGAATCAGAATCAGCATCAATTCCAAGGCAACAATTTCCAGAGGCCCCCTCCTCCGCAACAACAAGCGCAACAACAAACTCAACATCAGTTTCAGCAGCCCTTCCAACCCCAACCTTTTCAAAATCAGACGAACAACTTTGCACCCAACAATTCTTTTCTCCAAAACAACTTTGTTCCGTCAAACAACGATAAGGTTTTCTCGCTCGAACGAAGTCTGGAGGCATTCGTTAAACAATCGACACAATCCACCGCAAACATCCAGTCGTCTATTCAATCTTTGGTGCAACACACTGCTGCACACGGGAAAAGCATCAAGACCATCGAAGCCCAGATTGCACAGCTGAATGCGGCGTTAAGCGAGCGAGAAAAGGAGAAGCTTCCATCTCAACCACTCCCAAATCCCGGTCACCCACATAATGTACATGTTGCTCTTGAACAACAAAACCATAATGTGAGTGCCGTGACTACATTGAGATCTGGAAGGATACTGCACAACAACATCGGCACAACAATTGAGGATAATGACACCCCGGCCGCTTCTTCTTCTTCTTCATCTTCTGAGCCTATTCTCCATTCGTCAAAAGGCTCTTCTTCTTCTTCTTCTGTTCTGAACGGACCCACTTCTCACTCCACGAAAACACCAGCTCTGGGATCCATTCCAACTCCACAATCTCCTCCACAAGCATTGGACTTAACCAATTTTAAAAACGTTCCATTTCCAAACAGGTTGAGATCCAATAAACAAAATCCACAAATGGAGATGATTCTGGAGTTGTTTAAGCAAGTTAACATCAACATTCCCCTTTTAGATATTGTCCAACAAGTCCCGTCTTACGCAAAAATCTTAAAGGACTTGTGCACGAAAAAGAGGAAATATCAAGTACCCAAGAAAGTTGTCTTGGCTAGTGCTGTAAGTGATGCTCATACCCAATCTTTACCTCAAAAACGGAAGGACCCTGGCTGTCCTACGATTTCTATTACCATTGGGGATAAGAACATCAACCGCGCACTTTTAGATCTTGGTGCCAGTGTTAACCTGCTTCCGTACTCAGTATATGAGCAACTAGGTGTAGGAGAGCTGAAACCCACACACTGTACTCTCCAAATAGCCGACCGATCAATCACCCATCTTAGGGGTGAGCTAGAGGATGTGTTAATCAAGGTCGGGGACTTCATATTCCCCGTTGACTTCATTGTTTTGGACACACAGCCTGTAGCTAACCCCCGGAATCAAATTCCGGTGATACTCGGTCGCCCATTCCTTGCAACCTCAAATGCTGTGATCAATTGTCGAAATGGTTCGATGAACCTATCTTTTGGAAATATGATAATTGAACTCAACATTTTTAGGTTGGGGAATCAGCCCTCCGAACCTAATGCTCATATACTAGACGTTTGCTCAATCTAGGAGATCACCCCGGAAGAGTGTGAATTCGAGGAGTTTTTGTTCGATCACGACAACCTTAACGCCACTAGTGCGTTCCTCTTCGAACCTGCTGCTGTTTCTGTGCCCGACAATGACTATGAGTGTTTCACTTTCTCGAACGATCTTAGCTACTCACCACCCGAGTTTGAATCCTTCGAATTTCCGGATGAGTTACCTGAACCATCCAACTCGGTCGCTTACACTCGTTTTAAACCTTTGCTGGAATCCTTTGAGTTCGAGACCTTTTCACCAATCTTGCCTTCAATCGTTTCACCTCCAACGCTCGAACTCAAGCCTTTGCCGTCTTACCTTAAGTACGCTTACTTGGGTGAGAACGAGACCCTCCCTGTTATCATCTCGGCTTCTCTAGCTCCCGAGCAAGAGAGAGCCCTTCTTGCGGTCTTGCACAGCAATAGGCAAGCTTTTGGCTGGTCCATGGCGGACATCAAGAGGATTAGTCCCCTGATCGTTGAACATCATATTCATCTGATGGATGATGCCAAACCAGCCAGGGATCCACAAAGGCGACTCAACCCAGTCATGAAGGAGGCTGTAAAAAAGGAAATCGTAAAGTGTCTGGATAGTGGTATCATTTACCCTATCTCTGATAGTCAGTGGGTGAGCCCCATTCACGTTGTCCCCAAGAAATCAGGCATAACGGTCATAACCAACGAGGCGAACGAGTTAATCCATACTCGCACCCAGACTGGGTGGCGAGTGTGCATCGATTACAGAAAACTCAACGCCGCAACACCGAAGGACCACTTTCCGCTACCTTTCATTGACCAGATGCTTGAAAGATTGGCCGGACACGAGTACTACTGCTTTCTTGATGACTACTCCGGCTATAATCAGATTCCCATCGCCGAAAAAGACCAGGACAAGACCACATTCACTTGTCCTTTCGGCACGTTTGCATATCGTCGCATGCCCTTTGAGTTATGCAATGCGCCCGCTACCTTCCAGCTGTGTATGATGGGAATCTTCTCAGACATGGTGGAAAAATTCCTGGAGATCTTCATGGACGATTTCTCCATCTTCGGTGATTCCTTTAATGAGTGTTTGCTGCATCTCGACGCTGTCCTTACCCGATGTAAGGACAAGAACCTCACTTTGAATTGGGAGAAGTGCCACTTCATGGTGCGCGAAGGTATTGTCTTAGGACATATCATTTCGAAAAATGGCATAGAGGTTGACAAAGCGAAGATTGAGGTCATTTCCAATCTCCCTCCTCCCAGATGCGTCAGAGACATCCGAGCCTTTCTTGGCCATGCCGGTTTCTATAGATGGTTCATCAAGGACTTTAGCAAGATTGCTAGGCCCTTGACTCTTTTGCTGGCCAAGGACACGCCATTCGATTTCAACTCGAGCTGTGTGACTGCGCTCGAGTCATTAAAAAGCTCACTCACGTCTGCTCCCGTTCTTTCTTCTCCTGACTGGACGCACCCATTTGAGATTATGTGCGATGCATCCGACTTTGCCATTGGTGCTGTCCTTAGACAACACATCAACAAGATGCTGCACGTAATCTATTATGCTAGCCGAACCCTGAACGACGCCCAACTTAATTATACAACAACTGAGAAGGAATTCTTGGCTGTTGTATTTGCTTTAGAAAAGTTCAGGCCTTACCTCATCGGTTCTCCAGTCATTGTCTACACAGACCATTCTGCTCTGCGCCATCTTTTTGCGAAGAAAGATGCAAAATCTTGGCTAATACGTTGGATCCTCTTACTTCAAGAGTTTGACCTTGTCATCAAGGACAAAAGAGGATGTGAGAACGTAATCGCCGACCATCTCTCACGACTTCCTTCTTCGCCATCGCTTCAATTTCCGATCAACGACGTTTTTCCGGATGAACAACTCTTGACAGTATCTTGCGAACCCTGGTTCGCAGATATTGTGAACTATTTGGCTACAGGATTACTACCGACTGAATGGTCAAGTCAGGACAGACTTCGATTCTTATCCCAAGTAAAACACTTTTACTGGGACGAACCCTATCTGTTCAAGTACTGTCCCGACCAGATTATTCGTCGGTGTGTCCCTGACGATGAATTCAAGAGTGTGCTGTCATTTTTCCACGATCAAGCATGTGGCGGGCATTTTGGCCCCAGAAAGACAGCTGAGAAGATCTTGTAGTGTGGTTTCTACTGGCCACAACTCTTCAAAGACGCTCATGACTACTACAAGACTTACTCCCGGTGCCAACACTTGGGCCGGATATCCAGGAGGAACGAGATGCCGCTCCAACCAATCTTGGTTGTGGAGATTTTCGACGTTTCGGGGATAGATTTCATGGGGCCGTTTCCCAGCTCTTTTGGGAACTTGTACATCCTTCTCGCTGTTGATTACGTCTCTAAGTGGGTCGAGGCTGTGCCCAGCCGGACTAACGACAACAAGGTTGTCGTTAGATTTCTTAAGGAAAACATTTTCTCCCGGTTTGGGCACCCCCGAGCAATCATTAGCGACAATGGAACTCATTTCTGTAATAAGACTTTCGAGGCCTTGATGCGGAAATATTCCATTAATCATAAGCTATCTACGCCCTACCACCCCCAAACCTGTGGGGAAGCCGAAGTTTCAAATCGGCAAATCAAGCAGATACTGGAGAAGACGGTTTCCAAGAACCGTAAGGATTGGTCGTTGAAACTCACTGATGCCCTTTGGGCATTTCGAACTTCTTATAAGACCGATCTTGGCATGTCTCCCTATCGGCTTGTGTACGGAAAGGCTTGCCACCTTCCTGTGGAAATAGAGCATCGCGCATTTTGGGCGATTAAAGAGCTGAATCTGTCTCTCGAAGATGTGGGCAGCCATCGAAAGCTGCAGTTGAACGAATTGAGCGAGTTTAGGGATGAGGCTTACGAAAACGCAGTTGTCGTTAAGAACCGAACGAAGGTGTTTCACGATAAACACCTTTTGCGCAAAACATTCGTACCTGGTCAACAGGTACTGCTTTACGACACCCGGCTACATTTCCATCCAGGTAAGCTCAGATCTCGCTGGAAAGGGCCATACTTTGTGCGGAATGTGTATCGGCATGGCACTGTGGATTTGGAGAATCCAAAGGACGGTTCATTTTTCAAAGTAAACGGACACCGACTTAAACCGTACCTTAGCGCCGAACCAACAGAGGAGCTCATGGTCTTACAGGAGCCGGTTTACCCTGTATAATCTTCCTCTGCCTACCACCAAACTTCGGTTATCCAGCCAAGAACAGTGGGCACTGTTCCAAATAAGTTTGGGGGTATGTATATACCTTTTTGTATATATTTGTGGATATTCTTTTCCATTTTTACTATTCTTCTTTTCTTTAAAAACAAAAACAAAAAAATGTGTATATCTAACCGACATTTTTGACCCTTCAATGATCTCTTCATGCAATGACAGTGAGGACACTGTCCAGTTTAAGTTTGGGGGTACACTCGGTACGCATTTCTAACCTTCGCATTCATATGTATATTTTGCATCTGCATACTAAAATCCATAAAATTCATAAAAATCAGAAAATTTTCTAAATACATAAAAACTTTTCTGTCAAGTTAGCTAGTAGGAGAACTCAGATTCAACATTTCGACGGTTTTGTTTGATACGATAAGAATAACTAAATCTTATTTTTAGATTTTGAAAACCTGAAAGATAGCTCTCCTTTGAAGTTAACTATAGCTGATATACGTCTTTACATCACACTACATGTGTCATGAGTTTTGGAAATTAGATGACAAGTCTATTATGTCTAAAAACTTTTAAATGGATAAATGATTTTCTGAGGATCAAATACATTTGTTCTGAAATAAGTAATATCAAGAATAGTTTATGAAGTGAAGCGAATATGAAGGAATGTTATTGATGCCTTAATTGGAACTAATTCTGAAAAATAACCCATCTGAAACTTGATTGGAATGATTACACACCTAACCCACTAAACACGTCTTTTATCCAAAAAATAACTGAACTGCCGGTTATATCTCCGTTCGCATTGAATCATCATGATTTTCACGCTAAATTGTCTTTTGTTTTTGGGCCTAGGTAACTTGAGTAATTAAGTCCGCTGTGGTGTCTCTACACCTAATGCCCTAAAGCCAACTGGTTTGGGTGCATTGACCCAAAGCTCGTTAAGAAGCCTAGAAAGTCCAGATTAAAACAAAGTCAAGCAAGTGTTCTCTCCGAGTTAAAATTCCTAATGGTTCTTTGTGTGAGAATAATCTTGACAAAAGACAGGTTTTTATAAAAAATATTTCTAGCGGAGATATGAAGGTTTTATTCTATGATAAAGACTATTGCACGTTCACAGAGGTGTGTATGAAATGAAAATAAGAAAAAGGTGGAGTGAAAAATAAGACCTAGTTTCCTGTTAAGGAAGATAGAAATTCTGAAATTGAAACCTTACTGGGAAACGAAACTTGAAAAATACTTAACTCTTTATAAAACTTATGTGATCCTTTTAAAATTTTTATCTAGGCTTTATTGTGTGACATGATGACTTTAATCGATCCTTCTGGAACTTAACGACACTATTTGCACTGCACGTAAAGACATATAAAATCTTAAGTTAAATAAGAAGCGAGGTGTGAAAAATAAATGTTCGATAGTCTAGACTTAGGATAATAGAATTGTTATTTTCTTAAACAAACCTTAGGGTTTGAATCATAGTTATTTTGCAAAACTAGCTTGACCGGATTTTGTGGGTAGTTGTTAGTTATATGTATGCCTTAGAGGCCATTACTGTACATTGGATATATATTGCAGTGGATGCTGGGACATATATAGGTAGGACTTTCTTGCTCGACATGATAGTATGCTATCTGGTTGCTCTTTATCTTAACATGTATACTTTCTGTCTCTCTGTTACATGTTGATAAAGCCCTTAGGATGTGTACTCGACTTCCAGGACTATGATGTAGATCTTACTAGTGGGGCCTGGGTAGTCCATGAGTACATCCTTCAATGTTCCTAGTCATGGGAATATCGAGACGGGGCATCGATATTCCAGAGTAGACTAGCGTATATCTTCTCGACCCATGTGATGGGCGATGGATGATCCAATATCCATTGGTGTTTGAAATCGGAGATGGTATGCGGGTGCTCAGTAGAGACTGGGTACACTGAACGGACTCGCCGAGAACTCCCTGATGGTATTATACCTTACGTCAGATGGCAGTTCTCTGGTGACACTGGTACAGCTTAGTCTGTTGACCCAAGATCGTCATAGAGTCTTGTGTGTCTCCCACTGTGCTTCGATTTCCACCCTACCACGGCTCTACTGAGTCGTGCAAACAGGTGGTTTTTGGGTACAGTCCCGATTCATATGGAGGCAATGAGCGATAGGAGGGGATTCGTCTCTCCCGGTATTGGGGGTTGATGTTGCGCGATGCACGATGGCCATAACTGGAAATCCCTGGCCAGGGTTGCAGTGATATACTGGTAAGAGTTATCAGTAGTTTCACGATTGTTATGGACCTTACGTCGGCATGACTTATCAAGCTATTGGGGTCTTACGTTTACCACCCCTAGGCGAGATATGCGACATATCAGACGAACATACCGGACAGTACGGTAAGTGTTACTGGTTGGATTCACAGGAGTGTGAGCGGGCTTGCTTGTCGATCTTCTGATCGCTCAATACCCGGGTGGCCGTTACGTTTAGCAGACCGCTTGCGGCTTGTGGGTGTTTGATATGATCATCACCTGCTGCCGGCGAATTGACGAGTCTTTAGAGTCCAACACAGAGGTTTCCTGGCTCCGGCGAAACGAAATAGGAGCGCATATAAGATATGTGCGGGACCAAGAATAATGCGTGTATGTGATACCGTATTCTATTCTCGCGATGAATGTATCGATTGGTTGTATGCGATATAACCTAGTTATCGAATCGAGGATTGATTCGATAAGTCGATACATTGGATATTAGTTGGTCATATGCGATATGACCGGATCATTAAATCAAGTGTTGATTTAATGATTTAATGTATAATTATATATTAGATATATTACTTTACATTAACTAGTATTTGTTCACTTAAGATGGATTTTCTCACTTGATGTGCACATTGTATATATGATATAGTTTTGTGCACTAGTTTGTATCATGTTTGATGATACATGCAAACTTGGGTGTATGTTTGATTTAAACCATGTTTGGTTAATGGTTAGGGTTTCATTTTACTTATTCATTTATTTATTTATTCATTTTGGGCAAGAAACAAAATGGTGACTTCTTTTGTTTTTATCTTGAAGTTTCATGAAGCTTTGACCACTTTGTTTTTTCCTTAACCCTAACCATTCAACTAAACTCTAGTTTAGTATCTACACTTGTTAAACTAACCCAAGGTTGCATTATGATAAAATCAATTGATTTTATTATTCTCATATTATTCTTTTTTCTTCTTCTACTTCTTCTTCAAGAAGAAGAAACCTTGCTACTTCAATGGTGCCATGAGAAAAAGAGTGAGAAATCCTAATCCAAAGTGAACCCACTTCCTATTTCTTCATCCTCTACCACTTGCCATGTAGTATAAGGTGTTTTCTTCACAAGTTTCATGACTTGGTGAAGTTGAAGTTTGATCTTGAGTTTCCTCGACGTAGATCATCTTCGGCATCGAAGTCGACGACCTAGCCCGATCATTTCTTCGACGAAACCATCGCTAGAGTCCGGGATTCGATGATCGCAGCGGAGGAACATCATCATGGAGCTAAGGAAGTGGAGGACCGGATCTACAAAGGTTGTAGTTGTTTTCATTTAGCAATAAAGTTGTTTGCTTGCTTGCTTCGCCTTACCTCTAGTAACGATCTAGTCTAGGGTTTCTCGGCACATAGAAAATTTTTGAATTGGCAATGTTTGATCACTTGTAGAACCTCATGGGTATGCCTAGGAACCCTACAGTGGTATCAGAGCCTAGCTAGAGCCTTAGGCGATGCGTAGACGATGTTAGAAGTCCGATCGAACCCGAAACCCTAATCCAAGATCCTTCTCTGTACATTTTTTCAAAACTGGGTTTTTCCAAATTAAAAATATGCAGAAAAATCAGCAGGCTTTTCTAAGAAATACTGTGCAAAACGAGAACCTAACTCGACTAAACCGCCGCGGAACCGCGGCAGGAGCCTGGCTCTCGCGGCGGTTCCGCGGCCGTACGGTCGCTTCTTCCATTAAATTTTGCACAGTAATTCCTATCTTTTGGTGCTGTATTTTTTGGTAATTTTTAAATTCTACTCAAGAGTTGAGTATTCTGGGTGGTATTGGGAGTTCATAGATTTGATCGGATTATCAAACTTTGTCTATGTGCTTTTCCGGGTATTTTTAGAACATGTTAAAAAGTTCGACCGGATATAAATACCCACTTTTTCCCCTGCCGGGAAATTTCCAATTGTTGGATTTTTCCGTAGTTTAATGATGTTCTAAATAGTGCAAGTAACGCGATGGTTCCTCTAAAAGACAACAAACCTTAACTCGATTATGTGACCGTCTTGAACTGCCCTTTGAACCTTAGGGTTTGAGGCAGTATGGCGTGCCACATGTGAGTCGTTGGCTTGACCCTTCTACGGCTGGACCGTTGGTACTGAGGCATGAAATGGATGTTTTTGAACTTAATTCATGTGTTCAGCTGTTTTGGGAAAACTTGGGTGTTCGATTGTTCGATCAGAAAGTTTAACATTTTCTATTTATCCGGAATGTGATACAATATTTGGAATCCACAAGTAGTTATGAGATAACTAAATGAATGTTATAAACATAGCGGTTTAGTCTCACTCGATCGGTTGCCACGGAATTTTGATGTGATCAAAAGTCCGTCGCAATCACGTAGCGTACGCGGAAACTCGCCGGATAAACTTAATAGACAGCTACACCCCATAGCCCCGACCAAGTGACTGTAGGAGAACCCCGTCGCCGAAAGCATCCGTTCGGGTGCTCGCGGCAGCGGTGTTCCGCGTTAGTGCACTTCGTCGACGGCGTCGGGGGTGCGACCGTCTACTAAAGTTTAGGACGAGCATTCGATCAAAATGTCGGGAATCTTGTTGAATTACCCGACTTTATATTGAAAAGTGTTTTCGATATTGAGACTAAAATGTGGGGTTTATAATTGTTAGGCATGTGATGTCTAAGGAATTCATTTGATTAGGCATGCGATGTCTATGCAAGTTGCGGATTCCAACTGTTGTAGTTTTACACTTTCTTTTCTGTGACCGTAAGTGTAATATGTGATATCGCCGGTTTCGTTGCTATATGTCAACGAAAATTGGGATACGCATGTTTACTTACGTTGATGACATGTGATGTTATGTGTTGTTGGATATGTTATATTGGATCGTCGTGTTTGAATAGCCGGGGTTTTTTTTATGTGAGATGAGTGTTTTTCATTTTCATTCATGTAAAAACTTGTATGTAATATTCTTTTATTGGGGCACTTCCAGGTTGCGGATGATGTCACCATTTGTATATTATTTACTTTTCCGGACTAGGATAGACCCAAGGAAGGGAGCACAAGTAACCGGGTTCCAGGGTCCAGTGGGAGACCATCTTGAGGAGTCGAGACCGGGTCTCCTAACCCTAGAATTGGTATGGTTGCTTGCCACTCTCGTAGGGGTCTAGGGATGTGGGATTGGCTATTCATCATGACCGTGGAATCCGTGTTTTATTCAGGCTCAAAATAAAACACGGACGTCCTAGTATATCCAATATTTCATATGATATTTTTCTGCTGCGTTATCTGTGATGAGATCATGTGATTTGTTCAGACAGATATGGTATATAGTATATATAATATATTATATAGACGTTGCTTATGTTTTACACCCGCGCTAGCCCTGCCTTGCTCTGGCGTTAGTTACCTAACCTAACGGTGCAGACGGGACATTGAGGCGAATGCGGATGGCATAAGCGTACGTTATATTTATCTGTGATGTTTAGGTAGACTTAAATGATGGGATATTCATTAATGTGATTAATGAAAGAAAATAAACCTAAAATATGTTGTGGAATCGAATTTCAAAAATAAAACAAGTAGCTACAGTTCTTGCTTTGCATCGCAGTGTTCCTTGTAGAACATCCTGCACCTTATTCGATAAGGAAAGGACCGAGATCCCTTCACCGGGAGTGACTCTTTTAGCAATAACTGGCAGATGCTACAACCTTCGGTTTGTCTTTTGATTGCTTCTATAGTTTTCTCTTTGCACAGCGGTATATGTGATATATCCTGCACCTTATTCGATGAGGAAAGGGCCGATGATCCCTTCACCGGGAGTGACCCCTTTAGCAAAACTAGAAAAGCCTCAAAAACACTCCATTTAAAACCATTTGATTCCGCAACGAGATCAAGTTCAAAGCGTTAAAGGTTTTCTTAAAAACCATTCGCAACCCTCCGTCATTTTAGGAAGTAGAGTACTTAGTATTCGTGCTACGTTTGTCGACCATAGCGGAGGCGTAGTGTACGGTAGCTAAGTGATGTCTTCCTACACCGCATATGATGCAATTAGTTAGGACAGTCATGTGGCTTTGTTGACCTTAGCCAAGGGTCATGTGGGTAGGTCTAATTAATCATGAAATGACGGGTAGAACTTGACTAGTGCTTATGATTTATTGACCTTAGCCAAGGTCATAGGTGCTAGGGGTAAAAACCTTTATCAGGAGTTTCAAGTGTTGAAATTTGCAATGAGATTGCATACCTTCTATATGATAGTTGGATCCTGATACCCACTGCGAGTAATTCTTACTCCTGGGAGAGTTTTGCACTTTGCAATTAGCCGATCAAGTAGGTGTCTAGAAAGGTGTCAACGGGGTTACGCCCTTGGGAAAACGAGGTTTACTTTAATTAGGTCCGTGCGAAAGCACGGGGAACCTCCCTCAAAGTACCGACACTGGCCTGGCTGAAAGATTGGCGAACTTGTAGAGTGTAATTAATCCCTGGTAGTCTTTCCTTTAAAGGTTTGAAGGAAGATTTGATAAAAACAGTGGGAGCCATCCTGATTAGATAATATAAATAACCAATCTAATCTTGCAAGAGCGCACGCAGAGTGTTTTCTTTTCTCTCTCTCCAGGTAGCGACCATATCACGCCTTAATCAAGATAATAATATGGATGTATTGACCGAACCCGCTTGTTATACTGAGCTGGGGAACGTTGGTCCCGCTCCAACTTATAATTGTTATAAGACCGAGCAGGAAATAGGGGGATACCAGAATTCCTATGCCGCCCAAACGAAGAAAGTGCATATGATGCATCTCCTTCGGGTGTGTCCATTACAAAGAACTGTTTCTCAGTATCCTCTACGTCCTGGGTATTTTGATACCGGATAAGGATCCCAGATATGTAATCTGTTACATAAGGCTACAGAAAGGTAGAGAACTGAGAACGGGTGATAAGTTTCATGAGACAGAAAACGGGGCAAGTGTTGCAGCCAAGTCTGTTGGTCACTGTCACCCTGTATCACCAATACATTGATTCTGAATAAATACTACTAGATACCGAACATGATATACAAAATCATATCAATCTCTTTATTTATTAAAGAAAGGATATAATTTTGTATTGATGGATAATGTTTTGAACATTTCCTATTTCAAAAGTTGATTGGTTCAGGCACGTTATCTAAAAGCATTGACGTTCTAAATCAAACTACAGTTCCTAATATACGGAACACACACAAGAGGAAGAGTTCAGAAATGAACGAATCCTTCTTGAGGCATTGTAGACTAGGTCATATCAATGCGACCCGACTGGCTGAAGTTACATTTAGATGCATATTTAAATTAGTTTGAATTTACATCTTATGAAACTTGCCAGTCATGTCACGAAGATTAGATGACCATACTCTGTTTATTGAAAACATAGAAAGAGTTAGTAAACCCTTGGGATTGATACATAGTGATGTATGTAAGATCCCCTGTCTACACATGCCAAGACCGGTTCTTTGTATTTCATTACATTCTCTGATAATCTCTCAAGATTCAGACATATGTTCATGTTGAAACATAAGTCCGAAATTTTTGAGATATTCACAGAATATAAGTTAGAAGTAGAGAACCAAAATACGGGTATAATTATTATGTCTTATGATAAGATCAGGGAGGAGAATACTTGTGCATAGAATTCCTGGATTATTCTAAAGGAGAATAAGATTCTCTCTCAGTGTTACTCCTCTGAATACACCACAGCACAACGGTGTATCGGGGCGGAACAATCACACCCTATGTGATAGGGTGCGCTCTATGATGAGTACTGCTGAGTTACCTGTTTCCTTTTGGAGGTTATGCGCTTAAGAAGCTGCATACCTATTGAATTAGATTCGAATCAAATCAGTGCCTACCATTCTATATAAGATATGGTATGAGAAGAGCCTATCTCTTAAGTAAGTTAAGATTTGGGATTGTCCGGCCTATGTCTAAAGCAAAATCTGGACAAGATCGAGGCAAGGTCAGTTCTGTAGAATTGGAAAGTTTCCAGTTATACAAAACTGCAGTTGATGATTTGACAGAACCAAAGGATTCAATAGTCACCGACGAACCTCAGCCTCTCCGCCGATCTAGTAGGGTTCCTCACCCACCTGAGAGATATTTCGGTTTCTCTATGACAGTGGGAGCGAGGATTGCATCATGAGATGATGACCCAACTAGTTTTGAGCTGGCCATCAGGAGTGGGACTCTATAAGAATGGCTGGATGCTTAGCGATATGAGATGGAATCCATGTACACCAAGAAAGTATGGACATTGGTTGCTATATCTGAAGGGTTAAATCCCCATCAGGAGCAAGTATATCTTGAGAAGATTACTTGGTGTAGATGGAAAAGTTGAGACTTTCAAAGCTAGACTTGTTAAAAGTTTTCGTCATCGAACAGGCGTGGATAATGATGAAACCTTTTCCAGTGGCTATGCTTAAGTCTATCCGGATCCTACTTGCCATGGCTACATACCATGACTGCGATATCTGGTGGTTGGGTGTCATGACTGCTTTTCTAAATACTGATTTAGAAGAGAACGTCTATAAGTACACAGCCAGAGGGCTTCGTAAACAGTGGGAGCAGCGGAAACGTGTGCAAGTTGCTTTACAGGATAAAGCAGGCATCGCGGAGTTGGAACGTCTGTTTTGATGTGGTAGTCGAAGTGTTTGACTTCATCAAAATGGTAGATGAACCTTGTATGCACAAAAGGGTAGTAGAGAGTAAGGTGGTCATCCTCGTATTGTACGTAGACAACATACTCTTGATAGGAAAAGAGTTTCCTATACTACGATCGGTCGATCTCCTCTTATCATAAGGATTCTCCAAATAGGATAAAGGTGATACCTCCTCGATCCTGGGGAGAATCACTGGAAAAGTTCCAGGGTGATAAGGACGACTGAATGTCAGTCGCAGGCATTGTCTTTACCCTCGGTAAAGGGACGGTATGTTGGAAGAGTTCCAAGCTAGATACCGTGGCAAACTAGACGATAAAGGCTGGTAGCATCGCTATTAAAGATACTACCAAAGAGGAAGTTTGGGTGTATATTGGTTCATAAGATGAACTAGGTTCCTACCATTGTGTGACAATGGAAGTGTGGCTTTGACCAAGAAACCCCGATCCCATCAGTGACCCAGACATATTCTGAAGCAGCATCACCTGATCATGGAGATAGTTGATCTCCAAGGTGATCAAGGTTAGGAGAGTAGACTCAGAGGACAACACGGCAGATCCACTCACAAAGGCCTTTTCCCAGAGAGAGACTTATATGGGATGGTTGAGTATTAGATACTGCAACCACTGCTACAGATGGCCCTAGTGCAAGTGGGAGATTGTTAGTTATATGTATGCCCTAGAGGCCATTACTGTACATTGGATGTATATTGTAGTGGATGCTGGGACATATATAGGTAGGACTTTCTTGCTCGACATGATAGTATGCTATCTGGTTGCTCTTTATCTTAACATGTATACTTTCTGTCTCTCTGTTACATGTTGATAAAGCCCTTAGGATGTGTACTCGACTTCCAGGACTATGATGTAGATCGTACAAGTGGGGCCTGGGTAGTCCAAGAGTACATCTTTCAATGTTCCTAGTCGTGAGAATATCGAGACGGGGTATCGATATTCCAGAGTAGACTAGCGTATATCTTCTCGACCCATGTGATGGGCGATGGATGATCCCATATCCATTGGTGTTTGACATCGGAGATGGTATGCGGGTGCTCAATGGAGACTGGGTACACTGAACGGACTCGCCGAGAACTCCCAGATGGTATTATACCTTACGTCAGATGGCAGTTCTCTGGTGACACTGGTACAGCTTAGTCTGTTGACCCGAGATCGTCATAGAGTCTTGTGTGTCTCCCACTGTGCTTTGATTTCCACCCTACCACGGCTCTACTGAGTCGTGCAAACAGGTGGTTTTTGGGTACAGTCCCGATTCACATGGAGGCAATGAGCGATAGGAGGGGATTCGTCTCTCCCGGTATTGGGGGTTGATGTTGCGCTATGCACGACTGGCCATAACTGGAAATCCCTGGCCAGGATTGCAGTGATATACTGGTAAGAGTTATCAGTAGTTTCACGATTGTTATGGACCTTACGTCGGCATGACTTATCAAGCTATTGGGGTCTGACGTTTACCACCCCTAGGCGAGATATGCGACATATCAGACGAACAGACCGGATTGTACAGTAAGTGTTACTGGTTGGATTCATAGGAGTGTGAGCGGGCTTGCTCGTCGATCTTCTGATCGCTCAATACCCGGGTGGCCGTTACGTTTAGCAGACCGCTTGCGGCTTGTGGGTGTTTGATATGATCATCACCTGCTGCCGGCGTATTGACGAGTCTTTAGAGTCCTACACAGAGGTTTCCTGGCTCAGGCGAAACGAAATAGGAGCGCATATGAGATATGTGCGGGACCAAGAATAATGCGTGTATGTGATACCAAGAATAGGCGAAACGAAATGTATCGATTGGTTGTATGCGATATAACCTAGTTATCGAATCGAGGATTGATTCGATAAGTCGATACATCGGATATTAGTCGGTCATATGCGATATGACCGGATCATTAAATCAAGTGTTGATTTAATGATTTAATGTATAATTATATATTAGATATATTACTTTACATTAACTAGTATTTGTTCACTTAAGATGGATTTTCTCACTTGATGTGCACATCGTATATATGATATAGTTTTGTGCACTAGTTTGTATCATATTTGATGATACATGCAAACTTGGGTGTATGTTTTATTTAAACTATGTTTGGTTAATGGTTAGGGTTTCATTTTAATTATTCATTTATTTATTTATTCATTTTGGGCAAGAAACAAAATGGTGACTTCTTTTGTTTTTATCTTGAAGTTTCATGAAGCTTTGACCACTTTGTTTTTCCCTTAACCCTAACCATTCAACTAAACTCTAGTTTAGTCTCTACACTTGTTAAACTAACCCAAGGTTGCATTATGATAAAATCAATTGATTTTATTATTCTCATATTATTCTTTTTTCTTCTTCTACTTCTTCTTCAAGAAGAACAAACCTTGCTACTTCAATGGTGCCATGAGAAAAAGAGTGAGAAATCCTAATCCAAAGTGAACCCACTTCCTATTTCTTCATCCTCTACCACTTGCCATGTAGTATAGGGTATTTTCTTCACAAGTTTCATGACTTGGTGAAGTTGGAGCTTGATCTTGAGTTGCCTCGACGTAGATCATCTTCGGCATCGAAGTCGACGACCTAGCCCGATCATTTCTTCGACGAAACCATCGCTAGAGTCCGGGATTCGATGATCGCAGCGGAGGAACATCATCATGGAGCTAAGGAAGTGGAGGACCGGATCTACAAAGGTTGTAGTTTCTTTCATTTAGCAATAAAGTTGTTTGCTTGCTTGCTACGCCTTACCTCTAGTAACGATCTAGTCTAGGGTTTCTCGGCACATAGAAAATTTTTGAATTGGCCATATTTGATCACTTGTAGAACCTCATGGGTGTGCCTAGGATCCCTACAGTAGTATCCGCTGAAAATCCTCAGGAGACAACACTCCTCCAACTAGGGACACCTAGAGGTTTAACGGCTTGTTGCACATGCTCAGTAAAATCGTGTTCCCAGCGAAAGTGAGGTTAGGAATTTTTGTGAATAAATTGGCTTTGCTCAGGACGAGCAAAATGATAAGTTTGGGGGTATTTGTTCATATCAGATTTTTGCATTTTTATACCACCCAATTTTTATCGCATTGCTTATCGGTAGGTACACTTGAGCCGTGTTTGCTAGTTAATTGCAGGATACAGGTTCTCAGCATTAAACAGTGAAATTCATGGAAAAGCACGACAAATTCCGGATTACTGCCAACCACAGATAAAACACGGGTCCCCGCTCTCTATCCGTATGTTGCCGCACACCAGTTTAAGGGACAAAATGGCAAATCAATGTCATTTTCATGCACAAAGCTCAATATCAACACAAGATCCAGCATATCTACGCGGAGCTCAAGAAAAATCATGGCAAAAGATCCACATCAAATCACCTTTTGATCTGCTGGAATTCTGGAAAAATTATGAAGAGTTTCTGAGAAAAAACATATACCACACTGCAGACAACATCAAACTAGGAGACCCCACAAAAACCGAGGAGCTAATTCCTCTATATGGCCGCGGAGCCGCGGCCAACATGGGGTCTAGGCCGCAGATCTACGGCCATGGTGGCTCATCAGACGATAATATTTCAGGGGCAGTTTGGTCTTTTCAAGAAGGGTTAGAATGTGGCCCTAGGGTTTCAGTTTACTGCCTATAAATAGCCTAGAACTTGCCAAGCCAAAGGGTGCTTATTCTTGTGTAAAAGTTTAGGATATATTTTGTAGTCTTCTTCCTCTTTTCATCATTTCTCCATTAAAACTTTGTAGTGAGCTTTTTATGAGTGAAGGATGAATAAAAGAGTTCTTTTTGTTATCATGCTTGTCTTGTTATGTTGTTAATTATAATTGCTTGTATTTTTCATTTGCTAATCTAGTTGTTGTTATTTGTTGTTTGTTTCTTTCTTGTTCTCTTTTTCTTTATCCTTAACAACAATGATGCTTAAGCTTGATCCTTGCCAAGGTGAGGTCTCAAATAGCTAGTTGTAATCTTCTAACCTCTTTCTTTCTATCTTCCTCCTTTGTTGTATTTTCTTTTTCTTGTAATGGGTGAGTAGTTTTCTTACATGTTGGGGTAGGATAAGGAAAGTTTGAGAGAAGGAAATCTCTCTCACCCTTTCCTTACCCAACATCTTAATTCGGACTCCCGTTAATTTAACCACAATCCGCTCCCTACGGCACCCTATCCTACATGATAGCGGTGATTCCATAGTGAGACCGGTTGTGGTTGAATTAACCAGAGGTTAAGGCTAAGAGCCAAGAACGGACGGACAAGCATCAAAAGGAAGAACTTAAGCGTTGGAAAGCCTAGCTTATACTCGCAAGTTCCTTCGTGGTCGTGCTAATCCCCATTGTTGCCGATAACCGTAACACCGATATTAAGAGTGGCAACGAAAGAAGTGAGTGATTCCTAACTCAAACTAACCTAATCCTAACCCTAACAAGCTCTCTTTATATAACATTTTAGCACATAGTTAATCTCAAACAAACCTGGACATTTGGACTTAACTCGTTAAAGCACATAGAAAAAGATTCCCATCTCCCTGCGGACGACCCGTACTCATCCGGCTAGCTACAAGCGAAACCGTCTTGATTGCGGTAATTAACTAAGCACGCAAAAACTCTACCAATCCGTGAGGATTGCATCATGGTAGATGATGACCCAACTAGGTTCAGGCAGGCCATCACGAGTGGGGACTCTGTGAAATGGCTGGATTCTATGCAATCAAAGATGGAATCCATATACACCAACAAAGTATGACTTTGAATGTTGCACCTGAAGGGGTAAAACCTATCGGGAGCAAATGGATCTTGAGAAGATTCTTGGTGTAAATGGAAAAGTTAAGACTTTCAAAGCTAGACTTGCAGTAAAAGGTTTTCGTCAATAACCAGGTGTGGTTTATGATGAAACCTTTTCTCCAGGATTAAAGCAGGCATCACGGAGTTGGAACATCTATTTTGATGTGGCAGTCAAAGAGTTTGACTTCATCAAAAAGGTAGATGAACCTTATATATACAAGAAGGTTGTAGAGAGTAAGGTTGTCTTCCACGTATTGTACGTAGATGATATACTCTTAATTGGAAATGGTTTACTATGCTACACTCGGTCAAGCTCCTCTTATCACGAGGATTCTCCATGAAAGATCTGGATGATACTTACTACATCTTGTGGATTATGATCTATGGTGATAGATCTAAGTGGATGTTGGGAGTGTCCAAAATCCCGGTACATTAACACCATACAAAATGGTTTAGTATGGAGGATTCTAAGCGTGGTGGTTCGCCCACTTACTCATGAATCACTCTCTCCAAAAAGATGTCTCCCGAGACTGATTTGGAGAGATCTTGCGTGCAAGGATACCCTATGCTTCGGCAGTAGGCTCTATCATGTATGCGATGTTATGTATCAGACCAGATATAGCTAACTCACTAGGTGTAGTGATTAGGAATCAATCGGATCTTGGGAGAATCACTGGACAGTTGTGGAGGACATTCTTAAGTACTTGAGAAGCACTAAAGAAATGTTCTTAGGGTTTGGTAACGGTGAACTCCAGAGGGAGTCCTTTACCAATTCGTGCTTCCAGAGTGATAAGGTCGAAAGAAAGTCAGTCTCGGGCTTTGTCTTTACCCTCAGTAGAGGGACGGTATGTTGGAAGAGTTCCGAGCTAGATACCGTGGCAAACTAGACGATAAAGGCTGAATACATCGCTACAAACGATGCTACCAATGTGGATGTCTGGATATTTCTTGTTCATGAGATGAACATGGTTCCTACCATTGAGAGTCCAATACCTGTTATTATGACAACAATGGAGTTGTGGCTTTGGCCTAGGAATGCCAATCCCATCAGCGATCCAGACATATTCTGAGGACAATATCACCTGATCTGGGAGATAGTTGATCTCCAAAGGATTGAGGTAAGGAGAGTTGATGGGAAGGATAACACGGCGGATTCACTCACAGAGGCATTTCCCTAGAGAGACTTTTAAGGGGCGTTGAGTATGAGATACAACAACAAATGGCCTTATTGCAAGTGGGAGATTGTTAGTTATATGTATGCCCTAGAGGCCATTATTATACATGCGATATATATTATAGTGGATGCTTAGACATATATAGGGAGGACTTTCTTGCTCGACATGATAGTATGCTATCTGGTTGCTCTTTATCTTAACATGTACACTTATTGTCTCTCTATTACATGTTGCTAAAGCCCTTAGGATGAGTAGTTGACTACCAGGATTGTGATGCAGATCATACTAGTGGGGCAGAGGTAGTCGGTAAGTACATCCTTCAAATGTTCTTAGTCGTGGGAGTATCGAGACGGGGCATCGATATTCCAGAGTAGACTAGCGTATACGTTTCTCAACCCATATGATGGGCGATGGATGATCACATATCCATTGGTGTTTGACATCAGAGATGGTATACGGGTGCTCAGTGGAGACTGGGTACACTGAACGAACTCGTCGAGAACTCCTAGATGGTATTATACCTATCGTCAGATAGCAATTCTTTGGTGACACCGGTACAGGTTAGTCTGTCGACCCGAGATCGTCATAGAGACTTGTGTGATTCCCACCGTGCTTTGATTTCCACCTTACCACATTAAAGAGATCGTGCAAAACGGTGGTTTTTGGGTACACTCCCGAGTCACATGGAGGCAATGAGCGATAGGAGAGGATTTCGTCTCTCCCAGTATTGGGGGTTGATGTTGCGCTATGCTCGATTGACCATAACAGGAAATCTCTGCCCAGGGTTGTTGAGATTTACTGGTAAGTGTTATCAGTAGTTTCTCGAACCGTTATGGGCCTCACATCGGCATGACTTATCAGTCTATTGGGGGTCTGACGTTATACCACCCCCAGGCTTTGATATGTGACATATCAGATGAAGAGACCGGACTGTATGGTAGTGTTACTTATTGGATTCACAGAAGTATGAGCAGGCTTGCTTGTTGATCTTCTGATCGCACAATACCCGGGTGGCCGTTACGTTTAGCAGACCGCTTGCGGCTTGTGGGTGACTGATATGATCACCACCTACTGCCGGAGTATTGACGAGTCTTTAGAGTCCTACACAGAGGTTTCCTGGCTCAAGCGAAACGAAGTAGGAGCACATATGTAATATGTGCGGAACCGAGATTAATGCGCGTATGTGATACCGCATTCTATTCTCGCGATATGTGATATCGGTCGGTTATATGTGATATAGCCGGGCTGTCTAATCAAGTGTTTATTCGATAAGTTGATACATTTGATATTAGTCGGTTGTATGTGATATAGCCGGATTATTAAATCAAGTGTTGATTTAATAATTTAATGTATAATTATATATTTGATATATTAATTTACATTAACTAATATTAGCTCACTTAAGAATTCTTTTTCTCACTTGTGCATTTAGTATATATGTGATATATATTAATGTACATTTTTTTGTGTCATGCTAGATGATACATGAAACATGGGTGTATGAGACTCACACCATGCTTAACATAATGAAGGGTTTTATTATTTAAAGTATTTCAAAATTGAATGGATATTAGTCATGGTTGATGCTTAGTGGAAGCTTGTAGAATCATTAACTAAGTCCACCAATTTTTTTTTACTTAACATATTTATTAACCCAACCATTATGATTAGCCATGGTTTAGTCTCTACATGAGTTATTATATGATATTAACTCACCCATGGTTCCCATTCTACACTTGACTTTTTCCATGGTTGCTTTTATTCATCTCCTTCCTCAAGCTCTCTAGCTTTTTTGGAGCTGAAGAAAATGAGTGAGAAAATAATTTTTAAAGTGAGCAAAATTCCAACTTTATCAACCTCTTCTAGACTACCCATTTAGATTGGGTTGTTTCTTCACAAATTCATCACTTAGTGAAGAGGTAGCTTGGGTTAGTGTCTCCTCGACGTAGATCATCTTCGGCCTCGAAGACTTCAAGCAAGCTTGTTCCTTTCATCTTGTGGAGCCTTTCTAGAGTCCGGGAGTTCACTACTTGGAGCGAAAGGACTACTACACGGAGCTATTGAAGTGAAGGACCGGTCTACAAAGGTTGTATTCCTTGTTCACTTAGATGTAAAGATGTTTACATTCTAGTTTCGTCTAATTCTCTAGTTAAGATTCTAGGTTAGGGTTTTTTAGCGCGCCAATTTTTTAAAACGGCATGGTCGATGCCTCCCGAAACCCAGCGGCGACCCTAGGGAACCCAGCAATCACAAGAAAGGACTCTGTGAAATGGCTGAATGCTATGTGATCTGAGATGGAATCCATGTACAATAACAAAGTATGGACTTTGGAGGTTGCTCCTGAAGGGGTAAAACCCATTGGGAGCAGGTGAATCTTCAAGAAGAAGATTGGTGTAGCTGGAAAGGTTGAGACCTTCAAATCTAGACTTATAGTAAAAGGTTTTCATCAACGACCAGGTGTAGAATATGATGAGACCTTTTCTCCAGTTGCTATGCTTAAGTCCATCAGGATCCTACTTGTCATTTCTGCATACAATGACTATGAAATCTGGCAGATGGACGTCAAGACCACTTTTCTAAATGGTGATTTAGAAAAGAGCATGTATATGACACAGCCAGAGGGCTTCGTAGATAGTGGGAGCAGCGGAAAGGCATGCAAGCTGCTTAAATTAATCTACGGATTAAAGCAGGCGTCGCAGAGTTGGAACATCTGTTTTGATGTAGCAGTCAAAGAGTTTGACTTCATCAAAAACGTAGATGAACCATGTATATATAAAAAGGTAGTAGAGAGTAAGGTCGTATTTCTCGTATTGTACATAGATGACATATTCTTGATAGGAAATAATATTCCTATGCTGCACTCGGTCAAACTCTTCCTATCAAAAAAGTTCTCCATGAAAGATCTAGGTGATGCCTCATACATCATGGGGATAAATATCTATAGGGATAGATCTAAAAGGATGTTGGGATTGTCCCAATTCAGGTACATAGACACCATACTAAAGAGGTTTAGTATGGAAGATTCTAAGCATGGTAATGTACCCGCTTGTTCAGGAATCACTTTCTTCAAAGAGATATCTCCCAAGATTGATTTGGAAAGGGCTCGCATGAACGTGATACACTATGCTTCTGCAGTTGGGTCTATCATGTACGCGATATTATGCACCAGACTGGATGTAGCTTACACACTTAGTATGGTAAGTAGGTATCAATCAGACCTAGGGGAGAAGCACTGGATAGCTGTGAAGAATATTCTTAAGTACTTGAGAAGGACTAAAGAGATGTTCTTAGTATATGGTAATAGAGAACTCCAAGTGAAGCCCTTTACCGATTCGAGCTTCTAGAGTGATAAGGATGAACACAAGTCTGTCTCGGGTTTTGTCTTCACCCTCAACGGAGGGGCAGTATGTTGGAAGAGTTCTAAGCAAGAAACCGTTGTAGACTCAACGATGGAGGCTGAATACATCGCTGCTAACGATACTACTAAAGAGGTTATCTGGATGAAGAAGTTCATTATTGAACTTGGTATGGTTCCATCCATTGAAGATCTAATACCCTTGTATTGTGATAATAATGGAGCTATGGTTTTAGCTAAGGAACCCCGATCCAATCAGCGATCCAGACATATTCTTAGGCGGTATCACCTGATCCGGGAGAAAGTTGATCGCCGCGAGATCGAGGTCAGGGGAGTTGACACGAAGGAAAACACGGAGGATCCACTCACGAAGGCCCTTCCCCAAACACAGTTTGAGAGACTTTTTGGGGTGTTGGGTATGCGATACTACAACAACTCGCCTTAGTGCATATGGGAGATTGTTAGGAATATGTATGCCCTAGAAGCCATTATTGTATATTATAATGGATGCTTGGACAATATATATATAGAGGACTTTCTTGCTCAACATGATAGTATGCTATCTGGTTGCTCTTTATCTTAACATGTGCACTTGTTTTAGTTTATTGTATCTTTGATACATGTTGATAAAGCTCTTAGGATATTGGCTTAACTACCAGGACTATGATGTAGATCATAGTAGTAGGGCTTGAGTAGTCCACAAGCACATCCTTAACAGTTCCTAGTTGAAGGAGTATCGAGACAGGGCATCGATATTCCAGAGTAGACTAGCGTGTACGTTTCTTGACCCTGTATGGGACGATGGTTGATCCCACAGCCATTGGTGTTTGACATCAAAGATTGTACATAGGTGCTCATTGGAGAATGAGTACACCGAATAGGACTCGCCGAGAACTCCTAAATGGTACCATACCTATCGTTGGATAGCAGTTCTCTGGTGACACTTGTACAGGTTAGTCTGTAGACCCGAGATTGTCATAGCGTCTTGTGTGGTTCCCACTGTTCTTTGATTTCCTCCCTACCACAGCTCAAATGAGTTGTGCAAACAGGTGGTTTTTGGGTACAGTCCCGAGTCACATGGAGGCAGTGAGCGATAGGAGGAGTTTCGTCTCTTCCGGTATTGGGAGTTGATGTTGTGCTATGCTTAATTGGCTATAACATCAAGTCTCTGGCCAGGGGTGATGAGATTTACTGATAAGTGTTATCAGTAGTTTCTCGAAAGGTTATAGGCCAAATATCGGTATGACTTATCGAGTTATTGGGGAGTGGCGATTCCACCCCCCCAGGCTCGATATGCGACATATCAGACAAAGAAACCGGACAGTACGGTAAGTGTTGCTGATTGGCTCTGTGGGAGTTTGGACAAGTTTACTTGTTGATCTTCTATTCGTACAATACCTGGGTAACCGTTATGTCCAGCTAGTACCGCTGACGGCTTATGTGTATATGATATGATCATTACCTACTGCTGGTGTATTGACAAGTCTTTAGAGTCCCATATAGAGGTTTCCTTGCTCAAGCTAAACGAAGTAGGGCACGCATGGAGATATGTGCGGGAGCTCGATTAAATATGAGTATATGATACCGTATTCTAATCTAGCGTTTTTTTATATAACTGGATTATTGGATCAAGTATTGATTCAATGATTATATATATATATTTGGTATTAGCTGGGTTATATATGATATAACTGGATTATTGAATCAAGTGTTGATTTAATGATTATATATATATATTAACTATTATTAAGCTCACTCAATATTTTCTTCTCTTTATATATATATATACATATATATATATATATATATATATATATATATATATGTATATATATATATACTGTATCATGGTTGATGATACATAGAACTAGGATATGTAAGAATCACATTAGAGAAAAGATAATGATAAAGATATATGAATTAAAGAAAAGAATAAAGAGTCGTTCTTTGGGTGCTTGGAGAAGCATGGAGAAACCATGACCCATCTTCTTTCCTTATTTTATTCATAGATTTGTATCATTTTCTGGTGCTCATCTAATCTCTAGGTTGACTCCCACATCCAAGTTCATCTTCTTGATCTCCTATCTAAGTTTTTTTAGGCTGAGAAATAGAAAAGAAAGAAAGATCTTTAGTGAGAAAAATTCCTACCTCATCAACCTATATTACTCTAGAAAATTAGTATAGGTTGTTCTCTTCACTAATACCTTAATTAGTGAAGTGTGAGTTTGAGTGTGAGTTGTCTCAAGTTGGAACATTTTCGACGACGAAGATTTCAGGCAAGCACGTCCCATCCTTCAAGTGGAGTCATAGAAGAGTTCTAGGACTACTAGTCGGAGCTTTTGAAGTGAAGGACTAGACTAGCCTTTCTTCACTTTTCTTAGAAATTGTTTTGCTCATCTTTGTAACCCTAATTCTCTAGTTCGATTTTTATTTAGTATATTTAGCACTCTAGATTTTTTTAAATTGCATACTTGATGCTCATTGAAACCTAGTAGAGGTGCTAAGAAATACTTTCAAACCCTAGCATCGTCGACGATCCTCGCCGCCTCTTCCTCCGTCGACGATCCTCCATCGTCGATGATCCTTGCCGCCTCTCTCTCTCACCTCGATCGCCCCAGACCCATCGATTCGCTCCATGATTACCCCATCCCCGAAAAAGAGAGTGGAAAACTTTCGCTAAATAGCCGTCGCCTCCTCTTCCATCTTGATAGCCGATGTCCTATCGCCGCCCAAAAAAAAGAGTGAAAAATTCCACTAAATTGCTCCACCGCCCCATCGCCGCCTTCTCTTCTTTTCATTTACTTTGGACTCGAGAAAACAAAGCATCAAGAAGATAAAAGAAGTTCTTTGTTGTACACTTGAATATTTGAGCTCTCTTTTTCTTTGATTTTATCTTTCTCTTAATAATCTGCACCTACAATATAATCTGCACCTATAATGGTTTCATCCTCATTTCAAAGATAGTTGATCTCTAAGGTAAGAATTTACAACCCACCAAATGTTTGATTTCTTTTCTCAACCAAACTCTTTTGATAATTTTACTTTAAATATTTCTTCTCTCATTTGCTTTAGACAATATGAAGCATTGTTTTTCTTTGGTTGTGTATATTATATGTTTACCCACTCTTTACTACTATTGACGGCGATGTCGGTATTTGTGGCATGAAACTAGTGCACAATATCATCGACAATCCTAAAGTGAGTATAATTTTCCATTTATATTTCAATTTTTCAAGAAAAGACAGTGACGTGTAAAAAGAATATATACTTTTTTTATAATGAATTCAGCATATATACTGATATTGTATGTAAGTTTTCTAAATAGTTCTTAAATGTAAGAGAGCTGCATCGATTCTCGATAGTCATCCTAAAGTGAGTATAGTTTTCTAAATATATAATGAATTCAGCATATATACTCATATTCATTGAATATCTCAAAAGTTCCAGACTTGTGTTTCAACAGGAACATATGTCCGGATCTTAAGAGATAATCAGTGAATGTAATGAAGTACAAAGAACCGGTCTTGGCATGTGTAGACAGGGGACCTTCATACATCAGCATGTATCAATCCGAAGAGTTCACTAACTCTTTCTCTGTTTCCAATAAACGGAGCTGTGGTCATCTTATCTTTGTGACATGACTGGCATGTTTTACAAGATGTAAATCCAAACTAATTTAAATATACATCTTTATGTAACTTTAGCTAGTCGGGTCGCATTGATATGACCTAGTCTATAATGCCTCAAGAAGGATTCGTTCATTTCTGAACTCTTCCTCTTGTTTGTCTTCTGTACGTTAAGAACTGTGGTTTGATTTAGAACGTTTATGCTTTTAGATAACATGCCTGAACTGATCAACTCTTGATATAGGAAATGTTCAAAACATTATCCAACAATACAAAATTATATCCTTCTTTACTAATAAAGAAACAGATATGATGTTGTATATCAGGTTCGGTATCTAACAACATTCATTCATAATCAATGTATTCTGGTAATACAGGATGATAACTGCCAACAGACTTGGCTGCAACACTTGCATCATTTCCAACTCTTGAAACTTATCACCCGTTCTCGGTTCTCTACCTATCTGTAGCCCATGTAACAAATTACATTTGCGGGATCCTGATCCGGTATTTCATACCCAGGACATAAAGGATACTGAGAAACAGTTCTCGGAAATGAACACACCCGAAGAAAGTGCATCAGCATGCACTTTCTTTGTTTGGGTGGCACGGGAATTCTGGTAATCCCCTATTGCCTGCTCTGTCTTATAACAATTATAAATTGGAGCGGAACCAATGTTCCCTAGTGCAGTATAACAAGCGGGTTCGGTCAATACATCCGTATTATTATCTTGATTAAGGCGTGACATAGTCGCTACCTGGAGAGAGATAGAAGAAAACACTCAGCGTATGCTCTTGCAAGATTAGATTGGTTATTAATATATCTAATCAGGATGTCTTCCACTGTTTTAGTAAAATCTTCCTTCAAACCCTAAAAAGAAAGACTAGCCGGGATTAATTACACTCTACAATTTCGACAATCTTTCAGCCAGGCCAGTGCCGATACTTTGAGGGAGGTTCCCTGTGCTTTCACACAAACCTAATTAAAATAAACCTCGTTTTCCCAGGGGCGTAACCCCGTTGACACCTTTCTAGACACCTACTTGATCGGCTAATTGTAATGTGTAAAACTCACCCAGGAGTAACTCTTACTCGCAGCGAGTGTCGGGATCCAACTATCTCATAGAAGGTATGCAATCTCATTTCAAATTTCAACACTTGAAATTCCCAATAATATTTTTACCCCTAGCGTGCTATGACCTTGTCGCATGCCAAACAACGCATAGTCCGCTAGTCAAGTTCAACCCGTACATTTCTTGATTGAATTAAACCCACCCGCATGACCCTTGACGCATGCCAAACAACGCCGTACGAATACCCTAATCCAATCGCATCGTATGCTAGCAGATAAGCACTAGTTAGCTACCATACACTACGCCTTGACGCATGCCAAACTACCGCAGCACGAATACTAAGTAGTACTTATCTGAAATGACGGAGGGCTACGACAGGTTTTTAAGAAGACCCTTTGCGTAATGAACTTGATATCGTTGTAGAATCGAGTGATTTTGAATGGAATGTTTTTGAGGCCTTTTATAGTTTTGCTAAAGAGGTCACTCCCGGTGAAGGGATCGTCGGCTCTTTCCTCATCGAATAAGGTGAAGGATATTTCACAAATATCACTATGCAAAGCAAAAACTATATAAAAACAATGAAAAGACAAACCGAGTTTATAGCATCTGCTAGTTTCGCTAAAGAGGTCACTCCCGGTGAAGGGATCTCGGCTCTTTCCTTATCGAATAAGGTGCTGGGTATTCTACAAGGAACACCGCTATGCAAAGCAAGAACTAGAGACACCTGTTTTTAAACAAGTTTCTACAACATCTTTAGGTTTCTTTTAGTTCATTAATCTCATTAATGAAGTCCCATTTTATTATACTTCACAAGCATCACATTTGAAACGAAATCTGCAATATAACATATATCTCATATATATAATATAAACATTCGTCTCAGACAGTAATATGATCTCATCACAGAACATTGCAGCAGAAGAACATATATGAAATATTGGATATACTAGGACGTCCGTGTTTTAATACGAGCCTGTATAAAACACGGATTCCACGGTCGCGATGAATAGCCAAACCCACATCCCTAGACCCCTACGAGAGCGGCAAGCAACACTGCCAATTCTAGGGTTAGGAGACCCGGTCTCGACTCCTCGAGATGGTCTCCCACTGGACCCCAGAACCCGGTTACTTGTGCTCCCCGCCTTGGGTCTACCTAATGCGGAAAAGTAAATAATATACAATGGTGACATCATCCTCAGCCCGGAAGTGACCCAATAAAAGAATATTACATACAAATGAATTTTACATGAATGAAAATAAAAAACTCGCATCTCACATAAAACCCCCGGCTATTCAAAACGCGACGATCCAATATAACATATCACAGCAACACATAATATCTCATATCATCAACGTAAGTAAATATGCGTATCCCAATTATCGTTGATGTATAGCAACGAAACCGGCGATACACCACATATTACACTTGCGGTCACAGAAAAGAAGGTGTAAAACTACAACAGTTGGAATCCGCAACCTTCTTTAGACATCGCATGCCTAACCAAATGAATTTCTTAGACATCGCATGCCTAACAATTATAAACCCCGCATTTTAGTCTCATTATCGAAAACTCTTTTCAATATCAAATCGGGAAATTCAACAAGATTCCCGACTCCCTGATCGAATGCTCGTCGCAAACTTTAGTAGACGGCCGCACCCCCGATGCCATCGACGAAGTGCAATAAGGCGGAACACCGCTGCCGCGAGCACCCGAATGGATGCTTTGGGCGACGGGGTTCTCCTACAGTCACTTGGTCGGGGCTATGGGGCGTAGCTGTCTATTAAGTTTACCCAGCGAGTATCCGCGTACGCAACGTGATTGCGACGGACTTTTGATCACATCAAAATTTCGTGGCATCCGATCATCTGAGACTGAACTGCTAGATTTATAACATTCAAATTAGTTATCTCATAACTACTTGTGGATTCCAAATATTGTATCACATTCCAGATAATTAGACAATGTTAAACTTTCCGATCGAATAATCAAACACCCAAGTTTTCCCAAATAATTCTCAACACTTGAAATTAGTTTTAAAACATCCATCACATGCTACAGTACCAATGGTCCAGCCGTAGAAGGGTCAAACCAACACCTCACATATGGCAACGCCGTACTGCCCCAAATCGTAAGGTTTAGAGGTAGTTCAAGACGGTCACATAATCGAGTTAAGGTTTATGTTCTTCTAGAGGGTCCACCGCGTTACTTGCACGACTAAGAACGTTCTTAAACTACGGAAAAATCCAACACTTGGAAATTTTCCGGCAGAGCAAAAAGTGAGTTATTGATATCCGTTTGAACTTTTTAACACGTTCTAAAAATTACCCGGACAAACTAAATGAAGTTATACTTTCTGATCGAATCAACGAGCTCCCAATACAACCCAGAAAAATCAACACTTGAGTAAAATTAAAAATTCCCAGAAGCATCAGGAAATACATACGGACATTACTGTACAAAAATGCGACCCTAATTCCACTATAGAGCCGCGGAACCGCCGCGCAAGCAGGGGTATGGCCGCGGTTCCGCGGCGCAATAAAGGTATTTTGGGGTCGTTTTTTACAGTAACCCATACAATTACCTGCTGAATTTTCTGAGCATTTTTAATATGAAAAATGTCAACTTTTTGAAAAATTTCCAGAAACAAGGGTTTTACGGGTATTTGGAGTTCGATCGGACTTTAAACTTCGTCTAGACTTCGCCTAAAGTTCTAGCTTGGCTTTGATACCACTGTAGGGTTACTAGGCACTCTCACAAGGGTCTACAAGGCATCAACCATGCCCGATTTAAAATTTAGACGTGCCGAACAACCCTAACCAAGATCTTTAAACTAGAGATTAGGCGAAACAAAGCAAGTAAACAACTTTACATCTAAGAGTTTGGGATTACAACCTTTGTATTCCGGTCCTTCACTTCTAAAGCTCCGTGTTGAGATCCCTTCGCTGCGATCATCGAGTACCCGGACTCTAGAGAGGCTCCACGAAGAGAAAGATGCAAGCTTGCTTCTGATCTTCGATAACAAAGATGATCTACCTTGAAGTTTCTTTAACACAAGCTATCACTCACTAATGAAGTGAACACCCTAATCTAAATGGCTAGGATAGATTAGGATGATGAAGTAGGATTTTAGCTCTCATTTGTTTTCTTAATCTCACTCATTTTCATCACAGCATAAAAAGCTAGAAAGCTTTTTCATGAAAGAAGGAAGAAGAAGAAGAAGCTAACTCCTTTTGTGATGAATAATGAATAACTCAAGTGTGAGATTAGAAATGCAACAATAGTATAAGTGAGAAGACTTAACCCATGTAGAGAAACAACTATGGTTAAAGGGTTGGGTTGGGTTAAGGAAATATCTTGCAAAATATCATAAAATATCCAAGTCAAAGTCAAAGCTTCAAGAAGCTTCTTGAAAGCTTCAAGAAGCTTCTTGAAAGCTTCATGAAAGTTTAACCCTAATCCAATCCTTAACCATATTTAAACTCCACAAATTATGTTGCATTTATAACCATAACATGTTACAATATTATATATCATATACAATATTTATGGTAACAAAATAAAATAATACAATTAACATATATCGCATATATATCAATGTATTACCAGAGTGAGAAAAAGAATCTTTTAGTGAGCTAATATTAGTTAATGTAATTTAATATATCAAATATATAATTATAAATTAAATTATCGAATCAACACTTGATCCGATAATCCGGCTATTTCATAAATAACCGACTAATATAATCTGTATCAGTTCATCGAATCAACACTTGATCCGATGACCCGGCTATATCACATATACCCGGCCGATAACTCATATCGTGAGAATCTAATACGGTATCACATACACGTATTGTTCTCGGTCCCGAACATATCATATATGTGCTCCTACTTCATTTTTCCTGGGCCAGGAAACCTCTGTGTAAGACTCTAAAGAATCGTCAATACGCCGGCAGTAGGTGATGATCATATCAAACACCTACAAGCTGCAAGCGGTCAGCTAAACGTAATAGCCACCCAGGTATTGAGTGATCATAAGATCAACAAGCAAGCCTGTACATTCTCCTGCGAATCCAATCAGTAACACTCCCGTACAGTCCGGTCTCTTCGTCTGATATGTCGCATATCTCGCCTAGGGATGGTAAACGTCAGACCCCAGTAGCTTGATAAGTCATGTCGATATGAGGTCCATAACAGTTCGAGAAACTACTGATAACACTTACCAGTAAATCTCAGCAACCCTGGCCAGGGATTTCCAGTTATAGCCAATCGAACACGGCGCAACATCAACTCCCTATACCGGGAGAGACGAATCCCCACCTCTCGCTCATTGCCTCCATGTGATTCGGGACTGTACCCAAAAGCCATCTTTTTGCACGCCCTCTTGGACGTGGTATGATGGAAATCAAAGCACGGTAGGAATAACACAAGACTCTGTGACGATCTCGGGTCTACAAACTAACCTGTACCAGTGTCACCAGAGAACTGCCATCTGACGTGAGGTGTAATACCATCTGGGAGTTCTCGGCAAGTCCGTCCAGTGTATCCAGTCTCTACTGAGCACCTGTACACCATCCTTGATGTCAAACACCGATGGATATAAAATCATCCATCGCCCATCATATGGATCAAGATGCGTATACGCTAGTCTACTCTGGTGTATCGATGCCCTGTATCGAAACACCCTCGACTAGGAACAGTTATAGGATGTACTCGTCGACTACCGTGGCCCCACTAGTATGATCTCATCATAGTCCCAGTAGTCGAGTACATATCCTAAGGGCTTTATCAACATGTAACATAGAGACAATCAGAGTACATGTTAAGATAAAGAGCAACCAGATAGCATACTATCATGTCGAGCAAGAAAGTCCTCCCTATATATGTCCAAGCATCCACTACAATATACATCACTATGTACAGTAATGGCCTCTAGGGAATACATATAACTAACACCTGTAACATCTAAAAAAGTTGTTTGTAACATCTAATCACTTGCCTGTAATATCTACAAAGTTGCTTATAACATCTAAATAGTTGCCTGTAATATCTAACCACTTAACTGTAACATCTAAAAAAGTTGCATGTAATATCTGACCACTTGGCTGTAATATCTACAAAGTTACCTACAACATCTTAGCAGTTACCTGCACCATCTAAATAGTTTCCTGTAATATCTAACCACTTGTCTGTAATATCTAAAAAAGTTGCATGTAATATCTAACCACTTACCTGTAATATCTACAGAGTTACCTGTTGTAAGTCCACGGTAGCGCCCCGGCCATCTAACAGACGCCAAATGCGGAACAAAAACTTTTTACAACTGGCGCTATCGCGTACTATAACCCGGATCTGCCATTAAAGCTAAACTAACAAACTACAAAGTGAGTAGAAGAGTTATACCGAACGATCCGAGTCCTTCGGTCTTCAACCATTATCCCACGCTTGTTGCGGCTGCTTCGATCATCTGAATCTCCAGTCTTGTCGTCCAGGTGGCACCACGTCGACGGATCTTTAAACGTGCTCCCGCCTCTGAACCGAGGCAACTCGATCGTCAAGTTTGCTAAAAGAGACGACTAAGATGATTTAGAGAATGAGTAGAACACTTTGTCTCGTTATGTCCAAGGCTATGGAGGAACGGTTAATGAAGTTTCCTTTTGGATCGAATGGAAAAGAGAAATCGATCGCATCTAATTTCTATGCACCAAAACTTATATCTTTTTTCCAAATAACAACCATATTCTTTTCTTAAGGGGGCCGGCCACTAAATAGAGGGGAGGGAGGTGAGTGTAGGAGAGGGGGAGGTGATCACAAGGAAAAGATCAATCATGAAGAGAATGAGTCACCTTAACACATAGTATGAACTCATTTAAAGCAAACCAATCACAATTAACGTAGTCACCATGTCATTAATTGCACCATTAATGACCTAATGACTCACAAGCCTTATCACCCTCTCTAGAACCTTCTAGAACACTGACTCACCTGATAACTCACCCTCATCAAGAAAAGATAAATCCGTCTTTAACCGAATGTTAAAGACGGGCGATAGAAAACTGGAAACTGGCAACTTCCAAAAGTGATCCTGAAACGAATTTCAGGATAACCCCGTAATGGTATAAACAAACCCGCATTTGTATTACGACCGAATACAAACGCATCAGAGACAAAGATATTATATCTACACTATTAGTTATGTATATGCCCTAGAGGCCATTGTTGTACATATGATGTATATTATAATGGATGCTTGGATAATATATAGAGATGACTTTCTTGCTCGTCACGATAGTATGCTATTTGGTTTCACTTTATCTTAACATGTTGACTTGTATTGGTTTACTGTTTTTCTCTCACATGTTGATAAAGCCCTTAGGATCTGTACTCGACTACTGGGACTATGATGAGATCATACTAGTGGGGCCACGGTAGTCGATGAGTACATCCTATAACTGTTCCTAGTCGAGGGTATATCGAGACAGGGCATCGATACACCAGAGTAGACTAGCGTATACGCATCTTGACCCATATGATGGGCGATGGATGATCCCATATCCATCGGTGTTTGACATCAGATATGGTGTACGGGTGCTCAGTAGAGACTGGGTACACCGGACGGACTCGCCGAGAACTCCCAGATGGTGATATACCATACGTCAGATGGCAGTTCTCCAGTGACACTGATACAGGGTAGTCTGTAGACCCGAGATCGTCATAGAGTCTTGTATGATTCCCACTGTGCTTTGATTTCCACCTTACCACGTCCAAGAGGGCGTGCAAAACGGTGGCTTTTGGGTACAGTCCCGAATCACATGGAGGCAATGAGCGATAGGAGGGGATTCGTCTCTTCCGGTATAGGGAGTTGATGTTGTGCTGTGTTCGATTGGCTATAACTGGAAGTCCCTGGCCAGGGATGATATAGAGATTTACTCGTAAGTGTTACTAGTAGTTTATCGACCCGTTATGAGCCACATATCGACATGACTTATCGGTTACTGGGGTCTGACATTTTACCACCCCTAGACTTGATATGCGACATATCAGACGAACAGACCGGACTGTAGGGAGTGTTACTGATTGGATTCACAGGAGAACGCACAGGCTAGCTTGTTGATCTTCTGATCGCTCAATACCTGGGTGGCTGTTACGTTTAGCTGACCGCTTGCAGCTTGTGGGTGTTTGATATGATCATCACCTGCTACCGGCGTATTGACGATTCTTTAGAGTCCTACACAGAGGTTTCTTGGCTCAGGCGAAACGGAGTAGAGGCACATATGTGATATGTGCAGGACCGAGAATAACGCGATATGAGATACCGTATTATATTCTCGCTATATTTAGATATGAACCGGGTCATCGGATCAAGTATTGATTCGATGAATCGGTACATGATATATTAGTCGGTTATATTCGATATAGCCGGATCGTCGGATCAAGTGTTGATTTGATGATTTAATGTATAATAATATATATGATATATTGTATTACATTATCTAATATTGGCTCGCTTTATTATTTCATTTTCTCACCGGTTTAATGCATTGATATATATGCGATATATGTTAATTGTATTATTTTCTTTTGTTGCAAATATATAATATATATGTGATATATATTATTGTGACATGATATGATTTATTATAAAACATGTTTAAGGATGATAAAAAAGGATTAGGGTTTGATTAGGGTTAGCTTCTTCTTGCACCTTCTAGAAGCTTTGTTTTTGTCATGGTTAAGATATTATGGTTGATATTTTTCCATGACTCATAACTTAACCTAACCAAACCCTAACTCTAGTTTATTCTCTACAAACTTTTAGCCACTCATCCTTGACCATGGTTCTATAATCAATCATATACTTTTATCTTTTATTCATCACAAAAGGATTATCTTTATTATTATCATCTTCTTCTCTCTTGAGTTTGAGCTCACTAGAAATTCCTTTTGTGATGGTTTATTGTGAGAAAGTGAATTAAAAAGAAAGAATAAATACTACTCCCTCATCCTCATCTCATCTAGCCCATTAGATTAGGGTGTTCATCTCTTAAGAGTGAGAAAGCTTGGGTTATTGCAACTTCGACGTAGATCATCGGAGAATCGGAACACTTCAAGCAAGCATGGATCGTTCGACTCGTGGAGCCTCTCTTGAGTCCGGGAGATCGTGGATCGCGGCAAAGGGACTTCTACTCGGAGCTTGTGAAGCGAAGGAGCGGACTACAAAGGTTGTAATCTCTCACACTTAGGTTTAAAGATGTTATCTTGCATGTTAAACCCTAATAATCTAGCAAAGATCCCGTCTTTAGGTTGTTCGGCGCATCTAAATTTTTATTCGGGCATGTTTGATGCTTTATGAACCTTCACAAGTGTACCTAGGAACCCTACAGTGGTATCAGAGCCTAGCTAGACCATTAGGCGACGTGTTTACGAAGTTAAAACTCCGATCGAACCCGAACCGACGAAAATGAACCCCTCTCTGTACATTTTTTAAAATCTGGGATTTTTCTGAATTAAAAATACCTAAAAAAATCAGCAGGGAATTCTAAGAATTACCATGAAACACGAGCCCACAACTCCACTAAATCGCCGTGGAACCGCGGCGGAAACCTGCTTCTCGCGGCGGTTCCGCGGCCGAATTTTGGGATTGTGACACGTGGCTTCATGGTAATATCCGCAGGTGCTTGTTGATGCTTCTGGGTATTTTTAAAGTGACTCAAGTGTTGAGTAATCTGGGGTTTATTTTGTAATCGTAGATTCGATCGGAAAATTTAAATTCGTTATTATTTCCGGATATTTAGAAACTGTTAAACTGTTTGAACGGATATCATTAACTCACTTTTTCCTGGCACGGTAAACTTTCAAGTGTTGAATTTTTATCGGGTTTAAATCTTTCGGAAAAATTGTACAAGTTAAGCGGTGGACCCTCTAGAAGACAACAAACCTTAACTTGATTATATGACCGTCTTGAACTGCCTTTTGAACCTTCGGGTTTGGGGCAGTACGGCGTGCCACATGTGAGGCGTTGGCTTGACCCTTCTACGGCCGGATCACTGGTACTGTAACATATTCTGGGATTATTTGAACTCCGCTCAAGTGTTGAGCACTTTAGAAAATTTTGGGTATTTGATTATCTGTTCGAAAAGTTTAATACTGTCTATTTATCTGGAATGTGATACAATATGTGGAATTCATAGAGTTAGGCATGAAATGCGGAGGATGTGATATTTCGGATTTACGATGTCTAAAGTGATTGTGGATTCCAAATAGTTTTACACTTTCTTTTCTATGACCGTAAGTGTAGTATGTAGTTGTATTGCCGATTGTCGTTGCTATACATCGGCGACGATCGGTGTATGCATACTTACTTACGTTGATGATATGAGATATTATGTATTGCTGAGATATGATGTGCAATTGTTACGATTGAATAGCCGGGGGTTTTTATGTGAGATGAGAGTTTTATATTTTCATTCATGTAAATTCAAATGTAATGTAATATTCTTTTATTTGGGGCACTTCCGGGTTAAGGTTGATGCCACCAGTGTTGTATATTATTTACTTTTCCGCATTAGGATGGACCCAAGGAGGGGAGCACAGGTGACCAAGTTCTGGGGTTCAGTGGGAGGCCATCTCGAGGAGTCGAGACCGGGTCTCCTAAACTCCAGAATTGGTAGGGTCACTTGCCGCTCTCGTAGGGGTCCAGGGTGTGGGCTTGGCTATTCATCGCGACTGTGGAATCCGTATTTTCTATTGTTGGCTAAATACTAAATACGGACGTCCTAGTATATCCCACATTATATATATGTTTCTGCTGCGTTATCTGTGACGAGATCATTTGATATGTTGTGATGGATACAGTATATAGTATATATGATATATTATATAGATGTTACTTATGTTTTACACCCGCACTAGCCCTGACCTGCTCTGTCGTTAGTTACCTAACCTAACGGTGCACGAGAGGACATCGAGGCGAATGCGGATGGCATAAGTGTACGTCGTATTTATCTGTGATGCTTAGGAAGCATAAGCTGATGGGATTTTATTAATGAGATTAATAAAAAGAAAAGAAACCTAAAGATGTTGTAAAATCAAAACTTTATAAAAAAGGGTAGCTACAGTTTTGCTTTGCACAGTGATATATATGATATGTCCTGCACCTTATTCGATGAGGAAAGAGCCGAGATCCCTTCACCGGGAGTGACCTCTTTAGCGAAACTGGCAGATGCTACAAAACTCGGTTTGACTTTTGATTGCTTTTAGAGTTTTGCTTTGCACAGTGGTATATATGATATATCCTGCACCTTATTCGATGGGGAAAGAGCCGAGATCCCTTCACCGGGAGTGACCTCTTTAGCGAAACTAGAAAAGCCTCAAAAACACTCCTTTTTCCAAAAACCATATGATTCTACGACGATATCAAGTTCATTACGCTCAGGGTTTTCTGAAAAACCTGCGTAGCCCTCCGTCATTTCAGATAAATACTACATAGTATTCGTGCTGCGGTAGTTTGGCCTTCGTCAAGGCGTAGTGTACGGTAGCTAACTAGTACTTATCTGCTAGCATACGATGCGATTGGATTAGGGTATTCATACGGCGTAGTTTGGCCTTCGTCAAGGGTCGTACGGGTGGTTTAATTCAATCAAGAAATGAACGGGTTGAACTTAACTAGCGCCCTATGGGTAGTTTGGCCTTCGTCAAGGTCATGGGACGCTAGGGGTAAAAATATTATCGGGAATTTCAAGTGTTGAAATTTGCAATGAGATTGCATACCTTGTTTCCTGATTTAAAATCAGGAAAGCTTCTGGGAAAAGCTTCAAAAAGGGGTCACGTGTTGGCACGTGACACCTAAAAGGCATCATCAAGTCAAGTTCAGTTTCCTGACTACGCTGAAGAAAATGGGCTTCAGAAAGAGTCACGTGCTCCCACGTGACCAGGGTCACGTGGCGACACGTGACAGTTAAATGCAAACGTCAAAGACACACCAGTTCCTTGATCAAGTCAAGAAAAAGGCTTCAGAAGAGGTCACGTGTTCCCACGTGACCAGGGTCACGTGTTGGCACGTGACGTTCAAGACAGCAGACTCGTTCTCCAAACGAACCAAGGAAAAAGAGTTCAAACAAGGGTCACGTGCTCACACGTGACCAGGAGTCACGTGGTGGCACGTGACGCTTAAGCAACGATCAGAAGACAGAGCGCAAAAGAAAGGAAAAGGCTCATTCCAAAAGGGGTCACGTGCCCACACGTGACCATGGGTCACGTGGTCACACGTGACCGGCTTTCAAAGCCCATTGTGTTAACAGAATTAAATTCTGAAGGAGATTTAAATCTTTCCAAAAGAAAGCAACTATCTGGAACCAATCAAATTAAAGATTCAGAGGTGATAGAATATCATCTATCTATGGAAAATCTCGGGTTTGGAAAGATTTCCCCTTTAAATCTAATCAAAATAACAAGGGAGAATCTCTGGATTTAAAATCCAATGGTGAATAAAATTCACCTAATAATCCAAAGGTCCAAAATGAATGATGAATGCAAATCAAATCTCAATAAAGATTCGTCAAAAACTGATTGATTCGGCTGCTTCTCCTATAAATAGGAGCCAAGAGACATACATACATATGGATGCGCAGAGAAGAAAAAAAAAAGGAGAAGAGCTTTGATACTTTGAAAAGACTCGGATCTTCTGCGAAAAACCCTAGGTAAGAAAGGGAAGGCCTTTTGAAAGAAAGAGAATTTAATTCTCAGCAGAGTTTAACTCTGATAATGTAAAAACAGAAGAACATATTTCTTCTCTCTTTGATGGAGGATCTGCAAAGTGCACATCTCCCCTTAAGGTTGAGAATTTAATTCTCAATGGGTTGAGATCCTGCCATGCAGATCCAAAACACGGAGAAGGAATGCAAGCATGAGAATTTAATTCTCACAGAACTATAGGAATTTAATTCCTTTAAAATAAAAGGAGGGCTTGACCCTATATTATGGGAATTTAATTCCTCCAGAACAAAAAAGAAACAGGGTTTAACCCTAATTAAGAACCTAGTTCTGTTGAAACAGCAGGAATTTAATTCCCTTAATCATACAGAGGATGGAAGTTTAAACTCCTTAAAAACTTTTATTAGGGTTTAACCCTATTCAGCCCTTCACGTATATGAGGAATTTAATTCCTACAGAAAATTCAGAGTTAAACTCTATTCCAGAAAACAAAGTCTTCGAAAGGAAGTAGGAATTTAATTCCTCTGAAATTTATAGTTCGAGGAATTTAATTCCTAAAAGAAGATTAACAAAGCCTCTAAACAAAATACCTAGAGGCAGGGTCACGTGTCATCACGTGACCCCCCCCCCAAAAGAGCTACAGAAAGCCCCTTTGAGGCAGCACCCCACGTGACCCACGTGACCCTCAGCAGAAGCTCTAATCCATAGGCATTTGAATGCCCATCACGTGATGGCACGTGATGCTCTGGAAGACGCGATAATCTCAGCAGAACAAAGGAAGGGAGGGCGCTCTCACGTGCTGCCACGTGACCCCTCTTACCTTAGTGTTTAAACACTAAACTAAAACTCTCGAACCCAGTGTTAAAACACTGTTGGGCCTTAGTGTTCAACACTAATTAAAAAGCTTTATTTGCAGTGTTCAACACTGATTATCTTAGTGTTTAAACACTAATCTGAGATCTTCATTTGCAGTGTTCAACACTGATTACCTTAGTGTTTAACACTAACCTGAAAAAACATTGTTGCTGGTGTTCAACACCAAATATTCTCTTAGTGTTAAACACTAACTTGTCAACCCCATTCCCAGTGTTCAACACTGACTGCTCTGTAGTGTTTAACACTAGACTTTGGCCCAATTGGCTTAAATGGATGGAGGCAAAGCCTCTCCTGATTGGACTTAGCCCAAGATGGCCATAAGTCCTCAATTTGTGATTAACTGGTCCAATGGACTCATAACATAATTAATTCGTCTTGACCCCAAATTGGGCCAAGGGTTATTTAATCCACTCCGGTTCTAGGGTACATCTCTTCACTCCTTTGATACTTGGCATTGTAATCCCTCAATGCCGTCAAAGAGGTGACGGGTCCCGACGACCACACATTGATATGGACTGTGGGGTCCTTAAACTCATGTCTAATGCAAATTCCTGGTTACGTGGAACGCGGATAATGTCACTCTTTGACCCTGTGAAAAACGTCCAGAGCGGAGCCTGGTCCTCGCCAAGCGCGGCAGTGAACCCGTGTGAAGCATCCAGAGCACATACCGGACTGTGGGGTCCTTAAACCCATGGACTACGACGTCCTTAACCTTGACCGAGATGTCTTAAAACTAACAATGGACTGTGGGGTCCTTAAACCCATGGACTACGACGTCCTTAACCTTGACCGAGATGTCTTAAAACTAACAATGGACTGTGGGGTCCTTAAACCCATGGACTACGACGTCCTTAACCTTGACCGAGATGTCTTAAAACTAACAATGGACCGCAATGTCCTTAAACTACCCATGGACCGCAATGTCCTTAAACTACCCATGGACCGTAATGTCCTTAAACTAGAACAATAGAGCCCCGCATGCTCTTTTGTCGGATCTAAACGGTCCCGTTTAAGTTGATCTTAGCCTCAAAGATGGCTAATGTATCCTTAAACCTTCAAACAGAGTGGACTATAAATCCCCCCAATTGACTCCGGCTAGAGGGTACATCCTTGAACTCCTCTGACATCCGTCGTTGTAATCCTTCAACGTCGTCAGAGAGGTGACGGGTCCCGACGGCCACACATTCATGGACCATTATGTCCCTAAACTGGAACATTAGAGTCCAGACGCTCTTTTGTCGGATCTAAACGATCCCGTTAAGTTGATCTTAGTCACAAAGTTAGACTAACGTATCCTTAACAAACGTTTGAGTTGATCTTAGCCTCGAGTAGGGCTGACGTATCCTCAAACCAAAACCCCCCCAAACCCAAATCTAAGATAATACGGATTTGGACTAGTCCACGCCCTACGGGCGACGACATAACTCAGTCTCCGTAAACAATCCACGGGCAACAAAATACAAAACAGACACCCACGACACGAAGTGACCATCTGGAGAAGGAGAAAGTTGTTACCGCAATGCGGTAGCGTAATTAACTGCAGGGGCTTGCGCCTGCAGGGAAGAGCGTCCCCACAATCAAAAACCCCTCAAACGAGGGGGAATCTGACGAAGTCTGCTACATCGGACGCATCCGTCTAAACCTTCGATACGTGGTGCCATAAATCAACTTGGCATCTTCGAAGAGGTGGACGGATAGCACCTATTAGCATCTGCCCTGAATCTCAGGTAAGACGCGGTGTCGCACCGTCTTTCGGAGGGGAACATACCTACTATGAGATAGTTGGATCCCGATACCCACTGCGAGTAAGTGTTACTCCTGGGAGAGTTTTACACAGGACAATTAGTCGATCAAGTAGGTGTCTAAGAAAAGTGTTGACGGGGTTACGCCTCTGGGAAAATGAGGTTTACTTTAATTAGGTCCGTGCGAAAGCACGGGGAACCTCCCTCAAGTACCGACACTGATCTGGCTGAAAGATTGATGAAATTGGAGGGTGTAATTAATCCCGGCTAATCTTACCTTTTAGGGTTTGAAGGTAGATTTGATAAAAACAGTGGGAGACATCCTGATTAGATAAGATAATAACCAATCTAATCTTACAAGAGCACACGCTAAAGTGTTTTCTTCTCTCTCTCTCCAGGTAGCGACCATGTCAGGCCATAATCAAGATAATAATATGGATGTATTGATTGAACCCGATTATTGTACTGAGCAAGGGAACGTTGGACCTGTTCTTTCTTATAAGAGTTATAAGACTGAACAGGAAACAGGTGAATATCTGGATTCTCACGCCGCCCAAAAGAACATGCATGTTGATGCATCTTCTTCGGGTGTGTTAGTTATTGAGAACTGTTTTTCAGTTAACCCTACGTCCTGGGTATTAGATACCGGATCAGGATCCCACATATGTAAATTGTTACATGGGCTACGTAAAGGTAGAGAACTGGGAAAAGGTGATCATTCCGTTCAAGTAGGGAATGGTGTAAGTATTGCAGCCAAAGCAGTTGGCGAATATCACCTTGTATTGCCAAGTCGTAATACACTGATTCTGAATGAGTGCTATTATATACCGAACATGATGTGCAACATTATATCAGTTTCTTTATTAAGTAAAGAAGGATATAATTTGGTAGTAAAGGATAATGTTATGAACATATTCCTAGATCAAAATTTGATTGCATCAGGCTCGTTACATAATGGCATATTCATTCTAAATCAGAGTACAGTCCTCAATATACAAAACACACACAAGAGGAAAAGTTCAGACATGAACGAATCCTACTTGTGGCATTGTAGACTTGGTCATATCAATGCGACACGACTGGCTAAGTTACATAAAGATGGTTATTTGAATCTGTTCGAATTATCATCTTATGATACTTGCCATTCATGTCTCAAAGGAAAAATGACCAAAGCTCCGTTTAGTGGACACGGAGAAAGAGTTACTGAACTCTTAGGACTGATACATAGTGATGTATGCGGTCCCATGTCTACGCATGCCAGGAACGGTTCTTCCTACTTCATTACATTCACTGACGATCTCTCTAGATACGGACATGTGTTTCTGATGAAACACAAGTCTGAAGCTTTTGAGAAATTCAAAGAATATAAGCATGAAGTAGAGAACCAAACGGGCAAAAGTATTAAGATTCTTCGATCTGATCAAGGAGGTGAATACTTAAGCAGTGAGTTCCTAGATTATCTAAAAGAGAATGGGGTTCTCTCTCAGCTTACTCCTCCTTATACACCACAGCACAACGGTGTATCAGAACGAAGGAATCGCACCCTATTAGATATGGTGCGCTCCATGATGAGTGAGGCTGAGTTGCCTATTTCCTTCTGGGGGTATGCGCTTGAGACAGCCATACACCTATTGAATATGGTTCCTACCAAATCAGTGTAAGTAAATGCTACCTCTCCCGGTACTTTCAGGCATGCGGAATTTGGTGAAAAACAATTTTACAGAGGCGGTAACATGGACTCAAAACCGGATCTTGGTTAAACATCTAACTAACAACCTAACTAGGAGTTGTTAACTACTCGTTTAGGGGGTTATACCTTTCTTTCTTGAACTCCTTCGTCTTCAAGCCTCGATGGTTGTCCGGATCGGCTTCACCCCGTCGTCTCCTTGCGCCGAAGATCGATCCACCTGAAAGCTTCTACCTTTGGCTTCTTCTTCGAACTTTGAAGAAACTAGTTCACTTGGTTTGCTAAACCTTGTGAACTAGAGTGAGTAGAGGAGAGTGTGATGGGATTTTCTCTATGGTTCTTGCTTCTCAACACATGAGACAAGTGAACCATAGACAAGAGAGAGAGCAAGAAGAAGAGGGTGAGAGCAAAAGAATGGGAGAGCTCAAAACCAAGAGAGAAAGATAATGAAAGAAATGAGCCTCTCTTTTCTCTTTCACCCTCTCATAATCCAAAAACATCATGAGCCATAATGTTAATCAAGTATTATTATGTGATGGTTCATATCATGTCAAAGGCAATATCATTTCCATGCACTCATTTTGCAAACCACAACAAGCAAGCAAAAGTCTTTGCATGAAAATGACAACCATTGTGATGATGATGGTCAACTAGTCCAACCTAGTCAACCGGTCAACAAAGTCAACAAGTCAACAAAGTCAACCCCTCAACAACCATGTCACTATAATACTTAATTAATATTATTGCTAAATATATATATATCATATTCTCATTAGGGTTGAGCAAAAAGTCAATAGTCAACAGTCAACGGTCAACAACCCTAATGAGAATCCTCTGCCTCTGTCTCTCCGTCAACTGTGCATACACACCCGCATCCGCGTTCCGAGGAACACGAATACATACTGGATAAAACCAATCCCAAAACGTACACTAGGATCTGGCTTAAACCAAAGCCCGCTAGTGCTAACTGTCCGGACACTGTACGTGCACAAGTGCACGGATGTGACCGGACCCTGTCGCAAAACCATGCGACCTGTCGCAAAACCATGCGACCTCTACTCTTTTGCCTAAAGGCGAATAGCTTTCTGTGTGGGACTCTAAAGACTCGACACTACGCTGGCAGTGGGTTTAACCACAGACCGCAAGCGGCACTAGCTGTGCGTAACGGTCCCCAGGTAGATGCCGACAAGAAGACTGACGAGGTGAAACCCATCTGAACTCCTACTGAGCCTGAATATGACAATCTCCGTACAGTCCGGTCTGTTCGTCTGATACATCGCATGGCGGGCCTAGGGGGGCGGTAAACGTCAGTCCCCTAATAGCGGTACAAGTCGTGTCGGAGTGAAGCCCAATACACCCTGAGACAGCACTGGAAGCCTACCAGTATATCTCGCTTGCCCTGGCCAGGGAATACTCATGTAATGGCTCTCCTAGACACAGCGCGATGTCAACCCCCAATACCGGGAGAGACGAATCCTGTCTAACCGTCACTGCCTCCAAGTGCTTCGGGACTGCACCCAACTACTACCTGTTTGCACGACTCCTTTGAGCCGTGGTAGGGTAGTAATCAAAGTACAGTGGGAACACACTCGAGGCGAAGTGATAGTGTCAAGTCAGCGGACTAAGCTGTACTCATGTCATCTGGGAACTGATTACTGACGATAGGTATAATACCAACCGGTCAGTTCCCGATGAGTCCTGTCCAGTGTACTCGTAACCCAACGAGCACCCGCATACTATCTCCAGTACGACGTACTGATGGCTGTGGGACAGACCATCTCCCACTCTGGAATGAGAAGCGCATGCGCTAGTCTACTCCGGAGTATCGATGCCCTGTCTCGATAGTCCTGCGACTAGGCACCTGCATAAGGATGTGCTTATAGATTACCCAGCCCCCACTAGTGTGACTGCCATCACAACGCTGGTAATCAAGCAAAGATCCTAAGGGCTCCACTAATGTGTATAAGTGATATACTAAAATAAACACATGTACACATTGAAGAAGAAACAAACCAAGTAGCATACTACTATTTTGAGCAAGATTGTCAATACAAGGTGAATATCCCAAGCTTCCATTAAGTAATATACATACTAGTATGATACAGTAATGGCCTCTAGGGCATATACACTAACAATCTCCCACTTGCACTAAGGCCATGTACTGGCGTATCGAAGACCTATCATCTCGATCAGCCGCTCGAACTGAGTCTGGGGTAGGGCCTTCGTGAGTGGATCTGCAGTGTTATCTTCTGAATTTACTCTCTTTACCTCGATCTCCCGGTGATCAATGATCTCCCTGATCAGGTGGAACCGTCTCAAAATGTGCCTGGACTTCTGATGGGACCTGGGTTCCTTCGCTAAAGCTATAGCGCCGTTGTTGTCACAATACAGCGGTATTGGATCAACACTGGTAGGAACCACCTGAAGTTCCGTGAGGAACTTCTTCATCCAGACAGCTTCCTTTGCGGCATCGCAAGCAGCTATGTACTCCGCTTCCATAGTTGAGTCAGCAACGGTTTCCTGCTTGGAACTCTTCCAGCAAACCGCCCCTCCATTGAGGGTAAAGACATAACCCGACATGGACTTGGAGTCATGCTTGTCACTCTGGAAGCTGGAGTCAGCAAAGGCCTCAATCTGGAGGTCTTTTCCGCCATACACCAAGAACATCTCCTTAGTCCTTCTCAGGTACTTGAGAATGTTCTTTACTGCTATCCAGTGTTTCTCCCCTGGGTTCGACTGATACCAGCTTACAACGCTCAATGCGTATGCTACATCTGGTCTGGTACACAACATCGCATACATAATAGAGCCTACCGCAGATGTGTAGGGTAATGATGACATGCGAGCCCTTTCCAAATCAGTCTTGGGAGACATCTCTTTGGAGAGGGTGATTCCGTGACAAGCCGGTAGGTTACCGCACTTGGAATCTTCCATACTGAATCGTTTCAGTATGGTGTTGATGTACCTTGACTGTGAAAGTCCCAACATCCTCTTAGATCTATCACGATAGATCTGGATCCCCAGAATGTAGTTGGCATCGCCCAGGTCTTTCATGGAGAACCTCTGCGACAAGAATCCTTTGACTGACTGTAGCATAGGAATATCATTTCCTATTAGGAGAATGTCATCGACGTACAAGACGAGGAATACCACATTTCTCCGTACAATCTTACTGTAAATGCATGGTTCATCTGGGTTTTTGACAAAGTCGAATTCTTTGACAGTATCATCAAAGCAGATGTTCCAACTCCGCGATGCCTGCTTAAGTCCATAGATGGAATTGAGCAACTTGCACACTTTACCGCTGCTCCCACTCTGAATGAATCCCTCTGGCTGATCCATATAGACGCACTCTTCCAAATTTCCATTTAGGAAAGCCGTCTTTACGTCCATCTGCCAGATCTCATAATCGTGGAAGGCAGCAATGGCAAGAAGGATCCGAATGGATTTAAGCATGGCTACCGGAGAAAAGGTCTCGTCATAGTCCAAACCAGGTCTTTAACGAAAACCCTTTGCAACGAGCCTAGCTTTATAGGTTTCAACCTGCCCATCTACACCAATCTTCTTTCTGAAGATCCATTTGCATCCTACGGGTTTTACCCCTTCTGGAGCAAAGTCCAAACTTTGTTGGTGTACATGGACTCCATCTCGATCCGCATTGCATCCAGCCATTTTACCGAGTCACCGCTCTGAATGGCTTGCTGGAAGCTAGTAGGCTTATCATAATTAACTGTACAATCCTCTCTATCCCCGTCTATGAGAAAACCGAAGTATCTCTCGGGCGGATGAGACTGCCTACTACTTCTGCGGAGCGGCGTAGGAATGTCCGGTTTTCCTGAAACGTCTGGTTCATCCAAGCTTTCAGTAACAGCTTGTGGTTCTGGAATTTCTTCCAGTTCTATTGCGCCCCCACTTATCTGATTTTCTAAAAATTCAGTTTCCAAGAAGTGGGCGTGCGGAGAAACAAAAACTTTTTGTTCTTCTGCGGAATAGAAAAGATACCCTCTTGAGTTCTTTGGGTATCCCACAAACTTACACAGTACTGAGCGTGCCTCGAGCTTGTCCGCATGCTGCTTTTTTACAAAAGCTGGACATCCCCATACCTTAAGATACTTAAGACAGGGTTTCTTCCCACTCCACATCTGATATGGGGTGGTAAGCACAGTCTTGGTTGGAGCCTTGTTCAAGAGATATGCAGCTGCTTTTAGTGCATAGCCCCAGAAAGATCGCGGTAACTCAGCCTTACTCATCATGGAACGAACCATATCCAATAGGGTCCGATTCCGCCTTTCCGATACACCGTTGTGTTGTGGTGTGTATGGAGGAGTAAGTTGAGAGAGAATTCCATTCTCTTTTAAGTAGTCCAGAAACTCGGCACTCAAGTATTCTCCACCTCGATCCGATCTTAGAATCTTGATACTTTTGCCGGTTTGTTTTTCAACTTCATTCTTGTATTCTTGAAATTTCCCAAAGGCCTCGGATTTGTGCTTCATTAAGAAGACATGTCCATACCTAGAGAAATCATCTGTGAAAGTAATGAAGTATGAATAACCACTTCGTGCATGTGTAGACATTGGACCACACACATCACTGTATATGAGTCCCAAGAGCTTGCTCGCTCTTTCTCCGCGTCCAGTGAACGGAGTCTTTGTCATCTTTCCCATGAGACAAGATTCACAAGTGGCATAAGACTGATACTCGAACGGATTCAAGTACCCTTCTTTACGTAACTTAGTTAATCGTGTCTCATTAATGTGACCCAGTCTACAATGCCATAAGAAAGCCTGATTTGTCTCCGGAGACTTTCTTTTAAGTGTGTTCTGGACACTGAAAATCTGAGCTTGATTTAACACGTATATTCCGTTCTGTAATGTACCTGACCCAATCAGAACTTGATTTAGGTGGATGTGTACTACATCGCTTACAAAAGTAAATTCTTATCCTTCCTTAGAAAGTAAGGATACAGATATGATATTACAAGTCGCACCTGGTACATACAAACAGTTACGTAAAATCAATATCTGCCCAGTTGTCAGTCCAAGATGATATTCCCCTACGGATTCAGCATCCATGCTCATTCCGTTAGCAACCCTGAGGGTCATATCACCTTTCCTGATAACCCTACGGTTTCTCAGAGCCTGTAACGAATTACAGATATGAGATCCTGATCCGGTATCCAATACCCAGGAAGTAGGGTTAACTGACATACAGTTCTCAATTACAAACACACTCGAAGCCGAAGCCACAACATGCTTCGAATTCTGTCTACTGGCTTTGCAAGCCCTGCAATCCTTCTGCCAATGTTCATTCCCGTTACAATAGGAACGTCCCTCTTTTACTACATCCAGTCCTGAAACTTTTGCCCTTGCTTTTCCTTTTTCTTCCCTGGTTTCCTTCAGGGTATAAGCAGAGGGCAGGGACTGTAGAATTAAGTCAGTACTTGACCTATTCTCCAACGTGGTCTCCAGGTCCGTGAGCTCAAAATAGCTGGCCTCTGTAAGGACGTTGTCCCCTACAGATGACCCGACAGCCAACCTCGCTTGAAGCAATTCGTTCGAGGTCTCATATCTTGCGATACGAGATTGCTCTCCATATAAATCTTTGTTATCGAGGAAGATAGAAACTGAGTCCATCTTCTCGTGCTGCCTCTGGTTTGCACCATTAACTGAGGCTAACACGAGGCACTTGGCTTTCGCACAATCCTTTTCCGATGTCCTACGGATGTAAATATCCGTGACAGGGGAAACTGGACCTGAGACGGTAGGGGTATGATCAGTTAAGAGGTGTCCCAGCTTGTCATGGGCAATGGACATCTGGACAGACCTTTGCCAGTCATAACAGTCAGGTTCAGTCATTTTATTATCTAGATGTAACCTAGGTGTGGTCACTGGGTCGCTGCAATTAAGAGAGAGAGAAGAAAACACTCAGCATGATGCTCTTGCAAGTTTAGATTGGTTTTTAATTTATCTAAACAGGATGGCTCCCACTGTCTCTCGAATCCCTCCTCAAACCATAAAGGAAGAATTAGTCGGGATCAATCTCACCGTACAATACTTGCTTAACCGTTCAGCCAGGCTAGTGTCGGTACTTCGAGGGAGGTTTTCCAACGCTTTCGCGAAGTTCCTTAATTAAATAACCTCTTTTCCCTGTGGGCGTAGCCCCGCTAACACCTTTCTAGACACCTACTTGGTTTATAGCATTGATCGTTAAGTGAGAAATTTCCCGAGGAGTAGCATATACTCACAGTAGGATCGGGATCCAAATATCATTGCGTGACAAAACTGAAGGAATCCTACCAGAATCATCACACTCCAAATGGTATGCAGCGCTAGCAAGTTTCAGTTCTTTTGAAACTCCCGATGTGGATTTTTGCCTCATGCTCTTATGACCTTGACGAAGGTCAACAAATCATAAGTCACATGTCAAGTTCTACCCGTCATTATCCAGGTTAATTTGAACCCACCCGTATATACCCTTGACGAAGGTCAACAAGGTAATACGACTGTCCCAAACCAACGCATCTATCTATGCTACATATGAACACCCAATAGCTACCAATCACTATGCCTTGACGAAGGTCAACAAACATAGCTTGAATACTATTGAATATTCATACGAAACGATGGAGGGCTACGAATGGTTTTGGCGAAACCTTGAACGTAGTGAACTTGATATAATCGAAGGAACGAGATAGCTTTTAGAAGGAGTGGCTCAAACTCCGCATTTAAAAGTTAATTTTGAAAAGAACCGAGTGGTTTTTCGAAAGTGTTCCAACGATTTTTACTTGGTTTATTTTCTTGCATTAGTTCTTTTAATGCGTCCCATCATTTAATCCTACCATTGCAGAAAACAACCAAAATATGACGTACGCTTATGCCATTCGCATTCGCCACGGGGCCCCGTCATTACCCGTTAGGTTACTTAACTAACGACAGAGCGGGGGCTGGGCTAGCGCGGCTGTAAAACATAAGCAACGCCTAAATAATATCATATATAGATATATTGCAATGATAGCCATTTCAGATCACAGATGAACACATTGGATATACTAGGAATCCGCAATTCGTACGAGCCTGTAACGAAAAGTAGATTAAACGGTCGCGGTGAATAGCCAATACCCCACCCAAGACCCCTACGGGTGCGGCAAACTACCCGCCAAGTACCCGAAGCGAAGCAACCTCCCTCAACTCCGTGAGTAGGCCACTCGGCACTTCGGCATACCCGGTAGTTTGTGCACCCCCTCCATGGGTCTATCCTAGGAGCAAAAACAGTAAAAAGAAATTATACAATGACGGCTACAACCCCGACCCGGTTGTGCGGCCATACAAATAATTATTACATCAATTTACAAATTTACATGAATTGAAAGAAAAGAAAACTCTCGTCTCACAACCCCCGGCTATTCACCCGCGACAATCCAATGAATTCATATACACAAACCAATTACATTACAGATCACAGATTTGTATAACTCCTACTAATCGACATATAGCGATTAGCAGACGTTCAATACAAATATCACATCACAGAAAAACCCGTCAGCTTAAGTCTTTTAGAAGTTCAATAAAAAATACGGATTTTCAGGCCCCAAATACAAAATTTTCGTTCTGGAAAATCTGGGCAGAAAATACATATTCCAAAAATCCCAAAACAACTCCATAAAAACACTGCACAAAATTTGGACCTCGGCCGAGTCAACTCGGCCGCGGAACCGCGGCGGGAGCGTGCTCCCGCCGCGTTTCCGCGGCGCTTTGACCGGTTCGTGGGACCAAATTTCGTGGGTGTTTAATAAAAACCCTGAGCCAATTTTTAAGATGAAATTTATCAATTTTACAGAACTTTAAAAATCGATAGCAACCTTGAATTTCGGGTTTATTTCGGGACTTTTTCTCCGATCGAATTTCTAGCTACTATGCTAACATGTTAGATAGAGTTTAACTAGGCTCTGATACCACTGTAAGTCCATGCTACCTCTCCCGGTACTTTCGGGCATGCGGAATTTGGTGGAAAACAATTTTACAGAGGCGGTAACATGGACTCAAAACCGGATCTTGGTTAAACATCTAACTAACAACCTAACTAGGAGTTGTTAACTACTCGGTTAGGGGGTTATACCTTTCTTTCTTGAACTCCTTCATCTTCAAGCCTCGATGGTTGTCCGGATCGGCTTCACCCCGTCGTCTCCTTGCGCCGAAGATCGATCCACCTGAAAGCTTCTACCTTTGGCTTCTTCTTCGAACTTTGAAGAAACTAGTTCACTTGGTTTGCTAAACCTTGTGAACTAGAGTGAGTAGAGGAGAGTGTGATGGGATTTTCTCTATGGTTCTTGCTTCTCAACACATGAGACAAGTGAACCATAGACAAGAGAGAGAGCAAGAAGAAGAGGGTGAGAGCAAAAGAATGGGAGAGCTCAAAACCAAGAGAGGGAAAGATAATGAAAGAAATGAGCCTCTCTTTTCTCTTTCACCCTCTCATAATCCAAAAACATCATGAGCCATAATGTTAATCAAGTATTATTATGTGATGGATCATATCATGTCAAAGGCAATATCATTTCCATGCACTCATTTTGCAAACCACAACAAGCAAGCAAAAGTCTTTGTATGAAAATGACAACCATTGTGATGATGATGGTCAACTAGTCCAACCTAGTCAACCGGTCAACAAAGTCAACCCATCAACAACCATATCACTATAATACTTAATTAATATTATTGCTAAATATATATATATATATATATATATATATATATATCATATTCTCATTAGGGTTGAGCAAAAAGTCAATAGTCAACAGTCAACGGTCAACAACCCTAATGAGAATTCTCTGCCTCTGTCTCTCCGTCAACTGTGCATACACACCCGCATCCGCGTTCCGAGGAACACGAATACATACTGGATAAAACCAATCCCAAAACGTACACTAGGATCTGGCTTAAACCAAAGCCCGCTAGTGCTAACTGTCCGGACACTGTACGTGCACAAGTGCACGGATGTGACCGGACCCTGTTGCAAAACCATGCGACCTGTCGCAAAACCATGCGACCTCTACTCTTTTGCCTAAAGGCGAATAGCTTTCTGTGTAGGACTCTAAAGACTCGACACTACACTGGCAGTGGGTTTAACCACAGACCGCAAGCGGCACTAGCTGTGCGTAACGGTCCCCAGGTAGATGCCGACAAGAAGACTGACGGGGTGAAACCCATCTGAACTCCTACTGAGCCTGAATGTGACAATCTCCGTACAGTCCGGTCTGTTCATCTGATACATCGCATAGCGGGCCTAGGGGGGCGGTAAACGTCAGTCCCCTAATAGCGGTATAAGTCGTGTCGGAGTGAAGCCCAATACACCCTGAGACAGCACTGGAAGCCTACCAGTATATCTCGCTTGCCCTGGCCAGGGACTACTCGTGTAATGGCTCTCCTAGACACAGCGCGATGTCAACCCCCAATACCGGGAGAGACGAATCCTGTCTAACCGTCACTGCCTCCAAGTGCTTCGGGACTGCACCCAACTACTACCTGTTTGCACGACTCCTTTGTACCGTGGTAGGGTAGTAATCAAAGTACAGTGCGAACACACTCGAGGCGAAGTGATAGTGTCAAGTCATCGGACTAAGCTGTACTCATGTCACCTGGGAACTGATTACTGACGATAGGTATAATTCCAACTGGTCAGTTCCCGACGAGTCCTGTCCAGTGTACTCGTAACCCAACGAGCACCCGCATACTATTTCCAGTACGACGTACTGATGGCTGTGGGACAGACCATCTCCCACTCTGGGATGAGAAGCGCATGCGCTAGTCTACTCCGGAGTATCGATGCCCTGTCTCGATAGTCCTGCGACTAGGCACCTGCATAAGGATGTGCTTATAGATTACCCAGCCCCCACTAGTGTGACTGCCATCACAACGCTGGTAATCAAGCAAAGATCCTAAGGGCTCCACTAATGTGTATAGATGATATACTAAAATAAACACATGTACACATTGAAGCAGAAACAAACCAAGTAGCATACTATTATTTTGAGCAAGATTGTCAATACAAGGTGAATATCCCAAGCTTCCATTAAGTAATATACATACTAGTATGATACAGTAATGGCCTCTAGGGCATATACACTAACAATCAGTGCATACCACTCCATATGAGATATGGAAAGGGAAGAGACCATCTCTTATATATGTTAAGATATGGGGTTGTCCAGCCTATGTCAAAAGACAAAATCCGGACAAGCTCGAGGCAAGATCTGTCTTATGTAAGTTTATTGGATATCCCAAACATTCGCGAGGGTATATCTTCTACCACTCTGAGGAACAAAAGGTGTTTGTTTCTCGACATGCCACCTTTTTAGAAAAGGGTTTTCTTATGAAAGAAATTATGGCAATAAGGTAGAACTGGAAGTGGTTCCAGCGACACAAACTACGACAGATGATTTATTGGAACCAGAGGATTCAGTAGTACCCAACGAACACCAGCCTCTCCACCGATCTAGTAGGGTTTCTCATCCACCTGAGAGATACTACGATTTTCTCATTGATGGTGGAAGCGAGGATTGCATCATGGAAGATGATGACCCAACTAGTTTCGAGCAGGCCATCACGAGTGGTGACTCTGTGAAATGGCTGGATGCAATGCGATCTGAGATGGAATCCATGTACACCAATAAAGTATGGACTTTGGAAAATGCTCCTGAAGGGGTAAAACCCATTGGGAGCAAGTGGATTTTTAAAAATAAATTTGGTGTAGATGGAAAGGTTGAGACTTTCAAAGCTAGAGTTGTAGCAAAGGGTTTTCATCAACGACCAGGTGTGGATTATGACGAAACCTTTTCTCCAGTGGCTATGCTTAAGTCCATCCGGATCTTACTTGCCATTGCTGCATACCATGACTACGAAATCTGGCAAATGGATGTTAAGACCGCCTTTCTAAACGGTGATTTAGAAGAGTGCATGTACATGACTCAGCTAGAGGGCTTCGTGGATAGTGGGAGCAGCGGAAAGGTGTGCAAGCTGCTTAAATCCATTTATGGGTTAAAGCAAGCATCGCGGAGTTGGAACACCTGTTTTGATGTTGTAGTCAAAGAGTTTGACTTCATCAAAAATATAGATGAACCTTGTATCTATAAGAAGGTAGCAGAGGGTAAGGTTGTCATCCTCGTACTATACGTGGATGACATACTCTTGATAGGAAATGATATTCCTATGCTGCAATAAGTCAAGCTCTTCTTATCACAGAGATTCTCAATGAAAGATCTAGGTGATGCCTCCTGCATATTGGGAATCATGATTTATAGAGATAGATCCAAACGGATACTGGGATTGTCCCAATCCAGGTACATTGACACCATACTAAAGAGGTTTAGTATGGAAGAATCCAAGCGTGGGAACCAACCCACGATCTCTGGACTCACTCTCTCCAAAGAGATGTCTCCCAAGACTGATTTGGAGAGAGCTCGCATGCAAGGGATACCCTATGCTTCGGCAGTAGGCTCTATCATGTATACGATGCTATGTACCAGACCCGATGTAGCATACTCACTAAGTGTAGTGAGTCGGTATCAAGAAAATCCTGGAGAGAGTCACTGGACAGCTGTGAAGAACATTCTCAAGTACTTGCGAAGAACTAGAGACATGTTCTTGGTGTATGGTAACGGAGAACTCCGGGTGGAGTCCTTTACCGATTCCAGCTTCCAAAATGATAAGGACGACTCTAAGTCGCACTCGGGTTTTGTCTTTACCCTAAATGGATGGGCGGTATGTTGGAAGAGTTCCAAACAGGATACCGTTGCAGACTCGACGATGGAGGCTGAATACATCGCTGCCAACGATGCTGCCAAGGAGGCTGTCTGGATAAAGAAGTTCATTAGTGAACTTGGTGTAGTTCCATCCATTGAACATCCAATACCTCTATATTGCGATAACAATGGAGCAGTGGCTTTGGCCAAGGAACCCAGGTCCCATCAAAAGTCCAGACAGATTCTGAGGCGGTATCACCTGATCAGGGAGATAGTTGATCGCCGGGTGATTGAGGTCAGGAGAGTAGATACGAAGGACAACACTGTGGATCCACTCACGAAGGCTATTCCCCAGATACAGTTTAAGAGATTATTCGGGATGCTGGGTATGAGATACTACAGCAGCTGGCCTTAGTGTAAGTGGGAGATTGTTAGTTATGTATATGCCCTAGAGGCCATTGTTGTACATATGATGTATATTATAATGGATGCTTGGATATATATATAGAGATGACTTTCTTGCTCGTCATGATAGTATGCTATTTGGTTTCACTTTATCTTAACATGTTGACTTGTATTGGTTTACTGTTTTTCTCTCACATGTTGATAAAGCCCTTAGGATCTATACTCGACTACTGAGACTATGATGAGATCATACTAGTGGGGCCACGGTAGTCGATGAGTACATCCTATAACTGTTCTTAGTCGAGGGTATATCGAGACAGGGCATCGATACACCAGAGTAGACTAGCGTATACGCATCTTGACCCATATGATGGGCGATGGATGATCCCATATCCATCGGTGTTTGACATCAGAGATGGTGTACGGGTGCTCAGTGGAGACTGGGTACACTTGACGGACTCGCCGAGAACTCCCAGATGGTGATATACCACACGTCAGATGGCAGTTCTCCGGTGACACTGGTACAGGGTAGTCTGTAGACCCGAGATCGTCATAGAGTCTTGTGTGATTCCCACTGTGCTTTGATTTCCACCTTACCACGTCCAAGAGGGCGTGCAAAATGGTGGCTTTTGGGTACAGTCCCGAATCACATGGAGGAAATAAGCGATAGGAGGGGATTCGTCTCTCCCGGTATAGGGAGTTGATGTTGTGCTGTGTTCGATTGGCTATAACTGGAAGTCCCTGGCCAGAGCTGATATAGAGATTTACTCGTAAGTGTTAGTAGTAGTTTATCGACCCGTTATGAGCCACACATCGACACGACTTATCGGTTACTGGGGCCTGACGTTTTACCACCCCTAGACTTGATGTGCGACATATCAGACGAACAGACCGTACTGTACGGAGTGTTACTGATTGGATTCACAGGAGAACGCACAGGCTAGCTTGTTGATCTTCTGATCGCTCAATACCTGGGTGGCTGTTACGTTTAGCTGACCGCTTGCAGCTTGTGGGTGTTTGATATGATCATCACCTGCTACCGGCGTATTGACGATTCTTTAGAGTCCTACACAGAGGTTTCTTGGCTCAAGAGAAACGGAGTAGAGGCACATATGTGATATGTGCAGGACCGAGAATAACGCGATATGAGATACCGTATTATATTCTCGCGATATTTAGATATGAACCGGGTCATCGGATCAAGTGTTGATTCGATGAATCGGTTCCTGATATATTAGTCGGTTATATTCGATATAGCCGGATCGTCGGATCAAGTGTTGATTTGATGATTTAATGTATAATAATATATATGATATATTGTATTACATTATCTAATATTGGCTCGCTTTATTATTTCATTTTCTCACCGGTTTAATACATTGATATATATGCGATATATGTTAATTGTATTATTTTCTTTTGTTGCAAATATATAATATATATGTGATATATATTATTGTGACATGATATGATTTATTATAAAACATGTTTAAGGATGATAAAAAGGGATTAGGGTTTGATTAGGGTTAGCTTCTTCTTGCACCTTCTAGAAGCTTTGTTTTTGTCATGGTTAAGATATTATGGTTGATATTTTTCCATGACTCATAACTTAACCTAACCAAACCCTAACTCTAGTTTATTCTCTACAAACTTTTAGCCACTCATCCTTGACCATGGTTCTATAATCAATCATATACTTTTATCTTTTATTCATCACAAAAGGATTATCTTTATTATTATCATCTTCTTCTCTCTTGAGTTTGAGCTCACTAGAAATTCCTTTTGTGATGGTTTATTGTGAGAAAGTGAATTAAAAAGAAAGCATAAGTACTACTCCCTCATCCTCATCTCATCTAGCCCATTAGATTAGGGTGTTCATCTCTTAAGAGTGAGAAAGCTTGGGTTATTGCAATTTCGACGTAGATCATCGGAGAATCGGAACACTTCAAGCAAGCATGGATCGTTCGAGTCGTGGAGCCTCTCTTGAGTCCGGGAGATCGTGGATCGCGGCAAAGGGACTTCTACTCGGAGCTTGTGAAGCGAAGGAGCGGACTACAAAGGTTGTAATCTCTCACACTTAGGTTTAAAGATGTTATCTTGCATGTTAAACCCTAATAATCTAGCAAAGATCCCGTCTTTGTGTTGTTCGACACATCAAAATTTTTATTCGGGCATGTTTGATGCTTTATGAACCTTCACAAGTGTGCCTAGGAACCCTACATACACAGTATAATACTCGGATCCGGCTTAAACCAAAGCCGACCAGTATTATCTGCCCGAAAATGGGCACGTGCGAAAACGCATGTGCATTTTCCGAACCTTGCCATAAACCTATATGGCCTCTACAACGTTTCGCCCGAACTTGGGAAAGTGTCTGCGGGAGACTCTAATGACTCATCAACACACTGGCACTGGGTATAACCACTAGCACGTCAGAGGTACGAGCTGTACGTAACGTTTGCCTATGTATTGATTGGAAGGGAAGCTGATGAGCGAACTCATCTCTAAACCCTACTGAGCCTGACAGTGACAATGTATATACAGTCCGGTCCGTTCATCAATGAGTATCGCATATCTGCCTAGGGGGCTGGTAACGTCAGACCCCCATTAGCGGTATAAGTCGTGTCAGAGAGTGGCCCAGAACACACTGAGATACTACTGGAGTACCTACCAGTAAATCTCCTGCCTCGGCTGAGGGCATTGTGTAATGGCTCTCCTAGACACAGCACGATCTCACCCCCAATACCGGGAGAGACGAATCCCCGATGATCCGCTCACTGCCTCCATGTGGCTCGGGACTGTACCCAACTAAAACCTGTTTGCACAACTGCTTTGAGCGTGGTAGGGTAGTAATCTAAGCACAGTGGGAACTCACACGAGACAAATGACGATCTCATGTCGACAAACTAACCTGTACACATGTCACCAGGGAACTGCTATCTGACGATATGTATAATACCAACTAGCATGTTCCCGGCGAGTCCTGTCCGGTGTACTCATAACCCAATGAGCACATGTATACATCTTAGGTGGTCCTACTGACACCAGTGGCTTGTGAGACCGACCACCGTCCCTCGTCGGGGTCTCGACTGTATACACTAGTCTACTCTGGAGTATCGATGCCCTGTCTCGAAACTCCCATGACTAGGGACACTTTAAGGATGTTCTTACAGACCCCAGCTCCCACGTATATGATCGCCATCATACTGCTGGTAGTCAAGCAAGAATCCTATGGTCTCTATCTTCATGCAATAGTGAACTAAAGTATGTATACGATGATAAAGACAAACCAGATAGCATACTATCATCTCAAGCAAGACTGTCATATCGGTATAGGTCCTTCCTCAATTATTGAAATCATGTACCTGCGATCCAATAATTGACTTTGAGGGCACTATCTCCAACAATCTCCCACTTGCACTTAAGGCTAATTATTGCGATGTCGCATACTCACAGCCCGTGTGATACCGTACATCCAACTCCTCTACTAATCAGTTTCACAAAGCTAGTTTGTAAAACTCTTGTATTCGAGAAATAGCCTCAGTGAGTGGATCCGCCATGATGTTTCTTTCTATGTCTCTCTAAATCTCAAGTTCGCGGAGAAAACCATCTCCCGAATCGAGTAATACATGTCTTAGAATATATCTGGATATCAGATGGGACCTAGTTCATAAATGAACTCCAAATCCAAACTTCTAAGACTGTATCGATCACTGAACCTAATCAGTATCCAGCACCATGCCTCCCACAGTATCCTATTGGACCACCTGTCCATAATACTGTCCCTCGTCAGAGGGAAAACTATAATTCTGACAATCACTCTGTCATCCATGTCACTTTTGAAGCCTGGAATGATAACCGTCTCCCGAAAGAGGCTGCCGTTATCAAATCCGTAGAATATGCACTTATGTTCTAAAACTTCTTCCTTATGTTTCTCCAGGATTGGATTAATATAAATTTATTGCATCTAGTGCAAAAACAACATCTGGTGTGGTACTTGACATCTCATGATTGACTCAATTGCCTAAGCAAGTGATCTGCCAATCATGCACATCCCTCTCTCCTTTAGTCTCTAAGACACCTTTAGAGAGGGTGACTCCATCACCTGCAGGTACACCACCATGCCAGGAGTCATCTATTCTAAAATACTATTAGAATACAGTCAAAGTACCCACATTGGGAAAATACCCAAATCTAGATCTAAAACCATAGATCTAGTAACCAGAATGTCTGATATTACATCCATGTCCTTTGTGAAGAAACAACTGTGTGATAACCACAGTACAACCGATCGTAGTATAGGAATTTTACTTCCGATTCTGTGTATGTCATCCAAATACCAGGACATCACACCCTACTACCTTCTTAACAGATCCATCCCCTATTCTGATGAAGTCAAACCTATGACTGTCACATCAAAATTAGATGATCTTATCTCCGCTATATCTGCTCAAGCCTATAAATAGACATAAGCTACTTGTCCACTATGCTTCCGCTGCTCCCACTGACTACGACAACCCTCTAGCAGAATAATATCTACGTACACTTCTAAAGCTAGTTTAAAACGACGTTATACTTATCCTCTTGCTGGGTCTCATAGCCTGGAACAACAGTAGTGTCAAGTCTGGGTAAACAAGAACCTCACTGTCACCGTCCTTGAGGGTACCGGAGTACCTCTCGGGTGTCTGAGGTTACCCACCATATCTGTGGAGTGGCTATTGGAATGTCAAACCTGATTGAATATATAGGTCCTATTAAATTTTCCGTAATCATTTGCGGTTCTGGAATCACTTCCAGTTCTACCATACTCCCACTACGGTTTTCTGAAAAAATCCATTTTACTAAAACTGTGGCGAGTCAAGAACAATATCACTATTGATCTTCCAGATGGTAGAAAAGTCAACCCTCGTCAAAGCTAGGGTCAACCCACAAACTGCCATTACAGAAACGTGCCTTGAGTTATCCAGTGTCTGGTTTTAAGCATAAGTTGGATATCTCCCCGTACCTTAACATCGTTAAGATATGAACCATTCTATATCCAATATAGAAATAGAGGCACTAATTTAATTGGAACCAGATTCAAATCATGCAACTGTCTCCAGTGCATTTCAACTTAATGGAGAGAAGCTTATCAGCATTACTCAACTTAGGAATCCATCCAATTATGAGTAACCCGAAAGAGAAACAAGTTTCTCAAAACCATTACTTTCAACTGAATACCAATCATAAGAATCTACATCTTCGATCTCTTTGAAGAATCCTGATACTTGCGATACCTGGTTCTCTACTTTATTCTTATACCCACAACTTCTTAAAACTTAGACATTATATTTCTACGAAACACTTGTCTAAAAACTAGAGAAGTCACAAGTAAACAGAACATAGTACGAGGACCTACCCCTTTGTCCTGACGGATACTGGACAACATACAATACTCTGTATAAGTCCGCTGAGTTGAATAACTCAAAACATGTGCATCGTAGGTTGAAAAATGTACCAAGACGATTTCCTCAAATATCACCAATTACAACGAATTCCGATATAATGAGGATGATCACCTAATTCCCAATAACTTACTCTCACTCATCATCTGTAAAACCATACAGATATGAGAATGAAACCTGGTAAATACATACCCTGGAGTAAGTATCTAATCGGGAAAACAGTTTTCTTTTAATAATACGCAGTGAAACTGAAACATTAAAATGTCTCGTAGGGGTATCCTGGTATTCCCAGTAATGCCTCTTCCATAATCCAATTCATGACTTTAACCGTATATTTCATTGCCATCTCTCCAAATCCCTTTATTTGTCATTAGTCGTTACCTTCTGTACACCATCATTAGGCTAAATGGTTCTCTTCCTTCCCTACCGTTCGGCACCAGCCTATGGTTTAGAAGAAGACTATCCAGTAAGCATAATAGGTGTACCCTCCTAATCCTAGGAGTACTCGCAACTTGAAAGAAGGTGATGATAAAAGACTAATGAATAAAACCTTATTCTATTTCTCCCGAACTGGGGAAAAAACAAAGGTGAAATAGGAGTTGCGACGAAGTACGCGGTTTGGTCGTGAATGATAACAGTCGCAATTTACTTTGCCCTCTTTCTAATCCCTTTATCTTGTCCTTATATATTACTTCTGCACACCCTACTTAGGCTAATTGGTTTTCTTCATTCCCTACCTTTCGGCACCAGCCTATGGTTTGGAATAAGACTATCCAATAAGCGTAATAGGTGTACCCTCCTAAACCAAGGAGCCCTCGCAACCTGAGAGAAGGTGATAATAAAAGACAACTGAATAAACCAATTCTATTTCTCCTGAACCTGGATCCATCCTCGAAGTAGTACCTTCGAGTTCGTATATAACCATACGATGGATCTATCCAATGGAAGTGGATGTCCGTAGTAATACAGGGTGTTCTGAGAAATACAAAGGGTAAAAGAAAGAGCGGCAATGACTTATGCAACTCAGACAATCCAAAAGTCAGTATATTAAGAAGGTTCGGTCAACTTGGTCACTGAGTCATAGTCTATGGTCGGTCAAAGGTTGCTGCCAAAGAGAGAGAGAGAGAAAAGAAACACTCTGCATGCACTCTAACCTAGATCAGAATGGTTATCACTTTATCTAATCAGGAAACCTCCCACTGTAATCTCAAATTCTCCTCCAAACCTGAAAGAAGAATTAGTCAGGATCACCCGAAGAGTAAACTAACTCATCAGTGAGAATCGGGATCCAACTATCACTGCATGATAACTTGATGGAAGCCACACAAGTTATCACACTCCAGAAGGTATGCACATATCTGGCAAGTTTACTGTATGTTTGAAACTCTCGATGTAAATTTTTGCCTCACGCTCTTATGACCTTGACGAAGGCCAACAAATCATAAGTCACATGTCAAGTTCTACCCATCATTGTCCAGGTCAATTTGAACCCATCCGTATAAGCCCTTGACGAAGGCCAACAAGGCTATACGACTGTCCCAAACCAACACATCTATCTATGCAACAAATGAATACCCAGCAACTACCAAACACTATGCCTTGACGAAGGCCAACAAACATAGCTTGAATACTACTGACCATCCATAAGATACGACGGAGGGCTACGACTGGTTTTTGGCGAAAAACCTTTAACGTAATGAATTTGATCTCGTTGAAGGAACCTGATAGCTTTTTATAAAATATAGTGGCGAAAACCTTTTACTAAAGAGGTCACTCCCGGTGAAGGGATCTCGGCTCTTTCCTCGTGGAATGAGGTGCAGGATATTCATACTGAATACCGCGATATAAAGCAACTTGTAATCGACTATAGTAAAGTTACTACCCTGACGTAAACTTCTGTCCAAGGGGTCACTCCCGGTGAAGGGATCTCGGCCCTTGCCTCGTCGAATGAGGTGCGGGATATTCTAACTGAATATCACTATGCAGAACAAAAGAAAACATCTTTGTAATAACACCTTTTAAAATTTGTTCCAACAACATCAAATATAGGTTTGTTTTATCCTTGTATTGATAAGAATCAATGCAGTCCCATCAATCAATCACACCAGAAAAGAACGAAAATAAAATGTACGTATATGCCATCCGCATTCGTTACTGTGTCCCGTCATCACCCGTTTGGTTACTTAACTAACGACAGAGCGGGGGCTGGACTAGCGCGGGTGTAAAACATATACAACATCTAATAGTATATATACCAATATACAATAATCGCTCCAGGTGTGATAATATGCAACATTACAGAAAAGTAATAAGCATCACAGAACAATACAGATCTGGGATCCCCAGGTTTCATAGAGCCGCTGCTGAAACCTGACGTTCGCATGGTCGTGTGGATAGCCTGTGCAATGAAACCTAGACCCCTACGGGTGCGGCAAGTTACCCGCAAAAACCTGAAGCGAGGTAGTCCCCACAACATAGTGAATGGAACACCCGGCACTTCATGGAATCCGGTAAATTGAGCACCCCTCCTTGGGTCAAACTATACCCCCTACGAGTGTGGCGAATAGTCTGTCAATTCTAGAGTGAGGTCCCTCTGCCTTTCAAAGCCATGAGATACGGACCCGTTGCCCTCCAGAACCCGGCTATCTGTGCACTCCTTCGCGGGATAAACTTAGTACAGAAATAAAAATATGTACAACAGGTACATCGACCTCAACCCGGTCGTGCCCCAAAAGAATATTATACAAACAGGCAGTAACGGCAGTCCACATGTTGGACGCTCGCCCCACAATATCAAATGTACAAATAAATCCAAACTGCATTATCATTGCACCCTCTATCCACCACGACATATCCGCAACATCACAGCACAACACAGAACATCAACGCGAATGTCACGTTCGCAAACCCGTCTAAAAGAACTATAGCAATCAAATGCGGTTTACCGATCAAATGACATTCCCGGTCGGAGATATAATGTAAATACTGCATACTAACAAATTTAAAATTTCGATCGACCAAATTTCCTGAAGTGGGCCCCACGTACATCTGCTGTACAGTAACAAAAACTGGGCCCAAATGAACAGTATCAAAAACCACAATTTCCTAAGGAAAGCCTACAGAAGAATTTTGATACACTATTCCCACAGTGCTGCCGCGGATCCGCGGCGGTCACGTGGGATCACGTGCTCAAAATTTCTCCGTATGCTTAAAACTCCCTGCTTTGTTTTCTGCTGTATGCAAAATAATTTTTAGACACTGTTTAAAATTAACAGAAACTTTGAATTTGGAATTTGCGGTTTTCGAAAATCCATTCGATCGATGTTTTAAACGTGTTAGCGCAAGTTAGTATAGCTTAACGGTGAGGCTCTGATACCACTGTAAGTCCACGGTAGCGCCCCGGCCATCTAACAGACGCCAAATACGGAACAAAAACTTTTTACAACTGGCGCTATCGCGTACTATAACCCGTATCTAGCATTAAAGCTAAACTAACAAACTACAAAGTGAGTAGAAGAGTTATACCGAACGATCCGAGTCCTTCGGTCTTCAACCATCATCCCACGCTTGTTGCGGCTGCTCCGATCTTCTGAATCTCCAGTCTCGTCGTCCAGGTGGCACCACGTCGACGGATCTTTAAACGGGCTCCCGCCTCTGAACCAAGGCAACTCGATCGTCAAGTTTGCTAAAAGAGACGACCAAGATGATGTAGAGAATGAGTAGAACACTTTGTCTCGTTACGTCCAAGGCTATGGACGAACGGTTAATGAAGTTGCCTTTTGGATTGAATGGAAAAGAGAAATCGATCGCATCTAATTTCTATGCACCAAAACTTATATCTTTTTTCCAAATAACAACCATATTCTTTTCTCAAGGGGACCGGCCACTAAATAGAGGGGAGGGAGGTGAGTGTAGGAGAGAGGGAGGTGATCACAAGGAAAAGATCAATCATGAAGAGAATGAGTCACCATAACACATAGTATGAACTCATTTAAAGCAAACCAATCACAATTAACCTAGTCACCTTGTCATTAATTGCACCATTAATGACCTAATGACTCACAAGACTTGTCACCCTCTCTAGAACCTTCTAGAACACTGACTCACCTGATGACTCACCATCATCAAGAAAAGATAAATCCGTCTTTAACCGAATGTTAAAGACGGGCGATAGAAAACTGGAAACTGGCAACTTCCAAAAGTGATCCTGAAACGAATTTCAGGATAACCCCATAATGGTATAAACATACCCGCATTTGTATTACAACCGAATACAAACGCATCAGAGACAAAGATATTATATCTACACAGTATAATACTCGGATCCGGCTTAAACCAAAGCCGACCAGTATTATCTGCCCGAAAATGGACACGTGCGAAAACGCACGTGCATTTTCCGAACCTTGCCATAAACCCAAATGGCCTCTACAACGTTTCGCCCGAACTTAAGAAAGTGTCTTTGGGGACTCTAATGACTCATCAACACACTGGCACTGGGTATAACCACTAGCACGTCAGAGGTATGAGCTGTACGTAACGTTTGCCTATGTATTGGTTGGAAAGGAAGCTGACGAGCGAACTCATCTCTAAACCCTACTGAGCCTGACAGTGACAATGTATATACAGTCCGGTCCGTTCGTCTATGAGTATCGCATATCTGCCTAGGGGGCTGGTAACGTCAGACCCCCATTAACGGTATAAGTCGTGTCAGAGAGTGGCCCAGAACACACTGAGATACTACTGGAGTACCTACCAGTAAATCTCTTGCCTCGGGCGAGGGTTTTGTGTAATGGCTCTCCTAGACACTGCGCGATCTCACCCCCAATACCGGGAGAGACGAATCCCCGACGATCCGCTCACTGCCTCCATGTGGCTCGGGACTGTACCCAACTAAAACCAGTTTGCACAACTCCTTTGAGCGTGGTAGGGTAGTAATCTAAGCACAGTGGGAACTCACACGAGACAAATGACGATCTCAGGTCAACAAACTAACCTGTACACATGTCACCAGGGAACTGCTATCTGACGATATGTATAATACCAACTAGCATGTTCCCGGCGAGTCCTGTCCGGTGTACTCATAACCCAATGAGCACCTGTATACATCTTAGGTGGTCCTACTGACACCAGTGGCTTGTGAGACCGGCCACTGCCCCTCGTCGGGGTCTCGACTGTATACACTAGTCTACTCTGGAGTATCGATGCCCTGTCTCGAAACTCCCACGACTAGGGACACTTTAAGGATGTGCTTACAGACCCCAGCTCCCACGTATATGATCGCCATCATACTACTGGTAGTCAAGCAAGAATCCTATGGGCTCTATCATCATGCAATAGTGAACTAAAACATGTATACGATGATAAAGACAAACCAGATAGCATACTATCATCTCGAGCAAGACTGTCATATCGGTACAGGTCCTTCCTCAATCATTACAATCACGTACCTGCGATCCAATAATTGACTTTGAGGGCACTATCTCCAACACCTGTAACATCTAAACATTTTCTTGTAACATCTAACCTGTTGGATATAGTGCCCTCAAGGCAATTATTGTAATTGCAGGCATGCGATTATGATAATTGAGGGATGACCTATACAGATAGAACAATTACTCAAAATGATAGTAAGCTACCTGGTTTGTCTTTCTCATTGATGTATACATGTTTTACTGATTATTACGTGTCGCTAATACATAATGATGAAGCCTATAGGATTCTTGCTTAACTACCATTATTATGATGGCGATCATATACATGAGAGCTGGGTAGTCTATAAGCACATCCTTAAATATCCCTAGTCATGGGAGTATCAAAACTGGGCATCGATATTCCAGAGTAGACTACTGTATACGTTTCGAGACACCGACGAGCTGTGGTGGCCGGTCTCACAAGCCATTGGTGTTATGTCACCTAAGATAGTATACAGGTGCTCATTGGAGGTGAGTACACTGGACAAACTCGCCGAAAACTACTAGATGGTATTATATCTATCGTTGGATAGAAGTTCTCGAGTGGCATTAATACAGGTTAGTCTTTTGACCTGAGATCGTCATTTGTCTCATGTGAGTTCCCACTGTACATTGATTACTACCCTACCACGGCTCAAAGGAGTCGTGCAAACTGGTTTTAGTTGGGTATAGTCCCGAGCCACATGGAGGCAGTGAGCGATTGTCAGGGATTCGTCTCTCATGGTATTAGGAGTCAATGCCGTGCTGTGTTCGGTAGGCTATCAACTCAAATCTGTGGCCACAGTAGATGAGATTTACTTATATGAGTTCAGTAGTTTCTCGGTTGGTGATTAGCTTGACTCCGACACGACTTATCAGGTTAATAGGGGTCTGACGTTTCCACCCCTAGACCCGGTATGCGATACTCTCAGACGAAGAGACTCGACTGTATGGAGATTGTCACATTCAGGATCAGTAAGGTATGGACGGACTTGATTGTCGACCACCCTTTTCGACAGATACCTAGGCAGCCGTTACGTACAGCTAGTGCCGCTGACGTGCTTGTAGTTTTTGGATTTATCGAGTAAATCACTGCCAGCGTATTGTAGAGTCTTTAGAGTCCCACACAGAGGGCTTTCCCGGTTCAGGCAATATGATATAGATGACGTATGTTGGTGCATACAGAATGTCCGATTAAATACGTGTACGGGCTACACAAACTTTAATCGGACGGTTGATAATACTAACGGCTTGGGATTAAGCCGGATTATTAAATTAGGTTTTGATTTAATAATTTATATATATATTTTTTGTATATTCCAGTATTATTGTTCACTTTCATTTTCTCTCTCTTGGCTAGTCGTATTTTTTGTACGAATGCGCGTATATGTATTTCGATATATATACCGGGTTGTATTCCGTATTTATACGGAATTTGTTCTAGAAGATGGACACTTCGTTTCTTGATTTTTCTTTTATAAAAAATCAAAAATGAGGTGGAGGATGATGTGTTTTGTAGTAAGGTAGAGAGGTATGGGTTGATTATTAAATAGTGTTTTCATTTGTGAAAACTATTCTTAGATGGTTGCAAAAATAATCAAGTCTTCCTTTTCCATGCTTACTTGTTTTTCTTCACTTGAAGACTTAGCCATTTTCTCCATGGTTTCTTCTTCTTCACCTCCTCCTTCTTCTAGATAGCTCACATGAGCTTAGAAAAGAGATAAAAGAAAGTGAAAATATTCATACATCCCCCCTCTCCATTCGTACCTAGTTTGGAGCGTCGGTCGCTTCACTAGGTGAAGCCGGAGCTTGTATCGGTTTCCCTCAGATGGATCTTCTTCGGTAAGGGCGGTCGCCACTCAAGCACAATCCGGACAGCATACACGGAGTATGGAGGGGTCTTCTACTATTCGGTGGACACGCGTCAAAGGTAATATTCTGTATCTTTGCATACTTGGTTTGCTGGTTTAGGCGTTTGGATCAATTCTAGGTTTGGGTTTTCTCGTGTTTGCTTGAAATTTTTGTTCGCCAATTGAGCTTCCGCTGCACCGCGGGCACTGGGAAAGCCTACAGTGGTATCAAAGCCTCCAAAACACCTTAAACTAGCTAATTACGACAATAGAAATCACGTTTTTTGGACATCGAAAACTGTCGAAAAAACAATTCCGAATTTTTAAGTTTTGAGATGTTCGCACATCTCGCGGGCTCATGGTTTGAATCTAGAAGCCGCGGGGTGGAGCGTGGGTACCCCGGGGAGACCCCCAGGAGGGCCAAAGGGCTGGGTCTACTCCCCAAGACAACGATGAGGTGGTCTTGGGGTGGGGACCCGAAACTGCCCCCCATAGGCAGTTTTGGGTCTCCCTCACTCCCTGGCCACCTCGTGGTGGCCTCGGGGGTGGGGTATGTTAGGTTTACCTAGCACCCTATGTAGAGTTTGGAAGCATCACATGTCACAAAGTTCAAATTTTTATGGTGCTAAGCAAGCATACAAAGGATCGATCCAAGAAAATTAGGGTTTCTAAAAGTTAAAGGCAACAAAGACTAGGGTTTCGAGACAACAACCTTTGTAGCTCCCTTCGCTAGACTCTTTGGCCTCTTGAGTGTTGGAGGAAGATTCTCTTGAAGTCTTCTAGCGTCCACGACGATCCACCCGAAGCTCCTAGTCCAAGTTATCAACTTCACTTTCGAAGAGAAGAAAAGAAGATAAAACTCTACACAAGTAGGCTAAACTTGTGTAGAATGATGTTGTGGTTCTAATTCTCACTTCAAAAACCTTTCTTGATGTGTGTTTTGCTCACTAGAAGAAACTAGAGAGCAAAGGAAGAAGGAGGAGAAAGATGATGCTTTCTTTTTAACAAGAGTAAAAAGATAACTCTTGAAAAGAAATAAGAATATATCCTTATATATTTATTTCTTCTCATCTCAAACCATGGTCAAATGTTTGACTTATTATTTAATTAGAGTTTAAAACATAGAAGGAAAGTTTAATCCATGGTTAAAGGTAGGTGAGGATGGTTAGGTTAAAGAAGAATGTAGAAACAAGTCAAGAATTATCCTTTCCTTTTCCATTTTGTTTTAAACACAAAATCAAATAATAATTCATATATTTATCCATGGTGTGAGTCTTATATTGCCATCATTTTCAATATGTAATGAACCATGATAGATGATGTATGTATGTATGTATGCACATCCATATGTGCATGAAACTAGAAAGAAAGAAAGAAAAACATGCATGCATGCATGCATACATCCATCATATACAAGAAAAGGTTTTAAGTGAGAAAAATAATGGTTAAATGATAAATCAACACTTTATTTATTAATCCGGCCATATCACATATGACCCCACCAAAAGCAAGCTGCCCGATCAATGTACGGTATCCTATACGCACATTTTAATCGGGTCCATGCGCATATCGCATACACGCACCACAACGTTTCGCCTGGACTAGGTAACTCCTTTGTGGGACTCTAAGACTCGCCAATACGCCGGCAGTGGGTGATGATCATATCAAGCACCCCCAAGCCGCAAGCGGTCAGCTAAACGTAACGGCCACCCGGGTATTGAGCGATCAAAAGAAAAACAAGCGAACCTGCTACAACTCCCGTCGAGCCAACCGGCAACACTACCGTACAGTCCTGTCTCTTCGTCAGATATGCTGCATATCGAGCCTAGGGATGGTCACGTCGACCCTAATAATTCAATAAGTCATGCCGGTGAATGGTCTATAACAGATCGAGAAACTACTGATAACACTTATCAGCAAATCTCAGCAGCCCTGGCCAGGGACTTACTGATATAACCAGTCGGGCACAGCACAGCATCAACTTCCAATACCGGGAGAGACGAAACCCCTCCTATCGCTCATTTCCTTCGTGTGTCTCGGGACTGTAGCCAACGGCCACCTGTTTGCACGACCCAGTAGAGCCGTAGTAGGGTGGCAATCAAAGTACAGTGGGAGAACACACAAGACTCTATGACGATCTCGGGTCTACAGACTAACCTGTACCAGTGTCACCTGAGAACTGCTATCCGACGATAGATATAATTCCGTATAGGAGTTCTCGGTGAGTCCGTCCAGTGTACCCAGTCACCACTGAGCACCCGTATACGATCTTGATGTCAAACATCGATGAATGTGGGAACATTCATCGCCCATCGTATGGGTCAAGTATCATATACGCTAGTCTACTCTGGTATATCAATGCCCCATCTCGATATACCTACGACTAGGGACTTTCCAGGATATGCTTATAGACTACAGATGTCCCACTAGTATGATCTCCATCATAATCACAGCAGTCAAGCCGATATCCTTAGGGCTTTATCAACATGTATGAATGAATAAAAGCATGATCAAATCAACATGTCAGATAAAGAAGAACCAGATAGCATACTATCATGTCGAGCAAGAATGTATACTGAATATATATACATGTACAAATACATCCACTATCATATAATGGCCTCTAGGGCATACATATATCCAACAAACTAAGGCCAGTTATTGGCGTATCTCATACCCAACATCTCAAAAAGTCGCTCATGCTGTGGCTGAGGGAGAGCCTTGGTGAATGGATCCGCGGCGTTATTCTTTGTGTTTACTCTCCTAATCTCGATCTCGCGGCGATCTACAATCTCCCGGATCAAATGAAAACGCCTCAGGATGTGTCTGGACCGCTGATGGGATCTGGGCTCCTTGGCTAACGCCATAGCCCCATTATTATCAAAATACAAAGGTTTTGAATCAATAATGGTTGGAATTACTCCTAGCTCCGAAACGAACTTCTTCATCCAGACGGCTTCCTTGGCGGCATCATTCGCAGCAATGTACTCAGCTTCCATCGTAGAGTCTGCAACGGTATCCTGTTTGGAACTCTTCTAACTTACCGCCCCTCCATTGAGGGTAAATATAAACCCAAAGATAGATTTGTTGTCGTCCTTATCGCTCTGGAAGCTCGAATCGGTAAAGGCCTCCATTTGGAGATCTCCATTACCATACACCAAGAACAATTCTTTAGTCATTCGCAAGTACTTAAGAATGTTCTTCACAGCTGTCCAGTGATTCTCCCCTGGGTTAGATTGATACCTGCTTACAACACTAAGTGCGTAAGCTACATCTGGTCGTGTACATAACATCGCATACATTATAGATCCTACTGCCGAAGCATAGGGTATAACACTCATGCGAGCTCTCTCTTCATCGGTCTTTGGGCAAGAATCCTTGGAGAGAGTGACCCCATGGCAAGCGGGTAAGGCACCCCGCTTGGAGTCTTCCATACTAAACCTTTTTAGGATGGTGTCAATGTACCTGGTTTGGGATAATCCCAATAACCTTTTGGATCTATCCCTATAGATCCTTATGCCTAGAATGTATGTGGCATCACCCAGGTCCTTCATGGAGAACCTCAGTGATAAGAAAGATTTGACCGACTGTAGCATAGGAATATCATTTCCTATCAGAAGAATGTCGTCCTCGTACAATATGAGGAATGTGACAGCTCGCCCTACAGCCTTATTATAAACACAAGGTTCATCTGGATTTTTGATGAAATCAAACTCTTTGATGACATCATCGAAACAGATGTTCCAACTCCTTGATGCTTGCTTTAACCCATATATGGATTTAAGCAATTTACATGCTTTCCCGCTGCTCCCACTGTCAATGAAGCCCTCTGGCTGATCCATATAAACGCATTCTTCTAAATTTCCATTTAGAAATGCGGTTTTAACGTCCATCTTCCAGATTTCATAGTCGTAGTGAGCAGCAATAGCAAGTAGGATCCGAATGGATTTAAGCATGGCTACGGGAGAAAAAGTCTCGTCATAGTCCAAACCTGGTCTTTGACGAAAACCCTTCGCCACAAGTCTTGCCTTATAGGTCTCCATCTGCCCATCTACACCAATCTTTCTTTTAAAGATCCATTTGTACCCCACAGGTTTTACCCCAGGGGGTACAACGTCCAAAGTCCATACTTTGTTGGTGTACATAGACTCTATTTCGGATCTCATGGCATCCAGCCACTTCACAGAGTCTCTACTCGTGATAGCTTGCTGAAAACTGGTAGGATCATCATCATCCATGATGCAGTCTTCTCCGTCACCATCAATGAGGAAACCGTAGTACCTCTCTGGTGGGTGAGAAGTCCTACCAGACCTACGGAGTGGCCGAGGTTCCTCAGTTTCTATTTCAACAGCCGGTTCAACCAAATCGTCATTTGTAGTTTGTGTTTCTAGAACCTCTTCTAGATCCACCACCTTGCCATCATCTTTATCTGTGAGAAATTCTTTTTTCCAAGAATGTGGCATGTTGAGAAACAAACACCTTTTGTTCCTCTTTATCGTAGAATAGATATCCATAAGAATTCTTTGGATATCCTACAAAGTTACACATGACTGACCGTGTCTCGAGTTTGTCCGGATTCTGTTTTTTAACATAGGCCGGGCAACCCCAAATCTTAATTCTCTTAAGAGATGGTCTCTTCCCATGCCATATCTCATATGGCGTGGTAGACACGGTTTTGGTTGGAACCCTGTTTAGCAGAAACGCTGCAGTCTCCAATGCATGCCCCCAAAACGAGACTGATAACTCAGCGTCACTCATCATGGAACGGACCATATCTAATAGGGTCCTATTCCGTCGTTCTGACACACCGTTGTGCTGTGGTGTGTAAAGAGGAGTGAGCTGAAAGAGAATCCCATTCTCTTTTAGGAAGTTTGCAAATTCTGTACTGAGATACTCACCACCTCGATCTGATCGAAGCATCTTGATACTCAAGCCGGTTTGTTTTTCTACTTCTTGTTTATATTCAATGAACTTCTCGAAAGTTTCGGACTTGTGCTTTAATAAAAATACATGACCGAATCTTGATAAATCGTCAGTGAATATAATGAAGTATGAAAAACCGCCTCTGGCCTGTGTAGACATTGGCCCACATACATCACTATGTATGAGGACTAGGAGCTCAGTAGCTCTTTCTCCGTATCCGGTAAACGGAGTTTTGGTCATTTTACCCTTGATACAAGACTGGCAAGTCGCATAAGATTTATATTCAAAAGGGTTTAAATATCCATCTTTGTGTAACTTGTTTAGTCTTATTTCGTTAATATGACCAAGTATACAGTGCCAAAGAAAAGCTTTATTTAATTCTGAAAGTTTTCTTTTATTAGTGTGTTGTACACTGAAAACTGTGTGTTGATTTAGGACATATATTCCGTTATTAAGCGTACCATACCCAACCAACATTTGATTCTGGTGAATGTTCATAACATTGTTCTGCAATACAAAATTATATCCTTCATTATCTAACAAAGAAACGGATATTATATTACAAAGCATACTTGGTACAAAATAACATGGATTCAAAACCAAAATACATCCAGAAGGCAACCCCAAGTGATACTCTCCCACTGCGACTGTATGTACATTGGAACCATTTCCAACGCGGAGAGTATGGTCACCTGTCTTCAAAACTTTGCTATTTCTCAGCCCCTGCATAGAATTGCAAATGTGAGAACCTGAACCGGTATCCAATACCCAGGAAACAGAGTTTATTGAAAAACAGTTTTCTGTCACTAACGCACCTGAAGCAGAAGCATCCCCATGCTTCTTCTTGAGACTTAAGTACTCCGTGCAATTGCGCTTCCAATGTCCTGTCTTGTGGCAATGAAAACATTCGCCTTTCCCCGAGTCTCTAGCTTTGGACTTTTCCTTTCCCTTCACCTTTTTAACTCCACCCTTAGGATTGGTGGGCTTCTTCTTTTTCTTTCCATTGGCCTTAGCTTTCGGGCGAGAAGAGGAAGATTGTCCAACAGTCATAACAGGAGTTTTTGCTGACTTCATAGTGCTCTCTGCACTCCTTAACATGTTAAAGAGTTTAGGGAGTTCCTTCTCCATGCCGTGCATGTTGAAGTTCACTATGAATTGAGCAAAGGTGGAGGGGAGGGACTGCAGAATAATATCTATATATTTTTCATTGTCCATCGTCCATCCAAGGTCCCCAAGCTCTTCTATAAGAGCTATCATCTTCAGAACATGGTCTCCTACTGATGTGCCAGGGGCCATTCGCATCTGAAACAATTTCTTTGATGCTTCGTATCGTAATACGCGGGATTGCTCTCCATACAACTGCTTTGTATGGAGCAATATATCGTGAATGTCCATGTCCTCGTGCTGCTTTTGTTGTGTGTTATCCATCGATGCAAGCGCGAGGCATTTAGCCGTGGCACAGTCAGCGTCCCATGTCTTGCGGACTTCAACATCCGCAACTGAGGATTTTGGACTTGGGACGGGCGGGGCTGAAGCCGTGAGGACATATGATACTTTATCATAAGTCAAGGCTATTTTCAGATTCCTCAGCCAGTCTTTATAATTGGTCCCATTCAGTTTGTTTTTATCCAGTAGAAGCTTGAGTCCAGTCATGGGTATCTGCCATTAAGAGAGAGAAAAGAATACACTCAACGAAAGCTCTTGTATAGATCAGATTGGTTATTATCTTGTCTAATCGATGTTTCCTACTGCTTTTATCGAGTTTTTCTTTCAAACCTTAAAGACAAAAACTAGCCAGGATTAATTACAGTCTACAACTTCGCTAACCGTTCTGCCAGGCCAGTGTCGGTACTTGAGGGAGGTTCCCCGTGCTTTCGCACGGACCTAATTAGAGTAAACCTCATTTTCCCAGAGGCGGAGCCTCGTTAACACCTTTCTAGACATCTAATGAGTTAGCTAATTGTAAACTGTAAAACTCTCCTAGAAGCAACTATTGCCCACAGTGGAATCGGGATCCAACCATCACATGGAAGGTATGCAATCTCATTGCAAATTTCAACTATTGAAATTCCCAATGTAGTTTTTACCCCTAACACTCGTGACCTTGGCTAAGGTCTGTTGCGCCACGGCAGCGCCCCGACCGTCTTACTCGAGGCCAAATTGCGGAATCAAAATTTTTCCTTGCTCGGAAACCGGCGCTACCGCGGACAAAGAAAACCCGGATCGTTTACCATTAACCTACGCTAGCTAACTAGAGATGGGGTGAGAAGTATACCGAGTGATCCGAGTCCTCCGGTCTTCTCGTCATCGTCCCGATCTCCCGCGGAAAGTGTAGTCTCCATATCGTCGCCTCCTCGCCGGAAAGGGCACCACATCGCCTTCGTCTTTTACGGGCTCCCGCCTCAATACCGAGGCAACTCGGGCATGAAGCCGGCAACTCGACATGCCCAAGATTAGCTGTAGAATGTGTAGTGTAGAATACGCTTTGTCTCAATGGGGTTTTTGTTGCCATGATGGAGGAATCAAGATGATATGAACTTGGGGATTTTTGAGGCAATGAAAAATGATATGAAACAATAATTTTTCCCACACCCTCACCAAAATGAAAATGAACCATCCTCCCCAAAAGAAGTGGCCGGCCTATCTCTTATGGAAATGGTGAAGGGAAAATCTAATACAAGGGAGGTGATGGTAGGAACAAAGAAAAGGTGACCACATCCAAGGTCAACAAAACATCAACCATACTCACATCCAATCAAAACCATACCCTTTCAATTCACATTTAAATCAAGTCAATGTGCAAGATATGAAAGCCATCATAATCAACACAATTGCATAAAACCCCTCCACAAAGAGTAATTTGCAAAACTGCAAATTACCCCCTCCATCGGAAAAGTCCGGCCGGAAAAGAACAAAGGAAAAACCGGCCGGAACGGAATGCAAACTGGCAACTCCAGAAAACTGGTCCCGTAATAAATTACAGGAAAACCCCGACACTGTGCATACACACCCGCATCTGTATTCCGACCGGATACAGATGCAATGAGACAAAATCTACACTGTACTAAACTAGTACCGGCTTAAACCAAAGCCGGCTAGTAAAATCCGTTCGATCCTGATCCGTGCAATACCGCACGTATCTGATCGAACCCTGCCATATATCTATACGGCCACTAGTACAAAACTGTCCGATCCTGATCCGTGCAATACCGCACGTATCTGATCGGACCCTGCCATATCTCCATACGGCCTCTACAGCGTTTCGCCCGAAAGCTGAGTAACTGAAAGTGTGGTGGACTCTAAAGACTCGTCAATACTATGGCTGTGGATTTAACCACTGGCACGTCAGAGGTATAAGCCAATACGTGACGGGCCACCAGCTATTGACCAAAAGGGACGTCGATGAGGAAGCTCACCCCGACACCCTTACTGAGCCTGTCAGTGACAATATCCGTACAGTCCGGTCCGTTCGTCTATGAGTATCGCATGGCGGGCCTAGGGGGTTGGTAAAAGTCAGACCCCCAAAAGCGGTACAAGTCGTGTCGGAGCGTAGCCCAGAACGCCCTGAGATACTACTGGAATACCTACCAGTAAATCTCCTGCCTCGGCCGAGGGCTTTGCGTAATGGCTCTCCTAGACACAGCGCGACCTCACCCCCAATACCGGGAGAGACGAACCCCTGCAGATCCGCTCACTGCCTCCATGTGGCTCGGGACTGTACCCAACTAAAACCTGTTTGCACGACTCCTTTGAGCCGTGGTAGGGTAGTAATCAAAGCACAGTGGGAACTCACACGAGACAAATGACGATCTCAGGTCGATGAACTAACCTGTACACATGTCACCTGGGAACTGCTATCTGACATCTGGTATAAGACCAACTAGCAGGTTCCCGGCGAGTCCTGTCCGGTGTACTCATAACCCAATGAGCACCTGTATACATCTTAGGTGAACCAACTGACACCAGTGGCTTGTGAGACCGGCCACCGCCCCTCGTCGGGGTCTCGACTGTATACACTAGTCTACTAATGGAGTATCGATGCCCTGTCTCAAAACTCCTACGACTAGGGACCTTTTAAGGATGTGCTTATAGACTACCAGCTCCCACGTATATGATCGCCATCATACTGCTGGTCGTCAAGCAAGAATCCTAGGGGCTCTATCAACGTGTAATAGCGACATGTCAGGTCACCAAAAGCAGTACACGATGATAAAGATAAACCAGATAGCATACTATCATCTCGAGTAAGACTGTCCTACTGGGATAGGTCCTCCCTCAATCATTGCAATCACGTGCCTGTGATCCAATAATTGACTCTGAGGGCACTATCTCCAACAATCTCCCACTTGCACTCAAGGCTAATTATTGCGATGTCGCATACTCACAGCCCGTGTGATACCGAACACCCAACTCCTCTACTAGTCAGTCTCACAAAACCCGTTTGCGAAACTATTGCGTTCGAGGAATAGCCTCAGTGAGTGGATCCGCAGAGAAGTTTCTTTCTATGTCTCTCTATATCTCAAGTTCGCGGAGAAAACCATCTCCCGAAATGAGCAATACCTGTCTTAGAACGTCTGGATGTCTGATGGGACCTAGCTCATAAATGAACTTCAAATCCAAACTTCTTAGACTGTATCATCAACTGAACTTAATCAGTATCCTGCGCCATGCCTCCCTCAGTATTGCCTTGGACCACCTGTCCAAAATACTGTCCCTCGTCAGAGGGAGAACTACAACTCTGACAACCTCCTTGTCGTCCATGTCACCTTGGAAGCCTGGAGTGATAACCGTCTCCTAAAGGAGGCAGCCGTTATCATATCCCTAGAACATTCACTTATGTCCTAAAACTGCTTCCGACTGTTCCTCCAGGATTGGATAAATATCAACTTATTGCATCTAGTGCAAGAACAACATCTGGTGTGGTACTTGACATCTCATGATTGACTCAATTGCCTAAGCAAGTGATCTGCCAATCATGAGTATCCCTTTCCCCTTTAGTCTATAAGACACCTTTAGAGAGGGTGAATCCATCAACTGCAGGTGTACTACCGTGTCAGGAGTCGTCCATTCTAAATACTCATAGAATGCTGTCAAGATACCCAGATTGGGAAACCACCCAAATCTAGATCTAAAACCATAGATCTAGTAACCAGTATGTCTGATATAATATCCAAGTCCCTTGTGGAGAAACCACTGTGTGACGACCAAAGTATAACCGATCGTAGTATAGGAATATCACTTCCTACTACCTTCTCAACAGATCCATCCCCTATTCTGATGACGTCAAACCTATGACTGTCACATCAGAAACGGATGATCTATCTCCGCTACATCTGCTTTAGTCTATAAATAGACATAAGCCTGATGTCCACCAATGCTTCCGCTGCTCCCACTGACTACGACAACCTTCTGGCAGAGTCATATAGACGTGCACTTCCAAAGCTAGTTTAGAACGACGCTATACTCATCCTCCTGCCGGGTCTCGCAGCCTGAAACAACAACAATGGTAAGTGTGGGTAAACAAGAACTTCCCTGTCACCGTCATTGAGGCTACCGGAGTACCTCTCGGGTGCCTGAAGTTACCCACCTTATCTGCGGAGTGGCCAATGGAATGTCAAATCAGATTGAATCTTTAGGTTCCTTATCAAATCTTCAGTAATCGTTTGTGGTTCTGGAATCACTTCCAGTTCTACCATACTCCCACTGCTGTTTTTGAAAAAAAAATCCATTTTTAATAAAAAACTGTGGCGAGTCTAGAACAATATTGCTATTGTTCATCCAGATGGTAGAAAATCAACCCTCGACATAGCCTGGGTCAACCCACAAACAGCCATTACAGAAACGTGCCTTGAGTTGTCCAGTGTCTGGTTTTAAGCATAAGCCGGACAACTCCCCGTACCTTAACATCGTTAAGATATGAACTGTTCTATATCCAATATAGAACCAGAGGCACTGATTTAATTGAACCAGATTCAAATCATGCAGCTGTCTCCAGTGCATGTCAACTAAATGGAAGGAGGCCGATCAGCGTTACTCAACTTAGGAATGCTTCCAATTATGAGTAACCTGAAAGAGAAGCAAGTTCTCATTACTATCAACTGAATACCATACACAAGTATCTACATCTTCGATCACCTTGAAGAATCCCGATACTTGCAATACCTGGTTCTCTACTCTATTCTTATACCAATAACTCCTCAAAACTCAGACCCTGTGTTTCCACGAAGCACATGTCTAAGAACTGGAGAAGTTAAAAGTAAACAGAATATAGTATGAGGACCAACCCCTCTGTCCTAATGGACACTGGACAACATACAATACTCTGTATAAGTCCGCTGAGTCTAACAACTCTTTCACTGTGTGTCGTAGGTTGAAAACTGTACTTATGGTTAAGAAGAATTACACCGCTGTTTAATGCTCCTTACCTAACCATCCACTGATATAGGTAAATGTCATCGACATAATATCAAAAAGTATATCTCACTCTATAAAAATAGACGTACAGATATATCAATTTAAAATTGGTGCACAACAGCGGATATTCATAACCAAATATTTGCCGACCGGCAAACAACCCAGGTGACTTCCTCAAATATCACCGATTACAACGAATCCCGATATAATGAGGACGATCACCCAATTCCCAATAACTTACTCCCACTCATCATCTGTAAAACCATACAGATGTGAGAATCCAACCTGGTAAATACATACTCTGGAGTAAGTGTCTAATCGGGAAATCAGTTTTCTTTTAACATTACACAGTGAAACTGAAACATTGAAATGTTTCGATGGGGTATCCTGGTATTCCTAGTAATGCCTCTACCATTATCCAGATTCACAACTATAACCGTATAATTCTTTGCCACCTGTCCAAATCCCTTTATATGTCCTTAGTCAATACCGTCTGCACACCCCTTTAGGCCAAATGGTTTTCTTCCTTCCCTACCGTTCGGCACCAGCCTATGGTTTGGAAGAAGACTATCCAAAAAGCATAAAGGGTGTACTGTCCTAATCCTAGGAGCACTCGCAATGCGAGAGAAGGTGAAGATAAAAGACACCTGAATGTACTTTATTCCTATTTCTCCTGAACCAGAATCCATCCCCGAACTGGAACAAGTTCCTTTCGAGTTCGTATATAACCATACGATGGAATATCCAATAAACTGTGGATCTTCGTAGTGATACGGAGTGTCCTGGAGAAATACAAAGGTGATTTAGGATTGGCGAAGAAATACTTGGTTTGGTCGTGAATATCAGTCGCAATTTACTTTGCCCTCCTACTAATCCCTTTCTTTGTCTGAACTTAATACCTTCTGTACACCGTTTAGGTTAACTGGTTTTCTTCATTCCCTACCGGTCGGCACCAGCCTATGGTTTGGAAGAAGACTACCCAATTTACGTAATAGGTGTACTACTCCTAAACCAAGGAGTACTCGCAACGAGAGAAGGTGAAAAGAAAAGACAACTGAATAATCCTATCCGTTTTCTTCAGAACCAGAAACCATCCTCGAAGTCCTTCGAGTTCGTATCTAACCATACGATGGTTTTGTCCAATGGAAGTGGACGTTCGTAGTAATACGGGGTGTCCTGGAGAAAAGGGTAAAAGTAGGAGTGGCAATGAGGTCTGCAACTCTGACAATCCAAAAAGCCAGTGTTAAGAAGGTTCGGTCAACTTGGTCACTGAGTCATAGTCCAGGGTCGGGTCAATGGTCGCTGCCAGAGAGAGAGAAAAGAAACACTCAGCGTGCACTCTTTCCTAGATCAGAATGGTTACCAATTTATCTAATCAGGAAACCTCCCACTGTACCTCAAATTCTCCTCCAAACCTGAAAGAAGAATTAGTCGGGATGACCCGAGGAGTAAACCAACTCATCAGTGGGAATCGGGATCCAACTATCATCGCATGATAACGTGACGGAATCCACTCACGTCACCACACTCCAGAAGGTATGCGCATACCTGGCAAGTTTCAGTTCTTTTGAAACTCCCGATGTGATTTTTACCCCTAGGACTCAAGTGACCTTGACGGAGTCAACAAATCAAAGAGTCCTAGTCAAGTTCAACCCGTCATTATCTGGATTGCATTAAACCCACCCGTACGTGCCCTTGACGGAGTCAACAAGGCCGCACGACTGTCCTAACCAATCCCACTTATGCAACAAACAAGCACCACTTAGCTACCGTACACTACGCCTTGACGGAGTCAACAAACGCAGCACGAATACTAAATAATACCCATAAGAAATGACGGAGGGCTACGAATGGTTTTTGGCGAAAAACCTTTAACGTAATGAACTTGATATCGTTGAAGGAACTGCATAGCCTTTTTAGAAAATATAGTGACGAAAACCTTTACTAAAGAGGTCACTCCCGGTGAAGGGATCTCGGCTCTTTCCCCGTAGAATGAGGTGCAGGATATTCCAACTGAATACCACGATGCAAAGCAAAAGTAATCGGCTATAGTGAAGTTAATGCCCTGACGCAAACTTCTGTCCAAGGGGTCACTCCCGGTGAAGGGATCTCGGCCCTTGCCTCGTCGACTGAGGAGCAGGATATCCCAAATGAATACCACAATGCAAAACAAAAGCGAACGTCCTTGCAATAACAGCTTTTTGAAAAATGTTCCAACAACATCAGATTAGGTTTGTTTAAACTTGCATTGATCCGAATCAATGCAGTCCCATCAATTGATCACACCACAAAGAACGAAAATATACTGACGTACGTATATGCCATCCGCATTCGCCACTGGGTCCCGTCATCACCCGTTAGGTTAGCTTACTAACGGCAGAGCGGGGACTGGACTAGCGCGGATGAAAAACATATACAACATCTACTAATATATATACCAATATATAGTATTTCGCTCAAGGCGTGAATAAAATGCAACATCACAGAAACATACAGATATCTGGAAGCCCCGGGTTTCACAGAGCCGCTGCTGAAACCCGACGTTCCCCTGGTCGTGTGGATAGCCTGTGCAATGAAATCCTAGACCCCTACGGGCGCGGCAAGTCACCCGCCAAATCCTGAAGCGAGGCAGCCCCCTTCAGTACCGTGAATGGACCACCCAGCACTTCACGGAATCCGGTAACTTGGGCACCCCTCCTGGGTCAACCTGTACCCCCTACGAGTGCGGCGAATAGCCCGCCAATCCTGGACTGAAGCCCCCTCCGTCTCAATGCCCTGAGATGCGGGCCCGTTGCCTTCCAGAACCCGGCTATCCGTGCACCCCACCGCGGGGTAACCCTAGTACAGAAAGTAAAATATACATACACCGGGTACATCGACCGCAACCAGGTCGTGCCCCAAAAGAATAATACAAACAGGCAGTGACGGCAGTCCACATGTCGGACGCTCGCCCCGCAATAACAAATGTACATAATACAACAAAACTGCACTAGCATTGCATCCAGGCTATCCCCCACGACCGATCCGCAACATCACAGCATAAACATAAAACATCAACGTGAAAGTCACGTTCGCAAATCCGTCTAACCGGGCTATAGCAGTTAGACCGGATTTACCGATCGAGTGACATTCACAGTCGCAGATATAATGTAAATACTGGGAAAAAATGTGTTTAAAATATCCGATTGACCAAAAAAATTAACAAGTGGGCCTCCAAGAAAACTGTAGCACACACAGAGAAACTTGGCCCAAATTTAATATCCCAAAAGCCCTAATTCCCTGTAAACACATCACTGGAAAAATCTAGTCCAGAGAACAAACAGAACCGCGGCGGAAGAGCGGCGCCAAGGCGGCTTACGCCGCGCTTCCGCGGCGGATCTACAGTAACAAATGGCCAAATTTTCCCAGATGTCTTATAACTTCCTGTACATCATTCTGCAATCACCTGAAAAATTTTTCGAGCCCGGAAAAAATCGACAGAAAACTGATGTACACTAAAATACGGTTTTTGAGATTTTGGTCGATCGGAAACGCAAACACATCAAACGAAGCTAGGTAAGGTTAATGGCGTGGCTCTGATACCATGTTGCGCCACGGCAGCGTCCCGGCCGTCTTACTCGAGGCCAAATTGCGGAATCAAAATTTTTCCTTGCTCGGAAACCGGCGCTACCGCGGACAAAGAAAACCCGGATCGTTTACCATTAACCTACGCTAGCTAACTAGAGATGGGGTGAGAAGTATACCGAGTGATCCGAGTCCTCCGGTCTTCTCGTCATCGTCCCGATCTCCCGCGGAAAGTGTAGTCTCCATATCGTCGCCTCCTCGCCGGAAAGGGCACCACATCGCCTTCGTCTTTTACGGGCTCCCGCCTCAATACCGAGGCAACTCGGGCATGAAGCCGGCAACTCGACATGCCCAAGATTAGCTGTAGAATGTGTAGTGTAGAATACGCTTTGTCTCAATGGGGTTTTTGTTGCCATGATGGAGGAATCAAGATGATATGAACTTGGGGATTTTTGAGGCAATGAAAAATGATATGAAACAATAATTTTTCCCACACCCTCACCAAAATGAAAATGAACCATCCTCCCCAAAAGAAGTGGCCGGCCTATCTCTTATGGAAATGGTGAAGGGAAAATCTAATACAAGGGAGGTGATGGTAGGAACAAAGAAAAGGTGACCACATCCAAGGTCAACAAAACATCAACCATACTCACATCCAATCAAAACCATACCCTTTCAATTCACATTTAAATCAAGTCAATGTGCAAGATATGAAAGCCATCATAATCAACACAATTGCATAAAACCCCTCCACAAAGAGTAATTTGCAAAACTGCAAATTACCCCCTCCATCGGAAAAGTCCGGCCGGAAAAGAACAAAGGAAAAACCGGCCGGAACGGAATGCAAACTGGCAACTCCAGAAAACTGGTCCCGTAATAAATTACAGGAAAACCCCGACACTGTGCATACACACCCGCATCTGTATTCCGACCGGATACAGATGCAATGAGACAAAATCTACACTGTACTAAACTAGTACCGGCTTAAACCAAAGCCGGCTAGTAAAATCCGTTCGATCCTGATCCGTGCAATACCGCACGTATCTGATCGAACCCTGCCATATATCTATACGGCCACTAGTACAAAACTGTCCGATCCTGATCCGTGCAATACCGCACGTATCTGATCGGACCCTGCCATATCTCCATACGGCCTCTACAGCGTTTCGCCCGAAAGCTGAGTAACTGAAAGTGTGGTGGACTCTAAAGACTCGTCAATACTATGGCTGTGGATTTAACCACTGGCACGTCAGAGGTATAAGCCAATACGTGACGGGCCACCAGCTATTGACCAAAAGGGACGTCGATGAGGAAGCTCACCCCGACACCCTTACTGAGCCTGTCAGTGACAATATCCGTACAGTCCGGTCCGTTCGTCTATGAGTATCGCATGGCGGGCCTAGGGGGTTGGTAAAAGTCAGACCCCCAAAAGCGGTACAAGTCGTGTCGGAGCGTAGCCCAGAACGCCCTGAGATACTACTGGAATACCTACCAGTAAATCTCCTGCCTCGGCCGAGGGCTTTGCGTAATGGCTCTCCTAGACACAGCGCGACCTCACCCCCAATACCGGGAGAGACGAACCCCTGCAGATCCGCTCACTGCCTCCATGTGGCTCGGGACTGTACCCAACTAAAACCTGTTTGCACGACTCCTTTGAGCCGTGGTAGGGTAGTAATCAAAGCACAGTGGGAACTCACACGAGACAAATGACGATCTCAGGTCGATGAACTAACCTGTACACATGTCACCTGGGAACTGCTATCTGACATCTGGTATAAGACCAACTAGCAGGTTCCCGGCGAGTCCTGTCCGGTGTACTCATAACCCAATGAGCACCTGTATACATCTTAGGTGAACCAACTGACACCAGTGGCTTGTGAGACCGGCCACCGCCCCTCGTCGGGGTCTCGACTGTATACACTAGTCTACTAATGGAGTATCGATGCCCTGTCTCAAAACTCCTACGACTAGGGACCTTTTAAGGATGTGCTTATAGACTACCAGCTCCCACGTATATGATCGCCATCATACTGCTGGTCGTCAAGCAAGAATCCTAGGGGCTCTATCAACGTGTAATAGCGACATGTCAGGTCACCAAAAGCAGTACACGATGATAAAGATAAACCAGATAGCATACTATCATCTCGAGTAAGACTGTCCTACTGGGATAGGTCCTCCCTCAATCATTGCAATCACGTGCCTGTGATCCAATAATTGACTCTGAGGGCACTATCTCCAACAAGGTCAACAAATCACGAGTACTAGTCAAGCTCAACCCGTCATTTCTTGATTAATTAGACCCGTTCACATGACCCTTGGCTAAGGTCAACAAAGTCATATGCCCGTCCTAATTAATCTGCATCATATGCATTTGTAGGAAGACATCACTTAGCTACCGTACACTACGCCTTGGCTAAGGTCAACAAACGTGGCACGAATACTAAGTACTCTACTTCCTAAAATGACGGAGGGTTGCGGATGATATTTAAGAAAATCTTTAACACTTTGAACTTGATATCGTTGTAGAATCAAATGGTTTTCAAAAGGAGTGGCTCAAGCTCCGCAGTTTTGAAATATAGCTTTTTCATAAATAGCCGAGTGGTTTTTAAATCCGATTCTACAACATCTTTTTAGGTTTATTTTCTTTACATTAATCACATTAATGTAATCCCATCATTTAAGTCCTTAAGCCAATCACAGAAAAGAAACGAAAATAACACGTACGCTTATGCCATCCGCATTCGCCGCAATGTTCCGTTATGCACCGTTAGGTTACTTAACTAACGGCATACCGGGACGGGACTAGCGCGGGTGTAAAACATAAGCAACGTCTACTATATATCATATATATAATATGTCATTCGTCTCAGATATCACAGAACACAGGCAGCAGAAACATAGATATAATGTGGGATATACTAGGACGTCCGTATTTAGTATTTAGCCAGAATAGAAAATACGGATTCCACAGTCGCGATGAATAGCCAAGCCCACACCCCTAGACCCTTACGAGAGCGGCAAGCGACCCTGCCAATCCTGGAGTTTAGGAGACCCGGTCTCGACTCCTCGAGATGGCCTCCCACTGAACCCCAGAACCCGGTCACTTGTGCTCTCCTCCTTGGGTCTATTCTAATGCGGAAAAGTAAATAATATACAACACTGGTGGCAGCAATCTCAACCCGGAAGTGCCCTAAATAAAAGAATATTACATTACATTTGAATTTACATGAATGAAAATATAAAACTCTCATCTCACATAAAAAACCCCGGCTATTCGATCGCGACAATCCTGCACATCATATCTCAGCAACACATAATATCACATATCATCAACGTAAGTAAGTATGCGTACCCCAATTGTCATTGATGTATAGCAACGAAACCGGCGATATCGATCATACTACACTTACGGTCACAGAAAAGAAAGTGTAAAACTACAATATTTGGAATCCGCATTCTCTTTAAACATCATAAATGCGAAATATCACATACTTCGTATTTCATGCCTAAACTATTTGAATTCCACATATTGTATCACATTCCAGATAAATAGACAGTATTAAAGTTTTCGAACGAACGATCAAATGCCCAAGATTCCCTAAAGCTCAACACTTGAGCGGAGTTCAAAAAACACGGAGTGTGACACAGTAGTGGCGGTCCAGCCATAGAAGGGTCAAGCCAACGCCTCACATGTGGCACGCCGTACTGCCCCAAACCCTAAGGTTCGAGGGCAGTTCAAGACGGTCACATAATCGAGTTAAGGTTTGTTGTCTTCTAGAGGGTCCACCACAAAACTTGCACGTATCTCCAAAACATTTAAACCCCGTGAAAAGTGAGCAAATGATAGTCGTTCGAACACTTCAATACTTTCTAGTTTACCCGGAAAAGAAACGAAATGAAAATTCTGATCGAATCGTCGAGTCCAAAACCATCTCCAGAATTTACAGTTCTATATTCAGATTAAACATACCTAAAACACTATACAAGCAGTTATAAGAATTACTGTGCTAATTTGAAGCACTGATGCCTCTGTACGGCCGCGGAGCCGCGGCCTAATGTTCTAGGTCGGCTCTGATACCAATGTTAGGTTTACCTAGCACCCTATGTAGAGTTTGGAAGCATCACATGTCTCAAAGTTCAAATTTTTGTGGTGCTAAGCAAGCATACAAAGGATCGACCCTAGAAAATTAGGGTTTCTAAAAGTTAAAAGCAACAAAGACTAGGGTTTCGAGACTACAACCTTTGTAGCTCCCTTCGCTAGACTCTTTGGCCTCTTGAGTGTTGGAGGAAGGTTCTCTTGAAGTCTTCTAGCGTCCACGACGATCCACCCGAAGCTCCTAGTCCAAGCTATCAACTTCACTTTCCAAGAGAAGAAAAGAAGATAACACTCTACACAAGTGGGCTAAACTTGTGTAGAATGATGTTGTGGTTCTAATTCTCACTTCAAAAACCTTTCTTGATGTGTGTTTTGCTCACTAGAAGAAACTAGAGAGCAAAGGAAGAAGGAGGAGAAAGATGATGGCTTTCTTTTTAACAAGAGTAAAAAGATAACTCTTGAAAAGAAATAAGAATATATCCTTATATATTTATTTCTTCTCATCTCAAACCATGGTCAAATGTTTGACTTATTATTTAATTAGAGTTTAAAACATAGAAGGAAAGTTTAATCCATGGTTAAGGGTAGGTGAGGATGGTTAGGTTAAAGAAGAATGTAGAAACAAGTCAAGAATTATCCTTTCCTTTTCCATTTTGTTTTAAACACAAAATCAAATAATAATTCATATATTTATCCATGGTGTGAGTCTTATATTACCATCATTTTCAATGTGTAATCAACCATGATAGATGATGTATGTATGTATGTATGTATGTATGCACATCCATATGTGCATGAAACTAGAAAGAAAGAAAGAAAAACATGCATGCATGCATACATCCATCATATACAAGAAAAGGTTTTAAGTGAGAAAACTAATGGTTAAATGATAAATCAACACTTGATTTATCAATCCGGCCATATCACATATGACCCTACCAAAAGCAAGCTGCCCGATCAATGTACGGTATCCTATACGCGCATTTTAATCGGGTCCATGCGCATATCGCATACGTGCACCACAACGTTTCACCTGGACTAGGTAACTCCTTTTTGGGACTCTAAGACTCATCAATACGCCGGCAGTGGGTGATGATCATATCAAGCACCCCCAAGCCGCAAGCGGTCAGCTAAACGTAACGGCCACCCGGGTATTGAGCGATCAGAAGAAAAACAAGCGAACCTGCTACAACTCCCGTCGAGCCAACCGGCAACACTACCGTACAGTCCGGTCTCTTCGTCAGATATGCTGCATATCGAGCCTAGGGATGGTCACGTCGACCCCAATAACTCAATAAGTCGTGCCGGTGAATGGTCTATAACAGATCGAGAAACTACTGATAACACTTATCAGCAAATCTCAGCAGCCCTGGCCAGGGACTTACTGATATAACCAGTCGGGCACAGCACAGCATCAACTCCCAATACCGGGAGAGACGAAACCCCTCCTATCGCTCATTTCCTTCGTGTGTCTCGGGACTGTGCCCAACGACCACATGTTTGCACGAATCAGTAGAGCCGTGGTAGGGTGGCAATCAAAGTACAGTGGGAGAACACACAAGACTCTATGACGATCTTGGGTCTACAGACTAACCTGTACCAGTGTCACCTGAGAACTGCTATCCGACGATAGATATAATTCCATATAGGAGTTCTTGGTGAGTCCGTCCAGTGTACCCAGTCACCACTGAGCACCCGTATATGATCTTGATGTCAAACATCGATGACTGTGGGAATATTCATCGCCCATCGTATGGGTCTAGTATCATATACGCTAGTCTACTCTGGTATATCAATACCCCATCTCGATATACCTACGACTAGGGACTTTCCAGGATATGCTTATAGACTACAGATGTCCCACTAGTATGATCTCCATCATAATTACAGCAGTCAAGCCGATATCCTCAGGGCTTTATCAGCATGTATGAATGAATAAAAGCATGATCAAATCAACATGTCAGATAAAGAAGAACCAGATAGCATACTATCATGTCGAGCAAGAATGTATACTGAATATATATACATGTACAAATACATCCACTATCATATAATGGCCTCAAGGACATACATATATCCAACAGGGTACCCCCTTAGGACCCCCGATTCAAAGTTAATTTCATGCTTTAACTCCCCATAAAGGTTCGGACACGTTCTGTTTTGATTCTGATTTCCGAATCGGCTCAAAACTCGATTTTTTGGATGTTTAGTGCACCTAGTTTTTGATCCCTTTGTATATTTAGGATGTGTGCTAATTGTGTTTTGGAATTCTAATGTTGTGAATTCATTTGCGTGCATGGATGTGTTGTTGAATGTTGTCTAATTTCTATACGCTCAATTAGACAGGATTGCACACTTGTTTCGGTTACTTGTTTCTGTGGATATATATCTTGATTATGGTTTACTTGGATTGTCGTGTCGGATAACCTCTCGTACGTTGATTGTACAGTTTTGATTTATTTTGTTATATTCATTTGTTCGGGATGAGCTCCAATATGTGGCCACCGTTTCCGTAATATGTATATTTTTTTATTGGGGCTCAACCAGGATGCAGTCGTTGTCACCATTGTATATATTTTATTTCTGTACTAGGATTAACCCAGGAGAAGTGCTCAAGTAGCCGGGTTCTAGAGTGCAGTAGGTGGCCATCTCATAGAGTTGAGACCGGGCCGCCTCGCTCTAGAATTGGCAGGTTGCTCGTCTCACTTGTACGGGTTATAGGATTCGACCCGCGGAGGGGTGCACAAGTTACCGGATTCTAGAAATCGGTGGGTGATCGTCTCATTTCATTGAGGGCATGTTACCCAATTTTTAGAATTAGCAGGTGGCTTGCCGCACTCGTAGGGGTCTAGGATCAACTATGTATGGGCTCTCCATACGACCGGGTTACGTCGCGTTTCATTTACGGCTCAGATGAAACACGGGGCTCCAATTTTATCCGCTATTCCATATTGTTGTTCACATGCCTTTGATAATTCTTATCTACCTATGATGACTATTATCTGCCTGCGATGTTGATATATATATATATATATATATATATATATATATATGCATATATATATATATATATTAGTAAATTCTTCTATATGTTTTGCATCCGCGCTAGCTCTGTCCCCGCCATGCCGTAAGTTAAGTAACCTTACGATGAAGACCCGGGGCCTCGTGGTGAATGTGAATGGCATATGAAAGTATGCTATTTTGGTTATTTCTATTGTGGCTTAGAAACTAGATTTGATGGGACTGCATTATATCTTTAATGCAATGGGAAAAAAACCTTTTTGATGTTGTCGGAACCAATTTTTAAAACTACTTGGTTTTCTTCAAAACAACTGTCATATTCTTTTTCTTTGCATTTAGGTATTCGGTTAGGAATATCCAGCACCTCATTCTATAAGAGAAGAGCCTTAATCTCTTCATGGGGAATTCACTCTTAAGCAAAGGTTTGTGTTACTGGTTTTGAAATGCGGAGCTTAAACCCCTCCATTCCTTTAACGATATCAAGTTCATTACGTTAAACATTTTTTGCCAAAAACCAGCCGTAGCCCTCCGTCATTTCCTACGAGTATTGCTTAGTATTCGTGCTGCATTTGTTGACTCTGTTAAGGCGTAGTGTGCTGTAGTTATGTAGTGCTTGTTTGTAGCAAGTAATGTGATTGGTTAGGACAGTTGTACGATCTTGTTGACTCCATCAAGGGCATGTGCGAGTGGGTTTAATGTAATCAAGATAATGACTGGTTGAACTTGAATAGGACCTTTGATTTGTTGACTCCGTCAAGGTCACTAGGGTCCTAGGGGAAAAACCACATTGGGAGTTTCAAATATAAAGGAAACTTTCCAGGCATGTGCATAACTTCAGGAGTGTGGTCATTTGAGTAGATTCCGTCAGGTTATCACACGATGATAGTTGGGTCCCGATTCCCACTAATGAGTAGTTATTACTCCTTGGGAGATTTTTCACTTCACAATTAGCTAACCTATTAGGTGTCTAGAAAGTGTTAACGAGGTTACACCTCTGTGGAAATAGTGTTATTAATTGGGTCTGTACGAAAGCACGGGAGACCTCCCTCGGAGTACCAACACTAACGTGGCTAAACAGTTAGCAAACTTGTAAGGTGTACATGATCCCGACTAGTTCTCCTTTTAGGGTTTGAAAGAGAATTTGAGGAAACAGTGGGAGCCATCCTGATTAGATAAAGTGATAACCAATCTAATCTTGATAGAGTGCACACTGAGTATTTCTTTTCTCTCTTTCTGGTGCAGCGACCCATGACTTACCTAAAACTCATTAACAAGTTTACCGAACCTTCTTACACACGTTGGCTTTAGATAGTCATGATTTATGACAAAATAGCAAATATCCCTGCAACTCCTACTTTCTCTTTGCATTTCTCCAGAACACTCCGTATCACTATGATGATCCATAATGCTTGGAAATGGCCGTCGTGTAGTTGCATACGAACTCGCTGAAATTATTTTAGTCGAGAATGGTCACTGGTTCTGCAAAATTTAGATTGTATTATTCGGTTGTCTCTTCTTTTTACCTTCTCTCAGGTTGCGAGAGCTCCTTGTATTAGGAGAGTACACCTATTGTGCTTATTGGATAGTCTTCTTCCAAACCTTAGGCACGTGTCGAAAGGTTGAAAAAAAAGAAAACTAGTTAGCGTAAGTGCGGTGTACATAAGGTAAGATATAGAGACATAGAAAGGGATTGAAGTGAGGGCAAAGAAAATTGCGACTACTTTCATGAATTTGGATAGTGAAAAGGGTATTACTAAGAATACCCGACCACCCCCTTGAAACATTTATGTTTCAGGTTTTTGTGTACTTGTTACCGAGAGCTGTTTTCCCAATCAATTCTGACTCCAGGGTATGTATTTATCATATTTGGATCTCATATCTGTACGGCGTTACAGATGCTGAGAAGGAGTAAAATATTGGGAAATGGGCGATCTGATCCTCAATATCGGAATTCATTGCAATTAGTGATATTGGATTGAATCGCCTGGTTTTGCCTAACAGCAAAATATTTGGTTTCGAATAACCGTTGTTATGCACTAATTTTTAAAATGAAATATCTATACCTTTATTTTATAAAGTGGGATATAAATTTTGAAATTTTTTTTCCAAACATTTTCCTTTATCAGTTGAGGATAAGATAAGATGCATTGAATAACGGTGTAAGACATTCTCGACCAAAATACAGTTTTCAACTTACAACACATGGAATTTGAGTTAGTATACTCATGGGAGTTATATATGAAAATGTATATTGTCCAGTGTCCTTCTGGAAAAGGGGTTGGTACTCTTATTTCATTCAAGTTTACCTATGAGTTCTCAGGTTTTAGACACGCGTTCGTTGTAATACAAGGTTCAAAGATTTTGAGAAGTTTATTGGTATAAGAATGAAGTAGAGAACCATATATTGGAAGTATCAGGTTTCATCGAAATGATCGAAGATATAGATACTTATGCTAGGTATTCCATTATAGCAATGATGAGAACTTGATTCTCTTACAGGTTACTCATCCGCGGGTTCGTTCCTTGATGAGTAATGTCGTATTTGTTGGAGTTTCTTAACACGACCATAAGGTTTTAGCATGCATTGAGTATGCAATTTTAAAAAATCTAGAGTGCTAAGGAACACAAACCTAGAATCGAACTAGAGAATTAGGGTTTTATAAAGCATGTAAACAAACTTTACACTAAGTGAACAAGGAATACAACCTTTGTAGACCGGTCCTTCACTTCTAAAGCTCCGTGTAGTAGTCCCTTAGCTCCAAGTAGAGATCCCCGAACTCTTCTTACGCTCCACTAGGCGAAAGGAATGAGCTTTCTTAAGGATCTTCAAGACCGAAAATGATCTACGTTGAGGAATCTCTAACTCAAGCTACATCTTCACTAATTAAGGAATTAGTGAAGTAAACAACCTATACTAAATGACTAGTTTGGTATAGATTGATGAAGTTGGTATTTTGCTCACTTTAGAATTATTTCTCTCTCTTTCTTTATTCACCTCACTCAAAAGCTAGAGAGCAAATAAGGAGATCAAGTGTGAACCCTTGGGTGAGAAAATATCTCCAATGATATTTGTAGAGACTTAACCATGGCTAAAGATAATGGTTGGGTTAATAAATATCTAGAGTAAAACAAAATTAGTGGACTAAGTCAAGACTTCTACATGCTTCCACAAGCATCTTAAGCCATTACATTTTCCACCTAATTTTGGTTTATCCCTTAATAATTAAATCACCCAAATAATCTTTAGTTTGGTGTGAGTCTCATACATCCATGTCCAATGTATCATCTAGCATGACACAATAGTAAATATATTAATATATATCTCATACATATTTATATGTTTTTGTAGAAAAGAAATTCTTAAGTGAGATAATATTAGTTAATATATATTAATATATCAAATATATAATTATATATTAAATTATTAAATCAACACTTGATTTAATAATCCGGCTATATCACATATAACCGACGAATATTATTTATATGTATATCAAATATACATATAACAAATTATTGAATCAACACTTGATTCAATAATCCGGTTATATCACATATAACCTATATCGCGAGATTAGAATACTGTATCACATACACGTATTAATATCGGTCCCGCACATATCACATATGTGCCCTACTTCGTTTCGTTTGAGCCAGGAAACCTCTGTGTATGACTCTAAAGACTCGTCAATACGCCGGCAATAGGTGATGATCACATCAGTCACCCACAAGCCGTCAGCAGTACTAGCTGGACGTAACGGCTATCCAGGTATTGAGCGATCAGAAGATCAACAAGCAACCTTGTCCAAACTCCCGTGAATCCAGTAAGTAACACTACCGTACAGTCCGGTCTCTTTGTCTGATATGTCGTATATCAAGTCTGCGGGTGGTAAACGTCAGACCCCAATAACTTGATAAGTCATTCTGATGTGAGGCTCATAACTGGTCGACAAACTACTGCCAGGGCCGATGATGAGATTTAATGATAACACTTATCAGTAAATCTCATCATCGGCCCTGGCTAGGGACTTCCTGTTATATCCAATTGAGCATAGCTCAATATCAACCACCAATACCGGGAGAGACGAAACCCTTCCTATCGCTCATTGCCTCCATGTGACTCGAGACTGTACCCAAAATCCACCTGTTTGCATGCTCTCTTGAGCACGGTAGGGAGGAAATTAAAGCACAGTGGGAATCACACAAGACTCTATGATGATCTCCGGTCTACAGACTAACATGTAATAGTGTCACCAGAGAACTGCTATCTGACGATAGGTATAATACCATTTAGGAGTTCTCGGCGAGTCCTGTTCGGTGTACCACCAATGAGCACCTGTGTACAATCTTTGATGTCAAACACCAATGGATGTGGGATCATCAATCACCCTATACAGGGTCAAGAAACGTACACACTAGTCTACTCTGGAATATCGATGCCCTGTCTCGATACTCCCTCGACTAGGAACAATTCAGCAGTTCTCATGATAGAGCGCACCATATCTAATAGGGTGCAGTTTCTCCGCTACGATACACCGTTGTGCTGTGGTGTATACGGAGGAATAAGCTGAGAGAGAATCACATTCTCTTTTAAATAATCCAGGAACTCTGTGCTTAAGTATTCTCCTCCCCGATCAGATCGAAGGATTTTAATACTTTTACCCGTTTGGTTCTCTACTTCGCACTTATATTCCTTGAATTTCTCACAAACTTCAGATTTGTGTTTCAACAAGAACACATATCCGAACCTTGAGAAATCATCGGTGAATGTAATAAAGTATGAGGAACCATTCTTAGCATGTATAGACATAGGACCGCATAAATCACTATGTATTAGTCCCAAGAGTTCGGTAGCTCTTTCTCCGTGTCCAGTAAACGGAGTTTTGGTCATCTTGCCTTTGAGACATGACTGACAAGTTTCATAAGATGTAAATTCGAACGGATTTAAATATCCATCCTTATGTAACTTAGCTAGTCGTGTCGCATTGATATAACCTAGTCTACAATACCACAAGAAGGATTCGTTCATTTATGAACTTTTCCACTTGTGTGTTTTCTGTATGTTGAGAACTGTATTTTGATTCAGAACGTATAAACCGTTACATAACGTACCAAACATAATCAACACTTGATTTAGGAAAATGTTCATAACATTTTTCTCTACTACAAAATTATATCCTTCTTTATCTAATAAAGAAATCGATATTAAATTGCATATCATAGATTGTACGTAATAACAGTCGTTCAAGATCAATGTATTCCTATTTGGTAATATAAGGTGATATTCACCAACTGCTTTGGCTGCAACATTTGCATCATTCCCTACTTTTAGAGAATGATCACCGTTTCCCAGTTTTCTACCTTTCTTTAGCCCATGTAACATATTACAAATGTAGGATCCTGATTCGGTATCTAATACCCAGGACGTAGAATTTACTGAGAAACAGTTCTCGGTAACGAACACACCCGAAGAAGATGCATCAACATGCTCATTTCTCGTTCAGGTCGCATGGGAATCCGGGTATTCACCTATTTCCTTCTCAGACTTACAACAGTTATAAGGTAGAGCGGAACCAACGTTCCTCAACTCAGTATAACAAGCGGGTTCGGTCAATAAATCCATATTATTATCTTGATTAAGGCGTGTCATTGTCGCTACCAGGAGAGAAAGAGAGAGAAGAAAACACTGCGTGCGCTCCTGCAAAATTAGATTGGTTATTATTTTATCTAATCAGGATGGCTCCCACTGTTTTTATCAAATCTTCCTTCAAACCTTAAAAGGTAAGACTAGTGGAGATTAATTACACCCTACATGTTCGCCAATCATTCAACCAGGCAAGTATTAGTACTCTGAGGGAGTCTCCTCATACTTTCGCATGGAACTAATTAAACAACCTCGTTTCCGCAGGAGCATAACCCCGTTAACACCATTCTTAGACACCTACTGGATTATCTAATTGTAAAGTGCAATACTCTCCCAGGAGTAACTCTTACTCGCAGTGGGTATCGGGATCCAACTATCTCATAGAAGGTATGCAATTTCATTGCAAATTTCAACATTCGAAATTCCCGATAATGTTTTTACCCCAAGCGACTTATGACCTTGACGAAGGTCAACAAACCATAGGCCGCTAGTCAAGTTCAACCCGTCATTTCGTGAATGAATTAAACCCACCCGCATGACCCTTGACGAATGTCAACTGAAGGGTTGTCTACAACGGCAGCAAGGTTTCGGGAGGCATCGTCCATGCCAAATTGAAATTTTGCCGTTTTAGCTAACCCTAACAAGAATCGTAAACTAGAAATATACGGAAAGTAATATGCAAACACTTTGCAAAAGTAAAGAGAGCGAGGAATACAACCTTTATAGACCGGTCCTTCACTTCAATAGCTCAGTGTAGTAGTCCCCTTCGCTGCAATCGTAAACTCCGGACTCTAGAGAGGCTCCACGAAGAAACAAACATGCTTGCTTCGATGACTTCGAGGCCGAAGATGATCTACGTCGAGGAGACACTAACCCAAACTATTTCTTCACTAGGTCATGAACTTTGTGAAGAGAACACCCTGTACTAAATGGTAAGTAGTAGAGGATGATGAAGTAGGAAGTGGGCTCATTTTAGAATTGATTTTCTCACACTTTATCTTATACCTAGCTAGAAAGCTTTTGAGGAGGAAGAAGAAGAAGATGATGAACTCAAGTCAATAATTCATCCAAATGAATTATGTAACCATGGGTGAGTTAAGTCCTCATGCTTAACTCATGTAGAGAATTAACCAAGCTATAAGGTTAAGGGTTGGGTTAACTAATATCTTAAGGAATGACAAAAGAGTTGACTTTGTCAATGTTTCTACAAGCTTCATCTAAGCTTGACAACTTTGACTAAGTCACCTCTCTTTTGTTATTCTTTAAGAAATAAATAAACCCTAATTTAACATTAATATGGTTTAAGTCTCATACACCCATCTTGTTTGTATCATCAAGCATGACACAAACTTGTACACTTACATATATCACATATACACAATGTGCACAATCTTGTGAGAAAAGAAATCATAAGTTAGTTAATACTAGTTAATGTAATGTAATATATAAAATATATAATTATACATTAAATTATTAAATCAACTCTTGATTTAGTAATCCTTCTATGACCGACTAATATCATGTGTAACAACTTATCGAACCAACACTTGATCCGATAACCCGGCTATATCGCATATAACCGACCAATGTCATATTTCGCGAGAATAGAATATGGTATCTCATATCGTATCAATCTCGGTCCCGCACATATCACATATGTGCTCCTGCTCCGTTTCGCTTGAGCCAGGAAACCCTTGTGTAGGACTCTAAAGACTCATCAATACGCCGGCAGTAGGTGATGATCATATCAAACACCCATAAGCCACAAGCGGCCTGCTAAACGTAATGGCCACCCGGGTATTGAGCGATCAGATGATCAACAAGCAAGCCTGCTCACACTCCTGCGAATCCAATCAGTAACACTACCGTACAGTCCGGTCTCTTCGTCTGATATGTCGCATATCTCGTCTAGGGGTGGTAAACGTCAGACCCCAGTAAATCGATAAGTCGTGTCGATATGACGCTCATAACGGGTCGAGAAATTACCGATAACACTTACCAGTATATCTCTGAAGCGGCCTTGGCCAAGGAATTCCTGTTATAGCCAATCGAGCACAGCGAAACATCAACTCCCGATACCGGGAGAGACAAAACCCCTCCTATCGCTCATTGCCTCCATGTGACTCGGGACTATACCCAAAATCCACCATTTTGCACGTTCTCTTGAACGTGGTAAGGTGGAAATCAAAGCACAGTGGGAATCACACAAGACTCTATGACGATCTTGGGTCTACAGACTAACCTGTAGCAGTGTCACCAGAGAACTGCCATCTGACGTGAAGTATAATACCATCTGAGAGTTCTCGGCGAGTCCGTTCAGTATATCCAGTCTCCACTGAGCACCCTTATACTGTCTCTGATGTTAAACACCAATGGATATGGGATCATCCATCGCCCATCTGTTTGGATCGAGAAGTTATACGCTAGTCTACTCTGGTATATCGATGCCCTGTCTCGATACACCTACGACTAGGAAAATTTGAAGGATGAACTTAGTGACTACACTGTCCCCACTAGTATGATCTGCATCATAATCCTGGTAGTCAAGTACTCATCCTAAGGGCTTTATCAACATGTAACATAGAGACAATCAGAGTACATGTTAAGATAAAGAGCAACCAGATACCATACTATCATGTCGAGCAAGAAAGTTCTCCATATATATATCCAAGCATCCACTACAATATACATCGTATGAACAGTAATAGCCTCTAGGGCATACATATCACTAACATCAACAAGACCGTACGACTACCCTAATCAAATCGCATCATATGCGGCAGACAAGCATTAATCAGCTACCGCACACTACGCCTTGACAGAGGTCAACAAATACAGCATGAATACTAAATAGTCCTTATCTTAAATGACGGAGGGCTACGACAGGTTTTTAAGAAAACCTTTTGCGTAATGATCTTGATATCGTTGTAGAATCGAGTGATTTGAAAAGGAGTGGTTTAAGCTCTGCTTTTTAAAATCAAATAGTTTTCAAAACAAACCGAGTGGTTTGTAGCATGTGCTAGGTTTTGCTAAAGAGGTCATTCCCGGTGAAGGTTTCTCTCGAATGAGGTATTGGATATTCATCAAGGAATACCACTATGTAAAGAAAGAACTAAAACTACCTTTTTGAAAATTTGATTCTATAATATCTTTAGGTTTCTTTCCTTTTCAATAATCTCATTAATGAAGTCCCATCATTTATGTTTCCTAAACATCACAGATAAAGAAACGAAAATACAACGTACATTTATGCCATCCACATTCGCCATGGGGTCCCGTCATGCACCGTTAGGTTACTTAACTACCGGCAGAGCGGGGGCAGGACTAGCGCAGATGCAAAACATAAGCAACGTTATTATATATCATATATATAATAAAACATTCGTCTCACGCAGTTATATGATCTAATCACAGAACATTGCAGCAGAAGTCAACATATGAAATATAGGATATACTAGGAAGTTCGTGTTTTAAATCAGGCCAGTAAAAACATGGATTCCACGGTCGTGTTGAATAGCCAAACCCACATCCCTAGACATCTACGAGAACGACAAGCAACCCTGCCAATTCTAGAGTTAGGAGACCCGGTCTCGACTCCTCGAGATAGTCTCCCACTGGACAATAGAACCCGGTTACTTGTGCTCCCCACCTTGGGTCTATCCTAATACGGAAAAGTAAATAATATACATCAATGGTGACATCATCCTCAACCCGAAAGTGTCCCAATAAAAGAATATTACATACAAATTTTTACATGAATGAAAATGAAAAACTCTCATCTCACGCAAAACCCCCCGACTATTCAAACACGACGATGCAATATAACATATCACAGCAATACATAACATTGCATGTCATCAACGTAAGTAAATAAGCGTATCCCAATTATCATTAACGTATAGCAACGAAACCGGCGATACACCACATATTACACTTACGGTCGCAGAAAAGAAAATGAAAACTATAATAATTGGAATCCGCAACCACCTTAGACATCCTAAACCCGAAATATCACATACTTCGGATTTCATGCCTAACCGTATAAATTCCTTAGACATCATAAACCCGGAATATCACATATTCCGAATTTCATTCCTAACGTTATAAACCCGGCATTTAAATCTCAAATTGAAAACACTTTTCAATAACCAATAAGGCAATTCAACAAGATTCCCGACAACTGATCGAATGCTCGTCGAAAACATTAGTAGACGCCGCACCCCCGATGCCGTCGGCGAAGTGTACTTAGGCGGAGCACCGCGGCCGCGAGCACCCGAGCGGATGCTTTTGGCAACGGAGTTCTCCTACAGTCACTTAGTCGGGGCGATAGGGCGTGGCTATCTATTAGCGTTACCCGGCGAGTTTTCGTGTACTATACGGGATTGCGACGGAGTTTTGATCCGAATCAAAACCACGTGGCAACCGATCGATGAGAATAAATTGCTAGATTTACAATTTACTAACTAGTTTTCACAAAACCAGTTATTGTGGATTCCAAATATTGTATCACATATCACAGATATCTAGATGATGTTAAACATTTCGATCAATTCATCAAACACCCACAAATCCCGGAGACCTCAACACTTGAGTCTCACTCAAAAATACGCAGAAAGTGCCAAATGTATCTACGGAGCAGCACAAGAAGGGGGAGTCCCTGCCTCACCAACTGTGCCGCGGAACCGCGGCTAAACACATGGTTTTGCCGTGGTTGCGTGGCCATTTGGTCGAGTTGGGCGCTCGTTCTTCTTGGGGATTCATAGAAAACCCTGCACAATTTTCTGCATGTTTTTAAACTAAACAATTCCAACTTTTGAAATTTTTTACAAAAACTCGAATTTTAGGGTTTCGAAAAGTCGATCGAACACTTAAACTTCGCCTAGACCACTCCTAATACTTTAACTTGGCTCTGATATCATGTTGGAGTTTCTTAGCACGACCACTAGGTTTTAGCAAGCATCGAGCATGCAATTTTAAAAAATCTAGAGTGCTAAGGAACACAAACCTAGAATCGAACTAGAGAATTAGGGTTTTATAAAGCATGTAAACAAATTTTACACTAAGTGAACAAGAATACAAGTTTTGTAGACCGGTCCTTCACTTCTAAAGCTCCGTGTAGTAGTCACTTAGGTCCAAGTAGTGGTCCCCGGACTCTTCTTAGGCTCCACTAGGCGAAAGGAACGAGCTTACTTAAGGATCTTCGAGGCCGAAGAAGATCTACGTTGAGAAATCTCTAACTTAAGCTACCTCTTCACTAATTGAGGAATTAGTGATGTAAACAAGCTATACTAAATGACTAGTTTGGTATAGATTGATGAAGTAGGTATTTTGCTCACTTTAGAATTATTTTTCTCTCTTTCTTTCTTCACCTCACTCAAAAGCTAGAGAGCAAAGAAGGAGATCAAGAAGATGATCAAGTGTGAACCCTTGGGTGAGAAAATATCTCCAATGATATTTGTAGAGCCTGAACCATGGCTAAAATTAATGGCTGGGTTAATAAATATCTAGAGTAAAACAAAATTAGTGGACTAAGTCAAGCCTTCTACATGCTTCTACAAGCATCTTAAGCCATGACATTTTCCACATAATTTTGGTTTATCCCTTAATAATTAAATCACCCAAATAATCTTTAGTTTGGTGTGAGTCTCATACACCCATGTCCAATGTATCATCTAGCATGACACAATAGTAAATACATTAATATATATCTCATATATATTTATATGTATTTGTAGAAAAGAAATTCTTAAGTGAGATAATATTAGTTAATATATATTAATATATCAAATATATAATTATATATTAAATTATTAAATCAACACGTGATTTAATAATCCGCCTATATCATATATAACCGACTAATATTATTTATATATATAACAAATATATATATAACAAATTATTGAATCAACACTTGATTAAATAATCCAGTTATATCACATATAACATATATCGCGAGATTAGAATTCTGTATCACATGCACGTATTAATCTCGGTCCCGCACATATCATATATGTGCCCTACTTCATTTCGTTTGAGCCAAGAAACCTCTGTGTAGGACTCTAAAGACTTATCAATACGCCAGCAGTAGGTGATGATCACATCAGTCACCCACAAGCCGTCAGCGGTACTAGCTGGACGTAATGGCTACCCACGTATTGAGTGATCAGAAGATCAACAAGCAAGCTTATCCAAACTCCCATGAATCCAGTAAGTAACACTACCGTACAGTCCGGTCTCTTCGTCTGATATGTTGCATATCGAGTCTGGGGATGGTAAACGTCAGACCCCAATAACTTGATAAGTCATGCCGATGTGAGGCTCATAACGGGTCGAGAAACTACTGATAACACTTACCAGTAAATCTCATCATCAGCCCTGGCCAGGGACTTCCTGTTATAGCCAATCAAGCATAGCGCAACATCAACCCCCAATACCGAGAGAGACGAAACCCCACCTATCGCTCATTACATCTATGTGACTCGAGACTGTACCCAAAATCCACCTGTTTGCACGCTCTCTTGAGCGTGGTAGGGAGGAAATCAAAGCACAGTGGGAATCACATATGACTCTATGATGATCTCAGGTCTACAGACTAACCTGTAACAGTGTCACCAGAGAACTGCTATCTGACGATAGGTATAATACCATCTAGGAGTTCTCGGCGAGTCATGTTCGGTGTACCCATTCTTCAATGAGCACCTGTGTACAATCTTTGATGTCAAACACCAATGGATGTGGGATCATCCATCGTCACATACAGGGTCAAGAAATGTACACACTAGTCTACTCTAGAATATCGATGCTCTGTCTCGATACTCTCTCGACTAGGAACAATTAAAGGATGTACTTGTGGACTACCCTGCCCCCACTAGTATGATCTGCATCATAGTACTGATAGTCAAGTACACATCCTAAGGTCTTTATCAACATGCAACAAAGAGACTGTATAATGATACAAGTGTACATGTTAAGATAAAGAGCAACCAGATAGCATACTATCATGTCGAGCAAAAAAGTCATCTCTATATATGTCCAAGCATCTACTATAATATACAATCATGTACAATAATGGCCTCTAGGGCATACATATATCTAACAATATTGGCCTTTTTCCATGGGTGATATGCACTGGAAACAGCTGCATAATATTTGAATCTGGTTCCATCTAAATTAGTGCCTTTGATTTTATATGGACATAGATTGGTTGCATATCTTGAGATTATTAAGATATGGAGTTGTCTGGTTCCTGTTTAAAAGCGGAATCTGGAAAAATTCAAGGCATGCTTCGGTAATGGCTGTTTGTGGATTATCCCAAACATTTGCTTGGGTTTTGTTTCTACCATTTTCAAGATCAATAGTTACGTTGGTCTTGACTCGCCACCTTTTTATAAAAGGAATCTTTTTGCAAAAGAAACTAGTAGGAGTATGGTAGAACTGGAAGTGATTCCAGAACCATAAACGGTTATCGAAAATTTAGTAGAACCTAAGGATTCAATTGGGCTTGACAATCTATTAGTCACTCCGCAAATTATAGTAGGTGACCTCAGCCACCTAAGAGATACTTTTGTATTCTCGTAGACGGTGACAGGGTGGTCAGCATCATGGTTATAATGGCCCTACTAATTATTTGTAGGTCATAAGAAGTGGAAACTTCCAGATGACCAGATACTTTATATCCAAGTTGGACTCCACGCACTTCAGCAAATATTGGATTTCAGACATTGCTGGGTGCTTCTGAAGGGGTAAAACCCATTAGGAGCAAGTAGATCTTTTGAGATCCGTGCAGGTGGAAAGGTATTAACCTAATAAGGCTAGACTTGTTGTAAATATTTTCATCAAATACCCGTTGTGGATTGTGATGAGACTTTTACTTCAGTGTTTACACTGAAGTCCATACGGATATGACTTGGCACTGCTGCCGCTCTAGACTATGATATCTGGTAAGAGGATGACTATAACGTCTTTCCAAGTGGGAATTTGGAAGTTCATGTGTATATGACTCTACCAGAGGGTTATCGTAGTCAGTGGGAGCAGCGGAAGGTGTGCAAGTTGCATATGTCTATTCGTAGACTAAAGCATGGACAGCGGAGACGGATAATCTGTTTTTGATATGACAGTCAAGGTGATTGATTTCATCAAAACAACAGATGATCCTAGTAAGAAGGGTGTAAGGAGTAATATCATGGGTTTCGGATGACATACTCCAGATAGGAAGTGATGTTCCTATACTTCAATCGGTCAAACTTTGGTTGTCACATTTTTTTTTCTACATTGGATACGGATAATATATCAGAGATTCTAGTGACTAGATCTATGGTTTTAAATCTAGATTTAGGAAGCTTCCCAATTGTGTACTTAGAATGCATTCTTAAAGTATTTTAGAATAGAGGACTCTTGGTGTGGTGGTGTACCCGCAGATGATGGAGTCACCCTCTCTAAAGAGATTTCTTCTAGACTGATGAGGAGAGGGACTGGCATGAATGCCATATCATTTGCTTAGGCAATTGAGTCAATCATGCAATGTCTTGTACAAAACCAGATATTGCTTATACACTTGCTGTAGTAAGCAGATATTAATCCAATCCTGGAGAAACAAAGGGAAGCAGTTATGAACATTAGAAGATGTTCTTGGTATATGATAACGACAGCTTCCTACGGGAGGCGGTTATTGGTTTAGGCTTCTAAGGTGACATGGATGACAGAGATGCTGTTAGACTTTTGAGTTTTACCTCTTCTAAGGATCAGTATATTGGATAGTGTTTCAATAAGGATACTGAGGTAGGTATGGTTTAAGATACTGGTTATGACTCAACAGAGGATATCGCCTAAGAAGTTTGTAGGATAAGGTTGTTCGTTTATGAACTTAGTCCCATCTTGTATCCAGACAAAATTTTTGAGGCGGGGTATTGCTCAGTTCGGGAGATTGTTCATCTCTGCGAAGTTGAGATATAGAGAGAGGAATTTAAACATTATAGTGGATCCACTCACTGAAGCAATTTCTCGAATACAGATGTTCCTCAAACGAGATTTAAGAAACTGATTAATAAAGAAATTGGGTATTCGATAGCAAACGGGATGTTGATATGTGATACCGCAATAATTAGCCTTAAGTGCAAGCGGGAGATTGTTGGATATAGTGCCCTCAAGGCAATTATTGCAATTACAGGCACGCGATTATAATAATTAAGGGAGGACCTATAAAGGTAGAACAATCTTACTCGAAATGATAGTATGCTATCTGGTTTGTCTTTATCATTGATGTGTACACGTTTTACTTGTTATTACGTGTCGCTAATACATAATGATAAATCCCGTAGGATTCTTGCTTGACTACGGGCACTATGATGGCGATTATATACGTGAGAGCTGGGTAGTCTATAAGTACATCCTTAAATGTCCCTAGTCATGGGAGTATCGAGACTGGGCATCGATATTCCGGAGTAGACTACTATATACGTTTCGAGACCCTGACGAGGGGCGGTGGCCGGTCTCACAAGACATTGGTGTTATGTCACCTAAGATAGTATACAGGTGCTCACTAGAGGTGAGTACACTGGACGGATTCGTCGAGAATTTCTAGATAGTATTATATCTATTGTCATATGGAAGTTCTCGAGTGGTATTAGTTCAATTTAGTCTTTTGACCTAAGATTGTCATTTGTCTCGTGTGAGTTCCCACTGTACTTTGATTACTACCCTACCACGGCTCGAAGGAGACATACAAACTGGTTTAGTTGGGTACAGTCCCGAGCCACATGGAGGCAGTAAGCGATTGTCGAGGATTCTCCTAATAGTATTAGGAGTCGATGTCGTGCTGTGTTCAGTAGGCTATCACCTCAAATCCGTGGCAACGATAAATGAGATTTACTGATATGAGTTCAGTAGTTTCTCTGTTGGTGATGGGCTTGACTCCGACACGACTTATCGGGTTAATAGGGGTATGACATTTTCACCCTCTAGACCCGGTATGCGATACTCAGATGAAGAGACCGGACTGTACAGAGATTGTCACATTCAGGCTCAGTAGAGTACGGACGGACTTAGTTGTCAACCTCCCTTTTCAACAGATACTTGGATAGGTGTTACGTACAGCTAGTGCCGCTGACGTGCTTGTGCTTTTTGGATTTATCCAGTAAATCACTGCCAGCGTATTGTCGAGTCTTTAGAATCCTACACAGAGGTTTTTCCCGGTTCAGGCGATATAATATAGATAACGTATGTTGGTGCATATAGGGTGTCCGATTAAATACGTGTATAGGCTATACGGACTTTAATCGGACGGTTGATAATACTAGCGGCTTAGGATTAAGCCGGATTATTAAATCAGGTTTGGATTTAATAATTTATATATATTTTTTAATATGTATATTCTAGTATTATTGGTCACTATTCATTTTCTCTCTCTTGGTTATACGTATTTTTTGTATAAATACGCGTATATGTATTTCGATACGTATACCGTGTTGTATTCCATATTTATACGGAATTTGTTCAAAAAGATAGATACTTCATTTCTTGATTTTTATTTTATAGAAAATCAAAATTGAGGTGGAGGATGATGTGTTTTGTAGCATGGTAGAGAGGTATGGGTTGATTATTATATAGTATTTTCATTCGTGAATACAATTCTCGGATGGTTGCAAAAATAATCAAGCCATTATTTTCCATGCTTACTAGTTTTTCTTCACTTGAAGACTTAGCCATTTTCTCCATGGCTTCTTCTTCTTCACCTCATCCTCTTTCTAGGTAGCTCACAAGAGCTTAGAAAAGAGAGAAAAGATAGTGAAAATATTCATACATCCTTACTCTCCATTCGTAGCTGTTAGTTGTATATATGCCCTAGAGGCCATTGTTGTACATATGATGTATATTATAGTGTATGCTTGGATATATATAGAGAGGACTTTCTTGCTCGATATGATAGTATGCTATCTGTTTTCACTTTATCTAAACATGTTGACTTGTATTGGTTTACTGTCTTACTCTCACATGTTGATAAAGCCCTTAGGATATGTACTCGACTACTTGGACTATGATGCAGATCATACTAGTAGGGCCAGGGTAGTCCAAGAGTACATCCTATAACTGTTCCTAGTCGAGGGTGTATCGAGACAGGGCATCGATACACCAGAGTAGACTAGCGTATACGCATCTTGACTTATATGATGGGCGATGGATGATCCCATATCCATCGGTGTTTGACATCAAAGATGGTGTACGGGTGCTCAGTAGAGACTGGGCACACTGAACGGACTCGCCGAGAACTCCTAGATGGTATTATACCTATCGTCAGATAGCAGTTCTTTGGTGACACTGGTAAAGGTTAGTCTGTAGACCCGAGATCGTCATAGAGTCTTGTGTGATTCCCACTGTGCTTTGATTTCCACCTTACTGTTGGGTTAGCATAGCACCTCATGAAGGGTATGGAAGCATCATATGAACCAAATATGTATTCTTTAGGGTGCTAAGCTAATGAACATAGAATCGTTCCTAGAATCGATTAGGGTTTCAAATTTTTCCACATCAACATATGAAAGATAAGTTAGGGTTTAGAGACTACAACCTTTGTAGCTCCCTACGCTAGACTCCTCGGCTACTTGGGGTTGTAAAAACTCCGCTTGAACTCCTCGACGTCACCGATGATCCACCCGGAGTCCGCTTTGTCCAAGCTTGCGACTTTCTCCGATCAAGTGAACGGAATCAAGTTAACACCCTAAACAAGTGGGCTATACTTGTGTAGAATGGTGTTGTGGTTCTCTTTCTCACTTCAAAATCCTAACTTGTTGATTATATAGCTCACTACAAAAATCTAGAGAGCTATGAAGGAGGAGGAAGAAGATAATGGCAATATTGAAGAAGATGATAACTATCTCACTTGTTGAAAAATAGAAAAATATATCAATATATCTTTTCCATCTATCATCTCAAACCATGGTTGAATCATTATTGTACTAGAGTTAAAGCACAAAAGGAAATTAACCAAAGGTTAAAAGGTGGGTGAGAATGGTTAAGTCAAAAGAAGAGTGTGGAAGAAAACAATAATGAACCTTTTATTTCCTTTTATGTTTAAATATAAATACAATAGTAATTCATCAAAAATACCATGGTGTGAGTCTTATATTGCCACCATTTTCATATATATCCAACCATGATAAATGTATGTCTGCATGTATGTATGTATACATATCCATATGTGCATGAAACTAGAATGAAAGAAAAACATACATGCATTCATACATCCATCCAACACAAGAAAAGGATTTCTAGTGAGAAACTAATGGTTAAATGATAAATCAACACTTGATTTACCAATCCGGACATATCTCATATGACCCCCACCAAAAGCAAGCTGCCCGATCAATATACGGTATCCCATACGCGCATTTTAATCGGGTCCATGCGCATATCGCATACGCGCACCACAACGTTTCGCCTGGACTAGGAAACTCCATTGTGGGACTCTGAGACTCGTCAATATGCCGGCAGTGGGTGATGATCATATCAAGCACCCCCAAGCCGCAAGCGGTCAGCTAAACGTAACGGCCACCCGGGTATTGAGCGATCAGAAGAGAACAAGCGAACCTGCTACAACTCCCGTCGAGCCGATCGGCGACACTTCCCGTACAGTCCGGTCTCCTCGTCTGATATGTCACATATCAAGTCTAGGGGTGGTAAACGTCAGACCCCAATAACCAATAAGTCGTGCCGATGTGAGGCTCATAACGGGTCGAGAAACTACTGGTAACACTTACCAGCAAATCTCTGATCAGCCCTGGCCAGGGACTTCCCTGTTACGGCCAATCGAGCACAGCGCAACATCAACCCCCAATACCGGGAGAGACGAAACCCCTCCTATCGCTCATTGCCTCCATGTGACTCGGGACTGTACCCAAAAACCACCGTTTTGCACGCCCTCATGGACGTGGTAAGGTGGAGATCAAAGCACAGTGGGAATCACACAAGACTCTATGACGATCTCGGGTCTACAGACTAACCTGTAGCAGTGTCACCAGAGAACTGCCATCTGACGTGAAGTATAATACCATCTGAGAGTTCTCGGCGAGTCCGTTCAGTATATCCAGTCTCCACTGAGCACCCTTATACTGTCTCTGATGTTAAACACCAATGGATATGGGATCATCCATCGCCCATCACATGGGTCGAGAAGCGTATACGCTAGTCTACTCTGGTATATCGATGCCCCGTCTCGATACACCCACGACTAGGGACCTTGAAGGATGTACTTATGGACTACCATGTCCCTACTAGTATGATCTGCATCATAGTCCAGGTAGTCAAGTACACATCCTAAGGGCTTTACCAACATGTAACCATAAGACAGTTTAAAGAGACTAGTGTACATGTTAAGATAAAGAGTAACCAGATAGCATACTATCATATCGAGCAAGAAAGTCATCTCTATATATGTCCAAGCATCCAATATAATATACAACATCTGTACAATACTGGCCTCTAGGGCATACATACAACTAACAATCTCCCACTTGCACTAGGGCCAGCTGCTGTAGTATCGCATACCGAGCATCCCGAAGAGTCTCTCAAACTGTGTCTGGGGAATGGCCTTCGTGAGTGGATCCGCCGTGTTGTTCTTCGTGTCAACTCTCCTGACCTCGATCTCCCGGCGATCAACTATCTCCCGGATCAGGTGATACCGCCTCAGAATATGCCTGGATCGCTGATGGGACCTGGGTTCCTTGGCCAAAGCCACCGCTCCATTGTTATCGCAATACAAAGGTATTGGACGCTCAATGGATGGAACCACTCCAACTTCAGTAATGAACTTCTTGATCCAGACAGCCTCTTTGGCAGCATCGTTGGCAGCGATGTATTCAGCCTCGATTGTCGAGTCTGCCACGGTTTCCTGCTTGGAACTCTTCCAGCTAACCGCCCCTCCGTAAAGGGTAAAGACAAAGCCCGACTGCGACTTAGAGTCGTCCTTATCACTCTGGAAGCTCGAATCGGTAAAGGACTCCACTTGGAGCTCTCCGTTACCATACACCAAGAACATATCTCTAGTCCTTCGTAAGTACTTGAGAATGCTCTTCACAGCTGTCCAGTGACTCTCTCCAGGATCAGCTTGATACCTGCTCACTACACTTAGTGAGTATGCTACATCGGGTATGGTACATAGCATCGCATACATGATAGAGCCTACTGCCGAAGCATAGGGTATCCCTTGCATGCGAGCTCTCTCCAAATCAGTCTTGGGAGACATCTCTTTGGAGAGAGTGACTCCAGAGATCGTGGGTAAGTTCCCACGCTTGGACTCTTCCATACTAAACCTCTTTAGTATGGTGTCAATGTACCTGGATTGGGACAATCCCAAAATCCTTTTGGATCTATCTCTATAGATCCTAATCCCCAATATGCAGGAGGCATCACCAAGATCTTTCATTGAGAATCTTTGTGATAAGAAGAGCTTGACCGATTGCAGCATAGGAATATCATTTCCTATCAAGAGTATGTCGTCCACGTACAATACGAGGAAGACAACCTTACTCTCTGCCACCTTCTTGTAGATACAAGGTTCATCTGGATTCTTGACGAAATCAAACCCTTTGATAACGACGTCAAAGCAGATGTTCCAACTCCGCGATGCTTGCTTTAATCCATAAATGGATTTAAGCAGCTTGCACACCTTCCCGCTGCTCCCACTGTCTACGAAGCCCTCTGGCTGAGTCATGTACACGCACTCTTCTAAATCACCATTTAGAAAGGCGGTCTTAACATCCATTTGCCAGATTTCATAATCATGGTAAGCAGCGATGGCAAGCATGATCCGGATGGATTTAAGCATAGCCACTGGAGAAAAGGTCTCGTCATAGTCCACACCTGGTCTTTGACGAAAACCCTTTGCTACAAGTCTAGCTTTGAAAGTATCCACTTTCCCATCTACACCAAGTTTCTTCTTGAAGATCCACTTGCTCCCAATGGGTTTTACCCCTTCAGGAGCAACGTCCAAAGTCCATACTTTGTTGGTGTACATGGATTCCATCTCAGATCGCATAGCATCCAGCCATTTCACTGAGTCCCCACTCGTGATGGCCTGCTCGAAGCTAGTTGGGTCATCATCCTCCATGATGCAATCCTCGCTCCCACCGTCCATGAGAAAACCGTAGTATCTCTCAGGTTGGCGAGGAACCCTACTAGATCGGCGGAGTGGCTGGGGTTCATCGGGAACTACGGAATCCTCTGGTTCTACCATATCTTCTGTTGTAGCTTCTGCAGCTGGAACCTCTTCCAGTTCTACCTCATGACCACTAATCTCTTTTTCAAGAAATTCCTTTTCTAAAAAGGTGGCATGCCGAGAAACAAACACTCTTTGTTCCTCAGGGTGGTAGAAGATATACCCTTGAGAATTCTTGGGATATCCTACAAATTTGCATAGAACAGACCGTGCCTCGAGTTTGTCCGGATTTTGTCGTTTGACATAGGCTGGACAACCCCATATCTTAACATAGTTAAGACATGGTCTCTTCCCTTTCCATATCTCATATGGAGTGGTAGGCACAGATTTGGTGGGGACCATATTCAATAGATGTATGGCTGTCTCAAGCGCATACCCCCAGAAAGAAATAGGTAACTCAGCTGTGCTCATCATAGAGCGCACCATATCTAATAGGGTGCGGTTCCTCCGTTCTGATACACCGTTGTGCTGTGGTGTATATGGAGGAGTCAGCTGAGAGAGAATCCCATTCTCTTTTAGGAAGTCCAGGAATTCATTGCTCAAGTATTCACCTCCTCGATCAGATCGAAGGATTTTAATACTCTTTCCGGTTTGGTTTTCGACTTCTAGTTTATATTCTCTAAATTTCTCAAAAGCTTCAGACTTGTGTCTTATTAAGTACACATGTCCGTATCTTGAGAGATCGTCAGTGAATGTAATGAAGTACGAAGAACCATCCCTGGCATGTGTAGACATGGGACCACATACATCACTATGTATTAGTCCCAAGAGTTCGGTAACTCTTTCTCCGTGTCCCGTAAACGGAGTTTTGGTCATCTTGCCTTTGAGACATGACTGGCAAGTGTCATAAGATGAAAGTTCGAAAGGTTTCAAATATCCATCCTTATGCAACTTAGCCAGTCGTGTCACATTGATATGACCCAGTCTACAATGCCACAAGAAGGATTCGTTGAGTTCAGAACTCTTCCTCTTGTGTGTGTTTGTTATGCTCAGAACTGTTGATTGATTTAGAACATAAATGCCATTGCATAACGTGCCTGATCCAACCAACTTTTGGTTACGGAAAATATTCATAACATTGTCCTGTAATACAAAATTATATCCCTCTTTACTTAATAAAGAAACCGATATAATGTTGCATATCAGGTTCGGCATGTAATAGCATTCGTTCAGAACCAATGTATTACCAGTTGGTAATACAAGGTGATATTCCCCGACAGTCTTAGCTGCAACAATTGCACCATTTCCAACTCTAATGTCTTTATCACCTTCTCCAAGTTTTCTACCTTTCCTTAGCCCATGTAACTGATTACATATATGGGATCCTGACCCGGTATCTAATACCCAGGACGTAGAGCAAATAGAGAAACAGTTCTCAGTAACGAACACACCCGAAGAAAATGCATCAACATGTACTTTCTTCAAACGGGTGGCATGGGAATCCTGGTATTCCCCTATATCCTGTTCATTCCTATAACTCTTATAAGAAAGAACGGAACCAACGTTCCCCAGCACAGTATAACATGCGGGTTCGGTCAATACATCCATATTATTATCTTTATTAGGGCATGACATGGTCGCTACCTGGAGAGAGAGAGAAGAAAACACTTTAGCGTATGCTCGTGCAAGATCAGATTGGTTATTATCTTATCTAATCAGGATGGCTCCCACTGCTTTTTATCAAATCTTCCTTCAAACCCTAAAAGGAAAGACTAGCCGGGATTAATTACACACTACAAGTTTGCTAATCTTTCAGCCAGGCCAGTGTCGGTACTTTGAGGGAGGTCCCCCGTGCTTTCGCACGAACCTAATTAATGTAAACCTCGTTTTCCCAGAGGCGTAACCTCGTTGACACCTTTCTAGACACCTACTTGATCAGCTAATTGCAATGTGTAAAACTCTCCCAGGAGTAACTCTTACTCGCAGTGGGTATCGGGATCCAACTATCTCATAGAAGGTATGCAATCTCATTGCAAATTTCAACACTTGAAACTCCCGATAATGTTTTTGCCCCTAGCGTGATATGACCTTGACGAAAGCCAACAAACCACAGCCCGCTAGTCAAGTTCAACCCGTACATTTCTTGACTGAATTAAACCCACCCGCACGACCCTTGACGAAAGCCAACAAAGCCGTACGACTACCCTAATCCAGTCGCATCATATGCAGCAGATAAGCAGCACATAGCTACCGCACACTACACCTTGACGAAAGCCAACAAATGTAGCACGAATACTATATGCAACTTATCTGAAATGACGGAGGGCTACGACAGGTTTTTCTGAAAACCTATTGCGTAATGAACTTGATATCGTTGTAGGATCGAATGAATTTTGAAATGGAGTCTTTTTTAGGCTTTTCTAGTTTTGCTAAAGGAGTCACTCCCGGTGAAGGGATCTCGGTCCTTTCCTCGTCGAATGAGGTGCGGGATATATCATATATATCACTGTGCAAAGCAAAAACTCTTAAAAGCAGTCAAAAGCAAACCGAGTGTGTAGCATCTGCCAGTTATTGCTAAAGGAGTCACTCCCGGTGAAGGGATCTCGGTCCTTTCCTCATCGAATAAGGTGCAGGGTATATCATATATACCGCTGTGCAAAGCAAGAACTGTAGCTACCTGTTTTATTTTAAAATTCGATTCCACAACATCTAAGGTTTCTTATCTTTCATTAATCGCATTAATGAAGTCCCATCATTTAAATACCTAAACATCACAGATAGATATGACGTACACTTATGCCATCCGCATTCGCCTCGATGTCCCCTCGTGCACCGTTAGGTTAGGTAACTAACGACAGAGCAGGGCAGGGCTAGCGCGGGTGTAAAACATAAGTAACGTCTATATAATATATCATATATACTATATACTGTCCATCACAGAACACATCTCAGATAGCGCAGCAGAAGAAACATATGAAATATTGGATATACTAGGACGTCCGTGTTTTCAATACGAGCCAGTATAAAACACGGATTCCACGGTCGTGTTGAATAGCCAATCCCACACCCCTAGACCCCTACGAGAGCGGCAAGCAACCCTACCAATTCTAGGGTTAGGAAACCCGGACTCGACTCCTCGAGCTGGTCTCCCACTGAACCCCAGAACCCGGTTACTTGTGCTCCCCTCCTTGGGTTTATCCTAATGCGGAAAAGTAAATAATATACAAAGGGTGACAACTTCCGCTACCTGGAAGTGCCCCAAATAAAAGAATATTACATACAAGTTTTTACATGAATGAAAATGAAAAACACTCATCTCACATAAAAAAAACCCCCGGCTATTCGAACACGACGATCCAATATAACATATCCAGTAACACATAACATCACATGTCATCAACGTAAGTAAGTATGCGTACCCCAATTGTCGTTGATGTATAGCAACGAAACCGGCGATATCGACATACTACACTTACGGTCACAGAAAAGAAAGTGTAAAACTGCAATATCTGGAATCCACATTATCCTTAGACATCATAAATGCGAAATATCACATATTTCGTATTTCATGCCTACACTATATGAATTCCACATATTGTATCACATTCCAGACAAACAGACAGTATTAAAGTTTTCGAACGAACAATCAAGCGCCCAAGATTCACTAAAGCTCAACACTTGAGCAGGGTTCAAAAAAATCTGCAGTGTGACACAGTAGCGGCGGTCCAGCCGTAGAAGGGTCAAGCCAACGCCTCACATGTGGCACGCCGTACTGCCCCAAACCCTAGGGTTCAAAGGGCAGTTCAAGACGGTCACATAATCGAGTTAAGGTTTGTTGTCTTCTAGAGGGACCACCGCAAAAAGACTTGCACGTATCTCCAAACTATTTAAACCCCGTGAATATTGAGTAAATGATATTCGTTCAAACACTTCAATACTTTCTAGTTTACCCGGAAAAGAAAGCGAAATGAAAATTCCGATCGAAACCACGAGGCCAAAAACATCTCCAGAATTTTTCAACAGCAGATTCAGATTAAACATACTCAGAATATAATATAGCAGGTAATGAAAATTACTATGCAAAAAATTGTCAAAGAGCCCCTTATATGGCCGCAGATGCGCGGCCTAAGCTTGCTTATGCCGCGCTTCCGCGGCCAAAGTTACAGTTCACGGCCACGAATTTTCCAGATTGTCTAATTTTTACCTGCTCTATTTTTTGAGAATTTTTAATTCTGAAAAAGGTCAATTTTTAAAAAATTTCCAGAGAGCATCTTTAAAAGTCGTATTTTGTTTCGATCGGACTTTTTACTTCGCAAAAAGGTCGCCTAATGTTCTAGGTCGGCTCTGATACCAATGTTGGGTTAGCATAGCACCTCATGAAGGGTATGGAAGCATCATATGAACCAAATATGTATTCTTTAGGGTGCTAAGCTAATGAACATAGAATCGTTCCTAGAATCGATTAGGGTTTCAAATTTTTCCACATCAACATATGAAAGATAAGCTAGGGTTTAGAGACTACAACCTTTGTAGCTCCCTACGCTAGACTCCTCGGCTACTTGGGGTTGTAAAAACTCCGCTTGAACTCCTCGACATCACCGATGATCCACCCGGAGTCCGCTTTGTCCAAGCTTGCGACTTTCTCCGATCAAGTGAACGGAATCAAGTTAACACCCTAAACAAGTGGGCTATACTTGTGTAGAATGGTGTTGTGGTTCTCTTTCTCACTTCAAAATCCTAACTTGTTGATTATATAGCTCACTACAAAAATCTAGAGAGCTATGAAGGAGGAGGAAGAAGATAATGGCAATATTGAAGAAGATGATAACTATCTCACTTGTTGAAAAATAGAAAAATATATCAATATATCTTTTCCATCTATCATCTCAAACCATGGTTGAATCATTATTGTACTAGAGTTAAAGCACAAAAGGAAATTAACCAAAGGTTAAAAGGTGGGTGAGAATGGTTAAGTCAAAAGATGAGTGTGGAAGAAAACAATAATGAACCTTTTATTTCCTTTTATGTTTAAATATAAATACAATAGTAATTCATCAAAAATACCATGGTGTGAGTCTTATATTGCCACCATTTTCATATATATCCAACCATGATAAATGTATGTATGCATGTATGTATGTATACATATCCATATGTGCATGAAACTAGAATGAAAGAAAAACATACATGCATTCATACATCCATCCAACACAAGAAAAGGATTTCTAGTGAGAAACTAATGGTTAAATGATAAATCAACACTTGATTTACCAATCCGGCCATATCTCATATGACCCCCACCAAAAGCAAGCTGCCCGATCAATATACGGTATCCCATACGCGCATTTTAATCGGGTCCATGCGCATATCGCATACGCGCACCACAACGTTTCGCCTGGACTAGGAAACTCCATTGTGGGACTCTGAGACTCGTCAATACGCCGGCAGTGGGTGATGATCATATCAAGCACCCCCAAGCCGCAAGCGGTCAGCTAAACGTAACGGCCACCCGGGTATTGAGCGATCAGAAGAGAACAAGCGAACCTGCTACAACTCCCGTCGAGCCGATCGGCGACACTTCCCGTACAGTCCGGTCTCCTCGTCTGATATGTCACATATCAAGTCTAGGGGTGGTAAACGTCAGACCCCAATAACCGATAAGTCGTGCCGATGTGAGGCTCATAACGGGTCGAGAAACTACTGGTAACACTTACCAGCAAATCTCTGATCAGCCCTGGCCAGGGACTTCCCTGTTACGGCCAATCGAGCACAGCGCAACATCAACCCCCAATACCGGGAGAGACGAAACCCCTCCTATCGCTCATTGCCTCCATGTGACTCGGGACTGTACCCAAAAACCACCGTTTTGCACGCCCTCATGGACGTGGTAAGGTGGAGATCAAAGCACAGTGGGAATCACACAAGACTCTATGACGATCTCGGGTCTACAGACTAACCTGTACAAGTGTCACATGAGAACTGCCATCTGACGTGAGGTATAATACCATCTGGGAGTTCTCGGCGAGTCTGTCCAGTGTACCCAGTCTCCACTGAGCACCCGTATACCATCTCTGATGTCAAACACCAATGGATATGGGATCATCCATCGCCCATCACATGGGTCGAGAAGCGTATACGCTAGTCTACTCTGGTATATCGATGCCCCGTCTCGATACACCCACGACTAGGGACCTTGAAGGATGTACTTATGGATTACCATGTCCCCACTAGTATGATCTGCATCATAGTCCAGGTAGTCAAGTACACATCCTAAGGGCTTTACCAACATGTAACCATAAGACAGTTTAAAGAGACTAGTGTACATGTTAAGATAAAGAGTAACCAGATAGCATACTATCATATCGAGCAAGAAATTCATCTCTATATATGTCCAAGCATCCAATATAATATACAACATCTGTACAATACTGGCCTCTAGGGCATACATACAACTAACACTTACCACGTCCAAGAGGGCGTGCAAAACGGTGGCTTTTTGGTACAGTTCCGAATCACATGGAGTCAATGAGCGATAGGAGGGGTTTCGTCTCTCCCGGTATTGGGAGTTGATGTTGCGCTGTGTTCGATTGGCTGTAACTAGAAGTCTCTGGCGAGGGCTGTTATGGAGATTTACTAGTAAGAGTTATCAGTAGTTTCTCGACCTGTTATGAGCCTCACATCGAAACGACTTATCGGCTACTGGGGTCTGACGTTCACCACCTCTAGACTGGATATGCGACATATCAGATGAAGAGACCGGACTGTACGGGTAGTGTTACTGATTGGCTCGACGGGAGTTTTGACTGCTTCGCTGGTTTTCTTCTGATCACTCAATACCCGGGTAGCCGTTACGTTTAGCTGACCGCTTGCGGCTTGTGGGTGTTTGATACGATCATCACCTACTGCCGGCGTATTGACGAGTCTTAGAGTCCCACACAGAAGTTTTCTAGCTCAGGCGAAACGATGTGGTGTGCATATGAGATATGCGCGGGACCCGATTGAATGCGAGTATGTGATACCGTATATTAATCGGGCATTTTTCCATTGGTCGGGTCGTATGTGATATGACCGAATTGTTAAATCAAGTGTTGATTTAACATTTGACTTTTAGTTTAATTCTTTATTTAAACCCTTTTCTTTATTGAAGATGTATGCATGCATGTATGCACATGTTGATGTGCATGGACACATACATACATAAATGGATGTGTATCATGGTTGATGATACACTATATGGTGGCAATGCAAGACTCACATGGTTGTTAATCTATATATATATATATATATATATATATATATATATATATATATATTTTATTTTTGAGTTAAATTTAAAGATAATTCACTCATGGTTAATGTTTATCTTTCTTTGACTTTGTGACCATTCTTGACCTAACTTTTAACCTTGGGTTAATTATCTTTTGCCTTTTAACTCAATGATAAAATATCTAGATATTAACTAACCATGGTTTGAGGTGAGAAGGATTTAATATGATTATTTCATTCTCATCTCTTTTTTATGTTATTATTCATCACAAAAGCTTTTGAGCTTGAGCTTTTCCATCATCTTCTTCTTCCTCTCTCTCTTGATATTTCATTTGAGTGAGTTAGTAAAAAAGAAAGGGTTTTGATTAGAGAATACGAACCACCTCATCATTCTACACACATCTAGCCTATTTGTGTAGGGTGTTTCCTACACTTCTTCCATGGATCAAGTAAAGCAAGGAGCTTTGGGCAAAGGGACTTCGGGTGGATCATCGTGGACTTGGAAGGTTGCTAGCGATCCGTTCCAAACTCTTAAAGGTCCAAGGAGTCACCAAAGAGAGACTACAAAGGTTTTAATCTCTACTTTTAGTGATAGATTGTTCTTTGTATCTGATACAAAACTTGTTACCCTAAATATTCTAGTTAAGATTCATGGTTTGTTTACTTTGCACCTCTCTAAATTTTAAAGTGGCATGAGTGATGCTACCAAATCCTAGACTAGGTGCAAGGGAAACCTAACAGTGGTATCAGAGCCAAGCTAGAATTTTTAGACACGGTGTTAAAATAAATACGAAAACGAAATCGACTCCGGAATACGGTATTATGAAACCCTTATTTTGCTCTCTGTAAATTTTGTGAACAGTCCTTTAAAAATTTTTCAAACAGGTGCAGAATGTAGTATGGGACAATATATGAACATGGGTGAAATACGGTGGATGGTGCTCGGATTTTGGCCAAGCACCAAGCCAGGAATTCCGGCCTGGCCGGCCCCCTAGCCTCCTCTGCTCCCCGTATTTCTCCTGTGCTCTATTGTCTTCATTTTGGGGTTTCTAGTGTTGTTTGTTTGGCCCAATTTTCATGTGATGATTATTTTGACCTGGGGCTAATTCGTAGTGTTTCGTAGTCATATAATTTAACACTATATTGGTAACCTTGACAATGTTTAGCCGTTCGAACGAATTTCGAACACCACATTTTGTACCCCGCTGAAATTTCCAATTGTTGTGATTTTCCTTAGTTCATTGTATTCGTAAAATCGTGCAAGTACCCCAATGAACCCTCTAGAAGAACATACTAACCTTAACTCGATTCTATGCCCACGGAACCGCGATAGAACCCTATGGTTTTCCATAGTTCCGTGGTGTCATAGGTGAGGCAATGGTTAACTCCTTCTACGGCTGGTCCATCGACACTGTGGCACGATTTTTCAGTATTTTGACTTTGCTCAAGTGTTAAGCTCACGGGGGTAATTTGTGAGTGTATGTTGATTCGATCGAAACGTTAAGCATCGTCTTGATATACTATGAATGTGATACAATATGTGGAATTCATATAGTTAGGCATGAAATCCGTAATATGTGATATTTCGGGTTTACGATGTCTAAGGTGATTGTGGATTCCAAATGTTGTAGTTTTTCACTTTTCTTTTCTGCGACCGTAAGAGTGGTATGTGGTGTATCGCCGGCTTCGTTACTATACATCAACGACAATCGGGATACGCATACTTACTTACGTTGATGATATGAGATATTATGTGTTGCTGTGATATGTTATATTGGATCGTCGTGTTCTGAATAGCCGGGGGTTTTATGTGAGATGAGTGTTTTTATTTTCATTCATGTAAAATTCCTTGTATGTAATATTCTTTTATTGGGGCACTTCCGGGTTGAGGTTGATGTCACCATTGTATATTATTTACTTTTCCGCATTAGGATAGACTCAAGGAGGGGAGCACAAGTAACCGGGTTCTAGGGTCCAGTGGGAGGCCTTCTCGAGGAGTCGAGACCAGGTCTTCTAACCCAATAATTGGCAGCGTTACTTGCCGCTCTCGTAGGGGTCTAGGAATGTGGGTTTGGCTATTCATCGCGACCGTGGAATCCGTGTTTTATACAGGCTCAAAATAAAACACGGACCTCCTAGTATATCCAATATTTCATAAGTTTCATCTGCTACTGATATACTGTGATGTGATCATATTATATGCGTGAGATGAATGCTTTATTATTGTATATATGATATATAATAAACGTTGCTTATGTTTTACACCCGCGCTAGTCCCGTCCCGGCATGCCGTTAGTTAAGTAACCTAACGGTGCATAACGGGACACTGCGGCGAATGCGGATGGCATAAGCGTGTTAGTTATATGTATGCCCTAGAGGCCATTACTGTACATTGGATGTATATTATAGTGGATGCTGGGACATATATAGGTAGGACTTTCTTGCTCGACATGATAGTACGCTATCTGGTTGCTCTTTATCTTAACATGTATACTTTCTGTCTCTCTGTTACATGTTGATAAAGCCCTTAGGATGTGTACTCGACTTCCAGGACAATGATGTAGATCATACTAGTGGGGCCTGGTTTGTCTATGGGTACATCCTTCAATGTTCCTAGTCGTGGAAATATCGAGACGGGGCATCGATATTCCAGTGTAGACTAGCGTATATCTTCTCGACCCATGTGATGGGCGATGGATGATCCCATATCCATTGGTGTTTGACATCAGAGATAGTATGCGGGTGCTCAGTGGAGACTGGGTACACTGAACGGACTCACCGAGAACTCCCAGATGGTATTATACCTTACGTCAGATGGCAGTTCTCTGGTGACACTGGTACAGCTTAGTCTGTTGACCCGAGATCGTCATAGAGTCTTGTGTGTCTCCCACTGTGCTTTGATTTCCACCCTACCACGGCTCTACTGAGTCGTGCAAACAGGTGGTTTTTGGGTATAGTCCCGATTCACATGGAGGCAATGAGCGATAGGAGGGGATTCGTCTCTCCAGGTATTGGGGGTTGATGTTGCGCTATGCTCGACTGGCCATAACTGGAAATCCCTGGCCAGCGTTGCAGTGATATACTGGTAAGAGTTATCAGTAGTTTCACACTTGTTATGGACCTTACGTCGGCATGACTTATCAACCTACTGGGGTCTGACGTTTACTACCCCTAGGCGAGATATGCGACATATCAGACGAACAGACCGGACTGTACGGTAAGTGTTACTGGTTGGATTCACAGGAGTGTGAGCGGGCTTGCTCGTTGATCTTCTGATCACTCAATACCCGGGTGGCCGTTACGTTTAGCAGACCGCTTGCGGCTTGTGGGTGTTTGATATGATCATCACCTACTGCCGGCGTATTGACGAGTCTTTAGAGTCCTATACAGAGGTTTCCTGGCTCAAGCAAAACGAAATAGGAGCGCATATGAGATATATGCGGGACCGAGAATAATACCAGTATGTGATACTGAATTCTATTCTTGCGATTTGTATCATTGGACGGTTATATAAGATATAGCCGGGTTACCGAATCAAATGTTGATTAGATATATTGATACACTTGATATTAGTCGGTTATATGCAGTATGACCGGATTATTAAATCAAGTGTTGATTTAATGATTTAATGTATAATTATATATTAGATATATTACTTTACATTGACTAGTATTGTTCACTTAAGATGGATTTTCTCACTTGATTTGCACATGAAGTATATGTGATATATTTTTTGTGCACTTGATTGTATCATGTTTGATGATACATGCAAACTTGGGTGTGTGTATGCTATACACCATGTTTAGTAAATGGTTAGGGTTTCATTTGACTTATTTATTTATTCATTTATTTTTGGCAAAAATGAAATGGTGGCTTTCTTTGTTTTTTTGCTTCAAGCTTCATGAAACTTCTTAGCATCTTTGAAAGTCTTAACCATTTTGTTTTTTCCTTAACCTAACCATTCACCTAAACCCTAGTTTATTCTCTACATGTGTTAACCTCACCCATGGTTGCTATATGATAGAATTCACTTGAATTTTCTAAAAAGATAATTCATTTTCTTTTCTTCTTCTTCATCTTCTTCATGAGTTGAAGAATGCTTACTAGAACATTCCAAGTGACGAAATCAAGTGAGAAATCCAAATCCAAAGTGAAGCCACTTCCTATTTCTTCATTCTCTACCACTTGCCCTGTCGTATAGGGTGTTATCTTCACAAATTTCATGACCAAGTGAAGATGGAGCTTGAGTTTGAGTCGCCTCGACGTAGATCATCTTCAGCACCGAAGTGAACGACCTAGCCCGCTCATTTCTCCGATGAAATCGACGCTAGAGTCCGGGATCCCGATGATCGCAGCTGAGGGACGTCATCTCGGAGCTAAAGAAGTGGTGGACCGGATCTACAAAGGTTGTAATCCCTTTCACTTATTAGCAAAGTTGTTTGCTTGCTTGTAGTTTCGCCTATCCTCTAGTTAACGATCTATATTAGGGTTTCTCGGCACCTAAATTTTTGAATTTGGCATGGTTGTTGCCTTGTGGAATCTCTTGAGTGTGCCTAGTAACCCTACAGTGGTATCAGAGCCTAGCTAGAGTTTTAGGCGATGAGTAGACGAAGTTAGAAATCCGATCGAACCCCGAAACCCTAACCATAACCCTTCACTGTACATTTTCTGGAACTGTGGATTTTTCCTAATTAAAAATAACCAAAAAAATCAACAGGGTTTTTTAAGAGTTACTGTGCATCACGTGCGCCTATGTCGATTAAAGCGCCGCGGAACCGCGGCAGGAGCATGGCTCGTGCGGCGGTTCCGCGGCCGTACAGTCACTACTTTCTATGCAGTTTACACAGTAATGTTCTTATGTCATTCCTGATTCTTATGGATATTTTTAATTTATACCCCACGGTTGAGTTTTCTGGGTTGTATTGGGAGTTCGTTGTTTCGATCGAAAGTTTAATTTCGTCTAAGTGTTTTTCCGGGTAAATTTAGAACATGTTAAAAAGTTCGACCGGATATAAATACCCAATTTTTCTCCTGCCGGGAAATTTCCAAGTGTTGGATTTTTCCGTAGTTTGAGAACGTTCTAAGTAGTGCAAGTAACGCGATGGACCCTCTAGAAGACAACAAACCTTAACTCGATTATGTGACCGTCTTGAACTGCCCTTTGAACCTTAGGGTTTGGGGCAGTACGGCGTGCCACATGTGAGGCATTGGTTTGACGGCTGGACCGTTGGTACTGTGGCATGAAGTGAATGTTTTTTTAAACTTATTTCATGTGTTGAGCTGTTCCGGGAAAACTTGGGTGTTTGATTGTTCGATCGGAAAGTTTAACATTTTCTATTTATCCTGAAGGTGATACAATATTTGGAATTCACAAGTAGTTATGAGATAACTAATATGAATGTTATAAACATAGCACTTTAGTCTCACTTGATCAGTTGCCACAGAATTTTGATGCGATCAAAAGTCCGTCGCAATCACGTAGCGTACGCGGATACTCGCCGGATAAACTTAATAGACAGCTACACCCCTTAGCCCCGATCAAGTGACTGTAGGAGAACCCCGTCGCCGAAAGCATCCGTTCGGGTGCTCGCGGTAGCGGTGTTCCGCCTTGGTGAACTTCGTCGACGGTATCGGGGATGCGGCCGTCTACTAAAGTTTGCGACGAGCATTCGTTCTGGATGTCGGGAATCTTGTTGAATTGCCCGACTTGATATTGAAAAGAATTTTCGATAAAGAGACTAAAATGCGGGGTTTATAACTGTTAGGCATGCGATGCCTATGGTGGTTGCGGATTCCAACTGTTGTAGTTTTACACTTTCTTTTCTGCGACCGTAAGTGTAATATGTGATATCGCCGGTTTCGTTGCTATATGTCAACGACAATTGGGATGGGCATATTTACTTACGTTGATGACATGTGATGTTATGTGTTGCTGGATATGTTATATTGGATCATCGTGTTTGAATAGCCGGGGGTTTTTATGTGAGATGAGTGTTTTTCATTTTCATTCATGTAAAAACTTGTATGTAATATTCTTTTATTGGGGCACTTCCAGGTTGCGGATGATGTCGCCATTTGTATATTATTTACTTTTCCGCATTAGGATAGACCCAAGGAGGGGAGCACAAGTAACCGGGTTCTAGGGTCCAGTGGGAGACCATCTCGAGGAGTCGAGTCCGGGTCTCCTAACCTTAGAATTGGTAGGGTTGCTTGCCGCTCTCGTAGGGGTCTAGGGGTGTGGGATTGGCTATTCATCACGACCGTGGAATCCGTATTTTATACTGGCTCGTATTAAAAACACGGACGTCCTAGTATATCCAATACTTCATATGATATTTTCTGCTGCGTTATCTGTGATGTGATCATGTGATATGTTCAGATAGATATTGTATATAGTATATATGATATATTATATAGACGTTGCTTATGTTTTACACCCGCGCTAGCCCTGCCTCGTTCTGGCGTTAGTTACCTAACCTAACGGTGCAGACGGGACATCGAGGCGAATGCAGATGGCATAAGCATACGTTATATTTATCTGTGATATTTAGGTGACTTAAATGATGAGACTTCATTAATGAGATTAATGAAATAAAAGAAACCTAAAGATGTTGTGGAATCGAATTTTCAAAAACAGGTAGCTACAGTTCTTGCTTTGCATCGCGGTGTTCCTTGTAGAACATCCTGCACCTTATTCGATAAGGAAAGGACCGAGATCCCTTCACCGGGAGTGACTCCTTTAGCAATAACCGGCAGATGCTGCAACCCTCAGTTTGTCTTTTGATTGCTTCTATAGTTTCTGCTTTGCACAGTGATATATATGATATATCCCGCATCTCATTCGACGAGGAAAGGGCCGACGATCCCTTCACCGGGAGTGACCCCTTTAGCAAAACTAGAAAAGCCTCAAAAACACTCCATTTTAAAATCATTTGATTCTACAACGATATCAAGTTCATTACGCAATAGGTTTTCAGAAAAACCTGTCGTAGCCCTCCGTCATTTCAGATAAGTCCTACTTAGTATTCGTGCTACTTTTTTTGACCTCCGTCACGGCGTAGTGTGCGGTAGCTAACTAGTATTTATCTGCTTATGCATATGATGCAGATTGGATTAAGGTAGTCGTGCGACCTTGTTGACCTCCGTCAAGCGTCGTGCGGGTGGGTTTGATTCAATCAAGAAATGACGGGTTGAACTTGACTAGTAGCCTATGGTTTGTTGACCTCCGTCAAGGTCATAGGGTGCTAGGGGCAAAATTATCGGGAATTTCAAGTGTTGAAATTTGCAATGAGATTGCATACCTTCTATGAGATAGTTGGATCCCGATACCCGCTGCGAGTAATTGTTACTCGTGGGAGAGTTTTATACATTACAATTAGCCAATCAAGTAGGTGTTTAGAAAGGTGTTAACGGGGTTACGCCTCTGGGAAAACGAGGTTTACATTAATTAGGTCCGTGCGAAAGCACGGGGCACCTCCCTCAAAGTACCGACACTGGCCTGGCTGAAAGATTGGCGAACTTGTAGCGTGTAATTAATCCCGGCTAGTCTTTCCTTTTAGGGTTTGAAGGAAGATTTGATTAAAACAGTGGGAGCCATCCTGATTAGATAAAATAATAACCAATCTGATCTTGCAAGAGCATACGCTGAGTGTTTTCTTCTCTCTCTCCAGGTAGCGACCATATCACGCCTTAATCAAGATAATAATACGGATATATTGACCGAACCCGCTTGTTATACTTGAGCTGGGGAACGTTGGTCCCGCTCAAACTTATAATTGTTATAAAACAGAGCAGGAAATAGAGGAATACCAGAATTCCTATGCCGCCCAAACGAAGAAAGTGCATATGATGCATCTCCTTCGGGTATGTTCATTATAAAGAACTGTTTCTCTGTATCCTCTACGTCCTGGGTATTTGATACCGGATCAGGATCCCAGATATGTAATCTGTTATATAGGGCTACAGAAAGGTAGAGAACTGAGAACGGGTGATAAGTTCATGAGACAGAAAACGGTGCAAGTGTTGCAGCCAAGTCTGTTGGTCACTGTCACCCTGTATTCCAAATACATTGATTCTGAACGAATGTTATTAGATACCGAACCTGATATACAAAATCATATCAGTCTCTTTATTAGTAAAGAAATGATAAAATTTTGTATTGTTAGATAATGTTTTGAACATTTCCTACATCAAAAGTTGATCGGTTCAGGCACGTTATCTAAAAGCATTGACGTTCTAAATCAAACTACAGTTCCTAATATACAGAACACACACAAGAGGAAGAGTTCAGAAATGAACGAATCCTTCTTGAGGTATTGTAGACTAGGTCATATCAATGCGACCCGACTGGCTAAAGTTACATTTAGATGCATATTTAAATCAGTTTGAATTTACATCTTGTGAAACATTGCCAGTCATGTCACGAAGATTAGATGACCATAGCTCTGTTTATTGGAAACCGAGAAAGAGTTAGTAAACTCTTGGGACTGATACATGATGATGTATGTAAGGTCCCCTGTCTACATATGCCAAGACCGGTTCTTTGTACTTAATTACATTCACTGATTATCTCTCAAGATTCAGATATATGTTCCTGATTGAAACACAAGTCCGAAACTTTTGAGATAATCACAGAATATAAGTTAGAAGTAGAGAACCAAAATACGGATATAAGTATTATGTCCTTTGATGTGATCACGAAGGAGAATACTTGAGCACGGAAATCCTGGACTATTCTAAAGGAGAATGAGATTCTCTCTCAGCATTACTCCTCCGTATACACCATAGCACGATGGTATATCGAGGCGGAGAAATAGCACCCTATGTGATATGGTGTGCTCTATGATGAGTACTACTGAGTTTCCTATTTCCTTTTGGGAGTTATGCGCTTGAGGAACTGCATACCTATTGAATAGGGTTCCAATCAAATCAGTTGCCTACCACTTCATATGTGATATGGAAAGGGAAGAGTCCATATCTTAAGTTTGTTAAGATTTAGGGTTGTCCGGCCTATGTCTAAAAGAAAAATCCGGACAAGCTCGAGGCAAGGTCAGTTATGTAGAACTGGAAAGGTTCGAGCTATACAAACTGCAGCTGATGATTTGACAGAACCAAAGGATTCAATAGTCCCCGACGAACCTCAGCCTCTCCGCCGATCTGGTAGGGTTCCTCATCCGCCTGAGAGATACTTCGGTTTCTCGATGACAGTGGGAGCGAGGAATGCATCATGAGATGATGACCCAACTAGTTTCGAGCTGGCTATCGAGAGTAGGGACTCTGTAAGAATGGCTGGATGCTTAGCGATCTGAGATGGAATCCATATACACCAACAAAGTATGGACTTTGGTTGCTGTATCTGAAGGGTTAAATCCCCATCAGGAGCAAGTATATCTTGAGAAGATTACTTGGTGTACATGGAAGAGTTGAGACTTTCAAAGCTAGACTTGTTAAAAGTTTGCATCATTGACCAGGTATGGATTATGATGAAACCTTTTCTAAGTAGCTATGCTTAAGTCCATCCATATCCTACTTGCCACAGCTACATACAATGACTACGATATCTGGTGGTTGGGTGCCATGACTGCTTTTCTAAATGATATTTTAGAAGAGTGCGTCTATAAGTACACAGCCAGAGGGCCTCGTAGACAGTGGGAGCAGCGGAAACGTGGGAAAGATGTTTTATGTGATAAAGCAGGCATCGCAGAGTTGGAACATCTGTTTTGATGTGTTAGTCAAAGAGTTTGACATCATCAAAATGGTAGATGAACCTTGTATAAACAAAAAGGTAGTAGGGAGTATGGTGGTGATCCTCATAGAGTACGTGGATGACATACTCTTGATAGGGAAGGAGTTTCCTATGCTACGCTCGGTCAATCTCCGCTTATCACAAGGATTCTCCATACAAGATCAAAGTGATACCTCCTAAATCCTGGGATTTGGATCTATGAGATAGATCTAAATGGATGTTAGGCTTCTCACTAGGTTTAGTGAGATGGTATCAATCGATCCTGGGGAGAATCACTGGAAAGGTTCCAGGGTGATAAGGACGACTGAATGTCAGTCGCAGGCATTGTCTTTACCCTCAGTGAAGGGACGGTATGTTGGAAGAGTTCCAAGCTAGATATCGTGGCAGACTAGACGATAAAGGCTGGTAACATCGCCATTAAAGAAACTACCAAAGAGGCAGTTTGGGTGTATATTGGTTCATGAGATGAACTAGGTTCCTACCATTGTGTGACAATGGAAGTGTGGCTTTGGCCCAGGAACCCTGGTCCCATCAGTGACCCAGACATATTCTGAGGCAGCATCACCTGATCATGGAGATAGATGATCTTCAGGGTGATCAAGGTTAGGAGAGTAGATTCAGAGGACAACACGGCGGATCCACTCATAAAGGCTTTTTCCCAGAGAGAGACTTATATGGGATGGTTGAGTATTAGATACTACAACCACTGCTACAGATGGCCCTAGTGCAAGTGGGAGATTGTTAGTTATATGTATGCCCTAAAGGCCATTACTGTACATTGGATGTATATTATAGTGGATGCTGGGACATATATAGGTAGGACTTTGTTGCTCGACATGATAGTACGCTATCTGGTTGCTCTTTATCTTAACATGTATACTTTTTGTCTCTCTGTTACATGTTGATAAAGCCCTTAGGATGTGTACTCAACTTCTAGGACTATGATGTAGATCATACTAGTGGGGCATAGGTAATCTATGGGTATATCCTTCAATGTTCCTAGTCATGGGAATATCGAGACGGGGCATCGATATTCCAGTGTAGACTAGCATATATCTTCTCGACCTATGTGATAGGCGATGGATGATCCCGTATCCATTGGTGTTTGACATCAGAGATGGTATGCGGGTGCTCAGTGGAGACTGGGTATACTGAACGGACTCACCGAGAACTCCCAGATGGTATTATACCTTACGTCAGATGGTAGTTCTCTGGTGACACTGGTACAGCTTTATCTATTGACCCGAGATCGTCATAGAGTCTTGTATGTCTCCCACTGTGCTTTGATTTCCACCCTACCACGGCTCTACTAAGTCGTGCAAACAGGTGGTTTGTGGGTACAGTCCAGATTCACATGGAGGCAATGAGCGATAGGAGGGGATTCGTCTCTCCCGGTATTGGGGGTTGATGTTGCGCTATGCTCGACTGGCCATAACTAGAAATCCCTGGCCAGGGTTGCAGTGATATACTGGTAAGAGTTATCAGTAGTTTCACACTTGTTATGGACCTTACGTCGGCATGACTTATCAAGCTACTGGGGTCTGACGTTTACCACCCCTAGGCGAGATATGCGACATATTAGACGAACAGACCGGACTGTACGGCAAGTGTTACTGGTTGGATTCACAGGAGTGTGAGCGGGCTTGCTCGTTGATCTTCTGATCGCTCAATACCCGGGTGGCCGTTACGTTTAGCAGACCGCTTGCGGCTTGTGGGTGTTTGATATGATCATCACCTACTGCCGGCGTATTGACGACTCTTTAGAGTCCTACACAGAGGTTTCCTGGCTCAGGCGAAACGAAATAGGAGCGCATATGAGATATGTGCGGGACCGAGAATAATACCAGTATGTGATACTGAATTCTATTCTCGCGATTTGTATCATTGGACGGTTATATAAGATATAGCCGGGTTACCGAATCAAATGTTGATTCGATATATTGATACACTTGATATTAGTCGGTTATATGCAGTATGACCGGATCATTAAATCAAGTGTTGATTTAATGATTTAATGTATAATTATATATTAGATATATTACTTTACATTGACTAGTATTGTTCACTTAAGATGGATTTTCTCACTTGATTTGCACAAGAAGTATATGTGATATATTTTTGTGCACTTGATTGTATCATATTTGATGATACATGCAAACTTGGGTGTGTGTATGCTATACACCATGTTTAGTAAATGGTTAGGGTTTCATTTGACCTATTTATTTATTCATTTATTTTTGGCAAAAATGAAACGGTGGCTTTCTTTGTTTTTTTGCTTCAAGCTTCATGAAACTTCTTAGCATCTTTGAAAGTCTTAACCATTTTGTTTTTTCCTTAACCTAACCATTCACCTAAACCCTAGTTTATTCTCTACATGTGTTAACCTCACCCATGGTTGCTATATGATAGAATTCACTTGAATTTTCTAAAAAGATAATTCATTTTCTATTCTTCTTATTCATCTTCTTCATGAGTTGAAGAATGCTTACTAGAAAATTCCAAGTGATGAAATCAAGTGGGAAATCCAAATCCAAAGTGAACCCACTTCCTATTTCTTCATCCTCTACCACTTGCCATGTCGTATAGGGTGTTATTTTCACAAATTTCATGACCAAGTGAAGATGGAGCTTGAGTTTGAGTCGCCTCGACGTAGATCATCTTCGGCACCGAAGTCAACGACCTAGCCCGCTCATTTCTCCAATGAAACCGACGCTAGAGTCTGGGATCCCGATGATCGCAGCGGAGGGACGTCATCTCGGAGCTAAAGAAGTGGTGGACCGGATCTACAAAGGTTGTAATCCCTTTCACTTATTAGCAAAGTTGTTTGCTTGCTTGTAGTTTCGCCTATCCTCTAGTTAACGATCTATATTAGGGTTTCTCGGCACCTAAATTTTTGAATTTGGTATGGTTGATGCCTTGTGGAACCTCTTGAGTGTGCTTAGTAACCCTACAAAGCGTACGTTGTATTTTCGTTTCTTCTGTGATGCTTAGGAAGCATAAATGATGGGATTCATTAATGAGATTAATGAAAGAAAAGAAACCTAAAAGATGTTGTAGAATCAAATTTATAAAAAGGGTAGCTCTAGTTTTGCTTTGCATAGCGATATTCCTTGTAGAATATCCAGCACCTTATTCAGTAAGGAAAGAGCTGAGATCCCTTCACTGGGAATGAGCTCTTTAGCGATACTAGCAGATGCTACAAACTCACGGTTTAGTTTTTGATTGCTTCTATAGTTCTTGCTTTGCACAGCGGTATTTGTGAAATATCCTGCACCTTATTCGATAAGGAAAGAGCCGAGATCCCTTCACCAGGAGTGACCTCTTTAGCGAAACTAGAAAAAATCCTAAAAAACACTCCTTTTTCAAAATCACTTATTTCTACAACGATATCAAGTTCATTACGCGAAAGGTTTTCTAAAAAACCTGCGTAGCCCTCCGTCATTTCAGATAAGTATTATTTAGTATTCGTGCTACGGTAGTTTGGCATGCGTCAAGGCGTAGTGTACGGTAGCTGATTAGAACTTATCTGCAGCATAAGATGTAATTGGATTAGGGTATTCGTACGGCGTCGTTTGGCATGCGTCAAGGGTCGTACGGGTAGGTTTAATTCAATCAGGAAATGCATGGGTTGAACTTGACTAGAGGACTATGGGTTGTTTGGCATGCGTCAAGGTCATAGCACGCTAGGGGTAAAAGCATTATCGGGAGTTTCAAGAGTTGAAATTTGTAATGAGATTGCATACCTTCTATGAGGTAGATGGATCATGATACCCACTGCGAGTAAGAGTTAGTCCTGTGAGAGTTTTACACATGACAATTAGCCAATCAAGTAGGTGTCTAGAAAGGTGTTAACGAGATTAGGCCTCTGGGAAAACGATGTTTATTCTAATTAGGTCCGTGCGAAAGCACGGGGAACCTCCCTCAAAGTACCAATACTGGCCTGGCTGAAAGATTGGCGAACTTGTAAGGTGTAATTAATCCCGGCTAATCTTACCTTTTAGGGTTTGAAGGAAGATTTGATGAAAACAATGAGAGCCATCCTGATTAGATAAGATAATAACCAATCTAATCTTGTAAGAGTATACGCTAAAGTATTTTCTTCTCTCTCTCACACTCCAGGTAGCGACCATGTCAGGCCTTAATCAAGATAATAAAATGGATGTATTGACTGAACCCGCTTATTATACTGAGAAGGGGAACGTTGGTCCCGCTCCAACTTATAATTGTTATAAGTCCGAGCAGGGAATAGGAAAATATCTGGATTCTCACGCCACCCAAACGAAGAATAAGCATGGTGATGCATCTTCTTCATGTGTGTTAGTTATTGAGAACTGTTTCTCAGTTCACTCTACGTCCTAGGTATTAGATACCGGATCGGGATCCCATATATGTAATATGTTACATGGGCTACGGAAAGGTAGGGAACTGGGAGAGGGTGATCATTCCGTAAGAGCAGGGAATGGTGCAAATATTGCAGCCAAAGCAGTTGGCGAATATCACCTTGTGTTGCCAAATGGTAATACAATGATTCTGAACGAATGCTATTACATTCCGACTCTGATATGCAATCTTATATCAGTTTCTTTATTGAGTAAAGAAGGATATAATTTTGTAATACAGGATAATGTTATGAATATCTTCCTGAATCAAAAGTTGATTAGATCAGGCTCGTTAAATAATGGCATATACGTTCTAAATCAAACTACAGTACTTAATGTACAAAATACATATGCCAGACCTGATGTAGCATACTCACTAAGTGTAGTGAGTAGGTATCAAGCAGATCCAGGAGAGAGTCACTGGACAGCTGTGAAGAACATTCTCAAGTACTTGAGAAGGACTAAGGAGATGTTCTTTGTAACGTTTTGAAAAATCGTTTCGGTGAAATTTCGAAAAATCGGTAAAAATAGGGGGTTTTCTGTAAAAAGTAAAAATACAAATATCTTATTATAAAAATTAAATATACATATTCTAGCTATGTAATTGCTATTATTTGGTGTTTATTGAGCCGCTGGTGAAATTTCAAATTTTCTGAAAAAAATATTATTCTATTATTATTTTAAGCCGTCACTAATACATTTAATTAGGGAAAATTACAAATTGGAATGAGTTGAAACAAATTTTGTGCATCATAAAACATTAAATAAAATTTTATCATGTGGTTTTTGGAACGAAATCATTTGCCAAAACGGTTTAGAAATTATTGAAGAAAAAAGGCTTTTTTTTAGCGTAAATGGATGTTTGGGGTATTGTATATATCATTTTTCATCACCCCACAACCGTACCCACACCCACATACCCCCATTCACTTCTCCCCTTAGCTAAATTCAGCAGCCCCATTTTATTTCCCACTTGAATTTTCAAAGGAAAAGAAATGAAAGAAAAGAAAAGAATTGGGTAAATAAGTTAGACTTTGACTTTGCTTTGACCTTGACTTTGCCCCCACTTTCTCTACCTCCCTCTCTCTCCTCCCCCACTCCCATTTTCTGGCCGAAATCCCTTCTCCCTACAGAAGCAGCCCCCCCCTCCATTTTCCCCTCTCCTTTCTCTTCAAAACTTCATCAAAAATTGCTCAAAATCCATCAAAAAAAATCCCAAAACCCAAATCCGACTCCTACCCATTTTAGCTTAGCCCGTATAGCATGGATCCTTGTGAAAAGAGAGCATTTTGGGAGGCCATGGATGCTTGTGGATTTTCAAATGTTTTTGGGTATAATTCTAAACTTTTTTTGCTTAATTTGTTACTTGTTTCTTAAAGTTAATTTAATTAAGTGTTAATGTGGTTTATGTGAGTTTAATTGCATGATTAAGATTTCAAGTTAGGGTTTGTTGTGGAAATGAGTTGTTTTTAATTGTGCATGGTTTAGTGATGTGGATTAACACATTTAGTTTTGTAGAAAACTAATCTAGTTGTTAATTACAAGTTGTTACTTGAAAAATGTCCAAATTAAGCTTTTTGTTGCAAACTAGGTTTTTTTGATTTAATTCGAAATATGAGATTAAAAATATGGTTAGGGTTTTTATCATATTATTAACTTTATTAAGTGTAGTTTAACACTTTAGTTCATGCAAATCTAAGCTAGATTGTAGTTTGTGCATTTTTGCTTTGAAATTGTTAAAATTTAAGTATTTTGTAAACTAGAATATTAGGGTTTTTGGAATTTAATGAGATTAAATTCCGGAAATTGTTTATACGACTTATTTAAGATATTTAATAAGTATATTGGCCGCTACATTCATTTAAACATCATGTTTTGTACAAAAACGGCGAAATGTGCTTGCTAGATTTTCGGAAAAACGACCTTTTAAGTGAAATTGGGGTTTTTGTGAGTTTTAACCTAGTTTATATTAAAATTAGTGTTCGTGAATGTGCAAATGAGTGTGATTGGATTTTTTTCTCGATGGTTTGACGTTTGTACATCGACATCGAGGGTTGGTTTGACTATTCTTGCATGCGTAGGCGATAGGTTGGAACCTATGCGTGATACGCGTGCCGATTTGATTTTCGTATGCCGTTTCGATCTCGAATTTAGTTTTAATGCGATATGGTGCGTTATGATATGTAAGTACCCCCATGTGGACTTCGAGACGACAAGCAAGCGCGTGGCGACGTCGGCACCGGCTAGCGAGGACCAGGTGAGTAGATTTATATCTACGGGGAGAAGTCGGGTGGATGGCGTATAGCACCCCCGCAGTCCGTGGTGGTGTATACGGATGCGTATACACACCAACAATTATTATATGTTAATTGGGATTAATAACGATGCTTATGATGGATATTGGTGTGTTGAATTATTTTTAGTGTTGCGAACCCTAGGGTAGTGTTGCACTACACTTACACACATACATACTTGCATACATTCCTATTGATATGTGCTCATGGGATTCTTTATAGTTATGTGTTCACATGGGTATGGGACTATGTGTTCACATACGGATTGAGGATGATACTTGGGATTGAGCTGAGTCGATGAGTTTTGATTTGAGGCCGTGAGATCGGTGATATAGCAGGGTTCGTGTCTTAGATACGACATGACGTTGTAGCGGGTCCTTGACGTAGTGTTTCACACACGTCCATGCATACGTAGGCGGTATCAGTATGGTACTAAACGTAGATCAGTACCCCGATCATGATAATTGATAAAGAGGATACCAGGTGAATAGTATGATGAATGTGATATTGACCCGTACCCAGATTTGGGATGCCGTACGACGGATTTACGTACGAGCTATATTGATGATTGATCCGCACCCTTGACTTGGGATGCCTGATTATAGATATGGTATCGGCTATGATATTATTGAGGCGGGATCACCGACTATGCATATACAGGTAGGTATATGTATCGACTCAGATGATAGACGGTTTCCTTACCTGTAGTTCAGCTTGTTAGTTCAGCCGTATAGTTTAGTGTAGTTGTTAGATTAGATTAGACTCCTACCTATTTCAAAACCAACGAATCGTGGGTATTTTAAAAGACAGCCCAAGGGATCTTACGGATATTTCAAAAGACGTATCTTTTCATAAAAACACCGTAGCCCCTATTTTCAAAACCCCATGATTCGTGTTATTTCAAAAGGCACCATTTGTAGGACTTATATTAGATTATTACAGATCAGTTATCGTTGTGTCTAGTATTCAGCTCCCGCACATCATTGCTGTTCGCTCTGCCTCGCATACTTATTGTGCTGCATATTCCATTATTGATATCATGCTGTTAGGACACCAGCACCATTACCGATGATGCGTATGTACCACGTACACCTACTTGCCGGCTCACACACATCTCTCATCGGTAATTGCCATATCACGTACACTTTAGAGAATATATTTGCTTGACTTAGCTTGTTAGCTAGTAGTTCTGACATGATATTAGTGTACTTCCCTTATATGCCAGTTTAGACATTGTAGTTATTACTTGTCACTTCATGCATACTGTTATTCAATTGTTCATGCCTAGTTTATTAATCATACATTGCAACTTGGTTATTGATACCATATGCATTCATTATCATTGACATATGCACTTGTGATGATTTCTTGAGATTTATGATATTTCTGGATTTCGGGGAAAGCCGCAAAATTTACAACTTATGATCTTTTAAAATATAAAATATTGCGGTTTTCTAGTGATGTAAAGTGTCGTCCACCATGAGTTTGCTGTGGTTTTGGAGATCCGTGTCGAGGAGTGGAGGAACCGTCACGGGTACATGGTGGGCCCGGTATGGTACCCCGGGGCAAGATGAATGTGGTGTTGACGTTGAGCCTGGCAGGGGACAGATTACCTACCGGTGACTGTTTGGCACGGCGGATATCCAGAGGATACCGACCGTGGCCGCGAGATGATGAGATTTTGATATTGAGCTGGGTCAGCCAGATGGCTGAGGCCAGAGATACTATGACATTGAAATTTCGAGACAGTGAGATTTATGTTTTGTGTCTATGCTAGACACTGTTGATACTGATTTCATTATGATACCTCAGTTTAAAAATACGAAGGAAATCTCACTAATTTATGAAAACAGTTTCTTCATTTACATGTATTCTGTTTTCATGCATTCATACCTCATTCATATGATATATTGCTACCTGAGGCACTGACACGGGCACATGAGATTTCACTCGGGTTAGATATTTACCCTAGCCTTGCTATAGGCTGCATGTTATATACATTTTTGAGGATATATTATGATCATTGACCTAGGATTGCGTTATTTATGCGATTTCTGTGCGTAGATGTTTTTCTATTCACGAGTTGGCAACTCACCCCCGTTGTGCCCCAGCTTCTTGCAGGTTTTGCCGTACAGGTTTCATTATGGCTTTGCGGGCTCAGTTTCATTCGGGTGACTTGCTAGTAGGTGGGTTTTTCTTGTATCGTACCCATCATATTACCTTGTATAATATTATTCAGTTGTATCTAGTAAATTCCATCAACCAAACATGTTTTTATTGAGATAGAGACCAGTGTTGTTTATTCTTTCGACCTTAGAGTCGCTCGTTGCATTTCTGGTGGTTTTGAGTTTCCTTTTGAGTTTTGATCCTCGCCGTTGGCGTTGTATATTATATTGCTTGTGTGGTTGTGACCGTCGATTGACGAAGAGCTAGCTCCCGCTTGGGGATGCCTTTTTCTTGATTTCGTATACTATTCATGTTGTATCCCGTTTGGGGGCCAGTATTTACAAAGGAGACTCTGCCGAAATTTTCAGTAAATTTTTGATGTTTTTTTAAAAACCGCATAATTCGGCTTATGCTATTGAAACTACTTGCTTTAAGTTGGTTTTTCCTGCACTCTACTACTTTTCTTGGTTTGGATTTCTGGGTTTTCGGTTTACTTAGATTACGTACGCCTCGAGACGTTCGTAGTTTAAGTGCCGGTCATGTTCCGTACTTTCGGGTCGTGACAAAGTTGGTATCAGAGCGTTAGGTTTTAACCTTCGGAGCGTAGGATGACCCTTGGTTGATGGAATAGGTGACTAAAGTAGAGTGACGTACCGTGGGTGTGTTCCGCGGCATATTTACGATACGCTACTCCAATTAAGAAGCCTTAGGATGTACATTTCTTTGTTCAGTATTATGTTCTTTCCGATCTAGCCTCATCGGTACCAGTTTGGTTTTGCTGCTACGGTTACGGCAGGGAGAGCTACGGCTAGAGTTGCGGTCAGCACAAGCTCGTCACGAACGAGGACTGACCAGGGCAAAATTCCGGCGACACGATTGCAGAGATGTGTCTTCTTACTGTGTTTCCGCGCCACGAGCGTTTGGCGGATCGCCCTTATGAGGTTACTTGGAGGTGCTGGTCGACACTAGAGAATTGAGCCGATGATGGAGGCCAGCCAGACTTTGATGACCGTTGGTGTGTTGCTTACTCCTGATGATCAAGGCACTGTTCAGCGTGCAGACGAGCGAGCCAGATATTGCCGCGAACGACAAGGTATTGCCCCAGATGCTGGAGTTAGTGCAGAATGAGTTGTACTAAGAGATGATAGAAGGTCGCTAGTCATCGTGGATGAATGACTAGGACATGTGAATCGTTCGCCTACCCCGATGCGAGGTCATCAGATAGATTGATTCCAGCTAGAGACGACTTCACGCGGAGACGTTGGGAGTCGACAGAGACGATCGAATGTCAGAAACCTATTATTCCAAGTTTAAAGTATTCGGAAAGACATGCAGGCAATTCTATGGTCCCTCTAGAAGAATGAAACCCTAACTCGACTTAATGACCGTGGGAAGGCCTTTGAACCTTCGGGTTTGCGGCAGTTCTACGGCGCCATTAGTGAGACTTGGGTTTGCCCTTCTACGGCTGGACCACCGATGCTGTGGTATGTACTCGATACTATTAAACTGTGCCCAAGAGGTTGAGCTCTTGGGGGATTATGAGGTTTTGACGACTCGATCGGATGGCTCGACTTAATTCGGATGCTAGGTGGTGAGATGCATTCTTAGGAGACTCCAGATACGAGGATAGCCGTTGGAGCTCAGTCCATGCAGCCGCGACGAGACGAGTCCAAAGCAGACGACATTAGAGAAAAGTGGAGTAAGAGGTTCGCACCAGATCAAGATGAGATGATGTTCCACTCCGCCGACATCAGAGAGGCGATGCGCATGCCGAGGCATGGTACTTGGACTTACCTTCCAGAAGGAGTCGCGATGAGTATGCAGTCGTTCCAGAGCAAGATGCAGATATAGGAAAGGACAACGACTTCCGGACAGTTGGCAGAGACGAGACATGGAAGAGACCGTGAGCAGGATTCCTTCCAGGACACTGCTGCAATGATACTTGCACCCAGGATCAGATGTGTCACGTACATTCAGAGAGCCAGAGGCCGACGCCAGTGATATGCTGTCTTACGAGTGGTCGCGATGATTGACCAAGAGGTGACCAGAGAAGTGCCAGAACGGAATCGTCCCCGTTAGCATACCTGACAGGGCCGATGAGCCGATGGACCGAAAGATTAGTAATTCACAGTGAAGACCTTGACCCAGGAGTTGTCATGGTTACGCACACCAGCAGGCCAGAGTTCATGATCATCGACAAGACGTCCCATTAGTGACCGCGACAGTTGGCCCGAGATTCTTAGAGGATGCACTTGAGCGATACTATTCCGCCATTATTGATTTCGATGTTTTGGGTGATTTATTCGCATGATTTGATTTTGATGATTGAGGATTTACGATCTTTGCACAGTGTTGTACTTGATATCGTTTTCGTGCTTTAGTTTCACATGTTTGTGATTTTACGGTTTTAACCAGTTGAGTTGGTTTTGTGCGTATGCATGCACACGATTTCGTTCCTGCACTCGGTATAGTCTATATATGCTTGCAGTGCAGTGATACGCCTTTTGTGCACTTAGATGCACTGGACTTCGATTTCGATTGTGATACTCGATATTTGTTTTGTGCACCTGATTGATTTTGCGCACGTTCGGCGCTTGATATTGGATTTCATGATTTCGTGCACGATGGATGCACCTGATTTGGATTTTCGCGCATGTTGGGCGCATGTTTTGAAGGGTGATTTTGGTGCACACCAGAGGCACTAAATCGAGAATTCTTCGTGCGTGTCAGACGCACCTGTCCTTGCTGTCAGGCACACATGTTGCCTACGACAGATGTTTCGTGCACACCCGATGCACTTAGATGTTGTTTCTGTGCGCATGTATGGCGCATTCATGGATTTTGATTTCCGTGCGCACCAGACGCACGTAGTATTCATGTGCATATTTTGGGATTGATTTCATATAGAGCCGTACGTTTTTATGATATTGCTATGTGTTTTCGTACTGAGCAGGACTAGTCAGAGGACAGTACCTGAATATATTTTGCATGCATTGATAGTTATTGAAGGGATTTCCAAAAAGCGAGCTATAGCCTCAGTATTTACCTACGTGTCTGCTATGACACGAAATGTTTAAAACAAGGAGACCCTTCTGAATTGTTTCCAAAACGGCGGAACGTACGTTTCAAACAAAGGTATATATGTATATAGTTATTTTCTTATGATAGACGTCCGCCACTGTGCAGTGTTATACGCGTTGCACAGCGACTTAAAAAGATTTGGCATGCATTTCCTTCAGATACTTACAGATATAGATTCGATATTTACATGTATAGTTTCGAGTTATATCATATTGGTTTTGATTTGGATTTGGCATTGATGTCTTCTCCTTGACTCCGATGATTGCGGGATGCTTGACGGAGTTTTGATTTGAGTTATATACTCATTTTTCAAGCGCATGCGCTGCGCTACGATTTGTTTTATGTATTTACAATTTCGGAGCCCCGACGACTTGATGGTTTTTCTTAGATGTTTTAGTATTTGGGGGAGTTTGAATTTAAATTCGGGGACCGAATTTCTTTAAGGGGGGAAGATTGTAACGTTTTGAAAAATCGTTTCGGTGAAATTTCGAAAAATCGGTAAAAATAGGGGGTTTTCTGTAAAAAGTCAAAATACAAATATTTTATTATAAAAATTAAATATACATATTCTAGCTATGTAATTGCTATTATTTGGTGTTTATTGAGCCGCTAGTGAAATTTCAAATTTTCTGAAAAAAATATTATTTTATTATTATTTTAAGCCGTCACTAATACATTTAATTAGGGAAAATTACAAATTGGAATGAGTTGAAACAAATTTTGTGCATCATAAAACATTAAATAAAATTTTATCATGTGGTTTTTGGAACGAAATCATTTGCCAAAACGGTTTAGAAATTATTGAAGAAAAAAGGCTTTTTTTTTAGCGTAAATGGATGTTAGGGGTATTGTATATATCATTTTTCATCACCCCACAACCGTACCCACACCCACACACCCCCATTCACTTCTCCCCTTAGCTAAATTCAGCAGCCCCATTTTATTTCCCACTTGAATTTTCAAAGGAAAAGAAATGAAAGAAAAGAAAAGAATTGGGTAAATAAGTTAGACTTTGACTTTGCTTTGACCTTGACTTTGCCCCACTTTCTCTACCTCCCTCTCTCTCCTCCCCCACTCCCATTTTCTGGCCGAAATCCCTTCTCCCTACAGAAGCAGCCCCCCCTCCATTTTCCCCTCTCCTTTCTCTTCAAAACTTCATCAAAAATTGCTCAAAATCCATCAAAAAAAATCCCAAAACCCAAATCCGACTCCTACCCATTTTAGCTTAGCCCGTATAGCATGGATCCTTGTGAAAAGAGAGCATTTTGGGAGGCCATGGATGCTTGTGGATTTTCAAATGTTTTTGGGTATAATTCTAAACTTTTTTTGCTTAATTTGTTACTTGTTTCTTAAAGTTAATTTAATTAAGTGTTAATGTGGTTTATGTGAGTTTAATTTCATGATTAAGATTTCAAGTTAGGGTTTGTTGTGGAAATGAGTTGTGTTTAATTGTGCATGGTTTAGTGATGTGGATTAACACATTTAGTTTTGTAGAAAACTAATCTAGTTGTTAATTACAAGTTGTTACTTGAAAAATGTCCAAATTAAGCTTTTTGTTGCAAACTAGGTTTTCTTGATTTAATTCGAAATATGAGATTAAAAATATGGTTAGGGTTTTTATCATATTATTAACTTTATTAAGTGTAGTTTAACACTTTAGTTCATGCAAATCTAAGCTAGATTATAGTTTGTGCATTTTTGCTTTGAAATTGTTAAAATTTAAGTATTTTGTAAACTAGAATATTAGGCTTTTTGGAATTTAATGAGATTAAATTCCGGAAATTGTTTATACGACTTATTTAAGATATTTAATAAGTATATTGGCCGCTACATTCATTTAAACATCATGTTTTGTACAAAAACGGCGAAATGTGCTTGCTAGATTTTCGGAAAAACGACCTTTTAAGTGAAATTGGGGTTTTTGTGAGTTTTAACCTAGTTTATATTAAAATTAGTGTTCGTGAATGTGCAAATGAGTGTGATTGGATTTTTTTCTCGATGGTTTGACGTTTGTACATCGACATCGAGGGTTGGTTTGACTATTCTTGCATGCGTAGGCGATAGGTTGGAACCTATGCGTGATACGCGTGCCGATTTGATTTTCGTATGCCGTTTCGATCTCGAATTTAGTTTTAATGCGATATGGTGCGTTATGATATGTAGGTACCCCCATGTGGACTTCGAGACGACAAGCAAGCGCGTGGCGACGTCGGCACCGGCTAGCGAGGACCAGGTGAGTAGATTTATATCTACGGGGAGAAGTCGGGTGGATGGCGTATAGCACCCCCGCAGTCCGTGGTGGTGTATACGGATGCGTATACACACCAACAATTATTATATGTTAATTGGGATTAATAACGATGCTTATGATGTATATTGGTGTGTTGAATTATTTTTAGTGTTGCGAACCCTAGGGTAGTGTTGCACTACACTTACAAACATACATACTTGCATACATTCCTATTGATATGTGCTCATGGGATTCTTTATAGTTATGTGTTCACATGGGTATGGGAATATGTGTTCACATACGGATTGAGGATGATACTTGGGATTGAGCTGAGTCGATGAGTTTTGATTTGAGGCCGTGAGATCGGTGATATAGCAGGGTTCGTATCTTAGATACGACATGACGTTGTAGCGGGTGTTGGGGTAAAAATTTACACCCCCGTTGACCGAGTCAAAGTCAAGGTCAACCCCAAGTCAGGTGGGCCCAAGCCCAGGTCAAGCGGGTCCATGCCCAAGTCGAGCCCGCGGCCAGCCTCCTCCATGCTAAAATATGAATCATGTAATAAATAATTTTTATGTAATTTTTTATACATGAATGTATGCAAAATGGGCATAAAGCCAATATTTTGTAAGCCCATGGCTTAAGTGCAAAAAATAAAATGGCACATAAGCCATGGGATGGGCAAAATGCCATTTTTGTAAAGCCCAAGGGGCTATATGTAAATATGTAAGCCTATAAAAGGCAACATGATGATGGATAAAAAAATATACCTTTTATTCTCTCCACAAAAATTAGAGCTGAGCTCTTTCTTCCTTCTTCAAGGTTCCAAAACCTTCTTATTTCTCTTGAATTAAATCAAGAGTTTTACTCTTCCTTTTTCAAAACTAAATAGTTTTCCACCACAAAACCCACAAAGGGGAACTTGGATCTGCCATCAGATCTTAAAAAGGAGAGATTTTGAGATTTTACATCTCTTGATCTTCAAGATCCAGCAAGCAACAGGAGGAAGAAGAAGAACCCTTCCATTAACCCAAAAAAAAAAAAACACTCAGGAGTCTAACTCCTCTTTGATTTCTCTTCAGAGAAATCTTTTTAGGCTAAAAGCCTGTTGTGTGCGCAAGTCGCCCGCGTGCCGACACGTGGCGCGCGCGCTTGCGCAACTGCGCAAGTGCGCAAGTCGCCCGCGTGCCGACACGTGGCGTGCGCGCTTGCGCAACTGCGCTTGTGCGCAAGTCGCCCGCGTGCCGACACGTGGCGCGCGCGCTTGCGCAACTGCGCAGTTGCGCAAGGCGCCCGCGTGCCGACACGTGGCGCGCGCGCTTGCGCAACTGCGCAAGTGCGCAAGTCGCCCGCGTGCCGACACGTGGCGCGCGCGCTTGCGCAACTGCGCAAGTGCGCAAGTCGCCCGCGTGCCGGGCTTGCGCACCTGTGCATCCCTTGGATGTATTTTCCCCCTCTTTTGTGTACATATATACACATATACATATGTATACAAATTTATACATACACGTACTCCACGACACTGTCCCTGTTAGAAAAAAATTTCTAACGGGGCGCTGCCCCGCACCCCGCAAGGGGGCTGCTAGCCCCCTTGACCCCCAGCCCGCTATCCGGGTAGCGGGACCCCCGTAAAAACTCTGCGTGGCTCCCGATATATCCAAACCCCCCTTTCAGAACTGAACACACGTATACTGCACATTGAGTTCGCATGACCAGTTTAACCCGTTAATCGGAGGTTCCCTCGCCCCAAAGGCGATGGGTAATTAACGGCAGCTTAGTCCGCGGCTGCCGGAGATTCGGATCCCCACAATCATTAAACCCCGGCCTACCCTAGGCTGGGGGAATCTGTAGTACGCCTGACAAGCGCGCGCGTATTCCCATCTCAATGGGGTGACGAAAAACACCCTACAGCGGGTCCTTGACGTAGTGTTTCACACACGTCCATGCATACGTAGGCGGTATCAGTATGGTACTAGACGTAGATCAGTACCCCGATCATAATAATTGATAAAGAGAATACCAGGTGAATAGTATGATGAATGTGATATTGACCCGTACCCAGATTTGGGATGCCGTACGACGGATTTACGTACGAGCTATATTGATGATTGATCCGCACCCTTGACTTGGGATGCCTGATTATAGATATGGTATCGGCTATGATATTATTGAGGCGGGATCACCGACTATGCATATACAGGTAGGTATATGTATCGACTCAGATGATAGGCGGTTTCCTTACCTGTAGTTCAGCTTGTTAGTTCAGCCGTATAGTTTAGTGTAGTTGTTAGATTAGATTAGACTCCTACCTATTTCAAAACCAACGAATCGTGGGTATTTTAAAAGACAGCCCAAGGGATCTTACGGATATTTCAAAAGACGTATCTTTTCATAAAAACACCGTAGCCCCTATTTTCAAAACCCCATGATTCGTGTTATTTCAAAAGGCACCATTTGTAGGACTTATATTAGATTATTACGGATCAGTTATCGTTGTGTCTAGTACTCAGCTCCCGCACATCATTGCTGTTCGCTCTGCCTCGCATACTTATTGTGCTGCATATTCCATTATTGATATCATGCTGTTAGGACACCAGCACCATTACCGATGATGCGTATGTACCACGTACACCTACTTGCCGGCTCACACACATCTTCATCGGTAATTGCCATATCACATACACTTTAGAGAATATATTTGCTTGACTTAGCTTGTTAGCTAGTAGTTCTGACATGATATTAGTGTACTTCCCTTATATGCCAGTTTAGACATTGTAGTTATTACTTGTCACTTCATGCATACTGTTATTCAATTGTTCATGCCTAGTTTATTAATCATACATTGCAACTTGGTTATTGATACCATATGCATTCATTATCATTGACATATGCACTTGTGATGATTTCTTGAGATTTATGATATTTCTGGATTTCGGGGAAAGCCGCAAAATTTACAACTTATGATCTTTTAAAATATAAAATATTGCGGTTTTCTAGTGATGTAAAGTGTCGTCCACCATGAGTTTGCTGTGGTTTTGGAGATCCGTGTCGAGGAGTGGAGGAACCGTCACGGGTACATGGTGGGCCCGGTATGGTACCCCGGGGCAAGATGAATGTGGTGTTGACGTTGAGCCTAGCAGGGGACAGATTACCTACCGGTGACTGTTTGGCACGGCGGATATCCAGAGGATACCGACCGTGGCCGCGAGATGATGAGATTTTGATATTGAGCTGGGTCAGCCAGATGGCTGAGGCCAGAGATACTATGACATTGATATTTCGAGACAGTGAGATTTATGTTTTGTGTCTATGCTAGACACTGTTGATACTGATTTCATTATGATACCTCAGTTTAAAAATACGAAGGAAATCTCACTAATTTATGAAAACAGTTTCTTCATTTACATGTATTCTGTTTTCATGCATTCATACCTCATTCATATGATATATTGCTACCTGAGGCACTGACACGGGCACATGAGATTTCACTCGGGTTAGATATTTACCCTAGCCTTGTTATAGGCTGCATGTTATATACATTTTTGAGGATATATTATGATCATTGACCTAGGATTGCGTTATTTATGCGATTTCTGTGCGTAGATGTTTTTCTATTCACGAGTTGGCAACTCACCCCCGTTGTGCCCCAGCTTCTTGCAGGTTTTGCCGTACAGGTTTCATTATGGCTTTGCGGGCTCAGTTTCATTCGGGTGACTTGCTAGTAGGTGGGTTTTTCTTGTATCGTACCCATCATATTACCTTGTATAATATTATTCAGTTGTATCTAGTAAATTCCATCAACCAAACATGTTTTTATTGAGATAGAGACCAGTGTTGTTTATTCTTTCGACCTTAGAGTCGCTCGTTGCATTTCTGGTGGTTTTGAGTTTCCTTTTGAGTTTTGATCCTCGCCGTTGGCGTTGTATATTATATTGCTTGTGTGGTTGTGACCGTCGATTGACGAAGAGCTAGCTCCCGCTTGGGGATGCCTTTTTCTTGATTTCGTATACTATTCATGTTGTATCCCGTTTGGGGGCCAGTATTTACAAAGGAGACTCTGCCGAAATTTTCAGTAAATTTTTGATGTTTTTTTAAAAACCGCATAATTCGGCTTATGCTATTGAAACTACTTGCTTTAAGTTGGTTTTTCCTGCACTCTACTACTTTTCTTGGTTTGGATTTCTGGGTTTTCGGTTTACTTAGATTACGTACGCCTCGAAACGTTCGTAGTTTAAGTGCCGGTCATGTTCCGTACTTTCGGGTCGTGACATTCTTGGTGTATGGTAACGGAGAACTCCAGGTGGAGTCCTTTACCGATTCAAGCTTCTAAAGTGATAAGGACGACTCTAAGTCGCACTCGGGATTTGTCTTCACCCTGAATAGAGGGGCGGTTTGTTGGAAGAGTTCCAAGCAAGAAACCATGGCAGACTCGACGATGGAGGCTGAATACATCGCTGCCAATGATGGAGCCAAAGAAGCTGTCTGGATGAAGAAGTTCATCACTGAACTTGGTGTGGTTCCGTCCATTGAGCATCCAATACCTTTGTATTATGATAACAATGAATCTGTAGCTTTGGCCAAGGAACCCAGGTCCAATCAGAAGTCCAGACATATTCTGAGGCGGTATCACCTAATCCGGGAGATAGTTGATCACCGTGAGATCGAGGTCAGGAGAGTTGACACGAAGGACAACATTGCGGATCCACTCATGAATGCCATACCCCAGATACAATTTGAGAGACTTTTCGGGATGTTGGGTATGAGATACTACAACAGCTGGCCTTAGTGCAAGTTGTTGGCTATAGTGCCCTCAAGGCAATTATCGTAGTCGCGGGCAGGTGATCATGATGATTGAGAGAGGGTCTATACCGATAAAACTGTCTTACTCGAGATGATGGTATGCTATCTGGTTTGTCTTTATCATCATGTATATGTTGATAGAGCCCATAAGATTCTTGCTTGACTACCAGCATTACGATGGCGATCATATACGTGGGAGCTTGGGGTCTATAAGCACATCCTTAAATGTCCCTAGTCGTAGGAGTATCAAGACTGGGCATCGATACTCCAGTGTAGACTGGTGTATACTTATCTAGACCCTGACGAGGGGCGGTGGCCGGTCTCACAAGCCATTGGTGTCAGTTGTTCACCTAAGATAGTATACAGGTGCTCATTGGGTTATGAGTATACTGGACGGACTCGCCGGGAACATGCTATTTGGTATTGTACCTATTGTCAGATGGCAGTTCCCTGGTGACATGTGTATAGGTTAGTTTGTCGACCTGAGATCGTCATTTGTCTCGTGTGAGTTCCCACTGTTCTTTGATTGCTACTCTACCACGCTCAAAGGAGACGTGCAAACAGGTTTTAGTTGGGTACAGTCCCAAGCCAAATGGAGGCAGTGAGCGGATCGTCGGGGATTCGTCTCCCCCGGTATTGGGGGTTGATGTCGCACAGTGCACGGGTGACCATCACTAGAAATCCTCGGCCGGGGTAGTGGAAAATTACTGATTTAGATCAGTAGTTTCTCAGGTGGTGATGGGTTCCATACCGACACGAATTATCGCGTTATTAGGGGTCTGATTTTATCCACCCCGCTAGACTCGATATGCGATACTCTTTAGACGAATGGACCGGACTGTACGGATATTGTCACTGTCAGGCTCAGTAGGGTTTCAGGATGAGTTCGCTCATCAGCTTCCCCTTCTTTCAATACATAGGCAACCGTTACGTACAGCTAGTATCTCTGACGTGCTAGTGGTTATACCCAGTGCCAGTGTGTTGATGAGTCATTAGAGTCCCCCATAGACGGTTTCCCAAGTTCGGGCGAAACGTTGTAGAGGCCGTATGGTAATATGGCAGGGTTCGATCATATTCGTGCACTTGTGCACGGATCATGATCGGACGGATAATACTAGCGGGCTTTGGTTTAAGCTGGATCCTATTATTATATTTTTGTCTCGTTGCATTTGTATTCGGACGGAATACAAATGCGGGTATGTATTTACTGTTGAGGATTAATCTCATAATTCGTTACTAGATCACTCTCGGAGTTGCCAGTTTCTTTTCCGCCTCAAACAACTTGTTTAAATATTGTGAGCTTTGACTTTGGCTATATTTGTTAATCTTTCTTTTGTCCATTCCTTCGCACAGTGAGCATTTATTAAGACATGGTCTCACTTGGTTTTGAGTGTACATTAATTTGTAGCATGGTGAGATATGGTGTGCTGGGAGTGGCTGTTGTTGGTGGAGGGTAATAATTTATTAGTGTATGCATTAATTTGGATGCATGCATTTTTCAGTGGGTTTTTTAAATTGAGCATGGACATTTTGTGTGTGCTGGCATTTTGTGGGATGAGGAATAAATTATTTGGATTGCTCATTTTTCATCACTGATTTTACCACTTGATTCTACTCTCCTCACTCTCCAATTTGATTTTTCCCCAGAGCACATTTGGTAGTGGCCGGCCCCTCATTTACAGAGAGCCTTCCTTCACATTTTCCTCAATTGTGGCCGAGCACTTCAATGGGTGTGAGGAAATTTCCTTTGCAAAATCCATAGCTCACTTCTTCTCATCTAAATGGCAACTTCATTTAGCTTCGCCCGATTCATCGGGTGCCTTGAGACAAAATGTTCCACACTCTATCTACTTCAACCTTGGACATGTCGGCTAGCAAACTTCATATCCGAGTTGCCTCGGTTCTGAGGCGGGAGCCCGTATAAAGATTCGTTGAAGTGGTGCCCTTTTCGACGAGGAGACCGGAGATCGAGCGAGATCGGAGATGCCGCGATGAGCTAAACATGGTGGCTAAAAGACCGAAGGACACGGATCGATCGGTATAGCCATTCTTACTTCTTTTACAGTTAGCTAGTTTAGCGTTAATGGAACGATCCGATGAAAGTTTATGTTAGCGCCAGTTGTAAAAAGTTTTTGTTCCGCGTTTGGCCTCGGATTGACGACCGGGACGCTACAGTAGACTTCCATGGTATCAGAACCAACCCATTAACCGCATACTAGTTATTTAGACAATGTTAAAATATCGAAACCGAAATAACCCGTAACCATACCAATGATATTTTTGGTGATAAGGGAAAATTAGTGGCTGAACGTTTTTGGGGCTAAGGAATTAACTTGGTGGCTGAATTTTTGAGTAAAATGGAAATTTCATGGCTCATTTTTTTTTTTGGGCTGTGAACATAATTCGTGGGCCTTGGTGGCTGTTTGTTTCCTCCATGTTAATTTCGTGGCCCCCCCACCCCCCATTTCTTTGCGGTGGATTTTCATTCTTGGATTGATTTTTCATGCATTAACAACACCACAACACTACCAAAACCAACAGTGCACATATCTTTCCTTCATGGCCGAGCCCAATTGCCAGAGAGCTAACTCAGTGCAAGCTAAAATATTTTTTTTTCTCCATGCCAAAATTCAAGTGCACATATTTTCTTCACCCCAATAGAATTTAGTCTCTGGAATATTGGTTCAGTGGTATTGTTTATTTAGCCCAGTATGGATATGGATTTATCTAGTTTTTTGGGGCTATTCGGGGTTATTTCGAAGTCGATATTTTCTAACATTGTTTAATATTTGCAGTACTTTACATTTCTATCTGTGACCGTGAATGTCATTTGATCGGTAAATCTTGTCTAATCGCTATAGTCCTTTTAGACGGATTTGCGAACGTGACATTCACGTTTGATGTTCTGTGTTGTGCTATGATGTTGCGGATTTGTCGTGGTGGATAGCTCGTGTGCAATAATAGTGCAGTTTGGATTTACTTGTACATTTGCTATTGCGGGGCGAGCGTCCGACATGTGGACTGTCGTCACTGCCTGTTTGCATATTATTCTTTTGGGGTACGACCGGGATGAGGTCGATGTACCCGTTGTACATATTTTATTTTCTGTACTAGGATTACCCCGCGGTGGAGTGCACGCATAACCGGGTTCTAGAGGGCAACGGGACCGCATCTCATGGCTTTGAGACGGAGGGGGCTTAACTCTAGAGTTGGCGGGCTATTCGCCGCACTCGTAGGGGGTACAGGTTGACCCAAGGAGAGGTGCTGAAGTTACCGGATTCCGTAAAGTGCTTGGTGGTCCATTCACTTTGCTGAAGGGGGCTGCCTCGCTTCTGGTTTTGGCGGGTAACTTTCCGCGCTCGTAGGGGTCTAGAATTTTATTGCACAGGCTATCCACACGACCAGGAGAACGTCGGGTTTCATTTGTGGCTCAATGAAACCCGGGGCTCCCAGATTATCTGTATTGTTCTGTGATGCTTATTAATTTTCTGTGATATTGCATTTATCATGCCTGGGACGAATGTTATATATATTTATATATACTAGTAGATGTTGTATATGTTTTGCAATCGCGCTAGTCCAGTCCCCGCTCTGTCGTTAGTTAAGTAACCTAACGGGTGATAACGGGACCTAGTGGCGAATGCGGATGGCATATACGTACATTATATTTTCGTTCTTTTCTGGTGTGTTTAATTGATGGGACTGCATTGATTCTTATTAATGCAAGGATAAAACAAACCTATATTTGATATTGTTGGAACCAATTTTAAAAATTGACATTACAGACGTACGCTTTTGTTTTGCATCGTGGTATTCAGTTTGGAATACCCAGCACCTCATTCGACGAGGCAAGGGCCGAGATCCCTTCATCGGGAGTGACCCCTTGAGTAAAAGTTTGCGTCAACATAATATCTTTACTATAGTCGATTATTTTTGCTTTGCACCGTGGTATTCAGTTTGGAATATCCCGCACCTCATTCGACGAGGAAAGAGCCGAGATCCCTTCACCGGGAGTGACCTCTTTAGCAAAGGTTTTCGCAACTATATTTTTATAAAAGCTATCCGGTTCCTTCAACGATATCAAGTTCATTACGTTAAAGGTTTTTCGCCAAAAACCATTCGTAGTCCTCCGTCATTTCAGACGGGTAGCATTTAGTATTCATACTATGTTTGTTGGCATACGTCAAGGCATAGTGTATGGTAGCTATTTGTTACTTTTCTGTTGCATAGATAGATGCATTGGTTTAGAATAGTCGTACTACCTTGTTGGCCTACGTCAAGGGTATGTACGGGTGGATTCAAATTAATCTGGACAATGACGGGTAGAACTTAACATGTGACTTATGATTTGTTGGCCTACGTCAAGGTCATAAGAGCATGGGATAAAAATTATATCGGGAGTTTCAAACATACAGGAAACTTGCCAGGCATACGCATACCTTCTGGAGTGTGATAACTTGAGTGGCTTCCATCAAGTTATCATGCGATGATAGTTGGATCACGATTCTCACTGATGAGTTGGTTTACTCTTCGGATGATCCCGACTAATTCTTCTTTCAGGTTTGGAGGAGAATTTGAGATTACAGTGGGGGTTTCCTGATTAGATAAATTGATTAACCATTCTGATCTAGGCTAGAGTGCACGCTGAGTGTTTCTCCTCTCTCTCTCTATTTGGCAGCGACCGTGGCCCGACCCTGAACTATAACTCAGTAACCAAGTTAACCGAACTTTCTTAAAACATTGGCTTTTGGATTGTCTGAATTGCATACAACATTGCCACTCCTTCTTTTACCCTTTGCATTTCTCCAGAACACACCGTATTACTACGAACGTCCACTTCCATTGGATAAATCTATCGTATGGTTATATACGAACTCGAAGGATCTTTTTCGAGGATGGATTCTGGTTCTGGAGAGAATGAATAGGACTATTCAGTTGTCTTTTCTTTTTACCTTCTCTCAGGATGTGAGGGCTCCTAGGATTAGGAGAGGGTACACCTATTACGCTTATTGGATAGTCTTCTTCCAAATCATAGGCAGGTGCCGAAAGGTAGGAAAAGGAGAAAACCAATTGGCTTAAGTAAGGTGTACAGAAGGTAATAAGTAAAGACAAAATAAAGGGATTAGAAAAGAGGGCAAAGTAAATTGCGACTGCTAACATTCATGACCAAACCACGTATTATATCGCCACTCCTACTTCATCTTTCATTTCTCCAGAACACCCCGTATCACTACGAACATCCAATTCTATTGGATAAATCCATCGTATGGTTATATACGAACTCGAAGGATCTTTTTCAAGGATGGATTCTGGTTCAGGAGAAATAGGAATAAGTTTTATTCAGTTGTCTTTTATCATCACCTTCTCTCAGGTTGCGAGTACTCCTAGGATTAGGAGAGTACACCTATTATGCTTATAGGATAGTCTTCTTCCAAACCATAGGTTGGTGCCGAACGGTAGGGAAGGAAGGAAACCATTTAGCCTAACGATGGTGTACAGAAGGAAATGAGTAAAGACAAATAAATGGATTTTGAGAGAAGGCAAAGAAATATACGGTTGTAGTCATGAATCTGGATAATGGAAGAGGCATTATTAGGAATACCAGGATACCCTTAAAGAAACATATTCATGTTTCAGTTTCACTGTGTATTGTTAATAGAAAACTGATTTCCCAATTAGACCCTTACTCCAGGGTATGTATTTAGCAGGTATGATTCTCATATCTGTATGGTATTATAGATGATGAGTGTGAGTAAATTATTGGGAATTAGGTGATCATCCTCATTATATCGGAATTCGTTGAAATTGGTGATATTTGAGGAAATCGCCTGGGTACAGTTTTCAATCTACGACGCACAGGGTTTGAGTTATTCAACCCAGGGGATTTATACAAAGTATTGTATATTGTCCAGTGTCCATTAGGACAAAGGGGTTGGTCATCGTACTGTATTCTGTTTACTTGTGACTTCTCAAGTTTTAAACAAGTGTTTCGTAGAAATACAAGGTCCAAGTTTAAGAAGTTATAGGTACAGAAATAAAGTAGAGAACCATGTATGGCAAGTATCAGGATTCTTCAAGCTGATCGAAGATGTAGATACTTGTGGATGGTATTCAGTTGATAGTAATGGTTTTTGAGAAACTTGTTTCTCTTTCAGGTTACTTATAATTGGATGCACTCCTAAGTTGAGTAATGCTGATCGTCCTCTCTCCATTTAGTTGACATGCACTGGAGACAGCTGCATGATTTGAATCTGGTTCCAATTAAATTAGTGCCTCTGTTTCTATATGGTATATAGAATGGTTCATATCTTAACGATGTTAAGCTACGGGGAGTTGTCCGGTTTATGCTTAAAACCAGATTCTGGATAACTCAAGGCACGTTTCTATAATGGCAGTTTGTGGGTTAACCCGGGCTTTGATGAGAGTTGACTTTCTACCATCTGGAAGATCAATAGTGATATTGTTCTTGACTCGTCACATTTTTAGTAAAATGGATTTTTTTTTTCAGAAAACAGTAGTGGGAGTATGGTAGAACTGGAAGTGATTCCAGAACCGCAAACGATTACGGAAAATTTAATAGAACCTAAAAATTCAATCAGGATTGACATTCCATTAGCCACTCTGCAGATATGGTGGGTAACCTCAGGCACCCGAGAGGTACTTCGGTATCCTTAAGGACGGTGATAGGGAGGTTCTTGTTTACCCAGACTTGCCATTACTGCTGTTCCAGACTATGAGACCCGGCAGGAGGATGAGTATAGCGTCGTTCTAAACTAGATTTAGAAATGCACGTGTATATGACTCTGCCAGAGGGTTGTTGTAGTCAGAGGGAGCAGTGGAAGCATAGTGGATAAGTAGCTTATGTCTATTTATAGACTAAAGCAGATATAGCGGAGATAGATCATCTATTTTTGATGTGACAGTCATAGGTTTTGACTTCATCAGAATAGGAGATGGATCTGTTAAGAAGGTAGTAGGGTGTGATGTCCTGGTACTTGGATGACATACACATAGTAGGAAATGAAATTCCGACACTATGATCGGTTATACCGTGGTTGTCACACAGTAGTTTCTCCACATAGGATATGGATATAATATCATATGTTGTTTTTTGCACTAGATGCAATATGTTGATATATTAATCCAATCCTTGAGAAACGTTCGGAAGCAGTTTATGAACATGAATGGATGTTCTATGGATTTGATAATGGCAGCCTCCTTCAAGAGACGGTTATTATTCCAGGCTTCCAAGGCGACCTGGATAACAGAGTAGCTGTTGGAGTTATAGTTTTCCCTCTGATGAGGGATAGTATGTTGGACAGGTAGTCCAAGCGGATACTAAGGAAGGCATGGCGCAATATACTGATTAAGTTCAGTAGACGATACAGTCTAAGAAGTTTGGATTTGGAGTTCATTTGTGAACTATGACCCATCAGATATCCAGACACATTCTAAGACAGGTATTGCTCATTTCGGGAGATAGCTTTCTCCACGAAGTTGAGATATAGAGAGATATAGAAAGAAACATGGGAGCGGATCCACTCACTGAGGCTATTTCTCGAACACGTTAGTTTCACAAACAGGCATTATAAGACTGATTAGTAGAGAAGTTGGGTGTTCGGTATCACACGGGCTGTGAGTATGCGACATCGCAATAATTGGCCTTAAGTGCAAGTGGGAGATTGTTGGCTATAGTGCCCTCAAAGCAATTATCGTAGTCCCAGGCAGGTGATCATGATGATTGAGAGAGGGCCTATACCGATAAAACTGTCTTACTCGAGATGATGGTATGCTATCTGGTTTGTCTTTATCATCATGTATATGTTGATAGAGCCCATAGGATTCTTGCTTGACTACCAGCATTATGATGACGATCATATACGTGGGAGCTGGAGGTCTATAAGCACATCCTTAAATGTCCCTAGTCGTAGGAGTATCGAGATTGGACATCGATACTCCAGTGTAGACTGATGTATACTTATCTAGACCCTGACGAGGGGCGGTGGCCGGTCTCACAAGCCATTGGTGTCAGTTGTTCACCTAAGATAGTATACAGGTGCTCATTGGGTTATGAGTACACTGGACGGACTCGCCAGGAACATGCTAGTTGGTATTGTACCTATTGTTAGATGGCAGTTCCCTGGTGACATGTGTACAGGTTAGTTTGTCGACCTGAGATCGTCATTTGTCTCGTGTGAGTTCCCATTGTGCTTTGATTACTACCCTACCACGCTCAAAGGAGACGTGCAAACAGGTTTTAGTTGGGTACAGTCCCGAACCACATGGAGGCAGTGAGCGGATCGTCGGGGATTCGTCTCTCCAGGTATTGGGGGTTGATGTCGCACAGTGTACATGTGACCATCACTAGAAATTCTCGGCCGGGATAGTGGAGAATTACTGATTTAGATCAGTAGTTTCTCAGGTGGTGATGGGTTCCATACCGACACGAATTATCGCGTTATTAGGGGTCTGACTTTATCCACCCCCTTAGACTCGATATGCGATACTCTTTAGACGAACAGACCGGACTGTACGGATATTGTCACTGTCAAGCTCAGTAGGGTTTCAGGATGAGTTCGCTCATCAGCTTCCCCTTCTTTCAATACATAGACAACCGTTACGTACAGCTAGTATCTCTGACGTGCTAGTGGTTATACCCAGTGCCAGTGTGTTGATGAGTCATTAGAGTTCCCCACAGACGGTTTCCCAAGTTCGGGCGAAACGTTGTAGAGGCCGTATGGTAATATGGCAGGGTTCGATCATATTCGTGCACTTGTGCACGGATCATGATCGGACGGATAATACTAGCGGGCTTTGGTTTAAGCCGGATCCTAGTATTATATTGTAGGAATATTTTTGTCTCGTTGCATTTGTATTCGGACGGAATACAAATGCGGGTATGTATTTACTGCTGAGGGTTAATCTCGTAATTCGTTACGGGATCGCTCTCGGAGTTGCCAGTTTCTTTTTCCGCCTCAAACAACTTGTTTAAATATTGTGAGCTATGACTTTGGCTATATTTGTTAATCTTTCTTTTGTCCATTCCTTCCCACAGTGAGCATTTATTAAGACATGGTCTCACTTGGTTTTGAGTGTACATTAATTTGTAGCATGGTGAGTACTGGGAGTGGCTGTTGTTGGTGGAGGGTAATAATTTATTAGTGTATGCATGCATTTTTCAGTGGGTTTTTTAAATTGAGCATGGACATTTGTGTGTGCGCTGGCATTTTGTGGGATGAGGAATAAATTATTTGGATTGCTCATTTTTCATCACCGATTTTATCACTTGATTCTACTCTCCTCACTCTCCAATTTGATTTTTCCCCAGAGCACATTTGGTAGTGGCCGGCCCCTCATTTACAGAGAGCCTTCCTTCACATTTTCCTCAATTGTGGCCGAGCACCTCAATGGGTGTGAGGAAATTTCCTTTGCAAAATCCATAGCTCACTTCTTCTCATCTAAATGGCAACTTCATTTAGCTTCGTCCGATTCATCGGGTGCCTTGAGACAAAATGTTCCACACTCTCTCTACTTCAACCTTGGACATGTCGGCTAGCAAACTTCATGTCCGAGTTGCCTCGGTTCTGAGGCGGGAGCCCGTATAAAGATTCGTTGAAGTGGTGCCCTTTTCGACGAGGAGACCGGAGATCGAGCGAGATCGGAGATACCGCGAGGAGCTAAAGATGGTGGCTAAAAGGCCGAAAGACACGGATTGATCGGTATAGCCATTCTTACTTCTTTTGCAGTTAGCTAGTTTAGCGTTAATGGAACGATCCGGTGAAAGTCTATGTTAGCGCCAGTTGTAAAAAGTTTTTGTTCCGCGTTTGGCCTCGGATTGACGGCCGGGCCGTTACCGTAGACTTACACAAGTTGGAGATTGTTAGTTGTATATATGCCCTAGAGACCATTGTTGTACATATGATGTATATTATAGTGGATGCTTGGAGATATATAGAGAGGACTTTCTTGCTCGATATGATAGTATGCTATCTGGTTTCACTTTATCTAAACATGTTGACTTGTATTAGTTTACTGTCTTGCTCTCACATGTTGATAAAGTCCTTCGGATTTATACTCGACTACTAAGACTATGATGCAGATCATACTAATGGGGCCAGGGCAGTCCAAGAGTACATCCTATAATTGTTCCTAGTCGAGATTGTGTCGAGACAGGGTATCGATACACCAGAGTAGACTAGCGTATACGCATCTTGACCCATATGATGGACGATGGATGATCCCATATCCATCGGTGTTTGACATCAAAGATGGTGTACGGGTGCTCAGTAGAGACCGGGTACACTGAACGGACTCGCCGAGAACTCCTAGATGGTATTATATCTATCGTCAAATAGCAGTTCTCTGGTGACACTGGTACAGGTTAGTCTGTAGACCCGAGATCGTTATAGAGTCTTTTGTGATTCCCACCAGTAGTGGGAGTTGATGTTGCGCTGTGTTCGATTGGCTATAACTGGAAGTCCCTGGCCAGGGCTGTTATGGAGATTTATTGGTAAGAGTTATCAGTAGTTTCTCGATCTATTATGAGCCTCACATCGACACGACTTATCGGTTACTGGGGTCTGACGTTCACCACCCCTAAACTGGATATGCGACATATCAGATGAAGAGACTAGACTGTACGGTTAGTGTTACTGATTGGCTCGACGGGAGTTTTGACAGCTTCGCTGGTTTTTTTTCTGATCGCTCAATACCCGGGTGGCCGTTACGTTTAGCTGACCGCTTGCGGTTTGTGGGTGTTTGATACGATCATCACCTACTGCCGGCGTATTGACGAGTCTTAGAGTCCCACAAAGGAGTTTCCTAGCTCAGGCGAAACGATGTGGTGTGCATATGAGATATGCGCGGGACCCGATTGAATGCGAGTATGTGATACCGTATATTAATCGGGCGTTTTTCTATTGGTCGGGTCGTAAATGATATGACCGGATTGTTAAATCAAGTGTTGATTTAACATTTGACTTTTAATTTAATTCTTTATTTAAACCATTTTCTTTATTGAAGATGTATGCATGCATGTATGCACATGTTGATGTGCATGGACACATACATACATACATAGATGTGTATCATAGTTGATGATATACTATATGGTGGCAATGCAAGACTCACATGGTCGTTAATATATATATATATATATATATATATATATATATATATATATATATATATACATATACATATACATATATATACATATACATATACATATACATATATATACATATACATATATATATTTGAGTTAAATTTAAAGATGATTCACTCATGGTTAATGTTTATCTTGCTTTGACTTTGTGACCATTCTTGACCTAACTTTTAACCTTGTGTTAATTATCTTTTGCCTTTTAACTCAATGATAAAATATCTAGATATTAACTAACCATAGTTTGAGGTGAGAAGGATTTAATATGAATATTTCATTCTCATCTCTTTTTATGTTATTATTCATCACAAAAGCTTTTGAGCTTGAGCTTTGCCATCATCTTCTTCTTCCTCTCTCTCTTGATATTTCATTTGAGTGAGTTAGTAAAAAAGAAAAGGTTTTGATTAGAGAATACAAACCACCTCATCATTCTATACACATCTAGCCTATTTGTGTAGGGTGTTTGCTACACTTCTTCCATGGATCAAGTAAAGAAAGGAGCTTTGGGCAAAGGGACTTCGGGTGGATCATCGTGGACTTGGATGGTTGCTAGCGATCCGTTCCAAACTCTCAATGGCCTAAGGAGTCACCAAAGAGAGACTACAAAGTTTGTAATCTCTACTTTTAGTGATAGATTGTTCTTTGTATGTGATACAAAACTTGTTAGCCTAAATATTCTAGTTAAGATTCATAGTTTGTTTGCTTTGCACCTCTCTAAATTTTAAAGTGGCATGAGTGATCCTACCAAACCCTAGACTAGCTGCAAGGGAAACCCAACAGTAGCGAGCTTGGAGTGTCGGCCGCTTCACTAGGTGAAGCCAGAGCTTGGATCGGTTTCCCTCAGGTGGATCTTCTTCGGCAAGGGCGGTCGCCACTCAAGCACGATCCGAACAGCATACACGGAGTATGGAGGGGTCTTCCACGATTGGGTGGACACGCGTCAAATGTAGTATTCCGTATCTTTGCATACTTGGTTTGCTTGTTTAGGCGTTTGGATCGATTCTAGGTTCGGAGTTCTTTCGTATTTTTTTGAAATTTTTATTCTCCAGTCACGCTTCCGCTACGCCGCGGGCACTGGGGAACCTTACATAACCACCTGCCTATAATATCTAAAAAAGTTGCATGTAATATCTAACCACTTTCCTGTAATATCTACAAAGTTGCATGTAATATCAAAGCAGTTCCCTGCAATATCAAACCACTTGCCTGTAATATCAAACCACTTGCCTGTAATATCTATAAAGTTTCCTGTAATATCTAAGCAGTTGCGTGTAATATCTAATCACTTATCTGTAACATTTAAGTGGTTTAAATGAGAGAAAATAATGGAATGGAGAAAATGAAAGCGCTAATTCTAGTTCTGGTAGCAAATTGGGCTTTTAACGGGAAAAATAGTGAATTTGGAAGGAAAAAGGATTGGTTAGAACATTTAATACCTAGTCCTTTAAGCAAAAATCAACATAGAATAGATGTTAGAGACAACCTGCAGATGTTACAGGAAAGAGAACTGATGCTTTACTGCCATGAAACGACAACTATCATGTGTATTATGCGCACATGAGTAAGATGTAAGTCTATGATACCCACCCCGGTACTTACGGGGAGGCGGAAAGAGTAAAAATAGAATTTTTATCACAAGGTAACATAGACTATGCATTAGGATCTTTGCTAAACAATAACTAACAAACTAACTTAGAGTTTTAACTACTAAGTTAGATAATTATACCTTGGTCTTGAACTCCTTCTCTTCTTGTTTTGCTTCTCCTTGTTGTGTGCTCCTTGGAGTGGTGTAGATGGCTCCTCCTCACCGTCTTCTCTATGCCAAAGAAAGATCCACCCGAAGGCCTCTACCTTGAACTCCAAGCTCTATCTTGAAGTAACTAAGGTGCTTGGTGTGCTAGAATAAGAACCCTAGAGTGAGTAGAGAATTGTTTTGGTGGTTTGATCTCACAATACTCTTGATTTTCAACTCATGAAACAAGAGAGCCATAAGAGAGGAAGAGGAGAGAGCTAGCAAGAGAGAGAAACTCTCATGATAAAATGAGGTGTTTGCTCTCATATGATGGAAAAAGAATAATGATAATTTTAATTAGGATAATTGTCATGGTTGATGTTGATTTGACCATTATCATGTCACAATTAATGCTAAGCACAAAATATCTCATGCTTAACAAAAATATCTAAGTCAACAAAAGTCAACAAATCAAATGGTCAAACCAATTAACCATGATACAATTATCTCTAATTAAAACTCATTAATCAATTTCCTCCATCTCATTATGGTTTTAATCAAGTCAATGGTCAAAACCCTAATGAAGTTTCTTTGGCTCTGTCAACTGTATATACACATCCGCATCCATGTTCCGAGGAACACGAATACAATGAGACCGAACCAACCCAAAACTAAATACTAGGATCTGGCTTAAACCAAAACCCACTAGTGTCAACTGCCCGAACACCAAGCACGCACAAGTGCGCGTATGTGAACGGACTCTGTTGTAAAACCATACGACGTCTACACCTTTTTGCCCAAAGGTGAACAACCCTCTGTGTCGGACTCTAAAGACTCGACACTATGCTGGCAGTGGGTTTAACCACAGGACACAACCGGTACTAGCTGTACGTAATGGTCCCCAGGTAGATGCCGATAAGAAGACCAATGAGGTGAACCCATCCGAACTCCTACTGAGCTTGAATGTGACAATCTCCGTACAGTCCGGTCTATTCGTCTAAGAGTATCGCATATCGGGCCTAGGGGGCGGTAAACGTCAGTCCCCTAATAGCGGTATAAGTCATGTCGGAGTACGGTCTAAAACACCTTGAGAAATTACTGGATTCCATACCAGTAAATCTCGCTTGCCCTGGCCAGGGACTTTGTGTAATGGCGTTCCAAACACAACGCGATATCAACCCCCAATACCGGGAGAGACGAATTATATCTAACCGCCGCCGCCTACAAGTGTTTCGGGACTGCACCCAACTACTACCTGTTTTCACGACTCAATAGAGCCGTGGTAGGGTAGTAATCTAAGAACAGTGGGAACACACTTGAGGCGAAGCAGCAGTATCAAGTCGACAGACTAAGCTGTACTCATGTCACCTGGGAACTATTAACTGACGATAGGTATAGTACCAACCAACAGTTCCCAGCGAGTCCTGTACAGTGTACTCGTAACCTAACGAGCACCTGCATACTATCTCCAGTACGACGTACTGATGGCTGTGGGACAGACCATCTCCCCTCCTGGGATGAGAAGCGTACACACCAGTCTACTCTGGAGTATCGATGCCCTGTCTCGATAATCTTACGACTAGGGACCTGTATAAAGATGTGCTTGTAGACTACCCAGCTCCCACTAGTGTGACTGCCATCACAATACTGGTAGTCAAGCAAAGATCCTAAGGGCTCTATCAATATGTTTCAGCGATATTTTAAAAGAAACACATACACATATTAAGATAGATACAAACCAAGTAGCATACTACCATATTGAGTAAGAATGTTAATCCGTGTATATATCCCAAGCTTCCAAAATGTAATATACAAACTAGTACTATACAATAATGGCCTCTAAGGCATATCACACTAATAATCTCCCACTTGCACTAAGGCCATGTGCTGGCAAATTGCAGACCTATCATCTCAAATAGCCTCTCGAACTGCGTCTGAGGGATGGCCTTTGTGAATGGATCTACAGTGTTATCCTCTGTAGTAACCCTCCGAACCTCGATCTCCCGGCGATCCATGATCTCCCTGATCAGGTGATACCGCTTCAAGATGTGTCTGGACTTCTGATGGGACCTGGGTTCCTTTGCTAAAGCTATAGCCCCGTTATTGCCACAATACAGAGGTATTGGATCAACAATGGACGGAACCACCTGAAGTTCTATTAAGAACTTCCTCATCCAGACTGCTTCTTTTAAGGCATCAGAAGTTGCGATATACTCCGCTTCCATCGTCGAATCAGCAATGGTTTCCTGTTTGGAACTCTTCCAATAGACCGCCCCTCCATTGAGGGTAAAGACATAGCCTAACATGGATTTGGAGTCATCCTTGTCACTTTGGAAGCTGGAGTCAGCAAAAGCCTCTATCTGGAGGTCTTTTCCGCCGTAAACCAAGAACATATCCATAGTCCTTCTCTGGTACTTGAGAATGTTCTTTACCTCTATCCAGTGTTTCTCTCCATGGTTTGACTGATACCGGCTTACCACACTCAGTGCATAAGCTACATCCGGTCTGGTACATAACATCGCACACATTATAGAGCCTACCGTAGAAGCGTAGGGTATAACAGACATGCGATCCCTTTCCAAATCAATCTTTGGAGACATCTCTTTGGAGAGGGTGATTCCGTGACAAGCCGGTAAATTACCGCGCTTTGAATCTTCCATACTGAATCTTTTCAGTATGGTGTCGATGTACCTGTACTGCGAAAGTCCCAACATCCTTTTAGATCTATCATGATAGATCCGGATCCCCAGAATGTAAGAGGCATCACCCAGGTCTTTCATGGAGAACCTGTGTGACAAGAACCCTTTGACAGATTGTAGCATAGGAATGTCATTTCCTATCAAGAGAATGTCATCCACGTACAAGACGAGGAATAGAACAGTTCGTGCTACAATCTTACTATAAATACACGGTTCATCTGGATTTTTGATAGAGTCAAATTCTATGACCGTCTCATCAAAACAGATGTTCCAGCTCCGCGATGCCTGCTTTAGTCTATAAATGGACTTAAGCAATTTGCACATTTTTCCGTTGCTCCCACTCTGAATGAAACCCTCTGGCTGGTCCATGTAGACACACTCTTCTAAATTTCCATTTAGAAAAGCGGTTTTTACGTCCATCTGCCAAATCTCATAATCGTGGAAGGCAACAATGGCAAGAAGAATCTGAATGGATTTGAGCATAGCCACTGGAGAAAAGGTTTCATCATAGTCCAAGCCAGATCTTTAACGAAAACCCTTTGCAACAAGTCTAGCCTTATAGGTTTCAACATGTCCATCTACACCAATCTTCCTTTTGAAGATCCATTTGCAGCCTATGGGTTTTACCCCTTCTGGAGCAATGTCCAAAGTCCATACTTTATTGGTGTACATGGAATCCATCTCGGTCCGCATTGCATCCAGCCATTTTACTGAGTCAGTGCTCTGAATGGCTTGCTGGAAGTTAGTCGGCTCATCATTATCAATGATGCAATCCTCTCTATCCCCGTCTATGAGAAAACCATAGTATCTCTCAGGCGGATGAGACAGCCTACTACTCCTGCGGAGAGGTGCGGGAATGTCCTGTTCTTTTGAAACTTCTGGTTCCACCAAGCTTTCAGTAATATCTTGTGGTTCTGGAATTTCTTCCAGTTCTATTGCGCTCCCACTTGTTTCTTTTTCTAAGAACTGGTGTTCCAGAAAGTGGGCATGATGAGAAACAAAAACCTTTTGTTCCTCTGCGTGATAGAAAAGATACCCTCTAGAGTTCTTTGGGTATCCTACAAACTTACATAGTACTGAGCGTGCCTCGAGTTTGTCCGCATGCTGCTTTTTAACAAAAGCTGGACATCCCCATATCTTCAGATACTGAAGATAGGGTTTCCTCCTACTCCACATCTGATATGGAGTGATAGGCACAGTCTTGGTAGGAACTTTGTTCAAAAGATATGCAGTTGATTGTACTGCATAGCCCCAGAATGATTGCGGTAACTCAGCATTACTCATCATGAAACGTACCATATCCAATAGGGTTCGGTTCCGTCTCTCCGATACACCGTTGTGCTGTGGTGTGTATGGAGGAGTAAGCTGAGAGAGAATTCCATTCTCTTTTAGGTAATCCAGGAACTCGGCGCTTAAGTATTCACCACCTCGACCAGATCTCAGTGTCTTGATTCTTTTGTCGGTCTGTTTTTCCACTTCATTCTTATACTCCTGGAATTTTTCAAAGGCCTCGGATTTATGCTTCATCAAGAAGACATATCCATACATGGAGAAATCATCCATAAAAGTAATGAAATAGTAGAAACCACTTCTTGCATTTGTAGACATTGGACCACACACGTCACTGTGTATGAGTCCCAAGAGCTCGCTCGCTCTTACTCCGTATCCAGGAAACAGAGTCTTTATCATCTTTCCTTTGAGACATGATTGACAAGTTGCATAAGATTGATATTCGAACGGATCCAAATATCCTTCTTTATGTAACTTGGTTAACCTTGTCTCATTGATGTGACCCAGTCTACAATGCCATAAGAAAGCATGATTTAATTCTAGAGACTTTCTTTTGTGTGTATTCTGGATATTGAAAATCTGCGGTTGGTTTAATACGTATATACCGTTGCTTAATGTACCCGACCCAATCAAGCCATGATTAAGGTGGATGTTTACGACATCGGTTACAAATGCAAAATCATAACCTTCTTTAGACATTAAAGATACAGATATGATATTACAAGTCGATCTGGGTACAAAATAACAGTTGCGTAAAACCAAAACATGTCCAGTAGTCAATCCTAAGTGATAATCCCCTACGGACACAGCATCCATGCTTGCTCCATTCGCAACTCTGAGGGTCATATCACCCACCTTCAAAACTCTATGGCTTCTCAACCCCTGCAAAGAATTACAGATATGAGATCCTGATCCGGTATCCAATACCCAGGAAGTAGAGTGGATTGACAGACAGTTTTCAATTACATACACACCTGAAGCCGAAGCTACAACCTGCTTCGGGTCCTGGTTCTTGGCCTTCCAAGCCCTGCAATCCACTCTACTTCCTCAAACCATAAAAGAAGAATCAGCAGGATTAATCTCACCGTACAATACTTGCTTAACCGTTCGGCCAGGCCAGTGTCGGTACTTCGAGGGAGGTTTTACGACGCTTTCACGAAGTTCCTTAATTAAATAACCTCTTTTCCCTGTGGGCGTAGCCCCGCTAACACCTTTCTAGTCACTTACTTGGTTTATAGCATTGATCGTTAAGTGAAAAAATCTTCCGAGGAGTAGCATATACTCACAGTAGGATCGGGATCCAAATATCATCGTGTGATAAAGTTGAAGGAATCCTACCAAAATTATCACACTCCAAATGGTATGCAACACTAGCAAGTTTCAGTTTCTTTAGAAACCCCCGATATGGAGTTTTGCCCCATGCTCTTATGACCTTGACGAATACCAACATATCATAAGTCACATGTCAAGTTCTACCCGTCATTACCCTGGTTAATTTGAACCCACCCGCATATACCCTTGACAAAGGACAAAATGGCAGTACGACTGTCCCAAACCAACGCATCTATCTATGCTACACATAAATGTTCAGCAGCTACCAATCACTGTGCCTTGGCGAAGGTCAAAATACACAGCTTGAATACCACTGAACATTTAACTGAAATGACGGAGGGCTACGAATGGTTTTTGGCGAAACCGTGAACGTAGTGAACTTGATATAATCGAAGGAACATGATAGCTTTTAAAAGGAGTGGTTTAAGCTCCGCATTTTTAAAAGTTTTGCTGTTTTGAAAAAACCGAGTGGTTTTGAAATTATTTCAACGATTCAACTTTGGTTTGTTTTCTTTGCATTTATTTAATGTTGTCCCATCAATTAATCCTACCATTGCAGAAAACAACGAAAATATAACGTACGCTTATGCTATCCGCATTCGCCACTGGGCCCCGTCATCACCCGTTAGGTTACTTAACTAACGACAGAGCGGGGGCTGGACTAGCGCGGATGTAAAACATAAGCAACGTCTACTAGATATCATATATAGATATATATATTCGTCAGACACAATGATAGTCATTCCATATCACAGATGAACACATTGGATATGCTAGGAATCCGCGTTTCGTTCAAGCCTGCAACGAAAGACGGATTACACGGTCGTGATGAATAGCCAAAACCCTACCGTAGACCCCTACGGATGCGGCAAACTATCCTCCAAATACCCGAAGTGAAGCAACCTCCCTCAACAAAGTGAGTAGGCCACTCGGCACTTCAAAGTACCCGGAAGTTTGTGCACCCCACCTTGGGTCTATCCTAGGAGCAGAAAACAGTAAAAGAAATAATACACAATGGCGGCTACATCCTCAACCCGGATGTGCGACCCAAATATAATATTACATCAATTTACAATTTACATCGAATGAAAAATGAAAAACACTCATCTCAAATCCCCGGCTATTCATCCATGACAATCCAACAAGTTCATAAACACAAACCAATAACACATATCACAGATATAATCCAATTAGCTAAAGTTTATAGAATTTCGACCGATATTCAAATTTGAAACTATCCCAAATACAACACTGTACTCAAAGGAATCTGGGTAGAAACAAAGTATCTGAAAAATCACAAAACATCAAGCTGGACAATCTACAGGAAAAACGAGTTGACTCCGAATCGACTCGGCCGCGGATCCGCGGCATAACGCATGGTTTCGCCGTGCTTCCGTGGCAGTCTGACCGAGTCATGAGCTCGTTTTTCTTGGGTGTCCTAAAAAAAGCCTGGACATATTTTCAGGTCTCTGAAAATATTTTTAGACTTGTTTTGAAAATCGGCAGAAAACATAAATTTTTGATGTATTTTGCGATTTTTCCGGAATCAAAATTCTAAAGACTTTGCTAACATGTTAGTTGTTGTTTAGCTAGGTTCTGATACCACTGTAAGTCTATGATACCCACCCCGGTACTTACGGGGAGGCGGAAAGAGTAAAAATCAAATTTTTATCACAAGGTAACATAGACTATGCATTAGGATCTTTGCTAAACAATAACTAACAAACTAACTTAGAGTTTTAACTACTAGGTTAGATGATTATACCTTGGTCTTGAACTCCTTCTCTTCTTGTGTTGCTTCTCCTTGTTGTGAGCTCCTTGGAGTGGTGTAGATGGCTCCTCCTCAACGTCTTCTCTATGCCAAAGAAAGATCCATCTGAAGGCCTCTACCTTGAGCTCCAACCTCTATCTTGAAGTAACTAAGGTGCTTGGTGTGCTATACTAAGAACCCTAGAGTGAGTAGAGAATTGTTTTGGTGGTTTGATCTCATAATGTTCTTGATTTTCAACTCATGAAACAAGAGAGGCTTGAGAGAGGAAGAGGAGATAGCTAGCAAGAGAGAGAAACTCTCATGATAAAATGAGGTTTTTGCTCTCATATGATGGAAAAAGAATAATGATAATTTTAATTAGGATAATTGTCATGGTTGATGTTGATTTGACCATTATCATGTCACAATTAATGCTAAGCACAAAATATCTCATGCTTAACAAAAATATCTAAGTCAACAAAAGTCAACAAGTCAAATGGTCAAACCAATTAACCATGATACAATTATCTCTAATTAAAATTCATTAATCAATTTCCTCCATCTCATTATGGTTTTAATCAAGTCAATGGTCAAAACCCTAATGAGGTTTCTTTGCCTCTGTCAACTGTATATACACACCCGCATCCATGTTCCGAGGAACACGAATACAATGAGACCGAACCAACCCAAAACTAAATACTAGGATCTGGCTTAAACAAAAGCCCACTAGTGTCAACTGCCCGAACACCAAGCACGCACAAGTGCGTGTATGTGAACGGACCCTGTCGTAAAACCATACGACCACTACTCCTTTTGCCCAAAGGTGAACAACCCTCTGTGTGGGACTCTAAAGACTCGACACTACGCTGGCAGTGGGTTTAACCACAGGCCGCAAGCGGTACTAGCTGTACGTAACGGTCCCCAGGTAGATGCCGATAAGAAGACCGATGAGGTGAACCCATCCGAACTCCTACTGAGCCCGATTGTGACAATCTCCGTACAGTCCGGTCTGTTCGTCTAAGAGTATCGCATATCGGGCCTAGGGGGGCGGTAAACGTCAGTCCCCTAATAGCGGTATAAGTCGTGTCGGAGTACGGTCTAAAACACCCTGAGAAATTACTGGATTCCATACCAGTAAATCTCGCTTGCCCTGGCCAGGGACTTTGTGTAATGGCGTTCCAAACACAACGCGATATCAACCCCCAATACTGGGAGAGATGAATCCTATCTAACCGCCGCTGCCTCCAAGTGCTTCGGGGCTGCACCCAACTACTACCTGTTTGCACGACTCAATAGAGCCGTGGTAGTGTAGTAATCTAAGAACAGTGGGAACACACTTGAGGCGAAGCAACAGTATCAAGTCGATGACTAAGCTGTACTCATGTAACCTGGGAACTATTAACTGACGATAGGTATGGTACCAACCAATAGTTCCCAGCGAGTCCTGTCCAGTGTACTCGTAACCTAACGAGCACCTGCATACTATCTCCAGTATGACGTACCGATGGCTGTGGGACAGACCATCTCCCTTCCTGGGATGAGAAGCGTACACACCAGTCTACTCTGGAGTATCGATGCCCTGTCTCGATAATCCTACGACCAGGGATCTGTATAAGGATGTACTTATAGACTACCCAGCCCCCACTAGTGTGACTGCCATCACAACGCTGGTAGTCAAGCAAAAATCCTAAGGGCTCTATCAATATGTTTCAGCGATATGTTAAAAGAAACACATACACATATTAAGATAGATACAAACCAAGTAGCATACTACCATATTGAGAAAGAATGTTAATTCGTGTATATATCCCAAGTTTCCAAAATGTAATATACAAACTAGTACTATACAATAACGGCCTCTAGGGTATATCACACTGACATAAGACATGAGCATTTATAAGATATACTTGATGAGGCTCGATATCGGTGGCTTTCCATTTGCTGACACATTGCAGATGACATGTCCCAGAACCTATAAGAAAGGATCAAGAACCTCAGTTAGAATCACGCTTCGGGTCTCTCGCCCGAGGAGTCTCCCGACCTTCGGTGGCCTTCCAGATGTCACGACCCGAAAGTACGGAACATGACCGGCACTTAAACTACGAACGTCTCGAGGCGTACGTAATCTAAGTAAACCGAAAACCCAGAAATCCAAACCAAGAAAATAGTAGAGTGCAGGAAAAACCAACTTAAAGCAAGTAGTTTCAATAGCATAAGCCGAATTATGCGGTTTTTTAAAAACATCAAAATTTTACTGAAAATTTCGGCAGAGTCTCCTTTGTAAATACTGGCCCCCAAACGGGATACAACATGAATAGTATACGAAATCAAGAAAAAGGCATCCCCAAGCGGGAGCTAGCTCTTCGTCAAACGACGGTCACAACCACACAAGCAATATAATATACAACGCCAACGGCGAGGATCAAAACTCAAAAGGAAACTCAAAACCACCAGAAATCCACAGAAATAAAACGCGCGACTCTAAGGTCGAAAGAATAACATCACGGGTCTCTATCTCAAAAATAAATACATGTTTGGTTGATGGAACTTCTAGATACAACTGAATAATAATATACAAGATATAAGGATGGGTAAGATACAAATAACCCACCTACTAGCAAGCCACCCGGAATGGAAATAGTGCCAGCAAAGCCGTAATGAAACCTGTACGGCAAACCTGCAAGAAACTGGGGCACAACGGGGGTGAGTTGCCAACTCGTGAATAGAAAAACATCTACGCACAGAAATCGCATAAATAACGCAATCCTAGGTCAATGATCATAATATATCCTCAAATATATGAATAACACGTAGCCTATAATAAGGCTAGGGTAAATATCTAACCCGAGTGTAATCTCATGTGCCCGTGTCAGTGCCTCAGGTAGCAATAAATCATATGGATGATGTATGAATGCATAAAACAGAATGCATGTACTGAATAAAACTGGTTTCATAAATCAGTGAGATTTCTGTATTTTAAAAGAAATGAGGTACCATATATGAAATCAGCATAAAACAGTGCCCAGTATCGACACAAAACAAGTGTCCAAATACCTCGATATCTCTGTGTCACAATTTATGTACCTCAAGTCTCAATCTCAATGTCTCAATCACAATATCTAGGGCGGCGTCAGTCCAGACCGGCCCCTACCATCCATCTCAAGACCACGACGGTATCCTCCGGATATCCGACGCGTCGGGTAATATCACCGGTAGGTAGTGCTCCCCTGCCAGGCTCACATCGTCATCATCACGCGCTTCTTGCCCCGGGGTACCTTACCGGGTCCACCATGTACCCGAAACGGTTCATCCGTCTCCTCGAATCGGGTCTCGAAATCCATCAGCAAACTCATGGTGGACGACTCATACATCATGGGAAAACCGCACTTTTTATTTTAAAAAGAGAGAAATCAGTTCATATAAGTTTTTGCGGTTTTCCTCCAAATCCAGAAAATCTCATGGAAATCCGAATCCAAAATCTCAATAACACGTAAAATAGTGAATATATGCATGAGAATCCAGGAATGCGGCATAACAATGAATAACAGTATGCATGAAGTAGCTGGTAATAACTACAATGTCTAAACTAACATAGAAGGAAAGTACACTAATATCATGTCTAACTATCAGCTAACAGGCTACGTCAAGCAATAATATTTTCTAAGGTGTACGTGACATGGCAATTACCGATGAAGATGTGTGTGAGCCGGCAATTAAGTGTACGTTTTACATACGCATCATCGGTAATGGTGCTGGTGTCCTAACAGCATGATATCAATAATGGAGTATGAAACATAAAATAAGCATGCGATGCGAAGCGGACCACAAAAATGAGCGGGAGCTGAGAACTAGACGCAACTATAACTAATCTGCATTAATCTAATATCAGTCCTACAAATGGTGCCTTTTGAAATAACACGAATCATGGGGTTTTGAAAATAGGGGCTACGGTGTTTTTGTGAAAAGATACGTCTTTTGAAATATCCGTAGGATCCCTTGGGCTGTCTTTAAAAATGCCCACGACTCGTTAGTTTTTGAAATAGGTAAGAAGTCTAATCTAATCTAACAACTACACTAAACTATACGGCTGAACTAACAAGCTGAACTACAGGTAAGGAAACCGCCTAACATCTGAGTCGATACATATACATACCTGTATATATATATTAGTCGGTGATCCCGCCTCAATAATATCATATCCGATACCATATCTATAATCAGGCATCCCAAGTCAAGAGTGCAGATCAATCATCAATATAGCTCGTACGTAAATCCGTCGTACGGCATCCCAATCTGGGTACGGGTCAAAGTCACATCAATCACACTATTCATTTGGTATCTTCTTTATCAAATATCATGATCCGGAATAATGTCCTACGTCTAGTACAATATTGATGCCATCTATGTATGCATGCGGGTGTAAAAATTACTATGTCAGAAGACCCGCTAAAACATCATGTCGTATCTCAATACGAACCAAATCACGTCACTGATCTCCTGGCCTCAAGCCCAATCTCATCGACTCATCTCAAATTCCAAATACTATCCTCAAATCCAGTATATGAACACATAGTCCCATACCCATGTGAACACATAAATATATATTCCCATACACGCACATATGAAATAAGGAATGTATGCAAGTATGTATGTGTGTATGTGTAGTGCAACACTACCCTAGGGTTCGCAACACTAAAGTAATTCAACACACCAATATCCATCCTAAGCATCGTTATTAATCCCAAATAACATATAATAAATGTTGGTGTGTATACGCATCCGTATACACCACCACGGACTACGGGGGTGCTATACGCCATCCACCCGACTTCTCCCCGTAGATATAAATCTACTCACCTGGTCCTCGCTAGCCGGTGCCGACGTCGCCACGCGCTTGCTTGTCGTCTCGAAGTCCACATGGGGGTACCTACATATCATAACGCACCATATCGCATTAAAACTAAATTCGAAATCGAAACGGCATACAAAAATTAAATCGGCACGCGTATCACGCATAGGTCCAAACCTATCGCCTATGCATGCAAGAATAGTCAAACCAACCCTCGATGTCGATGTACAAACGTCAAACCATCGAGAAAAATCCAATCACACTCATTTGCACATTCACGAACACTAATTTTAATATAAACTAGGTTAAAACTCACAAAAACCCCAATTTCACTTAAAAAGTCATTTTTCCGCAAATCTAGCAAGCACAATTCGCCGTTTTTGTACAAAACATGATGTTTAAATGAATGTAGCGGCCAATATACTTATTAAATATCTTAAATAAGTCATAGAAAAAATTTCCGGAATTTAATCTCATTAAATTCCAAAAACCCTAATATTCTAGTTTACCAAATACCCTTTTTTAACAATTTCATAGCAAAAATGCACAAACTACAATTTAGGTTGGATTTCCATGAACTAAAGTGTTAAACTACACTTAATAAAGTTAATAATATGATAAAAACCCTAACCATATTTTTAATCTCATATTTCGAATTAAATCAAAAAAACTAGTTTGCAACAAAAAGCTTAATTTGGACATTTTTCAAGTAACAACTTGTAATTAACAACTAGATTAGTTTTCTACAAAACTAAATATGTTAATCCACCTCACTAAACCATACACAATCAAACACAACTCATTTCCACAACAAACCCTAACTTAGTAATCAAAACCCTTTCTTTAAATTTCAAAACTTGAAATTTAAAACCCTAATTTAACACTTAATAGCTAGATTCAAGTAATTTAACAACAAATTAAGCATAAGGTTATGATTATACCTCACAAGCTTGAGATCAAACTTGCAAAAATCTTAGCCTCCAACAATGATTTCATGCTCCAAGATCCATGCTTGAATAGCTAAAGAATAATGGGTAAAGCTTGGATTTAGAATTAGCTTTGAATTTTTGAGAAAAAGGGTGGATTTTTGATAGAAAATTTGGGGATTTTGATGGAAAAATGAGATGAAGTATTTGGGGCTGTTTTGGTTCAGGTTTGGGCCAGAAATCTTTGGGGATTGGGTGAGGGAGGAGAGAGAGTGAGGTGGGGAAAGTTAGTTCAAGTCAAAGTCAACTCAAATTATACCATTTTCTACTCTTTTTTCTTTTCTTTTCTTTCATTTCTTTTCTTTAAAATCCAAGTGGGGACAAAAGAGGGGGCTGCTGAATTCTTCAAGGGGATAAGTGAATGGGGGTGTGTGGGTGTGGGTACGGGTGTGGGGTGATGAAAAATGATAAATACAATACCCCAAACATCCATTTACGCTAAAAAAAGCCTTTTTCTTCAATAATTTCTAAACCGTTTTGGCAAATGATTTCGTTCCAAAAACCACATGATAAAATTTTATTTAATGTTTTATGATGCACAAAATTTGTTTCAACTCATTCCAATTTGTAATTTTCCCTAATTAAATGTATTAGTGACGGCTTAAAATAATAATAAAATAATATTTTTTTCAGAAAATTTGAAATTTCACCAGCGGCTCAATAAATACCAAATAATAGCAATTACATAGCTAGAATGTGTATATTTAATTTTTATAATAAAATATTTGTATTTTGACTTTTTACAGAAAACCCCCTTATTTTACCGATTTTTTCGAAATTTCACCGAAACGATTTTCAAAACGTTACAATCTTCCCCCCTTAAAAAAATTCGGTCCCCGAATTTAAATTCAAACTCCCCCAAATACTAAAACATCTAAGAAAAACCATCAAGTCGTCGGGGCTCCGAAATTGTAACTACATAAAACAAATCGTAGCGCAGCGCATGCGCTTGAAAAATGAGCATATAACTCAAATCAAAACACCGTCAAGCATCCCGCAATCATCGGAGTCATGGAGAAGACATCAATGCCAAATCCAAATCAAAACCAATATGACATAACTCGAAACTATACATGTAAATATCGAATCTATATATGTAAGTATCTGAAGAAAATGCATGCCAAATCTCTTTAAGTCGCTGTGCACGCGTATAACACTGCACAGTGGCGGACGTCTATCATAAGGAAATAACTATATACATATATACCTTTGTTTGAAATGTACGTTCCGCCGTTTTGGAAACAATTTAGAAGGGTCTCCTTGTTTTAAACATTTCGTGTCATATCAGACACGTAGGTAAATACTGAGGCTATAGCTCGCTTTTTGGAAATCCCTTCAATAACTATCAATGCATGCAAAATATATTCAGGTACTGTCCTCTGACTGGTCCTGCTCAGTACGAAAACACATAGCAATATCATAAAAACATACTGCTCTATACGAAATAAATCCCAAAATATGCATATGAATGCTACGTGCGTCTGGTGCGCACGGAAATCAAAATCCATGAATGTGCCATACATGCGCACAGAAACAACATCTAAGTGCATCGGGTGTGCACGAAACATCTGTCGTAGGCAACATGTGTACCTGACAGCAAAATCAGGTGCATCTATCGTGCACGAAATCATGAAATCCAATATCAAGCGCCGAACGTGCGCAAAATCAATCAGGTGCACAAGGTGCACAAAACAAGTATCGGGTATCACAATCGAAATCGAAATCCAGTGCATCTAAGTGCACAAAAGGCGTATCACTGCACTGCAAGCATATATAAACTATACCGAGTGCAGGAATGAAATCGTGTGCATGCATACGCACAAAACCAACTCAACTGTTTAAAATCGTAAAATCACAAACATGTGAAACTGAAGCACGAAAACGATATCAAGTGCAACACTGTGCAAAGATCGTAAATCCTCAATCATCAAAATCAAATCATACGAATAAATCACCCAAAACATCGTAATCAATAATGGCGGAATAGTACTGCTCAAGCGCATCCTCTAAGAATCTCGGCCAACTGTCGCGGTCACTAGTGGGACGTCTCGTCGATGATCATGAACTCTGTCCTGCTGGCGTGCGTAACCATGACCACTCCTGGGTCAAGGTCTTCACTGTGAATTACCAATCTTTCGGTCCATCGGCTCATCGGCCCTGTCAGGTGTGCTAACGGGGACGATTCTGTTCTGGCACTTCTCTGGTCATCTCTTGGTCAATCATCGCGACCACTCGTAAGACAGCATATTACTGGCGTCGGCCTCTAGCTCTTTGAATGTACGTGACACATCTGATCCTGGGTGCAAGTATCATTGCAGCAGTGTCCTGGAAGGAATCCTGCTCACGGTCTCTTCCATGTCTCGTCTCTGCCAACTGTCCGGAAGTCATTGTCCTTTCCTATATCTGCATCTTGCTCTGGAACGACTGCATACTCATCGCGACTCCTTCTGGAAGGTAATTCCAAGTACCATGCCTCGGCATGCGCATCGCATCTCTGATGTCGGCGGAGTGGAACGTCATCTCATCTAGATCTGGTACGAACCTCTTACTCCACTTTTCTCTAATGTCGTCTGCTTTGGACTCGTCTCGTCGCGGCCACATGGACTGAGCTCCAACGACTGTCCTCGTATCTGGAGTCTCCCAAGAATGCATCTCACCACCTAGCATCCGAATTAAGTCGAGCCATCCAATCGATTCGTCAAAACCTCATAATCCCCCAAGAGCTCAACATCTGGGGTACAGTTTAATAGTATCGAGTACATACCACAGCATCGGTGGTCCAGCCGTAGAAGGGCAAACCCAAGCCTCACTAATGGCGCCGCAGAACTGTTCAAAGGCTTTCATACGGTCATTAAGTCGAGTTAGGGTTTCATTCTTCTAGAGGGACCATAGAATTGCCTGCATGTCTTTCCGACTATCTTAAACTTGGAATAATAGGTTTCTGACATTCGATCATCTCTGTCGACTCCCAACGTCTCCGCGTGAAGTCGTCTCTAGCTGGAATCAATCTATCTGATGACCTCGCGTCGGGGTAGGCGAACGATCCACATGTCCTAGTCATTCATCCTCGATGACTAGCGACCTTCTATCATCTCTTAGTACAACTTATACTGCAATAGCTCCAACATCTTGGGCGATATCTCGTCGTTCGCAGCAATAACTGGCTCACTGGTCTACATGCTGAACCGTGCCTCAATCATAAGGAGTAAGCAACACACCAACGGTCATCAAAATCTGGCTGGCCTCCATCATTGGCTCAATTCTCTAGTGTCGATCAGCACCTCCGAGTAACCTCATGAAGGCGATCCGCCAAACGCTCGTGGCGTGGAAACACAGTAAAAAGACACATCTCTGCAATCGTGTGTCGCCGGAATTTCGCCCTGGTCAGTCCTCGTTCGTGACGAGCTTGTGCTGACCGCAACTCTAGCCGTAGCTCTCCCTGCCCGTAACCGTAGCAGCAAAACCAAACTGGTACCGATGAGGCTAGATCAGGAAGGAATATAATACTGAACAAGGAAATGTACATCCTAAGGCTTCTTAAGTGGAGTGGCGTGTCGTAAATATGCCGCGGAACATACCAACGGTACGTCACTCTACTTTAGTCACCTATTCCATCAACCAAGGGTCGTCCTACGCTCCGAAGGTTAAAACCTAACGCTCTGATACCAACTTTGTCACGACCCGAAAGTACGGAACATGACCGGCACTTAAACTACGAACGTCTCGAGGCGTACGTAATCTAAGTAAACCGAAAACCCAGAAATCCAAACCAAGAAAATAGTAGAGTGCAGGAAAAACCAACTTAAAGCAAGTAGTTTCAATAGCATAAGCCGAATTATGCGGTTTTTTAAAAACATCAAAATTTTACTGAAAATTTCGGCAGAGTCTCCTTTGTAAATACTGGCCCCCAAACGGGATACAACATGAATAGTATACGAAATCAAGAAAAAGGCATCCCCAAGCGGGAGCTAGCTCTTCGTCAAACGACGGTCACAACCACACAAGCAATATAATATACAACGCCAACGGCGAGGATCAAAACTCAAAAGGAAACTCAAAACCACCAGAAATCCACAGAAATAAAACGCGCGACTCTAAGGTCGAAAGAATAACATCACGGGTCTCTATCTCAAAAATAAATACATGTTTGGTTGATGGAACTTCTAGATACAACTGAATAATAATATACAAGATATAAGGATGGGTAAGATACAAATAACCCACCTACTAGCAAGCCACCCGGAATGGAAATAGTGCCAGCAAAGCCGTAATGAAACCTGTACGGCAAACCTGCAAGAAACTGGGGCACAACGGGGGTGAGTTGCCAACTCGTGAATAGAAAAACATCTACGCACAGAAATCGCATAAATAACGCAATCCTAGGTCAATGATCATAATATATCCTCAAATATATGAATAACACGTAGCCTATAATAAGGCTAGGGTAAATATCTAACCTGAGTGTAATCTCATGTGCCCGTGTCAGTGCCTCAGGTAGCAATAAATCATATGGATGATGTATGAATGCATAAAACAGAATGCATGTACTGAATAAAACTGGTTTCATAAATCAGTGAGATTTCTGTATTTTAAAAGAAATGAGGTACCATATATGAAATCAGCATAAAACAGTGCCCAGCATCGACACAAAACAAGTGTCCAAATACCTTGATATCTCTGTGTCACAATTTATGTACCTCAAGTCTCAATCTCAATGTCTCAATCACAATATCTAGGGTGCCGTCAGTCCAGACCGGCCCTACCATCCATCTCAAGACCACGACGGTATCCTCCGGATATCCGACGCGTCGGGTAATATCACCGGTAGGTAGTGCTCCCCTGCCAGGCTCACATCGTCATCATCACGCGCTTCTTGCCCCGGGGTACCTTACCGGGTCCACCATGTACCCGAAACGGTTCATCCGTCTCCTCGAATCGGGTCTCGAAATCCATCAGCAAACTCATGGTGAACGACTCATACATCATGGGAAAACCGCACTTTTTATTTTAAAAAGAGAGAAATCAGTTCATATAAGTTTTTGCGGTTTTCCTCCAAATCCAGAAAATCTCATGGAAATCCGAATCCAAAATCTCAATAACACGTAAAATAGTGAATATATGCATGAGAATCCAGGAATGCGGCATAACAATGAATAACAGTATGCATGAAGTAGCTGGTAATAACTACAATGTCTAAACTAACATAGAAGGCAAGTACACTAATATCATGTCTAACTATCAGCTAACAGGCTACGTCAAGCAATAATATTTTCTAAGGTGTACGTGACATGGCAATTACCGATGAAGATGTGTGTGAGCCGGCAATTAAGTGTACGTGGTACATACGCATCATCGGTAATGGTGCTGGTGTCCTAACAGCATGATATCAATAATGGAGTATGAAACATAAAATAAGCATGCGATGCGAAGCGGACCACAAAAATGAGCGGGAGCTGAGAACTAGACGCAACTATAACTAATCTGCATTAATCTAATATCAGTCTTACAAATGGTGCCTTTTGAAATAACACGAATTATGGGGTTTTGAAAATAGGGGCTACGGTGTTTTTGTGAAAAGATACGTCTTTTGAAATATCCGTAGGATCCCTTGGGCTGTCTTTAAAAATGCCCACGACTTGTTAGTTTTTGAAATAGGTAAGAAGTCTAATCTAATCTAACAACTACACTAAACTATACGGCTGAACTAACAATCTGAACTACAGGTAAGGAAACCGCCTAACATCTGAGTCGATACATATACATACCTGTATATATATATTAGTCGGTGATCCCGCCTCAATAATATCATATCCGATACCATATCTATAATCAGGCATCCCAAGTCAAGAGTGCAGATCAATCATCAATATAGCTCGTACGTAAATCCGTCGTACGGCATCCCAATCTGGGTACGGGTCAAAGTCACATCTATCACACTATTCATTTGGTATCTTCTTTATCAAATATCATGATCCGGAATAATGTCCTACGTCTAGTACAATATTGATGCCATCTATGTATGCATGCGGGTGTAAGAATTACTATGTCAGAAGACCCGCTAAAACATCATGTCGTATCTCAATACGAACCAAATCACGTCACCGATCTCCTGGCCTCAAGCCCAATCTCATCGACTCATCTCAAATTCCAAATACTATCCTCAAATCCAGTATATGAACACATAGTCCCATACCCATGTGAACACATAAATATATATTCCCATACACGCACATATGAAATAAGGAATGTATGCAAGTATGTATGTGTGTATGTGTAGTGCAACACTACCCTAGGGTTCGCAACACTAAAGTAATCCAACACACCAATATCCATCCTAAGCATCGTTATTAATCCCAAATAACATATAATAAATGTTGGTGTGTATACGCATCCGTATACACCACCACGGACTACGGGGGTGCTATACGCCATCCACCCGACTTCTCCCCGTAGATATAAATCTACTCATCTGGTCCTCGCTAGCCGGTGCCGACGTCGCCACGCGCTTGCTTGTCGTCTCGAAGTCCACATGGGGGTACCTACATATCATAACGCACCATATCGCATTAAAACTAAATTCGAAATCGAAACGGCATACGAAAATTAAATCGGCACGCGTATCACGCATAGGTCCAAACCTATCGCCTACGCATGCAAGAATAGTCAAACCAACCCTCGATGTCGATGTACAAACGTCAAACCATCGAGAAAAATCCAATCACACTCATTTGCACATTCACGAACACTAATTTTAATATAAACTAGGTTAAAACTCACAAAAACTCCAATTTCACTTAAAAAGTCATTTTTCCGCAAATCTAGCAAGCACAATTCGCCGTTTTTGTACAAAACATGATGTTTAAATGAATGTAGCGGCCAATATACTTATTAAATATCTTAAATAAGTCATAGAAAAAATTTCCGGAATTTAATCTCATTAAATTCCAAAAACCCTAATATTCTAGTTTACCAAATACCCTTTTTTAACAATTTCATAGCAAAAATGCACAAACTACAATTTAGGTTGGATTTCCATGAACTAAAGTGTTAAACTACACTTAATAAAGTTAATAATATGATAAAAACCCTAACCATATTTTTAATCTCATATTTCGAATTAAATCAAAAAAACTAGTTTGCAACAAAAAGCTTAATTTGGACATTTTTCAAGTAACAACTTGTAATTAACAACTAGATTAGTTTTCTACAAAACTAAATATGTTAATCCACCTCACTAAGCCATACACAATCAAACACAACTCATTTCCACAACAAACCCTAACTTAGTAATCAAAACCGTTTCTTTAAATTTCAAAACTTGAAATTTAAAACCCTAATTTAACACCTAATAGCTAGATTCAAGTAATTTAACAACAAATTAAGCATAAGGTTATGATTATACCTCACAAGCTTGAGATCAAACTTGCAAAAATCTTAGCCTCCAACAATGATTTCATGCTCCAAGATCCATGCTTGAATAGCTAAAGAATAATGGGTAAAGCTTGGATTTAGAATTAGCTTTGAATTTTTGAGAAAAAGGGTGGATTTTTGATAGAAAATTTGGGGATTTTGATGGAAAAATGAGATGAAGTATTTGTGGCTGTTTTGGTTCAGGTTTGGGCCAGAAATCTTTGGGGATTGGGTGAGGGAGGAGAGAGAGTGAGGTGGGGAAAGTTAGTTCAAGTCAAAGTCAACTCAAATTATACCATTTTCTACTCTTTTTTCTTTTCTTTTCTTTCATTTCTTTTCTTTAAAATCCAAGTGGGGACAAAAGAGGGGGCTGCTGAATTCTTCAAGGGGATAAGTGAATGGGGGTGTGTGGGTGTGGGGTGATGAAAAATGATAAATACAATACCCCAAACATCCATTTACGCTAAAAAAAAGCCTTTTTTCTTCAATAATTTCTAAATCGTTTTGGCAAATGATTTCGTTCCAAAAACCACATGATAAAATTTTATTTAATGTTTTATGATGCACAAAATTTGTTTCAACTCATTCCAATTTGTAATTTTCCCTAATTAAATGTATTAGTGACGGCTTAAAATAATAATAAAATAATATTTTTTTCAGAAAATTTGAAATTTCACCAGCGGCTCAATAAACACCAAATAATAACAATTACATAGCTAGAATGTGTATATTTAATTTTTATAATAAAATATTTGTATTTTGACTTTTTACAGAAAACCCCCTTATTTTACCGATTTTTTCGAAATTTCACCGAAACGATTTTCAAAACGTTACACCAGACCACTCCCAGGGTCTCCTCCGAGCTATCACAGAACCAAGGTGCCTCAGCCTCCCGCTCGTGCCCGAGCCTCCCGCCCAGCTCATCTTCCTCGGTCTCGTCTCGACCGACCCATAGCACTGATCACAGGCGCCTCCTCCACGGCTCCGTGAATCTCTCCATGCGCGAGATATCCGCCACCCACGATCCCTCTTCCACGCCATCACGATCCCCCATTAACGAGCCTACCTCGCTATTAATGCGGGATCCCGCCTAGCACGTAGGCATGACGCCAGGGGCGTAACGGCCGGCGTGATTCTCGCGCCCGCCTGCCCATTGCTGCCGCTATATAAACCCCTCTCTCAGACGATTCAGGTAAACCATTTTTACTCCACTAGGCCGTTACTCTGCCAAAATACCCCGTCTAACTTGACCGTCGGAAGGTCCTCGGTGGCATAACCACCCCGGGACTTCTTCGCAGGTAGCTCGGCCACAACCATACAAAACCCACTGAGATCCACACGCTCCAGGAGTCAACCCTCCAACTTAAAGCTCAGCCGTCCCTCAACCCACGAAGAGATCAACGGAAGATAACATCTGAAGGAGATCCAGAAATCCATCAGTTAGCGCCGTATGTGGGAAACCTTTAATTCCACTCAACCAAAAGTTCATCTTCCGATCTCGACTACATGGAAAGCGGCCACCGCGACGATCCGAGCACCAGACGTCGGCATCCCCACGATGGAGATGAGGGAGAATCCCCTCCTCCACCAAACGCCATTCATACCCTATTTGCTCGGATAAATCGACTCGCGTCCGTCGTGGATGCACTCGTCCATATCCAAACGGCCGGGCAATCTCCTTAGGTCGCCGCTCCCCAACCTCGGAACCGGGACCCCTACAAAGGGAGAGAAGACTCTGCCCGTGTTGGCACGGTCGATCACCGCCTCGCTGTCTCCGGCGGCCGTAGATCCCCCGGGCCGTCATACTCCATGACCCGGTGGGCACCGCACAGTTTAACTCCGAGGTTTTATGCCAGAGCGCCTCGCCCCGAGCCCCATCATGCCCATGTCCCTCCCGAGGAGGTGTCTGTCAGGTCGCCTGCACCCAGGCATGACCGGCACCCCCTCCCTTGACGGGGTCACGCGCATGGGACTCACCACGGTAGCTCGAAAATGACCTCGCTAAGAGACCTGAGGAACGTCATCGAACGGAATCGGGGCCATGACCACGCAGAAGTCTCCGGTAGCCGGGGCCAAAAATTGGATTATGCCGACTACTCGGGATACCACGGCCGACTCAACGCCCTCGAAATGAAGATCAAGGGTATGCATCAGGAAGGTCGTCATTCGAGCGATGGGGCTAAATACGCCGCCGACTCGCTCATAAAGACCTTCACTGAAGAACTGCTCGCCGTCCATGTCTCCTCCCGGAACAAGCCCCTAAAGGTCTCACTCTTCGACGGGAAGTCTGACCCGAAGGACCATTTGGACGCATTCACAGCCAGGATGAGTTTCCAGGACTGTTCCGACGCCGCCCAATGTCATGCTTTACCGGACACTCTCATCCGCTCCGGACGAGACTGGTTCCGAGGACTCGCGCCGCGCTCAATCTCAACCTTCGATGAGCTGGCCACCCAATTCCTCGGCCACTTCGTCAGGAAAAGACGGCAAAAATGGACCATCGACCATATCTTCACAATAAAGAGCGGGGACAAAGAAACCTTCAAAGGGTACGTCACCCGCTTCTACAACGCCTTCCTCAAGGTCTCGGAACACCGGGACGAGACAATCATTACGGCACTAAGGTCAGGTCTTAGGCACAAGGAGTGGTTACGCTCCTTTGCATTAGCGCAACCTAAGACCATGGCCGAGGTGAAGGCCTGGACCGAGCGTAAGATCCAGCTTGAATCCGAGGTGAACGCCAATCTGCCCCGGATAGAACAAACTGATCACAAGAAGAGGGCCCGGGAAGAGAAAAAGAAGATTGAGCGGCCGAAGCCCTACTCCCTAAAGTTTCAGGAGTACACCCCGCTCAATGTCTCCCGGAAGGTACTGCTGGAGGAGGTAAAGGGCGAGAGGTTCTTCAAGCTCCCCCCTGTCTCGCGCATGGCGGAAAAGCGCACCCTGGGCCCCTACTGCGGCTTCCACCGGTCGTAGGGCCACTCAACGGAGAACTGCAAGCAGCTCCGAGACTACATCTAGGAGCTCATCCGTTCGGGGCACCTGGTAGCGTACTTGCGGGACAAGAGGGAAGCTGACCGTGAGCAAGAGCAACGTCCCCCTCCCGGCGAATTAACAATCGGCTGAATCATGGTCATGTTAGCGGGGGGTACGTCGAATACGTACGAGGCTCAGCACCCTTCACCGATCGCGGAGATTGACGGCCAACCGAGGAAGAAGACCAGAGCCACCAAGCCGATCATTTTTACCGACGAGGATCTCCACGGTATATCCCTACCTCACAACGACCCGCCGATGATCACAGCTCGGATCCATAACTACGAGGTGCAGAGGATACTGGTCGACTCTGGGAGCTCGACAGACATCCTATTTTATGATTGCTTCCTGCGTATGGGACTCACCCCGTCGGACCTAAGGCCGACCTCCCACGTCCTATCAGGATTCACCAATCACTCCATCCCGGCGGAGGGGGTAGTTAATCTTCAATTTAACATCGGGGAGGCCGTCCATACGTGCACTGTGCCCATGGAATTCATCATAGCAAGAATGCCGTCGGCCTAGAACATCCTCCTCGGTCGCCCAACACTAAACTCCCTCCGGGCCTAGATATCGACTTACTACCTGGCGATGAAATTCCCGCTCAACCAAGGCGGGATAGGTCGGGCCTACGGAGACTAACGAACTGCAAAGGTTTGCTTCACCGCAACGTCTACGTCTGAGCAGCAAAACAACGATGTTGAGGGCAAGGCTGACATCAAGGGTTCTCTGGACATTCGAGACGAGCAAAAAGAGGTCCGAGGAACCCCAGTGGAGCCACTGATAGAGGTCCCCCTCGTCGAAGGGGACGACAAGCAAACCGTTCAGGTCGGGTCGCTTTTAACGGGGGCTCGGCGAGACGACCTGGTCCATTTTCTCATAAAAAACTCTGACGTGTTCACCTGGGCACCTGCTGACATGCCTGGGATCGACCCCAAAATCATATCTCATAAGCTCGGGGTAGATCCCACGGCCCGATCCGTCAGGCAGAAAAAGCGAAGCTTCGCCCCGATCAAACAGAAGGTGATCGAGGACGAGGTAGATAGGCTCCTCGCCGCAAACATCATTCGAAATGTGCCATACTCGGAATGGCTGGCGAACGTAGTCCTGGTAAAAAAGTCAAGCGGGAAGTGGCGCATGTGCGTCGACTTCACCGACCTCAACAAGATCTTCTCGAAGGACAACTATCCCCTCCCTCAGATAGATCAGCTCGTCGATAGTTCGGTAGGCCACGAGCTACTTAGCTTCATGGATGCTTTTTCCGGCTATAATCAGATCCGTATGAATCCAGCAGGCGAGGATCTCACCGCATTCACAACGGACCGGGGGGTATACTGCTACAAGGTAATGCCTTTCGGCCTCAAAAACGCTGGAGCTACGTACCAGCGCTTGGTCAATCGCATGTTCAAATCGTAGATCGGAAGGAACATGGAAGTTTATGTCGACGACAGGCTCGTCAAGTTGGTCTCATCGGTTGACTACGCCAAGGATCTGGGCGAGGCCTTCGACGTCCTCCACAAGTTCAAGATGAAACTGAACCCCGCCAAATGCGCATTCGGGGTCACCGGTGGAAAGTTCCTCGGTTTCATGGTCACCCACCGTGGAATCGAAGATAACCCGGAGAAAATCAACGCCATCCTAAACATGGCCGTGCCCAAGACTAACGTCGAAATCATGCGACTGACAGAGCGGGTAGCCTCCCTAAGTCGTTTCATGTCAAGGTCTGGAAAGAAATGCCTCCCGTTCTTCAATGCATTGAGGAAGATTCCAAGGTTCGAGTGGTCGGAGGAATGCCCGACCGCCTTTGAAAAATTAAAGAGGCACCTCAGGACTCCACCGCTGCTCACCCAGCCAGTTGAAGGGGACGAGCTATCACTCTATCTGGCAGTATCCGGCCAAGCTGCAGGCTCGGTGCTCGTCCGAGAGGTCGAAAGGGTCCAAAAGCCGATATACTATATGAGCCACGTCTTCAAAGACGTAGAGACGAGGTACCCAGCCATAGAGAAGATCGTCTTGGCACTTATTGTAGCCTCAAGGAAGCTACGACACTATTTCCAGGCGCATACCATCCTCGTTCTTACCGAGCGCCCCCTGGGGGCTATCCTCGTCTCACCCGAGTCCTCTGGCCGCTTGGAGAAGTGGAGGTGGGAATTTTCCCAGTTCGACATAAAATACCGCCCGAGGCAGGCCATCAAAGCACATGCCCTGGTCGATTTTATCGTCGAGTGCACCATCCCCAACAAGAAGCCGGAGTCAACGCCGGCCCCCGCAGCTCAACCCTCTGTCGACGGGAAGCCTGACTCAATCCCTGATTGGACCCTTTACGTCGATGAATCCTCGACCGAGTAAGGCTGTGTTGCCGGCCTCATCATTCGGGGCCCGAACGAGGCAGAAATGGAATATTCTATGAAGCTCGAGTTCAAGGCCTCGAACAACGCGGCGGAATACGAGGCCTTGCTGGCCGGACTGCGTATAGCCTCCGGTCTGGGGCGGAAAACAATCCGGATCCGCAGCGACTCAGCCCTATTAGTTGGCCAAGTGACCGGCCATTTCGAGGCACGGGAGCCTCTGATGGTGAAGTATCTGGATGATGTAAGAAGGCTATGGAAGGACTTTGATGAAGTCCAGGTAGAGCAGATCCCCAGGCAGCTCAACGCCCAAGCCGACGCCTTGAGTAAGCTGGCTTCATCCTACTCGGCCAACAACAAGAGGATCATCCTCTTCGAGGTCTTGCCACGGCCTAGCGTGGAAGACGGCGCAACAATACTTCAAGTGTATACAGCCCGGGAAGAAGGCCGAGATTGGAGAAAGCCCCTTATGGAATTCCTGAGGAAAGGTACGCTCCCAGAAGATCGGAGAGAATCCCGCCGTCTCCGAGCCAAACCTCCCCACTTCGTCTGGAGCAATGGGAACCTCTATAAGAAGTCCTTCACTCAGCCCCTGTTCCGGTGTGTCGACCCCTATGAAGCTGACTACGTCTTCCGTGAGATCCACAAAGGGGTCGGCGGCGCGCACCAAGGGGCCCGCACCTTAATCCAGAAGGCATTGCTCCAGGGGTACTACCGGCCGACCTTCATGAGGACGCCCAGAAGCTGGTCAGGAGATGCAAAAGCTGCCAACTCCCTGGAAGCATTCCTCGCCTTCCTGATACCGAGCTAACCGCCCTGACCTCCCCGTGGCCGTTTGCCTAGTGGGGAATAGACATGATAGGCCAGTTCCCCACCAGTACAGGCGGGCACAAGTACGTCCTCGTCGCAGTGGACTACTTCACGAAGTGGATCGAGGCCATTCCCGTCAGGAAACCAGACGCTACCACAACTATCAAGTTCCTGTAGAACAACATGATACTCTGGTTCGGCATCCCGAGGTGCATCATCACCGACCACGGAACAAATTTCGAAAACGAAAAAGTTAAGGAATTTTGCAGCGAATAGCACATCCTTATGAAATTTGTCGCGGTCGCATATCCCCAATGCAACGGGAAAGCCGAGGTTGCTAATCGGGACATCCTCCAAGGTCTTCGAACAAGCCTAGAATGACGCCAAGGCAGTTGGGTCGAGGAATTGCCCCGGGTCCTATAGGCCCTGCGCACGTCGAAGAAAACCCCCACCGGGGAAACTCCTTTCAGCCACTGCTACGGACCGAGGCAATGGTCCCAGCGGAGATCGGGCTCCCCAGTCACCGGGTCGAGCATTTTGACAACAAAGCAAACACCTTGGCACTCCGAACTAACCTGGACATCTTGTTGGAAAAACGAGACCGGGCTCAAATCAGAGCTGCCGCCTATCAACAACAAACCACCCGCTACTACAATGCGCGAGTCAAGCGTCACTTCTTCAAGACAGGAGATTTAGTCCTAAGGCGGAACAAGTTCGTCGACCAAGGAAGGCTACATAAGTCTTCCCCAAAATGGGACGGTCCTTTCCTCATCTCCAAAGTACTGCCCGGCGGAGCCTACCATTTGCAAGACGCTGAAGGACGCAAGTTTTCACGGCCTTACAACGCTGAGAAACTCAAGCTGTACCTCTGAAAGAGTATCTATGTATATTTCTTCTTTCGCAAAGGCAATGTAAATCTTTTCTAAAGTTCTTTCTGTTCAAATAATAAGAAGGGAATACTAGAACATTGCAAAAAGAAGAGTTTTATTCATTCAAAAGGTACGACGGGCTCCTCAGCCTTACAGGGAAATAAAAAGAAACATTTACAACAGAGGTGGCACAGGATTGAGGAAGTACTCCTGGTGATACTCAGAGTAGATTTCCACTAGCCGAGCCCTAGCCTCTGCAACCTATTCCTGCCGATGCTGCACGCAAACCCGGGACGCCACAGAAGCACCCGAAGCTCCGTCCCCTGCTCCTTGGCTCATGATGTACCTCTGTTTGAAGCACTCCAAAATGAGTGCCAAGGATCGGTCGTGCCTCGTCTTCGAGATAAGGCTGAGCAGGAAGATCGAGCGCACCTTGTCGAGCGCCTTGTCTAACAACTTCTCGGAGAGAGGGTTGTCCAACCCCGGGGACCTCCTCCAAATTGCGTACATCAACAACTGTAGGAGGGACGACCGAGGGAGGAGCCGGCCGAAGTGACCCTCGAGACGCTGAACCACTCCCCGGTACCCATCCTCGACCAGGGATTGGTCATACACGGAGACATCGCCGAAGGAAATGATCTCTTCGATCGAGTACATGCGCCCAGTCATCTCATAAAGCGATGCCGAAGAAATAGCCGTATCCTTATCTATTTATAGCCTCAAACAAAATATTTGAGGACCCAGATTTGCGCGCATAGGCACGAATCCCGGGATCCATCAAGGTTACTCCAATGCCGCGCCCCCACGTGGCAGAGCTGACGCGACTTCCTGGCTCTCCTGACACGTGCAGCCTGCGACGGTCACTCCTCCCAATGCTCACGAACCAGTGAGAGTCGGACGGAACCTCACAAGGCCGAGCAACTACCCTTCTCGGTTATCTCCAGCTGGTAGTTCCCTACCCACTGACGCCAGGGATCTAAGCCCTCGCCAAGAGGCAACCGAGCGGCTACCCTGCTAGGTTATCCCCGGCTGGTAGTTCCCTACCCCACAACGCCAAGGATCAAAGCCCTCGCCAAGAGGCACCAGGCAGGAACCCTGCTCGGCCTGTCCTTAGCAGGCCTCTTATGGCCCCTCCCGCGCTAAGGATCAAAGCCCTCGCCAAGAGGCACCGGGCAGCAACCCTGCTCGACCCGTCCTTAGCACGCCTCTTACGGCCCCTTCCGCGCTAAGGATCAAAGCCCTCGCCAAGAGGCACCGGGCAACAACCCTGCCCGTCCCGTCCTTAGCAGGCCTCCTATGGCCCCTCCCATGATAAGGATTAAAGCCCTCGCCAAGATGCACCGGGCAGCAACCCTACTCGGCCCGTCCTTAGCAGGCCTCTTATGGCCCCTCCCGCGCTAAGGATCAAAGCCATCACCAAGAGGCACCGGGAAGCAACCCTGCTCGGCCCATCCTTAGCAGGCCTCCTACGGCCCCTCCTGCGCTCAGGATCAAAGCCCTCGCCAAGAGGCACCAGGCAGCAACCCTGCCCCGGCCCATCCTTAGCAGGCCTCCTACGGCCCTTCCCACTCTAAGGATCAAAGCCCTCGCCAAGAGGCAACTGAGCGGCTACCCCTCTTTGTTATCCTTGGCTGGTAATTCCCTACCCCAAGATGCCAAGGATCAAAGCCCTTGCCAAGAGGCACTGGGCAGCAACCCTGCTCGGCCCGTCCTTAGCAGGCCTCCTACGGCCCCTCCCGCGCTAAGGATCAAAGCCCTCGCCAAGAGACACCGGGCAGCAACCCTGCCCCAGCCCGTCCTTAGCAGGCCTCCTATGGCCCCTCCCGTGCTAAGGAACAAAGCCCTCGCCAAGAGGCACCGGGAAGCAACCCTGCTCGGCCCATCCTTAGCAGGCCTCCTACGGCCCCTCCCGCGCTAAGGATCAAAGCCCTCTCCAAAAGGCCACCGGGCAATAACCCTGCCCGGTCCGTCCTTAGCAGGCCTCCTACGGCCCCTCCCGTGCTAAGGATCAAAGCCCTCGCCTAGCGGCAACTGAGCGGCTACCCCGCTCAGTTATCCTTGGCCGGTAATTCCGTACCCCACGACACCAAGGATCAAAGCCCTCACCAAGAGGCCACCGAGCAGCTACCTTGCTCGCTCCATCCACGTCTAAGTGATCTCCACCACGACTTCGGGGCCATGGGGATACCGACCTTCCACTAGTCTTTGCACGCTTGGCAAGTGATAGAATTCAACTCGACGTGTGATCGCTAAATGAAATACCTACCTAAAGATGAAAGCAGTATGGTGCAAGTACAAATGTTTACCACAAACAAAAGGAAAATGCACACGCAAAGAAACTGCAAAATGGATTTTCTATTCATAAGGGTCAGGAGTATTTACAAAGGTATTATGGGCTCCCCAGCCTTACAAAAAAGCCCGGAGGCTTACAAAATTTTGGCGCAAAATAAGGAGGCGAGAAAGTTCAGGCCTCAGGGCCGGGGAGAACCCTGATGAGTCGCGTGTCCACTGCGAACACCGGGGCGCCATCTTCGTGGTCGACGCCCATGGCAGGAACCCCGGTGCCGGTAGCCGGGTCGACCGACTGATCCCCGACGGGCCCACCAGGGGCCTCTTCCCTTGCAGCACCGCCGGGAGCGTCCCCCTGCACCTCTCCCCTATGGAGGGTACGCAGCCCGGAGCTCGCTGTCAGGAAAATACGGCATCTGGGCCTTGACAGCGTCGAGGACGTCGTGCCAAATAACGCCGGAAGCTTCAGCAAGGTCGGCATAAAACATGTCCGACTCCTTATAGCTTTTCACCGCCTTCGACGCCCGAAGCTCGGCACGCCTCGCCCTGTCCTTCACCGCCTCATTCTCCCTTCGGAGGGAGTTTGCCGTCTTCTTCAAGGTGGCGATGAGCACCTGGGAGTCTTCCTACTTAGCCTCGGCAGCTCGGGCGGCCTCTCGGCACCGGGCGACCTCCCGACTCCCGGCCGCCACCCGGTCTTCAAGGGCAGCGATCCTCTCCATCGCCGCCCCCAGCTCCTGCCTTGAGCCCTCCTCGCGGCCTGCATCGCTGGGGCTATCTCCTCGTCCTCCATGTTGACGACGAGGGCGATATGCTAGAGGACTTGAAGAAAAGGAAGAGGGTTAAAAAGGAAAAGGAGGCACCCGATCACGTGAACATAAATGCTGAATAAAGAACCAAGTGGGATACAAACACTAACCTGCAAGGCCTCTTGAGCTATGGCCGCCATTTGGGCCCGGAGGGTCCCCCGAGGGATTCTTCCCCCGGCCGACCTCTCCATCTCCGAGAGCAGGCTGTCGGCGACGGAAAGTCCAGAGGGCACCTCGAAACGGAGCTCCCCATCATCCATGAGGATCGGGAAGCCGGGGTGGAGGACGCCGTCCTATGGAACCTCTTGAGGAGCGACACGGGAGAACCAGTCTCGGCTCCCACCTCGGGAGCCCGGGGCTCTTGCTCCCGAACACCCTTCCGAACCGGTGCGCGGCTGGACTCGGGAGCTCGAGGAGCGCTTGGGTGCCTGGATGAAGCTGCTGTTAGTTATATGTGTGCCCTAGAGGCCATTACTGTACATAGGATGTATATTGTAGTGGATGCTGGGAAATATATAGGTAGGACTTTCTTGCTCGACATGATAGTACACTATATGGTTACTCTTTATCTTAACATGTATACTTGCTGTCTCTCTATTACATGTTGATAAAGCCCTTAGGATATGTGCTCGACTTCCAGGACTGTGATGTAGATCACACTAGTGGGGCCTGGGTAGTCTATGAGTACATCCTTCAATGTTCCTAGTCGTGGGAATATCGAGACAGGGGCATCGATATTCCAGAGTAGACTAGCGTATATCTTCTCGACCCATGTGATGAGCGATGGATGATCCCATATCCATTGGTGTTTGACATCAGAGATGGTATGTGGGTGCTCAGTGGAGACTAGGTACACTGAACGGACTCGCCGAGAACTCCCAGATGGTTTATACCTCACGTCAGATGGCAGTTCTCTGGTGACACTGGTACAGCTTAGTCTGTTGACCCGAGATCGTCATAGAGTCTTGTGTGTCTTCCACTATGCTTTGATTTCCATCCTACCACGGCTCTACTGAGTCATGCAAACAGGTGGTTTTTGGGTACAGTCCCGATTCACATGGAGGCAATGAGCGATAAGAGGGGATTCGTCTCTCCCGGTATTGGGGGTTGATGTTGTGCTATGCTCGACTGGCCATAACTGGAAATCCCTGGCCAGGGTTGCAGTGATATACTGGTAAGTGTTATCAGTAGTTTCATGCTTGTTATGGACATTACATCGGCATGACTTATCAAGCTACCGGGGTCTGACGTTTACCACCCCTAGGCGAGATATGCGACATATCAGACGAACAGATCGGACTGTACGGTAAGTGTTACTAGTTGGATTCACTGGAGTATGAGCGGGCTTGCTCGTTGATCTTCTGATCGCTCAATACCCGGGTGGCCGTTATGTTTAGCAGACCGCTTGCGGCTTGTGGGTGTTTGATATGATCATCACCTACTGCCGGCGTATTGACGAGTCTTTAGAGTCCTACACAGAGCTTTCCTGGCTCAAGCGAAACGAAATAGGAGCGCATATGAGATATGTGCGGGACCGAGAATAATACCAGTATGTGATACTGAATTCTATTCTCGCGATTTGTATCATCGGACGGTTATATAAGATATAGCCGGGTCACCGAATCAAATGTTGATTCGATATGATGATGCACTTGATATTAGTCGGTTATATGCAGTATGACCGGATCATTAAATCAAGTGTTGATTTAATGATTTAATGTATAATTATATATTTGATATATTACTTTACATTGACTAGTATTGTTCACTTAAGATAGATTTTCTCACTTGATTTGTACAAGTTGTATATGTGATATATTTTTGTGCACTAGTTTGTATCATATTTGATGATACATGCAAATTTGGGTGTGTGTATGACTTACACCAAGTTTAGGTTAATGGTTAGGGTTGTATTTATTTATTTATTTATTTTGGTAAAATAGAATGGTTGCTTTCTTTGTTTTTATGCTAGAAGCTTCATGTTGCTTCAAGCATCTTTGAAAAAGGGTAACCATTTTGTTTTTTCCTTTGACCTAACCTTTTACCTAAACTATGGTTTAATCTCTACAAGAGTTTACTCACCCATGGTTGCAACATGATAAGTCTTCACTTGATTATTCATTTGATATTATTCTTTTTAATCTTTTCTTTCTTCTTCATCTTCTTCTTCAAGTGAAGAAAACTAGCTAGAAAATTTCAAGTGAAGAATCCAAGTGAGAAATCAAAATCCAAAGTGAACCCACTTCCTATTTCTTCATCCTCTACTACTTGCCATATTGTATAGGGTGTTTTCTTCACAAGTTTCATGAATTAGTGAAGATGGAGCTTGAGTTTGAGTTGGCTCGACGTAGATCATCTTCGGCATCGAAGTCAACGACCTAGCCCGATCATTTCTCCGACGAAACCATCGCTAGAGTCCGGGATTCCGATGATCGCAGCGGAAGGACGTCATCACGGAGCTTAAGAAGTGGAGGACCGGATCTACAAAGGTTGTAATCCCTTTCACTTGTAGTTAAGTTGTTAACTTGCATTTGTTTTCGCCTATCCTCTAGTTAACGATCTTGCATAGGGTTTCTCGGCACATAAATTTTTGAATTTGGCATGGTTGATCACTTGTGGAACCTCATGAGTGTGCCTAGGAACCCTACAGTGGTATCAAAGCCTAGCTAGAGGTTTAGGCGAAGTGTAGACGATATTAGAAGTCCGATCGAACCCGAAAGCCTAATTGAAAACCCTTCTCTGTACAATTTTTCAAAACTGTGATTTTTGTGAATTAAAAATATGCAGAAAAATAAGCAGGGATTTCTAAGCATTACAGTGAAGCACGTGACCCCAATTCAATAAAGGCGCCGCGGAACTGCGGCCGTACCCTAGGTCACACGGCGGTTCCGCGGCCATAAAGTGGCCTCTTTGTTCACTGTTTGCACAGTAATGTCTTAATATTATTCTTGTGTTTTCTGGGAATTTTTAATATGCACTCAAGAGTTGAGTTTTCTGGGTTGTATTGGGAGTTCGTAGATTCGATCGGATTGTCTAATTTTTTCTATGACTTTCCGGATATTTTTAGAACATGTTAAAAGTTCGGCCGGATATAAATAGCCACTTTTTCCCCTGCCGGGAAATTTCCAAGTATTGGATCTTTCCGTAGTTTAAGAACGTTCTGAGTAGTGCAAGTAACGCGATGGACCCCTCTAGAAGACAACAAACCTTAACTCGATTATGTGACCATCTTGAACTGCCCTTTGAACCTTAGGGTTTGGGGCAGTACGGCGTGCCACATGTGAGGCGTTGGCTTGACCCTTCTACGGCTGGACCGTCGGTACTGTGGCATGAAGTGAATGTATTTAAACTTATTTCATGTGTTGAGTTGTTTCGGGAAAACTTGGGTGTTTGATTGTTCGATCGGAAATTTTAACATTTTCTATTTTATCTGGAATGTGATACAACATTTGGAATTCACAAGTAGTTATGAGATAACTGATTTGAATATTATAAATCTAGCACTTTAGTCTCACTTGATCGGTTGCCACGGAATTTTGATGTGATCAAAAGTCCGTCGCAATCACGTAGCGTACGCGGATACTCGCCGGGTAAACTTAATAGACAGCTACACCCCATAGCCCCGACCAAGTGACTGTAGGAGAACCCCGTCACCGAAAGCATCCGTTCGGGTGCTCGCGGCAGCGGTGTTCCGCCTTGGTGCACTTCGTCGACGGCATCGGGGGTGCGGCCGTCTACTAAAGTTTGCGACGAGCATTCGATCAGGATGTCGGGAATCTTGTTGAATTGCCCGACGTGATATTGAAAAGAGTTTTCGATTTTGAGACTAAAATGCGGGGTTTATAATTGTTAGGCATGCGATGTCTAAGGAATTCATTTGATTAGGCATGCGATGTCTAAAGAGGTTGCGGATTCCAACTGTTGTAGTTTTACACTTTCTTTTCTGCGACCGTAAGTGTAATATGTGATATCGCCAGTTTCGTTGCTATATGTCAACGACAATTGGGATGGGCATATTTACTTACGTTGATGACATGTGATGTTATGTGTTGCTGGATATGTTATATTGGATCGTCGTGTTTGAATAGCCGGGGGGTTTTATGTGAGATGAGTGTTTTTCATTTTCATTCATGTAAAAACTTGTATGTAATATTCTTTTATTGGGGCACTTCCAGGTTGCGGAAGATGTCACCGTTGATGTATATTATTTACTTTTCCGCATTAGGATAGACCCAAGGAGGGGAGCATAAGTAACCGGGTTCTAGGGTCCAGTGGGAGACCATCTCGAGGATTCGAGTCCGGGTCTCCTAATCCTAGAATTGGTAGGGTTTCTTGCCGCTCTCGTAGGGGTCTAGGGGTGTGGGATTGGCTATTCATCACGACCGTGGAATCCGTGTTTTATACAGGCTCAAAATAAAACACGGACGTCCTAGTATATCCGATATTTCATATGATTTTTTCTGCTGTGTTATCTGTGATGTGATCATGTGATATGTTCAGATAGATATTGTATATAGTATATATGATATATTATATAGACGTTGCTTATGTTTTACACCCGCGCAAGCCCTGCCTCGCTCTGGCGTTAGTTACCCAACCTAACGGTGCAGACGGGACATCGAGGCGAATGCGGATGGCATAAGCGTACGTTATATTTATCTGTGATGTTTAGGTGGACTTAAATGATGGGACATTCATTAATGAGATTAATGAAAGAAAATAAACCTAAAAGATGTTGTGGAATCAAATTTCAAAAATAAAAACAGGTATCTACAGTTCTTGCTTTGCATCGTGGTGTTCCTTATAGAACATCCTGCACCTTATTCGATAAGGAAAGGGCCGAGATCCCTTCACCGGGAGTGACCCCTTTAGCAATAACTGGCAGATGCTACAACTCTCGGTTTGTCTTTTGATTGCTTCTATAGATTTTTGCTTTGCACAGCGGTATATATGATATATCCTGCATCTTATTCGATGAGAAAAGGGCCGACGATCCCTTCACCGGGAGTGACCCCTTTAGCAAAACTAGAAAAGCTTCAAAAACACTCCATTTAAAAACCCATTTGATTCCGCAACGAGATCAAGTTCAAAGCGTTAAAGGTTTTCTTAAAAACCATCCGCAACCCTCCGTCATTTTAGGAAGTAGAGTACTTAGTATTCGTGCTGTGTTTGTTGACCATAGTCAAGGCACAGTGTACGGTAGCTAAGTGATGTTTTCCTACACCGCATATGATGCGATTAGTTAGGACAGTCGCGTGACTTTATTGACCTTAGTTAAGGGTCATGTGGGTGGTCTAATTAATCACGAAATGGCGGGTAGAACTTGACTAGTGCTTATGATTTGTTGACCATAGTTAAGGTCATAAGTGCTAGGGGTAAAAACCATTATTGGAAGTTTCAAGTGTTGAAATTTGCAATGAGATTGCATACCTTCTATATGATAGTTGGATCCCGATACCCACTGCGAGTAATTGTTACTCCTGGGAGAGTTTTGCACTTTGTAATTAGCCGATCAAGTAGGTGTCTAGAAAGGTGTCAACGGGGTTACGCCTCTGGGAAAACGAGGTTTATTCTAATTAGGTCCGTGCGAAAGCACAGGAAACCTCCCTCAAAGTACTGACACTGGCCTGGCTGAAAGATTGGCGAACTTGTAGAGTGTAATTAATCCCGGTTTGTCTTTCCTTTTAGGGTTTGAAGGAAGATTTGATAAAAACAGTGGGAGCCATCCTGATTAGATAAAATAAATAACCAATCTAATCTTGCAAGAGCGCACGCAGAGTGTTTTCTTCTCTCTCTCTCCAGGTAGCGACCATATCACGCCTTAATCAAGACAATAATATGGATGTATTGACCGAACCCGCTTGTTATACTGAGCTGGGGAACGTTGGTCCCGCTCTAACTTATAATTGTTATAAGACCGAGCAGGAAATAGGGGAATACCAAAATTCCTATGCCGCCCAAACGAAGAAAGTGCATATGATGCATCTCCTTTGGGTGTTTTCATTATAAAGAACTGTTTCTCAGTATCCTCTACGTCCTGGGTATTTGATACCGGATCAGGATCCCGTATATGTAATTTATTACATGGGCTACAAAAGGTAGAGAACTGAGAACGGGTGATAAGTTTCATGAGACAGAAAACGGGGCAAGTGTTGCAGCCAAGTCTGTTGGTCACTGTCACCCTGTATTACCAATACATTGATTCTGAACAAATGCTATTAGATACCGAACCTGATATACAAAATCATATCAATCTCTTTATTTATTAAAGAAGGATATAATTTTGTATTGTTGGATAATGTTTTGATCATTTCCTATACAATAGTTGATCGGTTCAGGCACGTTACCTAAAAGAATTGACGTTCTAAATCAAACTACAATTCCTAGTATACAGAACACACACAAGAGAAATGTTCCCCTCCGAACGGTGGCGCACAGGACTGCAATGTCCTGACGCTGAGATTCAGGGAAGATACTATTTGGTTTTATCCGTCCACCTCTCCGAAGATGCCAAGTTGATTTATGGCACCGTGTATCGGAGGTTTAGACGGATGCAGCCGATATAGCAGACTTTGTCAGATTCCCCCTCGCTTGAGGGGTTTTTTGATTGTGGGGACGCTTTTCCCTGCAGACGCAAGCCCCTGCAGTTAATTACGCTACCGCATCGCGGTAACAACTTTCTCCTTCTTCAGAATTTCACTTCGTGTCGTATGTGTTTGTTTTGTTTGTGGTTGCCCGTGGATTGTATACGGAGACTGAATAATGCCGTCGCCCGTAGGACGTGGATTAATCCAAATCCGTATTTATTTAGATTTGGGTTTGGTGTTTTTAGTTTTAGGATACGTTAGCCGTATTGAGGCTAAGATCAACTTAAACGTTCGTTAAGGATACGTTAGTCCTGTTTGAGACTAAGATCAACTTAACGTGGTGATTCATTTAATATATGGCCGTCAGGACTCGTCACCTCTCTGACGTCGTTGAAGGATTACAACGGTGGATGTCAGAGGAGTTCAGAGATGTACCTTTGAACCAAAGTTGATTTGGAGTTTTATCGTTCATTTGAGTGTTTAAGGATACGTTAGCCGTGTTTAGGGCTAAGATCAACTTAAACAGGACCGTTTAGATCCGGCAAAAGAGCATTTGGAGGCTCTATTGTTCCAGTTTAGGGACGTAGTGGTCCATAGGTAGTTTAAGGACGTTGCGGTCCATGTTCCAGTCTAGGGACATGGTGGTCCGCATTCCAGTTTAGGGACGTGGTGGTCCGCATCATTAGTTTAAGGACGTTTCGGTCCATCGCCAGTTTTAGGGACGTGGTGGTCCATCATTAGTTTAAGGACGTTTCGGTCCAATATTAGTTTAAGGACGTCTCGGTCCAGTATTAGTTTAGGGACGTTTCGGTCCGTGAGTTTAAGGACCCCGCAGTCCATATTCATATGTGGTCGTCGGGACCCGTCGCCTCTTTGACGTCGTTGAAGGATTACAACGAGAGGTGTCAGAGGAGCTCGTAGATGTACCCTCGAACTGGTCGTAAATTGATTTAGGGAGTAGCCGTGCTCAGTCAATTTAATTTAAGGACTTACGGCCAAAATTGGGTTAAGTCCAGTTGAAAATGTTCGACACCCTTATTTATTTTTGGTGCATTGCATTACTTCTATTTTTTTTTGTTTGGGCTCTGCCCATAAAAGATGCAGAGCATCAATTTCACTTGGGCTCTGCCCCCTTTTTATTGCTTTGCAATTTATTTTGGCCCACTAGGCCCCTCTGATTTGGGCCTGGCCCTTCAGTAAAAGAAATGCATTGCATTTGTCAGGCGCTTTGCGCCAATCACTGAGCGCAAGCGCTTGTGGTGAGGACACGTGTCATGCTCTGGTGAGCGCAAACGCAACAGCGCAGTGCGCTGCGCTAGTGCGCTGCGCTGTTGCGCTGCTGACACGTGGCGCGCTCTGGTGAGTTGCGCCAATTACAGAGAGCAAAGCTCTATTTCAAAAGTGCGTGGCGCAAATTATTCTGTAGCTGACACGTGGCGCTCTCCCAAGAGCGCAACAGCGCAGTTCGCAAGTGCAAAGCACTAAGAATCTTTTAGATTCAAGAACAGAAGTGCAAAGCACTATTTTATTATTATTATTTTTTATTATTAAAGATCATTGATCTTGTTTTTGGATCTATGATCTGTTCATGAGAGAACTTTCTCCTTTTTTCCAAAGGTTTTACCTTTTTGTTCTTGAGGAATTCCTCAGAGTTCGCTTTCTCTCTTTTTTTTTTTAGAAAAATGTTTATGCTTTTGAATTGAGGCTTAGGGTCCTTTTTATAGTACCCATAAATTAGTTAAATTCATTAAAGAGATCTTTCTCTAAGTGATTTGGGGAATTTTCCCCACCGTTGGATTTTTGATCCAAGAGCTTCTGTTTTACAGAAGGGAATCTTCTTGTTTTAACAAGAACAGAAAGATTTCTTTAAAATCTTAATTCTGTTTGGCGCAAATGCTCCAGCACGTGACACGTGTCGCGCAGCGCACAGCGCAGCGCAACTGCGCTGACACGTGTCGCGCAGCGCACAGCGCAGCGCAACTGCGCTGACACGTGTCGCGCTGACACGTGTCGCGCAGCGCACAGCGCAGCGCAACTGCGCTGACACGTGTCGCGTAGCGCAGTGCTTGCGCAACTGAAGCGTTGCTTCCTTTAATTTTGCTTAAAATAGAGCTTTGCTCTGATTGGGCGCGCCTTCTTGGGCGCTGCGCTGACGTATCAGCGCCTGACATGTGGCGCGTTGCGCCCGAGATTTGAAGCGTTGCTTCAAAATTTTGAATTTTGAATTTCAACAGAGCTTTGCTCTGATTGGGCGAAACAAGGAAGAGTTCAGAAATGAACGGATCCTTCTTGAGGTATTGTAGACTAGGTCATATCAATACGACCCGACTAGCTGAAGTTACATATAGATACATATTTAAATCTGTTTGAATTTACATCTGGTGAAACTTGCCAGTCATGTCACAAAGATTAGATGGCCATAGCTCTGTTTATTGAAAACAGAGAAAGAGTTAGTGAACTTTTGGGACTGATACATAGTGATGTATGTAAGGTCCCCTGTCTACACATGCCAGGACCGGTTCTTTGTACTTTATTACATTCTCTGATGATCTCTCAAGATTCAGTCATATGTTCCTGTTGAAACATAAGTCCGAAGCTTTTGAGATATTCACAGAATATAAGTTAGAAGTAGAGAACCAAAATACGGGTATAAGTATTATGTCCTATGATAAGATCAAGGAGGAGAATACTTGAGCACGGAATTTCTGGATTATTCTAAAGAAGAATGAGATTCTCTCTCAGCATCACTCCTCCGTATACACCATAGCACGTCGGTATATCGGGGCGGAGCAATTGCACCATATTAGATATGGTGTGCTCTATGATGAGTATTTTTGAGTTACCTATTTCCTTTTAGGGTTGTGCACTTAAGAAGCTGCATACCTATTGAATTAGGTTCGAATCAGATCACTGCCTACCACTCCATATAAGATATGGTATGGGAAGAGCCCATCTCTTAAGCAAGTTAAGATTTGGGGTTGTCCGGCCTATGTCAAAAGCAAAATCCGGACAAGATCGAGACAAGGCCTGTTCTGTAGAACTGGAAAGGTTCCAGCTATACAAAACTGCAACTGATGATTTGACAGAACCAAAGGATTCAATAGTCTCCGACGAACCTCGGCCTCTCCGCCGATCTAGCAGGGTTCCTCACCTTCCTGAGAGATACTTCGGTTTCTCGATGACAGTGGGAGCGAGGAATGCATCATGAGATGATGACCCAACTAGTTTCGAGCAGGCCATCAAGAGTGGGGACTCTATAAGAATGGCTGGATGCTTAGCGATCTGAGATGGAATCCATATACACCAACAAAGTATGGACTTTGGTTGCCATATCTGAAGGGTTAAATCCCCATCAGGAGCAAGTATATCTTGAGAAGATTACTTGGTGTAGATGGAAAAGTTGAGACTTTCAAAGCTAGACTTGTTAAAGGTTTTCGTCATCGACCAGGCGTGGATAATGATGAAACCTTTTCCAGTAGCTATGCTTAAGTCCATCTGGATCCTACTTGCCATTGCTACATACCATGACTACGATATCTGGTGGTTAGGTGCCATGACTACTTTTCTAAATAATGATTTAGAAGAGAACGCCTATAAGTACACAGCCAGAGGGCTTCGTAAACAATGGGAGCAGCGGAAACGTGTGCAAGTTGCTTTGCAGAATAAAGCAGGCATCGCAGAGTTGGAACGTCTGTTTTGATGTGGTAGTCAAAAAGTTTGACTTCATCGAAATGGTAGATGAACCTTATATATACAAAACGGTAGTAGAGAGTAAGGTGGTCATCCTCGTATTGTACGTGGACAACATACTCTTGATAGGAAAAGAGTTTCTTATGCTACGCACGGTCAATCTCCTCTTATCACAAGGATTCTCCAAATAGGATAAAGGTGATACCTCCTAAATTCTGGAATTTGGATCTATAAGATAGATCTAAAGGGATGTTAGGGTTCTCACTAGGTTTAGTGAGTTGGTATCAATCGATCCTGGGGAGAATCACTGGAAAAGTTCCAGGCTAATGAGAATAACTGAATGTCAGTCACAGGCATTGTCTTTACTCTCGGTAGAGGGACGGTATGTTGGAAGAGTTCCAAGCAAGATACCGTGGCAAACTAGAAGATAAAGGCTGGTAACATCGCTATTAAAGATACTACCAAAGAGGCGGTTTGGGTGTATATTGGTTCTGTGACAATAGAAGTGTGGCTTTGGCCCAGGAACCCTGGTCCCATCAGTGACCTAGACATATTCCGAGGCAGCATCACCTGATCATGGAGATAGTTGATCTCCAGGGTGACCGAGGTTAGGAGAGTAGACTCAGAGGACAACACGGCGGATCCACTCACAAAGGCCTTTTCCCAAAGAGAGACTTTTTATGGGATGGTCAAGTATTAGATACTCCAACCACTGCTACAGATGGCCCTAGTGCAAGTGGGAGATTGTTAGTTATATGTATGCCCTAGAGGCCATTACTGTACATAGGATGTATATTGTAGTGGATGTTGGGACATATATAGGTAGGACTTTCTTGCTCGACATGATAGTACACTATCTGGTTACTCTTTATCTTAACATGTATACTTACTGTCTCTCTATTACATATTGATAAAGCCCTTAGGATATGTGCTCGACTTCCAGGACTGTGATGTAGATCATACTAGTGGGGCCTGGGTAGTCCATGAGTACATCCTTCAATGTTCCTAGTCGTGGGAATATCGAGACAGGGGCATCGATATTCCAGAGTAGACTAGCGTATATCTTCTCGACCCATGTGATGGGCGATGGATGATCCCATATCCATTGGTGTTTGACATCAGAGATGGTATGCGGGTGCTCAGTGGAGACTGGGTACACTGAACGGACTCGCCGAGAACTCCCAGATGGTATTATACCTCACGTCAGATGGCAGTTCTCTGGTGACACTGGTACAACTTAGTCTGTTGACCCGAGATCGTCATAGAGTCTTGTATGCCTCCCACTGTGCTTTGATTTCCACCCTACCACGGTTCTACTGAGTCGTGCAAACAGGTGGTTTTTGGGTACAGTCCCGATTCACATGGAGGCAATGAGCGATAGGAGGGAATTCGTCTCTCCCGGTATTGGAGGTTGATGTTGTGCTATGCTCGTCTGGCCATAACTGGAAATCCCTGGCCAGGGTTGCAGTGATATACTGGTAAGTGTTATCAGTAGTTTCATGCTTGTTATGGACATTACATCGGCATGACTTATCAAGCTACCGGGGTCTGACGTTTACCACCCCTAGGCGAGATATGCGACATATCAGACGAACAGACCAGACTGTATGGTAAGTGTTACTGGTTGGATTCACAGGAGTGTGAGCGGGCTTGCTCGTTGATCTTCTGATCGCTCAATACCCGGGTGGCCATTACGTTTAGAAGACCGCTTGCGGCTTATGGGTGTTTGATATGATCATCACCTACTGCCGGCGTATTGATGAGTCTTTAGAGTCCTACACAGAGCTTTCCTGGCTCAAGCGAAACGAAATAGGAGCGCATATGAGATATGTGCGGGACCGAGAATAATACCAGTATGTGATACTGAATTCTATTCTCGCGATTTGTATCATCGGACGGTTATATAAGATATAGCCGGGTCACCGAATCAAATGTTGATTCGATATGATGATGCACTTGATATTAGTCGGTTATATGCAGTATGACCGGATCATTAAATCAAGTGTTGATTTAATGATTTAATGTATAATTATATATTTGATATATTACTTTACATTGACTAGTATTGTTCACTTAAGATGGATTTTCTCACTTGATTTGCACAAGTTGTATATGTGATATATTTTTTTGCACTAGTTTGTATCATGTTTGATGATACATGCAAACTTGGGTGTGTGTATGACTTACACCAAGTTTAGGTTAATGGTTAGGGTTGTATTTATTTATTTATTTATTTTGGTAAAATAGAATGGTTGCTTTCTTTGTTTTTATGCTAGAAGCTTCGTGTTGCTTCAAGCATCTTTGAAAAAGGGTAACCATTTTGTTTTTTCCTTTGACCTAACCATTTACCTGAACTATGGTTTAATCTCTACAAGAGTTTACTCATCCATGGTTGCAACATGATAAGTCTTCACTTGATTATTCATTTAATATTATTCTTTTTATTCTTTTCTTTCTTCTTCATCTTCTTCTTCAAGTGAAGAAAACATGCTAGAAAATTTCAAGTGAAGAATCCAAGTGAGAAATCAAAATCCAAAGTGAACCCACTTCCTATTTCTTCATCCTCTACCACTTGCCATGTTGTATAGGGTGTTTTCTTCACAAGTTTCATGAATTAGTGAAGATGGAGCTTGAGTTTGAGTTGGCTCGACGTAGATCATCTTCAGCATCGAAGTCAACGACCTAGCCCGATCATTTCTCCGACGAAACCATCGCTAGAGTCCGGGAATCCGATGATCGCAGCGGAGGGACGTCATCACGGAGCTAAAGAAGTGGAGGACCGTATCTACAAAGGTTGTAATCCCTTTCACTTGTAGTTAAGTTGTTAACTTGCATTTGTTTTCGCCTATCCTCTAGTTAACGATCTTGCATAGGGTTTCTCGGCACATAAATTTTTGAATTTGGCATGGTTGATCACTTGTGGAACCTCATGAGTGTGCCTAGGAACCCTACAGCTGCCGCCGGCAGGGACGAAGCCGGCGGAGCCGGAGCCGACAACGGGAGAGAAAAGCCGACGCCTCTGGCCTTCTTCCCCTTCTTCACGTCAACCACTGCCTTTCGGAACTTGCTTACGTCCATGGGTTCTTCATAAGACAAAATATAGAGGATTCGGCAATGCCAAAAGTGTAAAAGAATGCATAAGTCCAAACAGGTCGCTTGAAAGCTCCTAACTTACCTACGTACTGGGCGGGGCTGAGCCCGGCCCAACTGAGGGCCCACTCAGACAGCAGCACATCGACCTGAGGGAGGGGCTCCCACTTTGACACCGCCACCGTGTCGGCATCATTCGACCGACTCACCCGCGGACAGTTGGCCCCTTTCCACTGGATGGGCACAAACCAATCCTCGCCCTCGGGCGGGGCCACAAACAAAAACTTCTTCTTCCATTCATGAATGGAAGAAGGGACCACGACAACCCCTGACCTGGCAGCGTCCCCCCATTGTCTCCTAAAAGAGATGTATACCCAGCTCGGCTCTCCCCTGCGAGCGCCAGGATGTTTTTTTTAGCAAAGAGAAGAAACGAGAAGGCTCAGGCTGAAGTAGATCAGACTCAGTTTCAACCGGACCAGGAACCCGAGGAGGATCCTCCAAGAGTTCGGCACTAACTGGCCCGGGGCTAACCCGAAACAATTCAACGCCGCAGTCACATCGGGGGAGAAGGGCAGACGCATCCCGGCCCAAAAGGCTTCCGGGTACAAGGCAATCTCATTGCCCCATACCTGGTCTGCCCTCTCCCCCTCCTCGGTGAGACGAAACGAATAGCCGGGAGGAATGAGGAAACGAGTCTTAATGTTGACGAGCTCCTCCGCACGCCTCAGCGAGGATCGCAAGCCAAGAACACCCACGACCTGTGCTCTGGGGACCGCCCCCGTCGCACGACCCCGGGGAGCATTACTAACCCTAACTCCCCGGGGGGACTCCGACTAAGAGGAGGAAGAGGAAGAAGTAGAAGAGGAGGATTCAGAAGACTACATAGACTCTACCCGGACTATATCTACAGACTCCTCAGAAGAAGATATCTAACCTGATCAAAGGGGTTGTCCTCGGGAAATCAAACGCAAGGAATCCAACCTGAGGAGAAGAGAGCCGAGCTAACACGACTAGGGCCGGGGAAATTATGAGGAGGTATGGGCCCTGTGTTGGAGATAGTGCCCTCAAAGTCAATTATTGGATCGCAGGTACGTGATTGTAATGATTGAGGCATGGCCTATACCGATATGACAGTCTTGCTCGAGATGATAGTATGCTATCTGGTTTGTCTTTATCATCGTATACATGCTTTAGTTCACTATTGCATGATGATTGAGCCTATAGGATTCTGCTTGACAGCCAGCAGTATGATGGTGATCATATACGTGAGAGCTGGGGTCTATAAGCACATCCTTGAAGTGTCCCTAGTCGTAGGAGTTTCGAGACAGGGCATCGATACTCCAGAGTAGACTAGTGTATACAGTCGAGACCCCGACGAGGGGCGATGGCCGGTCTCACAAGCCATTGGTGTCAGTTGGTTCACCTAAGATGTATACAGGTGCTCATTGGGTTATGAGTAAACCGGACAGGACTCGCCGGGAACATGCTAGTTGGTATTATACATATCGTCAGATAGCAGTTCCCTGGTGACATGTGTACATGTTAGTTTGTCGATATGAGATCGTCATTTGCCTCGTGTGAGTTCCCACTGTGCTTTGATTTCTACCCTACCACGCTTAAAGGAGACGTGCAAACAGGTATTTTTTGGATACAGTCCCGAGCCACATGGAGGCAGTGAGCGGATCGTCGGGGATTCGTCTCTCCCGGTATTGGGGGTTGATGTCGTACAGTGCACGGGTGGCCATCACTAGAAATCCTCGGCCGAGATAGTGGAGAATTACTGATTCGGATCAGTAGTTTCTCAGATGGTGATGGGCTTCATGCCGACACGATTTATCGCGTTATTAGGGGTCTGACTTTATCCACCCCCTAGACTCGATATGCGATACTCTTTAGACGAACGGACCGGACTGTACGGATATTGTCACTGTCAGGCTCAGTAGGGTTGATGGATGAGTTCGCTCGTCAGCTTCCCTTCCAATCAATACATAGGCAACCGTTACGTACAGCTAGTACCTCTGACATGCTAGTGGTTATACTCAGTGCCAGTGTGTTGATGAGTCATTAGAGTCCCCCACAGACACTTTCCCAAATTCGGGCGAAACGTTGTAGAGGACGTATGGTTTTATGGCAGGGTTCGAAAAATGCACGTGCGTTTTCGCACGTGTCATTTTTCGGGCAGATAATACTGGTAGGCTTTGGTTTAAGCCGGATCCCAGTATTATACTGTGTAGATATAATATCTTTGTCTCAGTTACATTTGTATTCTGTCGTAATACAAATGCGGGTATGTTTATACTGTTATGGGGTTATCCTGAAATTCATTTCAGGATCACTTTTGGAAGTTGCCAGTTTCCAGTTTTCTATCGCCCGTCTTTAACATTTGGTTAAAGACGGATTTATCTTTTCTTGAGTTGAGGGTGAGTCGTGCTTCTAGATATTTCTAGATGATGACTAGGATGGTGACTAGGTTTCATGATTCATTTGTTCATTAAATGCTTTGATGACTAGATTATGATGATTCATCATTTGCATTAATGTTTTGCAAGGTGTGCATTATGACTCATTCATTTGTATTAGTGCTTATGGTCACTCTCTTGATTCCTACACTCACCTCCCTCCCCTTTAAAGTGGCCGGCCATTCTTGGTGAATGGATGATGATTTTTGGGAAAAAGAAAGGGTTGTTAAAATGAGAAGAGAGAGATCTAGTTTATATATATATTCATATCTCATTTCAATCCGATCCAAAAGGCAACTTCATTAACCGTTCGTCCATGGCTTTGGACGAAGTGAAACAAAGTGTTCTACTCATTCTCTATATCATCTTGGTCATCTCTTTTGGCAAACTTGATGATCGAGTTGCCCCGGTTCAGAGGCGGGAGCCCGTTTAAAGATCCGTCGACGTGGTGCCACCTGGACGAGAAGACTAAAGATTCAGGAGATCGGAGCAGCCACAACAAAGCGTGGGATGAGAGTTGAAGACTGAAGGACTCGAATCGTTTGGTATAACATTTCTACCCACTTTGTAGTTTGTTAGTTTAGTTTTAATGGCATATCCGGGTTATTGTACACGATAGCACCAGTTGTAAAAGTTTTTGTTCCGCATTTGGCGTCTGTTAGACGGCCGGGGCACTACCATGGACTTACACCCTGATGGGGATCCCGCCTCTATGTATAGCTGCCGGCGTACGCATCCTACGGCTCCGATCGCCTCCCGCTAAAATAATGTTTCACAACCAACGACCGGCAACATACCACCTGTTGCACTCGCGTTGGGCGCGTCCCATCGGGCGCGGGAACTCCTACGGCACGTCTCTCCAGCCAACCAACGCCAGACACGTGGGCTATCGCTTCGACTAACATACACATGATCCGGCGCTTCCCTTTAATGCGAGATCTCTCCCCTGATCCGCTGACGCCATCAAGAAAATACTACTCTCTGCCCGGGAATGCACGCCGACGATATCTTCGAATGAGAGCTTACCTCAAATTATCGGTCAGACCACTCTCGACCCGACCCAGGAGCGGGTCGAGACGAGAGTGGGGGGATAATGATGAGGCTCGATATCGGTGGCTCTTCAGATGCTGACACGCTGCAGATGACGTGTCCCAGAACCTACAAGAAAGGATCAAGAACCTCGGTTGGAATCACGCCTCGGGTCTCCCGCCCGAGGAGTCTCCCGACCTTCGGTGGCCTTCCAGACCACCCCCCGGCTCTCCTCCGAGCTATCACAGAACCAAGGTGCCTCGGCCTCCCGCTCGTGCCCGAGCCTCCCGCTCGTGCCCGAGCCTCCCGCCGAGCTCATCTTCCCCGGTCTCGTCTTGACCGACCCACATCACTGATCACAAGCGCCTCCGCGAATCTCGCCATGCGCGAGATATCCGTCTCCCATGATCCCGCGTTCCACGCCATCACGATCCTCCATTAACGAGCCTGCCTCGCCATTAATGCGGGATCCGGCCTAGCACGCGGGCGTGACGCCAGAGGCATAACGGCCGGCGTGATTCTCGCGTCCGCCTGCCCATTGCTGCCGCTATATAAACCCCTCTCTCAGACGATTCAGGTAAGCCATTTTTACTTCACTAGGCCGTTACTCAGCCAAAATACCCCGTCTAACTTGATCGTCGGAGGGTCCTCGGTGGTACAACCATCCCGGGACTTCTTTGCAAGTAGCTCGGCCACAACCATACAAAACCCACTGAGATCCACACGCTCCAGGAGTCAACCCTCCAACTTGAAGCTCAGTCGTCCCTCAACCCACGAAGAGATCAACGGAAGATAACATCTGAAGGAGATCCAGAGATCCATCAATACTAAAATCAAATAACTTTTAGTATCTCATGGAATTCTTTAGGGGCCTCGGGTTTTTTCTATTATGTGGTAAGATCTAGGGATTTTTTGACAAGTTTTAAAAAGCCCCCCCCCCTCTCCACCCACCCACCCAATTTACCCTAAAAGTAAATCAAATAATATCGTTGACAAGAACAATTTACATAGACAGCTAGTAAATCATATGTATCCAAAATCCATGCCACTTTCACTTTAACTTTATTAACCGTAGCCGCCACTCAGATGCTGAATACGAATCATTGTAACTTGAGTAATAGCCAATCGTTTCAATGATTCACATCATTTTGGTTCATAAAATCTAAACCCTCCACGCAAAGACATTAATTAGTCTATAATTTTTGCATTCAAATGCTTAACAAACCAACAACTTGGATTCTTGGGATCCAATCACATCCATGCTAATATCACCATAGTTTCAAACCCCGTTGTGTGTGAGCATTTCATGCCCAATAACTTCAGTTGAGTCATGCACTTTACAATTGCTTATCATGCTTCATAACTATATAAATACTTTTGCCTCATTTGCTATTCCAATCTAGGAGTGGCCCTCTCTATTCTCTTAACAGTCTCTCTATTCTACCAAAGATGGCTCTCTCATGGTTTTCCGGAGCAATGACTATTCACATCGTAACCTGATCGGGCAACAACTGCTTGGAGAAAGCAGATGGGAAAAAGGCAGAATCGAAGAGCACAAGCAACAACTATGGATGTTTTCAAATGCTCGTGCATTACCCGAGGTACAAAAGGGAAGAATACCAATGGATGGAGGAGTGGAAGGTGGACATGTTGCTAATGCGGTATGGATTGACTTGCAAAGGATCGGTCGAAGAAAAGAGGGCATTGCTATGGGGGCATTTTTATGGCCTGGCCAAATATGAAGAAGAATTCGTCACAACTTATATATCCATTGGGTGTAAACTAGATTTGTGCTGTTTTCTGTAATGCTTCCGGCTATGTTTAATTATGTGCACTACTAATCTTTGATATATAGATAGCTTGGTTTTGCACATTTTATTTTGTAATTAATAATTAAGTTTAAGCAAGTATGTGGGTTATAATATGCTATTACTGAAATTGAAATGTAAATATACTGTATGTGTTTTACTTTATACAAATTGTTTTAGAATACCTCTATTGCCACAGCCAAAATGGTTGTGGCCACAACCTCATAAATACGGTCAATACTTTATTCCTTTATTTACGCTTCTTCTTCTTTTTTAATGTAGGCATCAATAAATCCATTGCAATTATTATGTACATTATTCAAGTCTCAAGATTACGTTGATCACTCAAATAATTTGTTCTCCAAGTACTTAATCACACATACAGCCATTTAAAAAGGTATCTTGAAGCAAAACAATATTAGATTCAGGGGCAGAATCCCCTCTGAGTTTTGCCTAAAAAATTAAAATTGTGAGGATCGAGAATTGGATCAAAACCTACAGATCATTGATCAACATGATTCGGATCAAAACCCTAACAATTCAAATCATTCGACTTCAATTCAATCAAAACTCATGTGGTTTATTATTTGATAAAAAAACTCCCTTGTTTGCTGAATTAGAAAAAAATCATCAGGTGGTTTCAGGAAAAACCTAATACTTTCAATTTTTAGGATATTATTAAAATATACTCACATGTGATATGTGTAAGTCCATATTGCGACCCCCGGTTCTTACGGGGAGGCGGAAACGGTATAAAAAACGAATTTTTATCGCAAGAGGCAACATGGACTAAACTATGGTCGGGATCGTTGTCTAAACTAAAACTAGCAAACTATGCTAAAGAGAGTTAGCTACTCGGATGAAGATGGTTATACCTAGACTTGAACTCCTTCGTCTTCAAACTTTGTAGAGGTTGATGGTTCTCCTTTGTCGCCTTCTTCCGTCGAAGATGGATCCACCTCGAAGGCTCGACCTTTGGGCTCTTTCTCGTACTTGGAGTGAACTAGAATCGCCGGCTTGCTAAACCCTTGATCCTAGAGTGAGTAGAGAGTGTCTAAGGGTTGCTTTTGTTTTTCAAGAGAAGGATTCTCAACACATGAGAAGGTTTCTCTTGGCTAGAGGAAGAAGAAGATGAAGTGAAGAGAGAGAGTGAATATGATAGAATGAGCTATCATTTCCTTTCTTGCAACCATAATGCAAAAAGAAAATGAATTATCAAATAATAATAATCAAAATGAAAAGGTTGATGGAAAGTTTTAGAATGACTAATATCATTACAAGCATTAAATGAAAATGCAAGAATCAAGAGCATCTTTCTCTTGTAATGATAATGGTCAAATGTTCAACCATGGTCAACAAGTCAACCATGGTCAACAAGTCAACAAAAACTAACCATGACACAATTTCATTTTATTATATATTATTAAATGATATAATACAAATCCATTAGGGTTTGGAAAAATACAACTGTCAACTGTGCATACGCACCCGTTCCGAAACCCTAATGAAAAATCATCTTCCTCCTCCTCAAAAAGAACTGTGCATACACACCTGCATTCTTGTTCCGAGGAACATGAATACTGAGAGATAAAAGCAACCCCAAATACTATACCAGTATCCGGCTCAAACCAGAGCCCGCTGGTAAAATCCGTCCGGACTCCAAACGTGCACAAGTGCGCGGATGAGAACGAACCCTGTCGCAAAACCATGCGACCTCTACTCTGTTTTGCCCAGAGGCGAATACCCTCTGTGTGGGACTCTAAAGACTCGACACTACGCTGGCAGTGGGTTTAACCACAGACCGCAAGCGGCACTAGCTGTGCGTAACGGTCCCCAGGTAGATGTCGACAAGAAGGCTGACGAGGTGAAACCCCATCTGTACTCCTACTGAGTCTGAATGTGACAGTCTCCGTACAGTCCGGTCTGTTCGTCTGATACATCGCATGGCGGGCCTAGGGGGCGGTAAACGTCAGTCCCCCAATAGCGGTACAAGTCGTGCCGGAGCGAAGCCCAAAACACCCTGAGATAACACTGGAAACCTACCAGTATATCTCGTTTGCCCTGGCCAGGGACTACTCGTGTAATGGCTCTCCTAGACACAGCGCGATGTCAACCCCCAATACCGGGAGAGACGAATCCTGTCTAACCGTCACTGCCTCCAAGTGCTTCGGGACTGCACCCAACCACCACCTGTTTGCACGACTCCTTTGAGCCGTGGTAGGGTAGTGATCAAAGTGCAGTGGGAACACACTTGAGGCGAAGTGCCAGTGTCAAGTCAGCGGACTAAGCTGTACTCATGTCACCTGGGAACTGATAACTGACGATAGGTATAATACCAACTAGTCAGTTCCCGACGAGTCCTGTCCAGTGTACTCGTAACCCAACGAGCACCCGTATACTATCTCCAGTACGACGTACTGATGGCTGTGGGACAGACCATCTCCCACACTGGGATGAGAAGCGCATACGCTAGTCTACTCCGGAGTATCGATGCCCTGTCTCGATAGTCCTGCGACTAGGGACCTGTATAAGGATGTGCTTATAGATTACCCAGCCCCCACTAGTGTGACTGCCATCACAACGCTGGTAATCAAGCAAAGATCCTAAGGGCTCTACTAATGCGTATAAGTGATATACTGAAATAAACACAAGTACACATTGAAGTAGAAACAAACCAAGTAGCATACTACTATTTTGAGCAAGATTGTATATACAAGGTGAATATCCCAAGCATCCATTAAGTAATATACAAACTAGTATGATACAGTAATGGCCTCTAGGGCATATACACTAACAATCTCCCACTTGCACTAAGGCCATGTACTGGCGTATCGAAGACCTATCATCTCGATAAGCCGCTCGAACTGAGTCTGGGGCAGGGCCTTGGTGAATGGATCTGCAGTGTTGTCTTCTGAAGCAACTCTCCGAACCTCGATCTCCTTGCGATCCACGATCTCCCTGATCAGGTGATACCGCCTCAAGATGTGCCTGGATCTTTGATGGGACCTGGGTTCCTTTGCTAAAGCTATAGCCCCGTTGTTGTCGCAATACAGAGGTACTGGGTCAACAATGGACGGAACCACCTGAAGTTCCTTTAAGAACTTCCTTATCCAGACAGCTTCTTTTGCGGCATCAGATGCAGCGATGTATTCCGCTTCCATAGTCGAGTCTGCAACGGTTTCCTGTTTGGAACTCTTCCAACACACCGCCCCTCCATTGAGGGTAAAGACAAAACCCGACATGGACTTGGAATCATCCTTGTCACTCTGGAAGCTGGAGTCAGCAAAGGCCTCAATCTGGAGGTCTTTTCCGCCATACACCAAAAACATCTCCTTAGTCCTCCTCAGGTACTTGAGAATGTTCTTTACCGCTATCCAATGTTTCTCCCCAGGGTTTGACTGATACCGGCTTACTACACTCAGTGCATAAGCTACATCCGGTCTGGTACACAACATCGCATACATTATAGAGCCTACCGCAGAAGCGTAGGGTATAATAGACATGCGATCCCTCTCCAAATCAGTCTTGGGAGACATCTCTTTAGAGAGGGTGATCCCGTGACAAGCCGGTAGGTTACCGCGCTTGGAATCTTCCATACTGAATCTTTTCAGTACGGTGTCGATGTACCTGGACTGAGAAAGTCCCAATATCCTCTTGGATCTATCACGATGGATCCGGATCCCCAGGATGTATGAGGCATCACCCAGGTCTTTCATGGAGAACCTTTGTGACAAGAACCCCTTGACAGATTGTAGCATAGGAATATCATTTCCTATTAAGAGAATGTCATCCACGTATAAAACGAGGAATACTACAGTTCTCGCTACAAATCTACTATAGATGCATGGTTCATCTGGATTTTTGATAAAGCCAAATTCCTTGACCGTCTCATCAAAACAGATGTTCCAACTCCGCGATGCCTGCTTTAGTCCATAGATGGACTTAAGCAACTTGCACACCTTTCCGCTGCTCCCACTCTGAATGAAACCCTCTGGCTGATCCATATAGACACACTCCTCTAAATTTCCATTTAGAAAAGCGGTTTTTACGTCCATCTGCCAAATCTCATAATCGTGGAAGGCAGCAATGGCAAGAAGGATCCGAATGGATTTCAGCATGGCTACTGGAGAAAAGGTTTCGTCGTAGTCCAAGCCAGGTCTTTGACGAAAACCCTTTGCTACCAGCCTAGCTTTATAGGTCTCAACCTGTCCATCTACACCAATCTTCCTTTTGAAGATCCACTTGCATCCTACGGGTTTTACCCCGTCTGGAGCAATGTCCAACGTCCATACCTTGTTGGTGTACATGGACTCCATTTCGGTCCGCATTGCATCCAGCCATTTCACTGAGTCAACGCTCTGAACGGCCTGCTGGAAGCTAGTAGGCTCATCATAATCTATGATGCAATCCTCTCTATCCCCGTCTATGAGAAAACCGCAGTATCTCTCGGGCGGATGAGACTGCCTACTACTCCTGCGGAGCGGCGTAGGAATGTCCTGTTCTGTTGAACCCTCTGGTTCCACTAAGCTTTCAGTAACAGTCTGTGGTTCTGGAATTTCTTCCAGTTCTATTGTGTTCCCACTTATCTGGGTTTCCAAAAACTCAGTTTCCAAGAAGCGGGCATGCTGAGAAACAAAAACCTTTTGTTCCTCAGCGGAATAGAAAAGATACCCCCTGGAGTTCCTTGGGTATCCCACAAACTTACACTGTACTGAACGTGCCTCAAGTTTGTCCGCATGCTGCTTTTTTACAAAAGCTGGACATCCCCATACCTTAAGATAATTAAGACAGGGTTTCTTCCCAGTCCACATCTCATATGGGGTGGTGGGCACAGTCTTGGTAGGAGCCTTGTTCAAGAGATACGCAGCTGCTTCTAGTGCATATCCCCAGAATGATCGCGGTAACTCAGCGTTACTCATCATGGACCGAACCATATCCAATAGGGTTCGGTTCCGTCTCTCCGATACACCGTTATGTTGCGGAGTGTATGGAGGAGTAAGCTGAGAGAGAATACCATTCTCTTTTAAGTAATTCAGGAATTCGGCACTTAAGTATTCTCCACCTCGATCCGATCTTAGAATCTTAATACTTTTGCCGGTCTGTTTCTCTACTTCATTCTTATACTCCTGGAATTTTCCAAAGGCCTCGGACTTATGTTTCATTAAGAAGACATAACCGTACCTTGAGAAGTCATCCGTAAAAGTAATGAAGTAAGAATGTCCGCTTCGGGCATGTGTAGACATTGGACCGCACACGTCACTGTGTACGAGTCCCAAGAGCTCGCTCGCTCTTACTCCATGTCCAGTAAACGGAGTCTTTATCATCTTTCCCTTGAGACAGGATTGACAAGTGGCATACGACTGATATTCGAACGTATTCAAATACCCTTCTGTATGTAACTTCGTCAACCTTCTCTCATTGATGTGACCCAATCTACAATGCCATAAGAAAGTCTGATTTATTTCTGGAGACTTTCTTTTGTGTGTATTCTGGACATTAAAAATCTGTGGTTGGTTTAACACGTATATACCATTACTCAGAGTACCTGACCCAATCAATACTTGATTAAGGTGAATGTTTACAACATTACTTACAAACGCAAATTCATAACCTTCTTTAGAAACTAAAGATACAGAAATGATATTACAAGTTGCGTTGAGTACAAAAAAGCAATTACGCAAAACCAAAACATGTCCATCTGACATTCCCAGGTGATAGTCCCCCACGGCTTTAGCATCCATGCTAGCTCCGTTTGCAACTCTGAGGGTCATGTCACCCGCCTTCAAAACCCTACGGTTTCTCAACGCCTGCAAAGAATTACAGATATGAGATCCTGATCCGGTATCCAATACCCAGGAAGTAGAGTTTATTGAAAGACAGTTTTCAATAACATACACACCTGAAGCTGAAGCTGCAACCTGCTTCAATTCCTGTGTTCTGGCCTTCCAGGCCCTGCAATCATTCTTCCAGTGTCCTTTCTTATGACAAAAGAAGCATTCTTCCTTATCCACAAGCTTCCCCGCTATCTTTGTTGCTTTACCTTTTCCCTTCGTATCCACTTTACTAACACCGCCCCTTGGTTTGGCGGGGGCTTTCTTCTTCTTTCCCTTGGCTTTCGCCTTGGACCTAGAAGAAGATGATCCTCCTACAAACAAAGTGGATGTTTCCCTACCTTTCTGTAGGGTGCCCTCTGCGCTCCTCAGCAGGTTGAGGAGCTCTGAAAGTTCAACCTCCTTTTCTTGTAGGTTGAAGTTCATTATAAACTGGGCGTAAGTGGAAGGAAGGGACTGGAGAACTATATCCGTATATAGCTCACTCTCCAATGTGATCCCTAGGTCAGCGAGCTTCTCAATGTAGCCGATCATCTTTAGCACATGCTCGGCTACTGATGATCCGACGGCCATTCTTGTCGAAAATAACTTTTTCGACGATTCGTATCTTGCGATACGTGATTGCTCTCCATACAGTTCTTTTGTATGGAGCAATATGGACTCCATGTCCATATTCTCATGCCTCCTCTGATGTTCGTTGTCCATCGAGGCAAGCAGGAGGCACTTGGCCTTCGCGCTATCAATCTCCCAAGTCTTGCGGATTTCCTTATCCGCGATACTGGAAGTTGGACCAGGGACAGGGGGAGCTTTGGTGGTAAGAAGATACCCCAGCTTGTCATAAGTGATTGCTATCTTGACATTCCTGAGCCAATCTTTGTAGTTTGGCCCTGTCAGCTTGTTTTTATCTAGGAGTAACTTAAGTCCAGTCATGTTGATTGGTCGCTGCAATTAGGAGAGAGAAGAAGAAACACTCAGCATGATGCTCTTGCAAGTTTAGAATGGTTTTTAATTTGTCTAAACAGGATGGCTCCCACTGTTTCTCGAATCCCTCCTCAAACCATAAAGGAAGAATTAGCCGGGATCAATCCCACCGCACAATACTTGCTTAACCGTTCAGCCAGGCCGGTGTCGGTACTTCGAGGGAGGTTTTCCAACGCTTTCGCGAAGTTCCTTAATTAAATAACCTCTTTTCCCTGGGGGCGTAACCCCGCTAACACCTTTCTAGGCACCTACTAGGTTTATAGCATTGATCGTTTAGTGAGAAATTTCCCGAGGAGTAGCATATACTCACAGTAGGATCGGGATCCAAATATCATCGCGTGATGAAACTGAAGGAATCCTACCAGAATCACCACACTCCAAATGGTATGCAAATCTAGCAAGTTTCAGTACTTATGAAACTCCCGATGTGGATTTTTGCCCCATGCTCTTATGACCTTGACGAAGGTCAACAAATCATAAGTCACATGTCAAGTTCTGCCCGTCATTATCCAGGTTAATTTGAATCCACCCGTATATACCCTTGACGAAGGTCAACAAGGTAATGCGAATGTCCCAAACCAACGCATCTATCTATGCTACATATGAATACCCAATAGCTACCAATCACTATGCTTTGACGAAGGTCAACAAACACAGCTTGAATACTTATTGAATATTCATACGAAACGACGGAGGGCTACGAATGGTTTTGGCGAAACCGTGAACGTAGTGAACTTGATTTAATCGATGGAACGAGATAGCTTTTAGAAGGAGTGGCTCAAGCTCCGCATTTAAAAGTTATTTTGAAAAGAACCGAGTGGTTTTTCGAAAGTGTTCCAACGACTTTAACTTGGTTTATTATCTTGCATTAGTTCTTTTAATGCGTGATATTCTTGCATTAGTACTTTTAATGCGTCCCATCATTTAACCCTACCATTGCAGAAAACAACCAAAATATGACGTACGCTTATGCCATTCGCATTCGCCACTGGGCCCCGTCATTACCCGTTAGGTTACTTAACTAACGACAGAGCGGGGGCTGGGCTAGCGCGTCTGTAAAACATAAGCAACGCCTAAATAGTAAGCAATGATAGACATTACAGATCACAGATGAATGCATTGGATATACTAGCAATCCGCAATCCTTTCGAGCCTGAAACGAAAAGCGGATAACACGGTCGCGGTGAATAGCCAAATACCCCACCCAAGACCCCTACGGGTGCGGCAAACTACCCGCCAAGTACTCGGTAGTTTGTGCACCCCTCTATGGGTCTATCCTAGGAGCAAAAACAGTAAAAAGAATTATACAATGACGGCTACAACCCCGACCCGGTTGTGCGGCCAAACAAATAATATTATTACATCAATTTACATTTACAATGAATGAAAGAAAAACAAAAGCTGATCTCACATCCACCCCGGCTATTCACCCGCGACAGTCCAACACATTCATATACACATTCCAGCACATTACAGATCATGTATAACCCCGACTAATCGACTTATAGCGATTAGCCGACGTTCAATACATGCAAGCATCACAGATATAACCATCATAGTCAAAGTGCAGTGAAGTTCGGAAAAAATACGGAATTATAGGACCCCAAAAGGAAATTTCTTTTCTGGAAAATCTGGGCACATATAATATATTTTAAAAATCCCAAAACCAACACACAAACACACTGCACGAAAAACGATGCAGAGAAGACAACAAATCGCGGCGGTTCCGCGGCGGCTAAGAAGGCTCACGCGGCGGAAGGGCGGCAGTTTAGACGAATCACTGTATCGTTTTTCTTGGGTGTTCACACAAAACCCTGAGCCGAATTTACAAGTATAAAGTTTTTCATTTTGACCAGAAAAAATTTCAACAGAAACTCAGGTTTTTGTAAAGTTTGGTTTTTGGATTTTTCCGGTTCCGAACTTCGTTACACTTCACTACCAAGCTAGTTTAAGTTTAGTTAGGCTCTGATACCACTGTAAGTCCATATTGCGACCCCCGGTTCTTACGGGGAGGCGGAAACGGTATAAAAAACGAATTTTTATCGCAAGAGGCAACATGGACTAAACTATGGTCGGGATCGTTGTCTAAACTAAAACTAGCAAACTATGCTAAAGAGAGTTAGCTACTCGGATGAAGATGGTTATACCTAGACTTGAACTCCTTCGTCTTCAAACTTTGTAGAGGTTGATGGTTCTCCTTTGTCGCCTTCTTCCGTCGAAGATGGATCCACCTCGAAGGCTCGACCTTTGGGCTCTTTCTCGTACTTGGAGTGAACTAGAATCGCCGGCTTGCTAAACCCTTGATCCTAGAGTGAGTAGAGAGTGTCTAAGGGTTGCTTTTGTTTTTCAAGAGAAGGATTCTCAACACATGAGAAGGTTTCTCTTGGCTAGAGGAAGAAGAAGATGAAGTGAAGAGAGAGAGTGAATATGATAGAATGAGCTATCATTTCCTTTCTTGCAACCATAATGCAAAAAGAAAATGAATTATCAAATAATAATAATCAAAATGAAAAGGTTGATGGAAAGTTTTAGAATGACTAATATCATTACAAGCATTAAATGAAAATGCAAGAATCAAGAGCATCTTTCTCTTGTAATGATAATGGTCAAATGTTCAACCATGGTCAACAAGTCAACCATGGTCAACAAGTCAACAAAAACTAACCATGACACAATTTCATTTTATTATATATTATTAAATGATATAATACAAATCCATTAGGGTTTGGAAAAATACAACTGTCAACTGTGCATACGCACCCGTTCCGAAACCCTAATGAAAAATCATCTTCCTCCTCCTCAAAAAGAACTGTGCATACACACCTGCATTCTTATTCCGAGGAACATGAATACTGAGAGATAAAAGCAACCCCAAATACTATACCAGTATCCGGCTCAAACCAGAGCCCGCTGGTAAAATCCGTCCGGACTCCAAACGTGCACAAGTGCGCGGATGAGAACGAACCCTGTCGCAAAACCATGCGACCTCTACTCTGTTTTGCCCAGAGGCGAATACCCTCTGTGTGGGACTCTAAAGACTCGACACTACGCTGGCAGTGGGTTTAACCACAGACCGCAAGCGGCACTAGCTGTGCGTAACGGTCCCCAGGTAGATGTCGACAAGAAGGCTGACGAGGTGAAACCCCATCTGTACTCCTACTGAGTCTGAATGTGACAGTCTCCGTACAGTCCGGTCTGTTCGTCTGATACATCGCATGGCGGGCCTAGGGGGCGGTAAACGTCAGTCCCCCAATAGCGGTACAAGTCGTGCCGGAGCGAAGCCCAAAACACCCTGAGATAACACTGGAAACCTACCAGTATATCTCGTTTGCCCTGGCCAGGGACTACTCGTGTAATGGCTCTCCTAGACACAGCGCGATGTCAACCCCCAATACCGGGAGAGACGAATCCTGTCTAACCGTCACTGCCTCCAAGTGCTTCGGGACTGCACCCAACCACCACCTGTTTGCACGACTCCTTTGAGCCGTGGTAGGGTAGTGATCAAAGTGCAGTGGGAACACACTTGAGGCGAAGTGCCAGTGTCAAGTCAGCGGACTAAGCTGTACTCATGTCACCTGGGAACTGATAACTGACGATAGGTATAATACCAACTAGTCAGTTCCCGACGAGTCCTGTCCAGTGTACTCGTAACCCAACGAGCACCCGTATACTATCTCCAGTACGACGTACTGATGGCTGTGGGACAGACCATCTCCCACACTGGGATGAGAAGCGCATACGCTAGTCTACTCCGGAGTATCGATGCCCTGTCTCGATAGTCCTGCGACTAGGGACCTGTATAAGGATGTGCTTATAGATTACCCAGCCCCCACTAGTGTGACTGCCATCACAACGCTGGTAATCAAGCAAAGATCCTAAGGGCTCTACTAATGCGTATAAGTGATATACTGAAATAAACACAAGTACACATTGAAGTAGAAACAAACCAAGTAGCATACTACTATTTTGAGCAAGATTGTATATACAAGGTGAATATCCCAAGCATCCATTAAGTAATATACAAACTAGTATGATACAGTAATGGCCTCTAGGGCATATACACTAACAATATGCACATAACTTGTAAAGCTATTTTTATACTCAATATACTTTTCTCATCCACTTTATGACAGCAACCAAACAAAAAATTAACTTTTCGAAACCACATGATAAGAATGTTATTTTTTCTATAAAAAATACTTTTACAAGATTTGTACATGTTATGTATATATGGGTATGATTGAAGAATATCTCAAAAAATTAAGAGTATTGGGTTTTTCCCGAAACCATGGGGTGATTTTTTGCTAACAGAGCAAATCACATAGTGGTTTTTCAAATCAAAAATAAAGGGTAAACTCTCAAAAAGCCCCCAGCTCCCTTCAAACTTGTGTAAAATCCCTGTGCTTTTTGCTCCTGTTAAAAAAGCCTTGGGCCCAATCAAAACCCTTGTATACCAATTACATGTAATATCTAAGAAGTTGCATGTAATATCCAAGCAGTTGAAAGAATACAAAACCTAAATGAAGTACAGCCCAGAGGTTTTTTCACAAAGATTTTGATCAATAGACCCCCCAACAATTTCAAAAATTACAGGGGATTTTAGACAACTCCCGACTGGGCCAAGATCTTTTTGACAATTTACCCAAAAATAAATCACCGTAAAGTGTGCAACCACATGATGGATTTTGGTAAATATCCTATGAAATAAATGTATCTAATTTTGTATAAAATAAGACACAAACATTGCATCCACCGTAATCCAAGTCCCCCCAAAACCAAATGTCATGCCTCGCTTGCGATCGTTACACCGAATTAAGCACACAAATATGGATTTCCCCCAAATTCAGGCCTGATGGATCTCTGGATCTCCTTCCAATGTTATCTTCTGTTGATCTGCTGCGAGCGCTGATGGACGGCTGAGATTGAGTTGGAGGGTTGTCTCCTAGAGCGTGTGGATCTCAATGGGTTTTGTGTGGTTGAGGCCGGGCTACCTGCAAAGAAATTCCGGAGTGGTTGTGCTACCGAGGACGCTCCGACGATCAAATTAGACGGGGTATTTTGGCAGAGTAACGGCCTATTGGAGTAAAATTGGCTTACCTGAGTCGTCTGAGAGAGGGGTTTATATAATGGCAGCAATGGGCAGGCGGGCGCGAGATTCACGCCGGCCGTTACGCCCATGGCGTCACGCCCACGTGATAGGCGGGATTCCCCATTAATGCCGAGATACGCTCGTTAATGGGGGATCGTGATGGTGTGGAACGCGGGATCATGGGCGGCGGATATCTCGCGCCTGGCGAGATTCGCGAAGCCGTGGCAAAGACGCCTGTGATCGGTGCTGTTGGTCGGTCGGTGAGACCGAGGAAGATGAGCTCGGCGGGAGGCTCGGGAACGAGCGGGAGGCCGAGGCATCTTGGTTCTGTGATAGCTCAGAAGGGAGCTGGGGGGTGTTCTGGAAGGCCACCGTAGGTCGGGAACATCCTCGGGCCGGAGGCCCGTGGTGTGCTTCCAACGTAACGTTCTTGATCCTTACTTGTAAGCTCTGGGACACGTCATCTGCCACGCGTCATGATATGGGGAGTCACCGATATCGAGCATCATCATTAGCCCTCCACTCTCGTCTCGACCCGTTCTTGGGTCGGGTCGAGAGTGGTCTGACCGGTCATCCGGGATGAGCTCTCATTTGAAGATATCGTCGGTGCGTATTCCCGGGCAATTAGTCGTATTTTCTTGATGACGTAAGCTGATCAGGGGAGAGATCTCGCATTTAAGAGGAAGCGCCGGCTTATGAGTACGTTCGTCGAAGCGTCAGCCCACGTGTCTGGCGCTGGTTGGCTGACGAGATGGGCCGCAAGTGTACCCTCGCCCGATGGGACGCGCTCAATGAGAGTGCGACAGGTGGAATGTTGTCGGCCGTTGGTTGCGAAGCGTCGTTTTGGTGGGAGGCGATCGGAGCCATAGGATGTGTACGCCGGAAGCTATAAATAGAGGTTGGATCCCCATTAGGGCCCGTACCTCACTACAACTTCCTTGTCCCTAGTCGTGTTAGCTCGGCGCTCTTCTCGTCAGGTCGGATTCCTTGCGTTTTCTCGTCCGAGGACTCGTCCCTTTGATCAGGTTAGATGTCTTCTACCGAGGAGTCTGTAGACATAGTCCGGGTAGAGTCTAGGGGTCTTCTGCAGCTTCCTCTACTTATTCCTCGTCTGAGTCGGAGTCCCCCGGGAGAGTTAGGGTTAGTCATGCTTCCCGGAGTCGCGCGATGGGGGCGGTCCCCAAAGCGCAGGTCGCAGATGCTCTTGGTGCGTCATCCACTCTGAGGCACTTGGATGAGCTCGCTACCATCCAGACTCTTTTCTACATTCCTCCCGGCTATTCGCTTCGTCTGGCCGAGGAGGGGGAGAGGGCAGACCAGGTAAGGAGCAAGGAAATTGCCTTGTACCTGGAAGCCTTTTGAGCCGGAATGAGCCTACCCTTCTCCCCCGAGGTGAGTGCGGCGTTGAATTGTTTTGGGTTAGCCCCGGCCAGTTAGTGCCAAACTCTTGGAGGATTCTTCTTGGGTTCCTGGTCCGGTTGAAGTTGCGTCTGATCCCTTTTAGCTAGAGCCTTCTCGTTTCTTCTCTTTGCTACAAAAACCACCCCGGCGATCGCAGGGGCGAGCCGAGCTGGGTGTACATCTCTTTTAGAAAACACAGGGGAGGTGCTGTCGGGTCGGGGGTTTTCGTGGTACCTTCTTCCATTCATGACTGGAAGAAGAAGTTTTTGTTTGTTGAGCCTCCCGAGGGTGAGGATTGGCCTGTGCCCATCCAATGGCACGGGGCCAGTTGCCCGCGGGTGAGTCGGTTGAATGATCCTGACGCGTTGGCGGTATCGGAGTGGGAGCCCCTCCCCCGGGCTGATGTGTTGCTGTCTGAGCAGGCCCTCAGTTGGGCCGGGCTCAGCCCCGCCCAGTTCGCGGGTAAGTTAGGAGTTTTCAGGCAACCTGTTTTAGACTTGTGCATTCTTTGACTTTTCTAGCATTGTTGATTCCTGTGTATTTTTGTCTTATGCAGAACTCATGGACCTAGGCAAATTTCAGTCAGCCCTGGTCGAACAGAAGAAGGGGAAGAAGGCCGGAGGCGCCGGCCCTTCTCGCCCGCCGTCGGCTCCGGCTCCATCGGCGGCCGCTCCATCCAGGCACCCAAGCACTCCCCGGGCCCCAGAGTCCAGTAGTGCGCCGAGCCGAAAGCGTGCTCGGGAGCCAGAGCCCGGGCTTCGGAGGTGGGAGGCGAGACTGGTTCTCCTACGTCGCCCCTCAAAAGGTTTCATAGGACGGCGCCCCGCTCCCCGGCTTTCCCGATCCTCGTGGACGATGGGGAACTTCGCTTTGAGGTTCCCTCGGGGCTTTCCATCACCGACAGCCTCCTTTCAGAGATTGAAAGGCCGGCCGGGGGCAGAATCCCTCGGGGGACCCTCCGGGCCCAAATGGCGGCCATAGCTCAAGAGGCCGTGGAGGTTAGTGTTCGTACCCCACTTAGTTCTTCATTCAGTATCTTTGTTTACGTGATTGGGCGCCTCCCTTTCCTTTTTAACCCTCTTTCTTTTCTTTAGGTCCTCAGCTCGTCGCCCTCGTCGTCAACATGGAGGACGAGGAAATTGCTCCGGCGATGCGGGACGTGGGCGAGTTCTCCTCGCGGGAGGAGAGCTCAAGGCTGGAGCTAGAGCCGGCGATGGAGAGGGTCGCTTCCCTTGAAGACCGGGTGGTGGCAGGGGATCAGGAGATCGCCAGGTGCCGAGAGGCCACCCGAGCCGCCGAGGCCAAGTTAGAAGACTCTAGGGTGCTCGTCGCCATACTGATGAAGACGATGAGCACCCTCCGTAGGGAGAACGAGGCGACGAAGGAGGGAACGAAGCGTGCAGAGCTCCGAGCTTCGAAGGCGGTGGAGAGCTACAAGAAGTCGGATTAGGTCTACACCGACCTCGCTGGAGCCGCCACCGTCGTTTGGCACGACGCCCTCGACGCCGTCAAGGCCGTGATGCCAGAGTTCCCTGACGGCGAGCTCCGGGGTGAGTACCCCCTCGGAGATGAGGCGCGGGGGGATGCTGCCGGGAGTGTTGTAAGGGAAAAGGCCCCCGATGGGAGCATTGAGGATAAGTCGGTCATCCCAGCCACCGGCACCAAGGCTTCCGCTGTGGGCGCCGACCTACAAGATGCCACCCCTGTTGTCGCAGTGGAAGCGCTGCTCATTGATGTCCTCTCCGGCCCCGAGGCCTGAACTTCCTCGCATCCTTATTTTCTTTGCAATAAAATTTTGTAAGCCTCCGGGTGTTTTTGTAAGGCTGGGGAGCCTATAATACCCCTGTAAAGACTTCCGACTTCTATGAAAAAAATATTTTTGCAGCATTCTTTGCGTGCGCGTTTTCCCTTTGTTTGCGGTAAACATTTTTATTTGCGCGGTACTGCTTTCATGTTAGGTCGGTTTTTCATCTAGCGATCGCACATCGAGTTGAATACGACCATTTGCCAAGTGTGCTAATATAATGAAAGGTCGGTATCTCCATATCCCCGAAGTCGAGGTGGAGATCACTTAGTAAAGACATGGAGGAAGTTGAGCAGTGAAGCTGCTCAGTGGCCTCTTGATGAGGGCTTTGGTCTCTGGCGTCGTTGGGCAAGGAGTTGCCTGCTAAGGATGGACCGAGCAGGGTTGCTGCCCGGTTGCCTCTTGGTGAGGGCTTTGATCCTTAGCGCGGGAGGGCATGAGAGGCCTGCTAAGTATGGACCGAGAAGGGTTGCTGTCCGGTTGCCTCTTGGTGAGGGCTTTGATCCTTGGCGTCATAGGGTATGAAATTACTAGCAAGGGATGGACCGAGCAGGGTTGCTGCCCGGTTTCCTCTTGGTGAGGTCTTTGATCCTTGGCGTCGGTGGGTAAGAAATTACCAGCCAAGGATGGACCGAGCAGGGTTGCTGTCCGGTTGCCTCTTGGTGAGGGCTTTGATCCTTAGCGTGGGAGGGCATAGAGAAGCATGCAAAGGATGGACCGAGCAGGGTCACTGCCCGGTTTCCTCTTGGTGAGGGCTTTGATCCTTGGCGTCGGTGGGTAAGAAATTACCAGCCAAGGATGGACCGAGCATTGTAGCTGCTCGGTTGCCTCTTGGTGAGGTCTTTGATCCTTGGCGTCGGTGGGTAAGAAATTACCAGCCAAGGATGGACCGAGCAGGGTTGCTGCCCGGTTGCCTCTTGGTGAGGGCTTTGATCCTTAGTGCGGGAGGGCATGGAGAGGCCTACTAAGGATGGACCGAGCAGGGTCGCTGCCCGGTTGCCTCTTGGTGAGGGCTTTGATCCTTGGCGTCGGTGGGTAAGAAATTACCATCTAAGGATGGACCGAGCAGTGTAGCTGCTCGGTTGCCTCTTGGTGAGGGCTTTGATCCTTGGCGTCCATGTATAAGAAATTACCAGCCAAGGATGGACTGAGTAGGGTAGTTGCTCGGTAGATTCGTGAGGTTCTGTCCGACCTTCCCCCGTGTGTGAACATCAGAAAGAGTAACCATCGTGGGCGACACGTGTTATGAACGCGCGGGGGGAGGCGAAGCGTAAGAACCGCGTCGTTCCGATTTTGCCGAGAAATGCGGGATATCCGCCACTTGGCGGTACTGTAGTGGAAGAAACAAGTGACTATTGGACTCTTGGGGGAGCTGTGGGGCTATAAAATGGAGGGCGTGTTGATCACTCCTTTCTTCATCCCCAAAGTGTAAGAATGGACACTTTCCCTTTCACCATTCCCAAGATCCTCTCCTTCGAGGACGTGTACTTGTACGACCAGCTGTACTCCGAGGAGATGCGGCAGGTGGTGATCGGCCGTGTTGAGGATCATTTTGGTCGACTGCTTTCCCGACGGTCGTCCCTGCTTCAGCTGCTGATGTACTCGATCTGGAGGGCGTCGCCGGGACCGTACAACCCCTTGTCCGAGCAACTGAAGGACGAGGCGGTTGGTAAGCTGAGGTCGCTATGCCGCTTCGGCCTGATCTCGATGAGTCGGCGGGATCACTCGGTGGCACTCGTCCTCGAGTGTTACCAACTGAGGCATCTCTCCGATGTTCGCGGACGGCATCAGAGGCAGAGGCCCGAAGCGGCGAGAGCTCGGCTGGCGGAAATATCCTCGGAGTACCACGAGCAATGTTTCCTGCATCCCCTTCCCCCGCTGCTGTAATCCTTTTTTTAATGTAATGTAAGGCTGAGGAGCCTACCATACCTCTTTGAATCAATTAAATTCTTCTTTTCTGCAATGCTCGACTGCTTTGTCCTTCTTGTTTGTTTAAATAAAAAGAACTTAGAAGAATTTACATTGCTTTGTTGAAGAACCCAAGTAGTGGCGCAAGAATCTGGGTCCTTAAGGATCCTGTTTGAGGTTATAAATAGAGAAGGAGGCGGCAACTCTGTCGGCCTCACTTTCTTTTGAGATGACTGGGCACATGTATTCGATCGAAGAGATCGTCACATTCGACGATGTCTCCGTGTATGACCAATCCCTGGCCGAGGATGGGTACCGGGGAGTGGTTCAGCGCCTCGAGGGTCACGTCGGCCGGCTTCTCCCTCGGAGGTCATCCCTGCTTCAGTTGCTGATTTACACGATTTGGTGGAGGTCCTCGGGGTTGGACAACCCCTTCTCCGAGGAGCTGCTGGATGAGGCGCTCGACAAGGTGCGCTCGATCTTCCTGCTCGGTCTCATCTCGAAAGCCAGGCACGACCGATCCTTGGCCCTCATTTTGGAGTGCTTCAAAAAGAGGTACATCGTGAGCCAAGGCGCAGAGGGCGGAGCGTCGGGTGCTTCCGTGGCGTCCCGGGTTCGCGTGCAGCATCGGCGGGAGCGGGCTGCAGAGGCTAGGGCCCAGCTAGCGGAGATCTACTCCGAGTACCACCACGAGTACTTCCTTGATCCCGTTCCACCTCTGTTGTAAATTTTTTCTTTTTTTGTAAGGATGAGGAGCCCGTAGTACCTTTTGAATGAATAAAAATCTACTTTTTGAAATATTCTAGTGTTCGCTTTTTATTATTTAAATAGAAAGAACTTTAGAAAGGTTTACATTGCCTTTGTGAAAGAAGAAATACACACTCATAGATATTCTTTTCATTAGTATAGTTTGAGCTTCTCAGCGTTGTAAGGCCGTGGAAACTTGTGCCTTCCACGTCTTGCAAGCGGTAGGCTCCGCCGGGCAGGACCTCGGAGACGAGGAAAGAACCGTCCCATTTTGGGGAAAACTTATGCAGCTTGCCTTGATCGATGAACTTGTTCCCCCTCAAGACTAAATCTTCGGTCTTGAAGAAGCGACGCTTGACTCGTGCGTTGTAGTAACGGGCGGTTTGCTGTTGATAGGCGGCAGCTCTGATCTGAACCCGGTCCCGTTTCTCTAACAAGATGTCCAAGTTAGTTCGGAGGGCTGAGGTGTTCGCTTCGTCGTCGAAATGCTCGACGCGGTGACTGGGGAGCCCGATCTTCGCTGGGACCATTCCCTCGGTACCGTAGCAGAGGCTGAAAGGGGTCTCCCCAGTGGGGGGTTTTCTTCGACGAGCGCAGGGCTCATAGGACCCGGGGTAATTCCTTGATCCAACTGCCTTGGCGCCCTTCTAGGCGTGTCCGAAGACCTCGGAGGGCGTCCCGATTAGCGACCTTGGCTTGCCCGTTGCATTAGGGTTGTGCAACCGCGTTAAACATCATGAGGATACGATATTTGCTGCAAAATTCTTTAACTTTTTCGTTTTCGAAATTTGTCCTATGGTCGGTGATGATACACCTAGGGATGCCGAACCGGAGTATCACGTTGTTCTGTAGGAACTTGATAGTCGTGGCGGCGTCCGGTTTCCTGATGGGAATGGCCTTGATCCACTTCGTGAAATAGTCCACTGCGACGAGGACGTACTTGTGCCCGCCCGTACCGGTAGGGAACTGGCCTATCATGTCCATTCCCCACTGGGCAAACGGCCACTGGGAAGTTAGGGCGGTTAGCTCGGTAGCCGGGAGGCGAGGTATGCTTCCATGGAGTTGGCAGCTCTTGCATCTCCTGACAAGATTCTGGGCGTCCTGATGAATTGTCGGCCAGTAGTACCCCTGGAGAAATGCCTTCTGGATCAAGGTGCGGGCCCCTTGGTGCGTGCCGCCAACCCATTCGTGGATCTCACGGAGGACGTAGTCGGCTTCAAGGGGGTCGACGCACCAGAGCAGGGGATGAGTGAAGGACTTCTTGTACAGGTTCCCATTGCTCCAGACAAAATGGCGAGCTTTGGCTCGGAGACGGTGGGCTTCCCCCCTGTCTTCTGGGAGCGTACCTTCCCTCAGGAATTCCATGAGGGGCTTTCTCCAATCCAGGTACTTTTCCCGGGTTGTGTATACTTGAAGTGGCATCGCCGCGTCTTCCATGCTGGGCCGTGGTAAGACCTCGAAAAGGATGTTCCTCTTGTTGTTGGCCGTATAAGATGAACCCGGTTTACTCAAGGCGTCGGCCTGGACGTTTAGCTGTCAGGGGTTCTGCTCCACCTGGACTTAGTAGAAGTCCTTTTGCAGTCTTCTTACCTCGGCCAGGTACCTCACCATTAGAGGCTCCCGTTCCTCGAATCGGCCGGTCACTTGGCCAACGACTAGGGCGGAGTCGCTACAGATCCGAATCATTTTCAGCCCCAGTCCGAATGCTATGTGCAGTCCGGCCAGCAAGGCCTCGTATTCCGCCGTGTTATTTGAGGCTTTGAACCCGAGCTTCAGAGAATACTCCATTTCTTTCTCGTTCGGGTTCCGAATGATGAGGCCGGCACTGCAGCCTTCCTCGGTCGAGGACCCGTCGACGTAGAGGATCCAATCAGGGATGGAGTCAGGCTTCCCATTGACTGAGGGTTGAGCTGCGGAGGTCGGCGTGGACTCCGGCTCCTTGCCAGGGATGGTGCACTCGACGATAAAATCGACCAGGGCTTGTGCTTTGATAGCCTGCCTCGGGCGGTATTTTATGTCGAACTGGGACAACTCCCACCTCCATTTCTCCAAGCGGCCAGAGGACTCGGGGGAGGCGAGGATAGCCCCCAAAGGCTGCTCGGTAAGAACGAGGATGGTGTGGGCCTGGAAATTGTGCCGTAGTTTCCTTGATGCCACGATGAGTGCCAAGACGATCTTCTCTATGACTGGGTACCTCGTTTCCACATCCTTGAAGATATGGCTCACATAGTATACGGTCTTCTGGACTCCTTCGACCTCTCGGACGAGCACCGAGCCAGCAACTTGGTCGGATACTGACAGATATAGCGACAGCTTGTCCCCTTCAACTGGTCGGGTGAGTAGCGGTGGAGTCGTAAGGTGCCTCTTTAATTGCTCAAAGGTGGTCTGGCACTCCTCCGACCACTCGAACCTTGGAATTTTCCTTAGAGCTTTGAAGAACGGGAGGCACTTCTCCCCCGACCTCGACATGAAATGACTTAGAGCGGCTACCCGCCCTGTCAGCCGCATGATTTCAACGTTAGTCTTAGGTGCGGCCATGTTGAGGATGGCTTTGATTTTCTCCGGGTTAGCTTCGATTCCACGGTGGGTAACCATGAAGCCGAGGAACTTTCCACCGGTGATCCCGAATGCGCACTTGCCAGGGTTCAGTTTCATCTTGTATTTGCGGAGGACGTCGAAGGCCTCGCCCAGATCCTTGGCGTGTTCGTCGGATGAGACCGACTTGATGAGCATGCAGTCGACGTAAACTTCCATATTCCTGTCAATCTGCGGCTTGAACATGCGATTGACCAAGAGTTAGTACGTAGCTCCGGCGTTTTTGAGGCCGAAAGGCATCACCTTGTAGCAGTATACCCCCCGGTCCGTTGTGAATGCGGTGAGATCCTCGTCTGCCGGATTCATATGGATCTGGTTGTAGCCGGAGAAAGCATCCATGAAGCTCAGTAGCTCGTGGCTTGCCGAGATGTCGACGAGCTGATCTATCCGAGGGAGGGGATAGTTGTCTTTCGGGCAGGCCTTGTTGAGGTCGGTAAAGTCGACGCACATACGCCACTTCCCGGTTGATTTTTTGACCATGACTACGTTCGCCAACCATTCCGAGTAAGGCACATTCCGAATGAAGTTGGCGGCAAGGAGCATGTCTACCGCGTCCTCGATCGCCTTTTGCTTGATCGGGGCGAAGCTTCACTTTTTCTTCCTGACGGGTCAGACCGCAGGGTCTACCCCAAGCTTATGAGATATGATTTTGGGGTCGATCCCGGGCATGTCGGCAGGTGCCCAGGCGAACACATCAGAGTTGTTTCTGAGGAAGTGAACCAGGTCGTCTCGTTGAGTCCCCGTTAAAAGAGAACCGATCTGAACGGTTCGTTCGTCGTCCCCTTCTACGAGGAGGACCTCTGTTAGTGGCTCCACCGGGGTCCCTCGGACATCTTTCTGCTCGTCTCGAGTGTCCAGAGAACCCTTGATATCACCCTCGCCCTCAACATCGTTGTCTGGCTGCTCAGATGTAGATGTTGCGGTGAAGCAAACCTTTGCTGTTCGTTGGTCCCCATAGGCCCGACCTATCCCGCCTTGGTCGAGCGGGAATTTCATCGCCAGGTGGTAGGTCGATATCTGGGCCCGGAGGGAGTTTAGTGTCGGGCGACCGAGGAGGATGTTGTAGGCCGATGGGATTCTCGCGACAATAAACTCCACAGGCACGGTACATGTACGGCCCGCCTCCCCAATGTTAAATTGGAGAGTGATTACCCCTTCCGCTGGGATAGAGTGGTAAGTGAACCCTGACAGGACGTGGGCGGTCAGGCTTAGGTTCGACGGGGTGAGTCCCATGCGCAGGAAGCAGTCGTAAAAGAGAATGTCCGCCGAGCTTCCTGAATCGACCAGTATCCTCTGTACCTCGTAGTGGTGGACCCGAGCCGTGATCACCAGCGGGTCGTTGTGAGGCAGGGAAATACCGTGGAGGTCCTCGTCGGTAAAAACGATCGGCTCAGCTGCTTTGGCCTTCTTCCTCGGGTGGTCGACAGGTCCCTTGATCGGGGAAGGATGCCGTGTCTCATCGGTCCTCGTCGTACCCCCCGCTGACATGACCATGATTTGGCCGATTGTCAATTCGCCGGGAGGAGGACGTTGCTCCTGCTCACGGTCGGCTTGCCGCTTGTCTCGCAAGTACGTTGCCAGGTGCCCCGAGCGGATTAGCTCCTCGATGTAGTCTCAGAGCTATTTGCAGTTCTCAGTGGAGTGTCCCTATGACCTGTGGAAGCCGCAGTAGGGGCCCCGGGTGCGCTTTGCTGCCTTATTCGAGACTGGGGGGAGTTTGAAGAACCTCTCGCCCTTAGCCTCCTCTAGCAGTACCGTCTGGGAAATGTTGAGCGGGGTGTACTCCTGGAACTTCGGGGAGTAGGGTTTTGGCCGCTCAATCTTCTTTTTCTCTTCCCGGACCCTTTTTTCTGATCAACTTGTTCTGTCCGGGGCAGGTTGGCGTTCACATCGGACTCAAGCTGGATCTCACATTCTGTCCAGGCCTTTACTTCGGCTATGGTCTTAGGTTGCACTAATGCATAGGAGCATAGCCACTCCTTGTGCCTAAGAACCGACCTGAGGGCCGTAATGACCGTCTTGTCCCGGTGTTCTGGGACCTCGAGGAGGGCGTTGTAGAAGTGGGTGACATACCCTTTGAAGGATTATTTGTCTCCGCTCTTTATGGTGAAGAGATGGTCGACGGTCCGCTTCTGCCGTCTGTTCCCGACGAAGTGGCTAAGGAATTGGGTGGCCAGCTCATCGAAGGTAGAGATCGAGCGCGGCGCGAGTCCTCAGAACCAGTCTCGCCCGGAGCGGATGAGAGTGGCGGGGAAAGCATGATATTGCGCGGCTTCGGAACAGTCCTGAAAACTCATCCCGGCTGTGAACGCGTCCAAATGGTCCTTCGGGTCGGACATCCCATCGAAGAGTGAGTCTTTCGGGGGCTTGTTCCGGGAGGAGACATGGACGGGGAGTAGCTCTTCGGTGAAGGGCTTCGTGAGCGAGTCGGCGGCATATTTAGCCCCGTCGTTCGAATGGAGATTTTCCCGATGCATGCCTTCGATCTTCTTTTCGAGGGCGTCGAGTCGGCCGTGGTATCCTGATGATTCGGCACATTCTGATCTTTGGCCTCTGCTGCTGGAGACCTCTGCCTGGCCACGGTCCCGGTTCCGTTCGATGAGGTTCCTCAGGTCCCCTGGCGAGGTTGTCTTTGAGCTGCTACGGCGAGTCCCGTGCGCGCGATCCCGTCGAGGGAGGGGGTGCCGGTCATGCCTGGGTGCAGGCGAGCTGACCGACACCTCCTCGGGAGGGACATGGGGGCGATGGGGCTCGGGGCGAGGGGCTCTAGCGTAAGACCACGGTGTTAAGCTATGTGGCGCCCACCGGGTTACCAAATATGTTGGCCCGGGGGACCTGTAGCCGCCGGAGACAGCAAGGCGGTGTTCGGTCGTGCCAACGCGGGCAAAGTCTTCTCTCCCTCTGTAGGGGTCCTGGTCCCGAGGTAGGGAAGCAGCGACCTGGGGAGCTTGCCCCGCCGTTTGGACACGGACGAGTGCATCCACAACGGATGCGAGTAGATCTATCCGGGCGGATAGGGCGTGAATGGCATTCGGGAAGAGGGGATTCTCTCTCATCCCTACTGTGGGGAGGATGACGGTTGGTGCTTGGATCGTCATGGTGACCGCTTGCCATGAAGTCGAGATCGGAAGATGAACTTTCGTTGAGTAGAACTAGTTTCCCACAGACGGCGCCAACTGATGGATCTCTGGATCTCCTTCAGATGTTATCTTCCGTTGATCTGCTGCGAGCGCTGATGGACGGCTGAGATTGAGTTGGAGGGTTGTCTCTTGGAGCGTGTGGATCTCAATGGGTTTTATGTGGTTGAGGCCGGGCTATCTGCAAAGAAGTCCCAGGGTGTTTTTGCCACCGAGGACCCTCCGACGATCAAATTAGACGGGGTATTTTGGCAGAGTAAAGGCCTATTGGAGTAATATTGTGTTACCTGAGTCATCTGAGAGAGGGGTTTATATAGTTGCAGCAATGGGCAGGCGGGTGCGAGATTCACGTCGGCCGTTACGCCCGTGGCGTCACGCCCGCGTGATAGGTGGGATTCCCCATTAATGCCGAGATACACTCGTTAATGGGGGATCGTGATGGAGTGGAACACGGGATCATGTGCGGCGGATATCTCGTGCCTGGCAAGATTCGCGGAGCCGTAGCGGAGGCACCTGTGATCGGTGTTGTGGGTCGGTCAGTGAGACCGTGGAAGATGAGCTCGGCGGGAGGCTCGGGAACGAGCGGGAGGCCGAGGTATCTTGGTTCTGTGATATCTCGGAGGTGAGCTGGGGGAGTTCTGGAAGGCCACCGTAGGTCGAGAATGTCCTCGGGCCAGAGGCCCGGGGTATGCTTCCAACGTAACGTTCTTGATCCTTACTTGTAAGCTCTGGGACACGTCATCTACCACGTGTCATGATCTGGGGAGTCACCGATATCAAGCATCATCAATACCCAAACCTCTTTGTTTCATATTTTGCGGATTATGGGACTAATAAAGTGTTAATATTACATGTTGTAAATCCAACAGACATATTTAAATTTTGGGAAAATTGTTTAGTAGCCAAGTTTTGAGAAGTAACTTATTTTAAAACCCATGTATTTTTCGAACTGTTTTAAAAAATCCAATAATGAGAAAATATCGATGTTTTTAAGCCCAAATGTATTATAAAAGTGATATTTTTCAAAAATACTAATTTTTACCCTTTCACACACACATTATATCCTAACTTTAATTGTTGGAAAGTATTTGAAATTAATTGATATATATATTTTCTTGTTTTTCTTGAAAATATTGTATCTCATGTATTTTTCAATATTTCAAATACTTTTATTTTTCGGTGTTTTGCCATGTGGGTAGTGTGAGATTTCTTATTGATTGGGTCTAGATATGTGAGTTATATTAGGTTCTATAATCTGATGGTAAATCAGAGAAATCCTTATGAATGAAACTTGTAATGGTTTATCACCGTGCACCTAGGTTTTGTCGAAGCACGTTAAATCCTCGTCACATATTTTCTCCCCATCTTAAACATATTTCACTTTATGGCATCAAAGCGACTCTCGATCATGCTCATTTGATTTCTTGATCAAGATCAACAATCCAATTTTATACAAATCAAAGTTTTTGATCACGAAGGTTTTTGTGGTGTCAAGTTTGTCACACCATTTTTTATTCATTACCCACTCAAGATGAGATCATTCGTTTTTCCGATGAATTTAATAAATGCCGAGATGTCTAATAATTGCTTGTATGATAAGTAGTCTCTAAATTTACTGTCTAGGCTAAATCAAATTGTGCAACAATTTTTTAAAAAACATGGATCAATCAAACAACGCCCTCATTCATCTCATATTTTATGTAATCCATATGCCTTTCACTCGAATTCAAATTCAAATGATTCTTCTGTTTGGATAATAGATTCATGGGCTACAGATTACATGACAGGAAATATTAATTGTTTATCTCATTTTCAAAAGGCCTATAATAATCGTTTTGTTTCTGATGTGTCACGCCCCGCTTCCCAAAATGCGGAATACGAGGGGTGACAAGGCCAACCATGCTCCTACAGTCAAGGAAATATACTGCTGTAGTCACACTTCGGCTTCTAGCATTACATGGTAATCAGTAATCATAGCACAAGTAATGAGAAATACCGTCACTAATTCTATTAAAACAGATATAAAACTAACCAGATAGAGTCAAGCGAATGATAGAGCTGACATCGCTGATCTATAAGTCCGCAATGTCCTCAAGGTAAGGAAGGTCCTGATCCGAGCTTAAGTCCACTTCTTACTCTGAGCATGCATACTCAGGTCGTCAGAGCGACACAATAGCAACATATACATATAATGTGCAACGATGGTAAACATAAAGCAATAAGCATAGAGTAATGACGCGAGCATGAAATAATCGGTACATGTAACGATAAAGCAGGTGTATCAGCTCAGTAATCAATGCAATGTCCATGTCACTAAAATAATCAGTCTCTAAGTCTCAATGTCCAAGTCACTAAACTTATCGTCAGTCCAAGTGTGAGCGTCAACCACCGTAGAAGTATCCGCAACCCAAAGGTAAGCCCCAGGGGCAAGGAAACACGGGCCTGAATCACTATCAGTAAGAATTAGAAACACTATCAGTAAAATCCCGAAATCACTAAATATGCCGGCAGTGGGACTCCTAAGATTCCGTTAATCGAACTCACAATCAAACTACCCCACACCCCGCGGTCTACATTAAACACCGACCAGGAATTCAAATACGAGTCACTCCATGACAAGTCTACGCGAGAACTGGAGACATGGTCTCTATCAAGCATGTCTCGACTGGCATCCAAGATATATGGACAGTGCTCGATGTCTTACCTATGACACTAATATAAGTGCTTCTATACCCGTTCCATACCAGTTATAGTCATAGTTATATATGTTCCATAAGCGTTAACAATACAATAACTAATTGGTTACGCTGATTGTGTGCAAGTACGTATCACTTCTATTATTCAATCACGCTTTTACACTGACGTACTTGCCACGATCCAATCACTAACATTTATCACTGGGTAATCTAAGAAAGTTACTAGGGTATCGATACAAATGAACACTATTTACAAGGGTATAACAGTCATGCAACATGATGTGGATACAGTAAATGCACTACTAAGTACATATAAGCAACCGGTGTCGGTTGGATTAGAAAATCATATAAAATCATACGTGTATACTTTGGAAAAACAATATAAAATAGTAAATATTGTATTAAATTATCTCTACAACAAAACTGGTTTCGAGACAATCAGGTTTGAGGTTTGCGAGTTATGGTCATTTCATTTTAAGTGTTTACTTGCTGAAAATCCAGTTTCTGAACCGGAAGTCCATTTTGTAACACGTTTTACTCCTGGTTGGGATCATAATTTGGCGATGCTACTGTTCAATTAATTGTAGGACTATGCGTTAAATTTACAGTGCATGAGACGGATCAACAATAGTCATCTTGGTTTAGGAGTTATGATTAGATTACTGATGAAGGGTGCAGGCGGAAATGACAGAAATCTGCCGTGCATGTCATCCGTTTAAAATATAATTTAAATACCAAATGATATTGGAATTTAGTGAAACTGGTACCATTGGAAAGATAAAACAATTTCCTACGCAGAGGTAATTGATTCCTCATGCTATCACAATTAAAAATTAAGATTTCTGGTGTGTAAATGGATGTCAAGGGGTAAGTTCCTGCTCTGGACTGCAGTCCAAGATCAGGTAAGTTCTTTGTTTTCGATGTTCAGAGAATATATCTAACAATAAACCTATATGTCGTGTTAAATATTATGTAGTTTCCTTCTCAACGAACCCAGGCATGCTGCGATTAGATTTTTCTGGAATTAATTATTAATTTAACGATGTCAAGTGATCGGTAAAACGCGAGTTTCGGTATGGGCGTCACTTTAGAGGCGAAACGATGTCGGGTTGCAGTCAATTTTCTATAGAGTGTTTATTGATGGTATTACGGTCTAAATATTATGGGCTTTGCCATTTTTATTATGTTTTCGCATACAGTTTGCATCGAGCACTTAGCACATCATTTCAAAACTACAGCGGATTTGGTTTATCTCATTGACATGAACGGGATTTGACCCTCGTGAACTTTATATACATCAACCACGGGATATTAGGCTTATTATTTGTTCAGTTAATCGTGCAATACATGAATACGGGTCGCCACATATATCAGACTCCATGAAATATAATTAAGTTTCGATCGTTATTAAGGGTTGTGTGTGTGTGTGTGTATATGTATGTATATGTATCTATATGTATGTATGTATGTATGTATATGTATAGATAGCATGTAGAGCAAGTGTTTAACTTTCCTGAAGATGATCAGGGACACAACCATGATGACGACAACGACAACAACGGTACGATCACGGCACAACGACACCAACACAAGCAGCAGCAGCAACAACAACAAGCTTGGGCTCAGCTCTAGCCCGAGCTCGTGGCACGGCCTCGCACAGGGGATGCTGGCGATGACGGTGGTCTCATGGGGGATGACGTGATCGTTGGAGAAGTAGTGAGAGGTGGTCTCCGGCAATGAGGTAGAAGCGGATGTTGAGGGTGCAGTGGACGGCTATGGGTGCTTGGGTGCAGGAGTTGATCGGAGTTGGGCTCGGCTGCAGGAAGAAGAAGGATGCTGCGATGGTGTTTGGTGTTCTTGAAGATGGTGAGGTCTCGGGAAGAGGAAGTCGATGAAAGCGAAGATGAGGGAGGTGATGGCGACAGTGGTGAGTCGGGGTCGAGGGCTCGGTTGAGGTTGGAGATGAGGTCTCGCCGGCGATGGAGGTAGCCGGTGAAGGTGCATGCGAAGGAGTTGATGGGTTAGGGTGTGGGTTTTCAGGCAACGGCCTTCGGAAGATGAAGGAGTTGCCGGAGATAACGACCTCGTGGAGATAAAGATGGGTGTGTTTAAATATAAAGGGGAGAAGAAAATTAAAGGTGATGGGAGCGAGGAGATGGCTGTGAGGCAGCGAGGGGTTCAGGTGGGGTGAAGTGGCGGTGACGGCACGCGGTGGGCATGGTGCTCGGGCTCGTTGGCTGGGGCTAGGTGAGGAGATGAGGGGGTGTAACGTTTTGAAAATCGTTTCGGTGAAATTTCGAAAAAAAAACGGTAAAATAAGGGGGTTTTCTGTAAAAAGTCAAAATGCAAATATCTTATTATAAAAATTAAATATACATATTCTAGCTATGTAATTGCTATTATTTGGTGTTTATTGAGCCGCTGGTGAAATTTCAAATTTTCTGAAAAAAATATTATTTTATTATTATTTAAGCCGTCACTAATACATTTAATTAGGGAAAATTACAAATTGGAATGAGTTGAAACAAATTTTGTGCATCATAAAACATTAAATAAAATTTTATCATGTGGTTTTTGGAACGAAATCATTTGCCAAAACGGTTTAGAAATTATTGAAGAAAAAAGGCTTTTTTTAGCGTAAATGGATGTTTGGGGTATTATATTTATCATTTTTCATCACCCCACACCCGTACCCACATCCACACACTCCCATTTACTTCTCCCTTTGAAGAATTCAGCAGCCCCCATTTATTTTCCCCACTTGAATTTCAAAGGAAAGAAATGAAAGAAAAGAAAAGAAAATGGAGAAATGAGGTGGACGTTTGACCTTGAATTGACTTTGACTTCTTCCCCCACTTTCTCTATCTCCCTCTCTCTCCTCTCCCACTCCCAATCAGCCGACCCCCCCTCCTACAGCAGCAACAGCCCCCCCCCCCCCAATTTCCCTTCTCTTTTCTCTTCAAACTTCATCAAAAATTGCCTCAAATCCATCAAAAAAAATCCCAAAACCCAAATCCGACTCCTACCCATTTTAGCTTAGCCCGTATAGCATGGATCTTTGTGAAAAGAGAGCATTTTGGGAGGCCATGGATGCTTGTGGATCTTTAAATGTTTTTGGGTATAATTCTAAAACATTTTTGCTTAATTTGTTACTAATTTCTTAAAGCTAAACTACTTAAGTGTTAATTAGGCTTAAGTTGCAAGTTTTGGAATTCAAGTTATGAATTTGAATGCAAGTTAGGGTTTTATAAATTGGTGTATGGTTGTGTGTTATATTTAGGCTTTTTTGTCATGTTAATACAAGATTTGTAGCTTGTGCTAATGGTTAGTTTAAAAATTGTGTTAATTTGCTAATTGGCTTACTAGGTTTTTGAAATTGGTTAAATACTTGGGATTAAAAATGTGTTTACGTTTTCATGACTTCATTAACTTTATTAAGTGTGGTTTAATGCTTTAGATCATGCAAATCTAAGCTAGATTGTAGTTTGTGCATTTTTGCTTTGAAATTGTTAAATTTTAGGTATTTTGTAAACTAGAATATTAGGGTTTTTGGAATTTAATGAGATTAAATTCCGGGAATTGTTTATATGACTTATTTAAGATATTTAATAAATATATTGGCCGCTACATTCATTTAAACATCCTGCTTTGTACAAAAACGGCGAATTGTGCTTGCTAGATTTTCGGAAAAATGACTTTTTAAGTGAAATTGGGGTTTTTATGAGTTTTAACCTAGTTTATATTAAAATTAGTGTTCGTGAATGTGCAAATGAGTGTGATTGGATTTTTCTCGATGGTTTGACGTTTGTACATCGACATCGAGGGTTGGTTTGACTATTCTTGCATGCGTAGGCGATAGGTTTGGACCTATGCGTGATACGCGTGCCGATTTGATTTTCGTATGCCGTTTCGATTTCGAATTTAGTTTTAATGCGATATGGTGCGTTATGATATGTAGGTACCCCCATATGGACTTCGAGACGACAAGCAAGCGCGTGGCGACGTCGGCACCGGCTAGCGAGGACCAGGTGAGTAGATTTATATCTACGGGGAGAAGTCGGGTGGATGGCGTATAGCACCCCCGCAGTCCGTGGTGGTGTATACGGATGCGTATACACACCAACAATTATTATATGTTATTTGGGATTAATAACGATATTTAGGATGGATATTGGTGTGTTGGATTATTTTAGTGTTGCGAACCCTAGGGTAGTGTTGCACTACACATACACACATACATACTTGCATACATTCCTATTTATATGTGCTCATGGGATTCTTTATAGTTATGTGTTCACATGGGTATGGGACTATGTGTTCACATACGGATATGAGGACGATACTAGGGATTGAGCTGGGTCGATGAGATTTGTTTTGTGGTTGTGATATCGGTTTGTACGAGACTGTCGATCAGTAGTCAGATCATGACTATATTGATGATATTAGTATTGTACTAGACATAGGTCAGTACCCTGGACTATGATCTTGGATAAAGAGGATACCAGATGAATAGTGTGATGAATATGATATTAACCCGTACCCAGATTTGGGGATGCCGTACGACGGATATACGTACGAGCTATATTTTGATGATTGATCCGCACTCTTGACTTGGGATGTCTGATTATAGATATGGTATCGGATATGATATTATTGAGGCGGGATCACCGACTAATATATATACAGGTATGTATATGTATCGACTCAGATGTTAGGCGGTTTCCTTACCTGTAGCCCAGCTGGTCAGCTTAGCCCTTTAGTTTAGTTTAGTTGTTAGATTAGATTCGATTCTTACCTATTTCAAAACTAACGAATCGTGGGTATTTTAAAAGACAGCCCAAGGGATCCTACGGATATTTCAAAAGACGTATCTTTTCATAAAAACACCGTAGCCCCTATTTTCAAAACCCCATGATTCGTGTTATTTCAAAAGGCACCATTTGTAGGACTTATATTAGATTAATACTGATTAGTTATCGTTGTGTCTAGTATTCAGCTCCCGCACATTATTGCTGTTCGCTCTGCCTCGCATACTTATTTTGCTGCATATTCCATTATTGATATCATGCTGTTAGGACACCAGCACCATTACCGATGATGCGTATGTACCACGTATACCTACTTGCCGGCTCACACACATCTTCATCGGTAATTGCCATGTCACGTACACTTTAGAGAATATATTTGCTTGACTTAGCTTGTTAGTTAGTAGTTTGATATGATATTAGTGTACCTGCCTTACATGCCTAGTTTATTAATCATACATTGCAACTTGGTTATTGATACCATTCATTATCATTGACATATGCACTTGTGATGATTTCTTGAGATTTATGATATTTCTGGATTTCGGGGAAAGCCGCAAAATTTACGACTTATGATCTTTTAAAATATAAAATGTTGCGGTTTTCTAGTGATGTAAAGTGTCGTCCACCATGAGTTTGCTGTGGTTTTCGAGATCCGTGTCGAGGAGTGGAGGAACCGTCACGGGTACATGGTGGGTCCGGTGCGGTACCCCGGGGCAAGAGGAATGTGGTGTTGACGTTGAGCCCGGTAGGGGAGCACTACCGACCGGTGATATTACCCGACGCGTCAGATATCCGGAGGATACCGTCGTGGTCTTGAGATGGATGGTAGGGACCGGTCTGGACTGACGGCGCCCTAGATATTGAGATTGAGACATTGATATTTCGAGACAGTGAGATTTATGTTCTGTGTCGATACTAGACACTGTTGATACTGATTTCATTTATGATACCTCAGTTTAAAAATACGAAGGAAATCTCTCTAATTTATGAAAACAGTTTCTTCATTTACATGTATTCTGTTTTCATGCATTCATACCTCATTCATATGATATATTGCTACCTGAGGTACTGACACGGATACATGAGTTTACACTCGGGTTAGATATTTACCCTAGCCATTGTTATAGGCTGCATGTTATATGCATATTTTTTTGAGGATATATTATGATCATTGACCTAGGATTGCGTTATTTATGCGATTTCTGTGCGTAGATGTTTTTCTACTCACGAGTTGGCAACTCACCCCCGTTGTGCCACAGTTCTTGCAGGTTTCGCCGTACAGGTTTCATTACGGCTTGCTGGCACTCTTTCCATTTCCGGGTGACTTGCTAGTAGGTGGTTTATTTGTATCGCACCCATCATTATATCTTGTATATCATTATTCTGTTGTATCTAGAAGTTCCATCAACCAACCATGTATTTAGTGAGATAGAGACCAGTGTTGTTTATTCTTTCGACCTTAGAGTCGCTCGTTATATTTCTGGTGGTTTTGAGTTTCCTTTTGAGTTTTGATCCTCGCCGTTGGCGTTGTATATTATATTGCTTGTGTGGTTGTGACCGTCGATTGACGAAGAGCTAGCTCCCGCTTGGGGATGCCTTTTTATTGATTTCGTATACTATTCATGTTGTATCCCGTTTGGGAGCCAGTATTTACAAAGGAGACTCTGCCGAAATTTTCAGTAAATTTTTGATGTTTTAAAAACCGCATAATTCGGCTTATGCTATTGAAACTATTTGCTTTAAGTTGGTTTTTCCTGCACTCTACTACTTTTCTTGGTTTGGATTTCTGGGTTTTTGGTTTACTTAGATTACGTACGCCTCGAGACGTTCGTAGTTTAAGTGCCGGTCATGTTCCGTACTTTCGGGTCGTGACAGGGGGATCGGGGGAGGTGAAGATGGTGGCAAGGAAACTTGGATGAGGGGGTGTTGGTGGAGATGGGAGGTAGAGAGCGATGAGGGGCCGGTGAGGGGATCGCGGAGGTCGTTGAGAGAAGAGCGGGTGTCGTAGGTGATTAGCGAGGGAGATGGGGGAGCTCGTCGTGGGTTTGGGCGAGTCGGGGGGTAGGGAAAGAGGAAGAAAGAGAAAACGAAAAAGAAAAGGAAAAGAGAGGAAGAGAAGGAGGGGCAGTAGGTTTGGGCCGGGTAGGGTTAATGATTGCGTTTGGGTTTGGGTTTAGATTAGGAAATATAAAATTAGAAATTATATTTAGAAAAATATAGGAAATATTAATTGTAAAATTTTAAATTGAAACATTTTAGGGAAAACATTTATTTAAAATACGGAAAATATTTATAGGGGAACTGGGTATTACATCATACCCCACTTATATAAAATTTCGTTCTCAAAATTTAAAATAACGATAAGCTATAAAATGTCATGCGAAAAACAACAAAAATCAAATACTACTATATAGTGATTTACGTAAAAGCAACCAGATGAAAATCAAATATATATATATATATATATATATATATATATATATATATATATATATATATATATAAGAAATAGCGCAACTCAAAGAATAGTTATAAGTAAGAACAAAGGCATAACAATTAATAGTAATGAACTATATATATAATATAAAGAAGAATATAATGACAATAAATAACAATGGTGAAAAATCGGTTGATAAGCCTTAAGAACCAAAACTACCTTGGTGAAACTACAACTCAAAAAAGTACAAATAACTTTAGAATACTTATAAGGTAAAAGTTTCGAAAAAATAAAACGAAGAATAAGTGAGCTAGTAATGAAAGCAACAAAAGTGACATGTAAACTAAAAGTATTGATAAGAAACAATTAAAATTTCCCCCCTTTTTTTGACTTGATAAGATATATTTAAAGTGTGGATATATTAGTAGTCTAAAACGGAAAAAGACTGAACCTTATATTGGATTAATAACAATATGAATGTAAGGGGAAAAATATGTATAAGAACAATATGTAACTTAGAGTAATAGTATAAAAGGGATATGAAGTGATAAGATAAACGAAACACAGCATGACGAAGACCAGTAGAAAAATTGTATACAGGAAATAACCAAGAATGAAAATATCGTAGACAAAACAAAACAAACTTATATAAATTGAGCAATCACAAAACAACAGAGGAAGGATACTGATAAGGTAAGAAAATATTGTGAAAGAAAGCAATTCACATGGTATAAACATGACTAGTCGCCAAACTAGATAACAATAGATAAAGTAAAGACAAGGACTAGTTTATATATATATAAGTCCAAAGAAAATAAAATATAAGGAAATAAAGATAAACTGAGAAAGAGATGATATAGGTATGAAATAAATCAACAAACTACTATCATGCAGAATAATGATAATTGTATTAGAGAGCATAGAAAATGAAGTACATTCATAAGTAACCAAACGAAGATATGAAAAATGAAAAATAGCTAGCATAAACAAGAATAAAGCAAAGAGAAACTATGTAGATAATCAAGATAAAACGTGTATAAGAGAAAAACTAAACAGTTAATAAACATAATTTTAGAAGTTAAATAAGAGATCACTAATAAATTAACTGAATATAAACGATAACACTAATAAAATGCTAAAGTAAAGTAGAGTAGTAGTTAAATTGAGGTGGCATTCTGTAGTTAAAAGTAGAAAAAAGTCCAAACAAAAAGTATGAAGAATAACCCAACATATTAAGAAGAATAATAATAAGAAAAGCATTAGTATGGAAAATTCACTAGAAAATAAAATATACAATGTAAATCAAAACAATTGAAAAGCTTGGAAATAGTAGAGAACTTTGGGACAGCAAGTAAAACTAAAAATACTTACTAACACATAATGGAAATCTAACTAATTATAAATAGGAAAAACTCTAAAATTAAAAGTAGTAAACGTTACTAATTATAACTATGTCAACAGAAAAATAACACTAGTAATATACAGTAGACTAGCCGGAAAATGGATTGCGGTATATATTTCGAAGATCGACGCCGTGAGCAAGCACCCGAATGGAAGAAATGTGAAGAGGATTTTTGGTTGTTCAGAGTGATATAAAGATAAGGATAAAAATCGGATTCAAAATCAGGGAGAGATATAAGTTAACAAAGAGTATAGGATTTGACAATTTCAGACAGGGGTATACGGCAAGATACAACCTAATTGAAAAAGAAAGTCAGTGGTGCGGTGATGAACCATGGTGTCAACTAAGTTTAGGGTCTAAATATAGTGAGTCAAACAAAAGTTGTTAGTTACAATTCACAACTTTATTGCATTCAAACTAAGAAGTTCAGCAGATACAAGATTTAAACGAAAGGAAACAGCCACTAAATAGAGTAACAATGTCTTTATTGAAAGCAGAAAATGTGATAACTGCACGTCGATATCTAAATATTTGCAATCTCGTAAAGTAAGTCTGAATCTTGTGTTGGGTCCATTTCATTCTTGAAATTTAAGATACGAAAACAACCAAGTTACACAAGCGGATGTGGAAGGCGTTGATGAATCTCCTCCTCGTAGCTCCTTCGAGGGCAACCATTGACAAGATGCTCGTCTGATCCATAAATCAAGCACTGCCCTTTGGCCCGGCAATGGTCTCTCCAAAAGTTCCCCAGTCTCTTGCAATAATTGCAAACTTGGGTTCTCTGCTGCTCCTCAAGCTGAGGGACAAATGAGCACTTCATCATTACACCTCCTCTTTTACTAACAGGGATTCCTTCACGATCGTGGCTCCTCCTGGTACTCGAACTAGCTACCTCTTTAACATCTCAGCTAAAAGATCGTTCATCCTCTCCTGGGCTTCTCTCAATCCTTACAGTACACCCAAAATCTCGGAGGGGTGATCCTGGAAAGCGAAGGTGGAAGGAGAGTCGCGGGAAGCCATGATTACGAAACAACAAATTTTCGGACGACGGTTTAAGATATAAGAATCAGAATAAGATATAGAATTGACAACGTAGCAAGAATATGTGGTGAGGCGAAACACAACCGAGTGGAAATCAAATGTAGAACTCCAAGTCACTTAAGCAGAGTGCTGCCTTGTAACTATATTGTAGTTCATAGTTACAACCACACAACATTACTAAGTCACCCAAAACTCTAGCAGATAGAGTCAAAAATGTAGCTTGACAAACTAAAGGAATTCTAGTCAAGAATAACAAGTTTACAATGTAGACCAAATGGGCGACTTAAATTGTCAAGCCTTAGTCGGAAACTGTAATCTCATTCTAAACAAACATGGCTCTGATACCAACAAAACCATGTCACGCCCCGCTTCACAAAATACGGAATACGAGGGGTGACAAGGCCGGCCATACTCCTACGGTTAAGGAAATATCCTGCCGTAGTCACACTTCGACTTCTAGCATTACGTGGTAATCAGTAATCATAGCACAAGTAATGAGAAATGCGGTCACTAATTCTATCAAAACAGATATAAAACTAACCAGATAGAGTCAAGGGAATGATAGCGCTGACATCGCTGATTATGTTCGCAATGTCTTCAAGGTAAGGATGGTCCTGATCCGAGCTAAGTCCACTTCTCACTCTGAGCATGCATACTCAGGTCGTCAGAGCGACACAATAGCAACGTATACATATAATGTGCAACGATGGTAAACATAAAGCAATAAGCATAGAGTAATGACGCGAGCATGAAATAATCGGTACATGTAACGATAAAGCAGGTGTATCAGCTCAGTAATCAATGCAATGTCCATGTCACTAAAGCAATCAGTATCTAAGTCTCAATGTCCAAGTCACTAATTTATCGTCAGTCCAAGTGTGAGCGTAAACCACCGCAGAAGTATCCCAAACCTATGGGTAAGCCCTAGGGGCAAAGAAACACGGGCCTGAATCACTATCATTAAGAATCAGAAACACTATCAGTACAAATCCCGAAATTACTAAATATGCCGGCAGTGGGACTCCTGAGATTCCGTTGATCGAACTCACGCTCAAACTACCTCACACCCCGCGGTCTATATCAAATACCGACCAGGAATCCAAATAATAGTCGCTCCATGACAATTCTATGCGAGAACTGAAGACATGGTCTCCATCAAGAATGTCTCCACTGGCATCCAAGAAAAATGGACAGTGCTTGATGTCTTATCTATGACACTAATATAAGTGCTTCCATACCTGTTCCATACCAGTTATAGTCACACTTATATATGTCCCATAAATGTCGACAATACAATAACTAATTGGTTACGCTCATTGTGTGCAAGTACGTATCACTTCCATTATTTAATCACGATTTTACACTAATATACTTACCACAATCGAATCACTAAAATTTATCACTGTGTGATCTAAAAAAGTCACTAGGGTATCGATGCAAATGAAAATTATTTACAAGGATATAACAGTCACGCAACATGATGTGGATACAGTAAATGCACTACTGAGTACATATGAGCAATCGGTGTCGGTTGGATTAGAAAATCATATAAAATCTTACGTGCATAATTTGGCGAAACAATATAAAATAGTAAACAGTGTATTAAATTATCTCTATAGAAAAATTGGTTTCGAGTCAATCAGATTTTATGTTTGCGAGTTATGGTCATTTCATTTTAAGTGTTCACTTGCTGAAAATCCAGTTTCTGAACCGGAAGTCCGTTTTGTAACACGTTTTACTCCCGGTTGGGATCATAATTAGGCAATTCTACTGTTCAATTAATTGTAGGGATATAAGTTAAATTTACAGAGCAAGAGACGTATCAACAATAGTCATCTTGGTTTAGGAGTTATGATCAGATTACTGATGAAGGGTGCAGGCGGAAATGACAGAAATCTACCGTACATGTCATCCGTTTAAAATATGATTTAAATACCAAATGATACTGGAATTTAGTGAAACTGGTACCATTGGAAAGATAAAACAATTTCCTATGTAGAGGTAATTGATTCCTCACACTATCATAATTAAAAATTAAGATTTCAGGTGTGTAAATGCATGTTAAGGGGTAAGTTCCTGCTCTGGACTGCAGTCCAAGATCAGGTAAGTTCTTTATTTTCAATATTCAAAGAATATATCTAACAATAAACCTACACGTCGTGTTAAAGATTATGCAGTTCCCTTCATAACGAACCCAGGCATACTGCGATTGGATTTTTCTGTAATTAATTATTAATTTAACGATGTCAAGTGATCGGTAAAACGCGAGTTTTGGTATGGGCGTCACTTTAGGTGCGAAACAATGTCGGGTTGCAGTCAATTTTCTATAGAGTGTTTGTTGATAGTATTACGGTCTAAATATTATGGGCTCTGTCAATTTTATTATGTTTTCGCATACGGTTTGCATCGAGCACTTAGCACATCATTTCGAAACTACAGCGGATTTGGTTTATCTCACGGAAATGAATGGGATTCGACCCCCGTGAACTTTATATACATCAACCACGGGATATTAGGCTCATTATTTATTCAGTTCGTCTTTCAACGCACGAATACGGGTCGCCACATATATCAGGCTCCATGAAATATAATTAAATTTCGATCGTTATTAAGGGTTACATATATGTGTGTGTGTGTGTGTGTAGATGTCATGTAGACCAAGTGTTTAACTTCCCTAAAGGTGATCAGGGACACAACTATGATGACGACGACGACAGCAACGGTACGATCACGGTGCAACGACAACAACGCAAGCAGTAGCAGCAGCAATGGCAAAAACAAGCTTGGGCTTGGCTCTGGCCCAAGCTCGTGGCACGGCCTCGCACATGGGATGCTGGCGATGACGGTGGTCTCGTTGGGGACGACGTGATCGTTGGAGAAGCAGTGAGAGGTGGTCGCCGGCAGTGAGGTAGAAGCGGCCGTCGAGAGTGCAGTGGACGGCTATAGGTGGTTGGGTGCAGGAGTTAGTCGGAGTTGGGCTCGACTGCAGGAAGAAGAAGGATGCCGTGATGGTGTTTGGAGTTCTCGAATATGGTAAAGTCTCGGGAAAAGGAAGTCGATGAAAGCGAAGATGAGGGAGGTGATGGCGACGGTGTTGAGTCGGGGGCGAGGGCTCGGTTGAGGTTGGAGATGAGGTCTCGCAGGAGATGGAGGTATCCGGTGAAGGTGCAGGCGAAGGAGTTGATGGGTTAGGGTGTGGGTTTTCAAGCGACGGCCTTCGGAAGATGAAGGAGTCGCCGGCAATAACGGTCTCGTGGAGATGAAGATGGGTGTGTTTAAATATAGAGGGGAGAGGAAAATTAAAGATGATGGAGAGAGGAGATGGCTGTGAGGCAGTGAGTGGCTCGGGTGCGGTGAAGTGGCGGAGACGGCATAGGGTGGACGTGGTGCTCGGGCTCGTTGGCTGGGGCTAGGCATTGAGATGAGGGGGATCGGGAGAGGTGAATATGGTGGCAAGGAGGCTCGGATGAGGGTGTGTTGGTGGAGATGGAAGGTAGAGAGCGATGAGGGGCCGGTGAGGGGATCACAGAGGTCATTGAAGGAAGAGCGGGTGTCGCAGGTGGTTGGCGAGGGAGATGGGGGACCTCGTCGTGAGTTTGGGCGAGTCGGGGGGGGAGAGTCCGGGGGGAGAAAGAGAAAAGGAAAAAGAAAAGGAAAAGGAAGGAAGAGAAGGATGGGCAGTGGGTTTGGGGAGAAAGAGAAAAGGAAAAAGGAAAAGGAAGGAAGATAAGGATGGGCAGTGGGTTTGGGGAGAAAGAGAAAAGGAAAAAGAAAAGGAAAAGGAAGGAAGAGAAGGATGGGCAGTGGGTTTGGGCCAGGTAGGGTTAGGGATTGGGTTTGGGCCAGGTAGGGTTTAGATTAGGAAATATAAAATTAAAAATTATATTTAGAAAAATATAGGAAATATTGATAGTAAATATTTAAATAGTAACATTTTGGGAGAAACATTTATTTAAAATACGGAAAATATTTATAAAGAAACTGGGTATTACACGATGCAAATGGATCATCTATCCCAATAGAATGAATTGGTGAGACCAATTATTTCTGCAACTCAAATAATTCTCAAGTATTTTACGTACCTAGTTTTCCTTCAAATCTTTTATCTCTTAGTAAAGTTATTCAAACTTTAAATTGTAATGTCACTTTTTCTGCTAACAGCATTATATTTCAAAACATGGCTACAAGAAAAAAGATTGGAGAAGGAAAATTCTGAAATGGTCTTTATCTTTTTCAGCAAAAGAAATGAAGCTTTTAGTGCAAATTTTGATAACCCTAATTTATGGCATTTTGAGAATGGGGCATCCATCTGATAAAGTTTTAAAAGTTTTGATGTCTTCAATGGATATAAATTCTCATACATGTAATAGTTGCAAATTTTCAGAACAAACTAGATTATTATTTCAACTTTCTACTCATATTTTTAACAATTCATTTGATTTGGTTCATTCTGTTGTTTCGGGCCCGGCTCCTATTGATTCATATAATGGTTTTAAATATTTTGTAACGTTCATTGATGATAAATCTCGTTCAACTTGGATTTTTTTTATTGAAAATAAAAGGTGAGGTTTTAAATATTTTCAAGGAATTCATAAATAAGATTTCAACCCAGTTCAATGCAAAAATAAAGATTTCGAGAGCTGATAATGCTAAAGAATATGATAATAAATTATTTTCAGAATATATTCGTAATCTTGGTATTATTCATCAAACTACATGTGTCGATACACTGCAACAAAATGATATTGCAGAAAGAAAAAATAGACATTTACTTGAAATTACTAGATCCATAATGTTTCAAATGAATTTTTAAAAAATATATTGGTGTGACACTGGTTTGAAAGCCCAAGCAATAGATGTGCCAATCACATCCATTCTAATATCACCAAAGTTTCAAACCCTGTTGCGTGTGAGCATTTCATGCCCAATAACTTTAGTTGAGTCATGCACTTTACAATTGCTTATCATGCTTCATAACTATATAAATACTTGCCTCATTTTCTATTCCAATCTATGAGTGCCCCTCTCTATTCTCTTATCAGTCTCTCTATTCTAACAAAGATGGCTCTCTCATGGTCTTACGGAGCAATGACTACTCACATCGTAACCCGGTTGGACGACAAGTGCTTGGAGAAAGCAGATGGGAAAAAAGCAGAATCTAAGAGCACAAGCAACAACTATGGATGTTTTCAGATGCCCGTGCATTACCCGAGGTACAAAAGGGAAGAATACCAAAGGATGGAGGAGTGGAAGGTGGACATGTTGCTAATGCAGTATGGATTGACTTTCAAAGGATCAGTCGAAGAAAAGAGGGCATTTGCTATGGGGACATTTTTATGGCCTGGCCAAATCTAAAAAGAGTTCGTCATAAATTATATACCCGTTGGTTGTGACGTTTTCTGTAATGCTTCCGGTTATGTTTAATTATGTATACTACGTCTTTGGTATATAGATAGCTTGGTTATGCACATTTTATTTTGTAATTAATAAGTTTAAGCATGTATGTGGGTTATAATATGCTATTATTAAAATTCAAATGTAAATATATGGTATGTGTTTTGCTTTATACAAATTGTTTTAAACTAGATGTTCAATGTTTATTCTTTCTTTCTCTTATGGCACTACTTGACGTTGACTTCCACAAGCCTCCAACCCCGGAAGAGTGCCCTATAAAACAAAGGATATTTATCAAAAAGCCACGGTGATTTCACAGTTTTACTGAAAAAACTCACGTGGTTTATTATTTGATAAAAAAAATCCCATGTTTGCTCAATTATAAAAAAACATCATGTGCTTTGAGGAAAAACCCAATACAGTCAATTTTGAGGATGTTCTTAAAATATACTCACATGTGAGATGCGCATGGCTTGTAAAGCTATTTTTATACTCAATATATCTTTCTCACCCTTTTTATGACAGCTGCGAAACAAAAAAGTCACTTTTCGAAACCACATGATAAGAATGTTATTTTTTGTATAAGAAAATACTTTTACAAGTTATGTACATGTTATATATATACGGGTATGATTGAAGAATATCTCCAAAAATTAACAATATTGGGTTTATCCCGAAACTATAGGGTGATTTTTTGCTAATGGAGCAAATCATACAGTGGTTTTTTAAATAAAAAATAATGAGTAAACTCTCAAAAAGCCTCCGTCCCCCTTCAAACTTGTGTAAAACCCCCTGTGCTTTTTGCTCTTGTTAAAAAATCCTTAGACCCAATCAAAACCCTTGTATACCAGTTGCTTGTAATATCTAAGAAGTTGCATGTAATATCCAAGCAGTTGAGAAAATACAAGACCTAAATGTATTAATGATATATGCCCTAGAGACCATTATTGTATAGTACATGATTATATATTACATTTTGGAAGCTTAGGATATACACAGATATAATAACAGTCTTACTCAATATGATATTGTACTATCTGATTTGATTCTATCTTAATATGTGAATATATTTCTCTTAACGTATCGTTAATATATATTGATAGAGCCCTTAAGATCTTTTCTTGACAACCAGCATTGTGATGGCAGTCACACTAGTGGGGGCCGGGTAGTCTATAAGCGCATCCTTAAGATTGTCCCTAGTCGTAGGATTATTAAGACAGGGTATCAATACTCCTAACTAGACTAGTGTATACGCTTCTTATCCCCAGTCAGGGGAGGTGGCATGTCCCGCAGCCATTGGTATCCGATACCAAAGATAGTATACAGATGCTCATTGGGTTATGAGTTACACTGGACGGACTCAATAGGAATTGATGGTTGGTATTATACCTATCGTCAGTTGGCAGTCCCCGGGTGACATGAGTGCAGATTAGTCCGTTGACTTGACATCACTATTCTTCTCGAGTGTGTTCCCACTGTACTTAGATTACTACCCTACCACGATTCAATTGGGCCGTGCAAACAGGTAGTGGTTGGGTGCAGTCCTGAAGCACTTCGAGGCAGTAGGGATTAGATGGGATTCGTCCCTCCCGGTATTACGAGTTGATATCGCGATGTGTTCGGATAGCCAATAGACAAAGTCCCTGGCCAGGGCAAGCGAGATTTACTGGTAGATACACCAGTAGTTTCTCAGGATATATTGGGCTCTACACTGACACGACTTATTGCTCTATTAAGGGTCTGACAGTTACCACCCCCTAGGCCCGATATGCGATACTCTTAGATGAACAGAACAGGCTGAATGGAGATTGTCACAGATAGACTCAGTAGGAGTTCGGATGAGTTTGCTCGTCAGCCTTCTTATCGACAGATACCTGGGTAGCCGTTACGTACAGCTAGTGCCACTGACGGACTTGCGGTTAAACCCACAGACAGCGTACTGTCGAGTCTTTAGTGTCCCACACAGAGGGTTTTCCTGGTTCAGGCGATACGATGTTGTCACGACCCGAAAGTACGGAACGTGACCGGCACTTAGATTACGAAGCATCTAGAGGCGCAACGCAACCTAAGTAAGCCGAAGCCCAGAAATCTAAACCATATTAAAGAAGAAGAAGTAAAAGAAACATGAAGAAAAACAAGTTTAAAAGTATCAGCAAATTTTTCCAAAAATTTCGGCAGAGTCTCCTCTGTAAAAACTGGCCCCCAAACGGGTACACAAGTATAATATATATAAACAACAATAAAAAAAAACATCCCCAAACGGGGGCTAACTCAACGCCTGTTAGTTGTATGTATGCCCTAGAGGCCAGTATTGTACAGATGATGTATATTATATTGGATGCTTGGACATATATAGAGATGACTTTCTTGCTCGATATGATAGTATGCTATCTGGTTACTCTTTATCTTAACATGTACACTTGTCTCTTTAAACTGTCTTATAGTTACATGTTGGTAAAGCCCTTAGGATGTGTACTTGACTACATGGACTATGATGCAGATCATACTAGTGGGGACATGGTAGTCCATAAGTACATCCTTCAAGGTCCCTAGTCGTGGGTGTATCGAGACAGGGTATCGATATTGTAACACCCGAGCCCAATAATACTATCTATATTACTAGTTGAGGGTTATATATTGCTCATTTCCAATTATTCTGTTTTTCTGGGGTTTATTGCTAAATTTTAACCGGTTAAGTCATTTTGGCACATAACAAATTTTAACCCCTAAAATGAAATTAAAAGTGTCCATGTCGGCCTACTCGTCGCCACTAGTCGCGTGGTAGCGTCCGCGTGTCGAGATTCCATCCCGTTCGGCTAAACGGGCAAGTTTGGACGACTACGCGCGCGTGCAAGTGTCCGACTTGGGGGCATGCATTTTAATCATTAAACACCTCTTTTCAAAATTTGGAACCTGCTTAAAATCCTATAATTTGAATTTGGAACATTTGGGCGCAACCCGGGCGTGATTTGGAAATGTTTCATTTCGCGCCAAAAAGGCCCATTTCAATTTAATATCTTAAACTATATATTATACGTATATTATTCCTAACAGTTAAATCCCTTCAAATCTTTACCCAAATAATTCCTTACCTCGCCTCAGCCAATCGCGAGCGTGGATTTCCCCCTCGTGGGCCCCATCCTACCTCTCTCTCTTTCCTCCTCTCTCTTCCCTTTCCCTATCTCATTCTCTCTCTCCCTCTAACAACTCTCTCTCTCTCCTCTATTAAATCCCCCATGCAGCCGCCTCCCTCGCTCCCTCTTCATCACGAGAAAGCGTCTCAGAACCCTAACCCTAGCCCCTCGTTCTTCACCGCCGACCTCCTCACGACCTCGCCGTCGCCGTCACCACCTCGTCGACCTCACCGCACCCACTTACCTCCTTCCTCCGCCGATTCCCGCACCTGCACCCAACCCCGACGACGCCTCCAACCCCCGCAGACCTCGCCGTCGACGCCACCTCCCGTCGCCGACGGCTCCCGCGACTCCCTCTCCCCCTCCTCGTCGCAACCTCGTCGCAACCTCGTCGTCGCTTTCCCTCCTCCCCTCGCCGGACCACCAACCCGAGCCCATAACCCCATCAAGTACCCTCTACTGTTCGCCGGAGAACGCGCCGGCGATCCTCGCCGTCGTCACCAGAGCCACCTCCGTCTCCCCCTCGACCACCAGAGCCGACCACCCTCTCCTCCACTCGTCGCAGCACCCTCTCCCGCGCACCCCCGAGGCCGTTCAAGTCTTCGCAGCCGCCGTCGCTGCCTCGCCGGCGTTCCAGCGCCGTCGAGCCCGCCGGGGTCACCCTGGTATATCTCTCTGTAAGCTTTCTCATCTTTCCCTTTGTGCATAAACCCCCGCTGATCGTTTTAAGTTTATCTTTGTTGCTAACTCCGTTGCCGTTGTTGTTGCCGGAATCCGACCGTGCCGTCTTGTGAACCCGACGCTCCAGCAAAGTACCCTGGTCCGTGTGATCCCGTTGTTCTCTGTTGGGACTCGATCCGTGTCCCGTGCACCTATATCGTGTTTTCTGCCGACATCGCATCCGTGTTCCGGTTTGCAAAACCGTCGAGGCAAGTATCTGAATACTTGCTTTAACATGCTAGCGTGCGAGATCTAGTCTTGCCACGCAGTTGAATTCATACTATATAATACAACAACTTAATGATGGTAATTGATATTAAATTATAAGTTAGAATTGATAGTTGCAGTTATCTTTAACATGGAATCGTTATAATAGTTTCTCGTAATTAATCAACCCACTATCAATCCATATTTCAACTAAATAAAACAATTGGATCATATCTGCTTTAATTGTTAAACCATTCACGAGACAATTATTATACTTAGTGTAAATGCATGTAGCTTCATTACTTTATGATTGTGGATATTGCTTCACCTTGTGGCTATTGCACCCCAAGGGTGCGTGAACCTGTTAATAAGAGAATACAAAACATCACTGTGGTTACATGGAATAATATGGTTATTTACTGCTTCCTGCTGCTGTTCATTATTTGATTGTATACCTGTTGTGAGCACATACTCGATTGCACTACACATTGGCCTGACCCTGCTACACTTGACATATACATACATACCGACTCATCTTGTCGTACCCTGACATGACTTGTTTCATGATTTCATGCTTATGCCGACAAACCTGACCATCCCTGCTGTCTATCCAGACAGACCTACTTTACCTGATTTTGTGTTGGCATTAGTCCTTGACTACTGAATACCTGACCTGACATACATAGCTTGGGGGTATAGGGAAATCAAAGATGAACCTGACTTGTAACTCGACAGTTCACTACCGTTCGAGTGTACACATTCCTATTCTGTGCCTAACGGCATGTCTCGGTTTCAGCCGAGAATATTGTGGCCGTGATCCCGGGTATGTACGGGGTAATACCGAGTGTACACTTTCCTATTCTGTGCCTAACGGCATGTCTCGGTTTCAGCCGAGAATATTGTGGCCGTGATCCCGGGTATGTACGGGGTAATACCGAGTGTACACTTTCCTATTCTGTGCCTAACGGCATGTCTCGGCTGCCGCCGAGAATATTGTGGCCGTGGTCCCGGGTATGTACGGGATACTATTGGGTTACATCGACGATTCATCAATTGATTTCAAAGACTTTAGAGTAGAAACCTGATAGGACAGTTCAGTCACCATTGCACATTACCCTGCTCTGTTATTTCTTAGTACTGCTTTATTCATGTTCATATTTGCATTGCTTATCACCATGTTTACATTATATACTTGATGTCATGACGCGCTGACGTCTGGGTTTTGCATGGCCCAGATTCCGTACCACTGTCGTCGACCGAGCAGGAGTACTTCAGCCAGCAGGCTGATTTGTGAGTTCTGTAGTGGTTAGTTCATTTATTGCATTTTATTTCCAGGTGTGATCCCGCATTACGGGACGTACCTTTCTATTATTGCATTGGATCATTTGCTTCCGCACTTATTGTTTATTGATTCTTGTTATTATGGATTTGGACATGTATTAGATTAGCTTATTATCTTGTTCTTGATATCCTTACAACCGTAATGTGACTGTGGATGGATACTTCCTACCCACAGGTAGCGTGGTTGGCTATGTCACGTGCCCAATCTTGCGTACTCTGGGAAGCAGGGCGTGACATGGTTCTTTTGGTATCAGAGCCATAGGTTAATTGGGTTGATTCTTTTGTAGTTGGGTATTGCACCCGATACACGAATCAGAATACCCGTGATTAGGAAACATGTCCTGCCACCTTGACCGTTTTACCATTCTTGAATCACATTCTTCCGGATTATATCTTTTACGACGTGCAAACTTACTTTGCATGTCGACTCGGAAACCTGATCTCTTGTTATCCCTAGGACTTGGGCGACTTGGGTGGAGTTAAGTAATTGCGGCTATGATACCGCGGCATAGCTACAATGCAGTACTCTATTTAAGTATCTTGGAGTTCTAGCCTTGATCTATATTCAGAATCTATCATCATGCTAATGTTGGGTGTTTTGAGTTCAGGATTACGACAGGTAAGAATTTGAAGACGTACCGGAGGTGTGTGAGCGAAGCCGCCATGCTTGGAGTGATAAGAGAAATGCTGGAAATCAAAGAGACAGACTGAGCTGAATCAGCAATAGCAGATTTGCTTCAAGAAGGTTTGCAAATCGTTCAGCAGTCTGTAAACAACGATGGAACTAGACCAGTCGAACGAGTAGGGACCGTAGCAGATTTCGGACTTTGGGTCCGTCTACATTTACTGGTTTAAAGGAGCTGTTACCAGCCGAGCAGAGGCTAGTGACACGGAGGATTTACTGATTGCGGCACAGATCCCAGAGGACAAGAGAGTTGTTGTGGTGCGCTTCAGCTAGTGGTTTACGCCGAGAGTGATGGCCTGTGGAGGAAACCCGCCTGCCCAAGCCAATCAGTTGGGCTGTTTTCTCTAAAAGTTTCCGGGAGAAATGCTTCCCGCGGACTGCACGGGAGAAAATGAAGGAGAAATTATTGGACTAAGGCAGAATGGAGCAACCGTGGACGTGCATGCGGCAGAGTGGACGAGACTCAGTAGTCTCGCTGGGTCTTTCGCAGCCAACGATGTAGACAGCAGTTGCGGTAATGAAGCAGTTCTGTCGGGCCAGTCGAGTCTAGGACTAGACCGACAAACAGTGTTCTTGCAGCTATGGAAGTTAATAGTAATGAAGAGCCGGCAGTTGTTCGCGACTTTATGGATGTATTTGAAGTTTCATCAGACTTACCTCCAAGGCGAGATGTGGAGTTTGCGATTGACCTTATTCCTGGGGCAGCGCCAGTATCAAAATCTTATTATCCGATGGCACCGGTGGAATTGGAAGAAGTTAAGAAACAAGTTGGTGAATTACTCGAGAAGGGATGGATTCGAAGCAGCAACTCACCTTGGGGAGCTCCAGTTCTTTTAGTAAAGAAGAAGGATGGCACGAGAAGGATGTGCATTGATTATCGAGAATTGAACCGGGTGACTGTTAAGAACAAGTACCCGATCCCTCGCATTGGAGAGCTTTTTGAGCAGCTTAGTGGCGCGAGGGTATTCTCGAAACTGGACTTGCGATCAGGATATCATCAAGTCCGAGTGAAAGCAGAAGACATTTGCAAGACGGCGTTTCGGACTCGATATGGACATTTCGAGTATCTAGTGATGCCCTTCGGAGTGACTAATGCGCCAGCAGTATTTATGGATTTGATGAACAGGGTCTTTTCACCGTTCTTGGACCAGTTTATTGTGGTATTCATTGACAATATTCTGGTGTACTCGGGGAGTCCGGAGGAGCATGCTGAGCACTTAAGGATCGCACTGCAGACGCTGAGACAAGAGAAATTATTCGCGAAGATGAGTAAGTGCGAATTCTGGCTGGAAGAAGTGAAGTTTCTGGGGCATGTCGTGTCGGGCGATGGAATCGCCGTCGATCCCGAAAAGATTACAGCGGTTCGAGATTGGCCTACTCCAAAGAATGTTGCGGAGATAAGAAGTTTCCTTGGACTCGCCGGATACTACAGAAGATTTGTGGAGAACTTCGCTCGTTTAGCTGAGCCGTTGACCAAGCTTACGCGTAAGGAGGTACCGTTTGTTTGGACGGATGGATGTGCATTGGCCTTCGAGACGTTGAAGCAGAAGTTGATAACCGCCCCGATCCTGACCGTACCGGATAATTCAGGAGGACTGGTGATTCACAGCGACGCATCTGGAAAAGGATTGGGATGTGTTTTAATGCAGAATGGGAAAGTCGTCGCTTACGCATCGAGACAACTGAAGACTCATGAGAAGAACTATCCGACTCATGACTTAGAGCTTGCAGCCGTGATCTTCGCCCTGAAGATTTGGAGACACTACCTTTTGGGCGAGAGAGTTGAAGTCTTTACAGATAACAAGAGTTTGAAATATGTGTTCACTCAGAAGGAGTTGAACATGAGGCAACGCAGATGGTTGGAGCTGATGGCCGACTATGACCTCGATCTTAAGTACCATCCGGGAAAGGTCAACGTCGTGCCGGATGCGCTGAGCCGGTTACCAGCAATTCAGATATTGACTGCACAGAGAGAGATCATTGAGGATTTTCGGAGATTTGACTTGGAGGTTGTGCTACCACATGCTACAGGACAGTTGATGCAGTTGCAAGTACAGTCGTCCTTAGTTGAGAAGATTAAAGCGACACAATCGCAGGATCCTAGACTGCAAAAGTTTCGAGAACAGGTTGGAGCCGGACTACGAACCGATTTACTGATCCATGAAGATGGTTCGTTGAGATATGGTAGCCGTGTGTGTGTGCCAAAAGGAGATGTGCGTGAAGAGCTTATGAAGGAGGCACACAGTTCAGCTTACTCTGTACATCCAGGAGGGACAAAGATGTACCGAGATATTCGGCAGCACTTCTGGTGGGAAGGTATGAAACGGGAAATTGCTCGCTTCGTGGCTAAGTGCTTGGTGTGTCAGCAAGTCAAGGCTGAACACCAAAGGGTTGCTGGTTTGTTGCAACCACTTCCGATTCCTCAGTGGAAGTGGGAACATATAACCATGGATTTCGTGACGGCTTTACCGCGGAGTCCAAAGGGCAACAATGCTGTATGGGTGGTTGTCGATCGGTTGACCAAGGCAGCTCACTTTATTCCTTTTCGGGTTGGTCAATCGACAGACACTTTGGCAGAGCGGTACATGCAGGAGATTGTCAGATTGCATGGAGTACCGGTAAGCATCGTGTCCGGTCGGGACACTCGGTTCTTGTCGCACTTTTGGAGGAGTTTACAAGAAAGTTTGGGGACTCGATTGAAGTTTAGCACAGCTTATCATCCTCAGACTGATGGACAATCGGAGAGAACGATCCAGACCCTTGAAGATATGTTGAGGGCTTGCATGTTGGACTTCAAAGGTTCTTGGGAAGATCATCTACACCTGGTGGAGTTTTCGTACAACAATAGCTTCCAAGCAACTGTTCAGATGGCCCCGTTTGAAGCACTGTATGGTCGCAAGTGCCGTTCACCTGTTTGTTGGGATGATGTTGGTGAACGAAGGTTACTAGGACCAGATTTGGTGGTGCAGACAGTCGAGAAGGTGAATACAATCAGGAAGCATATGAAGGCAGCTCAAGACAGACAGAAAAGTTGCGCCGACACGTCAAGAAGACCTCTAGAGTTCGCCGTGGGTGATTTGGTATTCCTGAAGATATCACCGACTAGAGGAGTGATTCGCTTTGGAAGTCGGGAAAGCTTAGTCCCCGATTCGTTGGACCCTTCGAGATATTGGAGCGTGTTGGAGAGGTATCGTACCGTTTGGCGTTACCACCGTCATTAGCAGGAGTTCACGACGTGTTTCATGTGTCTCAACTACGGAGGTATGTTCGTGATGAGACTCATGTCTTGGATCATTCGGAGTTGACTGTGCGAGAGGACCTGACTTTTGAGGAGCGACCAGTTGAAATCAAGGATCGAAGAGAAAAGGTTCTTAAGAACAAGGTTATCCCTCTTGTGCTAGTTTCTTGGGGTAACCGATCGCATGGAGAATCCACTTGGGAGCGAGAAGACGAGATCTGACAGAAATTCCCTCACCTTTTCCAGTAGTTAGCTATCTTGTATCCTTGGAATTTCGAGGACGAAATTCTTTTGTAGTTGGGTATGATGTAACACCCGAGCCCAATAATACTATCTATATTACTAGTTGAGGGTTATATATTGCTCAATTCCAATTATTCTGTTTTTCTGGGGTTTATTGCTAAATTTTAACCGGTTAAGTCATTTTGGCACATAACAAATTTTAACCCCTAAAATGAAGTTAAAAGTGTCCATGTCGGCCTACTCGTCGCCACTAGTCGCGTGGTAGCGTCCGCGTGTCGAGATTCCGTCCCGTTCGGCTAAACGGGCAAGTTTGGACGACTACGCGCGCGTGCAAGTGTCCGACTTGGGGGCATGCATTTTAATCATTAAACACCTCTTTTCAAAATTTGGAACCCGCTAAAAATCCTATAATTTGAATTTGGAACATTTGGGCGCAACCCGGGCGTGATTTGGAAATGTTTCATTTCGCGCCAAAAAGGCCCATTTCAATTTAATATCTTAAACTATATATTATACGTATATTATTCCTAACAGTTAAATCCCTTCAAATCTTTACCCAAATAATTCCTTACCTCGCCTCAGCCAATCGCGAGCGTGGATTTCCCCCTCGTGGGCCCCATCCTACCTCTCTCTCTCTCCGCCTCTCTCTTCCCTTTCCCTATCTCATTCTCTCTCTCCCTCTAACAACTCTCTCTCTCTCCTCTATTAAATCCCCCATGCAGCCGCCTCCCTCGCTCCCTCTTCATCACGAGAAAGCGTCTCAGAACCCTAACCCTAGCCCCTCGTTCTTCACCGCCGACCTCCTCACGACCTCACCGTCGCCGTCACCACCTCGTCGACCTCACCGCACCCACTTACCTCCTTCCTCCGCCGATTCCCGCACCTGCACCCAACCCCGACGACGCCTCCAACCCCCGCAGACCTCGCCGTCGACGCCACCTCCCGTCGCCGACGGCTCCCGCGACTCCCTCTCCCCCTCCTCGTTGCAACCCTCGTCGTCGCTTTCCCTCCTCCCCTCGCCGGACCACCAACCCGAGCCCATAACCCCATCAAGTACCCTCTACTAGTTCGCACGGAGAACGCGCCGGCGATCCTCGCCGTCGTCACCAGAGCCACCTCCGTCTCCCCCTCGACCACCAGAGCCGACCACCCTCTCCTCCACTCGTCGCAGCACCCTCTCCCCGCGCACACCCCGAGGCCGTTCAAGTCTTCGCAGCCAGCCGTCGCTGCATCGCCGGCGTTCCAGCGCCGTCGAGCCCGCCGGGGTCACCCTGGTATATCTCTCTGTAAGCTTTCTCATCTTTCCCTTTGTGCATAAACCCTCGCTGATCGTTTTAAGTTTATCTTTGTTGCTAACTCCGTTGCCGTTGTTGTTGCCGGAATTCGACCGATGCCGTCTTGTGAACCCGACGCTCCAGCGAAGTACCCTGGTCCGTGTGATCCCGTTGTTCTCTGTTGGGACTCGATCCGTGTCCCGGCAGGCACCTATATCGTGTTTTCTGCCGACATCGCATCCGTGTTCCGGTTTGCAAAACCGTCGAGGCAAGTATCTGAATACTTGCTTTAACATGCTAGCGTGCGAGATCTAGTCTTGCCACGCAGTTGAATTCATACTATATAATACAACAACTTAATGATGGTAATTGATATTAAATTATAAGTTAGAATTGATAGTTGCAGTTATCTTTAACATGGAATCGTTATAATAGTTTCTCGTAATTAATCAACCCACTATCAATCCATATTTCAACTAAATAAAACAATTGGATCATATCTGCTTTAATTGTTAAACCATTCACGAGACAATTATTATACTTAGTGTAAATGCATGTAGCTTCATTACTTTATGATTGTGGATATTGCTTCACCTTGTGGCTATTGCACCCCCAAGGGTGCGTGAACCTGTTAATAAGAGAATACAAAACATCACTGTGGTTACATGGAATAATATGGTTATTTACTGCTTCCTGCTGCTGTTCATATATTTGATTGTATACCTGTTGTGAGCACATACTCGATTGCACTACACATTGCCTGACCCTGCTACACTTGACATATACATACATACCGACTCATCTTGTCGTACCCTGACATGACTTGTTTCATGATTTCATGCTTATGCCGACAAACCTGACCATCCCTGCTGTCTATCCAGACAGACCTACTTTACCTGATTTTGTGTTGGCATTAGTCCTTGACTACTGAATACCTGACCTGACATACATAGCTTGGGGGTATAGGGAAATCAAAGATGAACCTGACTTGTAACTCGACAGTTCACTACCGTTCGAGTGTACACATTCCTATTCTGTGCCTAACGGCATGTCTCGGTTTCAGCCGAGAATATTGTGGCCGTGATCCCGGGTATGTACGGGGTAATACCGAGTGTACACTTTCCTATTCTGTGCCTAACGGCATGTCTCGGTTTCAGCCGAGAATATTGTGGCCGTGATCCCGGGTATGTACGGGGTAATACCGAGTGTACACTTTCCTATTCTGTGCCTAACGGACATGTCTCGGCTGCCGCCGAGAATATTGTGGCCGTGGTCCCGGGTATGTACGGGATACTATTGGGTTACATCGACGATTCATCAATTGATTTCAAAGACTTTAGAGTAGAAACCTGATAGGACAGTTCAGTCACCATTGCACATTACCCTGCTCTGTTATTTCTTAGTACTGCTTTATTCATGTTCATAATTTGCATTGCTTATCACCATGTTTACATTATATACTTGATGTCATGACGCGCTGACGTCTGGGTTTTGCATGGCCCAGATTCCGTACCACTGTCGTCGACCGAGCAGGAGTACTTCAGCCAGCAGGCTGATTTGTGAGTTCTGTAGTGGTTAGTTCATTTATTGCATTTTATTTCCAGGTGTGATCCCGCATTACGGGACGTACCTTTCTATTATTGCATTGGATCATTTGCTTCCGCACTTATTGTTTATTGATTCTTGTTATTATGGATTTGGACATGTATTAGATTAGCTTATTATCTTGTTCTTGATATCCTTACAACCGTAATGTGACTGTGGATGGATACTTCCTACCCACAGGTAGCGTGGTTGGCTATGTCACGTGCCCAATCTTGCGTACTCTGGGAAGCAGGGCGTGACATGGTTCTTTTGGTATCAGAGCCATAGGTTAATTGGGTTGATTCTTTTGTAGTTGGGTATTGCCACCCGATACACGAATCAGAATACCCGTGATTAGGAACATGTCCTGCACCTTGACCGTTTTACCATTCTTGAATCACATTCTTCCGGATTATATCTTTTACGACGTGCAAACTTACTTTGCATGTCGACTCGGAAACCTGATCTCTTGTTATCCCTAGGACTTGGGCGACTTGGGTGGAGTTAAGTAATTGCGGCTATGATACCGCGGCATAGCTACAATGCAGTACTCTATTTAAGTATCTTGGAGTTCTAGCCTTGATCTATATTCAGAATCTATCATCATGCTAATGTTGGGTGTTTTGAGTTCAGGATTACGACAGGTAGATTACGACAGGTAAGAATTTGAAGACGTACCGGAGGTGTGTGAGCGAAGCCGCCATGCTTGGAGTGATAAGAGAAATGCTGGAAATCAAAGAGACAGACTGAGCTGAATCAGCAATAGCAGATTTGCTTCAAGAAGGTTTGCAGATCGTTCAGCAGTCTGTAAACAACGATGGAACTAGACCAGTCGAACGAGTAGGGACCGTAGCAGATTTCGGACTTTGGGTCCGTCTACATTTACTGGTTTAAAGGAGCTGTTACCAGCCGAGCAGAGGCTAGTGACACGGAGGATTTACTGATTGCGGCACAGATCCCAGAGGACAAGAGAGTTGTTGTGGTGCGCTTCAGCTAGTGGTTTACGCCGAGAGTGATGGCCTGTGGAGGAAACCCGCCTGCCCAAGCCAATCAGTTGGGCTGTTTTCTCTAAAGTTTCCGGGAGAAATGCTTCCGCGGACTGCACGGGAGAAAATGAAGGAGAAATTATTGGACTAAGGCAGAATGGAGCAACCGTGGACGTGCATGCGGCAGAGTGGACGAGACTCAGTAGTCTCGCTGGGTCTTTCGCAGCCAACGATGTAGACAGCAGTTGCGGTAATGAAGCAGTTCTGTCGGGCCAGTCGAGTCTAGGACTAGACCGACAAACAGTGTTCTTGCAGCTATGGAAGTTAATAGTAATGAAGAGCCGGCAGTTGTTCGCGACTTTATGGATGTATTTGAAGTTTCATCAGACTTACCTCCAAGGCGAGATGTGGAGTTTGCGATTGACCTTATTCCTGGGGCAGCGCCAGTATCAAAATCTTATTATCCGATGGCACCGGTGGAATTGGAAGAAGTTAAGAAACAAGTTGGTGAATTACTCGAGAAGGGATGGATTCGAAGCAGCAACTCACCTTGGGGAGCTCCAGTTCTTTTAGTAAAGAAGAAGGATGGCACGAGAAGGATGTGCATTGATTATCGAGAATTGAACCGGGTGACTGTTAAGAACAAGTACCCGATCCCTCGCATTGGAGAGCTTTTTGAGCAGCTTAGTGGCGCGAGGGTATTCTCGAAACTGGACTTGCGATCAGGATATCATCAAGTCCGAGTGAAAGCAGAAGACATTTGCAAGACGGCGTTTCGGACTCGATATGGACATTTCGAGTATCTAGTGATGCCCTTCGGAGTGACTAATGCGCCAGCAGTATTTATGGATTTGATGAACAGGGTCTTTTCATCGTTCTTGGACCGGTTTATTGTGGTATTCATTGACAATATTCTGGTGTACTCGGGGAGTCCGGAGGAGCATGCTGAGCACTTAAGGATCGCACTGCAGACGCTGAGACAAGAGAAATTATTCGCGAAGATGAGTAAGTGCGAATTCTGGCTGGAAGAAGTGAAGTTTCTGGGGCATGTCGTGTCGGGCGATGGAATCGCCGTCGATCCCGAAAAGATTACAACGGTTCGAGATTGGCCTACTCCAAAGAATGTTGCGGAGATAAGAAGTTTCCTTGGACTCGCCGGATACTACAGAAGATTTGTGGAGAACTTCGCTCGTTTAGCTGAGCCGTTGACCAAGCTTACGCGTAAGGAGGTACCGTTTGTTTGGACGGATGGATGTGCATTGGCCTTCGAGACGTTGAAGCAGAAGTTGATAACCGCCCCGATCCTGACCGTACCGGATAATTCAGGAGGACTGGTGATTCACAGCGACGCATCTGGAAAAGGATTGGGATGTGTTTTAATGCAGAATGGGAAAGTCGTCGCTTACGCATCGAGACAACTGAAGACTCATGAGAAGAACTATCCGACTCATGACTTAGAGCTTGCAGCCGTGATCTTCGCCCTGAAGATTTGGAGACACTACCTTTTGGGCGAGAGAGTTGAAGTCTTTACAGATCACAAGAGTTTGAAATATGTGTTCACTCAGAAGGAGTTGAACATGAGGCAACGCAGATGGTTGGAGCTGATGGCCGACTATGACCTCGATCTTAAGTACCATCCGGGAAAGGTCAACGTCGATAGGAGGGGTTTCGTCTCTCCCGGTATTGGGGGTTGATGTTGCGCTGTGCTCGATTGGCCGTAACAGGCAAGTCCCTGGCCAGGGCTGATCAGAGATTTGCTGGTAAGTAATACCAGTAGTTTCTCGACCCGTTATGAGCCTCACATCGGCACGACTTATCGGTTATTGGGGTCTGACATTTACCACCCCTAGACTTGATATGCGACATATCAGACGAACAGACCGGACTGTACGGTAAGTGTTACTGGTTGGATTCACAGGAATGTGAGCGGGCTAGCTCATCGATCTTCTGATCGCTCAATACCCGGATGGCCGTTACGTTTAGCAGACCGCTTGCGGCTTGTGGGTGCTTGATATGATCATCATCTGCTACCGGCGTATTGACGAGTCTTTAGAGTCCTACACAGAGGTTTCCTGGCTCAAGCGAAACGAAATAGGAGCGCATATGAGATATGTGCGGGACCGAGAATAATGCGTGTATGTGATACCGTATTTCATTCTCGCGATGAATGTTTCGATTGGTTGTATGCGATATAACCTAGTTATCGAATCATTGATTCGATAATCGATACATTGTATACTAGTCGGTTATGTGCGACATGACCGGATCATTGAATCAAGTGTTGATTTAATGATTTAATGTATAATTGTATATTTGATATATTAATTTGCATTAACTAGTATTGGTTCATTTTAAAACGATTTTCTCACTTGAAGTGCACATTGTATATATGATATGCTTTTGTGTGCACTTGATTGTATCATGTTTGATGATGCATACTTACTTGGGTTTGTGCAAAGAATTAAACCATGGTTATGATAATGGTTAGGGTTTTGTGTTATTCATCTATTTTTTATCCATTCTTTATTTATTTAAATAGATAAAAGAAAAGAAAATGGTTTCTTTTTATCATGAAGCTTGTTGAAGCTTCATGAAGGTTTGACTAAAGAGACCATTTGTCTTCATGCTTAACCCTAACCATTCCCACTTACCATGGTCTATTCTCTACACTTAACCTTAGTTAGCTTATGATAAGTATTGATTTATTTTCATTTTAATTCAACACTTATCATATTCTTTCTTCTTCTTGATCATCTTCTTCTTCAAGAAAAGCTTGATGCCATCAATAGCAACTTGAGTTTTAAAGTGAGAAATCCAATTCTAAAGTGAACCCACCTCCTATTTCTTCACCCTCTACCTCTTGCCAAGTTGTTTTGGGTGTTTTCTTCACAAGTTTCACAACTTTGTGAAGTCGGAGCTTGAACTTGTGATGCCTCGACGTAGATCATCTTCGGCACGAAGCCGACGACTTAGTCCGCCCAATTCTCCGATGAAGCCGACGTTTGAGTTCGGGATTCGAGATGGACAGCGAGAGGACGCCTACGTGGAGCTTAGGAAGTGGAGAAACGGATCTACAAAGGTTGTAGCCTCTCTCCTTTAGTTAAGATGTTAACTAGATTAGTTTTTCGCCTAGAATTCTAGCCGACGATCCGTATTAGGGTTTCTCGGCACCCATAAAATTTTAAATTGGCATGGTTGATGCCTTGTGAGACCTCTATTGTGTGCCTAGGAACCCTACAGTGGTATCAGAGTCTAGCTAGAGCCTTAGGCGAAGTCTAGACGGAGTTTGAAGTCCGATCGAACCGAAACCCTAAAACAAAACATGCTCTCTGTACATTTTTGAAAATCTAGGAATTTTGTGAATTAAAAATATGCAGAAAAATCAACAGGAATTTCTATGAGTTACTGTGAAATTCGACAACCCAATTCCATCAACCCACCGCGGAACCGCGGCAGAAGCATTGCTTCTGCGGCGGTTCCGCTGCCGTATGGTAACAATGCCCTATAATTTTTGCACAGTAATTCTTCTTTTCTGATGCTGGATTTTCTGGAATTTTTAAATATCACTCAAGAGTTGAGTTTTCTGGGTTGTATTAGGGACTCGGTATTTCGATCGGATTATCGAACTTTGTCTTTATGCTTTCCGGATAATTTTTTTTTTTTAGAATATGTTAAAAGGTCCGACCGGATATAAATACCCAACTTTTCCCCTGTCGGAAAATATCCAAGTGTTGGATTTTTGTGTGGTTTAAGGACGTTCTGAGTAGTGCAAGTAACGCGATGGTCCCTCGAGAAGACAACAAACCTTAACTCGATTATGTGATCGTCTTGAACTGCCCTTTGAACCTTCGGGTTTGGGGCAGTACGGCGTGCCACATCTGAGGCGTTAGCTTGACCCTTCTACGGCTGGACCGTTGGTACTGAGGCATGAAGTGAATGTCTTTGAACCTATTTCATGTGTTGGACGGTTTCGGAAAACTTGGGTGTTCGAATGTTCGATCGGAAAGTTTAATATTTTTATCCGGAATGGGATACAATAATTGGAATTCACAAACAGTTATGAGATAACTGAATGAACGTTATAAATCTAGCGGTTTAGTCTCACTTCATATTGAAAAGAGTTTTCGATAATGGGACTAAAATGCGGGGTTTATAAGTGTTAGGCATGCGATGTCTAAAGAGGTTGTGGATTCCAATTGTTGTAGTTTTACACTTTCGTTTCTGTGACCGTAAGTGTAATATGTGATATCGCCGGTTTCGTTGCTATATGTCAACGACAATTGGGATGCGAATATTTACTTGCGTTGATGACATGTGATGTTATGTGTTGCTGGATATGTTATATTGGATTGTCGTGTTTGAATAGCCGGGGGTTTTTATGTGAGATGAGTGTTTTTCATTTTCATTCATGTAAAAACTTGTATGTAATATTCTTTTTGGGGCACTTCCAGGTTGCGGAAGATGTCACCTTTTGTATATTATTTACTTTTCCGCATTAGGATAGACCCAAGGAGGGGAACACAAGTAACCGGGTTCTAGGGTTCAGTGGGAGACCATCTCGAGGAGTCGAGTCCGGGTCTCCTAACCCTAGAATTGGTAGGGTTGCTTGCCGCTCTCGTAGGGGTCTAGGGGTATGGGATTGGCTATTCATCACGACCGTGGAATCCGTGTTTTATACTGGCTCGTATTGAAAACACGGACGTCCTAGTATATCCAATGTTTCATATGGTTCTTCTGCTGTGATGTCTGTGATGTGATCATGTGATGTTCTGTGATAGATACTGTATATAGTATATATGATATATTATATAGACGTTACTTATGTTTTGCACCCGCGCTAGCCCTGCCCCGCTCTGCCGTTAGTTACCTAACCTAACGGTGCACGAGGGGACATCGAGACGAATGCGGATGGCATAAGTATACGTCGTATTTATCTGTGATGTTTAGGTATTTAAATGATGGGACTTCATTAATGTGATTAATGAATGAAAAGGAACCTAAGATGTTGTAGAATCAAATTTCAAATAAAACAGGTAGCTACAGTTCTTGCTTTGCATAGCGGTATATATGATATACCCTGCACCTTATTCGATGAGGAAAGGACCGAGATCCCTTCACCGGGAGTGACTCCTTTAGCAATAACTGGCAGATGCTACACACTCGGTTTGACTTTTGATAGCTTCTATAGTTTCTGCTTTGCACAGTGATATATATGATATATCCCGCACCTCATTCGACGAGGAAAGGGCCGACGATCCCTTCACCGGGAGTGACCCCTTTAGCAAAACTAGAAAAGCCTCAAAAATCATTCCATTTCAAAACTTCATTTGATTCTACAACGATATCAAGTTCATTACGCAATAGGTTTTCAGAAAAACCTGTCGTAGCCCTCCGTCATTTCAGATAAGTACTAGTTAGTATTCGTGCTACGTTTGTTGACTATGTTAAGGCGTAGTGTGCGGTAGCTGACCAGTATTTATCTGCTTATGCATATGATGCAGATTGGATTAGGGTAGTCGTGCGACTTTGTTGACTATGTTAAGGGTCGTGCGGGTGGGTTTAATTCAATCAGGAAATGATGGGTTGAACTTGACTAGCACTTATGATTTGTTGACTATGTTAAGGTCATATAGCTGCTAGGGGCAAAATATTATCGGGAATTTCAAGTGTTGAAATTTGCAATGAGATTGCATACCTTCTATGAGATAGTTGGATCCCGATACCCACTGCGTGTAAGAGTTACTTCTGGGAGAGTTTTACACATTACAATTAGCCGATCAAGTAGGTGTCTAGAAAGGTGTCAACGGGGTTACGCCTCTGGGAAAACGAGGTTTACATTAATTAGGTTCGTGCGAAAGCACAGGGGACCTCCCTCAAAGTACCGACACTGGCCTGGCTGAAAGATTGGCGAACTTATAGTGTGTAATTAATCCCGGCTAGTCTTTCCTTTTAGGGTTTGAAGGAAGATTTGATAAAAACAGTGGGAGCCATCCTGATTAGATAAGATAATAACCAATCTGATCTTGCACGAGCAACGCTAAAGTGTTTTCTTCTCTCTCTTTCCAGGTAGCGACCATTTCATGCCTTAATCAAGATAATAATATGGATGTATTGACCGAACCCGCATGTTATACTGTGCTGGGGAACGTTGGTTCCGTTCTTTCTTATAAGAGTTATAGGAATGAACAGGATATAGGGGAATACCAGGATTCCCAAGCCACCCGGATAAAGAAAGTACATGTTGATACATTTTCTTCGGGTGTGTTCGTTACAGAGAACTGTTTCTCCATTTGCTCTACGTCCTGGGTATTAGATACCGGGTCAGGATCCCATATATGTAATCAGTTACATGGGCTTAGGAAAGGTAGAGAACTTGGAGAAGGTGATAAAGACATTAGAGTAGGAAATGGTGCAATTGTTGCAGCTAAGACTGTCGGGGAATATCACCTTGTATTACCAACTGGTAATACATTGGTTCTGAACGAATGCTATTACATGCCGAACCTGATATGCAACATTATATCGGTTTCTTTGCTAAGTAAAGAGGGATATAATTTTGTATTACAGGACAATGTTATGAACATTTTCCGTAACCAAAAGTTGGTTGGATCAGGCACGTTGTGCAATGGCATTTATGTTCTAAATCAATCAACAGTTCTGAGCATAACAAACACACACAAGAGGAAGAGTTCAGAAATGATCGAATCCTTCTTGTGGCATTGTAGACTGGGTCACATCAATGCGACACGACTGGCTAAGTTGCATAAGGATGGATATTTAAATCCGTTTGAATTTTTATCTTATGACACTTGCCAGTCATGTCTCAAAGGCAAGATGACCAAAACTCCGTTTACGGGACACGGAGAAAGAGTTACCGAACTCTTGGGACTGATACATAGTGATGTATGCGGTCCCATATCTACACATGCCAAGGATGGTTCTTCGTACTTCATTACATTCACTGACGATCTCTCTAGATTCGGATGTGTGTTCCTGATGAAACACAAATCAGAAGCTTTTAAGAAATTTAGAGAATATAAACAAGAAGTCGAGAACCAAACCGGAATAAGTATTAAAATCCTTCGATCTGATCTAGGAGGAGAATACTTAAGCAATGAATTCCTGGACTTCCTAAAAGAGAATGGGATTCTCTCTCAGCTGACTCCTCCATATACACTGTAGGGTTCCTAGGCACACTATAGAGGCCTCACAAGGCATCGATCATGCCAATTTAAAATTTTATGGGTGCCGAGAAACCCTAATACGGATCGTCGGCTAGATTTCTAGGCGAAACGGTAAACTAGTTAACAACTTAACTAAAAGAAGAGAGCTACAACCTTTGTAGATCCGGTTATCCACTTCCTTAGCTCCACGTGGGTGTCCTCTCGCTGTCCATCATGAATCCCGAACTCAATCGTCGGCTTCATCGGAGAAACGAGCGGAATAGGTCGTCGGCTTCGTGTCAAAGACGATCTACGTCGAGGCATCACAAGTTCAAGCTCCGACTTCACAAAGTTGTGAAACTTGTGAAGAAAACACCCAAAACAACTTGGCAAGAGGTAGAGGGTGAAGAAATAGGAGGTGGGTTCACTTTAGAATTGGATTTCTCTCACTTTAGCTCAAATTGCCATTGATGGCATCAAGCTTTTTTCTTGAAGATGAAGATGAAGAAGAAGAAAGAATATGATAAGTGTTGAGATAAAATAAAAATAAATCAATACTTATCATAATGTGAACCATAGTTAAGTGTAGAGAATTAACTAAGGTTAGAAGAATGGTTAGGGTTTAGTGTGAAGACAAAATGGTCACAAAGTCAAAGCTTCATGAAGCTTCAACAATGTTCAAGAATGAAAGCAACCATTTTGTATTCTTATCCCATCCTTTTTCCAAAAATGAATAAATAAAAGAATGGATAAATAAAAACCCTAATCACTTTCTTAACCTAAGTTTAATTCTATACACTTAACCAAATGAGCATGCATCATCAAACATGATACATACATGTGCACAAAAGTATATCACATATACAATTTGCACATCAAGTGAGAATCCATATAAAGTGAACCAATACTAGTTAATGCAATGCAATATATCAAATATATAATTATGCATTAAATCATTAAATCAACATTTGATTCAATGATCCGGTCATGTCGCACATAACCGACTAGAATCCAATGTATCGATTTATCGAATCAATGATTCGATAACTAGGTCATATCGAATATAACCAATCGAAACATATATCGCGAGAATGAAATGCGGTATCACATACACGCAATATTCTCGGTCCTGCACATATCTCATATGCGCTCCTATTTCGTTTCGCTTGAGCCAGGAAACCTCTGTGTAGGACTCTAAAGACTCGTCAATACGCCGGTAGCAGATGATGATCATATCAAGCACCCACAAGCCGCAAGCGGTCTGCTAAACGTAACGGCCATCCGGGTATTGAGCGATCAGAAGATCGACGAGCTAGTCCGCTCACACTCCTGTGAATCCAACCAGTAACACTTACCGTACAGTCCGGTCTGTTCGTCTGATAAGTCGCATATCAAGTCTAGGGGTGGTAAACGTCAGACCCCAATAACCGATAAGTCGTGCCGATGTGAGGCTCATAACGGGTCGAGAAACTACTGGTAACTCTTACCAGCAAATCTCTGATCAGCCCTGGCCAGGGACTTCCCTGTTACGGACAATCGAGCACAGCGCAACATCAACCCCCAATACCGGGAGAGACGAAACCCCTCCTATCGCTCATTGCCTCCATGTGACTCGGGACTGTACCCAAAGACCACCGTTTTGCACGCCCTCATGGACGTGGTAAGGTGTAGATCAAAGCACAGTGGGAATCACACAAGACTCTATGATGATCTCGGGTCTACAGACTAACCTGTACAAGTGTCACCTGAGAACTGCCATCTGACGTGAGGTATAATACCATCTGGGAGTTCTCGGCGAGTCCGTCCAGTGTACCCAGTCTCCACTGAGCACCCGTATACCATCTCTGATGTCAAACACCAATGGATATGGGATCATCCATCGCCCATCTCATGGGTCGAGAAGCGTATACCTTAGTCTACACTGGTATATCGATGCCCCGTCTCGATACACCCACGACTAGGGACCATGAAGGATGTACTTATGGACCACCATGTCCCCACTAGTATGATCTGCATCATAGTCCAGGTAGTCAAGTACACATCCTAAGGGCTTTACCAACATGTAACTATAAGACAGTTTAAAGAGACTAGTGTACATGTTAAGATAAAGAGTAACCAGATAGCATACTATCATATCGAGCAAGAAAGTCATCTCTATATATGTCCAAGCATCCAATATAATATACATCATCTGTACAATACTGGCCTCTAGGGCATACATACAACTAACAATCTCCCACTTGCACTAGGGCCAGCTGCTGTAGTATCGCATACCGAGTATCCCGAAGAGTCTCTCAAACTGTATCTGGGGAATGGCCTTCGTGAGTGGATCCGCCGTGTTGTTCTTCGTGTCAACTCTCCTGACCTCGATCTCCCGGCGATCAACTATCTCCCGGATCAGGTGATACCGCCTCAGAATATGCCTGGACCGCTGATGGGACCTGGGTTCCTTGGCCAAAGCCACCGCTCCATTGTTATCGCAATACAAAGGTATTGGATGCTCAATGGATGGAACCACTCCAAGTTCAGTAATGAACTTCTTGATCCAGACAGCCTCTTTGGCAGCATCGTTGGCAGCGATGTATTCAGCCTCCATCGTCGAGTCTGCCACGGTTTCCTGCTTGGAACTCTTCCAGCTAACCGCCCCTCCGTAAAAGGTAAAGACAAAGCCCGACTGCGACTTAGAGTCGTCCTTATCACTCTGGAAGCTCGAATCGGTAAAGGACTCCACTTGGAGCTCTCCGTTACCATACACCAAGAACATATCTCTAGTCCTTCGTAAGTACTTGAGAATGCTCTTCACAGCTGTTCAGTGACTCTCTCCAGGATCAGCTTGATACCTGCTCACTATACTTAGTGAGTATGCTACATCGGGTCTGGTACATAGCATCGCATACATGATAGAGCCTACTGCCGAAGCATAGGGTATCCCTTGCATGCGAGCTCTCTCCAAATCAGTCTTGGGAGACTTCTCTTTGGAGAGAGTGACTCCAGAGATCGTGGGCAAGTTCCCACGCTTGGAATCTTCCATACTAGACCTTTTTAGTATGGTGTCAATGTACCTGGATTGGGACAATCCCAAAATCCGTTTGGATCTATCTCTATAGATCCTAATTCCTAATATGCAGGAGGCATCACCAAGATCTTTCATTGAGAATCTTTGTGATAAGAAGAGCTTGACCGATTGCAGCATAGGAATATCATTTCCTATCAAGAGTATGTCGTCCACGTACAATACGAGGAAGACAACCTTACTCTCTGCCACCTTCTTGTAAATACAAGGTTCATCTGGGTTTTTGACGAAATCAAACTCTTTGATAACGACGTCAAAGCAGATGTTCCAACTCCGCGATGCTTGCTTTAATCCATAAATGGATTTAAGCAGCTTGCACACCTTCCCGCTGCTCCCACAGTCTACGAAGCCCTCTGGCTGAGTCATGTACACGCACTCTTCTAAATCACCATTTAGAAAGGCGGTCTTAACATCCATTTGCCAGATTTCGTAGTCATGATATGCAGCGATGGCAAGCATGATCCGGATGGATTTAAGCATAGCCACTGGAGAAAAGGTTTCGTCATAGTCCACACCTGGTCTTTGACGAAAACCCTTTGCTACAAGTCTAGCTTTGAAAGTCTCCACTTTCCCATCTACACCAAGTTTTTTCTTGAAGATCCACTTGCTCCCGATGGGTTTTACCCCTTCAGGAGCAACTTCCAAAGTCCATACTTTGTTGGTGTACATGGATTCCATCTCGGACCGCATAGCATCCAGCCATTTCACTGAGTCCCTACTCGTGATGGCCTGCTCGAAGCTAGTTGGGTCATCATCCTCCATGATGCAATCCTCGCTCCCACCATCCATGAGAAAACCGTAGTATCTCTCAGGTTGGCGAGGAACCCTACTAGATCGGCGGAGAGGCTGGGGTTCATTGGGTGCTACTGAATCTTCTGGTTCCACTAAATCTTCAGTTACTGTTTGTGTATCTGGCACCTCTTCCAGCTCTACCACTTTGCCACTAATTTCTTTTTCAAGGAATTCCTTTTCTAAAATGGTGGCATGTCGAGAAACAAACACTTTTTGTACCTCTGCATGGTAGAAAAGATATCCATGTGAATGTTTGGGATATCCCACAAACTTGCATAGAACTGACCGTGCCTCGAGCTTGTCCGGATTTTGCCTTTTGACATAGGCCGGGCAACCCCATATCTTAACTCGTTTAAGTCATGGTCTCTTCCCACTCCATATCTCATATGGTGTGGTAGGTACAGATTTAGATGGAACTTGATTCAATAGGTATGCTGCTGTCTCCAGTGCATATCCCCAGAAGGAAATAAGTAACTCAGCTGTGCTCATCATAGAGCGCACCATATCCAATAGGGTGCGGTTCCTCCGTTCAGATACACCGTTGTGCTGTGGTGTATATGGAGGAGTCAGCTGAGAGAGAATCCCATTCTCTTTTAGGAAGTCCAGGAATTCATTGCTCAAGTATTCACCTCCTCGATCAGATCGTAGGATTTTAATACTTTTTCCGGTTTGGTTCTCTACTTCTTGTTTATATTCTCTAAATTTCTCAAAAGCTTTTGATTTGTGTTTCATCAGGAACACATATCCGAATCTAGAGAGATCGTCAGTGAATGTAATGAAGTACGAAGAACCATCCCTGGCATGTGTAGACATGGGACCGCATACATCACTATGTATCAGTCCCAAGAGTTCGGTAACTCTTTCTCCGTGTCCCGTAAACGGAGCTTTGGTCATCTTGCCTTTGAGACATGACTGGCAAGTGTCATAGGATGAAAATTCAAACGGATTCAAATATCCATCCTTATGCAACTTAGCCAGTCGTGTCGCATTGATGTGACCCAGTCTACAATGCCACAAGAAGGATTCGTTCATTTCAGAACTCTTCCTCTTGTGTGTGTTAGTTATGCTCAGAACTGTTGATTGATTTAGAACATAAATGCCATTGCACAACGTGCCTGATCCAACCAACTTTTGGTTACGGAAAATATTCATAACATTGTCCTGTAATATAAAATTATATCCCTCTTTACTTAATAAAGAAACTGATATAATGTTGCATATCAGGTTCGGCATGTAATAGCATTCGTTCAGAACCAATGTATTACCAGTTGGTAATTCAAGGTGATATTCCCCGACAGTGTTAGCTGCAACAATTGCACCATTTCCGACTCTAATGTCTTTATCACCTTCTCCAAGTTCTCTACCTTTTCTAAGCCCATGTAACTGATTACATATATGGGATCCTGACCCGGTATCTAATACCCAGGACGTAGGGCAAATGGAGAAACAGTTCTCTGTAACGAACACACCCGAAGAAAATGCATCATCATGTACTTTCTTCATTCGGGTGGCATGGGAATCCTGGTATTCCCCTATATCCTGTTCAGTCCTATAACTCTTATAGGAAAGAACGGAACCAACGTTCCCCAGCACAGTATAACATGCGGGTTCGGTCAATACATCCATATTATTATCTTTATTAGGGCATGAAATGGTCGCTACCTGGAGAGAGAGAGAAGAAAACACTTTAGCGTATGCTCGTGCAAGATCAGATTGGTTATTATCTTATCTAATCAGGATGGCTCCCACTGCTTTTTATCAAATCTTCCTTCAAACCCTAAAAGGAAAGACTAGCCGGGATTAGTTACATACTACAAGTTCGCCAATCTTTCAGCCAGGCCAGTGTCGGTACTTTGAGGGAGGTCCCCCGTGCTTTCGCACGAACCTAATTAATGTAAACCTCGTTTTCCCAGAGGCGTAACCTCGTTAACACCTTTCTAGACACCTACTTGATCGGCTAATTGTAATGTGTAAAACTCTCCCAGGAGTAACTCTTACTCGCAGTGGGTATCGGGATCCAACTATCTCATAGAAGGTATGCAATCTCATTGCAAATTTCAACACTTGAAATTCCCGATAATATTTTGCCCCTAGCGTCCTATGACCTTGACAAAGGCCAACAAATCATAGCATGCTAGTCAAGTTCAACCCGTCATTTCTTGATTGAATCAAACCCACCCGCACGGTCCTTGACAAAGGCCAACAAGGTCGTACGACTACCCTGAAACAATCTGCATCATATGCATAAGCAGATAATCACTATTCAGCTACCGCACACTACGCCTTGACAAAGGCCAACAAACGCAGCACGAATGCTAAACAGTTCTTATCTGAAATGACGGAGGGCTACGTCAGGTTTTTCTGAAAACCTATTGCGTAATGAACTTGATATCGTTGTAGAATCAAATGAAATTTTGAAATGGAGTGATTTTAAGGCTTTTCTAGTTTTTCTAAAGGGGTCACTCCCGGTGAAGGGATCGTCGGCCCTTTCCTCGTCGAATGAGGTGCGGGATATATCATATATATCACTGTGTAAAGCAGAAACTATAGAAGCAATCAAAAACAAACCGAGTGTGTAGCATCTGCCAGTTATTGCTAAAGGAGTCACTCCCGGTGAAGGGATCTCGGTCTTTTCCTCATCGAATAAGGTGCAGGATATATCACATATACCGCTGTGCAAAGCAAGAACTGTAGCTACCTGTTTTATTTTAAAATTCGATTCCACAACATCTTAGGTTTCTTATCTTTCATTAATCACATTAATGAAGTCCCATCATTTAAATACCTAAACATCACAGATAGATATGACGTACACTTATGCCATCCGCATTCGCCTCGATGTCCCCTCGTGCACCGTTAGGTTAGGTAACTAACGACAGAGCAGGGCAGGGCTAGCGCGGGTGTAAAACATAAGTAACGTCTATATAATATATCATATATACTATATCCATCACAGAATCACAACACAGATATCGCAGCAGAAGAAACATATGAAATATTGGATATACTAGGACGTCCGTGTTTTCAATACGAGCCAGTATAAAACACGGATTCCACGGTCGTGATGAATAGCCAATCCCACACCCCTAGACCCCTACGAGAGCGGCAAGCAACCCTGCCAATTCTAGGGTTAGGAGACCCGGACTCGACTCCTCGAGTTGGTCTCCCTCTGGACCCCAGAACCCGGTTACTTGTGCTCCCCTCCTTGGGTCTATCCTAATGCGGAAAAGTAAATAATATACAAAGGGTGAAAACTTTCGCTACCTGGAAGTGCCCCAAATAAAAGAATATTACATACAAGTTTTTACATGAATGAAAATGAAAAACACTCATCTCACATAAAAAAACCCCGGGCTATTCGAACACGACGATCCAATATAACATATCCAGCAACACATAACATCACATGTCATCAACGTAAGTAAATATGCGCATCCCAATTGTCGTTGACATATAGCAACGAAACCGGCGATATCACATATTACACTTACGGTCACAGAAAAGAAAGTGTAAAACTACAACAATTGGAATCCGCAACTTCTTTAGACATCACATGTCTAATCAAATGAAATACTTAGACATCACATGCCTAACAGATATAAATCCCGCATTTTAGTCTCATTATCGAAAACTCTTTTCAATATCATGTGGGACTAAACTGCTAGATTTATAACATTCATTCAGTTATCTCATAACTGTTTGTGAATTCCAATTATCGTATCACATTCCAGATAAACAGAAAATGTTAAACTTTCCGATCGAACATTCGAACACCCAAGTTTTCCCGATACAGTCCAACACATGAAATAAGTCTAGCAACATTCAGTTCGTGCCTCAGTACCAACGGTCCAGCTGTAGAAGGGTCAAGCCAACGCCTCACATGTGGCACGCCGTACTGCCCCAAACCCGAAGGTTCAAAGGGCAGTTCAAGACGGTCACATAATCGAGTTAAGGTTTGTTGTCTTCTAGAGGGTCCATCGCATTACTTGCACTACTTAGAACGTCGTTAAACTACGGAAAAATCCAACACTTGGAAATTTCCCGACAGGGGAAAAATTGGGTATTTATATTCGGTCGAACTTTTTAACATATTCTAAAAATTATCCGGAAATACACAAAGACGAAATTTGATAATCCGATCGAAACTACGAAGCTCCAAAACACCCCAGAAAATGCAACTCTTGAATAAATTTTAAAAATTCCCATAAAACTCAGCACCAGAAAAGAAGAATTACTGTGTAAACAATATTGCGCAATGTGAACAGTAGGCGGCGGAACCGCGGCAGAAGCCATGCTTCTGCCGCGTTTCCGCGGCTGTTTAGATGAATCATGATCTCGTGTTTCACCATAATTCTTAGATCTTCCTGCTGAATTTTTTAGGCATTTTTAATCTTGAAAAATCCCAGATTTTAGAAAATGTACAGAGAGCATTTTGTGAGTTAGGGTTTCGGTTCGTTCGGACTTCAAACTCCGTCTAGACTTCGCCTAAGGCTCTAGCTAGTCTCTAATACCACTGTAGGGTTCCTAGGTACACTATAGAGGTCTCACAAGGCATCGATCATGCCAATTTAAAATTTTATGGGTGCCGAGAAACCCTAATACGGATCGTCGGCTAGATTTCTAGGCGAAACGGTAAACTAGTTAACAACTTAACTAAAAGAAGAGAGCTACAACCTTTGTAGATCCGGTTATCCACTTCCTTAGCTCCACGTGGGTGTCCTCTCGCTGTCCATCATGAATCCCGAACTCAATCGTCGGCTTCATCGGAGAAACGAGCGGAATAGGTCGTCGGCTTCGTGTCAAAGACAATCTACGTCGAGGCATCACAAGTTCAAGCTCCGACTTCACAAAGTTGTGAAACTTGTGAAGAAAACACCCAAAACAACTTGGCAAGAGGTAGAGGGTGAAGAAATAGGAGGTGGGTTCACTTTAGAATTGGATTTCTCTCACTTTAGCTCAAGTTGCCATTGATGGCATCAAGCTTTTTTCTTGAAGATGAAGATGAAGAAGAAGAAAGAATATGATAAGTGTTGAGATAAAATAAAAATAAATCAATACTTATCATAATGTGAACCATAGTTAAGTGTAGAGAATTAACTAAGGTTAGAAGAATGGTTAGGGTTTAGTGTGAAGACAAAATGGTCACAAAGTCAAAGCTTCATGAAGCTTCAACAATGTTCAAGAATGAAAGCAACCATTTTGTATTCTTATCCCATCCTTTTTCCAAAAATGAATAAATAAAAGAATGGATAAATAAAAACCCTAATCACTTTCTTAACCTAAGTTTAATTCTATACACTTAACCAAATGAGCATGCATCATCAAACATGATACATACATGTGCACAAAAGTATATCACATATACAATTTGCACATCAAGTGAGAATCCATATAAAGTGAACCAATACTAGTTAATGCAATGCAATATATCAAATATATAATTATGCATTAAATCATTAAATCAACATTTGATTCAATGATCCGGTCATGTCGCACATAACCGACTAGAATCCAATGTATCGATTTATCGAATCAATGATTCGATAACTAGGTCATATCGAATATAACCAATCGAAACATATATCGCGAGAATGAAATGCGGTATCACATACATGCATTATTCTCGGTCCTGCACATATCTCATATGCGCTCCTATTTCGTTTCGCTTGAGCCAGGAAACCTCTGTGTAGGACTCTAAAGACTCGTCAGCAGATGATGATCATATCAAGCACCCACAAGCCGCAAGCGGTCTGCTAAATGTAACGGCCATCCGGGTATTGAGCGATCAGAAGATCGACGAGCTAGTCCGCTCACACTCCTGTGAATCCAACCAGTAACACTTACCGTACAGTTCGGTCTGTTCGTCTGATACGTCGCATATCAAGTCTAGGGGTGGTAAACGTCAGACCCCAATAACCGATAAGTCGTGCCGATGTGAGGCTCATAACGGGTCGAGAAACTACTGGTAACTCTTACCAGCAAATCTCTGATCAGCCCTGGCCAGGGACTTCCCTGTTACGGCCAATCGAGCACAGCGCAACATAAACCCCCAATACCGGGAGAGACGAAACCCCTCCTATCGCTCATTGCCTCCATGTGACTCGGGACTGTACCCAAAGACCACCGTTTTGCACGCCCTCATGGACGTGGTAAGGTGGAGATCAAAGCACAGTGGGAATCACACAAGACTCTATGACGATCTCGGGTCTACAGACTAACCTGTACAAGTGTCACCTGAGAACTGCCATCTGACGTGAGGTATAATACCATCTGGGAGTTCTCGGCGAGTCCGTCCAGTGTACCCAGTCTCCACTGAGCACCCGTATACCATCTCTGATGTCAAACACCAATGGATATGGGATCATCCATCGCCCATCTCATGGGTCGAGAAGCGTATACGCTAGTCTACACTGGTATATCGATGCCCCGTCTCGATACACCCACGACTAGGGACCATGAAGGATGTACTTATGGACCACCATGTCCCCACTAGTATGATCTGCATCATAGTCCAGGTAGTCAAGTACACATCCTAAGGGCTTTACCAACATGTAACTATAAGACAGTTTAAAGAGACTAGTATATATGTTAAGATAAAGAGTAACCAGATAGCATACTATCATATCGAGCAAGAAAGTCATCTCTATATATGTCCAAGCATCCAATATAATATACATCATCTGTACAATACTGGCCTCTAGGGCATAGGCCTCTAGGGCATACATATAACTAACATACACCACAGCACAACGGTGTATCAGAACGGAGGAACCGCACCCTATTTGATATGGTGCGCTCTATGATGAGCACAGCTGAGTTACCTATTTCCTTTTGGGGATATGCGCTGGAGACAGCAACATACCTATTGAATCAAGTTCCATCTAAATCTGTACCTACCACACCATATGAGATATGGAGTGGGAAGAGACCATATTTTAAACGAGTTAAGATATGGGGTCGTCCGGCCTATGTCAAAAGGCAAAATCCAGACAAACTCGAGGCACGGTCAGTTCTTTGCAAGTTTGTGGGATATCCTAAGAATTCACAAGGGTATCTTTTCTACCATGCTGAAGAACAAAAGGTGTTTGTTTCTCAATATGCCACCTTTTTAGAAAAGGAATTCCTTGAAAAAGAAATTAGTGGCAAAGTGGTAGAGCTAGAAGAAGTTCCAGATACACAAACCGTAACTGAAGATTTAGTGGAACCAGAGGATTCAGAAGCTCACAATGAACCTCAGCCTCTCCGCCGATCTAGTAGGGTTCCTCGCCCACCTGAGAGATACTATGGTTTTCTCATGGACGGTGGGAGCGAGGATTGCATCATGGAGGATGATGACCCAACTAGCTTCGAGCAGGCCATCACGAGTAGGGACTCAGTGAAATGGCTGGATGCTATGCGGTCCGAGATGGAATCCATGTACACCAACAAAGTATGGACTTTGGAAGTTGCTCCTGAAGGGGTAAAACCCATTGAGAGCAAGTGGATCTTCAAGAAAAAACTTGGTGTAGATGGGAAAGTGGAGACTTTCAAAGCTAGACTTGTTGCAAAAGGTTTTCGTCAAAGACCAGGTGTGGACTATGACGAAACCTTTTCTCCAGTGGCTATGCTTAAATCTATCCGAATCATGCTTGCCATTGCTGCCTTTCATGACTACGAAATCTGGTAAATGGATGTTAAGACCGCCTTTCTAAATGGTGATTTAGAAGAGTGCGTGTACATGACTCAGCCAGAGGGCTTCGTAGACAGTGGGAGCAGCGGGAAGGTGTGCAAGCTGCTTAAATCCATTTATGGATTAAAGCAAGCATCGCGGAGTTGGAACATCTGCTTTGACGTCGTTATCAAAGAGTTTGATTTCGTCAAAAATCCAGATGAACCTTGTATCTACAAGAAGGTGGCAGAGAGTAAGGTTGTCTTCCTCGTATTGTACGTGGACGACATACTCTTGATAGGAAATGATATTCCTATGCTGCAAGCGGTCAAGCTCTTCTTATCACAAAGATTCTCAATGAAAGATCTTGGTGATGCCTCCTGCATATTGGGAATTAGGATCTGTAGAGATAGATCCAAACGGATATTGGGATTGTCCAAATCCAGGTATATTGACACCATACTAAAAAGGTTTAGTATGAAGATTCCAAGCGTGGGAACTTGCCCACGATCTCTGGAGTCACTCTCTCCAAGAGATGTCTCCCAAGACTGATTTGGAGAGAGCTCGCATGCAAGGGATGCCCTATGCTTCGGCTGTAGGCTCTATCATGTATGCGATGCTATGTACCAGACCGATGTAGCATACTCACTAAGTGTAGTGAGCAGGTATCAAGCTGATCCTGGAGAGAATCACTGGACAGCTGTGAAGAGCATTCTCAAGTACTTGCGAAGGACTAAAGAGATGCTCTTGGTGTATGGTAACGGAGAACTCCAAGTGGATTCCTTTACCGATTCGAGCTTCCAGAGTGATAAGGACGACTCTAAGTCACAGTCGGGCTTTGTCTTTACCCTTTACGGAGGGGCGGTTAGCTGGAAGAGTTCCAAGCAGGAAACCGTGGCAGACTCGACGATGGAGGCTGAATACATCGCTGCCAACGATGCTGCCAAAGAGGCTGTTTGGATCAAGAAGTTCATTACTGAACTTGGAGTGGTTCCATCCATTGAGCATCCAATACCTTTGTATTGCGATAACAATGGAGCGGTGGCTTTGGCCAAGGAACCCAGGTCCATCAGCGATCCAGGCAAATTCTGAGGCGGTATCACCTGATCCGGGAGATAGTTGATCGCCGGGAGATCGAGGTCAGGAGAGTTGACACGAAGAACAACACGGCGGATCCACTCACGAAGGCCATTCCCCAGATACAGTTTGAGAGACTCTTCGGGATGCTCGGTATGCGATACTACAGCAGCTGGCCCTAGTGCAAGTGGGAGATTGTTAGTTGTATGTATGCCCTAGAGGCCAGTATTGTACAGATGATGTATATTATATTGGATGCTTGGACATATATAGAGATGACTTTCTTGCTCGATATGATAGTATGCTATCTGGTTACCCTTTATCTTAACATGTACACTTGTCTCTTTAAACTGTCTTATAGTTACATGTTGGTAAAGCCCTTAGGATGTGTACTTGACTACCTGGACTATGATGCAAATCATACTAGTGGGGACATGGTAGTCCATAAGTACATCCTTCAAGGTCCCTAGTCGTGGGTGTATCGAGACAGGCATCGATATACCAGTGTAGACTAGCGTATACGCTTCTCGACCCATGAGATGGGCGATGGATGATCCCCTATCCATTGGTGTTTGACATCAGAGATGGTGTACGGGTGCTCAGTGGAGACTGGGTACACTGGAACGGACTCGCCGAGAACTCCCATATGGTATTATACCTCACGTCAGATGGCAATTCTCATGTGACACTTGTACAGGTTAGTCTGTAGACCCGAGATCGTCATAGAGTCTTGTGTGATTCCCACTGTGCTTTGATCTCCACCTTACCACGTCCATGAGGGCGTGCAAAACGGTGGTCTTTGGGTACAGTCCGAGTCACATGGAGGCAATGAGCGATAGGAGGGGTTTCGTCTCTCCGGTATTGGGGGTTGATGTTGCGCTGTGCTCGATTGGCCGTAACAGGGAAGTCCCTGGCCAGGGCTGATCATTAGGATTTGCTGGTAAGTGTTACCAGTAGTTTCTCGACCCGTATGAGCCTCACATCGGCACGACTTATCGGTTATTGGGGTCTGACGTTTACCACCCCTAGACTTGATATGCGACATATCAGACGAACAGACCGACTGTACGGTAAGTGTTACTGGTTGGATTCACAGGAGTGTGAACGGGCTAGCTCATCGATCTTCTGATCGCTCAATACCCGGATGGCCGTTACGTTTAGCAGACCGCTTGTTGCTTGTGGGTGCTTGATATGATCATCATCTGCTACCCGGCGTATTGACGAGTCTTTAGAGTCTACACAGAGGTTTCCTGGCTCAAGCGAAACGAATAGGAGCGCATATGAGATATGTGCGGGACCGAGAATAATGCGCGTATGTGATACCGTATTTCATTCTCGCGATGAATGTTTCGATGGTTGTATGCGATATAACCTAGTTATCGAATCATTGATTCGATAAATCGATACATTGTATACTAGTCGGTTATGTGCGACATGACCGGATCATTAAATCAAGTGTTGATTTAATGATTTAATGTATAATTGTATATTTGATATATTAATTTGCATTAACTAGTATTGGTTCATTTTAAAGGATTTTCTCGCTTGAAGTGCACATTGTATATTGATATGCTTTTGTGTGCACTTGATTGTATCATGTTGATGATGCATACTTACTTGGGTTTGTGCAAAGAATTAAACCATGGTTATGATAATGGTTAGGGGTTTTGTGTTATTCATCTATTTTTTATCCATTCTTTATTTATTTAAATAGATAAAAGAAAGAAAATGGTTTCTTTTTATCATGAAGCTTGTTGAAGCTTCATGAAGGTTTGACTAAAGAGACCATTTGTCTTCATGCTTAACCCTAACCATTCCCACTTACCATGGTCTATTCTCTACACTTAACTTAGTTAGCTTATGTAAGTATTGATTTATTTTCATTTTAATTCACACTTATCATATTCTTTCTTCTTCTTGATCATCTTCTTCTTCAAGAAAAGCTTGATGCCATCAATGGCAACTTGAGTTCTAAAGTGAGAAATCCAATTCTAAAGTGAACCCACCTCCTATTTCTTCTTACCTCTTGCCAAGTTGTTTTGGGTGTTTTCTTCACAAGTTTCACAACTTTATGAAGTCGGAGCTTGAACTTGTGATGCCTCGACGTAGATCATCTTCGGCACGAAGCCGACGACCTAGTCGCCCAATTCTCCGATAAAGCCGACGTTTGAGTTCGGGATTCGAGATGGACAGCGAGAGGACGCCTACGTGGAGCTTAGGAAGTGGAGAAACGGATCTACAAATGTTTGTAGCCTCTCTCCTTTAGTTAAGATGTTAACTAGATTAGTTTTTCGCCTAGAATTCTAAGCCGACGATCCGTACTAGGGTTCTCGGCACCCATAAAATTTTTAAATTGGCATGGTTGATGCCTTGTGAGACCTCTATAGTGTGCCAAGGAACCCTACAACGCCAACAGGCGGAAACAACCACAACAAGCATAATAATATACAACGCCAAAGGGCGAGGCTCAAAACTCAAAAGAAAACAAACCACTAGATCAGAATAATACATGCGCGACTCTAAGGTCGAAATAAAAGACTGGTCCAATAAAACTTATCAAGTAATACAAGTATGGTTGATGGAGCTTACTAGATATAAATGAATGAATAAAAGTACAATGATGGTTCGGATACAAGTGAACCAAACCTACCGTGCAAATCACCCTGAAAGAATAGATGTGCCAGCAAGCTGCCAGGGAAACCTGTACACCGAACCTGTAATAAAATTCGGCACAACGGGGGTGAGTTGCCAACTCGTGAGTAGAAGACATCTACGAAAAGAAATCGAATGCACGACGCTATCCTAGGTCAT